>CP054672.1:299965-1799219 GCA_013348765.1 Carpinus viminea
ATTTAAATTTTAAATTTAAATTTAAATTTAAATTAAATTTAAATTTAAATTTTAAATTTAAATTTAAATTTTAAATTTTAAATTTAAATAAATTAAATTTAAATTTTAAATTAAATTAAACTCAAATTTTAAAATTTTAAACTAAACTCAAATTTAAACTAAATTTAAACTCAAACTCAAATTTAAACTCAAACCTCAAACTAAACTAAACTCAAACCTTAAACTCAAACCTAAACCCAAACTCAAACCCTCAAACTCAAACTCAAACTCAAACTCAAACTAAATTTAAATTTAAATTTTAAATCAAATCAAATTTAAATTTAAATTTAAATTTTAAATTTTAAATTTTAAATTTTAAATTTAAATTTTAAATTTTAAATTTAAATTTTAAATTTTAAATTTAAATTTTAAATTTTAAATTTTAAATTTTAAATTTAAAAATCAAACTCAATAAACTCAAACCTAAACCCCAAACCCTAAACCTCAAACCCTAAACTTTAAATTTTAAATAAACCTAAATTAAATTTTAAATTTAAATTTTAAATTTTAAATTAAATTTAAATTTTAAATTAAATAAATTTTAAATTTTAAATTTTAAATTTAAATTTTAAATTTTAAATAAATTTTAAATTAAAAAATTTAAATAAATAAACCCTCAAACTAAATTTTAAATTTTAAATTTAAATTTTAAAGAAATTAAATTTTAAATTTTAAATTTAAATTTAAATTTTAAATTTAAATTTTAAATTTAAATTTAAATTTAAATTTTAAATTAAATTTAAATTTCAACTCAAATTTTAAATTTCAAATTTAAACTCAAATTTAAATAAACCTAAATAAACTCAAATCAAATTAAACTCAAAGAAAACTCAAATTTTAAACCTAAACTAAACCCTAAACTCAAACTCAAAAAACTCAAACTAAACCTTAAACCCTAAACTCAAACCCTAAACTCAAACCTTAAACTCAAACTCAAAAACTCAAACCTAAACTTAAACCCTAAAACCTAAATCAATCAAACTAAATTTTAAACCTAAAACTCAAACCTAAATTAAATCAAACCCTAAACTTAAATTTTAAATTTTAAATTTTAAATTTTAAATTTTAAATTTTAAAGAAATTTTAAATTTTAAAAAATTTAAATTTTAAATTTTAAATTTAAATTTAAATTTTAAATTTTAAATTTAAATTTAAATTTAAATTTTAAATTTAAATTTAAATTTAAATTTAAATCAAATTAAATTTAAATTAAATTAAATTTAAAAAACTCAAATAAATTTAAAAGAAATTTAAACTCAAACTAAAACTTTAAACCCTAAAACCCTAAACTTAAACTCAAACTCAAATAAAAAACTCAAACCCAAACTCAAACTCAAACCTTAAACTCAAACTCAAACTCAAACCTAAAACCTAAAAGAAACCTTAAACCCTAAAACTAAACTCAAACTTTAAATAAATTTAAAGAAACCCTAAATTTTAAATTTTAAATTTAAATTAAAAGAAATTTAAATTTAAATTTAAATTTAAATTTTAAATTTTAAATTTTAAATTTTAAATTTTAAATTTTAAATTTAAATTTTAAATTTTAAATTTAAATTTTAAATTTTAAATTTAAATAAATTTTAAATTAAATTTTAAATTTTAAATAAATTTTAAATTTAAATTTTAAATTTAAATTAAATTTAAATCAAACCCTAAATTAAACTCAAATTTTAAATTAAACCTAAATTTCAAACCTTAAACTCAAATTCAAACCTAAACTCAAACCCTAAAACTCAAACCAAATCAAACTAAACTCAAACTCAAACTCAAACTCAAACCCTAAACCCTAAATTTTAAAAGAAATTTAAAGAAAACCTCAAACCCTAAAACAAACTCAAACTCAAACCCTAAACAAACCCTAAACCTAAACTTAAACAAAAAACCTAAACTCAAACCCAAAAATTTTAAATTTTAAACTAAACTTAAATTTTAAATTTTAAATTTTAAATTTTAAATTTAAATTTAATTTTAAATTTAAATTTTAAATTTTAAATTTTAAATTTTAAATTTTAAATTTTAAATTTAAATTTTAAATTTTAAATTTTAAATTTTAAATTTAAATTTTAAATTTAAATTTTAAAAGAAATTTTAAATTTTAAATTTTAAATTTTAAATTTAAAAAATAAATTTTAAATTTAAATTTAAACTCAAACCTAAATTTTAAACCCTAAACTCAAATTTTAAAACTAAATTAAACCCTAAACTAAACAAACTTTAAACTCAAACTCAAACTCAAACCCAAACTCAAACTCAAACTCAAACTCAAAAAACCAAAAAACTCAAACTCAAACCCTAAAACTCCTAAACTCAAACCCTAAAACTCAAACTAAACCCTCAAACTCAAACTCAAACCCTAAAAGAAAACTCAAACCCTAAAACTCAAACCCTAAACCCTAAAAAAACTTAAACCTTAAATTTAAACCCTAAAACCCTAAACCCTAAAAAACTCAAATTTAAAGAAATTTTAAATTTTAAATTTAAATAAATTTTAAATTTAAATTTTAAATTTTAAATTTAAATTTTAAATTTTAAATTTTAAATTTAAAACTCAAATTTAAATTTAAATTTTAAATTTTAAAAGAAATAAATTTAAATTTTAAATTTAAAACCCAAATTTTAAACTCAAAGAAATTTTAAATTTAAATTTAAATCAAATTTTTTAAACCTAAAAGAAATTTAAATTTTAAAAGAAAACTAAAACTAAACCCTAAAGAAACTAAAGAAATTTTAAAAGAAAACTAAACCTAAAAGAAACTCAAACCCTAAACCTAAAAACCTTAAACTCAAACTAAATTTAAAACTCAAATTAAACTCAAAAAGAAACCTTAAAACTCAAACCCTAAAACTCAAACTAAACCTTAAACCTTTAAACTCAAACCCTAAACCCTAAAACCCTAAACCCTAAACTCAAACCCTAAACTCAAACCCTAAAGAATCAAAATCAAAAGAAACCCTAAAAGAAACCTAAACCCTAAACCCTAAACCCTAAACCCTAAAACCCTAAAAGAAACTCAAAGAAAACCCTAAACCCTAAAACCTAAACCTCAAACCCTAAAACCCTAAACCCTAAACCCTAAAACCCTAAACCCTAAACTAAAGAAAACTCAAAAAAAGAAACCCTAAACCCAAAACCAAACCTCAAACCCAAACCCTAAACTCAAAAAACCCTAAACTCAAACCTAAACTCAAACCCAAACTCAAACTCAAACTAAAACCCTAAACCCCAAACTCAAACCCAAAAAGAAACCCTAAACTCAAAACCCAAACCCTAAAATTTAAAAGAAACCTCAAACCCTCAAACTCAAACTAAAACTCAAACCCTAAACCTAAACCTCAAAAAACTCAAACCCTAAAGAAAACTAAACCCTAAACCCTAAAAGAAAATTAAAAGAACCTTAAAAGAAAATTTTAAAAATTTAAACTCAAACCCTAAACCCTAAACCCTAAAACCCAAACCCTAAAACCCTAAACCCCAAAACTTAAAGTAAACCCTAAACCCCAAACCCTAAACCCTAAAAGAAAACCTAAACCCTAAACCCTAAAACCCTAAACCCCAAAAAACCCTAAACCCCAAACCCTAAAACCCCAAACCCCAAACCCTAAACCCCAAACCCTAAACCCCAAACCCTAAAACCCCAAACCCTAAAGAAAACCCCAAAAGAAAACCCTAAACCCTAAACCCAAACCCTAAAACCCAAATAAACCCTAAACCCCAAACCCTAAAAGAAACCCTAAAAGAAAAACCCCAAAAACCCCAAACCCTAAAAAACCCTAAAAGAAAACCTCAAACCCTAAACCCTAAACCCTAAACCCTAAAACCCTAAACCTAAAAAACCCTAAACCCAAAACCCAAACCCTAAAATAAACCCTAAAATACAAACCCCACCCCAAACCCTAAAAATTGCTTTAAAAAACGAGTATAGAAAGATGTTTTACCACAAATATGACCCAAAAATATATATATGCTTTCAACAATTTTTTTTTTTTTACTACAAGGCACACTATTCTATTTGGTTAGCTTGACTTCCAACGATGGACTTAATATGTACCTTCAAAATGGAACCCAACTTTTCTTTTTTTTTTTTTATTGTATACAGAATAATTTTTTGCAAAAGATTGCATAGTATGAGAAAATGTTTCTACATCAGAAAACAAATGACTTGAAAAAAAAATTGTACCAGAAACATTTCATAAAAAATTCTTTTTATTTTTTTTTTTTTCTTCTTTTTATCATTACACTATTTGCACAACTATTTATACAATGCTTGGAGAAGTCACTCATATTTCTCTTATAATGCAATCATGCATAGTTGACATAAAAAAAAAAAACAAAAAAACATGAGCTTATAAACAATAATTATGGCATTTTAAAAGTAAAAATAAGGGTGTTAGGGATGAAAGACTAATGGACATGACAATTTTTCATCTATTTTAACATTTGATATAGTAGCCTATTTGATATAAAATGGTAGTTTGACGTATCCATTAATGCCACTTTTATTATTATTATTATTATTATTATTATTATTATTATTATTATGTTTAGTGGTGTAAATTAAAAAGTGGTGAAAGTTGAAGGAGGAATTGAACTATATTTTCTCTCTATTTTTCCTTCACTTGGTCTTCCCCTTAATAATGGAATTAAGGCCTTGTTTGGCAAACAACACCAAATTCCCTCACATTTCCCCATATTCCACCATACTATTCACTTCATTTTTTCAATAAATAAATAAATCATTCACTTTAAATATCACATCATTTACTCTTTATTACTATTCAAATAAAAAAATCACTACAAAACAAATTTTTCATTTTTCAATACCACTTTTTTCATTTTTCCATGTCAATCATTATTATTTTTATTTTTTTAAGAGTGAACAATGTCCTAGATAGACAATGCCGTGGGGGGTTTTTTTGTGTTGTTTAACAAACACCACCTAAATATGAGCCACATCTTCCTCTTAACAACCTTCATACTTTTCACTTCTATATTTTCTCATCTCATCTATAAAAAGAAGAAGCCACAATAGATATAGATAAAGGGTTAGTTAAAGGTGTCTCAAGATAGATCACAATTCCAACATAAATACTTACAAAAGCATGTGTTATTTGGATATGTATTAAATTAGCAAATATAAATGTTATATACTTGGTAACTAAATTAGGTAACATTTAGTTCACATTAATAGCATATGTTGACGACTTCAATTTATTTATTTTTAACTTTACCGTCTGTACGTAGCCTATAGTTTCCACCACTATATATACTGTATGTGGAGGAGGGCAATAAAAATGAAAGAAAGAAACAAACAAGATGACCATGTCATCCACTAGAAATGTAAGTTTGCTATTGATAATTATGTTTATCAACGGAACATTTAAGAGTAGCGTTGAAGGCAGGAAACCATTCCAAAAACCCAAAATTACCGTGTCAATAAGAAATGATTTGACGACTGTTCTTACGGCTCACTGTCATTCATCGGAAGATAACATCGGTATCCAAATTCTCCAAACAAACCAGACATTCGGTTTCCACTTTAGACCCAACTTTTTCGGGTCTACAAAATTCCTATGTGATTTTACGTGGGTCTACAACAACAAAAATATAATTCATAACAATCTTATGATATACAAGTATAAACGGGACATTAATAACTGCTATCCTAGCTGCGTTTGGGGGATTTATCAGACAAATGCAACTCAATATGGTGTCGACAACAGAGCTCATGCAGTCCTTACTTGGTGACTACACATTCAAAGATAGCCCTTTTTCATCACCTACCTACCCTTAATATGTGTATTGAAATAAAGCTTTTTTCTTTTCTTTTCTTTAACAAGAAATAAAGTTAATTATTGTTATATTATGTGTTCTTAGATTTATTTATCTTTTATTTTACTCCTCCATGCATTTTCAATCTTATCAAAAGAGTAGATTGTTGTTTTATGTTGCGCATGTGATTGCTATTTCTTTCTTAAGTTTGATGCCATTTTATCTTGATGTGTGTACAAGAAGTTTTTCGACTTATAGAGATTTAAATCTTACCCCTCATTTAAGATTAATATATACTTCTCCATGCTTTTGATTTAATATGTATTTGAATTTGACCTAATCAGAGTAAAATAGAGATTAGGTTGAATATTCTTTTAATTTCCTTTCCCATTTTCCTTTTTTTTTTCTTCTGTGTTTGAGTTCCACTTAAATATTGTGTGAGATAGTGTAGGGTATGTCTAATCTCTAATTGTTGATTGAAATTGGCCTCTACGGAGTATGTCTCTTTAAATCTTCTTCTAACTTTGCCTTAGGTTACGATACTACAAGACATCACCTGAAAAAGGTCAAGAGTTCGAAGTGATAAAAGTATTTGATATAAAGCTCACGCGAGCTAGTGAGGTGTTTTCATCTACTAAGTTTCTTTCCCCTGATAAAAGAAAATATTTTTTTGTATAACAAAAATATTTATTTTACTAACGTTAAATCCAAAAGGCAACAATCAACTTTGAAACAGCCCAAAAAATTGAGAAATAAAAAACCAAAGTAATAACTGAGATTCATATTGGTACATTTTTGTTCACAACATACATAGTGTTTTTACTAATCAATTTGTCCATCATCAGTAGTATCTTATTAAGCTACGCAAGCTCAATAGCTTACTATGTATCAAGTACAAAAGAATGTAACATTAGCTCCAAATTGAGGGGGTGGGGGTGTGGGTAGGGGGGGAGTAGAGGTAGCTCACCAGTAACCTAATTCCAGAAAAACAAAAATGTAAACTAAAGGGAGCCAAATTTGGAGTCAATATTACACCATTTATTTCCAATAAGACAGGATAATTGAGAATCTAAGGAAACAAAATAGGCAAATACGCATGCAATCTTCAAAACATAAACGAAAACCATTTTCGCCAACCGATCACTGCCGACCTCCGCTTACTCTCTCTCACTCCGGCCAAGGGGTTACCACAAGAACGGGCGGCCTTGCTCTCCCTCCCTCGACTGCCTCTTTCACTACTACAAAAATCTCACCACGGCGAAGGCTTACCCATGACGCAGAAATAGGCTACCGCAAACAGAAAATTGGATCTTTCTTTCTTTCTTTTTTGTCTTCAACAGCTCTATGGGAATTTGATGTCAGAGGAAATAAGGGGGTTCTATAAAAAAAAACGAAGAAGAAGAAGAAAAAAAAAAGGATCTGGAAGCATGTTATTCGATTCATATTCACACAAAAAAAAGAAAAGAAAAAGAAAAGAAAAGAAATTGAACATAGTCAGATGGGAAGAACAAATAAACGCAAACTAAAACCAAATAAATTTAGTTTATTTGGCTTTTTTCCTGAATTAGTGTGCAGTGAAAAAAGAAAAAAAGAAAAAAGAAAAAAAAAAAAAGATGATGCACATCGACTTGAGACAATGCCACGTACGATTCCACATTATTCGGGAAACTAGATTCGGGAAAATGCTCGGGACATGTAGCAGCTCTCTTGCTTCTAAATCTAATACCCCTTTAACGTTCTCAACCAAGACGTACAACAACATTAGATTATAACAGTCCCCAAGAGGTAACTCAATCGGCTGTGAACCACGCCTTATGAAGCTAAGGTCACAAGTTTGAATCTCCCCTCCCATACCCTTGCGTGGACATGTCAAAAAAAAAGTCATTAGATTATAACAATAAAACACTGACAAATAAAGAGGAGAATTTAGCTACGTTTTTATTGATGGACATTGACTAACCTATTATTAATTAAAACTGTAAAAGCTAACTATGGATATGATGTTAAAATATATTAAGAGATTTTATTTCAAGATTTGGGTATATATATAAAAAAAATAATATTTTTTATTTTTTATTTTTTAGGGCATTTTTAAACAATGAAGTTTTAGGACATTTTTAAACATTGAATTTTTATATTTTTAGGCCCAAAAAGCCAAAAACAATGATTTTTTTGGGGGTTTTTCAGTTTTTTTTTTTTTTAACAATCACAACAAACTCAAACTTATTGGGACAAAAATGCTAGTTGTGTTCAATTCAACCCATAGTATTAATTGAACCCCTATACCCAAGTCATTTGTTCGGTTTTTTTTATATTTTATTTTTCAGTTCTTTAGAAATTTTTTTATTAAAATATATATATTTTGGTGCCTCTGTTTCAAATCTTAAATGCTGTAGTCGACGTCCTTCCTTCTAACCAATAGCCCTTTTTAGCTTCTACTTTTTTACCGTCCCAAGTGTATAATCCACCCCATAACCGTACTTATGATGGCCAATTGAACTATAATCCTCTCCCTCTCTCTCACATAAGGTAAAATTACGAAGCCAATTTATAAGGACTTCAAGGTCAAATCACAATCATAATTTTTTTAGAACGTATTCATTCATTTTATAAAATGCTAAGAGATCTGGGCAAAATTGTTCTCATGAAACAAATAAGACCAAATATCACTCTAGAACAAATACCCATAAAATGAGAAGAACACACAAAAAAATTGCAATGGAATCGAAAAAAGATGTTGTGTGTTTGGGGATAACTAATAAGATCATCATAGATTTGATTGACTACACATACTGGCTACTTATAGGCTGGCATGAATCCAATAGGATCAAAACTAGGGCTGCTTAAATAGGATGGTTATAACTGTCCTGTTAATCATTAACCATTAACCGGTGGGTAGTTATTAAAATTCATCTTTCTTAGCTTACAATAATCCTTCTCCCACCTCCATCTCTTTGGTTCTAATTGACCACAAACTGTCAAAACCCAAAAATCTAAATTTTTTGGTTGTAGTGATGGTTGAGAGTTGCAACAATTAAAAGCTAAAGTACGAACCTCATAGTGGTGAAGAAATCCCATTGCACATTTTGGTTTCAATAGGGTTTCATTTGGGGTTTATTTGAGGTTTCATTAGGGTTTCATTTGGGGTTTCGGGAGAAAAAATAATTTCCAAAAATATATAAAAAAAGAAATAAAAATGTTTAAAATTTTCAGAACATGATAAAAAAAAAACTGTAAATTTTATATATAACAAAACCCCAAATCAAAGACAATCAAATAAAAATAATAAAAAAAATTAAAAAAAAAAAACAAACAAACCACTAAACAAACAGCAAGGAAACTTAAAAACACCTAAGAGGCTAGAAAATGACAAGACAGTAAAAAAAATAATAATAAATGTAAAAGGCCATACAAAACGGAATAGGATCCTCTCCATTTCAAATTATTAGGCGAACACACTTAATAATAAAACAAACACCAACAAAGAGAAAAAAAAATTAAATTAAATGAACAAACAAACAAAACAAAGAAAAATGATCTGATGGGGCATGAGCAAACGTTACATGCACAAAACCTCATTGCTTTGACTGATTAAGAGAAAATAAGAAGAAAATACAAGAAAATTAAATAGAAAGAAAATTTAAGAAAATCAAGAATAAATAAAAATAAATAATGAGAAAATTAAAATTACAAAAAAGAGAACACAACGTAACAGAGGAAGAGTAAAAATTGAAGGACAGAAAAAATAAATAAATGAAAAATATTATATATTTTATTATTAAAAAATTTTAAAAAAAAAATAATAATAAAATATAAAGAGGTGGCCAAACCCCAGACCGCCAGTCATGTAATTAACCAGTTCCTTGAGTTAATTTTACTGTACACAAGTCATTGGTTAGAGTGTTAGTGCATTGTGAATTGTGAAGTCCTTAATCATTTCACCCACTGCACACAACACTTGTCAAAATTGTTTCTTGGGTTCCGTTAAATATTTTTTGTTGCCAATCAATTTTTTTTTGTCAATCATCAAACTTCCTACGTGTTAACTGGGATTATGTGAAGTCCTTTCATCGAGTAGCTACTGCACACCACACGGCTCACTGGTGTTCTTGGGTTGCGTTAATTTGTTGGTTGCCAACTATCGGACGGTAAGTATATTCAAAGCTCTTTTACTTTAATTTTTTAGTTCAATTTCAAATTTTTGTTCTTCTAATTCACTACAGCTTAGTTAAGCATGTGTTTTTAGGGTTTAAGCTTTGATTAGTTAAGGTTGGTTAAGCATTCACTTAAATTGGTGTTTTAAAAAGTGAATTGTCAAAATAATCAAAAGTTCTTTTTTAATTAAGCATTCACTATAATCTCTTCAAAACTATGTTTTGCTTAGTTTGAAGAGACAATTTAACTAAAAAAAGCTTAAAATATCATTTTTCGGCCTCTTTATTTTAACCAAAAAAATAATACTATAAACAGTAAATCTTCAAACATAAAATTTATTATTCACTTTCTATTCATTAAACAAATATATTTTCTCTCGTTTTTCATTAAACATAAAATTAGGTTTCATTTTTGTTCTCTTTTAATAATATTTGATTGCTTATAATTTGAAAAAAAAAAATTTATTCATATGAAATTTATAATTATTTTGTTATTTACATTTCAAATTTTATTTAAAATTTATAAAACTCATTTGAAAAAAATTAGCAATACGATTATTTTGGTTTGTTGAATTATATTTTGCGGTTTTTGAAAAGTTTCTAAATTTTCCTTATTTCCTTTTATTTTCTTGACTATCAAACAAATGGTAGATGTAATAACATAGGTACATATATCGATCAGCTACATTAAAACTTTCAGAACCCAACAATTTTAATATTTTATTGGTTTCTTTTGTTTAACATATCATAAGAATACTCTTTTTAAAAAATATAAAAATTAGATAAATAATAAATAAATCTTTAAAAAATAATATTTAAATGAAATAGTAAAAGTGAATACTTAAAGTTGTGAGGCTAAAAAATATGCTCTTAAAAAACAAATTGTTAAAATAACAAAAAATACACTTCTATTTATTTTGAAGAGTAAAATTTAAAAACACTACCTAAAAGCCAAACAGCTCTTCTGAAAATGATCTTTTTCCCGAGGTACTACATTCATATTTGAAAGTTGTAGCATCTGTTAGGGTTTTTGTTTTTTTCTCCTCTCCTCTCTTTCTCCCTCAACGCTTGCTCGTTCTCTTCTTCCCCATTTCTGAGCTTCCTGGCGAGAAAAATGCTGGTCAAGAAAAGCACCCCAATCCTACCACCAAAGAACTCTTCAGTGCAAATCCAAGAAAAGCACCTCAATCCTACCACCAAAAAACTATTCAGTGCAAATCCATAACCCACTGAAGTCTTGAACCCACCAAGCAATGCGTATGGCACCTACCCACCACATCCAATGTCGCCGTAGAAGAAGCACTTCCACCAAGCCATGACTATGATGTTCAATGTGGAATGGAATTCAAGGGAGATGAGGGCTTGGTTTTGTAGCCCATTCCTCCAACCCATCACGCCAAGAGACGAGAGATGGTCTGATCGAATTGTTCATGCTCTGGTTTTGCACAGAGAGAGAGAGAAAGAGGAGAGAGAGAAGGGGAAGAAAAAGGAAGGTATTTGCAAAAAGAAAAGAAGGCTTACAAGCTGCCAAGGCCACTGTCCAGGCGTGAGAAAAACAGGTAATCCATTCGTGAACTTGGACGACGTGCATCTGCCTTCCAATTGAAGGCAATCGATATGACTTAATGCAGAACAGAAAAGAACGAAAAAAAAAAAAAAAAAAGGAGAGAGATGATTACAGTGATTTTGGTGGAATGGCCGATGATTACAGATTTGGATTAGGCTTAGGTGCGGTAGTCCAAAACCACAGCACCTTGCGGTAGCCCAAAACGTGAGAAAAATCGGTCGTTAGGACTCGTGATTTTTTTCCCATCCTGCACCCAACAAATACACGCGCATCTAATTATTGGCCTTATAATACATATAACAATATGGCTTATTGTGGATAGTACATATCTATTATTTGCCTTTTGTCGATAATGGAAGCTTACTAAAATGTAATAGTACTCTTTTTGCCGACGCCTTGGTGGACTTCGCCTTCATCGCCCACGTTGCCAGCATTGCCGACGGAAATAGTCTTCTTGTCATCGGTGGAGTTCTTCTTGTTGCTGCTGAACGTAACACTACTTTCGCTGCCGACGCCATCAAAGACTTTGCAACCATTGCCTGCCCATGTTGCCAACATTGCCGTGCAGGACATGATTGACGCTTTTTTTGCCACCATTGCTGTTGTTGTTACTGTTGCTGTTGTTGTTGCTGTTCAACTTGCAGTCTCTGCTGGTGTTGTTCATTCCCATGTTGATAGACGAATTCGAAGCCATTGAAGTGATCGAAGGCGAGAGGCAGTAGGCTCTTGCTTGCGATAGGCTTATAAGGGCTTATAGCTAGGAGAGGTATTGCTTGGAGGTTTGAGACGAGTGTGCAAGCGTATATATAGGCTTTCGTTTTTACCCTTCCCCCTCCCTCTTGGAGTAATTTACTTGCTACAAAAATTATCTGATATGATTGATTAATAATTATTGTTGTTCCATTAATCATGACCGCCATTGTAGCTAGCAGCGTGACGAATCTGTGGCTGGCGTCAGGCTTCCGTGTGTGCATGACATACATGTATGGGACGAAATGATATGGACTCCCCGTGTGAACATTAATACGGCAAAATTATATATATATATATATATATATAAAAAAAATTTTATTAAGTTAATTTTACATAAAATTATTATATGTATATATAATTTTACATATCTATTAACAGGGACGGATCCAAAAAGTCCGATAGCCTAGGGCCGGGCTAAGGCATATATAAATTAATTTTTTTTAATTGAAATAAAAAAAATATATTAAAATAATTAAATAATGGTGAAAACATGAATGAAAAATACATTAAGATTGAAGATCAAATTAATATGTAAGAACAAAATTGACATCAATTCAGTTTTAACGAAAAAAAATAAACAAAAAACAAAATACATAAATAATTATTTCATAATATATTTCAAATTTCAGCTCAAACACCTATCAAAATGGAACCTTTCATGTTTTCATATCTTGAAAATCATCGATGATTGAATTTATACTAAATGTCGCAGCAATTTCTCTTTCAATATACAACATTAGAGAATCCGTCAGAAACTCGTTTCAATATATGTTCCAAATAATACAACATATTTGATTCTTGGCCTTACGACACACCACATTTGAATTCAATATATGTTCCAAATAATACAAGTTATTTGATTCCTGGCCTTACAACACACCATATTTGATAATTTGCCTTATTGTAGATATACAAGCTTCTTAACACGACCTATATCTAATTATAGGCCTCATTGTTCATAATGGAAGCTTAACCAACTATGGACGGTTTGAAATTGGGGTTGGGGTGCTCCATGATTATTAAATATGTATATGTTCATAATAGGTGGCTCAAATATGAAAGTATTCATTGGTCTTGGGTGGTTCAACTCATCCAATTGGGGTGCATATCATCGCTGCATTGCCGATATATTCATTATGTAAGACAAGTTGGCTGCCAAACCTGGATGCCCATAATTAAGGAGATGACATCCATCCCAACGGGCCATACCAAGGATCATGACCTACTGGACAATTATTTCTCATGCGGTTTGAAACAATGCCACGTTAGCAATAGGGTGACGTGGCATATTTTCCACGTTAGCAAATGTGCTTTTTAATTATTTTATTATTAATATTAAATAATATATATTATTATAGTAACCTAATTAATTAACCTAATTAGTTAGGTTAATTAACCTAATATTAAACTACAAAAAAATTAGGTAATGAATTTTATTTTTAAGAGAACAAGAGAGAAAAAAAAAAAAGGCATTTGCTAACGTGGCGTATATGCCACGTTAGCAAATGCTTAATTTTCTTCTTTTTTTTTCATTTTAAATATCAAATAATATATATGTATATATTATTTATAGTAACTTAATTAATATATATATACACTAATCTTGTTATATATACATATTTATAACCCTTAATTAATTAATTTACAAAATATATATATAGCTAGTCGTTCCTCCAAATCTCTAGCCCTATAGTCAGAACCCCAGGACTAACGCGAGTTAACCGTCTCTGAGTCTAGCTTGAGTAAGGCTCCTTGCTATGTCTAATGTACTTTCTGCCCATGTCATCGTATAGGCTGGCCTAACTCCCACAATAAGCTGCTGTAAAATATTGTTGATAGCGTTTCTCACCAATGTTTCTGATTTTAAAAATATTAATAATAAATAATATATATTATTATAGTAACCTAATTAACCTAATATTAAACTACAAAAAAAATTAGGTAATGAATTTTATTTTTAAGAGAACAAAAAAATAGGGGTAATTATCTTTTGCCCCCATAAACTACAGCGCATTGACACTTTCCCACCATGAACTACCAACTATGACACTTGACCTCATCAAACTACTATCTTATGACACTTTCCCCCCTTTCGTCAGTCAAATGGGTTAAATCTAACGGTCAACCATTTTAAATTTTTTTCCTTCCATTTTTGCTCTCATTTTAGATCAATAAAATGACGCTTATACCCTCATAAACTCTAATCCAAAAATCTAAAGTGAAGGCAAAAATGGAAGGGAAAAAATTTAAAATAACACATACAAGTCACATGACCATTGACCTTTAGTTTTAACCTCTTTGACTAACGGAATGGGGAAAAGTGTTATAAGATTGTAGTTTGATGGGGTCAAGTGTTATAGTTGGTTGTTTGTGGGGGAAAAGTGTCAAAGCACTGTAATTCATGGGGGCAAAAAGTAATTACCCAAAAAAAAAAATATATATATATATATATATATTTGCTAACGTGGTGTATATGTCATGTTAGCCATTTCCTAATGTGGCATATATGCCACATTAGCAACTACTAACGTGGCATATATAACATGTTAGGAAATGGCTAATGTGGCATATATACAATGTTAGGAATTTTAAAAAAAAATATTAAATAATATGTATTATTTATAGTAACTTAATTAGTATATATATATACTAATCTTTTTATATATATACATATTTATAGCCCTTAATTAATTAAGTTACAAAATATATATAAATATATATAGCTAGTCGTTTCTTCAAGTCCCTAGCCCTATAGTCAAAACCATGACTAACACGAGTTAATTAACAGTCTCTGAGTCCAACTATTGCAAGGCTCCTCGCTATGTTTGATGTCCTTTTTGTTGGAAATAAATTTGGATAATGTATAAATTCTCATTGATATAAAATAATTACAATATAAATATTAACAATAAAATGAATAAAATACAAGAGATGAAAAATAGAGGATAGAAAGATCTCTCAATATATTATAGAATCACGCAAAAGCATTATCCTTGAAGGTTGATTCGTGCCTTCTGAAATGTATAACTCGGTGCAATTAGATCATTTGACACGCAACCTCTCAGAATTAGACTATATCGTCTACTTTTGTTAAAGACGCACTTCCAATAAAGAAGAGTAATAAAACAACCCTTTTAGAATGAGGGATATATCTTGTATAGAAGGAGATAATAATATAGTATGGCTTTAGGCCATAAAACAAGTGATTGACAAATGACAACTGTAAGAGATATTGGAGTAAAAATGATCAAATCCAAATGCTCCTTTTATAGCTCAATTTATAGATGTGAAGATTGGTTGATTTTCTCAAGGCCATGAAAAATATTTAATAAACAAAATTGTAAGCAATGTTTTTTCCTTCTAAAGCTCATGAACATGAGTTAAAAGACCAATTTGTAAAACGGTCACCATCGGTAAAGAAAACCGATGGGTTTAACTACTCATGGTTAAAAAAAAAGAAAAACGTATGGAGACCAAATTGCCTTTAATGACCAAACGGTCAAAAAACGGTTAAGAAAAATAAATGGGTTTGATGGCCAAATAATCATTATAACATTAAACTGGTAAAACATTTGTTAATGGTCAAATGATTTAAAAAAAAAAAACTTGCAATTAATTCCAACGGTTAAAACTGTAAAACTAAATAAAAACTCATAAATAATATCAAATCATAAAATGTTTTCAAACAAATGAAAATGAATGTTTGTAACTAGGGGTGTCAAAAAACTGGGAACCGAATCGAACTGAAATCGGAAACCGGGTCCGGTTCATTCCGTTTGGAAAACTAAACGGATATGATTCCGTACTGTTTTACCGGGTTACCGGGAATCGGGTTAAATATATATATATTTTTTTTTATTTTTTTAGTTAGGGCTTTACATTTTAGTTTTTTGGTTTGTTTACATACTTGTTTTTACTTTTTATTGTTTTAAAGTTTTCTTTATGTACCTAATTTAAAATGATTTTTAGAGTATTTTAAAAAATTGAATTTTTATTTCTAAGGCCCATATAGGCAAAAATATTGATTTTTTAGGATTTTTGGGCTTTTTAGGTTTATTTTTTAATTATTTGGAACAATTACAACAAAGCCCCTTTAATTTGGACAAAAATACTAACAGATTTTTTTAAACATAACCAACTAATGAAAAAAAAAAGGGCTTATTTTAAGCCCAACATAAAATAAGCCCAAAAAGTATTTTTTTAAAAAAAACCGGTTACCCGACCGGGTATAACCGGAACCGGTCGGTAATTGGGACCTCGGTAAAACCAAGGTCCCAGTTCCGGTTTCGGTTTCTCAAAACAAAGAATCGGGGTACCCCGGTTCTGGTTCCCAGTTTTGGCCAAAAACCGAAAAACTAGACCAGGTTAACACCCCTATTTGTAACACATATTACAACACTTTTTGGCCATTTCATCGTATAGGCTGGCCTAGCTCCCATCATAAGCTGCTGTAAAATGTTGATGGCGTTTCTCACCAATATTTCAGAATTTGAAATGATTAAGAAAGGTGACTTGCATAAATGGCACGGTTATTGGCAAGTAATTAATTACTTTATTTCGTGCAATTGTAAAGTAATTAAACTATCATCTAGCTATAGTTAGCTTGGTCGATATGCTTTTTAAAACACAATATTTTTTTATTTTACTTAATGAATCTTTTTTTTTTTAAACAATTTTATTATTAATATTAATTAATATATATTATTATAATAACCTAATTAATTAACCTAATTAATGAACCTAATTAAAGTAACCTAATTAATTAATATATATATTATTGTAGTAACCTAAATAATATATATATATATATATATCTCATTATTTACTTAGTGGCAGGTACAAGGTGTGGGTCGTGCTGCTAATGGAGTGGCCCATATCCTTGCTCGTAAAGCTGTTAGAGAGGGTCTTACTAGAACGTGGAGAGCAACTCCATCAAACCTTTCAAACTAGCTTTTTGGTTAAATTTAACAGTTTTCATCCTCCAACAGACCTTTTAGAGCATTCCCAACAGCTTCCTCGTCCCATTCCCTACACTTAAGGATCCAAACTACTTTTTACTTCCCTATATCAAAATGTCCTCCAACAACTTCCCTTAATCATTCCTTATAACATTAAAATATTATTATTACTTTTTATTACTTTTTTTTCCTTTATTTTAATTCGTTCTCTCTCATCTCACCTCCATCTTCTTCCTTTTCCCTCCATTAAACCCAAGTAAGTCCTCCAACAGCACAATCGGCGCTTCCCTTTGGGTCTCGACTCGGCGCTTCACGATCCCCAAACCCCACCACAACCAGCACAATCGGCGCTTCACGTCGGTGATTCCCTTTGGGTCTCAACCAGCACAATCGACGCTTCACGTCTCGACTCGGCGCTTCAAAATCACTCGTATGTTCTCGCCTCTTTCCTTGCTACCCAACCCAGCAAGTCTACCAACCAGCACAATTGGCGCTCACGATCCCCAAACCCCACCACAATTCAATCCAAGCCGTAGAAGACACACTGGCCAGACCAACCGCAATCAAAATCACCCATACGATCAGACCCACAAACAGAGCCACGATGAGTTTGCCGACGACAAGGACGAGTTTGCCACAAATAGAGCCCCTCCCCCATGGCGTTTTCCAAGATGGCTCAAACTTCCTCAAGCTTTTTGGCGTTGCCCATCACGAAGGTCACCGGCCGTCATGAAGTTTTCCAAGCTGGCTCGAACTCCCTTCAGCTTCTTGGCGTTGCTCGTCTCTGAGTTCTCTTTTTTTCTGTTTGGATTTGATAAAGGAGAAAGGGAGAATTGTGGGAGAGAGGGAAAGGGAGGCGAGAGACGTGCTGAGAGGAGAAAGGGAGTTTTTTTTTATGTTTATAATATTCACCTGGATCGCTACAGTAGAGCCTTATACATAAGGCTACTGTAGCATCTGATGACTTAGGGAAGCTTATAGGGAGTCTGCTGTGAAGTATTTTTTGTGAATTTTTAGACCTATTTCCTATGCATAAGGAACAGACTCCCTTATAGGGAGTCTGCTGGGGATGCTCTTACAATAGCCATCCTTCCTAAATATGCTACAGGAAACTTTCAAATATGAAAATTTCCTGTAGCCCTTGTTAAGTATTTTTTATCATTCTTTCTCTTCCCTCTGCTTGTTCATCTTCTCTCCCGGCTTCTGTTTCTCCGATCACCCGCAAAATCCCACCAAAGTACCAGAAAATCTCAAAGAAATCGATGCCCAAAATCAACAGACCCATGCCCAAAATCCAATTCCTTTCCTTCACTCAGAACACACGCCCAAAATCAACAGACCCAATTGAAGAGTACCAAAATCAGCATGCCCAAAATCAACACGCCCAAACAGAGAAAGAATCGAACAAAGTTGTTATCGGGGAAGAAAACGAGCTCTTCGATCCAGGAGGCTAGCGCAAGGCGGAGAGCCCGACGACTCCTCGGAATCGGAAACCATTGGATCTGTGAAGGAAACGGCGTCGGATCCAATAATAGAAGAAGCCATGGCTGTGGTGATGGCTGTTCTTAAAGGCCATGGCTGTGGCTGGCTGAATGGTGAGAGGGAGGCTAAAATGAAAGGCAAGAGGGAGGCCGAGAGGAGAATGCGAGAGGTGGAGATGAGAGTGAGAGGAGAGAGGCGGAAGGAAGAAAGAAAATAAAATGATAAAAATAATACTAAATAATAATATTTAATTAGAATGAGGAGTTAAATTAACTCTTCTGCTGGAGTGAAATATGAAAAGGTAGTAGTTAAAATGAAAAAAAGTGGTATTTTGAGTAGTTAAACTAAAAGTTCTTGCTGGAGATGCTCACAACTATGCCTGATTGTATTCGGGATCTTACCCTACTGGAGCATTCTGCACTTGTAGTTTGATTGCTTTATCAATAATATTATATTTTTCTTCAAAAAAAAAAAAAAAAATCTCATTATATATACATATTTATAACCCGTACGTAATTAATTAAGTTACAAATATATATATATATATATATATATATATATATAGTAATTAACCCATCTGGCATGCATGCAAGAGTATCGGTAAAATAATAAATAAAACAATGTGACAAATCTCATTCCAAATAGAGTCGAACCGGCAAAAACTATGATCGATTCCCAAGCTTTTTTTCTCTCCTCTTCCTTCCTCTCCTCCTCTGTGATGGCGTTACGGTATTCATCATAAGTTAGAATCTAATCTCCACTGCTCAAAATGAAGATTTATGTGTTATTAACATATACACCAATTTTCAGTTCAATCAGATCACAAACAGTAGTAGATTAGTGCTTTTGAAGAAAAGGTACAGTCTATAAGGTTTCATAATAAAAATATTCAAAAAAAATTTGGATGCATGCAGCCAATGGATAAGTTATGTATATATATATATATATATATATACATGCAGCCCATGCATTAGGAATTAAAAAAAAAAAAAAATCACCATTGGTGACATGGCATTATTCCACGTCAGCATTTGCTAACATGTCACTATGCCACACGTCACCAAATGATGACGTGGCTGTAGCCCACACGTTAGGAAAAGTGGGGGTGATGCATGGCCCCCAACTAGTCCGCACCCCCTTAATCAAGGCACATTTTTCTTTCTTATTCTTAGAGTCTCTAGAATTGATTTGCCTACTATTCTGTGTAATGGGCTAGTATTTAAACAGCCTCTTTTTTTTCCCTCTTATTGGAACAAGATAGATTAGACAACTCAATATAAAGATTTTTGAATGGTTTCATGGATTTGGAATTGTAGAACCATATTAAAAGCAGGTAATGAGAAAGAAAATGACATATTATCGGGTTTACCTTGCTTATGATTCCATTATCAAGTATCCAATCTGTGGGAATGTGAAATTCTTTGCAATTACACATCAATGAATCCCTCGTTCGGAGAAGGTTATAAACAATGCACTCCATCCTAATAGTGCGAAATGTTAACAAGTTGGCAGTTATTATAATATATTGGAGTGCCAGGAAAATAATGATTTCAGGAAAATCAATATAAATTGAGAGGAGAAGAAAATATCAGATTCTTACTTCTCAGACAACACAACCATTTTCTTTAGCGCAATGTCACAAGGCAGTCGGGGATCATCCTCATAAGACGACACTTCCAACTCCAATTTCTTAAGATCTCGATACCCAAATGCAGCTTCTCGCAATGTGTCAGCTTTCTTTTCTGGCCAATCAAAGTGCTTTAGGACCGCCCTTTCGTCCACCTTCATGAAGGAAGCAAAACAACAATCTTGAACAATCCCAAGAAACTAAACCCAAAAATCTTAACTTCAGAAAATTCTCAACTCAACTAAACCTTAATCCCGAGTAATTTGGGTTGGTTGGTTACATACAGGACGTGATAAACGTTATCATGCTTGGGACCGACTATGCAGAAAAAACATGACACCAAAGGAAGACAAGATCGTATAGATTATTTATAGTAATCAATATAAAAAGCTATTTAATTATACAGATGTTGCCTAAATCTGATGCATTGTCTTTGAATTTGTTTATCCTTCGCATACATATGCCTGTATAGTTAGTCTTCTTTTTTTATTTTATTTTTTTTTTGATAGGTAACATCCCCATAGGCTTTTAAACCAAATAAACTAGAGAAAGAGTAGATGAAAGTTCTTTATGACTTCCAAGAACAAAAATTATGAAATTAAAATAGTTATTATGGGAGTAACAGTGATCTACTTACAAGAAAGCAAAGTTCATAAGGCATAACAATATCTTTCTACTTAAGTTAATTAGTAACTAGTAATATCAGTAACATGTGGGAAAGTATATTTTTCTATGCTAAATAAAATTTTGTTAGAAGAAAAAAGGGAACATCCCAAGCAACGAGGATGCCAATAAAGGGAAGGTCGGCTCTTTAAAACAGACAAAATCAAGAAAATTTAAAAAGATCAGAGAAGAATCACACATGAAACGCCTAATGTGCATCAAGTGTGAAATTGATGCAGTCTGACAGACTTCACCATTTTTTTATAATCATCAACCTTGAAATTATTTTGATCCCCTTTTTTCTCTCTCTGCAAATTTCTCGTTGATGCCTAATGGCATTCTACTCTAAATCACTAAATTATTTTTTGCTGTTTCAAAACAGTAACAAAAAATTTATTAAACAAAACCAACATCAGATTAATGATGTCCAGGATAATATAAAAATTTCCTTAAATGAATCAAATCAGCCAAAGAATACTATCAAAATTCCTGAATCACCGACGTCCAAGAAACCAAATCTCTATGCAACATCTGATCAAACAATTTTAGGGCATAACCTATGTACCTGCATTCACATAAAACCTCAATCATTGTATTGCGAAAAGATCAGAGAAGAATTACAACCACAACTGTGCATCTAAAATCCAGCTACATGTAAGAAATAGGGGAAAAAATAGTTCCTGGGCCATTTAGATAATGGCATTGCAGAAAATTTGGCACCATAATCATCGCTAATTAAAGCTTATGAAGGGACCTAAAAAGAGAAGGTAAAGAAAAATTAAAAAAAGGCCTTACAGAATATTGCTCTTGACCATTCACCAAAACTCTGTGCAATGTGGACATGAGTATATTTACAAAGCAAAATGTCAATCAAGCTAAGGTTAGAAAGAAAGTTTTCAGAAAAGGTTGGCCGAGTATATTTACCTGAGGATGGCCGACCGGTTTCAACTGGAGGAGATGGTGGGTGGGGACTAGCGGGGCACTGAGCGATGGAGAGAGAGAGATAGGGAATCGGAGATGGAGGGAGGGACCGCAGGGAGAGGGAAAATATTGAGGGGATTAAGCGCTGCTTGAGAGGAGGGGAGGCGGGCTGCTTGCTGTGGTGAGCTTTTGGCGCGTTGTTCATGTTGTGGAGAGCCATTTCAAGCTGAGTGACAAGGCCATTGAAACACATATTGAAGGGATAGTGATGCAGGTTAGAACGTAAATAATCAAGAAAACAAGAAATGTATGGGATAAATATTCCTAAGATTGTGAGACTATCACAAAATCAAAGAAATCTTCTCTAAGCAAGAGATGCTATCTAAAGCCCGAAGGAAAAGAACCAAGAAACTCAACTCGAGTATTCTTATTAAACAAAACCAATAATAATAACTGTTTTTCCAAAGGGTCTAAGCAGATTTATAGGCTTAGAGGCTAAAGCATAAAAGAGGTTAATATAAACTAGGATTACACATCCTAGAAGGAAAAGTAATCTAAGATAAACTAGGATTACACATCCTAGAAGGAAAAGTAATCTAAAACCTCGTACTAGAAGGAAAAGTAAACTAAAACAATTAAAAGACTAACAAAGAAACCTAATTTAAATAAAAGACTAAATAGATAAGATAGGTCATCCTAATCTACATCATCCTCCCAGTGTTGAAGAGAATTCCCCTCAATTTGCATCTTCCTCGATAAGTCCTCTATAAACGGGACAAGGTGTTTGACATTAAAGACATCGACGCCTTAATATGGCTTGGTAGCTTCAACCGTATGCTTGGATTGATTTTCGCGATTATCTCTACCGGACCCACTTTACGAGCTGCCACTTGTTGTATTCTCCCAGTGAATCTGTCTTTTGTCAAGATAGCCCACACAAAATCTCCTTCCTCAAATTGCCTCTTCTTGTGGCGCTTGCCTTATACTTCTGGCAAAGGACTCTTGTAATTTTGGATTGTTAATTTGTGGCCTTCCGGATTTGGATCATCAAGTCTTCTCATTGTGTTTGTTCTCGCCATGTCCGGGATAGGTGCCAAGTCTAGTGGGGCACGAGGATTACTCCCATAAATGATGGTAAATGGGTTCGCTTTCAGGAACGGTTGTAAGCAAACTCGCTTGGAATAATTTTGTATCCCATGACTTAATGTGTTCCCCACCAAACTTCAAGTAGAGCTCCCAATGATCGATTAACGACTTCGCTTGTCCATCTGCTTTGTGGGTGGTAGGCACCATCAAATCAAGTTTTGTGCTTGATAACCTCCATAAGCATCGCCAAAAGTGGCTAAGGAATCTTGTGTCGCGGTCTGACATACTATCGACAAAGGTAAGCCATGGAGGCGTATACCTCTAAAGTATAATCGTGCCACATTGACCGTGATCGGCGTTTTCTTGCACGCAATGAAGTGCACCATTTTAGAGAATCTATCAACAACTACAAAGACGGAATCATTACCTTTTGTGTCCTTGGTAAACCCAACACTAAATCCATGCTCACATTTGTCCATGGTTGTTCGAATAGGGAGAGGTAAATATAGGCCACATTGGTAGCCGCCCTTTGATACTTGACATACCCCTCAACTCTTCACTAGTTTGTCCACTTCTCCGCATACTTGGCCAATAGAACTGTTCGCCACCATTGAAGTGTTTTATCTCGCCCATGTGACCCTCGTCATGGCGTTCTTTGATAATTTTCAATCGTAGGCTCTTCAGAATGCATTTGAGTGCCTTTGAAAAGGAACCCATTATGCAATACAAAGCCTCCTTGTGCTCTTGTGGACACATCTTCTAAAATAGGGCCAAAAACGGGTCACTAGATAAGGAATCTTTCAATAATTCAAACCCTATTACCTCCGATTTCATGGTAGTGAGTAATGATGTCTTCGGCCGAGGGCGCCGCCACTTTGTTCAATGCCCCGATTTGTGCTTGATGGTGAAAGAAAATTGTTGCACGAAAAGCGCCCATTTAGCATGTCGAGCGATAACTTATCTTGACTCGTTGAGGTGCTTCAGCGCTCATGGTCGAGTACAAGATGAAGTCATTATAGACGCAGGTAGGAGCTCCAATGTTTCAACGACTGACTAATGCGTAGAACTCAATGTCGTAAGTACTATAATTGAGTTGTGCGCCTTCAACTTCTCACAAATAGGCCACGGTCCGTTCAATTGGCTCACCGCCCAATGCCTATCTTGGATGCATCGCAATGCAATTCAACGGTATGTCAAAGTTGGGAAGGACTAATAATGGAGCTGTGATCAATTTGACCTTGATCAACTCAAGGCGTTAGTAGTGCCTCATTCCATGAGAATTTTCCGCCTTCATGCATTCCGTGATTGGTGCCAATATGGTGCTGAAATTGTGAATAAACGACGATAAAAGGACACCAATCCATGAAAACTACGCACTCATGTAATGTAGTAGGGAGAGGCCAATCACGAACCGCCATTACTTTAGACTCGCCCACTGCTAATCCATCCTTGGATACCACATATCCAAGAAAAGTACGAGTCGGTCATGAAAGAACACTTGGCCGGTGCATAAAATTTCTCTTGTCGTAGCACAAGGAGTACCTCCCGATGTGTTGGATGTGTGTCTCGTTGGAGCTATAATGAGGATGTCGCCAAAGTAGACGACCACCGATTTGCCAATGAATGGGCGGAATATCCGTTCATTACTCGTATAAAGGTACTAGGAGCATTAGATAATCCAAACGGCATCACCAACCATTCATAAAGTCCCTCACGCTGCTTTTAAACGCTGCCTTCCACTCATCGCTAACTGCTCGGATTTGGTGGTAACCACTCTTCAAATCCAGTTTGGTAAATATAGTTGCCCCACTCAATTGATCCAATAAATCATCTAATCGGAATGGGAAATCTATATCGCATCTGTAATTTTGTTGATGGCGCGCTGTCCACGCACATCCTCCATGTCCCATCTTTCTTGGGTGAGCAATGCTGGAACTGCACATGGGCTCAGCTCTCCGAATGTGCCCTTTAGCCAAGAGTCCCTCCACTTGTCTTCGTAATTCTTCATACTCTTTGGGACTCATGCGATAGTGTGGTCGGTTGGGAAGGCTAGACCCGGGTACCAAATCAATTTGGTGTTGAATGTCACGTAGGGTGGTAGCTCCGTAGGTCTTTTGGGAATACATCAGCAAATTCCTCTAGCAAACCCATAATCGCCTGTATGATCTTCATTGGGCTACATTCTTTGTCAGAGAGTAGGTATACTTGATCAAGATCAAGCATTTCTCTTATGAACTCTCTTTGGCTAGAAGTGTTTGGCCCACCTCTTTGGGGGTTTGCTTCTCCGGGTTAGGTAGGAGAGTAAGCTTCACATTATACTAAGAAGTCAGTAGGTGTTCTTCCGCCCATCGTGGTGTGCATTTCATATTGCCATGGTCTCCCCATAATAGGTGGGTGCATCCATGGCCACCACGCACACCAAGTGTTATCTTTATATTTGGTACCAATAGAAAATGTACAAGGCAACGCTTTTGAAACTATTACCTCATTTCCTTCTTGAGCCACTCCAAGCGATAGGGTGTAGGTGTTTCTCGTGTCTAGGGCCACCTCGAATCGCTTCTTCGCTACCACGCTTCTCACAATCGCCTCCATCAATGATTAGTTTGCAAACCTTACCTCCAATAGTGCATGTGGAGTGAAAGCTCGTCATCTCCTTCCGCCTTTCGGGTGTAAGACATATCCTCCTCACCATTAAGCTTAGGCCCGCTATCTCCGTAATGTGTTCTTCTTCCACGCCCCCGTAGTCATCAAAGGTTTGTTGTTTTCTTCATCGCCTTTGCTCATCGGCGCTTCTCGAGTCAATGAGTAGACCTTTCCATATTTATCTCCCTTGCGTAATCCGCACTGGACCCGGTTCACACTTAAAGCATTTAGGCCCATTCGCCGTTGCACTGGTTAGGTGGGCTGGTTGTAGTTGGAGCCCTGTTTGGGATTGATGATTGGTGTTTCGAGGTGTTAACGCCCGTGTAGCGAAGAAGTCGTGCGCTGCCATGCCCAAAGAAGCCTGTGGATCCTCCGCTGCCGCTTTTCTCCAATAGAAGGGCTCTTTGATGAGCCGCAGACACGTTAACGGGATCAAAAGATTTAGTGAATCTTGAATGTTTTGTCGCAGCCCTCCGATGTATCGGGATACTAATTGATCATCCGCCTCGCTAACTCAACCCGTGTCAAGTATTTGTAGAACTCCTCCGTACTCATCCACGGTCTTGAACCTTGCTTTAAATTCAGTCGATACATGGTTCGGGTGTAGTTGTATGGCAAGAAGGCCCGCATGTACTTCAGCCCCATCTGTTGATTTTTGATTTGCCTAGCCGAGTCCTAGATTGCTTGATTCTTGTGCCACCACGCTGCTCTTCCCCGAACTTGGTTGTGACCAAAGAAACTCGTCGATCCTCGGTACCCTTTGAAATCAAGAACTTCTTCAATCGCCGCTATCCACCAAAAATTCTCGGGTTGAGACCCCGCTGAATTCTGGAATATCAAGTTTGAAACCGGATTCCCACCGATTGGCCCGAGCTTGTACGAGGTTGATGTCTGCACTCCGCGCCCGCAAAAGGGTTTCCGTATTCATTCTCCATAAGTGCTCTTCCTCCTCCGAGTCGTGCGGTGAGGGTATATGCCGACGCGTCTGCCTTGAACATTCTTGATGGACAATGCCTTGTGAGGACTGCAATTTGTTCCTCAAGCTAGCAAATTGTGCCTCCGAATGTGCGATAGGCGCCGATGATTCTTCTCTAACTGGTTCTTCGCGATCATTCCCGCTCTTCCAAGTGTGCAAAGCGGTTACCCTTCCCTTGTGATCGGCGCCATGGAAAGAGACTGGCTCATACCAACCGATGCGTGGTTAGAACGTAAATAATCAAGAAAACAATAATGAGAAGGGATAAATATTCCTAAGATTGTGAGACTATCACAAAATCAAAGAAATCTTCTCTAAGCAAAGAGATGCTATCTAAAGCTCAAGGAAAAGAACCAAGAAACTCAACTCGAGTATTCTTATTAAACAAAACCAATAATAATAATAAACTGTTTTTCCAAAGGGTCTAAGCTCAGTATTTATAGGCTTAGAGGCTAAAACATAAAAGAGGTTAACATAAACTAGGATTACATATCCTAGAAGGAAAAGTAATCTAAGATAAACTAGGATTACACATCCTAGAAGGAAAAGTAATCTAAAACCTCGTACTAGAAGGAAAAGTAAACTAAAACAATTAAAAGACTAATAAAGAAACCTAATTTAAATAAAAGACTAAAAGATAAGATAGGTCATCCTAATCTACATCAGATAGTGTGCCAATTCGAGGCACTGTGGGAAGAGAATTGGTGAGAAGGATAAAATCATAGAGATGCTCTAGGAAGAACTGGATCGATTCCTCCGATAATTATGAGCACATTTTAGAGCAAGGGAGACGCGCGAGTTCATGCTTCCCAAAAAAATTTTGGGGCGCTTTTCAGCCGAGCGCCCTTATTTAAAGGCACTTGATTTTAAAGGCACTTGTTTAAAGGCACTTGACTATTATGCACCTTTAATTAAGGGTGTCTAGTAAAATGTGTTCTTAATTAATTTAATTAAGATCTTATTTAAGGGCGCTTAATAGTTAAGTGTTCCTTATTAAGGGCACCTAACTAACAAGTGCCTCGAATTAAAGGCATCTAGATAGAAAGTATCATTAATTAATTTAATTGGATATTATTTAAGGGCGTTTGACTGTTACGCGTCCTTAATTAAGAGTGTTTGACTAGCAGGTACCTCGAATTAAAGGCGTCTGGATAGAAAGTCTCCTTAATTAATTTATTTGGGGTCTAATTTAAAGACACTTGACTATTAGGTACCCCTAATTAAGGGTACCTGATTAGCAGGTGCCTTTATAGAAAAGTATCCTTAATTAATTTAATTGAGGCCTTATTTAAGAGTGCTTAATTATTAGGCATCCCTAATTAAAAGGGAACAGGATCCTGTCCATTTCAAATGAAATGGACAATATCCATTTAGTGTAAAATAAGGGGTAGTATTGTCTTAACGTTAAAGTTGAAGAACTAATTTTACAATATTACCCATCATTTTACACTAAATGGATATTGTCCATTTCATTTGAAATGGACGGGATCCTATTCCAATTAAAAGTGTTTGACTAGCAGGCGTCTCGAATTAAAGACGCCTCTATAGAAAGTGTATTTAATTAATTAAATAGGAGCATTTATACATTAAAATGTCCCCTTGTAAGGATGTTTTATTAAAACACTCCTATTTCAAGTGTCGTTAAACATTGTGTTTTTTTTTTTTTTTTTTATAAGTGTATGCTTATCAAAACCCTATTAATTTGGTAGGCTTTTTCTTCCCACCTTTTTGCACGTTGGAAACCACGAGTCGAATAAATATATATTATTTTGAGAGGTACATGACCAATGCCCAATTGTACCTTATAATTAATTAAATGCCCTATAGCACCCAGCTACGTACAACTTTGTCCTATGGCAAATATTTTTCTATTTTCGTAGCTCTAGTTTACAGAAATCATGGCCAGATTCTGATCAGAACCCCTAGGTAAGGCTTATAATAGTGCTCGCGTGATGACATGCCATGTCGAAATAATTAGCATAATTTAGTAATATACCTCATGTGGTACTGCATGCTTCTGCTTATTTCTCGTAATAATGACATTTACTAAGCATTAAAAAAATAAATAGAAGATTTTATATCCAGAGATCTTAACCCTAAGCTGTAGTGTGAGCCAGCCCATGTTGGAAATGATTAGGGTTCGACAGAAGAATAAAAAGATAAAACAAGAATATATAGATCGAAGGTTAATTAGTATTAGGCAAACGTCATGTTATAGGTAGAGATAGGATTGTGATAGCTTTGGTTGTTGGTGGTTGGGTTTGTATATCATGCTTATATCACATTGTTGGTAGGGAAAGGGTTATGCATGGCAGCACCTGCTGTGTTCTGATTTTAAGCTTCATTTGCAAAGCTTAATGAATCAACTATAAATTAATTTGAGAATGCTACACCTTTCAAATTGTTTGTCTAAATATCGGTTCCTAACTGATGTGCATCATTCTTCAAAATGATGGCACATCACTTGAAAACCATTTTTTAAGAAAACATTTAGTAAGTATATATAACATTTATCATATATATATATATATATATAAAGATTCGAAGGGGGTTTAGAAAAGAGATAGGTCAAGATTGAAGACCATTAGGTAAGTATAACATTTATATATATATATATATATATATAAAGATTAGATATAAAGATTCGAAGGTGGTTTAGAAGAAAGATAGGTCAAGACTGAAGACCATTAATGTTTTGGTCTTGTGAGTTCAGCCTTATCGATCTTGTGGAAAATCATTATGTGACTTTTTCCGTCTTTAATGTCAACAACAATCATATATATCTTAAAATGTTGATAGGTAATTATTATTGAAGTGTACTTTTCTGAGTAGATATTTTTTTGCTCAGGCCCTTTTTTTCCCTTACGAATGCTGGACAGGCTGATAAATTTGATTAGTCGAGTTTTGTTCATATAGCAGCTCAGCAATGTTGCTAGCTTGTGGTTTCAATTTGCACTCATTTGTATATTTGCAAGAGTTGGACTGGTGATAACTAATGGGGAGGACCAATAGCATATCTCTTGCACTGTAAATGAGATGGAGCGGATCAGATGGTGGAATCGATGAGTGGTGGAGAAATGAATAATTTTGGGTGAATAATTGGAGAGGTTTCAGCACATCTTTTTGCTGTGTTCCAAGAGTTGTCGAAAGGCTTTATACATACTTCTAGGTTTCAGCACATTTATGCTACAAGTTTTCTTTGTATCTCCTCAAAACTAATGTGTCTTTTAAAATTATTATTGGATCAAAACCTAATAGTAATTAATTACAAATTCAATAATAATTTTAAAAGTCATATTAATTTGAGAGAACACGAATGAGACACAAAGAAGACATTTAGCATTACTCTTTACTGTAAATGCCTAATATAATTTGGTGGTTATGTAAATAATGAATGTTTGTTAAGAGATATATACTTTGTTTTGTTAAATTATTTAATTATTTTGTTAGTTATTTTAATTAACTTTTGTTCAACTTATTTTTTTAATGTTTGTGAGATAATACACTTAACACTCCGATGCTAGAAGGGGGAGAGAATATTAGTTTTGGAAATTAAATGTAGAGTACTGATGAGATCATGACCATCACAGCTTTAAAATGTTAATTTCCCAATTGACATAGTAACCTAAATAGGAAAGCAGAAACCTTTAAGAAATTAAACTAAGCTAGAGGCCACATAAAACCTATAAAATAAATTAGATGCACCTAATAATAAACAAAAGCTGTAGAATGCAACTATGGCCCACAACCAACGAATACTGAATTAAAAATTGCCTCAACCCTAGAAAGTTAAAAGAAAATATAAACATATTGTAAAATAAAATACTTATGGCCTACTAAATTGCCATGGAAACCTATTATTGGATCAAAAAGGCTTCTTGCTTTGTTCAGAGACGACTTCCCAGGTAAAGTAAATTTGCTTTATGTCCAATTATGCTATAGATACAACACCAACCCTGCCCTTTTTGTCTAAGTAAAGAAAATTTATTAAAATTACAAGAGGCACAACCCAAGTACACAAAGCAAATATAAGATAATCAACCTTATATTACATAGCAGTTAAAAGCATAGAAAATATTAAATGGAGTTTTCAATTGAAGCATCAAGCAACTTTTCCAAATTTTCAGTACAAGAAGTAATGAAATCTTTTCTTTTGCAATGCAAACCAGCTAACAAAACCCGAAATTTGCAAATAACAGTCTGTAATGAAAATGATCATTGCTAAAATGAGTTGAATGTACAATGCTGCACAATATACTACCTTCAATAGCCATTTTCCCCTTATTTGATGCAAAAAGGGAGAAGAACCAATTTGTGTTGGATGTAGATATCTGATGCAGATTGCGTAGCCGTCAATTTGTTTTATTTTCTAAACCGATTTTATGTTGTTATTTTGTTAGGGTTAGGGTTTTGGGAGTCTTTATTTCGTTATCTTATTATGTTTAGGGTTATAGGGGTATTTATGTAATATTTTAAATAGGTGTAGGGTTTTATGGCTATAAATATATGTTTATAGCATCCAAACAATTTGGTTGTTGATTATTATTTTGTTGAATAGGAATTACTCGCAGACGAGTTTTCTTCATACTTTCCTTGAAATCGTAGATAGACTCTAGATTTTGAAAATAGTTCTTAGATCGTCGATAAACTCCGATCTAGAATTACATATCTGCTTTATATTTGTTGATCTTCGCTGCAGCCCACAAAGTCGTGCTGCATCAGTTGGTATCAGAGCTCAATTACTTTCCATGAATGGGGAGGAGCAACCACTTTGCAGACATGAACGAGGTGTACGCACACACGGAGACAGCACATAAGAAGCAACCGGCAATTCCTTTGCGGCACATGGGTCGTGGGCCAAACGATTGTCGTCGCCAACCAAGACCACAATTTGCGGTGGTGGAAGGCAAAACTAAAGCTGAAACCCGACAATACAAGGAGGATCAATTTCGGGCATTGGAGGATCGACATGAAGCCTTGCCTACCCAAATATCCAACTTGTGTCGTCACAAAGGGAATGGATCTAGAAACCCTTCTGCGGAGCATCGAACGTACGAAAGTCAATACTATGCGCAAGCTCATGCCACTCGGTGGGTAGACGAGTCCAAACTCAAGATTCCAGAAATCCCAGGGGTGTTACAACCTTCAGAATTTTGGTATTGGCTATTAGCTGTTGAAGAGTTCTTTGAAGTCAACGGAGTGGTTGACGCACAATGAGTCCCTTTGGTAGCACTCACATTCCGAGGAGTAGTTGCTGCGTGGTGGCAACGTCTGAAGCAACAAGGCAAATCGAAGATCAGTAGTTGAGGGCAACTATTAAAAAAAATGCTAGACTATTTCATGCCAAAAAATTATACCATGGACCGACAATAACAAAATTGGAGTCAAGGGTCAACAGTTATGAAAAAGAAAATAGAAAACTCTTACAAAAAAGAGGTATCTCGAGAGATACGGAGTGATGCGAAAAGTCCACGACAGGCTAATTGGGCGCGTACTTGCCAACCATAAATCCTTACACCGAATCCTTATTTTGTGGAAGAGGAAAAAGAATCTGTGGATGGAGAGTTTCAAGAATCCAAAATCTTTGATGAGGAGTTTGAATGTGAATGTGTTGAAGATGTAGATCCTTCACAAGGGTTTGTAGATTGGGATTCTCCACCAACCTATGATGAAGACATCAATGAGGAAGATTCAATTGAAGAACCTTTGGCATCCGTCCTAGAGGAAGAACACAAAGAAGATGAGTTTTTTCTCATGTTTGGCGGCCTCTATCCCGACAAAGATAACCAATTGGGAGATGAAGAGCCCACAGATGACATCGACAAGTATGAAGACGTTGATGAAGGTATTTCAGGTGATATGTCTAATTATAATGAAGAAGAGGTTGAGTTTGTTGATTTCCTTGGTGTTAAAGATATTTTAAATTCTCCTAATAATGATATTGATGAATTTTATACGGATGAGGATAATTATATATAAGGGAAGTAACAGTTGATCCATTCTTGAGCATTTTTATGACACGTGAGAGAGAAAAGGAACAAGAAAAATATGGCAAATCAAAAGAATTGACGAGTGGTGTGTTGAGCTTTCATAACAAACATCAAAGTATGCCGATGATGAAGAGCATTGCATTTATTATGGGATGTTGTTTTGTTTTGGTCTTGAAGATGGGCGAGTGGAATGAGTTGACTGGGCATTCAAAGGACCGTGGAAAGAATCAGCCAAATTCGAGGATGAATTCTCTCAAACAAGGGGAGAATGATGCAGATTGCGTAGCCGTCAATTTGTTTTATTTTCTAAACTGATTTTATGTTGTTATTTTGTTAGGGTTAGGGTTTTGGGAGTCTTTATTTTGTTTTTTTATTATGTTTAGGGTTATGGGAGTATTTATGTAATATTTTAAATAGGTTTAGGGTTTTATGGCTATAAATATATGTTTATAACTTCCAAACAATTTGGTTGTTGATTATTATTTTGTTGAATAAGAATTACTCGCAGACGAGTTTTCTTCATATTTTCCTTGAAATCGTAGATAAACTCTAGATTTTGAGAAGAGTTCTTAAATCGTCGATAGACTCCGATATAAAATTACATATCCGCTTTATATTTGTTGATCTTCACTGTAGCCCACAAAGTCGTGCTGTATCAATATCTTTCAAGGATTCTGCATATTTTCCTTCCCATGACTATCTCGAAAATTTTGAAACAGATTAAATCCATCTCCTGCTAATATATTAACGAAATTGTGAAGCTTGCAATACAATAATAAGGCTTTGACAGTACACAGCATTCAAGAAATGCTGAAATAGGAAACTTCATTCCATTCCAAGTACAAGATGTTGGATTGGGAAACACATGACATGAACATGGCATGCGCACACACCTCAACCTTGGGAACTCGAGGATCATGCCAAAATTTCTACAGAGATTACTAAATCAAAGAGATTTAAAACTCTTCCTTCCTGCCTCTTCTTCTTTTCTTCTTCTTCTTCTTTTTTTTTTTTTTTTTTTAAATTTTTTTTATAATGTTGCTATTACATGATGAAAATTAGAATAGGTTACTGATTCAGTTTGCTGAGCAAATGCACAACTGGAAAGAAGTACACCAACGGGCTTAAAAGGACCTAGAAAATGGTACAATTTACATGAATAGCGTCAGATATTGACACCCATGCTTTTGCACCGCACTAATTTAGCCTCAAATATACTTTATATTGGTAAATGCATTACAAAAAACCGGTCATTTTCTAACGTGTTTACTGTTCATCGATTTTTGTCATGTTAGAAATGACAAAAGTAAAAAATAATTAAAAAATAAAAAATGCATTTTCTAACGTGTCACTATTCACACGTTAGAAATTTCTAACGTGTGAATAGTGACACGTTAGAAGATGACAAAATTGAAAAATAATTAAAAAAATAATTTTTTTGAAAAAACAAAGCAAAAAATAAAAAATAAAAAATGTCAATTTCTAACGTTCCATATGGTGGAACGTTAGAAACTGCATTATTTTATTATTATTTATTTTTTTGCTTTTTTTTTTAATTTTTGTTTCAAAAAAAATATTAATAATATTTTTAAATTGTATATAATTAATAGAAAATTAAAATTGAGGTTTATTTATTATTTTATGTTGGGAAACCCGTCCAATGATGGCCGTTCTGATAAACTCCGGTCCTGTTCACCGCACGCTCGAAAAGTCGGACCCGCACGCTTAATTTCTTGAAAACTCTATCTACTATATATGGTAACCCTATGTAGGGTTAGGGTTTACACATATGATTTTTTTAAAAAAAAATTATTTTAAGTTTTTTTTTTTTAAAAAAAAGAAAAAAAATATAAAATAATGCATTTTCTAACGTTCCAAAAAGTGCCACGTTAGAAATTTCTAACATGTCACTTTTGGAACGTTAGAAAATGCATTATTTTATTTTATTTTTTTGCTTTTTTTTTTTCAAAAAAAATATTAATAATATTTTTAAATTGTATATAATTAATAGAAAATTAAAATTGAGGTTTATTTATTATTTTAAAACCCGCCCAATGATGCGTTCGATAAACCCCGATCCAGTTCAATGCACGTCGAAAAGTCGGACCCGCACGCTTAATTTCTTGAAAACCCTATCTACTATATATGGTAACCCTATCTAGGGTTAGGGTTACCACATATAGATTTTTTTTAAAAAAATATATTTTAAGTGTTTTTTTTTTTTTAAAAGGAAAAAAATAATAAAATAATGCATTTTCTAACGTTCCAAAAAGTGCCACGTTAGAAATTTCTAACGTGTCACTTTTGGAACGTTAGAAAATGCATTATTTTATTTTATTTTATTTTTTTCTTTTTTTTAAAAAAAATTTTTAAATTTTTTTTTTCAAAAAAAATATTAATAATATTTTTAAATTGTATATAATTAATAGAAAATTAAAATTGAGGTTTATTTATTATTTTATGTCGGGAAAGCCATCCAATGATGGCCGTTCTGATAAACCCCGATCCCGTTCACCGCACACTTAATTTCTTGAAAACCCTATCTACTATATATGGTAACCCTATCTAGGGTTAGGGTTACCACATATAGATTTTTTTTTTTAAAAAAATTATTTTAAGTTTTTTTAAAAAAAAAGGAAATAAATAATAAAATAATAAAATAATGCATTTTCTAACGTTCCAAAAAGTGCCACGTTAGAAATTTCTAATGTGCCACTTTTGGAACGTTAGAAAATGCATTATTTTATTATTATTTTTTTTTTGCTTTTTTTTTTTTTTTTAATTTTTTTTTCAAAAAAAATATTACTTAAAAACCCTATCTACTATATATGGTAACCCTATCTAGGGTTAGGGTTACCAAATATAGAATTTTTGTTTTTTTTAAAGTTTTTTTAAAGTTTTTTTTTTAATGAAAAAAGCAAAAAAAAAATAATAATAATAATAAATTGCATTTTCTAACGTGTTACTATTCACAAGTTAGAAAATTCTAACATGTGAATAGCGACACGTTAGAAAATGCAATATTTTATTTTTTTATTTTTTGCTTTTTTTAATTTTTTTAAAAAATATTAATAATATTTTTAAAGAAAAAAGCAAAAAAAGGTTCTAACGTGTGGCATGTGCCACGTTAGTAGTTTCTAACGTTGCACTATGCCACACGTTAGAAAATTGGATTTTGAAAAGGCCAGCTGTGTTGCACCTCCACCTACCCTTCCCCCTTTTTTTTTCCTTCCCTTCTTTTCTTCCCCCCCATTCTTTCCCTCTCTCCCGCGCTAGCTCTCTCTCCCTCTTCCCTGCAGATTCGGTGTCCCCGCTGCTCCGGCGTCCTCCCGTCTCCCGCCGGCGACCCCACAAGCAATCTTCTCGTGCTTTTTCTTCTTCTTATTCAGTTGCTGCTCAAAAACTAACTCCAAAAGTCCTTTTGATCTTGTTGGGGTGGTGGGCATTCTGAGAACCGGATTCATTTGTTTATTGAGGGTCAGCTGTTGCTGTTAATTTCAGAAGCTGTTGCTGTTAATTTTTGGTCAGTAATATCTGTTTCATGGTGCTATATATTCTTGCTCATGCGATCTCTGGGGTATGGATTTGCCAACCTCTTTTAGCGGTTGGCTGAGGATCCTCTATGTGGTGTTTGCTTTCTGCTCTGCTCTGTGTCTGGGTGCTCTCAAAGGTTCCCCTTTCCCATTCCTTTTCAGTTTTATTGTTGTATTTTTTTGATTTCCTTGCAGCTTTTTGGTATCATCAATTTATGGTGTATTTTGTTTCGTGGTTCTAAGTTCTAATCTCTCTGTTGGGTTTTTTATTTTTATTTTTCATGTGAATTTGATCATGGGTTCTTCAAATCTTTATTGGTTTTTCATTTAGTGTTGCAGGTTTACTTGTGGGTCCTATTGCTGGTCTAATACTGGTAATAGGGAATGTTGGGGTAATTCTTGGTATGTTTCCTGCACATGTTGCCTGGACATTTTACAGCCTTATAAAGTAATTACCTTTCAGACTTCCTTTTAAGAATCTCTTCAATAACTGTATCTTCCTGTAGTGATCTAATTTAGGTGATTATATGGTTTTTAGAATTTTTTTTTACCTGATTCAGCAAATGGTGTGGGATGTGGTAAATACAGGACTAATAGGTTTGATGTACCGCTTAAAGTTGCTATCTTGATAGCTTTACCAGCCTTATTTGGATTATGGCTGGGTCTAAGCATTGCTGGGAGTGTTCTTGTGGGAGTCAGCTATGGGTTCTTCACTCCCTGGGTTTCTACCTTTGTTTTTATTTCTTTATTGTAGAAATTTTTATTATTTATCAATAGAAAACTTCAAACCTGCTATAATGTTTCATTATATGGTTTCTTTGGAAAAAGAAACATGCTCTTTTTTCTAATTATTTTAAGTAACTAGCCATAAAATGCAAAAAAATTTGAATTATTTGTGAATAATCTGATAAGAATGCTCTGCAGTTTCACTTACAGTGAAATTTTTTGCTTCTGCATTGATTTTTTTTTTTCATTTTCTAGCTAGAAGAGAATATGAACCAGAATAAATGCTGAAATAAAAGAAAATCGAAGTGTTGATACGATAGTTAAGGATTTATTGAATTCGCAAGAACTGGTTCTAGCTCAGGTCAGAGGCCAGTGGAGTCTTCTCAGGTTTTCTTTCTTCTTAATTTTATTTTTATTTTTATTTTTTTAGAGATCCGAAGTTTTTCTATCTTATACAATATTCTATTTGAACATGAAAGTTAATATAGAACAAATGGATATACGCATGAAATTTTTTGTTATTTCTATTTTTGGAAAGGTTTATCAGACTTGAAATTTTTCTACATAGACTAATTTTTTATTAGAAGTCTTTGTAGATTAAAAAATTTCTGAAATTTGACAACATCTAATTTTAGTAAGTAATTGTGATCATTAAAAAGTTTTTATTTTTATTTTTTAACAATGGCTAATTTTAGGTGTATTGAATTAGCCACTAAATAATTAAATTTGATCTGACTGACATAGTAAGTGTCAAAGCAGTTAAACTGCCAGGCTAGTTTGTAAGGAATTATAATTAAAATTCTAGTACCTCAAGCATTTTCTTACTTTTAGTCCTATTTCTTCTAAAAACGAATGCCTCATTACCACTTCTCAAGAATTTTTCGAAACCCCATTGGTCACAATGATACAAAGTAGAACCAACTAATCTTTTTGCCTCTGAATTGTTCTGTAATTTGTTTGTTATACAACTATCTGAAAAGTGTTTTTATTGGGGAAGCAAAATTTGGAAGATTTGAGTTCATGGTCAGTTTGGGGTGATGGTGAAAAATGATGGGTCAAACCTTTACTTCCTGAGCAGGTTTTCTAGAGGGAAACGAGCTGCAGTTGACCCAAAAGCTCAAACTGATAGAAATTTGTACAACTAATCATTTATTCAATACTTTAACAAGGTGGAGTATAGAGAACTGTCTATTGTTTCCTACAAGCAATGTTTTCTCTCCATTGAACATATGCAGCCTGTTTGTACTAGTTGACCTTTTCTCTCTTGTTTAATTGTCTTCTTCTTTTCTTTTTTTTTTCCTTCCTTTGTGTTATTAAAAGTTCATATAAGCATGATGAAAACTATTATCTTTTTTTTCATGTAATTTTAAATAGAACCTTATCAGTTCTGTAGTTGTTGTGGTGTTGGGCCTCTGTCGAGCTGTTTCTGTGGAAAAGCTTAATTGGAAGCTGATTAGGGTCTGGATCCCTGGCAATTTAATATTCATTGGAATGCTTCTATCTGGCATGTATAGGTAGCTATGGACTGCACTTGTTTGGTGCTCGTAATCCTATTATGAGCAACTATTAGATTAATATTCTGTCCAACATACATGTTTGATTAATATTTTCTGGTGCACATTTTCTTTTCAATTTGAAGTACATAAATATAGCAATGGTGACAATTCTCAAGAACATGACAAATATTTTATCAGCAATTGGAGAACTATATATATTTCAGAAAACTCAGAAACAAAAAGTGTGGACTGCAATGTTTTTAATGGTAAATGTCACTCTCCCTCCAACCTGTTCAGCACAATTCCTCAATCTCTTTGCTAGTGATCATGATGATGACTAGTTGCAGTAAAGATATACCTATCAATTATAGTTAAATGTAATGCTGGAGTGATTTTATAGTTCTTGGGATTATTTTCACATTGTTTTTGCAGCAGAAAAGCACTTTGGTACAAATGCCTCTTATTCGAATTTAATTTTATGAAAAGAAAATTTTCTGGTTTACTATATTTACACTTTGAACAATATTGGAAGAGTTAGCATCACCCAAATCTTAGTTCTTGAGCCCCTTTATATGCATTTGGAAAGAGATATCAGCTAAATATTGCATTTTCCTTGTAAGTCAAATAAATAAAATTGCCAGTACTTTGATTGATTAATCTATTATAAATCATGTTATTTCTTCTAGTCTAATATTTTTTGGTTTTTGTTTCTGCTTTCCAATCATTTGTTTCTCATAGAAATATATAGTTCTTCCTTTTCTAGATCAACAAAAAGAGTCTTAGGTGGTCTGTATCTCTGTGCATTGCAGATTATCTCTGCTGTCACTGGTGGAATCACGGATCTCTCCTTTAATGCAGTGGGTTATGCATGGCAGATTCTGAATTGCGTTCTAACAGCAAACTACTCTGTATGTAGTTCTTAGATGTAAATATATTGTTTACATATTCTTGCCTTCTTTCCCTTAAACAGCAGTGAGATTAGTGTTTGCTTTTGAGTCTATAATCTTGAGCTTTGGACCATGGGAACCATGATTGTTGGTGAAGATCTCCATAATTCTAGAATTCTGCAGAATTAGTAAGCAACATTTGCCCTTTGTGATATATAGCTCACCCTGCGGCGTGTAATTTATTATCTCTACCTTTTGCGATCTTCTTGATTATACTGCTTGGTGAATGGGAATATGCAATTAATGTGTAAGCTATGTCTTTTAGCTATTAAACTGGACAAAACTTTTAGGCTTTACTTCCATGCACTATACATGTATCCTCTTTGTGTCCTGGTAATTATACTCATTGATTATGTTTTTCTTTCCTTTTTATTTTTGCTTTTCTGGCTCTCAACATGGTATATTGAATTAGTCCTCTTGTTGTATTTTTTTTTAAAAAATTGTTAAGCGTGAAAGTCCTAAATTTATTCAGGCATAATTGATCTGTATGTCCATGTAGTTGTTGACAATGAAGCAGCAAAGAATTTATATATGAAAAGTGGAATTTATTTGTTTATTTATTTTTTATTATTTATTAGTTTTTTATAATTATTATTTATTAGTTTTTTTAAAAATTATTATTAATTTTTTTTATTATTTTTGTCATTTTCTAACGTGTCAAAAACTGACACGTTAGAAAATGACAATTATTATTATTTTTTTTGTCATTTTCTAACGTGTCAAAAACCGACATGTTAGAAAATGACAATTAATTTTTTTTTTTTTTTTTTGTTATTTTTAATGTGTTAGTTTTTGACACGTTAGAAAATGACAAAAATAATAATAAAAATAAAAATTTATTTTCTAACGCGTGAATAGTAATACGTTAGTAATTTTCTAACGTGTCAAAAGTTGACACGTTAGAAAATTGCAATTTCTCACGGGAGGTTTAGTAACGTGTGAAAAACGTTAGAAATGGCACGTTAGAAACATTTTCTAACGTTCCAGTGGCCTTAAAATGTTAGAAAATGACCGTTAAAAAAAATCACATTTTTTTGTAGTGATGGCACTTTCCCACTATTTATTGTCACCCCTAAACTTTTATCATGACAAAATTGGAGAACTTTTAACAGTGGGGGAACATTGCAGGTAATCACGGGGTTTAGGAAGTTGATTACTCAAATCTAAATTTTTGAGAAACATTACAAATGAACTTATGATTGAGGGTGGGAAAATGCAATTTATCCTAAAACCGAGGAGTTTCGGTGTCACTTAGCATATGTGGTTCTAACCTGTTGAAGAAAAGATTTCAGGCCTGAGAAAAATTTATATTAAAACTCATAAGTAATGTTATTACCAGACAAAACATGGTTGATGTTAATTTATACAGTATCATGATTTGCTGGTGATGTAGTGTATTGAAGTTAATTGATCTCCATAATTTTCAATGCTACATAAATAAAGCATATAGGGTTTAATATCACCATCCTTACAGATACGATTGTTCTAAAGTTCATATCAAACTCTGCATTTTGGTACAAATAAAGTTTGAAAAAGATATAGGTAAATATTACCTGAAGGAATAAAAATGGTGAAACACGATAAACATCTGAATATATCCACTTCTCTATCAGCAGTGTAACCTTCATCTGCATTTGTTGGGTTACCACTTGAAAAAATATTACCGGTATCTTCACCTTGATTCGCTGCATTTGCGGGATTAGTAACAGACTTAAGCCAAGTACCATTTCATATTTATCATGCTTTGCACTAAGGCGCAAATTGCGAACTTTCCTTTTTCTTTTACGAAGGATAATCCTTCTGGTAATACAAGAATTACAATTAGGACAGTACAAATCATGTATCTCTTGCCTCTCTAATACTGCCTCAACATCAAAATCTATCACTGGCCCGTCAATTTTTCCAGCTAAGTCAACACCTACTTCAACTCTAGTTTCATTATTAACAAGTTTAACACTTTGCACTTCAGAGGACTTCTCTACAGGCAATAGATGCGAACCAGAGAAGGCGCGATCCTCAAAATTTTCTCCATAGTGAGAATTGACTTCAGTTCCTGGGCCCTTTGGAATGTCAGAGTCTTCTACTGTGGAATATAATTCTTCATCACCCAGTTTTGTCCAGAAAATAGAACATTCATGACCAGTGTTTCTGATTCCAGAAACTTCATGAGTTGGATCAGTACCTGGAAGCATGCAGCAGATTTGCATTTCATTACCAAACTGTTAAGCACAATTGAATTCAAACAATCATAATAAAAAAGTCAAATCAACTGCAGAGACTTAATTAAATTGGGTCAGTTTTATGGGTAGGCAGCAACTAATTGGGGTCAACCTCATGTAAACTTTATTTTTTTTGATAAGTAACCACATGTAAACTTTATCCCAGACATATTAAAAGGAATCTGTCAAATTTGAAAAGTATTGGGGGGTTAAGTAAATTCGGTAGTAATTAATTTGGGAATTCAAACTCGCAAAAAGCAAAAGTACTAATAGTTACCATTCTAGATTTAGTAAAGCCCATTTTCTACATTTTCATATTAAACTCCTGTGCTTAAAATGTATATGTCAGTCACAAAGTGATATGTGGAAGTTATCCATGAAAACACGGGTATTTAATAAATTTCATTGCAGGCAGTAACAAAAGGAAAACAAATGATTTTCCTGCATCTAGCAATTTTTCTAAATTTTTAGTTATAAGTGCATTATCAAACATATATAATTAAGATAAGAAGCATATTATCTAGACAGAGACGCTGGAAACTTTAATACTTACATAATTACTTTTCTGGCTACTACTAAACTTGTATGCTCATGAAACAAGAGCCTGAAACAATATGGTACTGGCCACTTCAGTACCACAAACGAAACATGGTCCAAGTCAATCTAATGGGGGAGGCAAAGCTCCACTCAGGCATCGTAGCCAATGTTAGAAGATTCATATGCACTAGTTTAATTGAATAATATGATAGTGTCCAGGCAGCTTATGATTGTTTTGATAGTGTATGATAACACCATAAGTTAAGAATTGAAGGCTAAAGAGGGAATTCGCGAAGAGAAAATAAAGGAAAAGAAAGACCCTTGTCGCAAACAAATAATCACTCCAAAAGACTAAAATTTTATTGATGCTTCAAACTAAATTGAAAAATAACAGACTAGATGTCTTTATATAAGCTAAATTTTTAGTATTCTCCAAACAAAATACTTGGAGAAAAAGAAAATATAAATATACAAAAATATCCCTAAACTTGGACAAAGAAATAATCTTCAAATATTATACTTGATTCTTTCCATTCTTTTGCTGATCTTTATTTTCAAAATATTCTTCAAATATTATGTCTTATTCTTGACATTTATGTTTTGATCTTTTCTGTCAAGATATTCTAATGCCAAAATTCAGTATCTAACAATTCAGCTCCTGCATCAGATAGGATCTAAACGATGTTGGCATATAGAATATCTACCATGATGATGATGTGAAAAGTTAGCTAAACAAAGTATGCAGCCTCATCTTGCTATCTCGTATCAGTCAAGGAAGCAATCAGTTGTACCAATAAAAATGATTATTTCTGATTAATCAAGAAAATTATCCAATATATATTTTCCATATTAATAGGGACCTTGTATCATGGGATTTTTTTTTTTTAATTAATAGGGACCTTTGTATTGTAAATTACATTAATCAAGTTAATTAATGTAAGAGCATCTCTTTGTGCCATTCACAGGCGCATGTAAGAGCATCTCCAGCAGGAGGCTATTGAAAAAGTCCAAAATTCTATTTTAGCTACTCTCTTTTTCTATTCACACTGTAACAGGCTCTCTACTCTACCCACTATTTTCTTTAAAATATTATATATAACATTGAGAGAGAGATGTAGGGGGGGGGTGGGTTTTGGGGGTGGTGGGAAGAGGAAGAGAGAAAGGAGAGAAAAAAAATCTTTTAAGGTGCTACATTTTTTTTTTTTAATATATATATAGATAAGAACCAACAAAAGATTACAACAAACAACAAAGAGCCGGGCAACCCAACAATAAGCCTCAAAACAACAACTGACATGGCCTTATTGCTTCTTCGTACATCGACCAAAAAACTTGGCCACCATTAATTAAGGTGGTTTGAAAAGGTGCAACCAAGAGAACAGTTGCAACAAGCCCGAAGGAGAGCCACAACCACATAACAAACATTGATGAGGATCGAATCAAAGCCTATGGAAGAGAAAGCCAACAAATTGACGATCTGCAACCAGATTGAGAGAACACCAAAGATGGTGGTAAGGGCATCTAAAGCCCTAAAATTACAAGAGAAAATAAATACAGAAATAAAACAAGACCTAAACCTACAAAAACAATGACACCAACATAAGAGGAGACGACAGCAAAATCACGGCTAGAGCAGAACACTCGTCTGCACGTGAAAACCACGCGTCAACAATGGCAACCAAGAGACCAAAAACCACCACTAGAACCCAGAAGAATTGGTGGTGTAGAGACGCATAGCATAAGAGGCTCCACATGTCGGCGCATGACCGACACACGCAAGCAAGTGAGATCCACTCGCTGGCGCATGCACCTCACGTTTTGGCTTGTGGAGGTCCAATGGAGGAGTGGTTGGCATCTATGAATGAAGAAAACTACGGCGATCAAGGAGAGATGGCGCGTGACAAGCTGGGACTGGCAGAGGAACACAAATCTAGTTTCAAAAAATTTGATCTAGAAACCTTGATAGTGCAAAACTCGGTGGAAGGGGGAGGCCAATGAAGACTGTAAAGAGGGTTTAGATTTGTGGGATATGATCTCCGAAGAGACAGATAAGGTCTCCAAAGAAACAAATAAGATCTCCGAAGAGAAGGATAAAGCCTCAAGAGAGGCATGGGAAGCTAGAGAGAACTCTAGCAAGCTTTGAACCTCTAGAGAGGCAGAAAAAGAGAGGGATAGGAAGGATAGGGGGGGAGGTGGGGGGGGGTTGTTGAAGAGAGATGGGTGGGTGAGGAGGAGGAGGTAGGAAGCATGAAGTTGCTTCCCACCTCCCATGGCAGCTAATGGAGAAGTTTCATAGAAGGGTTTTCAGAGAGAGAGAGGGGTCTTTCGTTGAGTCTTGCTTAAACACTACTGGGTGCTACATTAAACCTTAACATGTAATATAGCTAATATGAAACTTCTAAAAAGTTTTATCAGAGATACTCCAAGTGACTAATACAATAGCACCCCAAAATTTTTTGTGTCTTTTCTCTCTTTTTGCTTCCCCTTTCCTCCACAATTTTTTCCTCATAAATTTCTACATTAACAAATTCCGAAGTAGAAAGACTGAGAAACTAAGAGGCAAATAGTTGCTTCAATTTGGAAGGATGGTGTAAATACCTTGGCCATTTTCAAAGTAAACGCTGTTGTCCAACTTGGTAGACTTCCATTTTCCCGAGCTCCATGAAACCCTGTACACGTTTTGGACGCTGCTGTGTGATCATATTCATTATCAACTTCCTCACTGATGCTATTATTGCCAGCAATTTCTTCTTCTTTAAGGGTAGGAGTTGCAGATCCAGCTCTGCTCGCAGTCATGGACTGAATACTACTACCAGCATCATCAGTGATACTACTATTATTACTACTTCCATTACCAGTAGATGGTGATATAATATCAGTAGTAGCAGCGTGGTTGTTGAGGCGATGCCTGCGGGATTGCCTTGGTTGCAAATTAGCATCGTCCACCTCTTCCTCCACCTGCCATTGGTACTCTCCGTGTTGTTGTTGTTGTGGTTGCTCCATTGTTGCTCAGACTCAGAGGCGGATAGAGACCGAGAGAAATGAATTCATAGGCTAATTTGGCACTCGCTCATAGCAAGGGCATCAAATTTTCATAATTAAAAATTATAAAAATAATCTCTGACGCTTGGCGTGCATTTATTAGGATAAACCACAGGCATGGCATTTATTATTATTTCTAAATTAATTCTTTATGGCAATCACAGCGCCGCACCCATGCTGCACGATCACTGTTCTCCACTTCCCAATGAATTTCTCATAATAAATTAAATAATTAAAGCAAGAAATAAAGGATGGAACCTGACACATTCCACATGGTCTGCATCCTGGAATGGATGCGGACCTTCCACAAAAACTTCAGAATCCTTGAAATCAAAATACCGATCGATCAAGTGTATATATATATATATATATATATATATATATATATAAAGTAGAAGGCATCTTTTTGCCCATCTCTCGCCAGAAATTCCTTGCTATATCCATCCGTCCGTACCTTATCCTTAATTACTTAGGTTTACCTCATACGTCCCGCGAGTTTCTCACGCAAGGCGTTCAAGTACCCAATCAAAAGATGAGTTTAACACCATCTCAATTACAGTTATTTCCGTAACTAAAAATGAGTAGTACAGATTTCGCAGGTCGTTGCCTTACAAGTCAAATCGGAACATTTGACACAGAGGTACACAAGCACAATTAGGTTTAAAAAAAACTAACACAAAATAATAACTTTTATTCATAAAACAGAGAAGTGGGTTCCATGCAGTTGTCACACATCAAAATAGTAGTAATTTACTGGTTTTCTTCAAACATGTAATCAGACGCTATAATACATGAGATTAATATTACATAGCGTCCTCAGCAGAGTGGGACTTGTACGTGCGTCTCCTCAGTTGAGACTCAGATGTTGGTTGCTGTAAAAAAATTCTTGTTGGATCATTAGGATCAACGTATCTGCAAAATTACCAATAGATATTCAATCAATCATCCCTCTGTATTCAACTTGACTAGAGAAAAATACAAAAGAAGCGATTTCACTTACGCATGTCTCATCATTTCATCAACAGGAGTTTCTGCTGCTTGCAGAGGATCCAGACGAGGTTGTCCCCCGGAGTTAGATTGTTGATTGTGTTGTCTCACTGAAGAGATCAAGTTAAAAAAGAGTGGAACAAAGGTTCCACAGCCCCCTTCCTTGAACAAAATCTTGAATGAATGAGTGGAGTAAAGTGCCCTATTCTGGCTTTCTGGAACTACCTGAAAGAAGTAAAAAGAGATGGTCAGGATCTTGGAAATAGGAAGAGGGGTCATACTCCTATCCAATAATTGTAGACCTCTCACTGTTTTCTTACAGGCTCCACATGACCAGAAATATTGTTGCAGAAAAATATTGGTTGATTGAATTTTTCACCATGGACATAAAGCTGCAAAATAAAACCATCCATGAAATCTGTGAGACATCAAAACATGGTTATAGATGAACACAGCCCAACATATCAGAATACAACCCAATCCCACAAGATGTGTCATCACAACGCTTGAAACAAAACACAGCAATATTTGCAGGACCCCAACAAAGTCATGAATGAAGCTCCATCTGTAACCAAGTTCCATGTTACATTGTCAATCGTATAATTTCCTAAAACAATGGTCTTAAATATCTCTATCAATGCTCACAAACTCCTCATCTTATAAGATCCTACCTGCGATTGCATTATAAATTACTACAAAAGCAACTGAGATAGTGGATGATATGACCTAGAAAGATGAATGACAATCTTCTCTACCTCTCCCCAATTTTTTTTTTATTTTTTATCTTGTGTAAGTCTCCAGGCTAGTGTAAGGGATTAAAGTAGCCAGATCAATAAAGTTGGAAACCAGGACGCAATGCTTCAATATCTACTGCACCCCTCTCTCCATATGTTGAAACTACTTCTCTTTAAAACCATTTTCATATGTTGATATTACTTATCGTTAAAACCTTAGGACTAAAAATCTTTGATACAACTTGAATTAACCGAGTTGAATTAATCAAGTTGAGACAGTTCAATTCGACTTGAATTAACCTTTTTAATAAAGGGGTCAATCCTAGTCAACTCATTTAACCCCTTAAATTGGGTTTTTTTTACAATAAAAATAAAAATAAAAAGAGCAAAAACTTATATAAATTCATTTTTTTACATAAAATTCATAAATTCAAATAAATTATTATTATTTTTAAATTCATATACAAGTCAAAATGGGTCATGTTTGGGTCGACCCAACACGACCTATTCATAAAATAAGTTATGTGGGTCAAATCAACACAACATGACGGGTTGAGGGGTTTAAAGTTGTGTTTGAATTGACCCATATCAGGTTGGCCCGTTAAGTCAACTCGATATTAACCCAACAATTGCCAGCCCTATAAAACCCTCTGCATATATTGACGCTACTTTCTCATTAAAACCACATTATTTGTCCTAAGCTAGCACCCAATTTGTTCCTTAGATCTTACATCCCAAACTAATGTCAACATAATTTTTTTTTTTTTTTTGGGATAAATAATGAAAATTACACCTACGTAAATAAAGCTTCAGAAAAAAACAAACTAAGCCCATGGAGTTTTATATTCAGACATCCTTGAACCAACTCCAAGAGAGATAACTGAAAGGATAAAAGGATATATTCTGAAGCAAAACCAACCACCAAAATTGAAAAGGGTAAAGAGCCAATCTCAAACAGGTCATTAGGTTCATAGCAACTTCTTTAGCTTCAAGCAGAACTAAAAAATCACAAGGCATTGCAACAAAATGCACGCAGGAGAGGAGTATACAGGTACATACCAGAGGCATATCAAAAGCAGTTAAGTTCCCAACAGGCTTATTTGCAACAAAGACCATGCGTATATTGGACAAGTAGATCGTTCCCTTTGCTTTAAAGTGACCTCCATGAAATCTGATAATTCAAGGTGAGAGAGTCGGTTTAAAACTGGAATATTACACCATTAACTACCTCAGCATTACTAGTCACTTGGTTAAATGAGACTCGAGATAACAATAGCATCATCATCCCATGACAAGGACAAACCAAATTAAGTCGTACTACAGAAGGCGAAATCACAAAGCTTCACTCACTGTACCCTTTCATTACATATCATGCTTTAATTTGGTCCATGATGATATGAACTTCACAACCAACCACACCCACACACTTCCTTAGGTTCTAGCATGAAAGATATTTTCCAAAATTACACTCATAAAATTATGCAACTGAAGATGATTTTTCACGAGAATTGTGGCACAGGCAACATGAATGGAAAAGGAATTGCAGGTTTTGTTGCCTTTGGCAGTGATTTTTCACAGGGAGGAACAAAGGTTTTTGTTCAAGAACAAATTGGAGGTTTCTCTAGGAGGTGTTTTTGGGTGATGCGACATCAGGTAGTTTTAGTATTCAGAGTGAGGATCACGCAGCGATATTGGTTTTGCCAGATTTTAATAAGTAAAAGCAATTTATTAAAAAGAACATGAGGTGCACACATGAAGGAAGTATACAAGAGAAACACCTAGCTAGCAAAAGAAAAAAGATCAAGAAAAATATGAAAAGTAAAAGAGTTTTAAAGAAACAATCCTCAAGTACTGCCACCGTCTGTTCATAGTTTTCAAAGGCAAAATAGAACCATCTTCCATATAACATTGCCAATCCTACCAAAATACTCCAGTCCCCTGCTTCACTCAACAGAAGAGTTATACTAGGAGTGGCAATTTCAAGAGGGAAGGTTGTTCCAACTTCAAGGGATGAACCAGTTTTGTTAGCCGGTATTGTTTTTGTCAAGTTACGGTCGTTTGTGGTGAGATAATATTTTTTCTTAGAGAGTTTTCAACTTACTGGGAACTCAAGTTTTGGGCATAACCTTAAGTGTTGTAATCTCTATTTTATAATAGTGTCCCGTAGTTTTTCCCTCAATACGGGAATGTTTTCTATGTAAATTTGGCGTGTTCATGTGTGTTGTTCTCTTGGCGTTTGATTAATTGCTTATGTGTTATTTATCTTCTACTCGTTGCTTGGGTTATTAATTTAACTCAGTCAGAGAGCAGTTTGACCTAACACAGGCCATGAGTGGTGGCCAAAGCCGGTATTTCGGAGGGAGCACTCCAAAACGATTAAGTGCGTGGCCTAACCACCCCTCAAACCATGAAAACATTTTTTACAGTAATTTTCGAATGGCAGCAGAATAGATTCCAAAACCATTCCTGTTAAATTCGTCCAAAACAACATAAATATTTTTAACAATAGCATCATATAATGAACGACAGTTAAACTCGTTTTCATTTTCAAATTAGAGAATCCTGCTCAGAAAAATGCATCCTCAAAAGCCAAAAATACCGCCAAAGAGAGATCAATTCCTCACGCCAGTCCCTGAGCGAAACCTCTAATTGAATCGGGAATCGACGAATAAAGGAGGAGAAGGCGAAGGCGCAGTATGCTCCGAATTTTTGTTAATAGCAATCCAGATTGCATATAATCGTAATAAAAGAAGAAGATGATGAAGAGACTGACCCGGGAATCTTATCGACCTCGAATTCGACTCCGTCTCTGGTCAAGACAAACAGCTCGTTGACGAAAGGAACAGGCATCCCGTTCGGGAACAGTTGAGGGTTTAGAGCCATCGAACAATAACGAGAAGAAGAAGATCGCGAACGCTTTGCCAAGAAACAACCGCAGGAAGAGGAGGATCTGATTATGCATCGGTGGCACTGTCCCAAAAATGATGCTAACACGTACTTGACACGTGTCCAACCCGCACGCACGCGGAAAACCCATCTGCATCCACAACCTTCTGGACGGGTCGGTACGGAAAATGCGCGTATATCATGTTTTTTAATTTTAATTCCCTTCGATAAAGAAAGACAAACCAAGAATGTGGTAGCTCTTATCAAAAAATAAAAAAAGGAATGTGGTGGCTGACTGAGTAAAGTGGTAGTGGATAAAGTCAATTTTTCTCTTTTTTTTTTTAGTGGTTACGGGCTTGAATTCATTTGTGATAGTAATTTGCGAATCAAATACTACTAACAAAGGATTTTTATCAACTTGTATTTTGATAGGACTATGGTGACAAACTAGCATTCTTAAGTAATAAATATAACTCAAACCAAACATTCCACAGCATGTGAGAACACAGAGGGAGAGGGGACCTGGTCCCCCCGGTCCTAAGGGTGTAAAGGCGGGCGGTTAAATAACTGCCTGCCAACCGCTAACCGCTATAACCGCTAACCGTTTAACCGCTAACCGTCTTAACTGCTAACCGTTATAATCACTTAACAGTTTGCGGTTAGTGGTTATTAGGTTTAATAACCGTAACCACTAACTGCTAACCGCTTTTTATATAATATATTTTGGTAATTAGAATTATAATAATATTTATACACATAACTTAATCAATTGATTATTAATGATTAAATCACATTTTTGTTTTCAATAATTAAATTACAAATTGAGTATTAATATATTATCACTATAATTTATACGATTATATCACATGATCAATTGATCATTAAATCATTTTATTATATAATAACAAATTATATATATAATATGACTCATAAGTCATAAGTCTACAAGTTAATCATATGATTCATATTATTCATGTATAATGATAGTATGATACTAACAATTAAATTAAACAATGTGTTACCTATAACCACAATTGAATCAAAGCATTATTAGATACTTTATACTTAGAAAACATATATCACATTATCTTAGATTCTTAGATCTAAGATAATTTTATTATATTAATATGAATTGTAATTTGTGAGATAATATGATCATTAAATTTAAGTATGAGTGTATGACAATTAGATCATTAAGAATTTACTGATTTAGGAGTTTGAGCATTATTATTAGATAATAAGTTCAATTAAAAAAAGACTAGTAAATATGATAATAATTTAAATCATTAATCATATGATCTAATTTAATGAGATCATATGATTATATAATATCAAAGACATAAGTTTGTAATTGAATAAAATATTTTGAAATCAGTATATATTTATATTTTCTAGCATTTATTTATTTAATTTTTCATATATATATTGTCTATTTTATATTAATAATAATAAGAATGAATTTCACATCAAACGACATCGCTTTTGAGAAAAAAAACGCATTAAGGGTTAGGGTAGGGATTTTATCTTATTTTCTTCTCCTTCCCTATCTCACTCGCGCCGCCTCTCTCTCTACTCTACCTCCGGACCGCCTCTTTCTCGTCACCTCTTTCTCTCTGATTCTCCCTATCTCGTAGTTTTAATGTTTTATTTGTATCATTTAATGTTTTATCTAAACATTTTTTTTTATATGCTATGTTGAACTTTTTTTATATGTTTTATTTAACTTCTTCTTTTTTTTTTTTTTTTTTTTTTGAAATGGAATTCCCTTCTTTCATTAACAAACAAACTAGAGTTTACAGCTTCATGAATACAATCAGGAATTTCCACACTCCACAAATGATCCTCACCAATGACTAAAGCCATACGAGCTAGTCTATGCGCCGCCATGTTGGCCAATCGTTTCACATGCCGAACTTCCTAGCTGCGCACCCCATGTAAGAGAATCTTTGCATCGTTAATAAGTTGCCCATAACTACTCCAGCAGCTTCCTTCTTTTTGTAAAGCCTATAACACCTCCAGAGAGTCCCCTTCCAATATGACTTCCATAATCTCCATAGACTTGCACATGTTTGCTGCATACCAGACACCCATTGCTTCTGCCGCAGTGGGATTCAGCAACAAGCTTCTGGTTAGACATTGTGCAGCCACGATCTCGCCATCATGGTTTCGGAGCACTATACCCACTCCTATCTTCTGCCGAGCTTGATCAACTGACGCATCCCAGTTCATCTTCAACCAACCAACCGGGGGCCTTTCCCATTTTATCACCGACGGAGTTGTATCTGATGGCCTTTTCCGAGATGGCCGATTTTCTGCAAGAGAAACACAGCTCCTTCTGTTCTGTTGAAAGCCGATTAACAGCTGCAGGAAATGCAAATTCATCATCAAAAACCATTTTATTTCTCCTAAACCACACTTGCCTAGCCACATACGCAAAAGTCTGCACCTCGCCCTCCTCTAGATGCTCCAGGACCCTCTCAATTAAATCAACAAAACTGTCTTCCTCACTACTCCATTTTTGGAACGTCTTAGAGGTCTCCATCCATACGTCCATAGCTGTTGAACTTTGTTTCTATATATATATATATATATTTTAAGTTAACTAGTTATGAACTTATGATTTAATATTTAAGGGTTTTTTTAAAAAAAATTTAAAGTAAGTCAAATATTTTTTATTTTTCAATATGAGCTCTTTTTATAGTAATTTGGCCCAAAAAGACACTAAAAATACAAAAAAAAAAATTAAAAAATTAAAAAAAAAACAAACAAACAAATGAGAGTGAAAAATGTTATAGTACTTAAAAAAAGCCCAAAAATGCCCCAAAAAAATCCAAAAAAGGCCCAAAAAGCTCAATTTTAAAAAAGTGATTATAGCGGGCGATTAACTGTTTTACTAACCGCTAACCGCCGACTAACCGCTAATCGCTATCCACTAACCGCTTAGCGGATACGGTTTGTGAAATTTAATAACCGCCTTTTCACCCCTACCCGGTCCCCCCAAATCCTTAAATAATAATAATAATAATAAAAGCTAGGGAAAAAAAAAACTATATTTGGTCCCCTCCCACCCCCTGGCTAACTCTGGATCCGTCCCTTGGTGAAAACCACGATGGTCACGCTCAAAAAGAAAAATTATCATTTTATTTAATGTCGGTTAATTCCAAACTAAACGTATCATTTTATTATGTCAGCATACTAATTTTTTTTATTAATCTAAAAATTAAATCTAAAAATAAATAAATAAAATATTTTGAAGGGGGTGGCTGGAAGAAAATATACACAAAACATTAGTGGAGAAGAATATATTTATCTGTATCTCCAAAACTCCTAACCCAACAATTAACACACCCACAATCACGTGTTGGGGAGAAAATCAACCCACAAGAGGCGAGGCGAAGGGTCGCCAAGAGGATGTCATTCGCCCTTTCTTTTCCACATGTCAAGCACATTTTGAGGGACCCACAACGTATGCACCAACACTGTGCATATCCCCTGTTCGCAATGCATGTCACCCACAAACTTGGTCCAAACATACTTCTCCTGTACCAGGAGTATGGGTCACCTCGCTTCGTGTGCGATGGTATACCCATGGCAGGGCAAAGTCACATTAATATGGTCCAAAGATCAATCGTACAAGAGAAGATGCAGATCTAACCAACTCATTTTCTTACAATGTCAGACGAAAGATATTGGCCATCCCCGTACGTAGGATATTCCTCTGTACAACACGTTTGCCAATGGCACTATAATTGTTCACATGTCTTTATAAATTATGTATCCACTACTAATGAGAACAAGTTGATTCATAAAACATAAGCTCTAGGTACTCTTCCTTACTTTCTCCTCTTTTCAAACCCTAAACAGTAGTCTAGCATACGGTTTCGAGACAAACCCCCAAGGTAACCGGAAATTGTATTAACAACATGTAATTACAGGAATATTACAGATCTTGCAAGTATGACACGTAACGTTAGTTGCATTCTCCTTTCCGGAAGTGAGATTCCAAATTGGATTAGCCATCATGCAATGAGTTCCATCAATATGGCTCCGTTTATGGATGGTAAAATGGGCAAGGTGCTTTTATGCATTGCTTATCCCTTCTCACCCTTCCGCCCTCTCCCCCTCCACCACCCTTCCCTTCATGCTTCTTTTGAGGTTAACCTCATCATTGAGGAGACTCTATCCACCTCTTTAAAGGTTCTATTCGCCTTTTTAGAGGCTTTATGTTACGTTTTTATCCTTTTTTTATTCAATAACTGCATCGATCGTTCCCTCACTATAAATCCACTATTCAACAGCATCAACGACGGCTCCCATTGCTCTCTTCCTAAAATTTTTAGTTTTGATTTTTTTCAAAATCAGATCTACACATTTCGGGAAGCCATCTCCACCCACGCGCCCCTCACCTTGTTCTTGGGGGTCGCCGCTTTCGTCCGTCGTCTGAACCACCGCCATCCGACATCCACACGCCGAAGCGTGAGTAACACGCGCCTGCGAATGGATCTCACTCGCAGGCGTGTGCTGTCCACGCACCGCCCTCTTCAGTGCTGCATCTCTGGTGTTGCATCTCTGCCTCATCCACCTCCGTCTCCGGTATACTTCCATCATTTGATGCTCTTGTCTAGTTTGTTTTGGGTTTTGTATTTTGAATTTCTGTTCCTTTTTCTGTATTTTTTAGAGCTCCTTCCGTCATTTGTAATTACTTGATCTATATGGTTTAGGGAGGATTTTGGAACGTTTATGGTTCTGTTCTTCTTCTTGAATCATTTGGTTGTGCCATCGTTGACACACCAAGTCTTACGGCCTTAATTGGCAGCCAATTTTCTCGGTTTTCGCACCAAGAAAAGCATAGTCCCACATCATTCATTTGATGTATTGCTTCTTTTATTTTATATTTACTTGTCCTATTTTAGTGGTTTTAGGAGTTTTTTTTTTTTTTATGTTTGGGTTGCCCAGTCCTTAGTTTGTAATTTGTTGTTGCTTATCTAAAAAAAACTAAACAAGGAAGCACCAGAGTTGGGTCTTGGCCCTCTAAGGGGTTTGTTGATGGAGATTATGTAATAAAAGTTCAGATGGAGACCAATCCAACAATTGGGCGACTGGGATGTCGTGGGACTAACTTTGGCTTATTTTGATATCTTTGAAATCATATAGTTGCACAAGTGAAGGCTGACTCACTCTAGACTGGTGGCCACAAAGCCACCCCAAGCCCCCTAGGTGGCTTTCCGGCCACCACTTCAATTTTTGTTCTTTTAGATTTAATGTTTAAATTAAATTAATAAAAAAATTTAATATGCTAACGTGACAAAACTGTGTGTTTAGTTTGGAACTGATGGGATTAAACATTTGGAAGAAAATCTAACGGGATAAGTTTTTTGCATTTTCGATTGACCATGGAAATAAAAATTCAAAGATAAAAAAAAAAATCGGGATTTTACAGTTTTTGGCACGTTGACTCAAGGTTTATAATATATTGAGAGCAGCTGCTGTCCGGTCAAGGCAGAAACAAGGGGTTTTTTTGCCTTCCACTCACCTATTGACACCTCATCACCTATTAAGATACAAAATAAACTTGGTTACACATGATAATAACCCAAGCTTTTTTTTTTTTCTTCTTCTTCTTCTTCTTCTTCTTCTTCTCCCTCACCTCTCCGGCGACGGCACTCACCGGCGACGGCTAACCCAACCGTCACCCACCATCTCCGGCAACGTTCTCCATTTCCGGCCAAACCGAACCGAAAAACACAAACCCAACCTCAAAAATCAATTCTAATGCATCAAACTCCGTTTCTAATGCTTCAAATCTCGATTCTAATGCCTCAAAACTCAATTCTAATTCCTCAAAAATCGTTTTTGGATTCAAAATTAAAACCTAAATTTTGAAAGTTAACCCTAAAGGGGTCTAGGATCCGCCGGAGAAGATGAACGTGGGTCACGCCAGACCCACAGCGGCAGGGATGGGTGGCGTAGCTGGGTGGGCGTCGCCGGCCATGGGTGCTGCAAAACCAGACCAACCTTCTTCCTTCTTCCCTCTCTTCTTTCTCTGCTGGCCACAACCGAATCCAGTGTATTTTTTCTACACAAGTTTTTTGCAATTTTTTTATTTTAAATGAGGTGTCTTACTCCTATTGGTGGGCGTAAACTCCATCCTTTACGCAAAGACCGAATTGAAGATATACTCTAATATATTTACCCTTTTTTTTTGTAAGTTTTACCTAATTAAAACTGGTCAACTCTTTCCGGCGCGTCAAAGAGAGGAGTGAGATTTGAGACGCCATAGGAGGAAGGAGCTCCTTCCCTTTCCTTCTTCTTTCCTCCCCTCTCTTTCTCGCCTCTTTGGAGGTCTTTCTATCCTCCTCTTTCGAGGTTCTATCCCACAAATCAAACCCCTCATCACAGTCAACACCAATTTTTCACCATCTCTATTGTAGATCTACTTTTTTACGTTAGGCCCAGCATGACACGCATCTCCTCATCGATCGCCTCCCGCCCTGCCATCCGCTGATGTTTTATGTTCTATAGGTTTTGTTTCTGTTTTATTTTCTCGTGTATTTTACTTGGTCTTTGTGTTTCGTTTATGGGTTTGTTTGTCTTCTCTCTATATTTGGTTTAAGTATCAATCTATGTGGTGACAATTTGGTCGTTTCCTAAAGTTTTGTTTATACGAATCCTTAAAGTAACGATATTGTTTCCAATCTATCTTTTGTTTTATTTTTGTTCTTTTATGGGAGTAAATCATTGACCGAGGAGGAGTTTTTCAGGCATATAGAAGAGGACCGGGATCCCCAGTAGTCTTGTGGAAATTGCCCATCAATTTTTTTTTGAAATTTGACCATACATTTTCATCCAACCGCTACTACCTCGCCACCTGTCCAAATTAATATAAAACAATAAAATATTATTTAAATTTTAAAAAGTAAATATAAAATAAAATAATAAAAAAGTAAAATAAATTTTTAAAAAAACATGGGGTGGTTCGGCCACCTCATTTTCCCCTTGACGCCACCCCTAATGGCCGGTTAGGGGTGCCACCCCCTACGGCCAAACCCAATTTTTTTTTATTTATTTATTTTGAGTTTGGCCGTAGGGGGTGGCCGAACCACCCCTTGGGGCCCTAGGGGTGGCGTCGGCCACCCCTAACCAGCCTTTGGGGGTGGCGTCAGATATGGGGTGGTCGGTCACCCCTTAGGGGGAAAATGGGGTGGTCGAACCACCCCACTATTTTTTAAAAATTTATTTTATTTATTTTATTGTTTTATTTTATATTTATTTTTAAAATTTAAATAATATTTTGTTGTTTTATATTAATTTGGACAGGTGGCGTGGTGGTAGCGATTAGATGAAAATGAATGGTCAAGATTTCAAAAAAAATTGATAGGCAATTTTCAAAAATTGCTGGGAATCCCGATCCTATATAAGAACCATAACAGAGATGAAAAAGCCTGAAAATCAATGACTAGGCAGAGACTAAATGTATAATTTGCCGGAAATTCGCTAGGGGTGAAAAGACAGGTGGTTATTAACTGTCCGCTTATAAGGGTGGGCACAGGTCAGTGTAGGCAGGTTTTGGGCTTTTTGGCCACCTGACCCAAACCAAGCGAGTTTGGAAAAACCATACCAGAAACCAGGATACAATGTGGGTTATCCGCTAGGTTTTCGAGTTGGGTAGAGTGGGTCAAGTATCCACTGGACTTGATTTTTTTGTAGGTTTTTTAAAAAAATTTGGGTTGGACTGATTTTTTTCCTTGTTTTGTTTTTATAAAAAATGAGATTTTTCCTTGTTTTTTATTGTTTACAATTTTCACATAAATATGGTTCGCTTTTTTTGTGTGAATCAAATATGCAAAACCAAAATTTAAGGTTTTTTGGTTTTGAACATATAAGGGTGGGGCGGATCGAGGGGGGCAGGTACCTGCCTCTTAAAAAATTCTATACCCGCAACCCGACCCAACCCACACGGGTTGAATTTTTCCCAACCCGTATATGCAGTCAGGTTGGGTGGGTTTTTGCCCACAAAAAGGGGTCATGACAACTTGTCCAAATTGTCCATTAAAAAGTATTATTGACAACAAATTATTTACATTTAATAGTAGCAATGATGATCCAATAGGTAGCTCAATTAACTGAAGATCGTAAAGGGGAGATTATTGGTTCAAATCCTCTTTCACCCTTCCCCTTTGGATGGCTTTTTCACCCTCTCCTTTTGGTTGAAAACTATATAATTCACTTTGAACATTTTGCTTTTGTTTTCTAATATTGATTATATGATTACAAAATTTTTTTCTCTAAATTGGATTAGAAGAATTTTAGTTTATTAAACTGACATGTATTTTTAAAGCATGCGAAAAATGTACTTTCGAGTATTATTTTGTACTATATTTATCTATCTTTTACTAAAACAATTTCCCATTACGGTTAGGAATTATCTTTCTTTTACTTAACCACCTAGTTCTCTTCCAATTAGGATCCCCCTACCTTATAAATAGGGACTTCATCACTATATGTCTTCACTGCCCTTTTTTTCCCTCTCTCTCAATTGTTTGCATTAATTTTACATGATTCCCTTGCAACTTGCAAGTGAAGCGGCGACACTCCTACTTGGGGCACTTCATTTTTTTTTTTTTTGGTTCTTTCTCTCTCTCTCTCTCTCATTTTGCCTTTTCTGCTATTCGGCCACCGTAATAGTATAAGGAAGAAGTAAATATGGGTTACTAAACAACGAAAGATTTCAAGGGTATGCGTATATCAAGTGGTTGCCCCATGATTATTTATTAGTTATTGCCGAAGTTGTTGAAAATACAAATCAAAGGAATCACAATCTTCTAAGCAAGAAAGACTGATTAAAAATATCAAGTAACAGCAACAAAGTCAAATCATTATCTGTCTTAGACACTAATCATTTTAGTTATTTACATTTGCATCAATATCACCAAAACTACAAACAACACACTTACACCATGAAGTTACAGACTAATTACGAGATGGATGCTGAATCAGACACTTGGGGACTCCTATCTGATAGATTTAATACAAATGGATTTCCAGAAGCATCCAAATCAATGACTGCAGTATCACCAGGCTTGTAATCTCCAGAAAGGATCGCTTCACTCAAGACATCCTCAATTATTAAATTAACAGCTCTCCTCAGAGACCGAGCACCATACATCTTGTCATAGCCTTGTTGGCATGCGAGATTCTTAACTGATTCAGATACCTCTAAGCAAATTCCTAGAGACACGAGCCTTTGCTTCACCTCTTGCAGCATCAGATTAAGAATCTCGAGCATCTGGAATAAACGGATGACATGAACTTAACACTTAGAAGTTTAGTATCAATCAATACCAATTCAAGAGACTTATTCATATCATAGTCCTCGATGAGCTAAAATGTATGCAACCAGTTTCTTTAAGTCAAATATGATGAATATTACTTTATATACTTGGACATTTATCGGAGTTGCTCTTCCAATAAAGAAACTCAATATTGCAGGCCATAATTGTCGGGCCCTGCACACGAGGCAGTTGGTGACCTCCCATGCATGTTGGCAAGTAGCTTTATCGCCAAGTTGAGTGAGGAAAAGAAAAAGGGAAAGAAGGTGTCATGTTTTCCCAGTGTTTTCATAGTCCATGTCTAACATTATTAAACCCTGTTGTTAAGCCCATGCGTATGTCTACAACTGTAAAGACAAGTCAGCATTCATAATTTGGTGTATTTGGATTTAGGTTTCAAGAGTTTGGAATTGAGAGGCTTGCACTCATAAGAAGTACTATTGTTGAAAGTAGAATTTTCTTCTCCAGAGACGTATCAGACTTGAACCTACTTTAATCTCTTTCTTCTTGTGTGTGTGTGTGTTTTTTTTTTTAAAAAAAAATTCTTTATTGCATGATTTTCAAAACATTGAGCCTGCATACGCATGAACAGCACTGGAGCTAACAAACAATGGAAGGCCACAAACCTGAGCCCTTTCAAGGGGACGAAACACAACTACTTCATCTATCCTGTTGAGCAACTCCGGACAAAAATATGCCATGAGGTCTTCGATTACCAATGCTTTCATTCCAGCATATGAAGTTGACTTATCATCAGCAGTCAAGAAACCAATGGAGCTCTGTCTACCTTTAGCAATGGCAATAGAACCTACATTCGAAGTCATCACCACCAATGCATTCTTAAATGATACTTTTCGTCCCTGTCAAACCAAGTTTTAAGAAAGTAAGAGGCTGAATACTGAAAGACTATCTAATCAAGAAAACCCTTACACAAAACTTGATTAAAAATATATTCCATTTTTTTTAGTTTTTTCTCTTTTAATTTCATTGTGCAATCATAGTCCTCTTTTTTCCTTCTATCAATCAGAGTCCACTGTCCACTCTTTCATTTCCACCATTTTCTTAGTGTATACTAGTGCATCTCATTAGGCACAAACCTGAGAATCAGCAAGGTGGCCATCTTCAAGCAATTGGAGGAGAATGTTTAGTATATCTGGATGGGCTTTCTCTATTTCATCGAGCAATACCACTGTGAAAGGTCGTCTTCTAATAGCTTCTGTAAGAGTGCCTCCTTCTCCATAGCCAACATAACCTGGGGGTGAGCCTATTAATTTGCTCACTGAATGCCGCTCCATATATTCACTCATATCCAATCTTATCATGGCTGCTTCCTGCAATAATGATGCCAGGGATCACAGAAATTAGACTAAGCATTTCAATGAGAGGTGGATTGGAATGCAAAACCACAATGGCATCATTTGAAAAGCCCCAAATGGTTAATTCAGACCCCTTGTGAGATTGACATCATAGAACTACATTAAGTTTTGACCACGAAATCAACTCTGATCTCTAACATTTTCACTGTCAATTCCTCAATCTATTGCAGTCCATCATCCCTTTCATCCATATTCCCATTGTTTGTTGTATGCAGTATTTAAATTAAAGCAGACTCCTAGAAGCTCTAGGAAAAGCAAGCTTAAAGACCAAGATTAGTTTAAAATTACAGTCTAAATTTGGTGTCAGGTCTAATCAGAACACCCCCATTTTAATATTTTTATGGGAGGAACCCCTTGGTTTAGCATTATTTGTATTTTAAGTGCTAGTGTATTTCTGTAACTTCTATATCCAAGTCAATAAACAAGGGGGTCTTTTTTATTAAGGGAACATCATCTAGGCGTGGGAAAGGAGAGGCCCACACATGTTAGCGTTTGAGGGTTTTGGGCTTTGATGTCTTACGGGTGTTGGGTTTCCGGGCATTTTGGGTTGGTTGGGTTGTGAGTGCTCTTCCTATTTATGGGTTTGGGGCTTGTGGGAACCCCTATGTATACGGCATGTGTACTTAGAGGTGCCTTACACTTTTTCAATAAAGTTTTTTTGTTACTAATTAAAAAAAAAAAAACTTTTCTGTACTCTTTAAGTTTGTTAGAGTGATGGGAGTTTCAAATCCTAGTGTGATGCTTAGGGATTATAGGTTTAACATCTAGGATAGAAACCCTAAACAACTCATCTGACCTTCAAAACCTATCTTACCTTTGAATCTCACCATCAACCCTTAAAGCCCTAGGACACAAATCCTAAAAAGCACCTTTGACTAGCTCCCAAATCAATCAAATTAACCCATACCAGCTACAGTTCTCAGTTTACTATCAACAGCAACAAACCAGAGGTTATATTCTTCACTTCCTCACCTGTTTCAACCCCAAATCATACCCATCTAATTATACCACATAAACCCAAAACCAACATATTTCCTAGCCCATTTTCCACCTTAAGACCCACTAGACTTTGTGATACCCCAAAAAGTTCGCCCAACATTGGAATGAAGAATTGTCCAAATTGAGTAGGCGGATTACAAAGGTATTCATAAGTACTAAGTCCCACATTGGTGAGACTCGGCTTTATAAATGATTCAAAGGAGATCTAATTACAACTTAACTAGTCAATTTGGAATGACAGTGCAAATGTAACTAACATTTTCTCTAAATAATGGTATCAAAGCAACTTTTATGACACCCCAAAATTTAGTTCTATATTGGGAAGATGAATTACTCCCATTGAGTAGGTGAATAAGATGTTCATAAGTACTAAGTCACATGTTGGTTCCTTATTAGATGAGTGGCTATGTAAGTGATTCTAAAAACCTCAAATTGCAACTTAACTAGTCATTTTGAAGTGGTAGTGCAGATTTGACTAGCGCTTTCCCTAGGTTGTTACAGCCTGAATGCTTAAAATACCTGCTGCCAAAAGAAATCCTGCAGTTGCTTTTGATTCCAGCCCTTAAAACCCTTCAAAATTCAATCTTTCCTAGCCTGATCTGAGCCATAAATCGGCTACTTCCTCTCCTCACCTTTAGAACATCATATCCACAATCTTCTCCCTAAGATTTACCCTGATAAGACAAAGACAAAATTTGATTTGCTGCCGTACTACGTCAGATTTGGTGCTAGAGCCCTTTGTCCTGTAACATAAGTTTTTAAATTCAAGTTTTCATACATACTTATTATACTACCTCCATCCTACCAAAAACAAATTTTAAGGAAATAGCATCAAGTTCTTGTTTAAATGCTTGTCATATGTAAACATTCCATTTTTCCGCTTACTTTTGCAGTTAAAAGTTAAAAATATATATATTGATAATTGATCAAGATATCATAAAATATGCAAATGAAGTAATGATGGTGGCGATTATGGATTTTGTTTGCGATGCTTCAATTTAAAAGTGGAATGTGTAAAACAAAGATCTGTAGCTCTATTTTATACCGACTTCATGAAACACTTCAATTTAGAAAGGCTTCTTTATTTGCATTTTAGGAAAAAATATTGGAGTTCATGCGTGGCTCACTGTGGCTGTAAACTTCCACATCAAAGAAATGGTGAAAAAATAGGTGATTGATATTCATGGTTGTCCCAAACCTAATGGCTTAAGCTCCTAGGATGAAATAGCGTCCAACTTTATCAAAGGGAAATTCCTACGTAAGAACATTATAGAGTAGTGTTGTATGTGCAAGCAGAATGGTGAATCAATTGATCACTTATTATTGCATTGTGAGGTTGCTATAGAGTTATGGAACATGATTTGTTAGATGTTTGGTGTTACATGGGTGATGCCAGGTAGGATGAAAGATTGTTTGGGAAGTTGGATAGGTCAAAGAGGTAATCCTTCAGTTATGCGCATTTGGAGAATGGCTCCTTTCTGTGCAATGTGGTGTTTATGGAGAGAAAGGAATGCACAGAGTTTTGAAGACTATGAACTTGGACTCATAGAGTTGAAGAAAATGATGCTCCAAACATTGTTCTCTTGGAGAGTAATGTGGCATTCACCACAAGTTTTAACGCTTGCAAAGTTTTTAGACTTATGTGCTTCATTTTCAGCTTAAAAGCATTTGTATGTGTGGGCTCTTTTGTATACTTCATGTGTACATGGGTTGCGCTCATTTGCGCTTTTATATATATTGATATTACCTATCAAAAAAAGGGAAATTCCTTTATTTCCCTTTTTTTTTAGAGGCTTGGTGCTGGAATGAGAGTGGGATACACAATTCAAAGAAATCCGTTCACCTAGAGAGATTGGAGTGATCTCAAAGAGATCTCTATATTAATATCAATCTCCTGACCAGAATATGACCGTGTAGAGATAGAGATAGAGAGTTTGAGGCCTTACTGATCCAAAATAGCAAGCTGCCAAAGCTTTTGTTAATCCAGTTTTGCCAACCCCAGTTGGGCCACAAAAGAGCAACACAGCCATTGGTCTATTAGGATTTTTCAGGCCAACTTGGAATCTCTTAAGAGCTCGAGAAATAGCGGCAACAGCCTCATCTTGACCAATAACTCGTCTCCTAAGTTGCTCATCAAGACCCACCAAAAGCATTCTATCGTCAGCAGTGAGCTGCAGAACTGGAATCCCAGACCACAGTGAAACAACTGCAGCTATATCATCCGGTCCTACCACCATAGGTCTGAGAAAAATCAAAGCAGGAAAGTTAGTTAAGTATCAAACTGATTCCTAGGGCAATGCAGCCTACTGTTTTCATTACTTCATACATATTTTTGGGGCCAAATGTCATACTCATCGTCATTTAATGTGGAAGGCAAAGTGAATTTTGGAGCGAATTCAGTAGTATCATCCATGCTAGAACCACCACCATCTTCATTACTTGCCAGGACCTGCTTGCATTAGAGACAAAACTTGTGTTATCAGCACATCATCAGAATTTTTAAGCAATCTATTTGGAGACTGTCATTACCACTTCATGCATAGCCTTAACAGTTCTAATTTCTTGCCAGTAATCATCTGGGGACTTTGAAAGTATACGTGTTTGCTGTTCTCTCTTCCTCTTGAAGGCTTCAATACAAGCTCTACTTCCAGCCTCATCAATGAGATCAATAGCTTTATCAGGAAGATACCTATCAGATATATATTTGGCTGACAGATGCACAGCTGCATTTATGGCTTCCAGTGTAAATCTGCAGTTGTGATAAGCCTCATATTTTTCACGCAGACCCATCAATATTCTCACTGCATCATTCTAAAAGAATTTGCATATTTAATCAAGTTAAGTACCAACTGGCCCCTTAAATATCATAAGACAAAAATACAAATATCGAAAACAACCTGGCTAGGCTCACCAATCCACACAGGCTGGAATCTTCTTGCTAATGCTTTATCCTTCTCAAAATGCATCCTGTATTCATCTATAGTTGTGGATGCAATGCACTGCAAGCAATGGGATGTTAGTGCACCTTCAATATGACAGAACCAATCATATTTATTTAAACAAATCCCTTGTTACCAAGCAGACTTCTTTATACATTGTTCACGCTCATGAAAACTTTGGAACATATTATAAAGTTTTTCCACTGTTCACGCTCACAACAACTTTCTAGGAAAGAGAAGAGATATCTCCCTGGCAGTAAAGATTATTGGGAAAGGCAAGGATAACTAAATTACAATCTCAAGGGGAGAAGGAACTTGAGTTGAATGTTACCATTTTATCAAGTAATAACGAGTATTGGCAGAAGAAAAATATGTTAGATTGGGTCATTTCACAATTTCACTAGACTCAATTCAACAACCCTAAAAACCAGCAACTAGGGTCAGCTATATATTAGTCTTGATTTTGTTTAACGCTTGCTATTTCATCCCGGCCATATAATGTCTTTGATCACCACCTCTGGCTACATACACTTTGACCTTCCTCTTCTCCTTCAAGTGCATTTAAATTATTCCCTCGTGTCAGTACATTAAATAGATCTTCGCTGCACCAAACCAGACCATCATAACAATTATCAATCAAATACGACAAATTCTAACGGCATCATTTTAACAAACTTACATCAAACAAAGCCTTCTTGAGTGACATATCAGTTTTATTCATTTGAACCCTATGGGGATGCGGGTTAGACAATTGGTATAAAGCAAAATAGTAGATTTGTCTGATGAGGCTCTTTCTATGAAGGATTCCCTGGGTCCAGCTGCAACCCTAACACCAGAGGCCAAGGATACAATGGCATCTTGATTGACCGTGAGGACCACTTAGTGACCAATACCACCAATGGAATCCGGTCACCAATTATTGATCCTAACTTCACTATCTATAACTATTATTCAGATAAGTGGCAGCTTTCTCAGCTATTTTTTTTTTTTTTTGGATAAGTAATGTTTATTAAAAAAGCGCAGAGGGGCACAACCCTAGTACACAGGGAGTATACAAGAGAAACGCCTAAGAAGGACTAGAGAAAAGAAAGAGAAAATCAGAATAGGTAATCACAGTGGGGGCCAGCCAAGCCTCCGCCCACGTGAAAAGAGTAATAAAAAAGAAATGTAAAAGATCTTCCAAGCTTCTTTCGGAATCCTCAAAAAATCTCCCATTTCTCTCGGACCACAGGCACCACATGATACAAAGCAGCACCATTTTCCAAACCGCAGCACTGCGTGGACGCCCCCTGGACCACCAACAATGCAAAAGGTCTACAACCCTCCGGGGCATAACCCAAGCCAAACCAAAGCGACTAAAGAAGGCATTCCATAAGAATTGGGCACTCTCACAATGAATGAGTAAGTGATCAATAGTTTCCTCTTCTTTTTTGCACATCCCACACCTATTGACCAACACAAAATTTCTCTTCCTTAAATTGTCCAAGGTAAGAATTTTGCCAAGTGCCGACCACACAAAGAAAGCCACCCTCGGGGGCTTTAGTCATCATATACTCTTCCAAGGAAAAGGGAAGCTGACAGAGGAATTTAGAATGCCGTAGAAGGATTTCACCTCGAACTTTCCCTTCCTATTTGGAACCCACCAAATTTTGTCAACCCCACCGTTCAAATTAATAGAGTACAAAAGGCTATACAAAGGCCAAATCCTCTACTTCCCAATCATTCAAAGATCTCACAAAATGATATTCCCTTGGCGAGAACCATTCATCAAATCAAGATTATCCAATGGAGGCATCCTTGTTGCTGGCCAGACTGTATAACCCTGGAAAAATCTCCAAAAGAGGCACACTACCACACCACACCTCCCCCCAAAAGCTGATTCTGGACCCATCTCCTGGAATGAGTCTAATATGATTTGAGAAATGATGCCATTCCTTGCTAATAAACTTCCACAAGCCCCTTCCATAAGAACCCGCCCCAACTTTGGACCTCCACCCCCCCTCTCCGACCCGTACTTCGCCTCTACCACTTTTCTCCACCAAGCCCCAGGTTCACTAGCATACCTCCACAATCACTTACCAAGTAAGGCACGATTAAAGCATCTCAAATTACGAATACCAAGACCCCCTTCCCGAATAGGAGAGCAAACTTTCCGCCAATTCACAAGGTGGATTTTGAATTCCTCACCCATACCTCCCCATAGAAAGTCACATTGGATCGACTCAATACGCTTCGCCACCGCTACTGGAATAGGCAACAAAGACAAGAGATAAGTGGGGAGATTGGATAAAGTACTCTTTATAAGAGCAATCCTACCTCCCTTAGATAGATAAGCCCTCTTCCAGCTAGCAAGAGTTCTCACCGACTTTTCCACCACTCCGTTCCAACATGCCTTATCCTTGAATCTGGCCCCCAAAGGCATGCCCAAATAAGTAATAGGTAAAGAACCAACTTCGCAACCCAAAATGTCCTCCAAGGCTCCAATATCCCTCACCTCTCCAACCGGCACAAGAGTCGACTTAGCCAGGTTGACCTTAAGCCCGGAAACCAATTCAAAGCAAGTAAGCAAATTGCTTATGGTTTGCACCTGCCCCTGAGAAGCCCCAGAAAACATCAACATATCGTCTGCGAACAGGAGATGCGAAATGTGAACTTGCTCACTCCCCCTATTAGCCACAACAAAACCTGAGAAAAGTCCCTGATCAACTGAGGCCTTCACCATTCTACTAAAAGCTTCCATTACAATCACAAAGAGGAACGGGGAGAGGGGATCACCTTGCCTCACCCCTCTTGAACTGTTGAAGAAACCCGTCAGCGAACCATTAATCAAGACTGAGAAGGAGGCCGTAGAGATGCAAAAAGCAATCCAAGAACACCATTTCTGCCCAAACCCGCATCTCCTAAGCATATATAACAAGAAATCCCAGCTGACATGATCATAAGCCTTCTCCAAATCTAATTTACAAAGCAACCCCGGTTCTCCCGACTTCAGGCGGAAATCCAAGCTTTCACTAGCAATGAGCACCGAATCTGACGTAGCGGAAGACTAAGGTAACTAATCAAAGAGCGGCGTCTTTGATTCTGCAAGGAGAAGCGTCTTCGTCTTCTACCCAAAAAGATAAAATAAGCCCGAGCTAAAGAAAGAGAAAACTCATGAGAATATTTGAGAAAATTCTACGATTTTATAATTCAATTGCTTGAGTTTTACATAAGAAGCAAGCCTATTTATAGAGAGAAATACTTGTGGAGAAAGTAATCCTACTTCTAATAGAGAAAGTAAATCTAATCCTAGTAGAGAAAGTAAATCTAATCCTAGGAGTAGAGTAAATAAAATCTTAGGAGGAAAGTAAACAAAATCCTAGTAGGAAAAGTAAACATAGTCCTAATAGGAAAAGGATTGTAAAATAAATAAATAAAAACTATTTATTTATTTTAGTGGGGACCACATGTCCTGCATCAGTCTCCCCTTCTTGAAAAGAACTCGTCCTTGAGTTAAGTTCCGAATCCTCTAGTGGAAAATATTCAAAATATACGCCACGTTGAATGTTGAAGATATTGCCAAGTCCTCGGGAAGATCAACGATATATGCATTATCGTTAATCTTTTTAAGTATTTTGCATGGACCGTACTTCTTATTCCTCAGCTTTCCAGAAACACCAGTCGGTAGTCTCCCCTTGCGTAAATACACCATCACAAGATCTCCTTCTTGAAAAATCTTGATCTCAGGCCCTTGCTGCCGTTTTGTACTTAGCATAGGATTCTTCTAGATGTTGACTGAACTCCATCTTGGGTAGCCTTCACTTGTTACGCTAAATGTTTAGCTGCCACACTTGCTCCTGGTAACTTAGGTAAAAGGCGCAAGATCTCTGCAAGTCTCGGAGTTCTCCCATAGGCGACTTGACGGTGCCTTCCCGATGAGATCGATTCACCATGTTGTTGTAGGCAAACTCACTGAGCTAAAGCCAAGTCATGCTTTGGTTTGTCACCGCAATACATCGAAGTAAATTACCTAGAGTTCGATTAACAACTTCTGTCTGCCGTCCGTTTGTGGATGGCTCGCATCTGAAGTTCAATGTCAGGTCAAACCGCCTCCATAATGTTCGCCAAAAGTGAGACAAGAACTTGGTGTCTCGAAGAAGTGATAGACTTTGGGACTCCATGCAATCGAACAACCTCTCGGAAGAATAGATTGGCCACTTGAACAGCATCAGATGTTTTCTTGCATGCAACAAAGTGAGCCATTTTGGAAAATCTACCAACAATTACCATTATGGAATCTGCTCCTCGTTGGGTTCTCGGGAGACCCAATACAAAATCCATGGATACATCTTCCCATGGTGCTTCCGGTATTGGTAGAGGCATGTATAATCCGTATTTTGGGTTTGCCTTTGGCGACTTGACAAGTCTGGCATCGTCGGACAAAATTACCTACTTCTCGATAATACCGCTCCTCTACCAGGGCAATAGTTTTGTCTCTTCCCAAATGACCACCCAAACCTCCAGTATGTAATTCTTTGATTATTTGTTCTCGTAAGGAACTCCTTGGAATGCACAACCGATTCCCTCGAAATAAATACCTCTTTTGAATATGTGTCTCAGAAATTGGTTGCCCCGCCTTGCAGCACTTCTAGGTTTCACCAAAATCTTCATCCTCCTCATACAACTCCTTTAGGCACTCGAATCCAGTCACTTCCGATACTTGACCTTGATCTTGTTTATTGCTCGGCTATCGACGCACGTTCGCCAACTCCCATCTTTCTTCGGTACAAGTAGGGCCGGCACTGCGCATGGACTCATACTCTCTCGCAAGTGTCCCTTCCGAATCAACCCCTCTACCTGCTCTTGCAAAATAGCATTCTCCTTTGGGCTCATTCGATAATGTGGCAAGTTTGGGAGACTTGCTCCTAGCACTAAGTCAATACAGTGTTGGATATCTCTCATGTAGCTTCCTTCGGAATCTCTTGGGCATGATGTCTTGGAATTCTTCTAACATGGGTCGCATTATCTAGAACTTGTGAGACGAGCACAGGGTTCCTTGGTCACCAATGCTATGATGTCTCGGGCCTCCTTAACTTCTTCTATAAATTCAGTGCGATAGATAAGAGGAGGGTGACCCTTGGAATGAGTAGAATTTTCGATTTCTTGTAAATTGAAATGTTATCTTCGACCATCCCAAAAGATAGTGTAGATGTTAGCTCTTCCTTGTTCTTGGGAATCCACGTCAAACCGCCAAGGTCTTCCCAGGATTAAGTGGCACGCCATCCATCTCACTACATCACACAAAATAGAATCGAGTAATGCTTACCAATGAAAATGTGAAACGACATCTCTTGGTTACTAGTGTCTCGGTTCCCGCTTGATCCATCCGATCTTGTATGGGGCGGTGCTTCTCGATTTCAAACCCAACTTTGAAACCATCTCCTTAGATACTACATTCTCCCCACTACCACCATCAATAATCACATCACATACCCTCCGGTTGATCGTAAAGTACGAAAAAATCTTGTGCCTTTGAGATTGATCCTCTTGCCTCGGGTCAAGAGTAAACGTTGAATTACTAAGGATCGGGAAAGTGGGATTCCTTCATCGACATCACCAACTCTTCTTCCTCATACTGGGTGTATCATCATTTCCATTCTCGCTCCTTCTTACGGCTCGGGTTCGATCAAGTTTACCATCGCCTCGAGGACATTGATGTGACCTATGTCTGGTTGGTTGCATTTGAAACACTTGTCTAAACTGGGCCGTGCGTACGGATTGTTGGCTAGTTGTTTCAGGATGTTTGAGCTGCTGCTAGCTCCTTTTCCCATGGAAGTCACTGGTTGACTTGGTGTGGCTATCGGGACTAGAGGTTGTTTTCCCCGACCCTGTGTTGGTCTCGTTGAATCGCTTGGGTTTTGCTCCCAAGTTGGTGCTCTTGGCCTCTCTAGTTGTTTCTCCGCTCGGGTTGCCAAACTAACTGCCTCGTTCAAAGTAAAGAAGGGATGCATAGAAACCTTATCTTGTATTGCTACACGCAGTCCACCAATAAACCTTGCAACTTGTTGATCCTCTGTCTCCATGAGATCATTTCGAGCAGATAGGCGATAGAAATCATCAACATACGCCTGGATGGTTCGACCTCCTTGTCGACACTCTTGGTATTGTTGGAATAGCCATTGCTCAAAGTCTGGTGGTAAAAACCGTGCTTTGAGTAGCCGCTTCATCTTCAACCATGAAGTTACAGGTCCTTTTCCTTGTCGGGCTCGGGAAATCTGTAATTTTTCCCACCAAGCAGAAGCTCCTCCCTTGAACTTGTATGCCACTAATTTCACCTTGCAATCCTCGCGAATGCTCATATAATCAAAGAACCTCTCTACTTCCATCACCCAATCTAAGAAATCTTCGATTTGAAGATGCCCGTTGAATGATGGTAGATCAATCTTCATTCGGTATTCATGGGATTCCTCCCTACCGTAATCCTGACGTCTGGGTTGCTCTCCATAGGCATCCCGGTAGCCGCACCATCATAGACATTCCCCATACGGCCAGTTCCACCGCGCTCATAACCTCTGAAGCCTATGCCACCACGACCGGCGCCCCTACGTCCTTCACCCCGTCGATCAACTCCAATGTTTTGTCCGAACACTCCTTCAGCGAAGTCTTCATCGTCACTAAGATCTTCATAGACCGGTGGTGGGTTTATGGGTGCAAGTTGTCGTTGAGGAATAGGCCTTACTCGGATCCCATCGTCATCATGGGCATCATCGTCCCTATGATTACGATTAGGACCTATGTGCATGCGTTCCATCATCTCTCGCAACTGGCGTAACTCCTGCTGCATTGTCTGCTGGAACTCTTGAAATTCAGCTCTCGAAAGAACCTCCCTGTCACGAGCGGCGTCGTTAAGGGGATTGTCACCGTTGCGCTGATTGGCCATGATCAGGATAAAGCCTGCTCTGATACCAACTGACGTAGCGGAAGACTAAGGTAACTAATCAAAGAGCGGCGTCTTTGATTCTGCAAGGAGAAGCGTCTTCGTCTTCTACCCAAAAAGATAAAATAAGCCCGCAGACTAAAAGAAAGAGAAAACTCCGCAGAGTATTTGAGAGAAAATTCTCTGATTTTATAATTCAATTGCTTGAGTTTTACATAAGAAGCAAGCCTATTTATAGAAGAGAAATACTTGTGGAGAAAGTAATCCTACTTCTAATAGAGAAAGTAAATCTAATCCTAGTAGAGAAAGTAAATCTAATCCTAGGAGTAGAGTAAATAAAATCTTAGGAGGAAAGTAAACAAAATCCTAATAGGAAAAGGATTGTAAAATAAATAAATAAAAACTATTTATTTATTTTAGTGGGGACCACATGTCCTGCATCAGAATCCAAGATTAGTCTACCCTTGACAAAAGCATTTTGAGGAGTAGAGATGATCTTGCTCATTACCAACCTCAATCTGTTTGCCAATACTTTGGAGATAATCTTGTAGATCCCACTTACAAGACTAATGGGGCGAAAATCCTTAAGCTCCGCTGCCCCAGCCACTTTAGGAATGAGAGAAATGAAGGTGGAGTTCAAGCTTTTCTCAAACTTGCCACGAGCATGGAAATCCGAAAAAACAGCCATTATGTCAATTTTTAGCACCTCCCAACATGCTTGGAAGAAAGCCAAAGAGAAGCCATCCGGGCTAGGGGCTTTATCCCCATCCATTCCAAATATCACATCTTTCACTTCCTTTTCCAGAAACGGGCCCTCAAGGAGGGCAGCTTCTTCTTCGGATAAGGCCTTAAACTCCAAGTCATCCAACCTAGGCCTCCAAGACATACTTTCAGCAAACATGGATTCAAAATGATTGGCTGCATGCTCTCTAATGACCACCGGATCGGAGGATAAAACACCATCAATAAGGAGCGAATCAATGGTGTTATACCTCTTATTTGAGTTGGCCATCAAGTGAAAAAATTTTGTGCATTTGTCACCCTCCTTGAGCCACTTAACTCTGGATTTCTGTCTCCAGCTGATTTCTTCTTGTAATAGAGCTCTTTCCAAATCCCTACAAAGCTGCCTTTTCCTCTCCCTCTCTTCCTCGCTTAAGCCTCTCCCTTCAACGGTAGATTCTAGAGCTTTCAACTCCTCCACCCTCTCCTTAACAAGAGCTCCAACATTACCAAAAACCGTTTTGTTCCAGTTAAGGATGTCCCCCTTGAGAGCCTTAAGTTTTTTAGCAAGAATAAAGCTAGGAGTACCGTGAAAGTTGTATGATTCCCACCAGCCTCTAGCCCTTTCCACAAACCCCTCCTCTTTCAACCACATATTTTCAAACTTGAAAGATTTCCTTCCCCCCTTATTCCTCCTACACGCTAAAATAATGGGAAAGTGATCCGAACAAAGACAAAGGAGCCTCTTTTGGATTGCTTCTGGGAATCTCGCCTCCCAATTCGGTGAAATCAAGAACCGGTCAATCCTAGACCAAGACCGGGTATTGGACCAAGTACACAAACCCCCGGTGAGCGGAAGATCCATGAGGCCTTTTTCGAAAATGAAGTCCGAGAACTCCCTCATCGCTGCGTTAATCCGCCTCCCTCCGGATCTCTCACTTGGGAACCTAATGACATTAAAATCACCCCCAATACACCAAGGTAGGTCCCACAAACTCATCAACCCAGTCAACTCATCCCATAAATTTCTCTGCTATTTAACAAAAACTAATATAAATTCAGTTTTAGGAGTCATGCTTCAATGATCATTCACAGATGGAATGCCTATATATTACACCTTCAGGGGCCACTAACATGACTAGTTATGAGGAGCAAAAGTATATGAGAAACAGTCACCTGTAATTGACCCCTCCCTAGTAACGGTTTCAATAAATTAGCAATGTCAAGACCAGACCCCTTATTTCCTCGTCCAGCTGTTCCAAATTCAACAAGTATGTGGACTTCATCAATAAAAAGAATGACATCACCTGCAAATGAAAGCACATCAGGACTGAGCAACAGTAAAAGCAGTTCCATTTAGAAATGAAACCCTAAAATTGTGTCCACCTGCTTTCAGTACTTCGTTGATTAATTTAGTAACACGAGCCTCTAATTCTCCCCTCTCCTTGGCACCAGCCATTAATAGTGCTATATCCAAGGACATTACGCGTTTTGTCTATGGAAACAACAATAAACTCATCAAATTAGTAACATAAAACATTTTTTTTAAATGAAAATGTAACAAGATTCATCTGGATGAGTACGGAAGTAGAAGAATTATAGCACACCAAGAGAAAAAAGGGAACATCTGCATGTACAATGCTAATTGCCAGTCCTTCAGCAATGGCTGTTTTTCCAACACCACTTTCACCAAGAAGAATGGGATTATTTTTGGTTCTGCGGCAAAGTATCTGAATAACTCTTTGAAATTCAGTATCTCTGCCAATAACAGGATCAATGAGCCCTCCACTAGCTCGAGCAGTAAGATCCACACAGAACTTTTCTAAAGCACTTCTCTCTGAAAATTCAGTTGAGATACAAAATATTACTCTCCCGCTATTGTAATCGAAAAACCTTCGGCTTGTTTGGGAGTGCGATTTCAATAAGTACAATTTTAAAAATTGCGTTTTTGAAATTGCTACTTTTTAAAATCACATAGACGTTTAATAAAACATATTAAGAAGTATTTTTTTATCAATCGAGTGTTTGGATAACATTAACATATAATTGCGGTTTCATGGCCAAATCGGTAAATATTGTCCCAAATATAATTTTAAATTTGCACTTTTCAAATAAGCACCTTCTAGATAGCTGATTGAAATCATGGATTTTTTCACAATTTTAAAATTTGTGTTTTTAAAATCGCAATCCCAAACACTCCAAAATTGTAATTTTGTTTAAAAACGCATATTATTTCTTTAAAAACACACCCAAGACATGGACTTATTACCTCTCGGCTTTTCAGAGGATCTCATAGCAGTGGATTTTCTAGAAAGCGATTTTTCACGTATTCCTTTAAATGCCAAAGAGGGGTCTCTAGCATCTTTGGCAAGCTCCCCTTGAAGTCTAGAGAGTGCCACAGCTGCCAACTGATTGACATTTGCCCCCAGTCTGAAATTACATTTGATATAGCAGAATTAATATGAATGGCAAATTGGCACTACATTCTGTTCCAAATTCATTTGCGCAAATAAAAATTTGACCAATCACAACCATGGTATAATAAGCAGTCAGACACATCTTATCAACAAATTAATAAGGTTGTCTATTTGTTAAGGATATGAATTCTTTGGAATAAATGTTGATTTTGTATTCCCTAAACCAAGAGATTTATATAATATTTGTTAACCCTGATTTAAGAGATATAAAAATTATCAGGCCCAAAAGGCAGATGTTTTGGCCATGTGGCCCATTTTAAGCCAACAGTTGGCTCATTCCGGCCATAGTAGCCGATGTCAAAATTCCAGTCAAAGTAACCGATGCAGGCAAAAAAAGTTGTGGATGTTCAAATCCTGGCCACAGTTGTCGAAGTTCAAGTTGTATTGGAAATATTTCAAATCACATGTAAAGCTCAATAAATAGTTATATACTCAGATCAGATATCAAGGAAATTTGTAGTCTATGAGGCTTTAATATGTATGTGTAGGCTATATGTCGAACCACCTTAATCTCTATGTTTATTCTATTTCCTTTCATTATTATTGTTTCACTTTTATATTAATCATATTATGTGTTTTTATACTTTGAGACCTTGCTCCTCTACAAAAGAGAAAGGGGGTGAGTACCTCATGAGCACTCGAGCCACACTGCCATCATCAAGGGTGAAAAGTGCTATGGAGATGTGCTCTGGGGCGATGAAATGATGAGACATGGTCCTGGAGTAGTGGAGCGCAGCCTCAAAGACGCGCTTTGTGCTAATGGAAAAGGGGACAGCGGCACTATTAGTAGGAACATTTACATCATGATGATGATGCCAAATGGTGCGAACAGTATCTCGTGCCTTGTGGAGGCTGATGCCCGACCCAAGAAAACCCTGCTGAAGAGAATGGAAGTGATGCTCCTCCTCCTCGGCGATTAAACCCAGCAAGAGATGCTGGGGAAATACCATATCCTTGCCAAGTGCTTTTGCTTCTCTTTGGGAATAGATTACGGCCTTAATTGCTCGTTCCGTGAATGGCTGAAAGCCCCCAGCACCTGCTGAGACCACGGAAAAACGCCTTCTCCTCCTCCTCCGAGTAGTAGTAGTAATATTACTAAGAGCGGAGGAAGGAAATGAGAAGTAGACCGGAAGGAGCTTGAGGTGCCCATGGCCATGAGATTCCAGCACACTACTAACACTGAAACTAATGGCATTGGAAGAAGAAGAAGAAGAGTGATGAGAAAATTGAAGCGGGAGGGAGTAGCAATGATGATGACGGGTAAGGGTGAAGGATCTCAGCGGCGAACAAATGGACGACACTTGCATACTTTTTGTTCTTCTTCTTCTTCTTCGGATCAGAGAAGACAAAAGCAATTACAGCATTCAGGGGGTTCATGTTTATTTGTTTTGTCTGCTTGGGGTTTGGAGTCGGGGGAAAGGAAGCACGGAGGTACAAGAAAGGTATGGAGTAGAGTAGGACTACACGTCAATCAAACCCAACTGCCTTGTGGGGTTGGGAAGGGCTCGGACCTCGGTTTATGCGTTATCATTTTTCGGGTAGCAAACTAGAGGAAACTAAATATTCTTGCACCAAAATACTTTTCTTCAAATTCAGGCTTAAAGTCAAAATACTTTAAAATTGGAATTAAAAACTTCCTTAATTTCTAAAACAACTATAGAAGCTTAATGACAATGTTTTCTCAACACTATCATTAAGTACTATAAATGAATTTTAATAAACATTAATATTTCTGTGTTACAACAGCTACTGTTATCTTTCCAAACAACCAAACCTTTAGAATATTCCTATGGGCCAAAAATCTGCTAGACAGTCATTTTTTTGCCCACTTTTACTTTCTATTGTCTTTGTTTAATAAGTATTAACTAGGAGAGTTTGCAAACATGCTATTGAAAAAATATATATATATATATATATATATATCTAGAATCTAAACGGAAGTGTTGGGGGTTCATTGTTTTGGATATATACAATGCTTTATAACTAATATCGAAATGATATATATGATCAACATAATCCCAATAACCAGAGGATATATACACCCAACTATAAAGCATAGGGTACTGCCACTTGATCACTATAGCTTTCTGCTCCCCAGCAATGAAACCTTTCCTCTCGGTAGGTGTTCAACAAGTCTGTGATGAGTCAACCTGGCTCCACAACATCTCCGCATAAGCCTTCTCCTCTTCCTTCTCCTCTTCAAAATAATGGGTTGCCTCAATTGCTTCCTCTTCTTCATCTGGGATCTCTTCCATCATCTCTTCTGCAGCAGCTATTTCTACATCTCTCTCTCTCTCTTGCTCAGTAAGTTCAGATAACGCCTCCCTCATAGCCTGCCCTGTTGCTGGCCTATCTCTAGGCCCATATTTTGGAGCAGGCACAACAAAAGGCAAAACAACATCATCCAAGTTTGAACAATTTTTGTCAGAGCCACCCTTTGTCTCTGTTGGGGGAAAGATGAATATGATCCCAAGTTCGTAGTTGCATATGTGAAGCCTCCTACCCAACGGAGACTTGCCTTTCTCAAATCCATTATCCTGACAACCAAATGGATTGGAAATTGGTCGTCCCCAGGCAGCTGCACTGAAATTATGTGACCCACAATAAACCCAACCAAAGCTTCGCGCATCCTTCTTAGACTGGAAACGTCTCCGTGCCACCTGCATACAACATTATCTTTTGGGTTTCATATGAACAATGTGTCCAAGCATTGGCTGATGTCAACAAGGATGACCACAATATAGTAAACAGAGACAACACTTGGGACATAAATTAAAATTTGAAGTTGAAGTTAAAAATGCAGCTCAATTCAAGTATTGCAGTTACAACTGAACAAATAATCGGCTGTAAAAGATGAATTCTTTCTGCACTTCATATCATTGCACTGGCTGCAGTGTCTGACATGCAGGTGCTTTGTTATTCTTCGCCACTTACACATTAATGAAACCATTGCAGAAACTTAAGTAGACAGTGATTACTTATCTGCATCTAATTTGATGTTGTAAACTAAAAATGAGGACAAAATAAAGAAGAATGGCAACATGATGACACCTGAACGTGAGTGACGAAATCAGAGCCACACAAGCAAATTGAGGGCTCCTGCAATTTCTAGGAATTGCAAGGGGCTGCAATTCAAAGGATCCAGGCTGTTCATTCAAAATGAAGTGTCTAAATTGAGTCATGACAGCAATAAAATAATGAAAAAAAAATCTAAAGAAATTAATGGGTGTTCGGAATAGGATTAGCAATTTGTGTTGGTGCATCAAGTTCATGTTAGGTCGACTTACGGTTCCTAATATGGGTCAACCTTGACATGACCCATTTAGTTAAACATGTCAAAACCCAGCAACCTCAACACGACCCATTTAAATAAGTGGCTAGTTTGACCCGGCCCAACCCATATAACCCATATAACCTGCTTAATAAACAGGTTGCATTGTACTAGGGTTTAGGGTTGACCAACACATGACCCACTTCGAACTATATATATGAATTTAAATGAAACAAAGACATTTAAGTTATTACTATGAATCTCCACAAACTTCAAGTGGAGATTCAAAATTGTTTAGATCATTTATGTCACCACTATGAATCTCCACAAATTCAAATAACAGCTTTCATAGGTGACTGATTTCAAAATTGCTTTTGTGCCTCTAACAACATCAAAATCTTAAAAAACGCAAGCCCATGCTCTTAGATCAAAAAAGATATTCCATTTTTCATCATTGAATAAAAGTTGGGCACAAAGACTTGAGCATTTCTACATATTTCACTCAGCAACAATTCAAGTACAACCTCTTTATATGTGTCCCTGCCATAAACATGAGGTTCAGTCACTACAAAAGTTGGCGCCAGTATCCCCGTTTTCCTATATGACCTCCCGTCGTCAGTTTCTTTCAATCTGAAATCCACTTCCTGCATTACATGATCGTTGAATCGATCAGTAATTTTTGTGATCTTTGACCCCAGCCTAACATTGATCTAAATATGAATCTCCATATGTCACTGTGGGTCAGCCATCAGTGGGTGTTGTTTCAAGTCTTAAATAGAGTTGGAGAGAAAAGTTCAAAAGAGAATGAGAATCACTCTATTAGAGGAGAGTTAAGAGTCTTAGAGAAGCTGAAGTGGCGTTGTGGTGGTGTCAAGTACTTTAAGGTTTAGCTTTTTCTCTTTTAGGGTTTTGTTTTTTAATTGTAAAAAATATATGTATAATTTAATTTATATTTATACAAGTTATGCAGGTCATCCATGGGTTATGCAAGTTAACCTGAGATTGACCCATTTATTAAACGTATTAATTTGGGCCAGTCAGAATTAATCCAAACCGAAATATATAAAACCATAATCCGTTAATTTCATGTTGGGTCAGTGTCGGATTCGCAGGTTGTATCAAGAATTTTCAGCTTAATCCAGATACCCCTTACAGTGGTCATGCACCCCCCCTGAAGATCACCCCCTCTCCTTCAAAGGGTGGCCAGTCACCCAAGGGTGTGGTTGGGGTAGGCCGACCACCCCCTTCATGTTCACCATCACCACCTCTTCTTCCGCTACAACCATATTTGCCTTGGATTGACAGCTCTTGATCATCGGATTCTCATTCATTTGCAATTGCCCTAGCTTTCACTTCTTCCCCCCCTCGCTGAAAAAGAAATTGGCTGGAACATTTGGCTTGGCCTTACGCTCTGCCATTGGCTCAGTCCTCGAATTCTCGATCTTCTGCAGCCACCCCCACTTCTGCTTCTCTCCACCACCACCACCAAGAACAATGCCAAACGGCACATTTTGCAAGCTTGTGCTTGACTAATCAAAAGTGCCTCTTCAAGTTCGACTCAAACAAAACTAGGTTATCGTCATCGACAATGGCATGACTTTCGGCGATGAAGAGTTGTTTAAAAAGGGAAAGGATTTGAGAATTTTATTTGTCGAGCAATTCAGATATTTGATACGAAGTGAAAAGGGGCAGGGCTATTGGTGCAACCACCCCCAATGGCCAAGGGGTGGCGGAGAGCCCCAAAAGCATTTAGAATATTAGACAAACTAAACTCAATGGGTCTCATTCCATTCAACCATTTTGACCACCATCCCCGAACACAAAAAATCAAGCATTAGATTTCCTTTGCACCTCAAAATGGTTGGCTTTTCTTTTTATTTTTTTGATAAGTAATACAATCTCATAAAGAAGCACTCAAGCACACAGAAAATATGCAAGAAAAAAACTCAATTAAAAAAATTACACATCGAGAAATTAAATATATATATATATATACACACACACATATATATAAAAGCAGCCACCTAATGATAAAGAAACTTGAACATAAAAGCTTTTAAGTCTTTCATCGTTCTCTCACATTCTTTGAAGTTTTTAGCATTATATTTTCTCCAAATACACCACATTAAGGGCCTGTTTGGAATTGCGTTTGAAATGTTTAAAAGTGCTTTTAACACTCAAAAAACCCGTTTGAAAAAAAAGGTAGTCATTTGGTAAAAAAATTAAAAGCATTTTTAATAGTCTAAAAAGCCTAAAAATGGTCAAAAAGCATTTTTGGCAAAAGCTTAAAAATGAAGCTTTTGCCCAAAAGCTCTTTTTGGCTTAAAAACTTTATTTCTCAAACGCAATCCCAAACAGGCTCTAAGTACAGAGAGAGAGAGATTGGGCGTTGAGAGAGAAGGAGAAATGGAGCGAGTGTCGACTAGGGTTGTTGAATGAGAGAGAGTTAGGGCAAAGGTGGGTATTTCTTCTTTTGTTAGAGAGTGAGAGAGAGAGAGATCGCATTAAGTTAGAGAGAGGTTTTTTCCAAGTGGCACTAACGTGTCTTTACATGTTTGTGTCGCAAAGACGAAGATATAAAACGTGTATCACTAATTGGGGTAAATGATATGTCCTTTTATTCATGTGTAAGGATTTAGTTTGTCTGACATAGCGAAGTTGACAGCTGGCACATTTTCTGTTAAGAGGCAGACAAAAATTTAACGAAATGACTTAATTGGCACAGGGGAAAAATTTAATTGTCAAAATTAGAAACTTAAACTCTTATTTGTCACAGGGATAAAACTTAGGCCTTTATAGGACAATTTCACTTCAGAATATTCAAACTTTATTTACAGCATAATGCTAAAAGCTCTCAGGCTACCCTCCTAAAATAAATGTCCTATATTAATACAATATGACAGTTTCAAAGCATCAATTTTCATGATAATGCCACATCCAAAAAAAATTAAATAAAAAAAGACAGGACAAAGCCTCTAGGGTATCTCTTGTATTGGCCTTTGTTTGCTGTATCACATCACTTTGAGGTGAATAAAGAAACTAGCATCATGAGATTATTCGTACAACAAAAATTCAATTCATTTGAAAAGAAGAAAATATTTTTACCTTGACATGCATTGGATGCCCTACTCTATTGTAGGGATGAGGAATGGCGTCATGAAGTATGTCTACAGTCCTCAACCTCTGCCATGTTCTCTGAGTAGAAAATTATTCATAAATAAATAAACTGAGATGAAATATATGATTGATTACAAACCAAGACAATTGTCACTCATGTGCTCTTTACATATGTTTACAAACCTAAAATAATTGGAAAATCATAATAATCAATCTTATTTTATACACTTAATACATGCTTCCTTTACAAGGAAGATTCTAATAAATACGTGGTGTTTGCATATTTTTGCGTCTCGGGTTAAATTTGAAAATTTCAATGTTCTAAAAGTGAAATTTAACCCTCAATCGAAAGTTCTCAAAGAACATCTGAACATTCAAAAAGAAGCACAAAATTTAATTTTCTTTGAATTATAAGGGAGTAGAAAAAAGAAAAAAATAAAAAGAGAACCCATAATTACTTTTTTTTCAATCTTAAGAAACTTGAAGACAATATGAATGATAGTTTCATTATTTCATCGTTTGAAAATGGTGTTATATCTTAAGCTAGTAAAGATCATCAAATTATGCGTGTAGAGTATATGCTAGAACACATGCTGTTTGATCACTCTTATTTTACATTTCAAATTACGTGTAACATACTAACATATCAGATGTTACATATTATTGATAACAAAAGATATCCCAACCAAATGAGCAGTTGATCCTACTTATAGTCGTGGATTAGAAAAGGTGATTATCGGTGTATAGATGCATAAACATAAGGGGAAGAATCTTGTGAGTTTTAATTCATGATTTTTAGGGTGAAATTGTATATGCAGTTGTAAAAAGGGAGTATTAGACTTGAGAGAGAAAGTACAAGCCATGCTCTACCTTTGCCTCTATTTTCCTAGGATCTCATCCATCTTGGAGCTGACAACGCCATTAATTGCAGCCATACCAGCTCATTTGCCAACCATGATTTAACCCCAACTTAACCCATTTAATACTCTACTTATGAGTAGGATATAAAATATCAAATACATCATTAGAGGCTATCGTACCTCTGAGAAGCAAAGAATGCGTTTTGAAGGCAAGATTCCACTGCATGCATTCTTCACTCTTTCAATAGTGGGGAAAATTATCCTAATGGATGGACTTTTTAATTCTTGGCTAGCATTCCAGCAGCCCCACTGTCAAGAGCATAAGTTAACAGCTAAAACCAATGTCAAACATCCTTATATTGTTCATGCAAATCTATAGCAAATCATAAAACTATTATGTGACCTCTGGATCAGACTCTTCAGACTCGAAGGATTGCAATGATCTCTTTCCTGAAGCTGTTGAGAATGCAGCTAGAAATTGTGGATTGACTGCTGACCCAATTGAGGATGAACCTTAAGAACAAACAGATACAAAGAAAAAAAGCTAGAATTGTCAAATGTCTTTCTAAAATGTGGCATATAAATTAGGAACTTTACAAGCATCACCATTGACTTTAATATGGATGTCTATTTAGTCCCTAAAATTCCAGTTTGAATAATTAACTTTTAGACACATAAATCAATCCTTCTCATAGAATTTTCCAATACAGTTTTTTATAAATTTAATCATGTGACAGCACATGATTTCTACCACATAACTGTAATTTCTAAATGACGATATTACCCTTCATTATTCATATGCTATTAGAAGGAAACAAATAGCAATAATTAATGACACCAAGCAAACCTTACGCTGCACCAATCGTTGAAGCTTCTCCATGTCCCTGTATGTTACTGCCCTGTAAAACATAGTTCCAAACCTCTCTTCCCCAACCCCATTGGATCTCAAGGACAGAATCTCATCAACTAACTTCGATCTCTGCAACATTTTCTTCAATTGTTGCAAGGTAGTTTAAGAATTTGGGGATGGAATATAGGGACTTGATTTCATTGACTTTGTCGGGGATTTTTTTTTCCCCTTTATTTTCAAATTTTGTATGGCTTGGAGATTAGGCAATGCAAGTGCCACGTTTTTTCTAGGAGAGAGATGAAATTTTTTTTGATAAGTAATAACCAGTCTTATTAAAGAAAGAGAGATGAAATGAAGGCAAACGAGCAAGCATAGAGTAGGATTTTAGTAATCGTGCTCTAAAAGGATAATTTAAGGATCTAAAATAATGAAGAATAATAATGTCATTTAAATTGATATCCACATTAAAATGCAAAAAATAATATTTCTATAAAACCTCATATAAATTAAGATTATAAAACATACACTTACCATAAATGAAATCAGACTCCAACGATTCAGGCCATCTATATTGACCTAAGACCTAGTCAGAACAAACCAAATAGAAGATAAATATCAGGGTTTCTGACAATAATGTAGCTATATAGAGGTTCACCAAACAGGACAGGTTAATGCAAACAACTTAGTCAAGCACATTGCATGTCTCCTTTTAATTACTTAGAATAACCAAATCCAAAACTACAGCAACGTTTGGTAATGTTTTTTTAGAATACTTTTTAATTCTTAAAAACACAACCAGAATTTTTTTTCTTTGGTATAAGTGTTCTAGCAGTCTTCTTTTTTCTTTTTTCTTTCTTTTTTTTTAGCTCTTCCCTGAGAAGTGTTTTCCCCTCAAAGAATTTTTTTTTTCCCAAACAGTTTTTTTTTTTTTAATGCTTGCCTAGCCGTGGTGACTGATCGCCTAACCATTGCAGTAGGTGGATAACTCAGCCACAACCAGCTGTGGTGGCTGGGTTACCGAGCCACCATGGTTGGACTATGCCCAGCCATGTTGTTAGATTACCAAACAACTGCAGCTGGGCACGACCAACTGCAATGGTTGGGTTACTCAGCCACAATGGTTGGGTTACCGAGGGATTAGATTGATCAAAAATACCAGGAGGGATTAAACCGCTCTGGTACAAAGTAAATAGGTTTGCATGTAAACATATGGAGAAGAGTAGGCTCATTCAACATTAGTAGCGTACCTCACACATTTTCTAATATAAGTTGCATAAGATATCAAATTGACCAAAATACCAATGTAAAATCCTAACAATAAACAAAATCAATACATATTTAAGTAGCTCAGTCATTAAATTCACCCCAATTTGGCTAATAGAACCATAATTATAAAGTAAAACAAAAAACAAAAAACCACTAAAGAAAGCCATAAAAATTGCTTTCTTTACAGCTGACATAAATACAATCAAACAACAAAGCTTCTGGCAAGGCCAATATGGTGAGAGAGGAAAAAGGAGGGGAAGCTTCACATATAGAAGAAATATATCTCTAAGATTTGTTGGCCAAACTTTGCCTTGACTCATGTCTAAAATCGTTGAAATTATTTCCTATATATGCCACTGCCAAAAACTGATTTTCAGGGAGAAAACAAGCTGCAAGCACATATTTGTAACAAACATGTCAAATAGACATTCAAGACCAGCTAAAGAATCCATAAATAGAACTTCTTCAAACTTCTTACAACCAATTCAACATTGAAATTGGTAAAGTTTCTTTAGAGTGACATATTCTAATGGTCCAGGCACATAAACACAGATATGCCATCATAAGCACCAACATCAGTTAAAAAGATACAGGAGAGTGGCTACAAGGCGCAACATCTAACCAGGAATTTGATTAAAAGATGAAAAGAAAATAATTAGGTGGACAATTTCAAGGTGAAGCTCTTCGAACTTCATTACCATTACCTCTTGCAGTCGCCATAGGCCTGAATTACTTTGAACTGATGCAATTAGAGAGCATAATGCAACAACATGTTTAGGTTGCATCATTTTTGAAATATCTTGAAAATGAGGCCCCTGCACAAGTCAAAGCCCTGTCTTTAACATATGCCTACTCCAAAAACAGAGCATGCCATCATTTCATATAAAGCTGCAAGCTGCGTGTCCTAAAAACATGTCCAACAAATGGCAGAAATACCATACCTGTGACACATATAATATCAATTGTATATTCATGCCATTTCCACCTAAAGCAGCTGCAAGTGCTTCTTTAGGACAAACACATCCAGAGAATCTGAAGAATCCAATATCCCACAGCGGAGAAACCCATTTTGCAACAATTCTAGGCAGAAAGCCAAGTTGGACAAAATCTAATGCAAGAAACAAAGCAAAAGTGTTACTTGGTGGCTAATGACATGAATAACCTAACACATGGAGGAAAGATAAAAACAAGTTATAACTAATAACTCACATTGTTACGATCTATTAAAGAGTTAAATCACATATGTACTACACTCCAAAAGAACTAGTCAAATTACATTTGGAGTTCATAGAATCACTTATATAAACCAATTGCTCCTAGTATACAACCACTGTGCGATTTGGCACATACACGTGACATCTTCCTAATCCTCCTATCCAATTTGGGACTTAATTTTCATAATCCAAAGTATCACAATCTTTTCCACTTAAATCTTTGATATCTTTATTAGGGCTCACTTTGCGTTGCAGTTCACTATCCAAGGTATCAAAAACATGCAAACATATCACAAGCAAGGATTTAAACAACTTCAGCCTCTCTTGGGTCAAGCCTAGTAACATCCTATAGCTTCTCCAGTACAAGAAATTTCAAGGGCAGGAACATCAGAAAGAGGCTATCTGGAAAGTTATCCCCACTCTCTCAGTGTGGAGTGTTTGGAGAGAAAGGAATCAACATCTCTTTGAGGATAGCAAGACCAATGCGCTCCTTAAATCTTCTTTTCTGATATCTATTTTGGATTGGGCTATTGTATATTTTCCTAACTTTCCCTCTGGGAATCCAGTAGATTTGATTTGTTTTCTAGATTGTAGTGGCAGCTAGGGCCTCAGCTCTCTTGTATACTCTTTGTGTACAAGAGTTTTGCCCTTTTTTCAATAAAATTCTAATTATTCATCAAAAAACAAAAACAAAAAAAAAGGGATAAGATCATCCAAGGCTCCATACACTTGCTAATAGATAAATTACTAAAAAATATATATATTGTATTGAAAAAAAAAAAAAAAAAGGCACTTGGGTGATTCATGCAAGATAAAAACGCTTTACTGCACACCTCAAGGGGAGCCCAAACATATAGGCAAGTGCTTTCCTTCAATGCTATGTGAGAGCATTGATCAGGGTAGAGGCAAGTGCTTTCGAATGTTATCCTTGTTCAATGGGTAATAACACTAAAAATCTTATGAGTACGGAAATCATACCCCTAAGAGCCACCTTACCTTTAACCACACTATCCTGTAAAGCCTAGTACTTATCAAAAAAACAAAAACTAAAGCTCCACAAGAAAGACCTTCGTATGCAACAAGAAGATCGGAGGTCAATAAACAATTGAAACATATAAAGTAATTCTCAGAGTACCAATTATATGGGAATGTCTACTTCTTAAATGTAGTTATAAGTTGAATTATAATGTACATCCTCCAGTTCCCCGCTTTAAATGTGAAAGACATTATATTGATAAATGACATCCAGTACACCTATTTTGTAGCAAAGAACTTTTTTATCATTTATATATATATATATATATATATATATATATAAAAGCTGAGTTTTGACGTCGGGAGTGCTTAAAATTGCGACACGTGTCCATACTTTTTAATATATAAACCGGTTTTTTTTAATATCTAATCCAATAAGAAAAGACTTGGTTGCTCTATTGGAGACTTTTATGAGGATTTTATTCCAGCAAATCAAATAATCCAACAATCAAATATATTTTATTTTATTATTTATGTTATTTAAATTAGGATTTTATTTAATTGTAATTTTTTCTTTATTATTCTAGGCTTAGGTTTACTTTTACTCCAAGTTTGCTTATTGTTATAAATACAGCAGACCTAATATATAAGAGGCAGATTTTATAGAGTTTTCAATTGTTGTTTCTGAATTAAAAAATACACTTCAATTCTTTTCTTTCTTTTGTTTTTTGTTTTTGCTAGAACAATTATTTTTCAATTATATTAGTATTTTCATTTTTTTTTATTTATACTATGGTTATATTCCTTATATATATATATATAATAATGGATGTCATTGGTTTTTAAGGTTTTATTGGAATCGGGAAATGCATACTGCAGAAATAGACAATTCTTTCAATTATATAAAAAAATTTATTTTTAGTTTGTTATCTTTATTTCATGTGGTTATGTTCCATTTTTTTTCCCTTTAAATTTTATACTAATTTATATATTATTTTTTATTCAAATTGATTATTTTTCTTCTGTAAATTTTGCATTGAATTTAGGGAAATGATAGTAAGAGAGAGTTTCCTATCATTATTTTTGCTACGAGGTATGACTTTTTTTTATTACGTTAATGTTTATTGAGTAGGGTTTTTTTTTTTTTTTTCTTCCTATGTGTCCTAAAAGTAGTTCATTGTACTTTATATATGTTGTTATGTTATTTCATTATTCTTCTTCTTTTTATTATATTTTGTTCTAATTTATATATATTTTTTATTCAAATTGATAGCACATATTTTTCTTTTGTAAATTTTACCTTGAATTCAAGGAAATGATAGTGAAAATGAGGTATGAATTTTTAGATTATGTTGATGTTCATTGAGTTTATATATGTGAAGGATAGTCAAAATAGAAAAGAAAAAATATATATTTGTAATACGTTTTCCTATACCTTTGAAACTAGGAAAAATATGGAGAAAGAGATATTTATTTGATGTTGTTTTGTTTTTCCTTATTTTCTGTTCTAATTTATATACAATTTTTCATTCATATTTCTTATTTTTAAATTTAATTGACTTTGCTGTTCTTTTTTTTTTTTTTTTGTGTGTGTTCCAATATTCCTTCCAAGATTTTTAAAGAAAGAGATAAAACTACTCCTATGGCAATAAATATTTTAATATGTTTTATGGGTCATATGTTTTAACTCATTTCAAAGTTTTTTTTTTTTTTGGTATGATTTACTATATGTTTTAATGTGCTCAAATTAAAATTAATTAAGAGTCTTATGTTTTAACTCATTCTAAGTTTTCTTCTTACTGTTTTCTTTTTTCTTTACACTTCTTTCCATTTTAAATTACACATATGCGAATTTTATAATATGTTTTAATTTATATATAGTTCTTATAATAGTATATTTTTATGTAATTTATATATTCATGCAATATTGTGTGTAATTGTGTCACTATATTCAACAATATATTGTTGTGTAACTTTTAATATTTTTTTTATTGAAATAGGCATGATAGATTTTTTCACACAACTTTTTTGACCTATAATAAAAAATACAAGGAATATGTGTTTTAAATTTTAAAATTAAATTATAATGAATAGTCTCGCGCAACGAGTGGGTTCTAAGCTAGTTATATATTATGTAGAAAAAAGGGGAGACCATAGTACACAGCAAGCACACAAGAGTCCAACTCCCTTTTTCTCTATCTGGGAAGCAGGGACAATCAGCACCTTATCAAAAACCATGAAGAAAATCTAAAAGAATAGAGACAGAGAGAGAGAGAGAAAGAAGGATCAAACAACGTAGACTGTGAGCCAAGAAGATAAAATTCTCTAGAACATAATCTTAATCCTTTTAAAATAAAATAGAAAACCTCAAGAGCATGACCTTTACCATCATCAAAATGCACCACATAAACCATAGGGGAACTTGTCCCAAACACAGCACATTCCTCTCCCTAATCCCCTCTTGCACATTCCATAAAATGCAATTATACCAAACAGACGACGCAAGAAAGATGATCAACCAAATCCCCCTCATGCTGACACATGTAGCACACCCATTCCACAATAACTTTTCCTTTTTCTGTTGATTAGATTGTAAGCTGCTGCAAAACTTTTTAAAGCTGCAGTCCAACCATGCAACTTGGAAAGGAACTCCACACGGCCAAATGCCATTCCAACAAAAACCATTCCCTTTCAAACTTCCAACAACTCAGAAAATTTTTACCGCAAAGTTCTTAGTGCCAGACCAAACCCAAAAAATACGTCTTTCCTATACCATTACCATTCTGTAACATTAGAACTATACCGTAGACATGTATCCAAAAAAGCATTGTGAATATTACCTCCCACAGAGAACTTGTCCGGGTTGGGAACAAGAACACTCACAGCATTTGCATCTGCAGGCACATTTTTGTTTCTTCTTAAAACAATCTCTGACATCCCATATGCTCTATCACAAGATTTACCAAGAAAAGCAGCCAGTTTCTTAAGCTGTGCACCATTTGAGTCGGCAGCAGTTCGGAAAAGGTGACTTAAACCAACAACAGATGCTTCAACTGAACCAAGGAACTTCACACCAAATGAACACGATGCCCAGTGATTAGCCTGTCACAAGTGTTGAATGACACAATTAAAACCCCATCTTATCAGGCACCCTTCAAACCCAGAATTGTCAAGTCTCTCCAATTATAATATCAATGGACTGCTCCAGTGATAAATTGAGGAAGTTGAACTTCCAAGAAGACACTGACATAAAAGAAGCATCAATTTAGCCTGTGGTTGAGCTGAGATTTTGAAGTAATCTTCTTTTTTCTTTGATAGGTAATATCAAGAAAGCTTTAACAGAAGCGTAGGTGCCCCAAGCATACGGGAAGTATACAAAAAGGACAAAAAAAACAAAAAGAACAAAAAAACAGGAAAGAACAAGAAGAACCCGCGGAACCCAACACCAACAAGAACACAGCAACTGCCAAACTATCCCACAACCCCACAAGGACCAAACCAAAAACCCTCCCACCCGAAACCCAAAAGGGAATCCAGCACAACCGCTCATGAGCCTTGAAGTAATCTTCTAATTGAACAAACCAACAAAGAAATACATATCTATATATAAGGAAATGTCAACAACTGCAAAATCAGCTTTCACACCCATAAACACAGGCACAATCTTAGCACAAATGAATGCACTCACAGGTAAGAATTGTGTGCTTTCAATCATAGCAGGAGCCCTGTAAGAATGAATCCCAGGTACTGAAGCAATTAGATATCCGTCTGCCCCTCCAAAGTCATACTTTGTCAACTCAATAATCCAATGGGCCTGACTGGGTACATCAGTCAAAAGAGATGCTATAAATCTGGCCAGCTGAGCTGCAAAATCAGATTTTGCAACTTTACTTGTATCCCTGTCATGAATTTGGGTAAAAAGGGATGAATAATTAGGTGAACTTCTACGAGGGAAATCTTGCCACCAAATGGTATTTGTCACTTTGTTCCACTGCAAAGACGTAACAGACAATGAGTGACACTATACAAAAGAAAAATAAAGAGAAATATAAAATTAAATGGTTTATAATCTCAATACATCAAATCAAAATTCACAGAAGAAAATAGCAGGAAAAAAATCCATTATCAAAAGTTTTGTTTCAAATTGGACACAACAGATCACACATTCCATTGAATATCTAGCACACTGCAAACAAGCATGGCACGTAAAAATGCCAGATCTTAGCCATTGAATTTTCTTCTGTTTCTTGTCTTACCAAATTTTCTTTTAATGCATAGCATGACAATCATTGATTTCACCCAAAAGACTTGAGTTTTATTAGGAAAAAGAGCCTAATACAACAAAACAATAATGTTGTATGATTTAATATATACAATGTTCCTATCATCTCTAATTTTTCTTTCATTCTCATTGAACATATGTGTTTAATACATTACAAACTAATTAAAACCACATGCTAGTGTTTGTGAATTTGACCCTTTCTGACCCCTTCTCATCTACTTGATACAATCAATCATGCAGAGGCCATCAAGGTCACAATCTTAAAAGACTACCCGTCAAATTCACAATGTTACAAGATATTTACATCACGTGGGTCCTATCAATCAGCAAAACAGACTAACATATACAAAACAAAAATAATAAGCAAATCCAGTAGAACTTTCTATTGGGCCAGATAATGGGGAAACAAAACCCTCTCCAAAAGCAGTCTAAAGCAACAAATTTTCAAAATATTGAAACCCTAGAACTACAACTGATATTTCACTAATAGCTGTCCAGCATGCACATAGACCTTCATATTCTATATCATATTTGTTAAACACAGCACTTGATTTATAGTACCCTACATCAGACATAACAAAGTTCAATTGCAATGAACACCTCATAAAACATAAATAACAAAATCTTTAGCTTAGTGATCACCTGTTTTGCCACTAAATTAGCAGAAGTAATGATAACACGAATACTATTTTCTCTTTGAGAAACAAGCAATTTGGGATGATGGCAAGCAATGCCTTGTTTCTTTCTGTCTTTGCCAAAAGCTACAGCATCAGGGAAAGGAGGATACCTATTAAAACAAAATGGACTAAATTACAGAAGTGTTTATTATTAAAAGACATAATTTGGTGTGTGCTCTAAATCGTCCAAGCACACATCTTTCCTCTTAAAAGAATGAGGAGCATGAATATAACACTTACACTACAACTACGTTTGGAAAATCTGGGTATGGCACAGAGGATCTTTTATCAGGTCCTGCACTCCAACATCTCTCAGTGTTATGACAAGCAAGTGTAACTGGCAGATGGCAGGGAACCTTACAATATGATAAAAACCTATGATGAAACTTCACTTAGAATTGGAAACAAGAGAGAAGAGACAGCAAAATTCTAGAAGTTAAGATTCTTATAAGATAATGTTATTGAAAAAGTAAAAAAAGTAGAGTGGGTGGGGGGCTAGGCAAGATAATTTCGTAATGAAGAAAAGGCAAACAATGGAAAGATATAGGTTACTCTACCATAAGATATCGCTTGTAAACGTCGCAATAAATAATCGCGAGATGCTTTCTACGGGATGCAGAAGTTCCGGCAAGGAGACAACAGCACGATGGCTAAATAAACTTTGGTTCATAATTTCAAGGCAATTCAAGTAAAAACTCTTTCCAGGTGGTGGACAAATATTGCCACAAGTTTCGTTCCACATGACACCATCAAAATGTGGAGTATTCTCCTTGCCCACAGAATTCAATGACGAAATATTAGCATTCTCAGAAGGAATTCCAAAACATTCTTTATGACAAAAAGGGTCTCCTCGTACAGAAACATTCTCTGAATGATGATTGCTGTCTGCCTTTACAGCCACAACTTTTTCACCGGGATGCTCCACAGTTGGACTCGACTGTACAGAAAAAGGATATCGTCGAATGTAAGATATGGGATCATCACTTTGCAATATGGTTCTGCATAAAGTTGAAAGAGAGTTTGCTCTTCCAACAAGGTCATCCCATTTTGATATAGAAAGGGCAGAACTATTAGCCCTCAAAGCGAAAATCCTTTTGTTGAACTTGCCACTTGATACGGATCCCTGGGAGTGTCCTTGGGAGGTAATGGGTAGTGGAATATCATTGCACCCTTGCAAAAGCACCTCCTCCTCAAAAACAATCCTTTGAATAAGAAAACCCATGGGAAGCCGAGAACCACAAAGACCTCGATCATCTGCACAAACAAGCAGGACCTCATCTCCTGCGGACAACTCCATGACTGAGCCCTTTCTAATCCTAACCCCATTGATAAAAACGCCATTCAAAGAAGCCGTGACTCTAGCATCTGGATTATCGGAAGGAATAGGTACAAATCTATTCCCACATTGATTAGCAAGAAAACAACTACCACCACTGCTACTAGTAGTAGGAGAAAACGAAAAGGCTCCGTCCAGAAGATAGAGTTTACGGAGGGAAGCATCAAAGAGGATTTGGCAGTGTTGCTTACTGACGCGACGATCATCAAAGACCAATTGACAGAGGCGACCGCTGCGACCGATGGTGTAAGGCTGATCCCGCTCAAGACGGATGGTTGTGGCGACGAGAGGGACATCTAAATGCTTGAGATCAACCATTGCTGCTACTGCCTTTCTTGATATCTTCTTCTTGGAAGAAGCCAAAATGCAAGAACCGCCTCTCTTCTTATCAGTATTATTGACATCGTTCAAATCAAAATGTTCCATAACAGCAGATTGCCCCAATACAATCAAAAGAACAAGAGAATACAATATAAATGAATTTGGGAGCAAAAAGAAACAATCGTCTGTAATCTCCCCCGGAGAAAAATAATTAATTCAAAAATATCCAAGGAAGAAAGTTTTGAAATAGTCAAATTGACAAAGAGAGGGAAGAAGAAAAAACCCCTCTACTACGAAATAATAATATGTTGAAAGCACTGGAATAGTTCTCCTTCTCCCCCCCTCATTTTGAGTCTTATACCTGGCCAGGGGTAATGGGCTTGGGCCGGGTGGGCGCTTTCGACAGACTTAGAATACACATTAGGCCGGATGAGCTTGAGCCTAAAATTTTACGCCGGGCATGCTCCGATAACAAACAAGCCTCAATGTTCTTCCTCATTGTATCAACGAACTTTCTATAAAGGTGATGGAAAGAAAAAGGAGTTTGTTGGGCTATTTTTATTGGCCACAATATCCATATTTGGACTTTCCCTTGGCTCCCTACCATTCCTTCTTTCAAACCCCACCCAAATCCCAACCTCTTAAGCCTTATTCATTTCTCTGTGGCTAACTTATTTAACTCGGGAAAGAAAGCCACTAATTTAAACTGTGTGTATTTAACGGAATATATAAAGTTATATTTTAAAAAATATATAAATTAAATAATATAAAGTTATATATCAATTTTATCATAAAATAAAGAAAAATATTAGGTGCTTTCTTAGTATTTTTCTAGTGTCATCTTAGTCCTCAATAGAAATTAATTTTTTTAAAATTAAAAAAAAAAACAAAATTAAAATGAGGTTTATTTTCTCAACTAGTTCTCAATAAACCGATTTAAATTTTTTCCAAAATAATTAAGCTGCTTCTTTAATTTTAGTTTAAAATTAAAATATTTTTTTCCAAAATAATCACCGCCACTCTCTCTCTCTTGTCGTCTCTCTCTCTCTTTAAAACGGAAAAATATCACCGTTGTCACTATCAGGACATCGGATAATTGCCTTTGTCGCTGTCGAGATCTACAGGAGAACATCGTTGCCAGTACAAAACCTAGGTGTCGGAGAAAGTTGATGCTTTGATAAATTAACAAGAATGTCATATTTGATTCTACGATATTGCTTAAGGAAGAATTGGACCATCGGACTTGATTAGCCTTCAATGCACATTTCACCAAGAAGTATTTATATGAAGCTGGGGCCAAAGTAATTATAGTGAGTGAATGGAGTAAAAAAAAAGTAACTTAGAGCTTATTCTTGCAAAGTCAGATGCAGTCTTATAAGTAATATCTGAAGCAATTCATGTTCTTGTTTCGGCGACGACTTTCTCCAGTAGACCCCGACAATGACGAAGGCAATTCTCCAGTGTTCCAACATGATGACATCGAGATTTTTCCATTCCGGCAAGAAAGACAGCAATAGAGAGAGAGGTGGTGATTATTTGGAAAAATAATAATAATAATAATGAATTTGAACATAAAATTAAAGAGGTAGCATAATTATTCTGGAAAAAAATTTAAACCGGTTTATTGAAAACCAATGATGGGGCGACTTTAATTTTGTTTTTTTTTTTAAAAAAAAAAAATTCTACCTAAAACTAATAATTTCTACATTAAGAGAACCTAACATTTCCCTAAAATAAATAATATCCATTTTATTTAATAAAATAGAGAGAATGCTTATCCATTTCCAGAGGAAAAAAGGATCGGGATCCCCTCATATTAGAGGGGAAATATGAGAGCCTCATATTATCATCTTGGCCGTCCATTTCAATCCAACTGTCCACATAACGCCACATGTCCCACTTAATATATAATAAAATATTAATTAATTTTTTAAAAGAAAAGAAAAGAAAAAATAAAAGAAATTTTTTAAAAAAAAAAATTGGGGTGGCCGGCCACCCCATTTGAGCCTAGGAGTGGCTTCGGCCACCCCCAAAGGGCCAAAAAAAAAAAATCTAATTAAAAAAAAATAGGGTGGCCGACAAACCCATAGAGGTGGCCGGCCACCCCATTTGAGCCTAAGAGGGTGGCTTCGCCCACCCCATGGCCCTTGAGGGTGGTTCGGCCACCCCCTAGGTCCAAAACAAAAAAATTTCAAATTTTTTGTTTGGCTGGGGTGGTCGAACCACCATGGTGGCCATGGCCACTTCTTGATTGGCCACCCACTATGGGGTGGCCGCCAATCCAGTTTTTTTTTTTAAAATTTGATTTTAATTTTTTATTATTTTTAATTTTGTTTTCTTTTAAAAATTTAATTAATATTTTATTATATATTTAAGTGGGATATATGACGTTTTGTGGACGGTTGAATTAAAATGAATGGACAAGATGACAATACGAGGGCTCTCATATTTCCCCTCTAATATGAGGGGATCCCGATCCTGGAAAAAATAGGTAATCGAGTTTTTGGCTCATTGGCATGAAACAGGAGTCGATGACTCCTAAGTCCTAATTATTAGTATAGCTGAAAAACTGAAAAAGGGTTAAAAAAAGGAAGCAAAATGAAAAGGGGAAAAGGAGGAGAGTAGAGAGAAATGTTTGTATGTACATCACTCAATTGTAGAGTCTAGCGTGGATCTTTGTCCGAGTTTTGTATGTAATAAACCCATAACATCTCGGTCTGAGAGAGCCTTGAAGCCATAGCCCTAGCCCTACACCTGAGAGAGGCCCACAACATCTCCTCCCTATGAACTACCCCTCCATCCAATCGTACTCCAAAGCAATTTGTTGATTATTAATTGGTTTGGTTTGGCTTAGGGTCGTCCTTGATCAATTGATCAGATAATCCAAGAAGAAGGAGATGGAGAATGGGTACGAGGCCGGAAGATTGGCTGAGAAATTCTCAGGCCTGGCTGTCACCGCCGGCGCCGGCGCCACCACCACCACCAACAACAACGACAGCTTGTTTCAGGTGATGAAAGCCGTGGAAGCCGCAGAGGCCACCATCAAACAACAGGTTGAAGAGAATACTCGCTTGAGGAACGAGCTTCACCAAAAAATTCTTGAACTCGACAGACGTGTATGTAATTTTACCATTTTTCTTTTCTTTTTCTGCAAATTTTTCCGAGTTTACTATTGAAAACATAATCAGCTATTGTCTAGTATTCCTAACATCACCTTCATTAAGAAATCAACTTGGAAAGACACATAACATGATAAAGGTTCCTTCTATATATATAATTTAGCATAACAAGCAAGTCTGTGGCTTTCGATTAATTTTGACTTGGGAATGCTTCAGGTCTACTTCTGGTTTCAAATTAGTTTGGAACTCCTATTGGTTTACAATGTTTTACAAATTTCTCATGATTGTAGTGGGAAGCTCATTGACAGTCTCATTTCTGCGATTATTAGCTTGTACTTTCTGTTGTGTCCTGTGGATTACGTGCCTGTTCTTTAAATCCCCAACGAGCATATTGTTTGAATCATTATTTTGTGGTTGTGTGATATTTGGCAAATGCGGGCTTTTTGGCAGAAAGCAGATGAGTCAGTGGCTCAAAGACCTCGTTCTGTTGATACATGGAATGGGGGCATTCATGGATCCTATGAAGGTAATCAAGAAGATAGGCTTAAGAGCACAGGCATCACATCTGCAGCTGTTCCACCTGGTCCGCTAGTTCTCCATCTAGATTTGAAGCCAGACAATGATCCTGCTATACAAAGTCCTGCAGAAAGCCACTATGAGAGCAGCAAGATCAATGGGACATTGAAGGTGTTTCCTGGTGGCACGCCCCCTGCAGATAATACTGGCTTCTCTCAATTCCCTTCACCATCTACAACATCTTTCTCTCCGGGCAGGTATTTCACCTCAACTAGAGATGATTACTGCCTCTTCATGCAGCTAATTTTATCTTCCAAAGCCATCTTGTAACGTATCAAATAAAGAAAGAATTGATGAAACAAGTCAATGCATATTTCACTTTATTTTGTTTATGAAAAAAGTCTCTCTGTATTGTTAATAAGAATTTCTGGATGTTATATTTTTATGATTTCAGAAAACATCGTGTTTTTGTCTTAGGTATCAAATGGAAGGAGAGTATGATCCACGGTTCAATTTATCTGGTCAGGGGTTGATGCCAATGACTGAAGTAAATAATAATAGCAGCCTTTGGAAGCAGGTATAATCATATAGCTCTAAAATATGTGACTTTTTCAAGATAAATGTTTAATGGACCATTTGCTATGTTTGTGTAGGATCTCATTGTTAAGATTCGGGAACATGAAGAAGAGATTATGCAATTACGGAAGCATCTTGCAGATTATTCTGTCAAGGTAAAATGGCAAGCGCTTCTCACATTGTTTGGATGAATATTTCTTGTCTCTTCTTTTTCTTTGTTCTTTTTTCTATTTTTCCGTGGATAAGATGAATACATATTTATTTTATTTTTTTCACTTACATGTTAATTGAAGTGACTAATATTAAATGCAATGATAGGAGGCGCACATACGCAATGAAAAATACGTCCTGGAAAAGCGAATTGCATATATGCGCCTGGTAGGCAATATATTGTTTACAACCCTTTACAATCCGATCTCTTATTTCTGTTTGGTGCTTAATGTAAAGACCTTTTTCGTTGTTTTGCCACTAGGCCTTTGATCAGCAGCAACAAGACCTTGTGGATGCTGCATCAAAAGCTCTCTCATACAGACAAGACATAATTGAGGAAAACATACGTCTCACATACGCGCTGCAGGTAGTTTTATGTTTCTCTTTTTTCTTCATCTAAATCCCTGGTGTATATTCTGAAATTTGCATATCATTGGCTATATTGAAATTAAACCTTAAGCTATTTTTCTTAATTGTGCCTATTTTAACTTATGCCTTGTGTTATGGTTCTATCAAAACATTGTTAAGTTGTTAGTCATATTTCCTTCCAGATTTTCATCATTAAAACTTAGTGTCATAGTTCTTCTTCTATATCTGTCAGGATGCACAGCAAGAAAGATCAACATTTGTTACATATTTGCTGCCTCTTCTAGCAGAGTACTCACTGCAACCACCAGTTCCTGATGCGCAGTCCATTGTTAGCAATGTCAAGGTCAGGCATAAATAACTCTGTTTTACCATTTTTGAAGTATACACTGCTGCTGTCCTATTCTTTATTCCTTGAAGTAGACCATAAAATATAAGTATCAAGCATCTGTAAGCTCTGGATAACTTGTAATCTGCAATAAAAGATCGGTATTTGGCATTTATTTATCAAAAAAAAAGGATCTGTATTTGGCATTCTACTACAGATAAGCAAATGGAAGGTTTGGATGTTCATGTGTACCATTTATAAGCTATCGTGTTGGCTAGATAATGAAAATGATGTAACATAGTTGGGCTCTAATACCATCTTGTGGCGTAGTGGAAAGTTGAATATGCACACACTAAACTTCACAACTCTTCTATAAATCCTAGAAACTTCTAAGAATTATAGGGAATAGGGGAAAAAATCTATCAAGATTGTTTCTTATTTATTATTTATATGAAGAATAACTTCAATTGGGCCGCCAAGCCATTCTTTATGTGCTTAAATAGAAGTTAAGGACGTAGCGCTGAAAGAAAAATTACAAAACTAGCCTCAAGTAAAATAATGGCAAACTTGTTCAAGCGAATGCCGTGCGAGTGTTGAGTGAAATTTGTCCCGCAATTAGTCACAATCTTGCTTGAGCCAACATCGAGCGAAAATGCTGCTGCAATCTCGCTCGAGTGAGAGTCAAGCAAATTTGCATCAAATTTCCAGGCTTCTATTGACATCCAGTTTGACCTTTTAAACATTGAAATTGGAAATTTTTTTCACGATGTACAGAATTGTAACCCTTTGAATTAGTTTTTCAACGCCAACAAGCTTGCCTTAATCTGATCTCATAAGCAAAATATATGGCAATTTTATTTCAACTGGTATGCCTGGTTTCATGATTATCAATTTGCTAGCCTGCATGAAGCCACATGTAATATGGACTGCATCATTCTCCCTGGGTTGGAGAGAAATTCGCCCTCAAATTCAAACAGTCTTTGCATTGATCTTTCGGATGTTCAATCAATCCCTCCCATCTTGTCCTTCTCAATAGCAAAAGATGAACCACCATGCCACTCATTAACCTCCTTTCATTCAGAATAAACATGGAGGAGCAAACTCGAATGCACAATCTATGTGGCTATGATTAATACCAGAAGAGAAACAACTTGCAGTTAACCATAACATGACTTTGAATAGTAGATCCGAAATTCTTCGCACCTACCACCTTGAGATAAATTAATTTTCGCATGCCCTTAATTTAATTTCACCAATTCACTCTCCATAAAAACTTCCCAATAAGGATCAATTATTTCTCAACCATAGAGAATCAATTTTTCCTCTAACATGCTCAAGCCAACATCAAGATTTTGGTTAGGAAAAGCTGACAGAAAATTTTCAACCCCAAGAAAATCGACATAATTATTTTTTCAAGACCCCACTAAGGTACCTCACTACTTGGACTTTCATCAAAGACATAGTGGGGCATCATTCTCTTGAACAATTTTTATGGTATCAATCAGAACACTCCTCCACTAGATCCTCTTCGTTAGGATAGATGTCGTAGATCAGTGTGGAGCCCCAATCTGCACGCCTACCTCTCCTAGGAGCTGTCAACCTTACTTCTCATTGAGAGATTCAATGATTTTTTTTAGAGGATAATCTGTCTAGTTGTTACACATGTATTAGATGGTCAAGATGGCTTTATCAATTGAGGTTGGCTATATTTTGAAAAGTGTCTCTAAAGTTTGCCTTGTATTCAAGAATTTGCATTCATGATGTTTAATCCTTGGGACTTCTACTTTGTTGCAGGTCCTATTCAAACATTTGCAGGAGAAACTCCTTCTTACTGAGGTATGTTCTCAAGATTTGAGATTCTTCTTGGCTAATATGCAGATTTGAGTTTTATATTAACTTGTTGTATCTGGCCTAGATTTTGTGATGGTAATACTGGACTGGGAGCTTGAGTTTGTGTTAACTTTCAATGTTTTGTTATTTTTTGTTAGTGTTATGATTTGAGTGTTGGCGAGATAGGATGGATTTTGTTGAGGAATAGTAAGTTTGAAGCTAGATCTCACTACTGGGCCTTAAGGCAATGCTTAGATATTAGTTTATCTTGCAGAAGTATTTGGCAAGCTAAAGTCCTGGCAAGGGGCGCTCTTTTTTTTGTTTTTTCTTTTTTGGTTTGGAAAATAGCTCAAATAGTGATACAATTAGTGAACAATCCTAGAGAACCTAAGAAAATTATGGTTAATTGCTGTTGTGTGTGTAAAGTAAGGAGATGTGGACCATCTTCATCTTATTTGTGCCATTATTCGAGAAGTGTAGTCATTGGTGTTCTCTTTGTTTGGATTAAGTGGGTGATGCCTAGGTCGGTTATTGAATTGTTCACTTGTTGGATCGGTTCCTTTAATAGAAACTAGAATAAACTAATATTAACTGATGTACCCTTATCTGCTTCTTGTAAACTGGTCCAAGGTTTGCATGCCGATGGAGGTGGGGGGATTATGGGTAAGGAATTTGATTCAGTTCAATCGAGCTTTGTTAGGGAAATGGTTGTGGAGGTTTGCCAATGATAGAGATGCTTGGTGGAGGAAATTGGTGGAGGTTAAATATGATACGATGAGGGGTGGTTGGTGCTCCAAGGAAGTAGGGGGACCTAATGGGTTGGGAGTGTGGAAATGTATTCAGAGGGGGTGGGATAATTTTAAGCAGCATGTGCAGTTTGAGTTAGGAGATGGTTCTAGATTGTTGTTTTGGTGTGGGGAGTTACCATTGAAGATTCTTTTTCCAAACTTGTTCAATATAGCATGCGTAAAGGAGGCATGGGTGGAGGAGAATATGGATATAGCACATGGTGTTAATCATTGGAATGTTATGTTTATTCGACCTGTACATGATTGGGAAATCAAAGTGGTTTTGCAATTTTTTGAGTTACTATATTCCCAACATATTAAGCATTGTGGTGTGGATAAAATTTGTTGGATCCCCTTGAAGAGGAAGAATTTTGAAGTGAAGTTATATTATCAGGTAATGGTTAATTCGGCACGAATTTTTGGTCCTTGGAAGAGTATTTGGAAGAGTAAAGCTCCTCTAATAGTGGCTTTTTTTGCGTGGACGATGGTGTTGGAGAAAATATTAACATTAGACAATTTACATAAGAAGAACATTATAGTGATAGGGTGATGTTGTATGTGTAACCACAATGGAGAATCAATTAATAATTTATTATTGCATTGTGAGGTTGCTATTGAGGTATATAGCATGGTTCTTCAGCTGTTTGGTGTTACGTGGGTGATGCCGGGTAGGATGAAGGAGTTTGAGAAGTTGGAGGAGACAAAGGGGTAATCGTACAGTTCTGCAAATTTGGAGAATGGTTCCTTTGTGTAATGTGGTGTTTATCGAGAGAAAGGAATGCAAAGAGTTTTGAGGACCATGAACTTTGATTCATCGGGTTGAAGAAAATGGTGCTCTAAACACTTTACTCGTGTAGAGTAATGTGGCATTCGTTGCAAACTTCAACGCTTGCTGAATTTTTAGATTTATGTGCCTTATTCTCAGCTAAAAAACTATTGTATACTTGGGCTCTATTGTATACTTCCTGTGTACATAGGTTGCGCCCCTTTGCACTTATATATGAATTGATATTACCTATCCAAAAAAAGAGAGGGAAAAAAAAGAAGATATTGTGGTATTTGCCTAGGAAAAAAAAATGTGAGGAATTGAAGACTCAGAAATTTCATTGGATACATTGACGACGGTGTTTTTAGGTCGCACATTAATTGGGTGACGACATTGATGGCTTCTCTTATTTTTCTTATGTGGAATTTTTGGATATGTTTACTTATATACTTTCTTTTTTGAGGCCATTCTATGATTGGATTTGTTCTCTTGTTCAATTATCTTCCTATGTACATGGGTTGCGCCCCTTTTGTGCTCTTATATAAATTGATATTACCTATCAAAAAAATCCAAATCATTCCCGCAGGAGGTTCGGACTCATTTTTTTCTGATCCTTCAGTAAAAGGATTCATTCTCAAAAAATGTTTACTTTTATACTATTTTTTGGGTTGCCCATTAATAGAGTTTTAAAGGTTATATATTTAGTATGTGCTAGGGTTGCATCGTTTTATTAATTTTTTTTCTATAAAACTCTATTACTTGTCAAAAAAGATAGTTTGCAGTCTCCTAGAGTATTACTTATTTTTTCCTTTGCAAAAATTGGTTTCTTTTGATGGTCTCCTAGAGCATTACTTATTTAATCCTTTGCAAAAAGTGGTTTCTTTTGATAATGTTCATTCTTTTGTCACAGTCAAAGCTAAAGGAATCACAATATCAATTAGCACCTTGGCGCTCAGACATGAACCACTCAAATTTTGCTCCACAGTCACCATCTCACCCCATTGGTGCCGCATTGACAACTTCAGTATGCCCATATGCCTTCTTGCTATTTGCCTTTGCATGCCATAAATGTTTTATTAATTCCTAAATTCTGTCAGAACAAAAATGGGCTCGAACTGGTCCCTCAGCCACCATATTCCCATGGAAAGACACCAGTTTCGTCTTCTGATGCTCAGACAGCCACAGATTGGGAGCTATCGAGTCGCCATCAGATTGGTTTTGGTGGTGTTGCAGCAAGGAATCTGGAACCCGATGACTTGGGGAGGTATCCACCTCTTGCAAGCAGGTGAGCCTGGTCAAAATGGAGACTGCTACTGTGAACTGAATGTACAAATTACAACCATCTGCATTTGTTGGTGGGTTCTGTTATCGTTGAATTCTTATGTTGAATGGCATGTATGCATGAATTGTTGTCAGAAATGCTTGTTCATGCAAGCTTTATGGACCTTCTATACTGGTATCTACACACCTACATATTTTTATTGATTCATTGACAATATTATTCATTTTGGCAACCAGCCAACCCCGCACCGGGGGGTTGACTCCATTAATATACATCTTCTGTTATAACCTTTTTTTAGGGGGTGGGGATGATGGTATTACTTATGAAGCATAAAATCGTGTCATGGAACGTAAGAGGGCTGAATGAGGTGAAGAAGCGGCTAAGGGTTAGACGGCTGCTGAGTCAGTGGAAGGTAGATATTGTTTGTCTCCAAGAAACAAAATTGGAGATGATCACTAACGATTTAGTGCAAAGTTTATGGAGATGTCCCTATGTAGGATGGAGTTATGTGGCCTCTTTTGGGGCTTCGGGTGGGATTTTATTGATTGGGATAGAAGGGTAGTTTCGAAGGTGGATGTTTGCTAGGGTAATTTTGTAGTAGCGTGTTCCTTTAGAAATGTGGTCGACGGTAGGGAGTGGGCTTTTGCAAGAGTGTATGGTCCGAATAGGGATGCTCATAGAAGGCAGTTGTGGGAGGAATTGGCAGGGTTGATGTGTATTTGGGAGTTGCCTTGGTGTATAGGGGGGGACTTTAATATCACTCTCTTTCATAATGAGAGGTCGGGAGGAGTTTGAAGAAGGAGAGCGGTTGCTGCGTTCGCTGATTTCATTGCGGAGATGGGTCTTATGGATCTTCCGTTGGCCGGAGGAATATCTACTTGGGCTAATAATGTATCATGGTCAAGGTTGGACCATTTTTTGGTTTCTCCGGATTGGGAACTAAGCTATCCAGGGTTGTTGCAAAAGAAGCTTCTCCGAGTTTGTTTGGATCACGCTCCTATTATTTTGATGAGGGGCTGCGTGCAGAATGGAAAGAGTGCTTTTAAGTTCGAAAATATGTGGCTTAAAGATGAGGGTTTTGTGGACAAAGTTAAATCTTAGTGGTCTTCGTTTTCCTTCACGGGCTCCCCAAGCTTTATCTTGGCCAAGAAGTTGAGAGCTCTTAAGGGAGAGATCAAGAGGTGGAATAGAGAGGTGTTTGGTAACGTGGGGGTTCGAAATAAGGCCTGGGCGGAGGAGCTGGAATCTCTGGACAGAATTGAGGAAGTTCGAAGGCTTTCCGAGGAGGAAAAGGAGAGAAGGAGATTATTGGTTTCAAATTTGGAAGCATCTCTTTTACAAGAAGAAATTAGTTGGAGACAGAAATCGAGGGTGCAATGATTAAAGGAGGGAGACAAGTGCACTAAGTTATTTTATCAGGTAGCTAGTGCAAATAGGAGGAATAATTCTATTGAGTCCTTGATTGTGGATGGTTCTCCTACGTCGGACCTAGCTTGTATTGGTGAGCATGTTGTCAACTACTATAAATCCTTGTTCTCGGAGCCTCTTAGTTGGAGACCGAGATTGGATAACCTTGAGTTTGATAGGCTCAATGGTGAAAAGGCGTCTAGTTTGGAGGATCCTTTTGAGGAGAGGGAGGTTATCAAAGGTATGGATAGGGATAAGGCTCCTAGCCCGGATGGTTTTTCTATGGCTTTTTTTCAGGATTGTTGGGAGGTGGTTAAGGGAGACTTCATAGCGGTCTTTGAGGAATTTCATGCACGAGGTAAATTCGTGAAAAGTATTAATTCTACGTTTATTTCTCTTATCCTAAAGATTCAAGGGGCTAAAGAGGTCAAGGATTTTTGGCCTATTAGTCTTGTGGGTGGAGTTTATAAGATCATCTCCAAGGTTTTGGCCAACAGAATGAGAAAAGTTATGGACAAGATCATTTCCAAGCCCCAAAATGCATTTGTTAAAGGGAGACAGATATTAGACTCGGTCCTCATTGCGAATGAGTGTTTGGATAACAGGATTAAATCTGAAGAGCCAGGTGTTCTATGTAAACTGGATATGGAAAAGGCGTATAATCACGTTGACTGGAGCTTTCTCCTTTACTTATTGAGGAGGTGCGGGTTTGGGGAGAAATGGTGTTTGTGGATCCAGCATTGTATCTCGTCCGTTCGCTTCTCAGTGTTGATTAATGGTGTGTCGTCCGGTTTTTTTGGGTGCTCTCGTGGGGTCCATCAAGGTGAACCGCTTTCTCCTTTCCTCTTTGTTTTGGTGATGGAGGCTTTTAGTAGGATGCTTGGAGCTTTTACCGAGAGGGGGCTGATTTCGGGCTTTTCGGTGGGCTCAAGTGGGCAGGATCGGGTTAATGTCTCTCATCTTCTCTTTGCTGATGATACTTTGGTGTTTTGCGGGGCCAATGCTAGTCAAATTCGTCACTTAGGGGCTCTTCTTGTTTGTTTCGAAGCAGCTGCCAGTTTGAAGGTAAACTTATCCAAATCGATTTTGATTCTAGTTGGTCTGTGGAGAATGTGGGGCAGCTTGCTGGTTTGTTGGGTTGTGGGTTTGGTGAAATGCCTTTGAAGTATTTGGGGCTACCGTTGGGGGCTTCTTTTAAGCTTAAAACTATGTGGGCGGGCTTGGAGGATATGATGTCGAGAAGACTGGCTCCGTGGAAAAGATTGTATCTCTCAAAAGGAGGTAGGGTCACTTTGATTAAAAGTACCTTATCCAATATGCCTACCTATATGTTATCTCTGTTTCCTATCCCTGTTGATGTGGCAAAGCGTCTTGAGAAGATTCAAAGAGACTTTCTTTGAGGAGGGATGAATGATGATTTCAAGTATCATCTAGTAGAGTGGGATAATGTGTGTACTCCTATTGATGAGGGTGGCTTAAGGATTAGGAATATTCGAAGGTTTAATCAAGCTCTTTTGGGAAAGTGGTTGTAGTGGTTTGCTCATGAGGAAGGAGCTTGGTGGAGATCGGTGTTGGTGACCAAATATGGGTCGGATTGGGGAGGTTGGTGTTCGGGAGTCATTTCAGGTTTGCATGGGGTGGGTTTGTGGAAATTTATTTGTATGGGATGACAGAATTTTAGGAGGTTTTTTTAAGTATGATGTTGGTGAGGGTTCGAAAATTCGCTTTTGGGATGATGTTTGGTGTGGTGAGAGCGCCCTTAAGGAGGAGTATACCGGCCCGTTCAGCATTGCTAGACTCAAGGAAGCGTCAATTGCGGATAATATGGAGCATTCTAGCAACTTCATTCAATGGAATATTCAGTTCACCCAGCTGATTCATGATTGGGAGGTGAGGGAGTTGGCCTCATTTTATAAAAGCTTATATGATTGTAAGCTGCGAGGTGAGGGGAAAGACAAGTTATGGTGGGTGCCTTCTCGCAAGGGTCTTTTTGAGGTTAAGTCCTTCTATCGAGCGCTTTGCCTCGAGCGTGTCTCTTTTCCTTGGAAGAGTGTTTGGAAGTCCAAAGCTCCTCCTAGAGTGGCTTTCTTTGTTTGGACGGCGGTTCATAGCAAGATCCTTACTCTAGACAATCTTGGGAGGAGGGGTTTGGTGGTGGTGAACAGATGCTGGTTATGTGAAATGGAAGGGAGTCGGTTGATCATCTTCTTCTTCATTGTGTAGCAGTGAGGGACTTATGGAATGCTTTCTTTGCTCGGTTTGGGCTTTGTTGGGTGATGCCTCGCTCCATCAAGGAGGTTCTAGCGAGTTGGTGGACGGCGGGTCGTACAAGAAGCGCTGTTTTTTGGAAGATGGTCCCGCATTGTATTTTGTGGTGCATTTGGAGGGAGTGAAATAATAGATGTTTCGAAGACTAGCCGAGGACTCGAGAGGAGCTCCTCCATTTCTTCCTTGTTACTCTCTTTTCTTGGACTACAGGCTGGCTTGCCCCGCGGGCTATTAGCTTTGTAGATTTTCTTTCCTTTTTTTCTCTCTCTCCTTAATCCTTTTTGTATACTCCCAGTGTACTAAGGGTTACGCCCCTCTGCGCTTTTTGATATGATATTTTGACTTATCAAAAAAAAAAAAACCTTTTTTTCTCAGCTATGAAGATGTCCCAAATCCAACTTTTCATTTCTAATTTACTGATACTATTATGATCTAATTGGAAACACAAAAACAACAAAACAAAAGCGTAATCCCCATAAAATATATAATGATTAGCATTTTAAGAAGAGGGTTGGGATTCTAAGGTTTATGATTGTTGTTGCATGTTTTTTATAAGATATCAGCTTATAACAAAGGACGTTTTCCTTGTGCTTAATGCGATGTATTTGGAGAAAACGCATTGCTCGAAATTTCAACTATTGTGGTGGGACAAAAGGTTGGTGATGGTAGATGAGTGTGCAGGGGACTGGCTGTTTCCTTGTTTCCTTCAAGAATGTTGTAGATCGTTCTATCTAGGCCTTAGCGGGTGTTTATGGCCCTAATTCTAATAGGGATAGAAGACTTCTATGGGATGAATTAGCTGGTTTGCGCTATTGGTGGAACCTGCCTTGGCGTATTGGGGTGATTTTAATGTTACATGTTTCTCCAGTGAAAGGTTGGGTGAGGCTCTTTTATGTACTGCTTTGATGGAGTTCACTAACCTCATTTTTTATCAAGGTCTGTTGGATCTACCTCTTGTTGGTGATTCCTTTACTTGGTTGATTTCTAAAGATCCTCCCATGTGGTCCAGGATTGATAGATTCCTTATCTCTCTGGCATGGAGAGCCTAGTTTCCAGGTGTCTCCCAGAAAAGGCTTCCCCACCTTTGTTCATATCATTTTCCAATCCTTCTTGACTATGGTGATGTTCTAAGGGGGAGTAGGCTTTTCAAATTTGAAAACATGTGGCTAAAGGCAGAAGGTTTCGTGGGCTTGGTGAAATAGTTGTAGAACTCTTATCATTTTCAAGGTACACCGAGTTTTTTCTTAGCTCACAAGCTCAAGGCTTTGAAAATTGATTTGAAGAAATGAAATGAGGAGGTCTTTGGCAATGTAGAAAGGAAGAAGAGGATTCTTCTAGAAGATTTACGTGTTTTTTATGTCATTGAAGAAGGAAAGGCGTGGAGGAGAAAATGAAGAAGGCAGAACTTGTTAGTGAGTTACAAAAAACAATTTAATTTTTTTTTCTTTAAGAAAAAATAAATAAATAATTTTTCACAACTTGTTTTTTATTTTATTTTATTTTTTAATTTGGTTTAGTTTTTCTTTACAAAAATTTTTATTTTATTGAGGGTATTTTTGTCATTGGGGGGAATTTTGGTTTTCTTGGGGGAGAGGACATTGTTTCAATTGAAAGTTTGGGGGTGACATTGTCAATTGAGTGGTAGTTTAAGGAAAATATGTAGACTTTTCTCTAACATAATAATGCCTAAGGTTGGTTGGCTCAAGTATAAGGGCCTTGATCTTGGTGACATTCCATCAAGTCTGAGGTTCGAATCCCCTTGAGTGCAAACAATTTCTTGGGGCCAACCTGCCGGTGAAGCCGGAATATTACATGTGGATCCGTGTGGAGGGGGCGCTTTACACGGAACCGAAGTTTACCGGACAGGGGTGAGTACACAAAGTGGCCCTACCTTGGTTGCAGTAGGTTTTTGACTGGGGAACATGGAACAAATTTTTGGAAAGGGCTTTGACAAGTTTGTCCTAGACAGAGTTGTATGTATGTGTTTTATTTCATTTTTAGTTTTCATTTTACTGGTAGGTTGTCTAATTTCCTTTAGTTCTGCTGTGTGTTCAATAGGTTACAGCTGAAAGTAGGGAGGGGTTTGAAAGGTGACTGAGGGTAGTAGGGAGGGGAGATAAGTGCCAATCTGTTACCCAGGTTCTTCTCATTATCTAGGCATCATTGATGGTATGCTGCAATTTGGAATTCTTTCCTGGGAGGACTTGGGTTAGCAAGATGTTTAAGAAGGGTATTCTTAGTTTGGGTTGTGTCTTTGACCATTTGTACATGACATAGTATAGGGTTTAGATCTTACGCTACAGACACCTGTGCTTAAAGATCAAGTATCCAATTCATTATTTGCTTTTCTACTGCTGCTTTGGCCGGAGACATTTGGTGCTCAAATATGAAGTTTTTGGAATTGCAGGGTTTTCGGATAAGAAGATGATAGTTTTTCTTGTTTTTATATTCTGCAGATCCTATAGCTAGTGGTGGTTCACTTGAGCCTGTGGTTTTTGCTACTTCTTTAAAAATTATTTACTATGATTGCAAGATAAAGTGGAAGGTGAAACACTTTATTAGCTTATTAGAGGGGTATTTTTTCAGCACATAGGACTCTTAGCTTGGCTGTTATTTTTTCTATATAAAATCTCTATCTGGACAATTAACTTAAGTAAAGATGATTTAGATGATGGGTTGTGCTCTCCCTATCTCATTGTCCAGTCCTCTGTCGTGAATCCCTTCCCTTTGTTATCTTCAGCTATCCAAACTGAATTTCTGTTCACCATGGAAACATATGTGTAAATTTCTTGGATTTGTTGTAAGTTATGCACATCGTCAGTGCTTGACAATGATTGCATGGCAAGTGCTGCATATGTAGTTTTCTTTATCATATTAATGTGTTGTCATGCTGAAGTGCCTCAGTTGTTTACCAGGGATCCTGCAGCCCATGAAATACCTGTGCAGTTTGCTGTCACTAGAAGTGATGTACATGCCACACATTATGGGGAAGAAACCACCAGTAAGCAGGTCACATTTCGTGAACCTGTCAGCAATACTGAGATGGATGACCCAGAATCAGAGGGAAACCAGAATGAAAGAGAACCTTCAGCAAATTGGACTTCAGGAACCTCACCTTACACAACCGCAATTGATGATCCTGGCTCCTCATATTCTCCTTATCTAGCACCAGTACTTGAAGAGCCTTCTTCTTCATTTTCTGAGGGTAACAACTATTATATATCGGTTTTGCTGTTCCATCTTAGCACTGCAGGTGGCTATTTTAGATTGATTAGATTCCAATATGCAGCTGCAGATGATGATCCATTACCAGCAATAGAGGGCCTTCAAATATCAGGTGATGCTGTTCCAGGACGGGAACTCCAGGCATGCGGATATTCTATTAATGGAACAACAAGTTGTAACTTTGAGGTGCATTTTTCAGGATCCATTCTTGAATCTATCTCATTGTTTGGTGCTTTTGGTGACAGGAATTTCTTGGATGTACCATGAAACACATAATGCTGTGGAATATTTATTTTTGATTCCAATACTAATATATAATCTTGTAATGTTTCTTCCACTGCTAGTGGGTACGGCACTTGGAAGATGGATCTGTTAATTACATCGATGGTATTTGTTTACCCTTGAGCGCTTCTTTTGTGTTTCATTTCTATCTGTATCTAGAAATGTGGGTCTTATGGAGTTTCTGATGACAGGAGCAAAGCAACCAAACTATCTTGTCACAGCCGACGATGTTGATACATACCTTGCTATTGAAGTGCAGCCTCTGGATAACAGGAAGCGCAAGGTATATTCTTTCTGATACTGTATAGCCGGTCCTATGTATTGTAAAACACTAGGACTTTACATGTGGTTATTTGACCTTTCCTTCTCTTTTTCGTGTTGTAAATTCCAAGTATGAGTTGAGGCTTGAAGATATGAGAAACAAATTATTAAAATATATAATGTCCAAACTGCTTTTTAAATCATCTGCACTTATAAAGGGTCTCTTAAAATTTTTTATTGGGCTGTAGGCTTTTTAAATCTGGGCATTTTGAATTGTTGCAAAGTTCTGCTTGATTAGTTAATAACTTTTTTTCTTTGTTAATGCAGGGAGAGCTTGTAAAGGTTTTTGCCAATGAGCATAAAAAGATCACTTGTGGTAAATAATTATGTTATGATTAATCAAGTTTGAATTTATTATATTTTTTCTTGCATATCTTTCATTTATGTTTTGGACTTTGTTTCCCTTTTGCACTCGTCTACCCTGATTCTTTTTGTTGGGGTGATCTCAGTTCTAGTGCTATTTTGCCTGGTTTCCTAAATTTAGTGAGGGGGAAGGCAGTGTTTGGAGTATTGTGCGCTGTGTTGTTTATTTATTTTCTTCATCAAATTCTCTCTAGCTTTTATCATATAAATGGATTTCATTCAAAACCAAATATCGCACCTAATACATAGAGTATATCAGAGAAACACCTAATAAAAGGTCATGAATTTTTTTTTTTTTTTTTTGATAGGTCAATAAAAAGGTCATGAAAATTATAAATGTGCAAATAATCATAAGCAGCTATCCATTGCAAAGGGGTATGGAAAAATAAGGTCTTTAGCTTTGCCACTGTCCTCTTACTGTCTTCAAAGCTTTGGTCATTTCTTTCTCTCCAAATGCACCACATCAAACAGAGCGTTATTAACTTCCACAGAGCTTCACTTTGAGAATTACTAGTCTTCCTTCTCCAACAAGCGAGGAGATCTCTCACCTGACGAGGCATGATCCAAGCTAAGCCGAAAATATCAAAAATATAATACCACAAGGCACTAGCTATCTTGCAATGGAGCAAGAGGTGGTTAACAGTTTCCCTAACCATTGTAAGGATCTTACTTAAAGCAGCAAACCGAGCAGAAAAAGCCCCTCTCAAAGGGGCCTTCTCTGCTAAATACATCTCCAAGGGAAGGGATTGCTGTCAAAATAGATCAATTTTACATCAAACAACACTTTGTTGGAGGGTTTCCAACAAAGCTTGTCAACATAATGGAATATAACTAATTGAAGAATGAGGAAAAGAATTCCAACTCCCAATCATACTCCTCTCTAACAAAATTAACAATCCACTATGGAAAGCCATTAGAGAGAACTGAAGATGATTAGCCACGGAAGCATCCTAAGGCAGGCAATGCTCTACAACCTTGGAAACGTTGTCTTAAGGGGACATTACCCACATCACACGTCATGGTAAAAACTAATATCGGAGCCATCACCCACCTTGAATCTAGAACCTTTGGAAAACTCTCCTCACCCCTTCCTAAAGTATTTCTAGAGACCTGCCTCATAAGACCCAAGGATTTCATTGGAGCACAACCCACCCCGCTGACTGGCATATTTAACAGCCACTACCTTTCTCTAGAGTCTCTCTCTCATAGGTGTCGCCATAAACACTTCCCTAGAAGGGTTTAATTGAAAATGAACAAATTTTGAACTCCAAAACCCCCCTTAGAGGTCGGAGAACATACCTTGAGCCAACTGTTTTCCTTGTGCATTTGACTTGGGCTTTGTATTCCCCTCTCGCTTGTTTGGCATTTTTAATGAAATTTGTCTCTACTGATAGCTCACTGCACCACAGCCAGACTTTTCTTGAGAACTTGTTTATGAATCAAAGTGGAGAAGTTTTGGAGAATTGCTTCTCTAGAACATGCAGGACGTGTAATATTTTTTTATTGTGAAATGAAAAGCAAAAGACAAAATAAACTACAAAATATATTGTCAAGATTCTAACAATGAGATAATTTCATTAGTAGTTTTTCAATTCCTCATACTTTTGTTAATATTTTCTGGCTGGATTCTGTTTAGGTTTTTCAGGTTACATTAAAACCTCATTCCAATTAACAGTCAAACTTTGGAATGTGTATGGGATACCATTAGGATTCAATATCTCAATAGCACCTCAGTCTAGAGCTTCAAATGAGATGTCCTATTATAAAATGTATCTGGTATCTCTTCCTTCTTTTCTTCTTCTCAAGTAGGTGACCAAGGTATACATGATGAAAAGACAAAGTAGTGTGCAAGTTATCTTGTTTCCTAAGTTGGGACTTGTTTTGTTTTCCCCCCTTTTTTTGGCCAAGTTCTTATCAGGCAACTGGCAAAATACGAATACATAACATGATTGGACAAATTTGACTTTGCAAGACATTTCTGTACAGAACTAGCATACAAAATGATGAACTTTTTCTTTTTCTTTTTCTTTTTCAATTGCGCTAAGGATGTTAAAGTATCAATGTCTTTTATTGTGGGAAGCCTAAATTTACTTCTCTTTGATTTAAATTCCCTTTTCTTTTCCATTTAATATGATAGCTATTGTATCTGTTTTTATACCATATCTTTTCTTTTGATTAAAGCAAACTCTATTTTTTGGTGCTTGCACATTTTTCATGACATATAATTGTTCCTGTGAACCTTGGGGTATTATATTGCTAAGCTCTTCAGGTATTATATGTGGCAAAACCTGAAAGAATTACAATTATATTCAACTTTTTTAACAGATTCTGAAATGCAAAACCACATAGAGAAGACTCTTTATGGTGGTCATGCTTCATATAAAGTATCCTTGTCGGTATGGCTTCGAAATGCCCCTGCCCCCTTTTCCTTTTAACTTTCATTGTGTGTAGAGGCTTAGCTAATTTTTTTATACAATTTTTTACAGACTGGATATCTTGATATATGGGAACCAGCTTCATTGGCAATTAAGAGGGAAGGTTACAGTATCAAGTGTGGTGGACCAAGTGGTGTTGTAGTCACTGAAAAGTTTTCACCAACCACAAGTGTATGATTTCTTCCTTGCTTAATCTTTTAAATATTTGGTATTAAGAAGAACTTGGCCATCTTAAATTGTATTAGAATTTTTGGTTTAGATGGTTTGCATATTGAAAAGTTTATAGCTTATGATATCGGTTATTCTAAGATTTTGGGAGAACTGAGAGTGAACTGAAGATCTAGGAACTTATCTCTTCCCTATTAGTTTTTTAATATATTCATGGTTTGTAGTTCCTTTGCATTTAGGGTGAAGCAAGTTGTGTCCTGTTCTATCTGAGCCTTATGTGAAGTGTAATGAAGTCTGCTCAGTACCATGAGTCTGGGCAATCAGAACCTGGTTTAATTCGATGGCCTAATTTCCTCAAATTGTAAAGGAAATAAATGAATTAAATGCCAATTAGCTATTTGATGTTAATTGGTGCAAATGAGTGTACAAAAAACTCAAGAAAGAAGGAATAAGAATTACTTGTTCACAGCCTGATTTTGAAACCTTAGAGACAATTAGTTATACTCCCATATTTTTCTAAGAATAATTTAGCGTGTAATTGCATTGGTTAACAATATAATTTCTATATGCTAAACTAAGTTTTATTAAAATTAGCAATATATCTTGCAATATGTCAACCGCCATAGGATGATGAATGGGATAAATCCATTAGGATTTGGAGTTGTATTTAGCTGTAGAAGAACATATATATCCATATATATGTTCATGATCAAGATGTAGGTAGTCCTTGATTTCCATTTTCATTCTTTTTCCTTTGTTTAGGTTGCAATTCTCTATGGAAATCCTACAGCATTTTTGATAACTGGTTCTGGAGGTGATGAGCATCTGTTACGAGCAGATAACAACTTGATTGACATTAGCTGGTATGTAACTAGTGTTTCTCATACAGCTTTTTTTTAAAAAGTAATTTCAATATCATTAAATAAGCACAAAGGGCACAACTTTAGTGCATATGGAGTATACAAGAGAACCCCTAATCTGAAGCAAAAGAATAACAAAAGTTCAAAAAATTTACAAAACTAGAGATAAGCAAGCTATGATGAGCAAATATCCAAGTGTAGAACGTGTTGAACATAATCTTCCACAACTCTATCACCAAAGTCTCTACATCTTCAAAACTTTGAGCATTCCATTCTCGCCAAAGGCACCACATTGAACACAAGTGACCCTACTGTATTTGAAGATTTCCATGAATGTATGAAATTTTTTTATACTGGTTAATATGGATGGAACCTATCAAGTATCAATACCAACATGGGATACACATACAACATGATACAGATACAACAATACAGCATGGGCTCAGATGATTACATAAATAATTCTAAATATATATTTGTGCATGTATTATATTAACTAGCTTATAACCCGTGCAATGTGTGGTATTCTTCATTACAATTTAATTATAAAATTTAAAAATATTATAATAGTACTTTTCATAAGTATTATGAAATTAACTTTTTATAATTACAAAAGGAAAACTTGAATTTTGCTTAATCAAAACATTAATATAAAATTAGAAAGAATATCTAATATTGTTGGTGTAATACTTATTAGATTTCAACACAAATAAAACTCAAAATTATGAACATTCGAAAAAGTACTTTGGTTGTAGAAAAAAGTATGCGCGAGATTCTTTGTTATAGTTTAATTTCAAAATTACACATCTCTATCGAACTTTTCATTATAGGTTGTAAAAAAAATCTTTGTTCCCATATGTATAGTTTAAAATGAAAAATATAAAGGAAAAAAAAATAGCGAGAAGAAAACTTGAATTGTGATTATCAAAGCATTAATAGAAAGTTAGTAACAATCATTAATATTATTAGTGTTATACCTATTATATTTCATACAAATTATAAAACCCATATCATTATGAGCCTTAAAAAAAGTACATAGCAAAATAATAAAAAATCTTTCAGTCAACAATGCAATCAAATAATCATCCCACATTATATTCAATCTTAATTATCTCTTAGGTGTTTCAAAGTTCCTTTTTTTGTATAATAATTAAATAAATTTTTGCATTCTTTTGCTTTCAAAAGCATAAAAGTACTTTAAAAAACCTTTTAAAAAAAGTACTTAAAAAAAAATCTGAAAATCCGGGTAAATCATACAAATAAACAAAAATTCTCATAAGCGAATAAGCCTCAGGCAAATATCAATAAGAAGCATGTTATATCAAACAATTAACGATTTTATAAACTAATGGACACTAAGCAAAAATAAGCCCCAAGATGATCGTTGTGATTTTACACTTTGATTTGGACATCGAATATATAATTGCTCGTAAAATGCTATATATATGTATATATATATTTTTTTGATAAGTCAATAGAATTTTATATCAAAAAAGCGCAAATTTAAAGGGGCGCCACCCAATTATACAGGGAGTATAACTAAAAGTGCCTAAGAGCACCCAAGCTCTCTAAGAACACCCACAAAAACCAAAAGTAACACCCTAACAAAGCATCACCCTACCCAAAAGCAAACCCACAAAACCCCAACCAACCCCACAGAATCAACCCATCAACCCTAACAAATCACCCCACATCCCTAACCTCAATCCTCGAGTCTCCCCCCCTTGTCCACGAAGTAGATAGAACAAGCAATTGAAAGCCTTTTCTCTAGCTCTCTATGAGAGATCCTATACAACTGAATGACTTCCCTCCTTAGAGTAGACTTGGAACCAGAAGGCCCTTTAGCATGAACAGAAAACAAGGGAGTATCCTCTAATACCGGAGGGAAATAAAATGTTTCCTCAGGCAATGTATAAACCGGGGAGCCGTGATCGTAATCAACCACAAAGAAAAGCCAACGAGAACCACCAAGAGCACATCATAGCCACCGGAGAGCCAACAACAACCTTGAGGCTTGCCGCAACAAAAGCAATTGGCGGAGGACCCGAAGCAACCACAGCGACCACTTGACGAAAAGCTTCAGCCTTGGGGCTATCCGGATCTAGAACTCCACTTAGTCTTGACCACTCCAAAGAATGCAGCCGCCTCCATGCAACACAATCGCGCCTCCGACACTACCCAGCTGGCCAGAGCAAGAACCCCCGCCGGTGAAATCTCTCCTGAGGAGCACGATTCAGCAGCACCCAGCGCTAGCACCACTTCCTTCTCTGGCAACGGCAAAGACACTAGCCTAAGGACCCCACATTGGAGCACCTTACCTGACGGGGCTGGCGATACCGCCTCATCGAAACCACCTGCTTCAGACTCTAGTGCACTCACCACCGGCGCCGCCTCCGATGACACTGCCTCCTCCTCCTCCCTCTCTCCCTGACCCAAAAACGAATTCGGAACCCTAACTACATCAGCTTTTGTTTTGAAACAAGAGACAACAACCAAAGGCCTACGCCTCCCCTTCCATTTAAGTCCAAAAAGAAGCTTGGGCTTCAAGCCCAACCGAGAGAGAACCCGGCCCATTCTCCTCTTAATGGCACTCGATGCATCAACCTTTAAGCCCAGCCCAAAGAACAAGACTCGGTCTACCTCCGCCCTAACCTTCGCCAAAAAGTCATTCGCCAAGCACCTCAACGCCTCCATCGTGCTGTCCGGCAATGGCCACAGATTACTCCCCAAAACTGACATAAGAGCCTAAGCATCCATTACAGACGACTTTGAGCAAGATGCGCAACCCACCACTCCAACGTTTGCAGCGCAACCCACTTCTTCGTCAATGTCAACATGGACCACCAGTAGAGCCTTCTCCACGAGATGCGCAACCAAAATTCTCAATTCATCCACAAATTGTTGCCAGCCACAACCTCCACGACCCTTAGGGAGCCTAATAACCCCTTTCCGACCACCCTCGATGAAAACTGCCACCTTTAAGAAACAGCCCGCTTTATTACTTCCCATACGAACCTTCAAAGTCCTCACTTCATCTCGGAAAGATCTGGCGAATTCCTCCTTCCTTTGAGCCCCCATCGCCTCCTCCACTGCATCTCCTAGCCAAACTGAGCACTTGCTCCCCAACAAAATTAACCCACCGAAACCCTTTCTCTTTTCCTCCAAACGAACTAACACGTTACCCTTCCTCATCGAAAAAGAGAATGATTTCGCTTCCACCAAAAACCTGCCCTCCATCTGTCGCTAAAGAGATCCCTCCATAGACCAGAAGCCAAGCTCTAGCAGGGTGCGTCCATATGTGCCGCCGCTAGAGAGAGACCCGTAACTCTATCCAAGGAGAAGCAACGAGATCTTCCTCGAAGAGTAGAAAGGTAGTAGTGGAGAAGACCGAGGACGCTGATATCGAGCTTACAAAAGCACTGGAGACAGCAGGAAATGTTCGCTGGTGACCACAAGATCTACTGGAGTTTTGAAAAAGTTTGAAAATTTGAAAACAAAAGAGGAGAGAGTACGGAGCTTTTTGAGTACTGTAGCAATAATAGAAAGTACTGCCTGTAAGACACTATATATGTATATATATATAAAGACTATCTTTGCTAATGAAATCAAAAATAAATACCCAATCATCATGTTGAGTAAAAATCCAACAACCTATACAATTAATAATTAATATACAATTATATATTTTTAAAAAACCAAAAATAATACAATGAACTCTTTTATTAATAATCTTTATGCCTCTTAAAAAATCGGTTTTTAATTATTTTTTATTAAACGATTGAACCCATGCAACTTAAGTGTTTTTTGAACCTTTTTATTAATAATGTAATGAAATTATTTTTCTAGTTTGTTTCCACATCCTATTATTTACTTCATCTAATTCAACTATAACATATAATATTATCTTGTATATTAAAATGATTAAACATAATAATACATAATAATTTGATTTGTATTGTTTGTTTCCTTATTTGACTTTGACATTAATAATACTTAATTTATTGAATAATTTATATATGAAAAACTTTTCAAATATAATTAAATGCCATTAATCACGCTAATTTAATGATCAGTTTTTTAGGTAAAAACCGGTTCACTCTTAAAAAACCGGTTCACAAATTATGCATTAAAAACCAGTTTAATATTAAAATAAAAAGGGTTCATGCTACATGTCGTAATATTAAAACACTTTTGAGAGTGAACCGGTTTTATATATATATATATATATATGATTACTCATTTAAAAGTTAAATAATATGCACAAAAAGTTTACTAATATGTTAGAGCTAAGAAAAAAAAGGCTTGCAAAAAATGCTCCTTTCTATTATTATTTTTGGTTACTTTACTTATCAAAAAATTATTATTATTATTATTGGTATAAGAGGTGAGCTAGGAGGCTAGGCCCAACTTGGCACCACATCTGGACTAGACTGTAATTCTTTCTTTCGTTTCTACCAAATCCAAATGAGTGTGAAACAATGTTGGTTCTGCAGTGATGTCATGTGAATGTGGCATGGGTACTGACAATGTCAAAAATGGAAGCTTGATTAAATTTACAATACTTGGCCCGGTCATAAAGACCTATTAACAGCCCCGATCTGTGAAAACCTCATCAATTTTATGGTAGGATGCCTTAATCTTATACAAGCTTGATGAGCATTGATTTAGGGTTTCAAGGTAAGAATTTTTAAGGCCTTAAGAGTTCTACTTATATCGATATTAAGTAGCAAGAAGTTGAAAAAGAAGAGAAGGGGCGGAGGAGATGTTCTAGGCTTCCACCTAGTTGCATCACACAATCCTCAAAAAAAGCATAATAACTCGTATTTAAGAAGACCCATTGTTAGAACCATAACCCTTTACCATCAGCCCATGTTCAGGCATATCTTCTAACATCGAAGAAGACTAAATAAACCAATGGGCTTTGCCTTGGGTTGTAAAAGTTGTTGCACTAAGAACTCGGCCAAGATCAGTATTTCTGGTGGAGTTGGCTATATGTTAGCTTTATTACTCATCAAACCACCTGCCACACACCCCTCCCCCCACCCCCAAAATCATGACATCTTCTCATCACACTAATGAAAGATAAGAATGGAAAAAATAAATGAATGAAAAGAAAATGGGCAAATTTTTCAATTTATCGTATTTGTATTGCCTCCTGAGAATAGCTCTTAATTAAGTTCTTGAGTGATTATTGATGTCATGAACTGAATATTAGTTTTGCTTCTCAATCTAGTGCATCTTTGTTGTTTTAGTACTCGGTTTCAAAAGTTCCTGTTTATAATCATTTGCAATTGTTGTTTGTTGTTTATGATCTCTCTCTCTCTCTCCAATTTGACTGACTGCTTGCTTTTGTTTTTATTTTTTTCCTTATGCAGTCCTAGAGATATGATTGTGCTCACCTTGAGATTATTCATCCGAAGGGTATAATTTTTCATTTTCTAGCTGTTCCCCCTTGGCATATTAACATGGAACTCTGCTTTTGTCCATGTAGAACAGTCAATTTTTGTATTTTCTTTCTTTGCATATACTGCTATATTTCATTTTTAAAATGTAGATGCATGTATATTGTATGTCTTTGTATATACATTTTGTGTGAGTGTGTACTTTTTAAAACGTAGATGCATGTATGTATGCATCTAAGAAATCGGGTATTGCTCAGGTGTGGAACTTGCAGACGTCATTGATTATGATATTGATCTTACAAGGTATGAAATCAAAGAGTATATAGACTTGTAGAGACACCCTTATTTAGTTGTCTATTTAGGGTTACCTATACTCTTTCCCATAGCCCTTAGACCGTCTTGATCTTCTATGTGTAAAATCTAAGGGAGTTGTTCCTAAACACAAGGAGATGCTGCTACCAGATATCATGATTCTGGGTTGCCATATTCCTTCCCTCTAGAGCAGTCGAGGGCACCACCCATCATGTGCACGCTCGCACACACAAACAAATATTCATTGTTAGAGAGGTGTAGGAATGGAGAGGGAGAGATGGAGGACAGAAAGAAGCAAGTGGGGTGGCCACAATGTGTATTCCTAGTCTCAAATTGAGATGGGAGAAGAAAAGAAAATATAGAGAAAGAGAAAAGAAGGTAAGAGATAAAGAGAGAATGGAGAAGACAATCCTTCTCAAAAATAAAGATAAAGAAGAGAGAAAAGGTGGGGGAAAGCAAATATTCTCATTCTTAAACGAATTGTATTCCTCTTGGGAGGCAATCATGTTTTACACTAACCTTAATCCCCTAGGAACATGGGTAACATACCGGCTTAGATTTATGTCACAAATCTTTATTTTCGAGATCTTTGTATGAGTGGATATTTGCTTTGGTAGTACTCCCATTTCTTCTTGAATAATAACTGATGTAAAAGTACTACGTCACCTGTCTTTCAATGTTGACTGCAATCAGGGCTAGGATGGATAATAGCTGAACCATATACATTAGCATTAAATTTGTTTACCCTCGTATGTACCTAGGACTTCTAATTTTCTGTTAGACTCTAAACAGACCATGTACAACTTGGAAAAGAGCCGTTCAGGACATTTTTATAATTCTGTAAGGACAAATTTTTATGTCCATATTTAAATCCAAGTCAGTTCCAGCCTACCCTATTCTAATATTTTCAACAATCTGGACATTGTACCCAAATATATGTTGAAAGATCTATTTTAACATTAATGCCGTAATCTGATGATTGCTTAAATGTTGTTATATAGGTTGAGAAATTTGTAAATGAGGATTTGATTATATTTCACAACTTTCTAGAATCAAGTTCTTTATGTATTTAATATTTATTCTTCTTACCTTGGTAGTTTGTTAGATAGGAGATTATACTAGTTTATTTAAGTATCTTATCCTGAGGGCTAAATTTGATCAAGGCTTGCATTCTGGTTATTTGGTATTGCCAAAATCTGGGGCTTGGTCATATATTGGGTTAGGCTACGATTTTTTTTTCAAGACTTGGTTCCACTTATAAATATTTACCTATCCTTCTCATAATGTATTGTGTTTTGCAGTCTGTTGAGAGGAGGAAAGGAAAGAAGAGGGGTTTATTCTTTTAACAAGTAAGGGCCATTATGTTCCATGGAAAAATCCAACTTCGAAAGAGGACTTGCTTTTGTGGCCGTCCATTTACACGGTTGTGGATTGGGGTTGATGAGTACGTTTCCAGGGTGGCTTTGTGTGGTATTTTCAATATTTGTTAGGGGGAGGAATGAGCTTGAGTTGAAACTTGTAATTGTATGCAACGATGCTTTATTTTTTGCCCTCCATGCTGTAATATCCTCTCTCTCTCTCTCTCTCTCTCTCTCCTCTTTGTGGGCGCACACGCATTCATGTGTATGTCCATATATCTGTGCACGCACCAATTTTCCATGTATCTCTTTGCTCTAATCAGAATATAATTTACAGGAAGAGCGAAGTTTTTCTATTTTTTGCAACTAAAGAAAAAAAGTTGTTTCTACATGTTTCTTAGTTTTCAGGCGTACCTTGTCCAATTTTTAGTTTTAGACTCAATATATTTTGAGAAAAAAAAAAAGGACACCACATTTCAAACTACTACATGATTGTCATTGTCCTTCCTAACTAAAAATGCGTTGATGTAATAGAAATTAAAACAGTGCATGCTACTCTCTCTAGAAAGCTCTCAAAGAGACCTCTAGCCAACCGACTGCCGTGGGAGGAGGGAGTTTTGACTCCTTCCTCCTCCCCCTTCCTCTCTACTCCCCTCTACCTTTCTCTCCCTCCTCTTCTCTCCTCATCCAAGGCCTAAAGCGCCTCTTCAGAGGCCTTATCCAATACTTCTGGCATTTTAGCCTTGTCAAATAACTGCATTGCTCCCTTTTCCATAGCAAAATGATCAATCTCCTCCATCAGCTGCTCTCAACCTTGGTTTTGCACCCTTCTTGAAATTCTTGGATTTGATTTTTGCAAATTTCAAAAAGCTACCATCATACACGAGCCACTTCACCTTGTTCCTGGATGTTTCTGCTATCTGCCACCAGCTTTGTCCCTAAACAGCTACCATGCACCAGAGCGTGTTCAACAAAAGCCTGCAAGTAGATCTTACTCAGCGGCGTGTTTGCCTCACTCGTTGACGCGTAACATATAATTTTTATCGTTATGCCACCTTCCATCACCTTTATCGGTCTCTTGGACTATGTTGTTGCATCCCGACGTTCACTATTGGATCATGATCGATTTTTATGCGCAGGTGAGTGGTTTACACATACCGGTCACTAATAACCTCTATGGGTAGTTCTGACTAGCCCATTGAGCTACATTATGCTCTCATTAACTTAATTATTTGCTGTACATAGGTTCTTATTTATAGTTGAATAAGTTGACCTATACAAATAAATCTAAATTGACTTATACAATAAAACATTAATCAATCATATACATATCAGTATACATACGAAAATGATAGAAGTTTCAACTTTGGTTGGTAACTAGCTCTGCAGATTTTTGTTGCGAAAGTTTAACCAAAAAAATAAAGACTTGGATTAGGGAATAAAGTTTTTGAAATTGGGCAGCAGTAACAAATTTCTTTGCTGGAATTTGATTTTGTGGTAGCAACAACTAATGTTTGATGTTTCTGAGGTTTAGCTAATTGACACGCTACACCTTTTTGAAGAAATAAAAAAGAAATGGGAACTTCATTTATTCCATGAAATGTTATACCTTTTACAACCACTTTTTCAATGTTTAAAGTCTTTCATTTTAGTGTATTAAATTTTTATTTTATTTCAATTACCCTTTTTTTTTTAGAATTTTCTATTAAATCCTATATAGGGGTATAAATGGTTTTTTGACATTTTTCCATCTTATTTAATCCCAATATCTAACAGAATTGAGTAATTTAAATAAAATGAAAATTTAATACATCAAAGTGAGATTTTAAACATTAAAGATGTTTGCAAAATGTGTGATTATTTTTTTCTTTTTGGACATGTCCACACAAGAGAGTGATGGGGATTTGAACTAGTAACCTCCGTTTTATTAAGCGTAGTTTCTGATTGAGCTACTTTTTGGTAACGAATTTTTTTTTTTTTTTTTGTTTTAGAACGATTTTTTTTTTATTTGTTAAACATGGGTTAAGTCCCAAAAGAAATAGATTAAAAAAAAAAAAAAAAAGCGGAAAGGCAGATTCGAGGGTTTTCTAGTAGTATGTTTTAACATTTAAGCGAGAGGCAACGTGTGAGCTGTGAGGTTTTCTTATTTCTTTCAGTGTTAGGGTTTAAGTAGTAGACTGACTCGTAGAGGGAAGTAAGAAGAAGAAGAAATCATGCACGCACCGGTGCTTGTTCTCAGTAAGTGTGATCCGCGTTTCTTTCTTTGGTTTATCTGTCCTTGCATTAAATTAATGGATTCACTGTGCAGAGGACTCTTTGAAACGCGAGTCCGGAAGCAAAGTGCAACATGCTAATATCCAGTCTTCCAAGGTGTGATATTCATTTATTTCTTTCTTTCCGTAGCTTGCATTGTAATGTAATGTAAATTTTTTATGCTTATCATATGCGACGCCCAAGCATTTCATGATTTTTATTTTATTTTATTTTTTTCTATTTTCGTTTTGTTTAATTTATACTTGGACAGGCTGTTGCTGACATTATTCGCACAACATTGGGTCCAAGATCCATGTTGAAGATGCTACTCGATGCTGCTGGAGGTAAAATAGGTTTTTTTTTTTTTCGATACATTCAAAATTATATATATGCCTTTTTTTAAACGAATGAAAAATGGGATTTCTTTACGAATGTTAATGTCATTGCAATCAAAGATTTTCGACAGCATTTTCTGTCTTGGCTTCTTATTTCCTTTTCTTTCCTTTTTCTAACTTTGTTGCTATCAGGAATTGTGGTGACTAATGATGGAAATGCTATTTTGCGTGAGTTCGATATTGCACACCCAGCTGCAAAAGCACGCTCTCTCTCTCTCTACTGATTTACGATATTGTTTGGCATAAATTCCTTTTTTATTGCTTCTTGCATTTATTATTATTATTTTATTTTTTTTGCCTTTCTCCCTGCTGATTTCTTTTTTTTTTTTGGTCCTCTATTTGGAATTCTGGTGTTCCATCGTGTCTATTCTTCTGATGTATGTTTCATTTTGTGTTGGTAGCAGTCAATGATCGAACTAAGCCGCACGCAAGATGAAGAAGTGGGAGATGGAACAACATCAGTCATCGTTCTTGGTATGTTTTGACCATATGACATCTGGACTGTCATACTCATCTTTGCAACACATGTTTCCTTTGTGGAGTGTGACAGATTGTTCTTTTCTTTTGAGTGAGTGATAAGTTTAGAGAAGTCTGTTTCTGATTGCTCCAGTTTGACTTCACAGTCTCATGACATTTAGCCTGTAGGTTAATTAGCCGCGTCTATACTTGAGTGAGGAATGCAATTGCTTGTGAAGAACGGAATCTATTTCTATGGTACAATGTATGTTAATATAGTCCTTGTTTCTCACATTTGGGCTAAACAATTTGTTGAAGCTGGTGAAATGCTCCACGTTGCAGAAGCATTTATTGACAAAAATTACCATCCTACCGTTATCTGCCGAGGTAATGTTAATAGCACTTATGGTAGTTCTTTATTGCTTGTGGCTAATCACTTTTTTAGTAATGACATGTCCAAGCTTTATTTGATCTACAGCCTATAACAAAGCTCTGGAGGATGCAATTGCTGTGCTTGACCAAATTGCAATGCCCATTGATGTGAAGGACCGTAAGTTTTTTTTTTTTTTAGTTTTGTTTGTGTTTTAGTATTGATTTCTCAAGAATCTGTTGGCTCTCTTTAATAAGATTGATTTATTACTTATTAAAAAAAAAAAAAATCTGTTGGTTCTTAGACTGGGATGTTCAGTTAAGAGCATAGTTTGTCCATTCCTAAATCAGGAGTGAATTGCTTGCCGCAATCTTCTACCGATTATGCTTTCCTTTTCCTCTTTATTGGAGGAACTTATGAATGACAAGTGTGTATTTTTTCGTGCAACTGCATGTTAGATTAGTCACAGGATTTTCTGGCATATAATTCATTTTCTTTCTTAATTTTTTTCAAATTTAGTCCCTTCTATATTTTTTTTATCACTTTTTATCATTGATTGATTGTTGGACATTTTCAACAATCAACTTTGAAAAATTTGACATTGGGCAAGCTTGTAGAGATACAGTGATGATTCGGTGTCCTAGCTTATATTCTGCACCTATATCAATTAGATTGAAGGATGGTTCTTGACCAAGAGCATCTTTCCATCTCATAAATAAGGGATGAGGGGCTAAATCTCGGGTTCAACCTCATATGCATGTGTGGCTACTGCAAAAAAGAAGAAGAAGAACTAAGATTAGGATATTGAGCAATATTAGAAGCCAACTTTAGGTACTTAAGTGATTAACTTGAGCAACATCCGAGTTGTCAGACAAGTAGTAGCTTCTTTTATTACTGTCTCTAATGAGCAGTAGCTAGACAAGTACGCATCTTTTGTTTTTTCTAGGGAAGTAGTTCACATCTTATTTGTGGGAATATGCATCCTATCCATTGATGCTAGCTATCTCAATGATGTAGGAGTGCTTTTTTATTCCGAGATTAGGATTTCCTATGCACAAGCTATACCAATACCTTAATTGTCGCTAATAATGTCAACTATTTTGTTTCGAAGACCGCGAGTTTAGTGTGCTACGGCTAAAGTCCTCCTTGTTGAGGTCTCTTCTAGATTGTGTTGTATCCTTTGTTCTTAGTTTCACTTCCTCTAGATGATTGATATATGTCGATTACTTATATAAAAAATAAAAAAAAAAAATTAGTTTGTCTAGTATTGTAGATTTTGTTAACTTTTTAGATATTTTACTCCCTTATTATTCATTAAAAAAAATGTCAACTATCTTGTTGTCTCTTTTACTTCTAATAGATACCGTAGAAGAATCATCCTCGGTGAGAATATCTCAAGAAAAATCTTCATTTTAGTATAGATAGATTTATAAAGTTGTATGAAAGTGTTATTATGTTTTTGAAATAGAGATTACCTTATGTTAGTCAAGTATAGCTCTTTAATTCCCACAAATAATTACTCTAGCTTGCCATAGCAAGATATTTTTCTCTTTGTTCTCTCTCCTCAAAAACCCATAGTCCTCCCCCAATGGCTGCCGGGCTCCTTCCTCCTCCTCCTAACCCTCCCACCCTTTCCCTCTCCATCTCCCTACCCTTCTTGTCTCTTTTGAGGCCAAACCCATCTCTTTGGAGACCCTATCCACCTCTTCAGAGGTCCTATCTGTCTCTTCGGAGGCCCTATCTTACTTTTTTGTCGTATTTTCTTTTTTCAGTAACTGCATCGCCCAATCCTCCACTGTAAATCCACTGTTCACCGGCATCAACGACATCTCACATCCTTGAATCTGCTCCCTTTGCTACCTTCTTGGAATTTTTAGATTTGATTTTTTCAAAATCAGATCAATGCATTTTCAGGAAGTCATCCATACACGCGCCCCTCCACCTTGTTCATGTGTGTTGCCGCTTCCGTCTGTTGCTAGAACTGCCCCCATACGATGTCCACGCACCAAAGCATGAGCAACACGCTCCTGCAAGTGGATCCCACTCACAAGTGCATGAAATCCACGCGCTGTCCTCTTTGGTGCTTTGCCTTATCCACCTCTGCCTCCGGTGCACCTCCATCGTTTGATGCTACCATCTAGTTTGTTCTGGGTTTTATATTTTGCTTTTTTGTTCTTTTTTTTTCTGTATTTTTAAGAGTTCCTTCCACCGTTTGTAATTATTTGATCTTTGTAGTTTGGGGAGGATTATGGAACCTTTTCAGTTCTTTTCTTCTCCTCAGATCATTTGGTTGTGTCATCTCTAACACACCAAGTCTTTCTGCCTTCATTGGTGGCCAATTTTCTTGGTCCTTGCACCAAAAAAGCATAGGCCAGCGTCATTCATTTGATACATTGCCTCTTTTATTTTCTATTTACTTGTCCTGTTTCAGTGGTTTAGGAACTTTGGGTTTGGGTTGCTCAGCCCTTAGTTTGTAATTTGTCGTTTCTTACTTATAAAAATAAAAATTTAAAAAAAAGAAAAAAAGTACAGCTCTTTCATTTCCATTGTGGAAAACTACCGTGCCTGCGATAACTCTGCTGGGAACAAATGCCCATAGCTAGGCAGAGTATTTGGAAAGTTAGTTACGTAATACAAGGAGAAGAGTAAGGCATAAATGTGAATCTAGGTTTTGAGAGTACGTTGACCTATGGTTTCACTAAAGTTAATGCTCTTATAGATTGTGAAGATTAGGATTATTGTAACCCACGTAGCGGAAAAGAAAATTATTGAGTTGAGCAATCAGATAAACCATCCTGAAATTTAAGCTTTATCAGCTCTTTCATTTTATTTAATATCATAGAATGGTAAGCCAAGCCTATTAAGTACTTTTCTGGTTGCAATTAAAGATCTTTAACAGAAGCTAGAAATAGTAATTTCTTTGTTGGAATAGTTTCAGTACTCTCTCGCTCTCTCTCTCTTGCACGCGCACCACCCCACACCTGTACACACTGACAGACCACATAGACACATCTTTTGATGTCTTATTATTGCACACGGAAGTTGTGACATTTATTTATGATGAAAAAGGCTTGTAGATTCCTTATGTAGAACTTAGGCTTGCTTTTGTATTGTGCACATAATATATGGAATTATGTGGCAGGTGGAACAATGCTGGGGCTGGTTAAGAGCTGTATAGGCACAAAATTCACTAGTCAGTTTGGGGATCTAATTGCTGTAAGTATCTTCTATTTTTCAAGATTGTTCATGTGGGTGTCTTGATAACCATTCTTTTCTCTTTTCCTTTATTCATCTCAAGGCTCTCTAAAAGTGCTTAGATCCTTTAGATGTTGCCACAAAATGTGGGTACGCCTTTGAATTTGAGACATACAAAAGTGAGATATGTGTCTTATGCTTCAATAAAGGGGTAAGATGACCTGTGGAACCTCACGTTGATGTTTATTGTTTTTCATCAAAAGATTCAAAAATTCTTTACTGTTAAGAGTTGTGATTCTCCTGGTAAAGAGATTTGTGCTTCAGAGTTTTTATTTTTATTTTTGTTTTATCTCATCTTCCTCTCCCCTTAAATATAAAAGTCTGGCTCTAAAATTCGTTATGAACTTGCATTAAAATTGTCGTGCTGTTTCCTTACTTTTTAATGTCAATAGAAGATCCTTTTGCAAGCACCTAATTTCCTGCCAAGTCATTGTTATATTTCACCTGTTCTTTTTTATTTGTTTCTTTTTTCTTTTAAATCATTGTGTAAAGCATGGCCTCAGCAACCACAACGGTCTCTTTTACCATTATATGGAGACTGCATTTTAACATTATATCTGTTGTTTTAATTAATATGTTTTCTTTGGTTTACTTTCAGGATCTAGCTATAGATGCCACCACAACAGTTGGTGTTGATCTTGGGCAAGGCTTGCGCGAAGTGGATATTAAAAAGTACATTAAGGTTGAGAAGGCCCCTGGTGGACAGTTGGAAGATTCAAGAGTTCTTAAAGGAGTTATGATTAACAAAGATGTAGTTGCCCCGGGAAAAATGAGGAGAAAGATCGTCAACCCACGCATCATTCTTCTGGATTGTCCCCTTGAGTACAAAAAGGGTGAGAACCAAACAAATGCTGAACTGGTTAGGGAAGAGGATTGGGAAGTCCTGTTAAAAATGGAAGAAGAATACATTAAGAACCTTTGTGATCGGATAGTGATGTTCAAACCAGACTTAGTAATCACAGAGAAGGGTCTTAGTGATTTGGCATGCCATTATCTGTGCAAGCATGGAATCAGTGCAATCAGAAGGTTGAGGAAGACAGACAATAATAGAATTGCCAAGGCATGTGGTGCTGTTATTGTGAACAGACCAGATGAATTGCAGGAGTCTGATGTTGGTACTGGAGCTGGGCTGTTTGAAGTGAAGAAAATTGGGGATGAATTTTTTGCATTCATTGTTGACTGCAAAGATCCAAAAGCGTGTACTGTACTTTTAAGAGGTGCCAGTAAGGATCTCTTGAACGAAGTGGAAAGAAACTTGCAGGTACTTAATGATGTGATTATCAAATTATTCTGTTTGGGTAGTACTGTGTTCTGAAACCTATTTATATTACAGGATGCCATGTCTGTAGCAAGGAACATAATAAAAAATCCAAAACTTCTTCCTGGAGGTGGTGCTACAGAGTTAACCGTCTGTGCTACTTTGAAGCAGAAGAGTTCATCTATTGAAGGCATAGAAAAGGTGAGTGGTCATCTCGTGTTGTTTGGTCACTATCATGTCCAAGTCTGAAGTACTTTTAAGGACAATCATTTTTTAGTGGAAAAATTGAGGACAATCATTTTCATGATTTTATAATGCTTATCTTAATTGTTTATCCGTTGTGGTTATAAAACAGTGGCCTTATGAAGCTGCTGCTATAGCTTTTGAGGCTATACCCCGTACTTTAGCACAGAATTGTGGGGTGAATGTGATTCGAACTATGACTGTGCTACAAGGAAAGGTAATCATTTTTCTTCACAAGAAGATATATGGAGTTGACAAATATATTTTAAAATACATACCTGTTCTTATTTGTTGGTCTTAAACTACTGTAGCATGCAAATGGTGAAAATGCCTGGATTGGCATAGATGGAAACACTGGAGCTGTTACTGACATGAAGGAGCGGAAGGTATGTTGAAATTGTTCTATGAGAGCTTTTGTTCTTATGTTGTTTGGTGGAATTTCTTTCAATCACTAGAAATCCAAGGGTAACAGAAGCAATGTCTTTTTTCTTTTTCTTCTCTAAATCTAGGGTATGGACCACAAACTTATCTGAAATGGTTCAGTAATTTCCTGAAATAATCACATGGAGCAAATTGTTTCAGATGATATGGAATGATGGAACTCGATATCTTCATATTGAATTCTTTAAGTTATTCGTTAATATTTTAATTTAATATAGTATGATAAACCAAGTTTTTTCTTTTTTTGGAGAATATAAACCAAGTTCTATGTATTTTGCTTTCAAATATGCTAGTGAATGAAGTGTATGTTTGCTTTTTCAAATGTTGTCAGATTTGGGATGCCTACAGCGTGAAGGCGCAAACCTTTAAGACAGCCATAGAAGCTGCATGCATGCTTCTTAGGATTGATGACATTGTCAGTGGGATCAAGAAGAAGCAGCCCCCTGGTTCCCAGGCTCCATCAAAGCCTAAGATTGAGACTGAAGCAGATGCTGACAATGAGCAAATACTCCCTGACTAAGGCATGAGAACGGTCAAACCGACTATGTTCTGAAGTATTTCGTAGGAAGAAGCAGTCGGTACGGTTCTGTTGGGCTTTGATTTGAATGCCCTGAAAATTTTGGATCCTTGCATGTACTGTTGTTTGAAACCTCTGGTCTGTTATGGGAGCAATTGTGAACTTGTACTCACCTGAACAATTTGATTGTGATTTCTTTCATGAACAGCATCAGTATTGTTGATGATTTCTCCTATCTATGCGTTTTTTGGGGTAAAACCAGTAGTGTTAGTGTTACTGTTGACAAGGTTGCACAAATGAATCCCTAGTTTTGTTGTTTAAGGTCGGTCTGGGCTCAGAGCTGACATTAGTATATTGAGCTTAATTTTGCCTCTCTCAAGTTATATACAGTTTTGGGCTTTACCGGAGTTTGAGCTCTAAATTTTGTAATATTATAATGAGAAATGCTTTAGTGTAATTTGACCCATTTTTAGTGACATGGTAAATAAATAATCACATGGAAGGGATGATTGAAATTTGAAATTTGAATATGAATTTTCTCTTCCTCACTAAATATGGGCCAAATGTGAGCATTATACTTCATTGTAGTATATCTTTATTATAAGGAAAAAATATAAAAAAGCCTCTCAAACTATTAGTCATTTACGATTTAACCCTTGAAGTTTCAAAAGTGATAAAATAGCCTCTCAAATTATCAAAAAGTTGTATTTTGGTTGTATTTTGGCCCCCTCCGTTAATATTACCGTCAAGTGGATGGAAAAATTAAAACTATGTCGTTTTGGCAATGGTAAGTTACTAAAATGTCCTCCTGAAGTGTTAGGAATTCTTGATCCACAAAAAAGTCAAGCATTTTAGTAACTTACCATTGCTAAAACGATGTAGTTTTGATTTTTCCATCCACTTTGACGGTAATACTAACAGAGGGGGCTAAAATGCAACTGTTTGATAGTTTAGAGGGCTACTTTATCACTTTTGAAACTTCAGGGGGTTAAATCGTAAATGACTGGTAGTTTGGAGGTTTTTTTTTATATTTTTCCCCTATTATAATTGATAAAAAAAATATGAAGTGGATTGTCAATGACACATGACAATTAGATTAATGTTACTTCTCACTCATTTTTTATGTCAATCATTTGAGAACAAAAATTAGATAAACTATTGAAAACATGCTAGTTCAGTTGGTGTGAAATGAGTAGCATTATTCTTTTAAGTAAGAGTTCAAATCTTAAGATAGACTTGTGGTTCAATTTGAAATCAAACGAACCCTCTGATTTTACAAACTATTGCATATAGTACATGTCGACATTTGATAAATGCAGTTGGTATTTCTATTCATATTTTGTACAATAATTGAATGGCATGTCACAGCAAAATGTTTCATTTGCCTCGTTAATATTATGGTATTTCTATTCATATTTTGTACAATAATTGAATGGTATGTCCCATCAAAATGTCTCATTTGCCTTGTTAATATCATTTAAAAAAAAAAATTAAAAGTTTAACCATCCCATAATAGTTCTTTTGTAAATCATATAGGAAATTCATAATGAGAAATGTTGCACAGTATTCTTAAATGTCCATTTTCTAGCATTTTTGTTTACATGGCACATTCACATCCACTCTTCTTTTTTTTTTAACATGTCCACATAAGAAGGGGGAGGAGTATTTGTTTTTTTAAATAAAATAAAGGGGAAACTTCACAAGACCCCTTGAACTACCAACCGTTTTGAAATACCCCCCTTGATTTTCAAAAACTCTCAATTTAACCCCATGAACTTTCAATTGCTCTCAATTTAGATCCATCCGTACAAATTAGGGGGGGTATTTCAAAACGGATGGTAGTTCATGGGGGGTCTTGTGAAATTATCCCTAAAATAAAAGAACAAATATAACGTTAGAGGTGTACAAGTGATTACGGTTATTGGCTAAAAAATCGTTAATCGCAACCGCCTAAGGCGTTTATTGGATTTTAATAATAGCAACCGCTCCGATTAGGAGGTTAATAGTTATTTTATAACCAGCGGTTAGCAATTATTAAAACCAATTACTGCCGATTAATAACAGCTTTTTATATATGAGCTTTTTATTGTATTTTGTGTCTTCTTTGTGCCTATTTTTTGGGTATATTTTAAATAATTTTAGTTTCTTATTTTAAATAAGAAGGTTGTGCATTATATATATAAGCATACACACTTGTTTAAACACTTGATTTAACGTTACTCCTAAAATTAGAGGTGGCGTATAATATATATACAACATGCATCAAGGTCAGACCTTCTTTCATTTGTTCTAGTATGTTTTTCTTCACTTTGGCGGAGCGATCAACTAGGAATAGGTGAAGTGTTATAGCACACAAGTATAAGAAGATGAAGAAAGCTTGAAAGAAAATTGTAATAAAAACATTAAATAGCAATATATATGTGTGTAGAAAATTAAATAGCAGTATATATGTGTCAACCGGAGGCCCATAACATAACGCTAAAGAGATGAACACTTCAAATATGAATCATGATATATATATATATATATATATATATAAATATTTTTATTTCAAGTGAAATGGAGAGGATCTTTACCGTACCCCTATAGTACCGTGTCTAATATATATATTTAAAAAAAAAAGAATTTAATGAGGGATATAATAATAATTTTTTATGTTATATATTTGTTAAAAAATAGTAACGGGGATTTTGAATTAGAAATTTTTAAAGCACGAACTATTGATTTATTAAATTTTAAATTAAAGATCTCAGCGAAGATAAAGATATAGCCAGATGTTTTGATAAAAAGAAGAGGGAGAGAGCTTGGCGTGCAGGCAACTATCACAATTAAACAGCGGGTTCACATTTCATGCGTTATGCAGAATTTGAGGAAATTTATTTATTGTTTCTGAAAAATTACTTCACCAATTCTTGTTGAGGTTTATTATTATTATTATTATTATTATTATTATTATTATTTAAGGTTTTGGGTTTTAGCAACTAAATTCAACATTTGAAAATATTCTACTTAGGGGTGTAAACAAGCCAAGCCTAAGTGGGTAGTGCTTGTCAAGCCGAGCTCATTAGAATTTTTTGACGAGCTCGAGCTTGAGCTTGATACGAGTCTCATTTTGTGTCCAAGCTTGGCTTGCCTTGCCTGGGTGGGTACCAAGCTCGAGCTTTAGCTAAGGTTTTTTTGCCGAGTACTCGAGCTCAAGCTTGGCTTACATTGAATTATTTCAATTTTGTATTTAAGTATATAAAAAGAAAAAAATCAAAGAAACATAATAAACTAATTTTTTTTAAATGATAACACCATCAATGAAATAAGGTGAATGTGAGAGATGTATACGGTAAGCAAATAAATATTGTAGGGCAAAATTCACTTTACCTCATGAAGTTTTAGGAGATTTTCAATTTAAATTCCAAAGTTTCAAAATTGACAGTTTATCCCTTAAAGTTTCAAAAAGTTGCAAATTAAACCTTATGTTAAGTTTTTTCGGCAAGTTAGACGGAATCTCACCCACATGCATCTCACGTGCCTTATTAACAAATTATCTTCCAAATTTGCCCTCCTCTCAATGTAATGAAATTACTTGATTATCCTCCCCCACGCTGGTCCACCCATTGCAACTCTGGTTTTGCCTGACCACGTCCCCTAAGCAAGAGTTCTCCAAGATAGACTCCTTCCTCAACCACGTCGTCGGGTCTTGTTCTACAAAACTTGTTGAGCCAGTGAGTCTCTTTGACAAGCCCTTCTGTGACCGCCGACGCCAACCAAGCCTTGGAACCAGCAAAATTGTCTTCGCAAGCATGGGTCACGGACCTCCAGTCACCGAACCACACCTTGCCGGTGACCACCAATCTGTAGCTCAAAATTGCCAACCTTCTTCGGCCAAAGCCCATCAGACCCGCCAGGCAAAATAGACCCACCGGTGAGCCCATCAAACTTGCCACTAAGCCTGGCCTCACCTTTGCAGAAACACCACCCGACCTTGCCTCGTCCTCGCGAGCCTGACTTTAGTTTTTTGGTGAACCAATACTCTAGCATCGGCTACATCGCCATGCCCGAAGACACCCAGCGAGCCTTGCCAGAGGCAAAAGAGCAGGCCTTGGGCAACGCGACCCAGCCTCTGGTCTGTGTGAATGAGCTCAGACAAGAACGGACGAGCATTACCATTGTCGAGTTTGACTCAAACTATCATCACCATGTCTAAGACTGACTCGGATAGAAGGTTGGATTTGCTGACCTCTCATTACACTGAAGGGAGGGCAAAATTGGAAGATATTTCGTTAATAACGCAAGTGAAACGCACGTGGGTGGGATTCCGTCCAACTTGCCGGAAAAACATAATAGAAGGTTTAATTTGCAACTTTTTGAAACTTCAGGGGGTAAACTGTCAATTTTGAAACTTTGAGGTTTAAATTGAAAACTCCCTTAAACTTCAGGGGGTAAAGTAAATTTTGTCCAATATTGTACCAAACAAGATCAGTATTCACGTCACGTAACTACCTCGCTCTCTATGTGAACACGGTCTTGACCACCGCCACGTTATAGTAAATTTATGGGAAAAATTCAGTTTTAATCCCTGAAGTTTCAGTGGTTTTAACCCCAAAGTTTTAAAAGTTGCAATGTACCCCCCTGAAGTTTTAAAAATTGGCAATTTTAACCCCCCGTTAGTTTTTCCGTCAAATTGGATGGAAAAATATGAAATGACGAAACTGCTCTCAGGCTTTTTTTAATTCCTTTTATTTTAACGGAAAAAACTAACGAGGGGTTAACATTGCAAGTTTTTGAAACTTCAGGAGGGTGGATTGCAAAGTTTTAAACTTTTAGGTTAAAATTGAAAAACCACTAAAACTTCAAGGGTTAAAATTGAATTTTCTCCTAAATTTATACTTGAGCTATAATAATATGATCAGGGGAAAATACATTTTTAACCCATGAAGTTTCAGTGCTTTTTCAATGTTAACCCAAAAGTTTAAAAATTCGCAATCCACCCTCCTGAAGTTTCAAAATTTGACAATTTTAACCCCCAATCAGTTTTTTCCATTAAAATGGACAAAACCCTAGAAAAATAAGACTGAGGGCATTTTTGTCATTTCATACTTTGCCCAATTTGACAGAAAAACTAACATAAAGGTTAAAATTGTCAAATTTTGAAACTTCAGGGGGGTGGATTGCAAATTTTTAAACTTTGGGGTTAATATTGAAAAAACACTAAAACTTCATGGGTTAAAAATACATTTTCCCCATATGATTAAGTATAATAAGTTTCCATTCAATCATATGATTAACAATTCAAATTGCTTATTCAACTAGCATTAGATACTTATTAATGGTTAGATCATTTAAGATATGACTATATGATTAACTTTTATTATTAAATTATATACTATATAAATTATTCTTATTAATTAATATATATACATATATTTATAAATTAATATATAAATATATACGAGTCGCATTAATAAGTGAATCAAATCATTATATGAGTATGTTCATGAACTTTAAACAAGTGAGTAGAGTTTTATATAGGTATGTATCGTTTAATAATTGAGTATAGTTTGATGGCCCTTAAAGTCTCTACTATGAGAGCCCCTATGGTCAGGTCAACCTGCAAACCCCTATTTTACAGCATCCAATTCTAATAAGACACCTCTTCAATTCAAGAAAGTTGCAAAACATTAAATTGAGAAGAAATGCAGCAGATCAAAATGAAAAAAAAAAAAAGACCAAAAAAGACCCACACCTAAAACCAAACCACTGGTCCCGCTCCAGCAGATCCAAGACCCAACCACCGGCTCCGGAAAGCATCCACCGGCTAGCATCCCATGCGTGCCTTGTGACCCATGGTGGGATAGACCCACGACGTGGTTGGTCTCGCCTGACCCACGTGCAAGACAACAAGAGAAATCGCAAGAGATTGCTCCGGCGCTTGGAAACTCTGATGACGGCACACTCGGCGAATATGGCGTCTACGGCGGTAGGTCTTCAATCGGAGTGGGCTGCGATGGTGGACAGCTTGCCTTACCTGACAGGATGGCGCAGAAGATGATGGCCACAGAGTGTAAGGAAACGGAAGTTTTGGGTGGCGCAGTGCAGCAAGGTGCATCCGACGGAGGAGATGGCCAACCGGTGGCGGTGTAGTTGACTGTGGGTGGCAGCGCCTCAGGGTTGAGGTCAGGTGGTGGCAGTGATTGACACTGAGGGAGATGTGTTAGGGATGGCTGGGCAAGCTGCCGGAGAAAGAAGATATGGTTGTCTCCGGCGATGACTTATTGTGGTACTATTTGCCCTTCTCATCGCCTAACCCACGTCGTGGGTCGTGGGTCTGGCGTGACCCACTTGAAAACTATACGACCTTGCACCGGAGAAGATGAAAACACTAGACCTTGCGTCGTGGGTCTTCTTTCTTTCTCCCAACCCTCTTTTCTTCTTTTCTTCATCTTGTGATTTTGACTGTAGGATAATTTGATGCAACTTTTCTGATTTTGCTAATGTGGCAGTGTGTGATTGGGGGCTGTAAAAGTAGCCTTTTAAGGCTCATCTGGACCAAAGTTTAATTCCTCTAATATTTGCCTTGCGGCCTTCTATTTAGGGCTGGGTATCGGTCATATCGGTCCGATTAATAGAGTTATCGGTTAACCGATTTTTGACCGATTACCGACCAATAAACTATCGATTAATCGGTTAATCGGTCATATCGGTAATCGGTTAAACTAGCCGGTTAATCGGTTTACCGGTTTTTGTTAACTTTTTATTGAGTTTTTTACTAGTTGCTAATTGGGCCAAAAATTAATTATTTTGAGAGTTCAAATACTTTTTATTTGGCTAAAGCCTAAAATAACTTATTAAAAATTAGTTGTTTTGCCCATTTTGAGAGCCTAAATATATATATGGCTAAAAATGTTTATTGAATCTTTTTTTATATTGATCCATTACATCTTTTTTTATATTATAAAATAAAAATTAAAAGAGTAAAAAGTATAAAATTAAAAATATATATAAAAATTAAAAATATATATCGGTCATATCGGTTAACCGATAAGAAAATTTTAATTGACCAATAAGGTTACCGATATAAATTTTTTAACCGATTACCGGTCGATTAATTATCGATAACGGTTATATTGATTCGGTTAATGTCGATAATTGGTCGATTAATTGATAACAGTTAATTTGTCCACCCCTACTTCTATTTGGCTTGCCGTCTTTCCGAGCTTCCCCCACGCAAGCCAATACTCCAAAGTCTCTTCTCTCTCTCTCTCTCTCGCACGCAACACTTTATTTGCATGTGGCGTCTTAGAATTGGACTAGAACAACATCGCTGCCTTCACTTCTTTGTCTTATCTTCAAATAGACGCCAACGTATATGAATGGTCAATAGCAGCCTGTGGTCCAATTTTATTTTTTTCATCCATTCGACTTTTTATGTGTTTGCAAGATCCCGTGAATGCTTCCGAAAGTGGTGTTTCCTTTGAATCAGGGTCACCGTGATTTGAAGATGCCAGATTTCAACTAAATTCGTATGATTAGCGTACTCGCCGAATCGGTCTTTCGTAGAGATTTTGTTGCGACTGTAGTGCTTGACTTAAAGCGGAAGTAGCATAAAATCGAGTTGTAAGTAGCCATCACTTTATTTTCTCCCCTCTTTTGTTCATCTGTGGGTGTTGCTCTCCTTTAACTCTTCTCAGTTATCTCAGAATATATTCGTATATATCAATTCAGGTGCTACGCAATAATAAGTATATTTTTTGTTATTTGATCCACTTAATGTGGCGCTTGTTGGTCCAAAGCTTACTCTTCTTGTCGTAAATCTTCTTCTTGAGACTTTTTGACTACTCAGACCTGCACATTTCATGCTGATTGATATTATATTATGCATATTACATATTTGCACTGATCGTTATTGTCATGCCATCTTCAGACGGCGTTGCATATGCATCTTTCTTTTCATTAAATCAAGAGTTATCAACTATATATTCGTGATAATTACTTTCCTCAAGTTGTAGATCTTGTTCAGGGTATATGGATATTGTTTGTAGTTAATTTTCGATATGCCAACTGAGTTTTTTAAAGCATGATTAGGATTTTTGTAGATTGTACTTGCAGGTAGACACGACAATAAAGTATAATAGTAAGTTGCGGAAAAAGCTCAACCAAGTGTCGACAGTGAGGAAATGGATCAAGAAAATATTATGAACAACGGTGATGATGTGCATGACATTGAAAATGAGGGTCTGTGGGATGGGAAGGAGATTAAGAGGTACTGGCCAGAGGTATCTGACAAAAATATGACAGACAAGGAACCATTTTTGGTGAAAAGGACGAACACCACCTCTCAGATTGCCATTGTTGGTGCCAATGTTTGCCCCATTGAGAGCCTTGACTATGAGTAAGCAACCCCAATTGCTCCTTCTGTTTTTTTCTAAAAAAAAAAAAATTAACGTGCAAAACAAGTTATTTGAAGCCCATATATATAATAGATTGCTACCAATGTGCACATATATAACCCATTGCTTCAACAATTTTAACAAAAGGTGACTATAAATGGTCTTCGTCACTTGAAGTTCGAGTCGCAAGTAATATAATTTGAGTGGAGATAGCTTTGAATATAACACTCCAAATTTCATGGATATGTGTTAAGTCTCATATTGGGTGGGTGAATTGTGACAGTGTTGCATAGGTGCTAAGTCTTACATTGGTTATTTACTAAGCGGAATTGGGTTTTATTAGTTGATTCCAAAGTAACTTCGTTACTTTGACTAGTCTTTTTGAAGTATAACACAGATGTGGCTAGCGTTTCTTTAGGTTGTAACATTGAAGGCAATAATATTCATTAAAGTTTTGAATTTGATTATTGAGGAGATCCAAAGGTTCTTCACCTATAACGAGCATATTCACTTATTGAGTACTGAGGGAGCAGATCGGTCCCTAATTATTAGGACTATTAAGAATTCACAAAGAGGACTCGTTCAAATTTGTAGATGAATTCTACTAAAATGGTGCTGTTTATTAATGTTCCAGTTCCCAAGAAGAAGATTCCTTTTTCATTTCTTCTTTATTTTAGTGGTATTGTGCTAAATAAGATCAACAGCAAACTGAACCAGTGAGCCTCAAAGCCAGATATATGCAGAAATATTTTGGTCTTTAAAATTGAAAGTATTTAAAGGGTTTTTTATGTCTGGGGTTGGGGAGTAGGGTAATCCTTACTTGGATAATTTGGATGTTGTTATCGACCTTAATTTGGGGAGGACTAGGGTTAAGAAATGTGACATTGATGGAGAAAGCTTGATAATTAAGTGGTTGTTGAGTTTTCTAAGAGAGCATTGGCTCCAGCACTCCAGAATTAAAAAGTGTCCTATTAGAAACTGATTGGTGCCAAATTGGCAGTTCAAGAAGATCATGAAGGTCCTTGAACAGTCATTTCAAAGGGCTTTGTCCTTTTCAGTTCTCTTACTTTTTTATGTTCACTGTTGGGAAGGGATCTAAAATTTCTATTTATAGAGAATTTATGGTTGGGTTTCCATATTTTTTGAGCTCTTCTTTGTCTTTTTAGAAACTAGAGGCTTATATTATGATCTATTGGATTTTTTGGCACTTAATTTTCTTTGTCTGTTCATATGGATGGAGATCTAATGAAGTTTCTTGAGTTCTCTTCTTCAAGTTTTGGAAGTTATTGATTTGCACTCTGGATGAAACTCGTTATTTTGAAAATAGTGTCTTGATTACCTCTAAATCTTTCTTCCATTGTATTAATAAAAACTTGAACTCAGCTTGTCTTCATCCAAGATTGATTTTTTTTTTTTTCCTGAGATCATCCAACATTGGTTTTGGGAGGCCAAAGTTCCTCCCCAAGTTGAGGGATGGTTTGTTGTGCATGAAAAGAAAAATAATGACAAAATGCTTCAACTTAGGACATGATCTAACAAGACCCTTAGCTCATTTATTTGTGATGTGCAAGGAGTGGGAATTAATAATTATTTTGTTGATTCATTGCCAGTTTCCTGTTCCCCTTGTTAGAGGTTGCCATCCTGGCTGGTGTTTTTTGGGTCTCGATGAATATTTGGCTATATTGTTTTTTTTCTCTGTGAAGAATGGGCAACTATTTAAGAACTAGTGGTATGCTAGGGACTTTGTGGATGAATTAGAATGAGAGAGATGCTAGTATATTATAGGATACAGAAACCATGCTGGACTGGATTTTCTTGGAAGATCTATGTGACACATTAGCTCGAGGTGTGAGTCAATTCCTGCTGAACGGTGATTTGCTTCTTATTTCTCGGGTTTCATGGTCCGTGGCTCTATTTTTCTTTTGTGAAATTGTAAGCTAGGTGTGGATCCTAGATGTGCCTTTAGCACTTTTCATTAGTAGGTACATTTCTTGGCCAAAAGTGGGGCTTCTGCCTGACAATTTTCAGGGTCATTAATATCCTTGTCTTTATTTATTTATTTTTCCTGGGCTATATTAATTAGTTTTGGGTTTTGTTGAGTTGGTTTAAGTCCTTTTGAGTTATTCTGAAGCATTCCCATCCTTTATCTTTGTATTTCTTTCATTCAATCAATAAAACTTGTTTCTTGAATAAGGGGAAGAAAACGGAAAGAAAGAAGAGATAATCTGACTCTGATTTTAAGTTCATAGTGCAGTGTCCTACTGGTTGTTTTGGTACCATATGGTGCTTTATTATGTACCATATAGAGTTTTACTTCAAAAAAATGCATGTTAATCAGTATTTGCTATATTGCAAGCTATTACATAGATGCATCTCTGTTTCCGGACATGTCTTTTTTCTGATTTCAATTTAGTGCCTTTTATGTGGCTGGGTGTGTAGGCCTTTGATGTAACTACTTATATTTATTTCTCATCTTTGCATACAAATAATCATTTTTTAAAAAAAAAAATTTTGTGTTCCCCATGTTTTTCTGTGTAACAATTGCATTTACAATTTTTTTGATCATGTCACAATTCCATTTCCATGCTGACCAGAATGACACATCAAAACTTTAGGAATTATCTTAGTTTTATCCAGGAGTATGTTTGTATATTGACTGAAGGCTAAGATGATAAGAGAATTTACTTTTTTGTTCTATTTCAGGATTGTTGAAAATGAATTATTTAAGCAGGACTGGAGGTCAAGGAAGAAGGTTCAGATATTTCAGTACGTTTTACTCAAATGGGCATTTGCACTTCTTATAGGGCTAGGTACTGGAATAGTTGGCTTCTTCAATAATATTGCAGTCGAGAACATAGCTGGTTTCAAGTTGCTGCTGACTAGTGGTCTTATGTCTGAGAACAAGTGAGAGTACCCCTGCATCAAAAGCTGCTATAAGTTCTTTGTATTCAACTTTATCTGAATAAAGTGACATATTACAGATATATATGCTACTAGTATCTACTTTACTTGGACTAGGATTTCCTAATTAAAAAAAAAAAGACCCTAAAGAAACTGGTACCCTTAGCTGTACATATGACTAGAAAAATTCAAGTGGGCTTTGCATCGAATGTAAACCAAATTTCTAAGATTTTTTTATGTCTTTGGACTTACTTTCCATGAACTTCTTGCTGCCTGTATCAATCTCCCTTCTCTCCATAAACCAATGAGTATTAATGACAAAAATTTTGCAACTGCTGCTTTGGAAGATTCCTTAGAGCACTGTACTTTAAAGCTTACTTGGAGAGTATGTGTTGGTGTGAGCATGTGCCAGAATATGTATGTGTTTGGGAAAGTGTGTGCGTGTGCATGCATGCATGCCTGCGCCATGGAGTCTGAAAAATTGAGCTGCCTCATCTCATATTGAGAGATGTCGTGTTTCTTTGCTAATTGAGATGGGAGACTCGTATGGATGTATATTGAAATTCTTGGACACATTTCATTCTGATGGGACTCTTTGGGGTTTAGTACTTCACACATTTTCTGGTTGTTTTCCTCTGTTATTAACAAAAATTCTCTTTATGAAAGATTCTTAATTTTTAATTATATGTGCATGGAAGCTGGGACTTAAAATCTCCTGCTTTCAATCTCTACAATTTGCTAGTGAATGATACAGCCTGTCTTTGTCTAATTAATAGTATATACATCTTTTATTATTTTTATTTTTAGTGATTTATAAGTAAACAGAACCTGTAAAGATAGTAAAGGCATCTGTAACTATGCAGTTTTGTATTATCTTTCCCTATTATTTGCTTTTTTTATTATTTATTTTTAAAATTAATATTTTCTTGGAAAAAAGTTGGATACATGAGGTGCAGCTATAAATAGTAATTAATGCCTAACTGTTGTGCAAGAACAATTATTGTCTGTACTTTTTATCGAATTACGTCAGTTCACTGAGCATATGCTATGTATTGAATGCATGAGTCTGAGAGATCCTTATTTAATTTTTCATGCCATTTTTTTTATAATAACATTGACACTAAAGTGGTTCCAGTGCAGATATTACAAGGCTTTTGCAGCATATGCTGGTTGCAATGTAGTTTTAGCTGCCGCTGCTGCAGTTCTTTGTGCTTTCATTGCTCCAGCGGCCGCAGGTTCTGGTATTCCCGAGGTGAAAGCCTATCTCAATGGCGTGGATGCTTATTCAATGCTAGCTCCAAGCACTCTCTTTGTAAAGGTGAATGGACGTTTGTGTTCCCTCTCTCTACTAACATGAAAGGAAACAAAATGGAAATTCATGATCTTTCCTTAAACATTAGAGGCTTAGCAAAAGGGGAACATCTATTGAGAAGCTCAGATCACCTGTTTGTGTCCAGAGAGAGGTTTAAATCAATTCAACTAATCCTTAATTTTCACTAAATTGAGGCCAAATATTGATCTCATCAATTAAACAGTACCATCACATGTAATTTTTTCCACAATTTTACCCTCTCTATAATCGTACTTTCCATCAGCTCTGTATTTTATGTAATATCTCTCTTCACTACTTTTACCTGCATTATTTAGCATCTCTCTCCATCTCTTTTCTCCTGAGATAGGTTTGAATAGTGAAACAAAATTATTAGTTTGAGATAACTCCTTATACTTTTAAGGAAAAATAAATTCAAGCATTTCTCTGTTTTGTTTTTTGATAAGTTTATATATGTCAAACTCAAGCATTTCTCTTATGTTCACAATTCTGATTTTGCAGATTTTTGGGTCCATTCTTGGTGTTTCTGCTGGCTTTGTGGTGGGTAAAGAAGGGCCTATGGTACACACAGGTGCTTGCATAGCCAATTTACTTGGGCAAGGTGGTTCTCGCAAGTACCATTTGACCTGGACATGGCTAAGATACTTCAAAAATGACCGGGACCGACGAGACATGATCACTTGTGGTGCGGCTGCTGGTGTAGCTGCTGCCTTTCGTGCTCCAGTTGGTGGTGTCCTGTTTGCCCTAGAAGAGGCAGCTTCATGGTCTCTCTCTCTCTCTCTCTCTCAAGTGCACATTTTTTTTTTATGAATGACTAAAATATTTCATACATCAACAATGAACATTTGCTATTTTCTTTTTCTTTCCTGTGTTTATTTACATGATTCTTCCCCGGTCTTGAAACAATGGCGATAATTTGAATATGGTGTATGTAGGAAAAAGGTCCATGACTAGAAAGTTATAGAGCTCTGTTAGATGACTTGTTTACTAGAAGTACTTATAAACTCAATTTGATGGTTCAAAAAGGAACAACTTTTAAATTCTTCTCCATCGAAACAGATGGCATTGCACACTCCCATGGGCACTGATATAAAAACCCACTAGGAATTCTGAAATTCTTAAGTTTGGATGTCTTCTGACATGTTTTGGTGAGTTTTGGGCTTACAAAAATATATTGGGAAACTTTAGAAAACCTCTATGAACTTCCACTCATTTTGACACTACCCCTCAAAGTTTAAAAACTCTCAATTAAGTGTATCGAACTTTCAATTTTTTTCAATTACCCCATTTCGTTAGGATTTTTTGTTAAATTTTGTCAAAATTCTCAAAATACCCCTGTTTTTTCTTTATAAATAAATAATTGCAAAGATTTTTTTTATTAAAAAAAAAAAAGAAGTTTGAATCTTTACAATTTTTTATTTTATTTTTTCTAATAAAAAATATGGCTATTTTAGAAATTTTAACAAGATCTAACGGAAAATTCTAACGGATTGGATATTTGAAAGAAATTGAAAGTTTGATACCATTAATCGAGAGTTTCTGAACTTTAGGGAGGTACTTTTAAAATGCATGGAAGTTCAGGGAGTTCTTTTAAAATTTTCCCAAAATATATCTGTTGATGGAAATGTCTTGGTGAGAGTTACTTAAAGAAGGATATATGTGGAGATGGATATACCAATATTGTATATTACATCATAAGGTGTAAGGAATCAACATGTAATGTTTTGCTTTTCATTTTTTTGTTTGAAAATTGGTCTCTTTGGTTTGTTAAATTTATAATATTAAATTTTAGAGTAGTTTATGAAAGGAATATATTTTGGACATGCATTTTTACATTTTTATATCTTCGGCTTAGGTAGTAATGTGTCCATGAAATTTAATTGTTAAGCTAGTCAAATCATACATTGTGTTATGCAATCAATTGTACTATGATATTCTTTTTGAGTATATCCGCATCTTTATGTTTTCAAATAGCATTTACCCACACATGAAATGATGAAATGTACTCACTCTGTTATACCGTATTCTGAACTGGTACTTAGTAGATTGCCTCCCAATTCCAGCCCATGTCATCCAATCTAATTGGGTGTATGCACCAAAAGCATCTAAAACTGATCATTCACTAGTATAGGATTTAATTTTAACAAGTTTTGCCTCATGATCACAAGGTTTTCCATGCATGCCAGCTATTTCAGCTGTTCCATAGCATTTGCAAAATGTTTTTGTAACATATTTGCTGCTGGGCGTCCGAAATAATGAATTGAAGAAAAATGAACTCAGTAATCAAATCAAGAAAATTTTCTTTTTCCCAGATAAACTATGGAAAAGACTTAGCAATCAGAATGCTGGTATTTAAATCCATTGTAGCAGGGGCAGAACTGTGTTGTTCCTATTGGGGACAGAATTTTGTAAATCGAATTTAGCCCTGAATCCATTATCATTTTGTACCCCCATAAAAAATGTTTCCGGTCCTTCTTGTGAACCTGCTCGATAGCAAGACATTCTGCCGAGGTGGAAAATTTTAGCCTTATACATTTTAAGGTTTGTTTGGTCTTCAGTTAATATTAGCATGTCTTGTAATTTCTGAAAACCCAAGTGCTTCTTCTTTGGCCATGCTTCAGGTGGCGGAGTGCTCTTCTTTGGAGGACATTTTTCACAACAGCAGTAGTTGCCATAGTTTTGAGAGCTTTCATACAATATTGTTCCACAGGAAAATGTGGGCTATTTGGCGAAGGAGGTCTTATAATGTATGATGTCAGTTCTGCCACGTCAACATATAGTGGCCCAGATATATTAGCAGTAATTTTCCTAGGAATTATTGGAGGCATTCTTGGAAGCGTATATAACTATTTTGTGGACAAGGTCCTTCGTATGTATAGCATCATCAACGAGTATGTTCTCCTATTCAATTGTTTTTGTGGGCAATAGTTTACTCACATAAGAAGTACAGATGGTAACATGAAAGCGTAGTTGGTAAAATGAAAGCTTTACAAGCATTTATGCTTCCTCATCATCATCAATTTGTTTTTTAACTTTGTTTTTGATAAACCGTGTCACTATGCCAACTCCACTGGGGCAGCCAAAGTTGGCCAGATGCTTTGACTTAAATAAAAAATGATTTTGTTCTTATACCAATTCTTACTGCCCACTCTTTCTCCTGCTGCTGCAGAAGAGGTGCTGTTTCCAAGATCTTACTAGTTATCGCCATCTCCCTCTTGACATCATGTTGTTCTTTTGGGCTGCCATGGCTTGTGAAGTGCATCTCTTGCCCCTCAGACCTGACAGTGAGCTGCCCCACCGTTGGTGAATCTGGAAACTATAAAGGCTTCCAATGCCCGACAGGGTACTACAACGACCTTGCCTCCCTGTTTCTAAACACTAATGATGATGCCATTCGCAACCTATTCAGCACTAGTACCAAGAATGAATTTCATATCTCCAGTCTTTTCATCTTCTTTGGTGCTATATACTGCCTTGGAATCATCACTTATGGCATTGCTATTCCCGCTGGTCTCTTTATCCCTGTCATACTAGCTGGAGCTTCCTATGGTCGTCTTGTAGGGAGATTGTTTGAATCAATCTCTACTCTTGACATGGGTCTCTATGCTCTTCTTGGGGCTGCATCCTTTCTTGGTGGTACCATGAGAATGACAGTTTCCCTGTGTGTTATATTGCTTGAGCTCACCAATGACTTATTATTGCTTCCCCTTGTTATGTTGGTTCTTCTAATCTCAAAAACTGTGGCTGATAACTTCAACAAGGGTGTCTATGACCAAATACTGAAAATAAAGGGATTGCCTTACTTGGATGCCCATGCAGAACCTTACATGAGGCATTTGGTGGCACGTGACGTTGTTTCGGGTCCATTGATCACCTTTTCTGGTGTTGAAAAGGTGGGGAACATATTACATGCTTTGCAAACAACAGGGCATAATGGGTTCCCGGTGATTGATGAACCGCCTTTCTCAGATGCACCAGAATTGTGCGGGGTTGTTTTGAGGTCTCATTTGCTAGTTTTGCTGAAGGGAAAGAATTTTTCGAAGGATAGGGTGGTTAATGGAGATGATGTGTTTCAAAGATTTGCTGCATTTGATTTTGCCAAGGCAGGGTCTGGTAAGGGAATCAAACTTGAGGATCTAGATATTGAAGAGGAAGAGATGGAGATGTATGTTGATCTTCATCCTATCACCAATGCATCTCCATACACAGTGGTCGAGACGATGTCGCTGGCCAAAGCTGCAATTCTCTTTCGACAACTTGGTCTCAGGCACATGTGTGTTGTACCAAAGTGCCAAGGGGTAAGCTCCTCTCTCTCTCTCTCTCTCTTGATCATTAGTTTGTAGATGACGATGAAAGATTGAAACTGAGGCCTATGGATGGAAACTGCCTGTCACTGACATTTTATAACAAAGTTGTATTTGTACTGACTGACTGTTTTCTTTTTGAACACATTGCAGAGGCCTCCAATTGTTGGTATTCTGACACGGCATGACTTCATGCCAGAGCACATATTGGGACTCAATCCTCAATACAACGAGTAGATCAACTGAATGGTCATGTGTCATGTTAGAAGTTCTAGTGTTGGGTTGGGTTCTATACTTGTATCATGGATTCATGGTCATTGGTCGTGACGACTTCATTTTAAAGGCAAACATGCGAGGAAATTTGAGTCTTCTAAAAGCCACGAGAATCAGATTATTTAGGACAAATGTATAGGAATCTTCTGGATAGACGCATTTGAAACACCACGAGAAACGCACGTGTCCTATAACTCGAAAGAAATTATTCCAGACTCACAGTACCCCCACCTCCCCCCCCCTACTATTCGATTCGATTTTTTTTTTTTTGGGGGGGGGGGGGGTGGGGAGGGGGGAGGGTATTGTGGAAATCATGGCATTGTTGTGATGACGCCTGAATAAATTGTCATTTCCACTGAGGAGGTTGATATAAATTGATGATGCAATTGTTGCATTTACTTTATATATATATATAAGAATTTATGTAAATTTATAATGTTTCACTTACCATTCCCAAGAGGTAACTCAATCGGCTAAAATCACGTCTAATAAAGTGGATATCACTAATTCGAATCCCTTTCCCCCCTCTTTGTGCGGACATGTCAAAAAATAATAATAATGTTTCACTTATCAATTTTATAACTTAATTTGGCTATCTAAAAAAAGTTTGAATCTAAAGCTTAGAGTTCAAACTGGTAGATTTTATCCAGGTGTTTTAATGATATCAAATTTCACACGTCCTAATTGGGTTGAGTCTTTCCTACAAAATAAGAAGTGAACTATTGGATGATACTAGTTTTTGACAGTCTAATCAGTCTTCTGGATTGAGATACACGGCAATTAAGAGCTTTTGACTTTCAAGTAGGTACTTTTGGTTTGAGATCCATGTCAATTAATTACTCACAATTTTGGTAGTTAATTTAAGAGAAGATATATATATCTAGAGGTAGTTCGATTATGCGATACGTTTAATAAGCGATGGTCATTAGTTAATTCCCTCCCTCCTCTTGTGTAGCTAGACAGCTAGACAATTTAAAATTTATTTGAACATATGAATCTCATATAAATGGAGATCTTTATTTTAAAAGAAAAATACAGTTTCTGAGAAGGTTTTACGAGTTGAACCTTCAATTTAATGGATTTGGACCTTGGGCTTGGGCTTATTTTCAGGTTCAAATATGTTTATAAAGCTTGAGTCGAGTTGGAACATATACGTATATACAACCCCATTGAAAAAAAAGGAAAGGAAAGGCAATGACATGAGGAAGCAGAAAAGAACACAATTTACATGTGGAGAGGGTGAAAGCGAGGGGTGGACTCGCGCTTCATTTTTGCATTGAAATTGGGGATTTTGGCAAATGGCGCCAAACCAAAAAGGCAATGTTCCCGCCACTCTCACTGTCTGTCTCTTTATATTCTTTTGATTAAGACGGCAACGAAGAAGAAGAGGGGGAAGTCTCTCAGTCTGAGAAACTTCGAGGAAAAAACTGAAAAATTATGGGATCTGCCGCTCTCTTGGATTCCACTGTTCCCAATGGCGAAGCCCCCGCTAGTGCCGTTTCTGATTCTTCAGTATCAGGTACATGAAGATAAAATTATAGTTAAATTTTAAAATTGTTGATTTCTTGCTCCCATTACATAAATTTCCATGCCCATTAATTCTGGTTTTAAGGGCTTTTATTTTTACCTTTTCTTTTTGGTTGGTTGGTGGGAGGGATTTGAAGTTATTAGGGTATATCTATCGTTGGTCGAAGGCGTTTCTTTTTCTCCTTCTTTTGTGCGTACAAGGTCGTGTTCCAATTTTATTTGAATTCCTAGGATTTGCTTGATTTCCCCTGCTTGGTAAGTTTCATTTGAATGAATGGCAGTGCAGTTACTTCTTGATATAGCCATTGTGTTTGATAGTTGACTGCAAAGGCATAGATACAAGTAGTATAATAATGGGTTCTTTTCCTGTTTCCTATTTTGATATTTAGAACTATGGTTATGATGTTGAAAGGGGTTTTAGAGAGAAAATTTTGGACTTCTTTTTTTTAGGTGGGGGAGGATTTTGCATGCCTTGTTTTGGATGTGGGTTTCCCTTCAAAACATCAGAGTTGTGACTTGATTCCTACAGAGCTTGATAGAGTATGCGTGGTCCTTCATTTATCTCTTCTTTAAAAAGCCATGCTCTTTCTTGAACGTTTTGTAGTCCACATATATGCTCTATTGCAAACCAACCTCTGGTTTCAATGCACCTTAAAGCCATTCACTTTCTGTTGATAATTTGTATGATATTTTGTCGCAGGAGTGACGAAAAAGAAGAGCAAGCAAAAGTCTGCACTTTCTGGCACTAAAATGCAGCGAAAACTAGCCAAAAAGAAAAGAAAAGAAATGTGTCCCAGTGTAGTGAAGAACCAGCTGGTTCTAGGAAACTGCCAAAGCGAGCTTCTGCATGCAGAAATTTCAAGGAGCGGTCTGTTTGCATATCTGATAAGTCTTGTCTTGTTGAAACAAAGAAGGATCAGTTTGCAGAGGAAGAGATTCTGGCTGTACGCATGACTTCTGGGCAAGATGATGGCCGCCCAAATAGAAGACTGACTGATTTTACCTTGCATGATGAAAATGGTGCCCCACAGCCGCTTGAGATGTTGGAACTTGATGACATGTTTATCTCTGGTCTTATATTGCCTCTTGAAGAAAGTTCAGACAGGGAAAAGGAAAAGGGTGTCAGGTGTGAAGGCTTTGGGCGGATAGAATCGTGGGACATCTCTGGTTATGAAGATGGTTCTCCCGTGGTATGGATTTCAACTGATATTGCTGATTATGATTGCCTTAAACCTGCAAGTAGCTACAAGAAATTTTATGACCATTTCTTTGCAAAGGCCCGTGCTTGTATAGAGGTTTATAAAAAGCTGTCAAGATCTTCTGGAGGGAACCCTGACTCCAGTCTTGATGAGTTGCTTGCTGGAGTTGTTCGCTCAATTAGTGGAAGCAAGCACTTTTCTGGTGGGGTATCTATCAGGGACTTTGTTCTTTCTCAGGGTGAGTTTATTTATAACCAATTGGCCGGTTTGGATGAGACATCAAAGAAGAATGATCAGATATTTGCGGAGATCCCTGCTCTTGTTGCCCTACTAGATGAGAGTAGCAAGCGTGGAAACTTTATGCAAGAAAAAGCACCATCTACAGGTGGGAGTTTAACAATTGGTTTGAAATCGAGAGATGGAAAGAACAAAAAGAATCAATCTGATTCATCCAAATCTACACTGGAGGAAAATGAGGATGTAAAGTTGGCAAGATTGTTGCAAGAAGAAGAGTACTGGCAGTCAATGAAGCAGAAGAAAAATCAGGGTTTGGCCTCCATGTCAAGCAAATTCTACATTAAAATTAATGAAGATGAAATTGCAAATGACTACCCTCTACCTGCTTATTACAAGAATTCTGTAGAAGAAATTGATGAATTCATAGTTTTTGACACTGATATCATATGTGACAGTGATCAACTCCCTCGAAGCATGCTTCATAATTGGTCGCTCTACAATTCAGACTTGAGGTTGATTCCCTTGGAACTTCTTCCGATGAAACCATGTACAGATATTGATGTCACGATCTTTGGGTCAGGGGTTATGACTTCTGATGATGGAAGTGGATTCTGTCTTGATACGAATCCTAATCAGTCCTCTTCATGTGGTCCAGGAGCACAAGATGCTGATGGTATTCCAATATATTTGAGTGCAATAAAGGAATGGATGATTGAATTTGGGTCATCAATGGTTTTCATTTCAATCCGTACAGACATGGCCTGGTATGATGCCTCTTTTCTCACATTAAACAGGGTCATAATAATCTTCTTGTGTAGTTTATTTTCTATAGAAGTGGGATACACATGAATAAATATGGAAGTTGGGATAATTTCATGTTAAAAGTGTATGCTGATCTCACAAAGTATTTGCAATTTTATCACTTTCTCCATACAATTACTGGGATATCTGTGGATTCCTATGGACATTAAAAAAAGCCAGGAATAGGGGAAAAAATTGAAGAAGTCATTCTAAATAAAATAAAGTATATGTCAATAATGTTTCTGATTTCTCGAATTTTCTTTAGGTATAGACTTGGCAAGCCGTCAAAGCAGTATGCTCCATGGTATGAAACGGTTTTGAGAACAGCCAGGCTTGCAATAAGTATCATCACCTTGCTGAAAGAGCAGAGCCGAGTTGCACGACTTTCTTTTGCGGATGTCATCAAGAGACTGTCTGAGTTCAAGAAGGATCATGGTGCGTATGTTTCGTCTGATCAAGCAGCTGTTGAGCGATATGTAGTTGTCCATGGACAGATTATACTGCAGCTGTTTTCAGAATATCCAGATGAGAAGATAAAAAGGTGTGCATTTGTGATTGGTCTTACAAAGAAAATGGAGGAGAGACATCATACCAAATGGTTAGTGAAGAAGAAAAAGGTTATGCAAAAGGGTGAACCAAATTTGAATCCAAGAGCAGCAATGGCACCCGTGCAATCGAAGAGGAAGGTTATGCAGGCTACAACAACAAGGTTAATCAACAGAATTTGGGGAGAGTACTATTCAAATTACTCACCAGAAGATTTAAAAGAAGAAACTAATTGTGATTTGAAAGAGGAGGATGAAGTTGAGGAGCAAGAGGAAAATGAAGAAGATGATATTGAAGAGGAGAAGCTATTAGTTTCAGAGGAAACTCAGAAACCTCATGCAATCTCAAGATCAACTAAATTGTGCTCAATGAATAAAGAAATAAGGTGGATTGGGGAGCCTGTTGGAAAAACATGCTCTGGTGAAGTGCTTTATAAAAATGCCTTTGTTCATGGTGATGCAATTGCTGTGGGGGGTGCTGTAATAGTGGAAGACAATGAATCATATGAACTTCCAATGATCTATTTTGTGGAGTACATGTTTGAAGCATTGGATGGAACCAAAATGTTCCATGGAAGAGTTATGCATCGAGGATCTCAGACTGTTCTTGGCAATGCTGCAAATGAGAGGGAGGTATTTCTGACAAACGAATGCTTGGCAAGGGGTTTGGAAGATATTAAACAGACCATTGCTGTGGATATTCGCTTAGTGCCATGGGGACATCAACATAGGAAGGATAATGCTAATGCTGATAAAATTGACAGAGCTCAAGCAGAAGATAGGAAGAGGAAAGGATTGCCGATTGAATATTACTGTAAAAGCTTGTATTGGCCGGAGAGAGGTGCTTTCTTTAGTCTTCCCTTTGAAACTATGGGTCTTGGGTCTGGCTTCTGCCACTCTTGCAAAATAAAAGAAGCGCAAAAGAACAAGGAAACACATAAAGTGAATTCATCTCGGACTGGTTTTGTATACAAGGGAACTGAGTACTCTGTTAATGATTATGTCTATGTTGGCCCCCATCATTTTGCTGGGGAAAGTATGGAGCATCTAACTTTTAAGGGTGGGAGGAATGTAGGCTTGAAACCTTTTGTTGTGTGCCAAGTGTTGGAGATCATTGTCACAAAGGAAACCAAACGAATTGAAGAAAAATATACACAGGTTAAAGTCAGAAGATTTTTCAGACCAGAGGACATTTCAGTTGAGAAGGCATACTGCTCTGACATTCGCGAAGTAAGATCTTCAAGAAAATCATGTTATTCTAAGTACAATGCATACCTCTCTGGGCTTTCTATTTGTCATACTTTGATTATCTTATATTTGTGTTCTATGTATTCACATAAACTTTTATCCTTGATTTCTTATAACCTATGATTATAACCCTTTCCTATGGTTTGAATTTACAGGTCTACTACAGTGAAGAAACTCATGTGCTGTCCGTTGAAAAAATTGAAGGTAAATGTGAAGTCAGAAAGAAGAATGATATTCCAGCATGTGACGCTCCTGCCATCTTCCAACAAGTTTTCTTCTGTGAACATCTGTATGATCCTTCCAAGGGGTCCCTCAAGCAGGTGCTCAGTCTTCTGCTCCCTTGTTTAGTGTCACACATACAAATTTGATTAACCAATGGAAATGACATTAAACCATTTTAATGATTCCAAAGCTGCTTTAACTTTTGCAAATTACATTAGTGGACCATTTACTGGATGCACAGAAAAAAGCTTTGCTCTATTGAAGTATAAATTTTCTTCCCATCTCTTGTGGACAGTTGCCAGCTCATACCAAACTAAGATTCTCAACTGGGGATGTGGATGGAGATGTTGCATCTAGAAAGAAAAAAGGAAAGTGTATAGAGGGGGAAGATAATTTAGCATATGATAAACAGAGCGAAGTATCTCAGGAAAATTGTTTGGCAACATTAGATATTTTTGCTGGCTGTGGTGGCCTGTCGGAGGGGCTGCGGCAGTCTGGTAACCCAAATCTCGTTTTATTATTATTATTATTTTTTTCCTTTTCCAAATGCTATATTTGAGAATTTAATCATATCTATTATTAAAGCACTTGATGAAGGGCTATTTGCCGAATCCAACAATGCAGGTGTCTCGTTAACCAAGTGGGCAATTGAGTACGAAGAACCTGCTGGAGATGCCTTTAAACTCAATCATCCAGAGTCAGCGATGTTCATTAATAACTGCAACGTGATTCTTAGGTAAAGTGATTGCACTGAGACAAATCCTCCCACTCCCCCTATCCCAAATGTAATTTTTGAGTGACCTGTTATTCTGTTGTAATACAGGGCTGTGATGGAAAAGTGTGGGGATGCAGATGACTGTATTTCAACTTCTGAAGCTGCAGAGCTTGCTGCAGCTCTTAAGGAGAAGGATATTGCTGATTTACCACTTCCAGGACAAGTAGATTTTATAAACGGAGGACCTCCATGTCAGGTTTGTGCAGATGTTGGCCTCTTTTTCTCCTATCCACCTATCATTTATATCAAATACATCTTTGGCCATTTATTGGATGATAACAGCAAAAGCTGCATTTTTCCAGGGTTTCTCTGGAATGAATAGGTTCAATACAAGTACTTGGAGTAAAGTTCAGTGTGAAATGATCTTAGCATTCTTGTCCTTTGCTGATTACTTCCGGCCAAAGTACTTCCTTCTAGAGAATGTGAGGAACTTTGTGTCCTTCAATAAAGGGCAGACATTCCGTTTAACTCTTGCTTCACTTCTTGAGATGGGTTATCAGGTAGATATGCATGTACTTGGGTGCCATATGTTTGTTGTATGCATTTGGGTTAATGTGCATGTGTTTCTGGAGCTTATGGGAGTTGGTTTTGTTTGTGTTAAGGTGAGGTTTGGTATTCTGGAAGCTGGAGCTTATGGTGTTTCTCAGTCACGAAAACGTGCATTTATATGGGCTGCCTCCCCTGAAGAGATACTCCCAGAGTGGCCAGAGCCAATGCATGTCTTTGCTGCCCCGGAGTTGAGAATAACATTATCGGGGAATCTGCAATATGCTGCTGCTCGAAGTACAGCAAGTGGAGCCCCTTTCCGTGCAATAACTGTAAGAGATACAATTGGTGAACTCCCGGCTGTAGGGAATGGTGCCTCCAAGCAAAATCTAGAGGTATATCTTGTAGTTGTATGTACTTCTTCAGACTAACTAATATGTAACTGGCCTTTAACTATCTTATTCTCTTTGGCTTTTTGTTTCTCAGTATCAAAATGACCCCGTGTCATGGTTTCAAAAGAAAATTCGAGGGAATATGGTTCTTTTGACCGATCATATATCAAAAGAAATGAATGAGCTTAATCTCATTCGATGTCAGAAAATTCCAAAGCGGCCAGGTTCTGATTGGCATGACCTTCCAGATGAAAAGGTACTAACATAAATTACTGGAGTTGAGGTTGTTATTAGCCTACTTTTGAGTTTGTCGAGCTCAATATTTTTGTATATGCAATAATACAATTCATGTAAAATGCAGATAAAGTTGTCTACCGGACAAATTGTTGATTTGATACCATGGTGCCTGCCAAACACGGCCAAGCGACACAATCAGTGGAAGGGGCTGTTTGGGAGGTTGGATTGGGAAGGGAACTTCCCAACTTCCATCACGGACCCTCAACCAATGGGTAAGGTGGGGATGTGCTTTCATCCTGAGCAGGACAGGATCCTTACAGTTCGTGAATGTGCCCGATCGCAAGTAAGATTTCAATGTCCTTTGATCATTTCTAATTAGCATCAAAAGAAACTATAAAACATGGGTTTTTGGAAATATTTTTGGAGTTCAAATTTATTTTGAATTATAATCTGGATTCTGAGGGTTATTTGGGAATATGGACATTTGGCACAACTGAACCAACAAATTCACAATCTAGTCAAGTTAATCAAGAATTCCCTCTATTACAGGGTTTCCCAGATAGCTACCAGTTTGCTGGTAATATTCAACACAAGCACCGGCAGATCGGAAATGCGGTACCTCCTCCATTGGCATATGCGTTAGGGAGAAAACTCAAGGAAGCGTTGGACAGTAAGAGGTCTACATAATGCATTAGCCATCTCTCATCAGTATCTATTGGGTTAGCCATTGCACAAAGCAGATGATACTTTTACCAATGATGGTTACCTAAGAGTTTGTTGATATTGCCCCATTCGCTTACAAAATGTGTAATTCATGTCTTTACTTTTTCCTCTCTTTTTTCAACCCCAGTATACGGCAGTATGAGATTAATGGATATTGTTTTGTAAGAACTGAATTTTAACATAAATAAAAAGAGGAGAAGAAAAAGGGAAGGCCATTTGCAAAGTCTAAAATCTGTAGGTAAACACACCGGGACTTATCAGCCCCACTCACAGTATTAAGGGATATAATATTAGTTTGAATTGAGATGGTCAATTTTTGACACAACTTGTCAATTCAACATAAAATTTACAGATTAAGATTGAATAATTAAATGGGTTGAAATTTTAATACAAAATTGGTAGATTTAGATTCAGGGTTCTACTTGTTTAATTAAATGAGTTAAGTTATTGTACCCATATAAAGTAGAAAGTGTAGTAATTCAAACTAGTTAATCAAACAAAACAAGATTCCTATTGCCAATATATATACACAATTTCAAAGGAAGGGTTGGTTCAAGTGATAAGGGCTTCGATTTTGGTACTACTTCTATGAACTAAGATTTATCATGAAGTCACGCCCGCGCCTTACTAGAAAGAATGCTTTGTATTGGTGAAGTGTTTGCCTGAGAAGGGTGAATTCATAAACTAGCCCTACTTTGGAGGAATTTCCCGGGTTTGTTCTAAGCAGGAAGAAATTATATCACCCAAGCTTCTTGCAAGAACGAAAAACCTTGAAAGAATAAACTGCACTTCAATTTGGGATGGAAGGGAACAATCCCATATTGCAGTAATCACCGGTGACGGAACTTGGGCCGAACTGTCACCATCCCTGGCCTCAACTCATCAAAGTGATATCTGCACCAATAACGCTACTGCTCATTTACATAACAAATCTCAAGTGCACCGTTTCCAACTTGTTAAAATTTCATTTTGTTAGGTTAGGAAGGAGGAATTTCAACCTGTTCTCATTGAGGTAACTCCTCACAGCTGTTGGGATTGCAGCATGTCCTCGGCTATGATTCCCTACACCTGTAGGAGTAGACACAGCATTTAAGTGTCACTGACTTGCAACTATGAATGTGGCTTCGATTCATTATGATTCAACAACAACAACATTAAATCATGAGGATAAAAGTGAAGTGGCTAAAACTACACACTTCAAACTTCAAAACAGTCTGAAAAGAACACGTGAAGCATTCAAATGTTCATTAATGTTGGGACAGTTGCAGGCCTCGTGAGCTACGTACTCAATGGTCATCAAATTCAATGCAGGCGCCCAATAATTTCTAGTTGGTTTCTAGTTGAACCAAGAGTAAACGCAATCTTTAATAGAAATAGCAAAAATAGCTGCACTTCAGTGTAGGTCATCTTACCTGTTATGACCTCTAATGACGTTGGCCTCTGCCTTGATGGTATATCTAACTTTTCTGCGTCAGTGAAAGTAAAGGACTCAACAAGTGATGAAGAGACCCCTTTTGGAAATACTGAATGATTCGGGTGCACTTGGGTTTCAATCTCCTGCAGACGCTCTTGCAAGGCTTGAATAGCTTCTGCTGCGTGAAGACCATGCAAGTCCAATTTCCACAAATCGTTGCCGCCATTTCTGATACTAAGAATTTCCTTGGCTGCCTTGGCATTCAGCCTCTCAGCAGCCGACCGGTGTTGTCGAGCCTTGAGAGAGTGGTGTTGGGCAGACGCATGATCATCTCTTAGAAAGGCGTTTGTGGCCGCCCTTGAGTGCTGGGACGCTGACCTGTTCATTCAAAAGAAATCTCGGTCGCTACCATCTATTATATGGTGATCAAACACCATGCTCTTTTCATCAAGTATGGTAATTAGCATTGTGATTACCGCATTCTAAAAGTCCCGTCTTAGAACTCAATTGAACAGATTTATCTTGATAAACTCATAAAAGTAGAACTCAAAATTATGTGTCTCAAAACTGAGAGAGATTCCAATAATGGTTTCAAGCCATCCGCCCACTTATTAGGACAAATGGGTCCACCTCTAAAAGATTCGCATCTAGCCATTGATAGCAATCCGAATCCTCTCATAAGTAACATCCATCACAAGCAAAAGCGAAAGGTAATACATCATTAACAGGGCTTTCATGGTACATAGCAATATAAAATTTAATGTGAATGAAAAAAGTCCTGATCATGCAAGTAGATGCCGCCATATTCATACGTACCTCATCGTTTTCAACGCATCTTTTCTATGGATCAAGTATAAGTCATCCTCTTCCCACTCGGGTTCGACGGGCACGTACTTCAATCGCTCCAAAATCAATTTTTGGTCAATGGCCTCGTCGGAAAGCTTTTCCCCAAAACAATCGTTTTCGTCAACCAATTCCTTGCCGTTGTATTTGAGAGAGTCCTCAAGATCAGCGAGGCTCCAGCTCGTAGTCATGGTGTTTCCCAAAGAAACACTAGAACTAGAACCCATCTCCGCATTGCTTGTTGGTCTGTTGTCTTCAAAGCCGTCGTAATTGGCAACCATTGCCTTCAACAACGTTGAGGCCCTATCCATATTATTATCCGCTGCTGCCAGGACATCCTGAAGCAGGCTATTGTCGGCCCAAGGGTGGAGCTCTTGGAGCTTCGGAACGGCTAAAACGCGGTCGTTTTCCTTATTGCTAGACGTTCCACGAGAATCACCGACTAGTGTTTTTGCCGGTTTTTGGTATTTCCCATGCTTATGCTTCTGATCATCTGCCAAAGCTGGAAAATCTACAGACGGCAGGAGCAAAGATGAGGAGGAAGGCTTGTCGTTATCGTTGTTATTATTTGTGAGACAGGGGAGCAGGGGTGGGAAGGGGTCGTTGAGAATATCGGGTTCAAGGCCTTGTTTCTGTCGCTGCTTCAGGTCAAAGGAGGCCCAACCACCAGATTTACCCCTCCCCCGTGACATCTTCTGCCGTCGCCAAGAGCTGGCACAAATGGAAAATCTAAATAATTCCCAAAAGCAAACGGATCTGGAAAAAATTACAACAAGAAGATTAGAAATAGGAAATAGGAACCAAATACTTTGTCAGCTTGTGTTGATCGTTTCCGGTAGGTGTTATTTGGGCAGGAATGGTGGTACCCAAGGCGTCGATGGATCGGATATCGATGGAATCTCAAGAACATACAGAACTTCTGCAATCAAACGCTCCCACGAACCGATTCTGCATCTCTTATCCATATAATCTTCAGAGAGAGACGAAGCAGAAACAATTACTCTCGGAGACGGAAGAGATGAGTCTGAGGACGACAATGATTGCAGACGGAGAAAGCCAAGAAGGGAGCGACGGGCGGCTTCTTAAATTACGAAATTATCCTCACTCCACTCCTTGACGCGTTCTCAAATACTCCTGTGGGGCCCAAGAGGCGATGACTACTCCGGAGACCGACAATGTACGACTTTTAGAGACGATCTCCTCTTCCCCTTTTCTTTTTTCTCATCCTACTTTGTCTTTTAAAAATAAGTTAAATTCGTGTTAGCCCACTTAACTAACAAGGGAAAATTGACTTTGAGGTATGAGACTACGAGGCATGTGACGGGGTTTGAAATCTTCTAACTTATATTGATTAATGGAGATGTATTAGAAAGTTAAATAAATAAATTAAAAAAAAAATTAACGTGACAAATCATAAGTGACTGACAAAGAAAAAAATTATATTTTTTTATTTAAATTTTTTTTAAAAAAATTAATTAATTAATTTGAATCTCTAACACTTTAATGATACCCGTGCTTAGCCTAAAAGAATAGTGCATCAATCAGAGATTCAATGATTCATACTTAATTTCAATTTACCTTCATCTTCGTTGTCACCTCACTACCCAAACCCCACACTATCTTGGATCAAAATCCCCAGCAATTTTTTTAAAATTATCAGCCAGTTTTTTTAAAAATCTCAGCCATTAAAGTAATCTAATGGCTCAAAATAAATAACCCTTTTTTTCAGTAGATAACATATATTTTGAAGTTGAATTTCAAAATTTAAAATTTTAAGTTTATCTCTCATATATTAAATAAATGTTTAATTTTGAGCCATTAGATCTCTTTAATAGCTGAAATTTTCAAAAAAACTAGCTAACAATTTTAGAAAAATTGCTAGAGATCTTAATCCCGCTACCTTTCTCTTCCTTTGCCGACAACATTGACTGCCCCTCCATCTATCACTGTCTTTTTGTTATTATCTTTTTTATTGGATATGTAATGAGAATCGAGGATACGTTTTAATTGAACAAGCTATCATCGATAGGGAATAATCAGTGGCGGAGCCAGAGTTTCAATATTGGGGGAGCCGCTAAAATTTTTTTTTGGCATCTTACAAAATTTTCTTTTACTTAAAAATTTGGTAATTCACATAATATATGCATCACAAAAAAAAAAAAACTATAAAAATTCATAAATATGTGCTCAAATTGATATATTATAAATGTAACATGTCGGCACTACATAAAAAAGACAAAAAAATAAAAAATAAAATGTCTAGAATTGCACTTTATGATCTGCTTTTAGAAGTATAAAATCATCAAGTATCGAATATAAGTCAAGGCTCTCAACAATTTCCTTTTCAATGTAGAGAACTAAGCTATTTGCAAGAAAATAATTCTCTATTTTGTTGCGTAGTCATATTTTAACAATTTTTATTACTAAAAATGCTCGTTTAGTAGTTGTTATAAACACTAGAAGAGTCAAAATAAGACGGATCAATCTATCAATAAGATAATATATCTTTTTAATTTTTCTGTCTTTGCCAATCTTTGGCATAATTCTACAATAAAAGACAAATTTTGTAATGTTGGTTCAATAAGCACATCCAATTCAAAATATCTCAACTGGTATCGCAAATTAATTTTCTCATGCTCAGAAAAATCAAGAGGATAATACTTCTTCACAAGGATACATATATTGTCAATATTGAAGAATTTATAAACATCTTTTTGATTCAAAGCAGAGCTAAATATCAAAAGTTTCATCGCCTTTTTACCAAACCAACTATCAAGCTCTTGCAATTGATTGAGACACCCAATTTGAAGACACACAAATGCAAATTCTAAATGCTCACAAATGCCCACACAAATACCCAAATGCCCTTTCTCACAAATCTGCCCCTTCAAATTGGAGCCACTCATTTTCTCTCTCTCCCACTTTCTCCCTTTTGCAACTGGGGCTACTGCCCCTTCAAACGCATTTTTCCCATGCTTTTCCAAATGGCCTAATGGCCTCCTTAAATAAGCTAAACGTCTTCTTTCATTTTTCTTCCATATTAAATGAGCTACCAACACACACCTATCATTATTAAATTATCATTTAATCCTCTTGACAGAATAGCTTGCAAAAGTCTTCCAATTCTTTCATTTCTCTTCACGCATCTCCCTCTTCCTCATTTCTTTCTTCGGCATTTTATTCAACCAAGATACTCCCCCAAAAGAGCCATAAAACATGACTTCATATTTTTATGGCTTGTGCATTTGCTTGTCTTCTTTTCTTACCAAATCATCCCACTTGCAAGATGGCTGAAGGCTTCATATAATTTTTTTAAATTTTTTTAACTTCTTGGGGGAGCAGGGAGCTGGCTCCCCCTGGTCCACATGTGGCTCCGCCACTGGGAATAATGCTATTGAGTGCAGTTGCAGCATTGGATTGAGAATAATGGTATATATAATATTTTTATATTGACCCTTAAAATAAGCATTGAAAATAACTCGAATATAATATAATTCTTCTGCAACTATCGCACGCTAGATACAGAGTCTCTCATATTTTAGAGTTTAGAGCAGACGAAATCCTTGACCTGCCCAATCAACTGCGACGACTCCGGCAATTCGGGAAACAGATAAAACGCGTGGATCATGGTCGGATACTCCATTAGCCGCGCCTCTTTCCCTGATTTCTTTAACCAATCGTAGTACCTCCTCTGCCAGTCCTGTAACGGGTCGAATCCCCCGACAAACACAACCGTAGCCGGATACTCCATACCCGACATATCAATCGCATTCGGCCCGCTCACGTTGGCCGCCTCGTGGTCCCGGTTAGCCCCGTCCGGCAAGAACACCTTCCAAAGCCAATCCGTCCTGGAAATCGAAACCAACGGAGCCCTCGATAATCGGATCTCCGACTCCGTCCGCTCCTCTCCCCCGAAAAACGGCTGGATCGATATCAACCCGGAAACGTTCACGACCCGAAATCTCTCCTGACACGCCCGAACCGCCACGTGGTGGGCCAAGTTCGCACCCGCGCTATCACCAGCCAAGAAACACTTGGACACGTCAGCGATCTCAGGCAGTACCTGTACGCCGTGGCCGTGGTCGCGGTCGAGGAATTTAAGAACGTCCAAACCGTCGTCGTATGGAGAAGGGAAGCGATGCTCGGGGGAGAGACGGTAATTGACGGAGATAACAACAGCAGGGAGTCTACGTGCGAAACGACGACAAACGGCGTCGTATGCTTTGGAGGAGGGTGAGAGGAATGTGAAGCCGCCGCCGTGGAAGAAGATGATGACCTGGGAGGAAGTGGCGTTGCTGGTGGGAGTGAAGAGGCGGAACCAGAGGTTGCGCTCGGGGTCGACGGTGATGTCGGAGGACTTGACGCCGTTGATGGGATTGGGGGTAGGAGATGAGCTGAAATCGAGGAGGGAGATGATACGGCGGTTGAGGGTTCCGTCGGTACGGCGAACGGCGTCTGTGACGGCGGATGCGGCGGATATGGAGAGGCGAGTCCTCCATGGGAGGGCCGGTACAGAATCTGATGAGTTTCTGCTCATGTTGCCAGGAAGAGGTGTATCGATACGTGCATGTGTCGTGAACGTAAAGGTGAAGATGACTAGATGAGAGGGGAAGAAAGAAAGGAAGGAAGAGCGAGTGGGGAAGTTGCTGAAAATGGCCGAATAAAATAGAGGAGGGAGGTGGGGCCAAGTACAGGTGAGAGAGATGGCCTTCAATTAACGTTGGCCTTCAATTCATGTCAAAAAAAAAAAAAAACATTGGCCTTCAATTAAATGGACCGGAGAGTATCAATTGATGGTTATGATCTGTTCTTAGGGATCCTAAAGGCAAGAAGATCCTAAGGCCATCAATGAAACATTTGTCCCATTAAAAAAAAAATAATACTTTATTATTTTACTTTTAAAAATAAAATAATAAAAAAATTCATGGGATAAATGAGAGTGACGGGACTCCCAAGGGGCTCCGACGATGCCAAGCAAGAGCTAGATCTCGGCGTTCTGGCTTCCGAAAATGGTTGGCACGGAGTGGTGTGATTTTTCAGTGTTTGGCTTCATCCAAGACTTCATGTTTTGCCATGATCTGTTGGTGCTCTTGTTGGGGACATTTCTTCTGGGCTTGGGACCTCCAGAATCGTATCCAGCCCATCTTCACAATCATCGCTTTGATCTGCGTATGTTTGGCAAATGTTTTCATCTCATTGCTTTGATTTGGTTCTGTTGTTTAAATTTGGATTTGGCCCTTGGGGTCTTGATGAGGGGCAGGATAAGAGACAGAAATGAAGAGGAATGTGGTGAGGGTGACTAAGAGGGTGAAGTAGAGCCAGAAGTAAAAGGGGTTTGGAGAGAGAGATTTGGAAGTGGGTTGTGAAATGGGTTCTTCGGTTTTTAGTGGTTGAGTTTTGGAGTGTGACTGCTTGGGAGATTGAGGCTGGTCTTCCTCTTCGGTTATGATCGCCATTGATGGGGTTTTGGAGCTTTGATAGCAATTACCAGGATTATTTTTTATTTTTGGCCTAGACCGGCGGTCAAGAGTGGCACCCTCAGGCCAAACGGTGGCCACCCCAAGGGCCATGTCAAAAAACTAAAAACAAAATATTACTATATTGTTTTATTTTTTATTTATTTAAAAATAATAAATAATATTTTATTATTTTTTCAATAATAAAGCACGTGGCAGAATGATGGCCCATAATTTTTTCAGGGCCATTTTGGTCATTAATTGGAGATTTCTCCGATCCGCAAGGACCGGAGAGGATCCAAATCCCGCGTTGCGGTGGGTTGGACCAAGCGCCCGAGGGTAAATTATTATATTACTGCCCAATTAATAATTTTTAAGGAAAACTTCAGTCTGCCACTTTGAACTTTTGGTCGTTTGTACAAAATTTTCTTGAACTTTAAAAAATCTTATTTACCCCCATGAACTTTGATTTGTTTTCACTTTATCCCCATTATGTTAGTTTTCATGTCAAAATCAAATCCGTTTGATTTTTATGCCCATTATACCTTCACTCAAAAAATACACAGTTTTTAGTTCTAAAACTACAACACCCATCCAACCCAAAATAAAGGTCGTTTTGGCCATTATTATTATTTTTTTTTTAAAGAAAAATGAAGTATTTTATTTTATTTTTTTAAAAGAAGAAGAAGAAAATCAAAGCCACCCCCTTGGCCAAAATGGGGTGGCCGGACCACCCCATTTTTGGCCAAGGGAATGGCTGGATCCACCCCATGGCTAGTTTGGGGGTTGTCTGGTCACCCCTAAAAAGGCAAAAAAAAAATTGCCAACGAGAATGGGTTTAAGCTTTTCGAGGTAGCCGAACCACCCTTAAAGGCTTGAGAATGGTTTCGGCCACCTCCTATTGCTCGTATGGGGTGGCTCCAACCACCCCTTGGCAAAAAAAAGGGTGGTCCGGCCACCCATTTTGGCTTCCAGCCACCCTGATTTTCTTCTTTTTAACTTTTTTTTATTTTATTTTTATTTCTTTAATTTGATTTTCTTAAAATAATAATAATAATAATAATAATGCTCAAAATGGCGTCGTTTTGGGTTGGGGGTGTTGTTGATTTAAAGCCCAAAACGGTGTAGTTTTTGGGTGAGCTTATAATAGGCATACAAATCAAATGGATTTGATTTTAACGGTGAAAGCTAACAAAATGAGGTAAAGTGAGAAATTAAAAATTCAGAGGAGTAAATAAAATTTTTTAAAAGTTTTTAGGGGTTTGTACAAACGGCTTGAAGTTCAAGGGTGGGGACAAATCGAAATTTCTCCTAATTTTTAACTGTGATAATATCTTTCTAAACTATTAAAAATTGTTGATACGTAGTTTAGAAATATTGATAATTTTTAATAGTTTAGAAATATATTATCACAGTTAAAAATTAGGGGAAACTTCTATATATATTAAACTTCAATATTCGTTTTACTAAACTATTAGGGATGTCTAAACGATTATAACCGTTCAGTCATTGGCTATTAGAGCCAAGAGCCAAAAGTCCAACCCAGATCAGTAACCCATTCCTCTTCATCTCTCTCAATGCAGTACTTTGGAAACTATGAATCTCAGCAGCAATCTCATTTGGGGAATCATCCCAGATCAGATTTCTCAGTTTGGTTAGGTGCTTGATTTCAGCGGAAACCATGTTGAGGGTAAGATCCCAGAAAGCGTAGGCTCATTGACGAACCTTCAAGTTCTCAACTTGGGAAGAAACTTGCTTTCAGTTACCTGCTTGAGAGAAGAGAATGAGAGGGAGATTGAGTCGGGAAGAGAGCTGGGCGAGAGATGGGAGAGGCAGAGACAGTCAGAAGTTCAGAACAGAGGCGAGAGAAAGAGAGGGTGAACTTAGAATTGATGGCGCGAGAGAAGGACGGTGAACAGTTTTTTTATTATTTTGATTTTGATTTATTTTTGAGGTAGTTATTTTTTACCTCATTAACTACAGCGCCTTGACACTTTTTTTTATTTTTATGAACTATTAATTATAACACTTGAGCTCATCAAATTATCATTTTATGACATTTTTTCCACTTTCATCGGTCAAAAGAGTTAAAACTAATGATCAATGATCATATAATCTGTATGTGCCATTTTAATTTTTTTTTCTTCCATTTTTATCCCCACTTCATATTTTTGGATTAGGGTTTAAGAGAATATAATTGTCATTTTATCGATTTGAAGTAAGGGCAAAAAAAAAAAAAAAGTTAATCATTAGATTTAACTCATTTAACTGACGAAAGGATAAAAATGTCATAAGATAGTAGTTTGATAGGGTTAAGTGTCATAATTGATAATTAATAGAAAAAAGTGTTAAGTCACTGTAGTTCAAGGCTAGTAGTTACTTTCTTATTTTTTTAAGAGTAAATATATAATAACACCTTGGGTCGTCATTCCAGAATTTTAAAATGCTTAGGTTTTTTTTTTTCGAAAATTTATTCCCTGGGTGTAAGGAAACTACAATAAAATCCCTGTCATCAATGTTTCGTTAACTGCCGTTAATGGACCCAAAACGCACTGTTTTGTTTGATTAAAATATTAATTTTAAATTTTTAGTAGTTTCCTCGTAGTTTCCTTACACGCAGAGAGTAAATTTTTTAAAATGCACCATTTTAAAAATGCACTATTTTATTGTAGTTTCTTTACACATAGGGTGTAATTTTTTTTAAAAAACCTAAGTATTTTAAAATTCTGGAAGGACAACCAAGATGTTATTATATATTTACCCATTTTTTAAATATAAATAATATTTTATTATTTTTCTGTTAGTGGAATGTTCTGGTCCGTCAGATGAAAATGGACGGTTCATTGAGGATTTGAGAATCTCAAATCCCCTCAGGAATTCGAGCAGATCCTGATCCTAAAATTTGCGGGTATGGTAAAAACTTGTGGGCCCACCGTAGCAAGCAATCACGGAGCTAACTGTAGGGAATCGAATCTCTCTTTGTGTCCGGTTTCAATAGTGAGTATCAGAGTTCCGTGGCGTGTGTTTGGTTACAGCGAGAACACAGATCTTCTCTCTCTGGATTTCTTGTAGAAGGAAAAGGCAAAAGGGGATGATGAAGACGCTAAGCGCCGAAGAGTCAAAGACGCTCTACGCTCTGCTGAAATCGGAGCAGAGGCCATTGGATGAGATCGCGTCAGACTTCAACTCCAAGTTCCCTCCCGCTCGCCACTTCGTTGCTTGCTCCTCCCTCGTCCTCCTTCTACAGGCAATGTGTTCCCAATTCCTTTCTCTCTTTCTCTCGCTCGCTCGATATATATATCTTTTAATGGTTTTTAGGGTTAGGGTTTATGACTTTTCAATGCCGTTTTCGCACTCTGCTTGGAATTTTTGCTATTAATGCTTTGATTTTGGGTACTCTTGCTAGCAAATAATATTTAAAAGAGTTTCAATATTTTTCGAAGTAGTCTTACAATAGACTAGGGACACTGGGTACCATTCTGGCAGATAACCCGATGATCTTAGGAACTGGGATTTTAGATTAGCTGATGGGGTTCTTGGAATTTTAACTACAGTAGTGAATTCATACAACATTCCAAAAGCGGCCTCCAATTTGGCCTCAGGTCAGTCAATCTGCCTGCTCCCCAACCCATCCAAGGTGTTCAACCCAAGCTTGAGATAGTTTGGCTTCTGTCTCTTATTGACTTCTTCACAATGTTCATGGATCAAATATTCATAAGAGTATGCATTTTGGACTAAAGAATCAATGAATTGTGAAACTTAATAATTTACTCTGCTATTACAAAAATATACTTATATTATCTTAGAAGCATGGGGAATGGTCCCTTCTGGGACACCTGATGAAACTGGAATGTTATAGAGAAGATTAACATGACCCCTGCACAACGATGACACCTGATTGGTCACTTCGTTCTTTGATATTTTGTATTCTCTCTAGTTGAGACGAGGAGACGAGGAAAAACCTATTGGGTCCCTTCAAAAAAAATTTTACTCTTGCTCGCTCCCCATTTCCTTGGAAGAACATTTGAAGAATTACAGCTCCTTCGAGAGTCACATTCTTTTTGTGGATGGAGGTGTTAGAGAAGATTTTTAACTTTGGATAACATAAGAAAGAGACGTCATAGTAGTAGACTAATGTTGCTTGTGCAAGAGGAGCGGAGAGACAATAGATCACTTCTTCTTCATTGTGAAGTGGCTGGAAAATTGCGTGTTTCGATCTTCCGTCTTTTTGGTGCTGAGTGGGTCATACCTAGAAGGGTGATAGAGTTGTTGGCTAGCTGGAGAGGTCAATGGGGAAGTCATTTCACTTTAGAAGCCTGGAGGATGACTCCTCTGTGCTTAATGTGGTACATTTGGAGAGAGCGGAATGTGAAGAAATTTGAATATTGTGAGAGATTGATATTAGATTTAAAAGTTGTTATGTTCAAATTTCTTTATGCTTGGATGATAGGTACCATACTCCTAGATTTTTTAGTTTCACAGAATTTTTGGACTTATGTTATTATTTTTCTCCCAAATTTGGGGTTTCTCTTATATACTTCCTGTGTACATGGGTATGGGTTGTGCCTCTTTACACCTTTTGAGATTGATTTGCTTATAAAAAAAAAATTATGAGCACTTTCATTCTAGTTTAGCGCTCCTTTTGGTCTGTGTTACTATCACTATGTCTAAAAGTTTGGAGGACGAAGAGAAGATGAGAGGGTAAGGGGAGCAGGAGAGGTTTCCTTTGTTTGAATATTTATTGAAGAGTATGGATGGAAGAGATAGTTATACCCTTCCCCTTTTCTGGTTGTAAAGTGAAAAGGAGAATTATGTAAATTGACAATAGAGAGAGAGAGAGAGAGAGAGCATATCTATAACGGTTATTTTATTTTATTTAATTTTTAATTTTTAATTTTTCTGAGCGATACGTAGGAAAAGGAAATTTGAGGGAATTTTCAAAAGGGCTTTGTGTTGATATGAAACGTTTTTTCAAATCTTTTCCTCTACCTGCTCAAAAATACCTGTAAACAGGGGGGAGGGGAGGCCCTCTCTTCCCCTCTTCCCCATCCACCCCATCCAAATGGACTGTATCTGTTGATATTTAGTAAGTTGTTTGATATATTAAAACCCAACCTCATTAAGTTCCTTCTAGGGGCATTTGTAAAGTGATTCTTCCATATGTCAGGTAGAAATTACAGAAATTGATATGCTTTCTTTCTGTTTGGTTTGACAATAATGTCACATGTTATAGTATTTTAAGATAAATTCTAAAATTTAATGCCAATGATGTGTAATACATGATTGGACTGACCTGATAAACTTTCTTTAGGAATATCACCCAATCGTGGTAGTAACTGATTGTGCTCCCTCAATTTGCTGATACCCAGTCTTTTAATAGTTGTTGTTGGTGTGTGGTGGTTTTTTTTTTTTTAAACATTGAACATGTGAATGATTTTCCAATTTTCCTATTCACCCTCCTCTTTTCATGTGTTTCCCCAATCACTGTACTCATCCCCTGGTTTTGCTTATCACTATCTTCCTAGAATTATGAAAGGCCATGTTTTTGAGCAGATTTTATGCATCTTTTAAAAATACTGTAACAAGTTGTTCCACAAATCAAGACCATTGGAACATGTGAATGATTTTCCAATTTTCCTATTCACCCTCTTTTCATGTGTTTCCCCAATCACCGTACTCATCCCCTGGTTTTGCTTATCACTATCTTCCTAGAATTATGAAAGACCATGTTTTTGAGCAGATTTTCTGCATCTTTTAAAAATACTGTAACAAGTTGTTCCACAAATCAAGACCATTTTTAAATGTTAATTGTTCTAAGTTTCCAACGTTCTACTCTGTGGGTCTAAAAAAAGAGAAAAAGATCATTCATTGCTCTATCCCTATTTCCTTTAGCTATATGGATCAACTTATGGTCATTATCTTTGGACTCAGATTGATAGTACTTTGGCTAATTGTTTTTCTCTTGCAGCCTACCTAAGTTGTGACACACAGCCTCCTTGTTAAGCTAAGAATGTAAATCTACTTATCTAGTTTATAACCAATCACATTATGCCATGTCATGAATCAATTTCATGCCTTCACCTGTACCATCAAATAATTTTTTATCTTCCCTTAAGGAAAACAGAAGAATTGTTTAATGCATTTCAGTTTTTGATTATGAATGAGCAAGTGATAGAATGAAGGAAGGTGTTTAAAATATTCATTCACCTGAAATTTTCTGATTAGTTAGGAGTTAACATGTAGGTTAAATGTTTCTACACCTTGAACGTGATGAGGGGGTTAAGTGTTACCTACTAAACTTTGAGGAGGTTCCATGTTTTATGGCCTAACCATAGGGGAGTGAAATGTATTTTTTATTTTCATAGCAATTGCTGACTGCTGGATGTTTAATTATTGCAGGACAAAAAGATGCTTTATTCAACTCAACGTTTGGTTGCATTCACGATTCTTCATCAGGCTTATGCCTCCCAGAAATCTTCTGCAAACCCTTTTATTACTTTTACTGTAAATGTAAGGAAATTATTGTGTTAGTTTGAAATCCAAAATGGCAATATTTTAGTGAAGCATCTAAAAAATAGTGTACCTTTGGCATACAGGTTGCATCTGATGATGAAGCTGAAATGTATGAGAGGGCATTTATTCTACAGCTGCTAGGCTCTGATTGCTCTAGTAGTGGCAAAGAGGTTCTACTTTCTTAGTTTAGCCTTTTGTTTTGTATAGTTGAATGATCTTGTCAATTAGTTGTTCTGTGGAAAACTTGCTAATTAGGATGTGTGTTTGTGAACTACAACAAACTTTTGGACAGTTTGACATGTGAGCAAATGATGCAAATGAAGCAAATGAAGCAAATGAATATTTGCTCATTGCTATGTATGTTGCCCTTACCTATTGGATGTTTGAACTCTTTAGGGGGTTAATTTAGCACCTACTTAGGAATTCTGGAGTTCCCCAGCTATGTTGCATGGACATTTGTATGTTTTCACATGTCAATACTCAGGAAATGGATCTGGCTGTCTTGGGAGTGCTGAAGAATGCTTAACAGCTGTCTGTTTAGCTTAGCATGTTCATCATGGTACTGAAACTCTTGACATGCCTGTGTTATGAAGAGTTAAGAAAATTAGCAGATTGAAATTTGGCTGTCTTTGGTTATGATCCTCTTTATTAATCTGACACACTTGGTTGTTAGGTATGTGTGTGTACCATTTGTACATGACATGGGATGCCGTACATCTACAAATCTTGGTTCTTGGATATGGTCTGTTATTTCGTCTTTAACCCCAAAGAACAGAGTTGGATGCATATAGGTTTTTGTTAGTATAAGGTGTTTGAATTTTGTAGTAAATTATGTTACAAAGAGTTGTGCTCATATTTGATTTAAGCCTCTTTGCACATGTTCCAGTACCTAGTTTTTACTGCGATTTGACCTTTTGAATTGGAAGATGATTCTGTCAATGATTACGATTTTCTGAAGTGGGTCCTTTTTTTTTTTTTTAAACAGTTTCTTAAACAGTCTGCTACAGATTACACCAGAGGTTTTGATCCTTCAGTGCATGTAAGTTGGATAAATACAATAGTTTTAGGTGGATATATGCAGTTGAGCTTTTGATGAGTAAAATCGAATCAAGGCTATGCAAGGGATCCCCATTGCTGAGGCAGGGATCTTGACACTATTACCTTTTCATTTTAATTCTATATATTTTCTTGACATTCTTCTGTTTTTTCTACTATCAGGATTATCCAAAACGTGAACAGTTACAGCAGCAGTATTGTGATAAAATCCATTCAGAACCATATAATTGCTTATTTAAGGATGATTCAGTGAAAAGTGTGGTGCCAGACCCTGATGTACCCCATGGCTGTGATGCAAACTCGCCAGAGTATGAACCTTAGCAATGGAGAGGCTTTTACATTTTATTTTTTATTGTTGTTTTACATATGAAGCTTTATCACACAGATGTTAGCCCCGGCGACTAAAATGTATGTTCTTGTGTATTCAACAATTTCATATTGTGCATTTGACATTACCGGTCATATTTTAGGTTTGACCTGCAACCTGGAGCCAAACCAAAACTTGGATCTGGAGATAGGGAAGATACAGTGATGGGGTTATTGCGGAATTTGTCTCTTGAAGGATTAGGTCCTCAATGGATCAGGCCTCTTCCACCAAGGCTTCCAGTACAGGAGGGGGAAGTAAGAATTTAAGAGTTTATTTTTTGATTAATTTGTTTAGTTTATTGGTGTACTTGATTTATGCTTGTAAAGCCCTTTTCAGCTAGTGTGGCTCAACCCTGATGACAATCATGAACTTTTATGGGACTATGGTATGTGCGTTGATACTAGCAGAGGGGCAGCAGTAAGGGACTTAATTGCAAAAGCTTTGAAGGGACCACTTGTGCCTCCACAACAAGAGGTGGTTATCACAGACAATATTTATTATGATATTATCAGTCCAAAATTGCATTCGTTACCCTAATGCTTCTATACAAACAAGTCATATTAAATGTATTTGTTCCATGGAAGTGTCAAACCCTGGGAGCTTCCATTGACCTTTTCTAAAAATTGGGAAAATTTTCCTATATAGGTTGTGGGACCCCTCTCAAGTTAGGATAAATTAATGGTATAGAGTTCATAGGTTTTTTTAAGTATTTTTCGTTTTATGCGCAGATGATTTAGAATGTTGTCTTGTGCTACTTGCATGAGTTCGGATACATCTTATTCTTGCTATGCCTCTTATTGGAGGGACGAAAAGAGCAGGGGCTTTATTAGTCGTACCTTTGAAATTTTAGAAAGTTACTAGTAAGGGTTTGGGATTCTACTTAAATGATGGAATACTTACTATTAGAATGAGTAAGAAGTGAAATAATTCCATCAGTAACTACAAGCTCCTTATTGATCTTAACATTTTGCTTGAAGTTAGTGATTTCAAGTTATAAATTACTTAAAAAAAGAAGTTATAAATTAGTTTTTGTCTTGTTAGACTTTGTCACTTTTTTAAATGTCACTGTTAGGAACCACTAGATTTTATTTCCTTAATAAGTTGTATTAGCGTATTTTGATTCTATTTTCCTAGTAAGCTAAACGTGTGAACCTTAGATTTTTTTTACCTAAATAAGTCTTGATTTATTCTATAAATTCAGTGTTGATCCCCTTGAAGTCATCAAATGGAAGTTCGATCCTCTCAAAGTGATCAATTTATCCATTTTTACTTTTCATTTTTTGATTTTCAGTCGATGAAAACCCTTGGGTTCCTATCATTTGGTATCAAAGCATTTTGATTTCCTAATTTTCCTTTTTCTCCTGTCATTTTTTTTTCCCGTTAAACCTATCCAAAAAAAAAAGAACCTATTGAAAGTTGATCGTGTCTATATGGGGGTGTTGTTGTTGTGCTTGTGGTGCGTGAAGCGGTTAAGGTGTTCCGTGGGTGCTGATAGATTGGGTGTTGCTTGGCATAGTAGCCCGGTGGTGCAAGTGCCTAGTCAGCATGTGTCGTCTGGTGTGTTGTGGAGCTGCCGTTAGTGGTGATGACGTGTGGTGTAAAGTTCACGAGTTGTTTGTGGGTGTTGTGCTGTGTTGCCATGCAATCTGAAGGTCTGTGGGTGACCGTGCTGTGGTTCACGGTGGTGCAGTGGTCGTGTTCATGACGGCCTATGTCTGCCGTTGGTGGTTTTAGAGCAAAGTGGATCATGTATTATGCTGACTTAGGGGCTATGCTTTGAACCATGTGGTAGGTCATGTGCTATGGGGTGTTCGAGGTTGGCTCAAGGTGGTTAGGTGTTGTGTGCTAGTGTGGAAGGAGCCCCACGTGGTGGAGCAGCTTGAGCGAAAGTCAACAATTGTGCGTTGGAGGAGTAAGAAGAAGCATGTTTGGCTACAAATATTACTTTTCCAGGAGCAACATTGTTTTGGTTGAGTTATTATATTGGGGTGTGTTTGGGAATGGGAGAAAGGTTATTCTTGTCTTGGTTTGCTTGTACTTCAGGAATAGCCTTAGTCTTATAAAGGAAAAAATTGAAAGAAAAGAGAAGAAAAAAAAGAAAGAAGAAAAGTAAACAAAAAGACTCCTAGCAGTAACATTCCACATGAAGAAGCTTCACTTGAATTGAGAATTTTTCCGACAATTGTTGCAGAGTTGAAGAAATTAATTTAAGAGTCGATTGAACGATCCTCGATTGAGCCCTACATTGTCGAAGGGTGGGACTTGGGAGTGAGTTCTAGGTTAGTTGGACATCGAGTTTCACTAAAGAACGATCACAATGAGAGTAGGAATACATTGTCTCACGTCTAAAAGTGGAGTTCCCTCATTGAGGTAGCGGCTAATAATCTCGAAGGGTAGGCATTACAGCAGTTTGATTGGTTGGTAGTGTGCCATGGAGAGACAATGTAAATAGAATTTGTTGAAGGGCTCCTTGTTCAATTTGGTCCTTTTAACACATGAAAACATAGATAGCAAATCCTTCAAACTTCAACAGTTGAGGAATACATAAATTGTTTGGCGCATTTATCTGATCAAACCCATAATTGGTCTGACGTACAGTTAGTGGAGACATTCATTGAAGGAATTTTACTGGAAATCTGACGAAAAGTCAAGGCTCGACGACCCCGAACCATGATAGCTGCTATTTCACTTGCAAGGAGAGAGGAGAAGCAACATGGGGAGGAAAGCTGCCAAATAATCAAGGTGGTAGATCAATCAACAACGGGAAAAAACAACTCATTTTCTACCCTTACTTGTAGTACTCCTGCCATGCAAAAGGAGTTAGTCGTGACAAAGGTAAAAGTTTCAGAGTTGGAATTGATTTCATCAAAATTTTAAGATATCTTTGTTATTCATAATTGTTCTAATACCAAGGAGGTCATAAATCCCTTGATGGATGAGGAGAATAAGTTGTTATCCTTAGCGAGTATGGGGTACACAGTGGATAAAGAACTAGCTGAGATACAGTCTCTACAATCTGAGGAAGAAGCCAGTTATGATTAAGTTTGGCAAGGCCTTATTGGAAGGGAATCTAAGTCAAACGACTGTAGAGAGGTGTTTGCTCCAAACCTTGAGGGTTGATTATATGCACACTAGTCATGAGACATTAACCATGACAAGCGCATGGTGGCCTCCATGGGATCGAGGATGGGATTGGTGACATGTTTAATTAATAATCAACCTTGAGGGGCAATGTTGTTTTTAAGGGCGGGAGAATGTTAGGAAACCCTAGATTTTTATTAACTTAGTAAGTTGTATCAGTATATTTTGATTCTATTTTCCTAATAGTAATAGGCTATTCCCTAGTAAGCTAAACCTTATATTTTCTTATCTAAATAAGTCTTGCTTTATTCTATTAATTCAGTGTATATGCTTTATGGCAATTCAATGAAGAAGAAACATGATTTTGATTGGAGGTTCAATTCTCTTGAAGCGATCGATTTATCCCTTTTTTTCTTATATTTTTTTTATTTTCAATCGATAGAAACCTTTGGGTTCCTATCAGCAAGTTTGTGGGCTTTGTGTTCTTTTCATTATGTTTATGCATGTCTCCTTTCATTGTGCAGCAAGTATTGGTGGAGTTGACAAATGACCCAAAGCTTGTGTATCATTGTGGACTAACACCTAGAAAGTTACCAGTATGTGTTTATGCTATCAAACAGTTTATTAAGACTGTTAGTATGAGTGGTTCTGCCTGGCTATTTGATTCATCTGTTGTTTTATTATTATTATTATTATTTTTAATTTTATTATTATTATTATTTTCTAAATCAGGAACTGGTGGAAAATAATCCGCTAATTGCAGTTGAAGTTCTCACCAAATTGATAAATTCGCCTGAAATTTCAGAGTATGTCTTGATGTATTGATTTACTCTGTTTTATTCTGCTGCGCTGTTATACTTTCTGACAGTACAAGATTTATTTTCTTTCTTGATTTTAATCTGTGTATCCAGATATTTTACAGTTCTTGTCAGTATGGACATGAGTCTACACTCGATGGAAGTTGTTAACAGGCTTACAACAACAGTTGAACTTCCCTCTGAGTTCATACGCATGTACATAACTAACTGTATATCATCATGTGAGAACATCAAGGTATTTCACTTTACCTCACGCGGTTATTTCTTCAAATTATACTAAGAGCATGGAAGGGTGGCTGGTTGAGTGTGAAACATGTACACGTGCTTGTAATGGCTGCTTGACTAGAGTAGTATTACGGTAGCTTTTTTTTTTTCCCCCCGCCAGAGGCTTCAAAATATGTTCTATTAGATATTAGTCTAACAATGGGAGGGGTTTTCTAAGTTTGTCAATTAGATATTCAAACTTTGTTCCATTGGGCCAACGCTTTTTGTGTGCCTAAATTTTCCACTTTGTCTCAATTTTTATCTTTATGTTCCTCTTTGTCCCTTTAGATATGCAAATAGGAAAGGATTTATTGTTCTTCCTGAACGCTGCAGCAACTATTTCCTAAATTCTCATTGTTGCCCTGCTTTTATTGAATTACTATATGCTGGATATATGCTTATTATTCTACTCCATGATGCGGAGTGTCACATGGAATGCCATGTATGCATTGGAACGATATATTTTGAGACCTACTAAAGAGATAGTATATTTGTGGTCTCACCAGCATTTGCACACCCCAAATGCATGGTGGTGGGTATGAGTGAATCATGTGTCAATGCCATATAAGCAACTTTATTCACTTTATATTAGAACTTTATATGAGTAGCCATGGGTATGAGTGAATCACTTGTCAATGCCATATAAGCGACTTTATTCACTTTATATGAGCAGCCATGTCATGTAGTAAAAGGTGTTGTAGGACAATGGAGTTAGAAATAGCATTTTCAATTTAAAGTTCTCTATTGTTTTGAACTTGTATCATGGTAGTTGGGAAGGGGATATGAATTTAAGCTTTTATGTTTGTATTAATTAATTTATTTTGACATGTGTACAATTTAAAATTTTGAAACATTCTCTTTTGGCCAGGATAAATACATGCAGAACAGGCTTGTAAGACTTGTATGTGTTTTCCTACAAAGCCTTATCCGAAATAATATCATCAATGGTGAGTGTACCCTTCTATTTTCAGGTTGAATTACTATTTATCTTGAGGTGATTTTGATGTCTTGCATGATTTACCTTGCAAACTTGAATGGCTGGGTCACACACACAGAACTATAATAATCATTGCCTGATTCCATATTAATAAATAGAACTTAAAAATGGTGAATAAAATGCAGAGATGAAAAGAAACAAGTTAGGAACATAGCAGATTCCAAAATTTTTATATAATGAAGTTCAGGTCTCAAAGATGTCAATGTCTTGGTAATATAGCCGTTTCATTTTTGGATTGAAATCAAGTTTGGATTGAAAAGAAACATAGACGAATTCATTAAAGCATGTTGACAGCTGGCTACTTACTGATTTGGGATGTAACTTTGGATGATGACATTAGGTACAGGCATGTATGATCAGAACATGTTTGAAACACGATATGAGGCTATGTTTTTGGGATGTAACTTTGGATGATGACATTAGGTACAGGCATGTATGATCAGAACATGTTTGAAACACGATATGAGGCTATGTTTTTGGGATGTAACTTTGGATGATGACATTAGGTACAGGCATGTATGATCAGAACATGTTTGAAACATGATATGAGGCTATCTTTTGAAGTAGTCTAATATTCTAAGAATTTGGAGAAAAAGATTGGAATGACATTCATTTTTTGAATTATTGAAAATTCATTAGAGAATGTTAAATGAATAATTATGGAATAACTAGTGGTCATAGAAAAGATAATGGAGCCCTGTAAGTAAAGAGATGTTCCAATGGTCCTTTTGCCGAGAAACTATTTGGAAAAAAAGTAAAGCTGGAATTTTACCAGCTAGGGTTTACTTGGCTGTAAAATGTTAGTTTTCTTTTCTTCTGCTGCGACTTCTCAGTGATCAAATAATGGATATTTGAGAAATTTATCCAGAAACTCTTCCATAGAATAAATTATTGTATTTCCTTTTGCTGTTTCTAGTGTCTTTGGAATTAGTGGAACTATTTCTGTATGAATATATCATTGTTAGCTAGAGTGAACCATGTGGAATTTTGCTTTGGTGGAAGCCTTTTTATGTAAACAAGCTTTTTATATCATTGAATTACTAGATTGTGTAGAAGAAACATGGTTACATTTACCGATTTCTTTCTGTGGTTTGTCATCCTTGCAGTCAAAGATCTTTTCATTGAAGTTCAAGCTTTCTGCATTGAATTCTCGCGTATTAGGGAAGCAGCTGCATTATTTAGGCTTCTGAAGTCCTTGGAATAAATTGGTCCCCTTTTTTTCATTCTTGTATTTTTCTTGGGTTAAATAACTAGCTTTTTTTTTCTCTTCATTTTCCCTACATGTAGATAATAACACAAGCATTTAAGAGTGCAGATGGTGTCTTCTTGTTGTTCTTCTCTCTCTCTCTCTCTTCTAATTGTTGTAGTGATTTGTGTTTAAAAAGTAATATGACAAGAGTAACTGGCATGCATGTTGGTGAAATTTCCCCCAATGTACCTTGGTACATTGTTGTTGGGTGGGGCATGTATCCTTTGTTATGCGGCCATTGGAGATTCTTTGCTTTCTACCTCCGCTAATGTGCTTTGAGCTTGTTTGCTTCCCCTTGAACACTATTGGGGATTGTTTACTTCCCACTTTTGGAAACCAAGGACTTGGAATAATCTGGCCTTGGCTTTTTGGTCAGGGTTTGTTTTAATCCTAAAGGTAGAATCGTGCCAAGTGTTTATACTATTCCCGATTTGCTGCGTTCTATGGTTTGCTAAACCCTCCGGTACATAAATTTGTGAAGCGGTGAAAAGACGGTGCTGGCGTGAAGGTGCGGCTGTAAAGACATTTTAAGTAAGATTGTCTGTACAAGTTCTATGGTCTCGAGGGTCGTCGAGACCATATTTTGAGGGAAAATGCCCACTTCAGACCATGGAAAGGAACCATCAACTTATATAAATTGATCTCAGTCACCTGTGTAACAGGGAAGGAGAATAAAACATTAAAACAAGAAAATAGGAAGAGGAGGAGAAAGTAAGGAACGTGCCATTCTGCTGCAAAAAGAAAGTACAAAAAAGAAAAAAGAAAAGAAAAGAAAAAGAAAATCTGGTGTGTTTTTGTTTATTAACAGGGATGGAGAATAAAACATTAAAATAAGAAAATAGGAAGAGGAGGAGAAAGTAAGGAACGTGCCATTCTGCTGCAAAAGAAAGTACAAAAAGAAAAAAAAAGAAAAGAAAAAGAAAATCTGGTGTGTTTTTGTTTATTAACAGGGAAGGAGAATAAAACATTAAAACAAGAAAATAGGAAGAGGAGGAGAGAGTAAGGAACGTGCCATTCTGCTGCAAAAAGAAAGTACAAAAAAGAAAGAAAAAAAAAAAAGAAAAGAAAAAGAAAATCTGGTGTGTTTTTGTTTATTAACAGGGAAGGAGAATAAAACATTAAAACAAGAAAATAGGAAGAGGAGGAGAGAGTAAGGAACGTGCCATTCTGCTGCAAAAAGAAAGTACAAAAAAGAAAAAAAAAAAAAGAAAAGAAAAAGAAAATCTGGTGTGTTTTTGTTTATTTAAATGGATTTTATTTGAATGGCTAAATCAATCTAAAACTTTATGTAGTGGGCTAATTTAAAATTTAGATACATGCATTAGTCCTTAATAATGGGGGGTACTATTTGCTGTACGGCTGGGCATTGTACATGTATCCGGACTCCATTGTGGTACATTTAATTTGTCCATGTTTCTCATCTTCTAAACATTTCTGTTCTCCTTTAGAATACGCCATATTTAACTAAATCCAAATTATTAATTAATTTACTCATAATCTAAGAGTTAATAAATTATTAATTTAGTAATCCATTGTAGTACACATTGTCAGAGTGTTTCTGAAGCTCTATGCTTAGATTATTGTTTTTCAATCATATTGAGTCTTCTTTACAAATAAATACATGCAAGATTCAATTAATAGCCAACTGCCATATCAACAGCAATCTTCTTAATTATCTACTACAAATTCTTCATATCACTTACTGTTTTACCTATGACGTATTCTCTCCCAACTATGTTTCGGACCACGCCAACCTACATGACACTCATCATCTCGAATAGTTAAAAACAAACATGACCATCCTACTTTAAAAAAAAAGTAGATTTTATTTCATTTATGATCATCAAAACATCTACTTTAGAGTTTAGATCTGAATAACATCATTAATTATTGATATAATGAATATCCACCTTATCAGCTTCGAGCTGAGAATGCAGGCTTGGGCTGAGTAGTTGGGCCCAAGCCACAAGCTTTGATAGGTTGGACAAACCAACAAATCAACCATTTAGATAACAACGAGAGAGACGTGACATAGACGATAAGTCAATAACTATGCTGCCAGCTCATTCTAATCACTCCATTATCTTAGCAAAAAATTATGTAGCGCCCTTACCTTGCTAGTGAGCACGTAGTACTACTACTCGACATCAAATAACAGCCACAGCTTGCTAGGAGGCAAGGGATTTGACGTCGATATCCTGTCAAGACCGTACTCCACCAATGGGCAACACTTGACAAGGGACGTACCTCATTAGAGGACGCTAATTTGATGTTAGGTTTGACTAGTTTTGTAGTGTAGCAAAGGATGACACGTGACGGAGGTTGTAAAAAGGAAAATATAGTCCGAATAAGAAAGAAAACGGCAACAATTACAAGGAAAGTGAGAAACACAAAGAGAATCATCAATCACTCTTACTAATTTTAGCATTAGAGATATATTTGACAAGTCTCTCATCTCGTTATTTTCTCTCTTTAGCTTACATTTATTCGTGGTTTGAGGTAGGCTATACGATCAGCTGCATCATTAGTTGGCACCATTGCGAGAACATTTTATTAATTTATTATACTAAAATTAAATTGCGTATGATTAACATTAGATCAATAGAGGTTAGAAGAGGCAATGTAACGTTTAATGAATTACTTATATATTACTAACATTTTATTGCATTTTTTTTTTTGGATATGTCCGCACAAGAGGGAAAAATGAGATTTGAATTAGTGAGCTTCGCTTAATTAGGTGTGGTCTCCTGATTGAGTTATCTCTTGGGGACATATTTATTGCACTTATAAAATCCCGTCATTTATTTTATTTTATTTTTTAAAATTACACAATGACATTTACTTGCATGATGCACCATGTGGTATATGTATACCGTAACGATATAGAAGAAAATAAAATCTTCTCTCCATAAGCAAATGCTGCTTTTTGAGAAATGTATAGACAAATATGCGTATATATATATATATAGAGAGAGAGAGAGAGAGAGAGAGAAATGTATAGATCGAGGTTGAACGTGGCAAGCAAAGAGACAACATAAGCAAATGCTGCTTTTTGAGTGCATGCCATGTGGAAAGGATGGGCACGACGGGATGTCGGATCCATTTCTCTATATATATACTTGCATGTATTGTTGGTACGTACATCGAGTACTAATTAATCAAAATCTTCCCAAAATCTATCTTTCATTTCCTAGGCCTCCCTCACCCCCACAACAAATATATATATATATATATAATTCAAATTTCCCAACAAGATTGGCCCACATTGCCCTAACCAAATCCAAACAAAACCAGCCTTATATATATTTGACTTACTTTTTTTTTTTTTTAAAAAAATAATAAATAATTTTTATATACAATTAATGCCTGTTAATCTTCTATATCATTTTCGTTTATTCAACTGATCATTGTCTGAGTCCCAATTAGTCTCAATGCAGACAAAAATTTCCAGCAATTTTATTTTTAAATTACTAATAAAATATGATATTTATTTATTTATTCAAGCAAATTTTGAATCATCTGTTAATTACTGATCCTAATCGTCAATTTGGCGGCAGTTGTGCATCCATATAACAGTGGCCGGGGACCTTCTCAGTTCTCACTTTCTACGTGCTTCTCTCCTGGTGGACCACGATATCCAAGACAGCTCACAATTATCATCAATCATGGCCATCGATCCAATTATTTGCCCACAAAAAAAAAACAAAAAACAAATGGTCATCCAATTATTTGGTGCCTTCTAATCCCCATCCATTGAAGGAATCCAGGGCACAACCTTCAATAACCGGGACCCAACTGCCCTTAATTGCTATTTGTCCCAACAATTAGACACTAACCAATCCATAAAGATCCACCTTTCTATTAATTAATTAATTACCTTATTTATTTTGTGCTTGTAGTTTTTTGACATTTGTAGCGGTCGCCAATGATACTCGCGGCACCAATTATAATATAATTCCCACTTCCGATCGACCTTATTATATACACCTCCACTGCTTTGAACCAAAGCCAGAAAAACAGAAAAAGAAAAGAAAAAGAAAGATGAGGCCATCAGCAATGCTTCGAAGCCTCTCCTTCCAGCCGATTCCGGCGAGGCTATTGGCTTCTCCGGCCGTCACCCCATTGCCCATCAGAACCTCGTTCCACCGACAACTCTCGGCGGAGCTCAATACCCTACACACTACTGCCTCTGCTGGTGCTGCTGCTGATGAATCTTCGCTTCTTCTTACGCTTGAAGCTTCCATTTCCACCCAAAAGATAGCCCTCCACTCGCTCTCCAATCTTACTTATAATAGAGATGATCATTCGGATCACAAAGCCATAGATGAGTACCTCGATCTTGACAGTATTCAAATGCTCGATGCATGCAATCATTTCTCGGAGAAAATAGAGATCATTCGAAAGTACGTAGAATCATTGAGAGTTAACGTTGTCTCACACTTGCTTGATGGGCAAATCGATCAGCCTAGTGCAATCGTATTAGCACGTGCCAACAACGCATTACAGTCATGCGAGGAGGCAATGGAAAGAAGTCGACGCACGAGAAAGCTACTAAGCCCAAGGCTACCTCCTCCCGCTCCTACGACGTCGGTTTCAGAATTGGATGAGATCATTAGTGGGTCCAAGGCTGTCGCGTTAATGGCATGCAGATTTCTCGGACATGCACTGTCGTTCAAGTCTAAGCGCTGCTGCAGCTGGCCGCGGTTGACGCAGAAGAAAGCGAAGGTGGAAAGTGAGAAACACAAAGGATCGAGCTCCTCTATGACGCTGACGGAGTTGAGAGTGACGGCCAGGGAGTTGCGGGATCATATAAAATCAGGAAATCATAATAAGCTGGGTGTGGCTATTGAGCAGTTGCAGAGAAGCTGTGGGGAGTTAGAGGAAAGGATTGGAGGAAAGAGTTAAAGTGTTGTATAAACATTTAATTGATGTTAGAATGGCTTTGTTGGGAATTCTATCTCAGGCCTAGAATAACAATATTGATCATTTTTGTTGACAAAATATAATTAATGTACAGATTTGATATCATGAGACTAATTAACCAGAGATCGATGTTATCGATATTCTCCATCGTTTTCTAACTTTTGTTTCTGAATTCTGACTAATTATTTGTATTTGTATTATCATATACTTTCCTTGCTTTCTTAATCTAGCTAATTATAAGAAAAGAATAATAATTTACATCGTCATCAATATTAATATATATCATAGTTTTAGTCGAATTAATAATTGGATGAAGCAACCAGAAATAACGAGATTAATGTGGGTTTCCGGGATGGGCACGTAACGACTTGTCGTGACAATTTCTGTTGTGAGAGAAGGAAGCTTGGAGACGGACATTGACAAGGCTTCAGGCTTCAGGTAACTGTGAGGTCCAACAAAAGCCCAGTGAACTCTGGTACTTTCACAAAGCTAAAGTTGTGGGCTTCTGGCACATTAAATAGAGGTGGTCATGTACTTGTTTGGGTGCCTGCTGGTCCGTAATCTCTAAAGCTAAAGCCTAAATGCCTCCATGTATTTAATTATATATAAACTTAGCTATCAAACATAGTCATCAATTGGTGTGTATATATATATATATATATAACGTCCCTTTCCCTGGAAACATCAGCTTGGAAAGTGATATATATCATGGAAAGTGTTCTTTGACCAAATCAATTCTTGTAATTCTTTCAAATCTTCTTGTTTCCCATATATATTTCCATCAATTATATTGCAACAGATTTAACTTAGGTGCGGTAAAAAAACTACGAGAGATATTTGGTTTTCATTTTTTGCCCATCCTCCGTACGAAAGATGAGCAAATTTTACAATTGAATATGTGAGATCCATATATGGGTTCCATAGATTCAATGGTGGCTTAGAAAAAAAAGATGGACAAAAAATGTGTAGGAATATGATATCAAACACTCACATTTCAAAACTACAACGTTAAGATCGATATGTACATGTTATCTCATCTCCCAAACATCTCTTTTGCAAATCCAATGTGGATTCACCCATTCATAATACGTGCGGAGATGGGTGAAAGATGAGATGAAAAATGATTTTCATCATTTCTCGTAATTTTTTCAATTGTCAAGATTGATAAATGATAAAAGATTATTCTCCGTCTCATCTTTTATTTATCTCTGTACAATGGATATGTAAATCTATTATTGAATTTGCGAGATCCATGTGTGAATTCACAAATTCAATGATAGACTTAGAACAGAGATAGTTGAGAAAATGATGTGTTATATCTTTCATCAAAGATTTCATCCCATAATTTATTATTATGGGTATTATAAAGGTGGAAGTAGCTGGCTAGGCTTTTTCTTTCTCTCTTCTCAAACTATAAGCTTCTACTCCCTCTTATATTTTATTTTATATTTGAACAAAAGAAAATGTAGTAAAAGTTATATTTGAAAGGTATCTTATTTTTATTTATCACGTACCACGGAACACAAACAAAAAGTGCAATTACATCGACCTTTGTTATTATTATCCCATATATATATGCATCCGGGATTTTATTGAATAAACCAAACAACAAACGAATAAATTAATGGTGGATTATTTGTACATTTCCACCTAAAATTTTAAATATTATTCTAGCTAGAATATATATGCCCCTATCTAAAAGAATTTACTAGTCTTAGTCTAACTAATATCATTTGGAATTTGCAGCACGTCCGTGGGGGGACCTAGCGTGGCGAAGCAGCCTCTCTAGGGACAGTATTTTCGCAAACCTGCAAGAACATATATAATAAAGTTTCCTTTAATAGACTAATTCATTTTCCCAAATATATATATATATAGCACGTGGTAATATAAGTACGTACCTTATGAGAGCTTCTGCATTAGACTCTTTGCTAGAAGGCTCACAAAGACCCGTGTCCAAATTCACCCTAGAAACTGGTTGCTTCAGCAATCCTTCACCAACTTTCACAAGATTATCCAAATTCTTCTCTGTGGCCATATCCACAGAAGATACATCCCCTCTTAACGTGTCATCCTGTAATTGGAGGCATGCACGTAGAAAATTTAATTAGTTGAACACAAAATGAAGACTAATTAATGAATGAATGATAATATAATATATAAGAATTAATAATTAATTAATACCTGAATCCGGAGGTAGCTTTTCTCGGTATGAAGGGCTTGGAAAACAGCAGAGAGGTGGAGGTGGACCATATCTGCACTTGCTTGCGTAAAAACATCAACGATAGGAGTGGAGCCACCTTTGCTTAACCAATTCAAAATACCCCAATTAGCTGCCTCGTGTGCATTATATTTCTTTTCAGCTTTCGAAGACCCCGTTCCTAACGATATTACTAGAAACCTTCCAAAGTCCACCGGTTTTACTGGGAAGAAGTCAGGGCTTCCTCTACTCACCTCCTTTGTTATTTCACCAATCGCCACTAAAGCCTACATCATTAATGCAAATATTTAATTAATTAATATGTTATATAACTTATATATATATATATATATATATATATGTAGAGAGAGAGAGAGATATGTACCGGATTATTTGCAGCAACGCCTCCATCTATTAGGTTAAAGTCTCTAACTTTTCCTGAGGGGTATCTGGTTTCGAAGTAATGAGCTGGAAGATAAGTTGGTGCTGCTGAGGTTGCAATGCATACGTCCGAGAGAAGGGCATCTAAACTTGGGTTTTTCTTGACCTGCATGCATGGTGCGTGGAAACAAATCATTTTCTAACTAATTCATATAATGCATGCAATTATCACCTTCTAACTAGAATTAATTAAGTTTATAAACCTCAAAGCTGGAGAAGATGGTTGGCTGGAGTCGGTTGATGTCAAATGTTGGAATGACAACATTAGTCAACGTCTGGTGCAATCTTGTTTTCCCAAGTTTTTCCTTGACTAGGCTATGGAGATATTTGCCATCGTATTTTGGCCCGGAAAGGGCTTTCATTATCTTTGAAACGCGAGGAAGAAATGGACATCTGTACGTACGTAATTCAAAACCATGCATGAGAGATATTCATGTTAATTAATCACTTAAACGTCAACTGTTGCATAGCATGGTGTTGATCTCATGGAATTCAATATAGTAATAAGTTTTACCTGTTCTGTTGGAAGATCTTAGGACCTTGTTTTAGGTAGAAGTCCTTGATATCCTTGGCTGCAAACAAGGGTCTGTTCTTTTCATTTGGGGTTGTCAGCATGGCAGTGACAAGACCACCTGTGCTTGTTCCTGCAATCACATCAAAATAATCTGCGATTCTTACTTCTTCACCATCCAGCTTCTGCAGTAACATACACAGACAAACAATTACTAATATGGAGCATCATTATGAGTCAAATTAACAAGAATTAAAATGCAATGCGGGATATATTAATTGATCATCAGCTAGCGCACTGAAATGTGCATTACACATTAGTTTGGCAAGCATGGAATTGCATGAGACTAACCTGAAGCTCAGCTTCTAAAAAACTAAGAATAGTTCCTGGGATAAGCCCTCTAATTCCACCGCCATCAATGCTGAGAACGGTGATTAGGTTCCCATAAGTTGGAGGCTGTAGGGCTACACTACTAGCAGCAGTTGGTTCCATAGAGATCGAATTATATGAGGTGCAGGTATCTAGCTATATATATCACAGAGAGAGAGAGAGAGAGAGAGAGAGAGAGAGAGAGAGAATTTAAGATCCTTTGAATGAGAGCTTTTGATCTTGATATCAATTTAAGAAGAATTTGGGTATTTATAGATTCATATATTCTTTTTGCTGACTATGTTCCAACCAAGCATGTGGAGGGGATCACGCCCTTGAAAAAGTCAATAGAAAACGAGATTCAAAGTTGATCCAATTGTGTTATACATATTGGATATAATATTAATTATTTGTTCAAACTGAACGAGTCCTGCAAAGTCCTACTTGTCATCCTTGTAGATAAAGCAGAGTAAACAAATAAATAAAAAATTCATATAAGTTCCAATTTTTTCTACCTTCGCACAAAAATGGAATATATAGCAAGTGTCAATGGTACTTTAGAATGGTAGGTTGGACTTGAAGAATTTTAGGTAAGAATTATTAGGCCAAACAAACGTGGGAGTAGGGATTATTAGTACTAGGCCTAACTGATGGCGCCAATGCTCTCATTGCTACCTCAATTTCATTCTATCTATTGGTTATTATATATAAAATCAAATTAAGCTTTTAACGTGTAAATCTTTTGATTTCATAAAAGGCGGCGCCTCAAGAAATCAACCATGAAACACTACTTAAAAGAAACATTAAAGTATTTATTAAATAATTAAATTTACTCATTTTTAGCTATTGGCTTAAACATTTGAGACGATTTAACATTTAGAGGTACATTTTTTATTTTAGCCAAACACTTTACCCTTTGGACTTACTTTTCTAATTAATTATCATAATCTTTTATTGACTTAGGCAGCATAGTGACTTCTCGCTGTATCACCAAAACTTGGTAAGAGATCATTTGACATCTTCCATATTTCCAAGTGCTAAGTATTCAGAAGAAATCGAGAGTTCAACAAAGGTACGTACCTGCAGCACGTACGCACGTAACTTCCAACTTGATAAACATTGTAGTTATGCAACGTCAAGTGAATATTCAAAAACAAAAAATTTCGAGACATAATTATTTTTTCAGGCCTTATTGAAAACAACAATCTACAAAAATCTTGGATGGGAAATATGGGAAAGTGTTTAATGGATAACCCTCCTTATGCTTGGGATGAAATTGTTGAATTGGGTGATAGGAATTGGAAGGGAATAGACTTGAAAGCTGTATTGTGCAAGTTGGTGCTGAGTGCTACAGTATTTAACATTTGGAGAGATCGATCTCTCCAAATGTTAAACATGGGAACCAATTGTTGACCAATCGAGGAGAGAATTATGATCAAAATAATTTGGGAAATCAGGACTCGGGTTCTGTTGAAGGGCTAGCTGCTTCCAGAAGAATAAGGAAAATGAAGAATTATGTGTCAAGTGGGATTTTTGGATATTATGAGTATTTTGAAGTCTGGGTCTAAGTAGAATTGCTAATTTGGATCCTATGTTGGCTCTTTAGATGCCTCTGTTCTAGATAGATATCTAGTGCTTTGGCTGCTGGCCGGTTGGTTGAAGATGTTGAGTCTTTATTTGCTGCAGAATGGTGGTTTGAGAATACTGCAGCTGCTACAATATGTTTTGATTCTAGACCATATGGTTGGGATCTTTTTAATTAATGGGCGCTGCCCAAACCACCTGCATGAAGATTAATGCTTGCTGTTGTGGACAAAGGGGTACCTATAATGTTTGTACGTACATGTGGCAGGTAGCTTGCTGGGCATTGGTGGAGCTGCTCCATGCCTGTGTGGGTTGCTGTACGTGCTGTTGCAAGAGGCTTGCAAGGTGCTGCCTTGAGGCAGTGTGCTAGTTGAAGGTGTTGACTAAATTCAAATGAACCAAAGGGCATGGGCCACGTGGTTGGTTATTTGCTATAAGCTGAGACAAACAAAAAGTAAACTTAACTGGAGCAAAATTAAACCTAACCTATTATGAAATTTTTTGAATAATAAAGAAAAAAATACAATCAAATAAAACTCTAATTTAAAGAACATAAATAATAAAATAGAATATTTTTTATTGTTGGATTATTAAATTTGTTGAAAAAAAATATTTTATTTATTTATTTAAAGTATCCAATAGAGCAAATATCAATCTTTCCAAATGAAATCTTTATTAAAGTCTCCAATAAAGCAATGAAAATTAGCAAAATTTCGTGAAACATGATTTTGTAGATCTTTAAATCCAATGGCACTAAATTTGCTCTAATCCGATGTGAAGCTCGAGGTATGACATTTTTAGTAAAACTCATCATGTGTGAATTCCACCCTCTACGTCACCTAGTTTTAGTAGCTATTGTAATTGCTATATATATGTTGGACGTTACAGCAGGGAGAGGATGAACTTAATGTATAGTTTCGAGTTTAGAAACTTGTTTTGTTTCTTTGAGTTTCTAGTTTAAAAGGCTAGAGTTTATTGTACTTTTCATTGATATATGAAAGATTTACTCATTCATCCAAAATAATAATAATTAAAAAAAAAATCTACAAAATCAAGATGATAATTCATCCTTAAAAATGGTCGTAAGTGATCATGAGATTCATGAGGGTATCACAATTTCACAATCCTCCTAAAGGTTTCCAACAATATCACTGAACTGGTCATCTGAGATTCTCGGAACATGAGGATCTGCCTTCTGTAAATTATACTCTAATGGCAATATTTAGAGTACGTACATCTGGAAACATATAATAGTGTGTTGGAAGGTTCTCACCAGTGATTACAGGTGAAGATATTTATTCTGAAGGGGTACCCTTTTCGAGAATTGATATAATTCCGGCATGTATGAGCTAGGCTCCATTTAAGCTGCATTTATTAATTTCCTTCACCTTTTCAGTTATCATTCATATTGGGCACCCCTGCCGCCTGCAAAATGAAAAATCCATTTTCACAAAATGGTCATGCTGGCAAGAGTTGTGTGGAAACCAAGCATTAAGTTATAACCATGAGACAAAGCATAGAACCAAGCACACAACCATATAAGAGATAATTAGATAAAGATCTTGCAGCTAGCAGCACATGAGCAACAAGATTAGTCCACATTGAGTTTTAGCTTAAATATTTTTCTTTATTGGTTATGGCATATATGTTTGTCAGCACTTGTTTAGAATCTTATAAGATAGTGATTCATTTGATTATGCGTATTACCAACATAAAAAAAAAAGTTTAAGTTTTTAATCTATATTCATTAATCATTCTAGTGGAACAAACACATGGGTACACTAGTTTCATTAAACAATTGTCATGTTACGGAAAGGAAAAAGAAGTATATATGAATCATAATAATTCTATGAATTGAAAGATCCTAATGAATCGTTAAATAAATTCTAGCTCTAGTGATAATATGAAAGACATGTTTTTTCATAAGTCTGTCTCATTTATGGATATTGTTGATTTGTTTGACCTAGGCATGCCTGAACAGCTCAAAGAACACTTAATTCCCTGGAGCTTCTCATGTCCGGACAACTCCATATATCCATGTCCAAACACTGGTCTTCCAGAATAACCATATTCGTTGACATGTCTAGACACCGTACCCCACATGGAACAGGTACTCCCTGGCATGTCTCATATCCAGACAGTACTATATGTTGTCCATGTCCGAACATCAGTTGCATGTAGTACTGCTTGACGTTTCGAAGCATCTTCATCACGATCTTCACTTGTAAACCAAAGTACACAACTACTCAATTCCCAATAAAAGTTCAAGTTTTAGACACCGAATTAGAAAAACCTAACAATGTGGTCTTTTTATCCGTCATGCATGAAATGCGATTATTTTTGCTTCTCTGTTTTATGGGCTAGAGTACGTGTAGGGTACTGTGAGTCCCACGTGATAAACCCTATGCCCAATGACTTCATATGTTAGGATAATTATTGTTATTTAGAGGTTGTGATATTCTAAGTTTGTTATCAGTCCAAGCTTGTAGAAATTAAATGATTCACTCGATTCATACAATATGGCCAAGCCAAAGATTTGGTGGTCTTTGGGGCCCGGGCACAAATTTTGATCATCATGCATGTGTTGGTGAATAAGTAAATTTAATAATTTAATCAATATCTTAACAAAAAATATATATATTCAAGGTTGGTTGGAAAATATGAAGAAAACTTCTTTAGAGGTTCTTATTCGATCTCAAAATCACATAACAAAGCACATGTTTAATGAATAAATTAATGCCTTGAAATAGGCTACAATTTGTTCAAGCCCCATTCGATAAAAATAATTTATTTTGATATCAGTTTGAAAGAATCCAACTGCTTCATTTTGATATCATATATGGATCATTTTGCAGCATTTACGTGGGGAGACTTAGCATGGCGAAGCCGCTTCTCTTGGGAGAGTAGTCTCGCAAACCTGCAACAAATTAATTAGGTTAATTTTGATCATTAATTATACCAATTAAGGTCATGATAATTAGGTAAGATTAATTACCAGAGAAATAGTAGAAATGAATTTATCAACACTACATACCTTATGAGAGCCTCTTCATTAGTCTCTTGACCAGAAGTGCAGTCGTTAAGGCCAGTGTCCAAATTTACCCAAGAAACTGGTTTCTTAAGCAATTCATCACCAACTTCAACAAGATCGTCCAAGTTCTTCTTTGTGGCTATATCTACGGAGGATACTTTCCCACTTAATTTGTCATCCTGCATCCATCGATCGGTCAATCGAGAGGTTATAAAGAAGAAAAATCGAACGATCGAAAGCTTTTGATCATCAATCTCAAAAGATGGGCATGCATGAATGACATATATATACCTGAATTCGGAGGTAACTTTTCTCAGAGCGAAGGGCTCGGAAAACCTCAGAAAGGTGGAAGTCCACCATATCCGCACTTGCTTAAGAAAAAACGTCAACTATTGGGGTGGACCCATTACTGGTTAACTAGTTTAGGAGGCCCCACTTGGCTGCGTCGTGTGCATTGTATTTCTCTTCAGCTTTGGGAGATCCTGTTCCAATTGAAATCACCAGAAACCGTCCATAATCCATCGGTTTTATTGGAAAGAAGTGAGGGCTTCCTCTAGTCACTTCCTTCGTTACTTCGCCAATGGCAAGTAAAGCCTTATATATGCGTATAAATTATTTAATTTAGTAAGTTAGAGAGAAAATAATTATATATATGAAATTAATTGGATTTATTTATACTGACTGGATTATTTGCAGCGATGCCACCGTCTATAAGGTTAAACTCTCTCACTTTCCCTTCGGAGTCTTTGGTTTCAAAGTAATGAGCTGGAAGATAAGTGGGTGCTGCTGAGGTGGCAATACATACGTCTGAAAGCAACGCATTTAAGCTTGGGTTTTTCTTCACCTGCATGCACGACAGAAAAACCAAAATATATATTCGACGTTCAGCTCCATGAATATAATTATATATATAGTTGATCTCATCATTTTACGTAATATTTAAGTTTGGGACTTGGGAGGCGGTAGGTAGGGTCCGTAGGGAGAAGAAGTTTGAACCTCGAAGCTGGAGAAGACGGTTGGCTGGAGTCGCTTGATGTCAAGTGTTGGGATAACAACATTTGTCAATGTCTGGTGCAATCTTGTGCTTCCAAGTTTTTCTTTCACAAGGTGATGTAGATATTTCCCATCGTATTTTGGCCCGGAAAGAGCTTTGATAATCTTTGTAGCATAATTAAACAACGGAAAACCGTACGTATTGTAAAAATGCATGACATCACGTTAATAATCAAATATAACATATATGTAATTGCTATATATTGACACTTTGAAGATCGATCTCATGCGCATGGAATTCATGATATTTACTTGAACTGTGGAAAGATTTTAGGACTGTGATTGAGGTAAAAGTCTTTAATATCCTTGGCAGCAAACAAAGCCACAAAGGTCTCTTCTTCTCATTTGGGCTCGTTAGCATGGCAGTCACAAGACCCCCCGTGCTTGTTCCTGCAATCACGTCAAAATAATCCACGATTCTTGCATCTTCACCATCCAGCTTCTGCATCCATCATATAAATGCTTGACCATTAAGCAAATTTTCCTTTGGGCACGGAAACATATATATATATATATATTGATTGTACCTGAAGCTCAGACTCGAGGAAACAAAGGATAGTTCCTGGATAAGCCCTCTGATTCCACCTCCATCAATACTGAGAATGGTGTTCAGGTTTCCATAAGTTGGAGGCTGGAGGGGTGCATGTGTTGCTTCCATGAGGGACTAGTGAGGGTGCAGCTAATTATGTGTGTGAGAGAGAGAGAACTTTAATTTAGTGATCTTGAATTCTTGATGTCCCTTTGATAAAAGCTTAGGGAATTTATAGTCATCTTTCTCACTTTCCAAGTTCCTGCAAGCAGCCATCGATCTCATGGATCACGCTCCAAAAAAGAAAAAGTCATCAAACTTGACCAACTTTTACTTCAATTCACCATTATGATTGTGACGACGTATCCTGTCTGACATGTGGAAGGTTACTTATTACTAGTTGCTATGTATATAACCAGGTCCAAGTGCAACGCACTTGTAAGAAATGTTATCATGCAACATTTAACTTCCACATGGTAAATATTTAAATATATATTAACTAGATAGCTAGGCTATTTTCAACGAAAGTACTTATCATCGGAAATACCCCTTGCACGTGCATGCGTATACATATATAGGGCCAGAATATGGTCTAGCTGCATGTTGAACACGATAAACATTTGCATTTATATGTGGTAGATGTTACTTTTTTCTTTTTTTCTTTTTTTTTGTATGGACATGTCACCGGCCACAAGTCCCCAAGTTCAATTTTATTTTTACATTCAATAAAATTATAATTTTGGGTTTACTGATAAAATAATTTATTAGTAAAAAAATATTTATAATATTGTTAAAGCTCGCTCTAGAATATTCTATGTAAAAAATCCCACCGAACAAATTTAATTTCTTCTTAGAGAAATTCTTCGAACTTATGCCAAATCTTGGCTATAATATTAGAGGCTCTTTATTTATAGACTAGCTAGCTATATAGCTAAGAACCCTCAATCACAATTTTACTTCAATTATTTTTCACATGAAAGAATAGAGCTTAATTGTTCCAATTTCAATTCCATTCATTATGTACGTCTTCATGTGAATAAAATATCAAACACCTTCAATTTGTACGTATTTAATTAAACTACACTAGGCCACATGTAACATAATTAAGGACCACAATTTGAACATTAGAGAATATCTTACATTTACCACACACATATATATTTGTGTGTGATTTTTATTTCTTAAATATCAAAGTAAAAAATGAAGATGAAAAACAGATAATTCTCTATATATGTTTTCTATTATTGATTAAAATATTTGATAATTGATAGGAAATTTGCAGAGACCACAAGAAGAAATTATTGGAATTTTTTTTTTTTAAAAGAACTCATTCTCATTCCATAGAATTCAAGAGCGAAAGCTCTTACAATTACAGGGCAAGCCCTGAAATAACCGTAGCCTAAGCTACAAAGTCACAGGTCGAATCTCTTACGAATCAACGAAATTCGAAAACACATCTACTACCCCATGACTAAAACAACAGGATAAACATTCAAATCTGCTTGGCAGGTTCAAAGACTACTGAATCAAGCAGACGTCATCAACTGCATAGGAAGCGTTTGTTCTACGACCTTAAGAGGTAAACCCTCTTATGTCGCTACTCATCCTCCTCGACAATTAAGCCAGAATACACATTCATCCACGACATAGAAGTCTGGACCATTTTTCCTCCTCAACCTGAAAGCCAAGGTAACATACACATCCATGACACATAGGTCAGGATCAAAGGGGATCCAATCGAATCATCGAGGCTAGAGCATTATTACAAGCAAATAACAAATAAAATACAAGGAAAAGAAAAGCAACATAACTAAATACAAGCAAAAAGAAATATAGGGAAAGAAACTGATCGCGTGTACGTTAACCCCGTACAAAGAAGAGCACGGTGGAAGCTCGTTGTGGTGGGGGCGCGAAAAAAGCTTAACAATGGACGGAGGGCAGCGAAACTGGCGCGGAGAAGATCGGCAGAAACTGCAAAAAAACTCAAAAAAACATAGAAACAGACATAAAAGTAATACAGTAAAACACCAAAACAAAAACTGGGATGGAGGAGGCGTGGGATGAGGAAAAGGGACGGGGGCACCAGGTCTAGGGACATCAAGTAAACTACTAGAACCCGGTACGAAAGGGACGCGGGGAGGAGGGATGGTGGAGGCCATCCCTCCTCCCCTATAGTTACGGCGTTCTGGGAAGTGGGGGTGGCGGCTTGGCTAAAGCTTATTGGTTTATTTAAACACAAATTAAGTGCTCGCTAATACCCCAAGCCGTATCATTATTTATTTAATGTTAAAAAAGTTGAAGCTGAATTAATATTGATCTTAACATTATTTTACCAAAACCAAATGTAATTCACTCTAAAGTCTAAACGTACAGTTGTAATTATTTACTATCTGTCAAAAAAGGGAAATTTTGTTGGGTAACTTTGTCTTTAAATTAATTTGGTAAGTACTCCTTCTTCGTTTTATTTCGTCTAATTAATTCTAATTATTTTATTTGTGCCGTGTTGCTTAAGAGATGCTGGGCCCGCCCCTCTTAGGCCAAACTCAACGTACGTATAAATGCATGCCAAGTAACCTTCCAATTACACGGAAAGTAAATGATAAACGTGGAAAAAAATGCTCGATTGGGTTAATATATAGTTATAGTTATCATTTATCATTGTCAAAATAAATATAGAAATGGGAATAATTAGATAAGTATTTCATGAAAAAATGTCCTATTTCGGTAGAACGTTTTCACAAGTAAAATGACGTGAAGATAATATATATTAATTAATGAGCTGTAATAGGCTGTGCCATGCAATAAAAATATATCAGCGGGACATAAAATATAGAGTAGTGATTTTCATTCACCCAAGCCAGCATTAAAATAATATTAAAAAACTTAATATTATTTTAATGTTGACATGAAAGAAATTTTATAAAACTTAAGAAGAGCCTTGCTCAGCGTTTACAAGTTTCCCAATGCAAGATGAGAAATTTTTGGTCCAAATAACATCTTGCCCAAGCTGAAGAGCCATCTTCGCAAGTTGATGCGCCACCCCATTGCACTGACGTTGAACGTGCTGTACTTTCCATTCCACACAGGCACTCAGCATTTCTTTAGCCTCTAACAAAATACTTCCCTATATCACCATCCAACTATCATTCTGCTTGAGCACACTAGCAATCTCCAACGCGTCCCTCTCTAGTACAATTTTCCTCAATCCCAATTTTTGAACCAGTTTCGCTGCTTTTTGAGCTGCAAGGGCCTCCGCAATCGTGGGATCAGTAATAAAATCCATGGTTGCACATAACACAGCCTGCACCATTCCCCCGTGATCCCTCACCACAATCCCCATCCCCATCCCCATCCTCCTTCCAGTTTTATTCAAAGAAGCATCCCAATTTACTTTCGGTTTTTGTCACTGAACATGTGTTGTGAGGGTTTGTATCAAACCCAAGCTGCGTTTTTCTTCTACCTGTTCGAATGCTTCCATTTGTTTCCTTGCCTGGCGAATAATCACATGTAGCAGGCGCAGAAAAAGAACCCTCGAACACTATAGAGTTTCGCTAAAGCCATATAAGTCTCGCTATCACCGCAAAGGCTTGCACTTCCGCTGGGTCAAGTTTATCAACCATCTCAACGAAAATGTTGATGAACTCTTCCGCCCCACTTAAGCTCTTTTGAATTTTCTGTGAGCTCTCCAACCAAACATCTTGTGCAAAACCACATCTCCATAAGATATATCCCACATTCTCAGGTTCCAAACCACAAATTGGGCAGAGGGGGTTAGCTACAATGTTTCGCCTGTGAAGGTTCTGCTTTGTAGCTAAAGCATTCCTGCAGGCCTTCCAGAGAAAAAAACTTGATCACTGGAGGTCCCCTTATTCTCCAAACTGCTTTCCAGAGGGTAGTTGTTTCTTCTTCATTAGAGCAAGATTCCCTTCCCCGCTCTTCCATTGATTTTGCCAGGTAGTAGGTGCTTGGGACAGAATAAACCCCCCTTTTTTTTTTTCACTCCATACCAATCGGTCCTGTTGAAACCCAGGACTAATTCGCCATATTGCAAATTCACATTGTTGTCTCTTCGTCAAAAAGCTCATGAACCTGGGAGTGGTCCCACCAACGGGTTTGCGGATCAATTAAAGAGTTGACTGTTGCATCCTGATGAGAGCTACACGTTGTGGGCAGAATAATGTGTGTATGAGGGAGCCACCGATCCCCAGACTTTAACAGATCTGTCATCCCCCACCCTTCAAATTAATCCTCAAGCAATTTTCTGGAATTCCAAATGCTTCGCCAAGCATAGGATGGCCTACGCCCCCAAGGTTGCTTCCAAAAAAGAGCCCCCCGATAGTATTTCTTCTGAAAAATTCTGGCCACCAAAGATTGTGGTTGTTGGAGTAGTCTCCATCCCTGCTTAGTAAGTAGGGCTAAATTGAAAGCCTCCAAGTCTCTGAAACCTACTCCTCCTTTAGACTTAGCCAAACTCAATTTTTTCCAACTCAACCACGCAGTTCGGGAGAAGTTCTCCTTATATCCTCACCAAAACTGTGCCATCATGGAGTTTATACTTGAGCAAAGCGTCTTCGGGATTTGGAAGATACTCATAGTATATATGGGGATAGCTTGGATTACAGCCTTCAGGAGAACTTCTTTCCCTGCTTAGGACAAAAATCTCTCTTTCCAGCCATTCATCCTATTCTAGATTCGATCTTGTATGTTTTGGAACAATCGTACCTTTGCTCGACCCACAAGAGCAAGAAGACCTAGGTATTTCCTATAGCATGACGAGGAGCTCACGCCTGAGGTTGTAAGTAAGTGATTTTGAGTGCCCGCTTTCATATTTTTGCTGACAAAGATGGAGGTTTTCTCCCTATTAATTTTCTATCCCGAAGTCGCCTCATACCACATCAATAACTTTTGAATCTCAAGCCATTCCTCAATGTTTGCTTTGCAAAACAGCAAACTGTCATCTGCAAAAAAGAGATGGCTCAGTTTTGTACCTCCCCTAGTGATAGGGAGACCCGACAATTCCTTGCGCAATTCAGCTCTCATAATCACATTGCTAAACCCTTCTACACAGAGAATAAAGAGGCAAGGTGATAAAGGGTCCCTCTGCCTGGTCATGAGTTGGGACAATGTGCCCATGAGGTCTTCCATTAATTAATATGGAGTAAGAGATAGTTTTAACATAGGTTATGATAAATAGGATCCATCTCTCTGCAAACCCCAACCTCCTCATAATACCCTTAAGAAAACCCCATTCAACTCTATCGTAAGTCTTACTCATGTCTAACTTTATAGCACCTGTTTCTGCCCCCTAATCTATAGTTCATGGTGTGGAGTGCCTCAAAAGCCACTAATAAATTATCAAAAATCAACCTCCCAGGGATGAAAGCACTCTGCGTAGGAGAGATAATATGTGGCAATATCTTCTTCAAACGATTTGTCAAAACTTTGGCATTGATTTTATAAATAACGTTACATAAACTCTCGCCCCATGAAATGCCATGAGTTTTGGTAGAACCCCGTAGCAAAACCATCCGGCCCCGGTGATTTTAGAGGGGTGCATATGTTTCAGGGCAAACTCCACTTCCTTTGCCGTGAAAGGGGTTAGGAGACCCTTATTCATTTCTGCATTGACTCTCCCTTCCAAACCCTCAAAGCAATCGGCCATACACCCTTCTCCACCCGAAGTGGATAGCTGTTGATAATAATCAACAAAAGCCGAATGAATATCAATCTCCTCTGTCCATACACTGCCATTTTCATCCTTAATGCTGGCTATCGTGTTGTTCCTCCTACGTTGGGATGCCTATGCATGGAAAAAAGGGGTATTCCGATCACCTTTTTGGTACCATGCTTGCTTTGCACGTTGCCTCCTTTTTAGATCCTCTTGTTCTAAGCCCATTTCAATCTGACCTTTGATCTGTCGATTCTCTTTCCTATCCCCGGGTAACTCATGCCTTTGTAAAAGCTCAAACTAGGACGTGAGCTATTTTATGTGATTTTTATACGATAGTCTGCTCTTATTCCAGTTGGTAAGAGCACATCGGCACTGCTCCAGCTTTTCCTGTATAGCACCCAACCCCCTATTGTAGCTAGTTCGGACCCCCAAGCTTCATCGACAACTTCTTGGTAATCCTGTTTGAGAACCCAGCTGGCTTCAAATTTGAACCCACGGGCATTGTGTCTCAAGCGAAAGGACCTAACCTGGATAAGCAGTGGTTTATGATCGGAGGACCGGGCTGCAAGGACTCGAACCACCACGTTGCTATACATAACACACCATTCCTTATTAGCCAAAATGCGGTCAAGCCTCTCTTTAGTAAAATTGGCATCTTCTTTACCATTGTTCCAATTAAACCGTGATCCCTTGAAGCCCAAATTGCAAAGGCCACAGCTTGTTATAGTGTCTCTGAATTTTTCCATTTGACATTCATGCCGAGTTGAAGCTCCCCACTTTTCAGCTTGAGTCACAATCTCGTTATAATCTCCCATGCACATCCAAGGCTCTGAGAAAGAATTTTTGAGATACTTAAGCAAATCCCACTCTTTTTCCCTCTTCATAGGATTGGGGTGCCCATAGAAGCCCATTAAAAACCATTTCCCCTCCCGAGATTGGACCTTTACATGAATATGACTCCTAGAATAATTTTGGATTGAGACACCGCAGCCATCATTCCAAAATAAGGCCAAACCACCACTCCTACCAACTGGATCAACAGTAAATAAGTTTGTAAAACCCAACTTTATTCGAATCACTTCCATTTTATTCTTGACGCTTTTTGTCTCTATAAGAAACGAAAATGTGGGTTTCTTTTCCTTTACCAATTGGCAAAGGTCTTAGACTGCCAGGGAATTTTCAAGCCCTCAATAGTTCCAACTTAGGAGAATCATGGAGTGCGGCGGGGCTGCACCATAACCGCCTCCAATTCTATTGAGTTATGATTCTCTGACATCCGTCCTTTCTTCGACTCATCCCCAGAGAAGTTGTTCAAACTAGTTTGTGAAAACTCATGTTTGTTTGCTTCTTAGGGTTTCTCTACTTCCACATGGTGCTTCATCTCCCAAGCCTTCCATTTCCATTCCTTCAGGCCACTGCCCCCATGTTCCCCCACCATAGGCGAGAGACTCGTATGTTCATGCATGGGTGTCTCCAGGTTCCGCTTCTCTGCTTCATGTTGCAAAAGCCCATCCGTGTTGGGCTTAGGTATGAAAGTTTTGGGGCCCCTTTGAGTTTTGTAAAAACCTTTAGAAGCCCTTCCACTTTCCTGTTTTGGCCCAGATTTTGCCTCCGCTCCCCTTCCAGCTTTGAAATCTATTTCCCATAACTCCTTTCCTTTTCCAGCCTACTTTTTTGAAATTCTTTCTTTAAACTTAAGCCTCTCCTTATGGAAAGAACTTGAGTCTTCGCTGTTGTTCCCCTTAATTGGACTGTTACACTCTTTAGGGTTTCTAGGATCTCCGCGAATTTCCATATCTGGCCTCGAGAAGTGAGTATGCTCGGTGCCGTAGGCCTGCTCCTCCACTGCCTCATCATTTCCCTCCTCCTGGCCATGTTTAAAAGGTCCCCTTTCGGCTTTGTAGCCAGCTTCTTCCGCCCTTAACCATGCCCCCCCATGGTTTTCCTCCTTATATGATCGCAAGGTGACGGTTTCCTCCACATCCCTTGTTTCCATAGAGAATACATCCACAATGAAAACAAAACATTGGGAGCTTTTCATATTTGAAATGAACCCAGATCGACCTGTCCCTAAGAATCAGAGCTCTTCCCTGTTCTAGGGGTTTTGTTAGATCGACGTTCACTCTAATACGAAGATACCTTCCCCATCCAATTCCATCTCCCTCTACCTCGATGTCCTTAAGAACTCCAATGGACTCGCCAATCTTGCTGCCCACAACTTTGGTCATACACATCAGGGGCATATCAAGGATTTGCACCAAAACGTAGATGAGTCAAATGTCATTTGTGCTGGGGGGTTCTCACATCATAGTCTCGTAGGACAAGAATTTGGTGGTCGAAAGACCATGGATGGCCTCCCATCACCCGGGATTTGTCCTCTCCGTCCGAGAATTCAATGAGCCACAAGTTGTCATAAAGCTCCCTGAATGTCACCCTCCCCACTAGCTACTACCATGAATACTATTCACCCACATCAGCAGTATAAAAATCATTACTATATATATGTTGGTTCCTGAAATTGAGTGTGATCGAGTACTTCAGCGATCTCTGCTTGTTTCTATTTGGTTTTTGCTTTCATTTATTAATTTTTCTTTCTTTAATTCTCTAAAAGGTTTTTCTCGGGTACGGAATATTTGGCAGCAAGCTATCGAGAATCTTATATATTAATATGAATATATTCAGCCGCCATTAATCAATATTTGTTTGGCACTTGGGAATTCAGTCTAAAAGGCACATTTTCCAACCATAAAGGTACAAATCTTATATATTAATATGAATATATTCAGCCGCCATTAATCAATATTTGTTTGGCACTTGGGAATTCAGTCTAAAAGGCACATTTTCCAACCATAAAGGTACAAATTGGGTCAAAAGTAAAGTATGAAAATATGCTATCTTTTGGGTAGATCTGACCAATATTTTACCAACCACCGTGATATTGCATGGCGAAGAATTTTGAAAAAAATTAATGTAGGTCCATTTTTAAAGTGTTTATTAAATTATTAAATTTACTGTTTTTAACTAACTTAAGTTTTTTATATAAGTAATGATTTAACGTAAGTATTATAAAACCAAATTCATAGATGTACGATAATTAAATGGGTATTTTGTTGATCATGCTTATAGGATTTGTTTGCCTAATATTATGCAAATGCAACGACACCAATTAATGGAACTTCATGATCATCTTCTTCCTTTGGATCTTCACCATCCATAATAACATCGATCTCCACGGCCCAATCCATTCGGTCCCTTGTGACATGACTCCCCATCCTAGATCGATCATCTACATGTGATTTGTTTCGAAAATTTTTAATCAATCTCCCCTTAACCACTTTGGAATGGACCCAATAGTATTAGAAGGTTTAGGAGATATGGTGATAGGAAATAAAATAAAAAACAGATTGGCTACAAGATGAAATATGTTAAATAAAATTATAGGATGCCTTTATTCAATAACCCTAGGTTTATAGAAAAACCCTTACAAGTTGTACAAGTAATTTCCTACATATTATTTGAAAGGAAATTAGATACTTCCTAATTGTCTCATGCATATATAGGAGACTAGATTATTTGGAAGGAAATTAAAGATACAAATATTTTATTCTTGCCAAACTGAATCGGTTGATAGCAGTACTGGTAAAAATTAACAATAAATGATCTCCCCTTTACAACTTCTTGTTTGTACTTGATGATCTTTTCTGTCCATCTTTCTTTTCTTGGGAAAGTTTTCGTGCCAACCTGCAGCATGTAAGGGATAGAAGAAGTTGTATCTACAATTAATGAACGTACGGTATTTTCACTAGCTTATTCATGTTATATATTTTCTGTAGCATCATCAATAGGTATTTTCTCAACCAAATCAGCCTGACCACACACGCATGCATCCAAGAGAGATCGGGCATATGTAGTATTACATTAGTTAAATAATAAATGAGGTTTCTGTGGAAGCTTACTTGAATGCGGAGATAATTCTTGCTCTTGCAATTTTGAGTTCGTAACACCACAGAGATATGATAATCAACCATATCTGCATTTGCTTGTGTAAACATATCCACCAATGGGATGGACTGATCAAGTTGATATACCCAACCAAGACTACCACATGTCGCTGCCGTTTCAGCATCATATAGTTGTTCTTTCTTTTCCGAGCTGGTCCCAATTGAGATTACTAGAAACAATAATGTCTGCATATATATATATATATATATATAGGATTATTTGCAGCAATTCCAAGATTGAATTCTCTATCTTTGTTCTTGAATTTGTAGGGAGGGAGATAATTAAGTCGGAGCTTTTAGAGCATGGATATAATTACTCATATTTAACATAATGCTTCTCGGTGAACTTTACATTTATGTGAGCTGTAATATCCGTATCTGATATCTCGTCAGTGTCTTCTGTCTTTGACCTGACCAAGTACGTCCCTATCAAACAAAAGTATGCCTTGACCAGAATAAGAATGCCTTGTGCCTTGTAAGGTATAAGAAGCTCAGGTTTTCTTGCTCTCACGATTGATCGACCATGCGACCTATTTATAGCGCTTCATGCATGCATGGTCTACAACTACTGTATTTTGTAGTTCAAAGGGATATATGATAATAGGAATCTGAAGGAAGCTTGATGCACTGGTCATAGGGTAAGTGTATGTTGGAACTGTAATTAATTGGAGCCCGCCCGACTTGAAACTTTCCACATGTATTTATTCATGAAGACTTGGGTTTCATACTAAAGAAGGGATGGGCGCACTTATTTTAAGATGAAGAAAGTCTTCTTCTCAAATGCAAGATATATACATATATATAGAGAGAGCCCATGGTCCTCAATGATTGGTCGTGCATTTCCACGTTGCATAAGCTCAAAAATGTGAACAATTAATATTAGAATGTCGAAATATAAGTGGACAATTCATATATGTGAACAATTCATCACTTTTTCACCCAGATGGTGATAATTAATCATATTAAAAACAATACAAATATAATATAGTTTCTTTTATTGAAGAATCACACGCTTAATTATTCAGTGGCGGGAATCCATGATCGATCTCATCCGATCTGTTCCATTTTTATACAAGGAAGAAATGCCATATATTGACTAATTGACCCTATGACGGTTTTCTGCATCATTTGGAATTTGCAGCAGCTTGTACGTGGGGAGACCTAGCATGGCGAAGCCGCTTCTCTTCAGAGAGTAGTCTCGCAAACCTGCAACAAATTTATAATTAGGTTTTAATCATTATATCAATTAAGGTGATTATAAGAAGGATATATAGTAGAAATTAATCAACCCTACCTTATGAGAGCCTCTTTATTTGTCTCGTGACCAGAATTGACGTCAAGGCCAGTGTCCAAATTTACCTTGGAAACTGGTTTCTTAAGCAATTCATCACCAACTTCAACAAGATCGTCCAAATTCTTCTTTGTGGCTATATCTACAGAGGATACTTCCCCACTTAAATTGTCATCCTGCATCCATCGCTCGAGCTCGTTATAAAGAAGAAAAATTTTGAACCATCCAAAGCTTTAATTTGTTCTCAATATAATTATTATTATTCAAAAGATATATACCTGAATTCGGAGGTAGCTTTTCTCAGAGCGAAGGGCTCGAAAAACCTCGGAAAGGTGGAAGTCCACCATATCCGCACTTGCTTGAGAAAAAACGTCAATTATTGGGGTGGACCCATTACTGGTTAACCAGTTTAGGAGGCCCCACTTGGCTGCCTCGTGCGCATTGTATTTCTCTTCAGCTTTGGGAGATCCTGTTCCGATTGAAATCACTAAAAACCGTCCATAATCCATCGGTTTTATAGGAAAGAAGTGAGGGCTTCCTCTAGTCACTTCCTTTGTTACTTCGCCAATGGCAAGTAAAGCCTTATATATACGTACAAATTATTTAATTTAGTAAGTCAAACAGAAAATAATTATATATAAGAAATTAATTGGATTTATTTATACTGACTGGATTATTTGCAGCGATGCCACCGTCTATAAGGTTAAACTCTCTCACTTTCCCTGTAGGATCCTTGGTTTCAAAGTAATGAGCAGGAAGATAAGTGGGTGCTGCTGAGGTGGCAATGCAAACGTCTGAAAGTAACGCGTTTAAACTTGGGTTTTTCTTCACCTGCATGCACAGAAAACCAAAATATTCGACGTTCAGCTCTATAATTAGATGATCGACTTCAAGTTTGGGAGGTTGGTAGGGATCGGCGAAGAAATTTGAACCTCGTAGCTGGAGAAGATGGTTGGCTGGAGTCGCTTAATGTCAAATGTTGGGATAACAACATTTGTCAATGTCTGGTTCAGTCTTGTGCTTCCAAGTTTTTCTTTCACAAGGCGATGTAGATATTTCCCATCGTATTTTGGTCCGTAAATAGCTTTGACAATCTTCGTAGCATATTTAAACAACGGGAAACTGCATGTATTGTAAACATGCATGGGATCGATAACGTTAATTATATTAATCCAAATAAAAAGAAAACACACACATATATACATACATATATATATATATAATTGGTATATATTGACACAATTACTTGTATTGTGGAAAGATTTTAGGACTGTGAATGAGGTAAAAGTCTTTAATAGCCTTGGCAGCAAACAGAGGTCTCTTCTTCTCATTGGGGCTCGTTAGCATGGCTGTCACAAGACCGCCCGTGCTTGTTCCTGCAATCACGTCAAAATAATCCGCGATTCTTGCATCTTCACCATCCAGCTTCTGCATCCATCCATCATATATATCCCCAAAAAATAGTAAGCTCGATCTATTACCTGAAGAATTAACATTTATGGTAAATTATAGAATCAATTGCACCAAAATCCATTTATTGTACCTGAAGCTCAGACTCGAGGAAACAAAGGATAGTTCCGGGGATAAGCCCTCTGATTCCACCTCCATCAATACTGAGAATGGTGATCAGGTTTCCATAAGTTGGAGGCTGGAGGGGTGCATGTGTTGCTTCCATGAGGGACTAGTGAGGGTGCAGCTAATTATGTGTATGTGAGAGATCGAGAGAACTTTAATTTAGTGATCTTGAATTTTTTATGTCCCTTTGATAAAAGCTTAGGGAATTTATAGTCATCTTTCTCACTTTCCAAGTTCCTGCATGCAGCCATCGATCTCATGGATCACGCTCCAGAAAAGAAAAAGCCGTCAAACTTGATCACCAACTTTTACTTTAATTCACCGTTATGATTGTGACGACGTATCCTGTCTGACATGTGGAATGTTAATTACTAGTTACTATGTATATAACCAGGTCCAAGTGCAACGCACTTGTAAGAAATGTCTTCTATATATCATGCAACATTTAACTTCCACATGGTAAACATTTAAATATATATTAACTAGATTGGCTATTTTCAACGAAAGTAATACCCCTTGTACGTACATGCGTATATATAGGGCAAGAATGTGGTCTAGCTAGCTGCATGATGAACACGATTAACATTTGCATATATATGTGGTAGATGTCACTTTTTTTCTTTTTCTTTTTTTGGAGGGGGGATCATTACGCATGCAGGAGCTGAATCAGCTATATATTGACTTCTTTGGGGATTCCTTGGGCGGCCAATTAATGTCATGTTTTTTTTTTTTTTGGTATGGACATTTCACCAGCCACAAGTCCCCAAGTTCATTTTTATTTTTACGTTCAGTAAAATTATAATTTTGGGTTTAGTAAAAAAATTATAATATTGTTCAAGCTCGCTCTTGAATATTCTATGTGAAAAAGTATTGAGGCTGCAGCTAACTAAGTGTGTACGTTATGTGTGAGTGTGTGTGTGTGTGAGAGAGAGAGAGAGAGAGCTTTTAATGATCTGGATGCCTCTTTGATAAAACCTTGGGGAATTTATAGATCAGGTGTCTTTCTCACTTTCCAAGTTCCTGCAGCCTTCTCATGGGTCACACTCCCAAACGGATAGAAATTTTCTTCAAATTGGTTTGAATAAAATTTCGTTCAACCCACATAAAATTGTGTCAAGTGTCTAAACATTTAATATGCACATTAAATATTAAAGGTCATTAATAGCAACTTACTAACTAATTAAGGTTAGGTTAACTTTTTTTTTTTTTTTTTTCTTTTCTTTTCTTTTGGTTAAACGTTAGACTAATATTTTCACCCAAGGTTAAAACTAACCTTAAAAAGGAGGGAAGAACTAATGCCATATTTGATTAAACCCCCAAAAAAAATGACGTTAAGTTAGAACTAAAGAAGCTAACGTTAGCTTAGAAGAAGAAAAAAATCACTTCTAAACAAGGTTATAAAATTTTAGTAACCCTAAACAAGGTGAAGTTAATGAGTCATATCAAAAGCATACATTTTTCTCTATTCTCTAGTTTCTCAAGTTCTCTGCATATACAGGCTGAAAGATTATTACTTAACTTGCTTTAGGAGAAGAAGACATATGTAATCAGGATTTTTTTGCTATATATGTGAAAACTGTTATCATATTAAGGTACTCTTCTTGATATGTTAACAATTGAGTCTTCGTGTTTTTGATTAATTTTAATCTCTATTCAGTTATCACATTAACACAGAGAGTTATCTAACATTTTGAATTTTTTATTTAAATTATTCACTTAGTTTTTTCTTGTCTTTTCATCACTGTTATTTAGCTATTTACCAAGCCCATGGCTTTGCGAACATGGAACCATGGTTTTTTGTTTTTTGTTTTTTCTTCTTTCTAAGCCAATGTTAGCTTCTTAGTTCTAACCTCTTTTTTTTTGGGGGAGGAGGAGGGTTAATCAAATATGATGTTAGGTCTTCCCTTTTTAAGTTTAGTTTTAACCTTAGTGAAAATATTAGTTTAACGTTTAACCAAAAGAAAAAAAGAAAAAGAAGAAGAGGTAAACCTAACCTTAATAAATTGCTATTAATGACCTTTAATATTTAATGTACATATTAAATAATTAGACACTTGGCACCATTTTATGTGGGTTGGATGAAATTTCATCCAAACCGTTTGAAGGAAATTTTTATCCCTCCCAAAAATGGGTTATTAAAAAAAAGGAAGCTTAATTACAGTTGACCAACTTTTACTATAACTAAGGAATTGAAGCATATTCATTATGATTGTACGTGACGTATGAATTGGTCCCAACGTGCAACGCACTTGCAACAAAATCAATTAAGTATTTAGAAAATGTCTTCTCTATCATGCAATAGTACTCGCATGTTATTAATTTCCACGCACATTATTTTCTGACATTTAAATATATATAATATATACATTCTATTGTAGCGACAATATATATATATTAAGGCTATTTTCAACGAAATTTATCATCAATAAATTTCAGCATGTTGAACACGATAAACATGATTTGCATATGTGCTAGATGTACGTCATGTTTTAATTTTTTGGATCATCACTTACGCAGGCTGGCCAGGGGCGGATTTAGCTATACATTGACTTGGGGGATCCTTGGGCGGCCAATGTCAAAAAAAAAAAAAAAAATTTGTCACCACAATTGCCCCCAAGTTTAAATTTTATTTTTAACTTAAAAAATTATAAAATTGGGTTTACTGATAAAATATTAATCATAACCTAAAAAAAATAACTTTAGGTACCTCCAACCGTACGTGTTTGTTTAAGCTTAGAGAAATTCTTTTAACCTATGTTGCCTAGCTAATTTTGGCGATACATACTATATATATATAGATCCTCTTTGTTAATTTATGGACTAATTAATAAAGACTCTCAATCATAATTTTACTTTTTTTTTAATTATTCTTTCCATCAAAGAATATATATATATATATATAACTTTATTTCATTAATTAGAATTCTATTATAATTATGCCTTCATGTGAATAAAATATCAAACACCTTCAATTTGTATTTAATTAAACCACATGAAATCGATCATATGTGGCATTTGGACCGCACCTATTATTATTATTATTATTATTATTATTATTATTATTATTTCCTTTCTTTCTTTTTTTGACATGTCTGCACACAAGGCAACCATCCCTATCCTTATCAATTTCATGTTAAAAAAATAAAAAGCTGAATTAATTATTGATCTTTTAGATCTATAACATTTTGCAAAATTAACCAAATGATAATTCAATCTAAACAGTTTGTAAATTATCTGTCAAAATTAAGAGGGAAAATTTTATTGGGTGTTTATTTCTTCTTTGTCTTTTAATTTGTTTTTGGTAATTAAGTGCTCCTTCAGTTTATTTCGTCTAATTAATTCTAATTATTTTATTTGTGTCGTGTAACCTGGAGATGCTGGGGCCCCTCTTTGGCTAAACTCAACGTAAAAATAATGCCAAGTAATAGTCTGTTTGAGATTGCATTTGAGAAATAAAGTTTTTAAGTCAAAATAAATTTTTGGACAAAAGCTTTATTTTAGCTTTACCAAAAGTGTGTTTTGATCATTTTTAGGTTTTTTTTTACTCTTAAAAATGCTTTTAATTTTTTTACTAAACAAATAATTTTCCTTTAAACAGGCTTTTTGAGTATTAAAGCACTTTTAGATTATTTAAACGCAATCTCAAATAGACTTTAAGCTTCAAACACGAAAAGCAAAATGATAAACATGAAAATGGAATAATATTTATTCTAGAAAAATGCATTCTTTCATGAGCAATAACTTAACTTTTCTAAGCTTTGTCTTGACCTTTAAATTAAAGAATTATAATAGATGATAAAGAAGATTAAAACTATGAGTAATGCTACTCTTCATGCTTGTTTATTATACTAATTTTATACCGATTGATGTGACGTGTTTTAAACAACTTTTACCAAAGAATGACATCAATTCTATGTAATTAGGAACATAGTTCAAATCCATTCCATAATTGACAATTTCAGCCGTACACAAACTATGTATTGACTTACACCAAGTTTTGTAAGCAAGTACTTCCTCAAAAACTAGTATTTATAAGGCTTCATTTACACACCTTATTAACGTCTTTTACACTTTTATAGTATGGATATAACTCATTTAACATAATGCCTCTAGGTGAATTTTATATTTATGTGAGCTGTAAAATCTGTATCTCATTAGTGTCTTCTGTCTTTAACCTAACCAACTATGTCCCATATCTAACATAAGTATGCGTTGACCAGTATGTATAAGAATGCCTTGTGACTTGTAAGGTATAAGAAGCTCAGGTTTTTCTCTCACAATTGATCTATAATAATATATATCCACACGTATTTATTCAAACTTTCCATGTATAATCCAAACTAAACCTGTAAACTTCATAATATCCATATGTATTTATTCAAGACAGGACAAAGAAGATATTTCCGGCGAAGAAATTAAATTACTTACTAATTATTAAGATGCACGTAACTGTCATAACAAGTCGTTTACGTATATTTTATATTTAATTAATTATTCCTCGCCACCAATGGGCATTTGAAGCACACCTTTTATTCAGTAAATCTTAGGTTTTACATAAAACCCCTTACAAGTTGTAAAAGTAAATAGGAAAAATGTCCCTAATCTTTTACTTTATTTGAAAGGCGGAAAGATATATCTGAATTTTCACCCAAGGGATTACACTATATGAAAAGAAATGCTATATTGAGCTACAGCCCATTGGAATTTGCGGCAGACTTATTAGCATGGCGAAGCTGCTTCTCTTTAGAGAGTAGTCTCGCAAACCTGCAACAAATTAATAATTAGGTTAGTTTTGATTATTAATTAATTATACCAATTAATTAATTAGGTGATAGTAGAAATTAATAAACCCTACCTTGTGAGAGCCTCTTTATTTGTCTCATGATCACCGTAATTGGCCTCCAGGCCAGTGTCCAAATTTACCTTGGAAACTCGTTTCTTAAGCAATTCATCGCCAACTTCAACAAGATCGTCCAAATTCTTCTTTGTGGCTATATCTACGGAGGATACTTCCCCACTTAAATTGTCATCCTGCTTCCATCGGTCGAGATCGATTGTTATAAAGAAGAAAATTCGAAAGCTTTAATTTGATCAATCTCAAAATATGGGCGTGGAATATGATATATATATATATATATACCTGAATTCGGAGGTAGCTTCTCTCACATTGAAGAGCTCGGAAAACATCAGAAAGGTGAAAATCCACCATATCTGCACTTGCTTGAGAAAAAACGTCAACTATTGGGGTGGACCCATTACTGGCTAACCAATTTAAGAGGCCCCACTTGGCTGCCGCGTGCGCGTTGTATTTCTCTTCAGCTTTGGCAGACCCAGTTCCGATTGAAATCACTAGAAACCGTTCATAATCCATCGGTTTTATAGGAGAGAAGTGAGAGCTTCCTCTGGTCACCTCTTTTGTTACTTCGCCAATGGCAAGTAAAGCCTACGTATGTCATGTCGTACAAATTAAAGTTAAAACTTGTTTGGGTACATATATATATATATATATATATGAAATTAATGAATTAATTAGATTTATTTATACTGACTGGATTATTTGCAGCGATGCCACCGTCTATAAGGTGAAACTCTCTCAGTTTCCCTTCAGGATCTTTGGTTTCAAAGTAATGAGCTGGAAGATAAGTGGGTGCTGCTGATGTGGCAATGCACACATCTGAAAGCAACGCATTTAGGCTTGGGTTTTTCTTCACCTGCATGAACAGAAAAACCAAAATATATATATATTCGACGTTGATGAGCTCCATAATTATAATTATATTTAGTTCATCGACGTCATTTAAGTTTAATTGGGAGGTAGGTAGTTAGGTAGGGAGAAGAAGTTTGAACCTCGAAACTGGAGAAGATGGTTGGCTGGAGTCGCTTGATGTCAAACGTTGGGATAACAACATTTGTTAATGTCTGGTTCAATCTTGTTGTTCCAAGTTTTTCTTTCACAAGGCGATGTAGATATTTCCCGTCGTATTTTGGTCCGTAAATAGCTTTGACAATCTTCTTAGCATATTTAAACAACGGGAAACTGTATGTATTGTAAATTAACATGCATGAGATCGATCGCGTTAATTATATTAATCCAAATATTTTTTTTAAAAAAAAAACATATATAATTAGTATATATACTTGTATTGTGGAAAGATTTTAGGACTGTGATTGAGGTAAAAGTCTTTAATATCCTTGGCAGCAAACAGAGGTCTCTTCTTCTCGTTGGGGCTCGTTAGCATGGCTGTCACAAGACCACCCGTGCTTGTTCCTGCAATCACGTCAAAATAATCCGCGATTCTTGCATCTTCACCATCCAGCTTCTGCATGATATCCATCATATATATCCCCAAAAATTGTAATTAAGCTCGATTTACTCCTTGAATAATTAAATTTTGCTTTATATATATATATATATATATTAATTGATTAATTGTACCTGGAGCTCAGACTCGAGGAAACAAAGGATAGTTCCTGGGATAAGCCCTCTGATTCCACCTCCATCAATACTGAGAATGGTAACAAGTTTTCCATAACTTGGAGGATTGAGGGGTGCATGTAGTGTTGCTTCCATGAGGGACTACGTACTGAGGGTGCAGCTAAGTGTGTTGTGTGTGTGAGAGCTTTAACTTAATGATCTGGATGCCTCTTTGATAAAACCTTGGGGGAATTTATAGACTCATCTTTCTAGCTCACTAATTTCCATGTTCCTGCAGCCTTCTCATGGTTATTTAAAAAAAAAAAAGGCTTAAAAGTTGACCAACTTAATTCTACTATAACTAAGCAACCGAATTCATTTTGATTGGGAAGTACGAATTAATTAGTCCCATCGTGCAACACACTTACAATAAATCAAGTATTTACAAAATGTCTTCTCTATCATGCAATAATACTCGCATGTTATTCAATATTTCCACATTATTTTTTAACATTTAAATATAATAGATAAGGACATATATATGTATATTCTATTATTGCAGCGACAATATTAAGGCTATTTTCAATTTAATTTATCATCAATAAATTTTAACATGTTGAACACGACAAACATCATGATTTGCATGTGTGCTAAATGTCATGTTTTAAATTTTTGTATCATCACTTACCAGCTAGCTAGGGGCGGGTTTAGCTATTGACTTTGGGAATCCTAATTGGGTGGCCAATGTCATTTTTTTTTTCTTATATATGGCACATGGCACCACAATGGTCCCCAAGTTTAAATTTTATTTTTAACTTAAAAAATTATAAAATTAGGTTTACTGATAAAATAATTTATTATAACCTACATAAATAACTTTGGGAATCCTTAGGTACCTCCAACGTACCGTGTTTGTTTAAGCTCACAAAGAGTTTCTCTTCCAGCAGAGATCTACATGCACTTTAAAATAAAAGTTTTACTAAAATTTGTTATCGATCGTAGCACCTTGTAAGCTTTTTTATTATTATTATTTCTCTTATTTCTCTATCTCTCCCTCTAAAAGGAAGAAATAAAAATAATATTTAAAGAAAGTAGAGTTGAATAGATCCTCTTTGTTTGAATGGAGATGCTCTTAGCTAGAGAAATTCTTTGAACCTATGCCTAGCTAATTTTGGCTATATTATAGATCCTCTTTGTTAATTTATAGAGTAATTTTTTACTCTTCCCATAATTATAATTTTTTTTTTTGAATGGGAAAATCATTCAAATCTCATTAATTGATGAAGGATCACGAGTATAAATTAAGCTCTTATCTCACAGAGCAAAAATTTTGAGAAAATTATAGTTAAAGTTACAAAGTTATAAATCATAGATATATACATACATAACAATCTGACATTCAAAACCTATCTATGACATCAAAATTCGTTAACGCATGACTAATTTTCAGTTGTGACAACAAATCGATCTGTTCCAGACAAACTCAACTCAATACATAGATAGCTTGTATTCCTCGGCCCTAGAGCAGAAAACCCCATGCTAAAATTCATCCTCCTTAACCCAAAAGTCAGAAAACTGTTCATATTCACAACTCAAGAGCAACTCATGTCCTCAAGAGGTAGTTCAATCGGTTGGGACCACACTTAATAAAGTGGAGGTCACTTGTTCGAATCCCCCCTCCCCCTCTTGTGTGGACATGTCAAAAAAAAAAAAAAAAAGAGCCTGGACAATCCTTATTCAAACAAGTTACATAGAAACTGCAAAACCAAATTAAAATACAGAAAAAAAAAAAACACAAAACCAGCAAATAGTAACATCGGTGATGCTCCCACATCGGTGCATGTAGGCCACACACTAGCACATGGTGGCAAAGTTGCAACAAGGAAGGCGACGACAGGTGGCAAAGAGGCTGGAGAAGGTGAAGGAGAGGCACATCGTTATCCTAATAAGCCCTAAAGGAACATATTTAACTTAGATCAGACCAGATCTAAAACACCCAAAGCAACCAGAACAAAAGGAAAAGACAACGACCGAATGGAGCGGTGAGTTGACAGGGTGGAGGGGGGTGGGGGGAAGGGAGGAGGATGGAAAACCATCTCTCGTCCTCCCTAAAGTAACTCACCGGAGAGGAAAAACTAGATGTCACTCATAAATTCTCTCTTTAGGGCTGGCTCCAATTTTATTTTATTTTATTTTATTTTTTCGGAATTCTATTATAATTATGCCTTCGTGTGAGTAAAGTATCAAACACCTTCAATTTGTATTTAATTAAACCATGCACATGAAATTAGATGTGGCATTTGGACCACACTTATTATTTATTATATAATATTGTCTATATGTTTTATTTCTTAAATATTAAAGTAAAAAAATGAAGATGAAAAATATAGAGTTTTGTATTATTGGTCAAAGTTGATAATTGAGTGTGAAATTAATTGCAAAGACCACAATAAATTATTGGTTAACTTAAACACAAAATTGCTCACTAGTCACTATTATCTTGAGTAATTCTATAAGTTCTTCTTATATCACTTTTGTATTACTCCGAAAATGAGATTACTTTTAAAATAACTATTTAATCAAAATTCAATAATGATAAATCACATCACAAGCCCAATATATGATGATTTTAAGTTATATCATTCTTGGAGGGACAAAAGATGGACTTGTAGCATTACTCCTAGTTACTACCCCACCCACATCTCTTCCGATCCCCCAAGGCAACCATCCCTAGCCTTATCAATTTCATGTTAAAAAAGAAAAAAGCTAAATTAAGTATTTGATCTTTTAGATCTATACATAACATTTTGCAAAACCAAATGATAATTCAATCTAAACGCGCGGTTGTATAATTTGTTAGAGTATATCATGGAATTTAAAAATAATAGTCACAATGGAATACTATTATTGACTTATAAAATATCATTGAGTCACATTTGAAGGCTATCGTTGAGTTACAGTTGAAGTCTAGCTAACTATAATTAAAGACTTATCACCTAGCTAGAACCTAGAGTAGAAGTCTATTTGTATCCAACATAATTCTCTTATAAATAGGAACATGTCATATTGTAAACAAGATTTAGAGAATATGAGCTTAATGCAGCCTTATGGATTTATCTTATGGACGTAAGTCATATATAGACTGAACCAAGCAAGTAAATCTATGTCTCTAGTTTCTTTCATAATTATCTGTTAAAAGAGGGAAAATTTTGTTGGGTGTTTATTCCTTGTCTTTTTAGTTAGTTTTTGGTAACTAATTAAGTGCTCCTCCTCCTTCATTTTATTTCGTTTAATTCATTCTAATTATTTTCTTTGTGCCGTGTAACCTAGAGAAGCTGGGCTTCTCTTTGGCTAAACTCAACGTATATATAAATGTAATGCCAAGTAAGCTTCAAATTAACACGGAAAGCATGCATGGTAAACGTGAAAATAGAATAATCTCAATCTATTCTATAAAAAAATGCTCGATTAATGGGTTAATATATATAATATCGATCATTCTCGTCCTTAAAGTTACTGATAAGTTTCATGAAAAAATATATCCTATATTTAATTCGGTGGAAGGTGGAGACTTGGAGTAAACTGATCAGCTATTTAGTTTTAATATTAATTAATATGCATTAGGATAAGATAGAATAATATGCATGCAATTAATAAAAATATACACGTTGTTTCTGTTTGGTTTTCGCTTTCATGCAGTAAATATTTTTTTCAATATTTGTTCTTATCCAAAAGGTTTTTCTTGGGCGTGGAGTACTATTTGGCAGTAAGCTATGAGCCTATGAGAATCTTATAATCTTTCCCCTTTTCTCTTATAATATGAGGTTTTTCTCCGGCATGGAGTACTATTTGGCAGTAAGCTATGAGCCTATGAGAATCTTATACCCTTTTCCCTAATCCTATAATATGAATAGATTCTACATAATACGGCTCACATGCTGTTATTTTTCTCTTATAATATGAGGTTTTTTTTGGGCGTGGAGTACTATTTGGCAGTAAGCTATGAGCCTATGAGAATCTTATACCCTTTTCCCTAATCCTATAATATGAATAGATTCTACATAATACAGCTTACATGCTGTTATTTTTCTCTTATAATATGAGGTGTTTTTTGGGCGTGGAGTACTATTTGGCAGTAAGCTATGAGCCTATGAGAATCTTATACCCTTTCTCCTAGTCCTATAATATGAATAGATTCTACCAAATCTGGGTTACATACTATTATTTTCTCCTATAATATGAGGTATTTCTCGGGCGTGAAGTACTATTTGGCAGTAAGCTATGAGCCTAGCTATGAAAATCTTATTCCCTTTCCCCTAATCCTATAATATAAATAGATTCTACCGAATTTGGCTTACATGCTGTTATTTTAAATAACAACATATATGTTATAGTAAAATCAACATTTAAGATTGAATCTCTCAAAATCTTTTTTTATTTTCTCTTTGTTATTAAATGCTTTAAAGATAAGTCAACTTTAATATTCAATCTCAACCATTGCTTTTACTATAGCATGCATGCTGTTATTTTAATAATAGAATGTAGCCAAATCTGATTCTATCCATGCTAAACACAAGCAGTGGCGGAGCCACAGCAAGCTTTGGGGGTGCCACGGCACCCCCAAAGATTTTTTCAAAAAATTTTTTTTACACCCAAAAAAAAAAAAAAAAAAAATCATTTTACCTATCCATTTCACAGCACCCCAATATTACTAGTACTACAATTACTTCTTAACACAGTTTTACCTTACGGTCTTCAATAAGGTTGTCAAGTAAAGTGGGTTGAGGATCTTTTGTCCCATATCGTGTTTAGACGTCACCATCATCATCACCAAGCAAAGTAACTCCCCCTATTTTTTTTCTTTTTTTTTTTACTCTTGGTCGCTTTTGTGTTAGATTTTTGTTCTAATTAATGTCTTTCTTTTACCTAGTTTTAATTTTGGATTTTCGATTTATTTTATCAGTTTTAAGGTTATATGGTGCACTTGGCGTGGGAACGATTAGGTCTTAATCTGATCTTTCTGATTATTAATTTCCACAAATTTATCTTTTCTATTTGTAATTTTTTTTCGTTTAATTATCTTCTGTTTGGTTGCCTAGAAAATTGAATAAAAGTTAGTAAATCTACATGTATGTATCTACGGAGTCTGGTTCTCTAGAAATGAAAAAAACCCATATGAACTCTAACTACTGGTTCTCCAAAAATGAAAAAAACCCATAGGAACTAACAATGTACTAAGCGAGATTTGAATATTCGTGATAGGCTGTGTTATATTGCCCGAGTTGATTTTCTGTATTTGAATTTTTTAACATATTTAGGAACTTATATATATATATATATATATATATATTTATATTTTGTGATGTATATATATTATATGAATTACCAAGTTTTTTGGGTGGAAAAAATTTGTAAGATGAAAAAAAAATTTAACGGCACCCCCAATTTGAAACACCTGGCTCCGCCACTGAACACAAGGCTAGCTAGTTCACGGGTCCACATAGGCTGTCCTTATTGCGGTTAAATAAAAAGTTGGAATGTAGCGCCTCATGATCAACTTGAGATAAATTAATTTTACATACTTTTTTTTTTTTTTGGTAATGTTCTTATCCAAGGTCACGTCATGCTATACTCTAGCACTAGATGTCGTTAGAAAAAACACTAGTTAGTTATGTTTGTGTTATCACTTCAAATTATTACCTAGTCAAGTTATAATTGAAATTCCTTATAGTTGCTTGTAAAAATCAGTTTCACATAATAAAAAATTAATATGAGGCTTAATATCCATGAGTGCCTTTATAATCCATTCACTTTATATATGTTGGCACTCACTTTCTCAATATAAAATTAGGAAGGCTTCTTAAATTTTTTATATAAGATGAAATATGGTGAAGAAAATTGTCTGATATGATGTCTCTTATTCAATAAACCTTGAGTTTTATTAGCAAAAAATAATAATAATAATAAATAAATGTTGAGTCTTATAGAAAAACCCATACAAATTGTAACTAATTAGGGAAAATATCCCTAATTATTTTCTACACTATTTGAAGAGAAAAATTCTCTCTAATTTCCTCCTAAGGAATTACATTATTTGGAAGGAAATATACTCCCTAATTTTCTCCGATCAAATAGATTGCATTATTTGAAAAGAATGATATATACTAAATAATAAATGGTGATATCCGGCCCGTTGATACATATATAAGGTACACTAGTAATTAAACCTAGAGATTGGAGGTGACTGATATTCCATCGTGTCCTAAAAACTTGTTTGTATTTGCTGATCTTTTCTCTCGATCTTTCTTTTCTGTCTCTCGACGTTCCTTTTCTCGGGAAAGTTTTTTTGCGAACCTGCAGTAAGAGACCGATAGGAGGAGTTGTATCGATATATAATCAGTACTCATGCAATATATAAACGATATTAATAATTAATTATGATGACAAATATATATATATGATTATATTCCATACCTTTTAAGGGCATCCTCATTAGTGCCTCCATTTTCACTTGTTACGGTACTCTGACCCGTCTCCCAATTCACCCCAGATTCCGGCTTGTCCAACAGATGTTGCCCGATATCCACAAGCTTGTCCAGGTTCTCTTTTGTAGCAACATCAACTGAAGCTGCTGTCCCTTTCAATGTATCATCCTGACCACACATCACAATTAATGCATCAGATAATCAAAACGAAATTAATTTTAACCACTACTTCCATCGAAATATATAATAAACGATCCAGTTCGATCGGTTTGTGTTGAAGCTAATTACTTGAATGCGGAGATAATTCCTGGTCTTGCAATTAAGAGATCGGAAGACGACAGAGGTATGATAATCAACCATATCTGAACTTGCTTGTTGAAACACATCCACCAATGGGACGGAATCACCTTGCTTTAACCAACCAAAAAGGCTACCCCAGTTGGCTGCCTTGTCAGCATCGTATGGTTGTTCTTTCTTTTCCGAGCCGGTCCCTATTGAGATTACTAGAAACCGGCGAAAGTCCATTGGGTTGATAGAGGAGAAATCTGGATTTCCGTCCATCACTTGTTTGCTCACTTGGTTTATGGCAACTAACGTCTGGATCATCATGGTGCCAATATATGAACAAAACGTCAGGTTAATGTTATATATATATATGCATGAGACTTTTAACTTTAATAATTAGAAATATATATAAGTAGTGTTGTGGGCTATAAGTAGTATATACCGGATTATTTGCAGCCATACCGCCATCAACAAGATTGAATTCTCGACCGTTTCCATCTTTGTCTTGGTTACTGAATTTGTAGGGAGGGAGATAAGTAGGAGCCGCGGAAGTGCCGATGCATATGTCAGACAGTCGAGCATCCAAATAGGGAATCTTCTTCACCTGCATGCACCAATATTTGTTAATTACTTTAATTTTCTTTTAGAAATGCATGTTACCATGAAATTTTCTAGAGAGAGAGAGAGAGACCTCATAGGATGAAAAAATGGTAGGCTGCAAATGCTTGATGTCAAATGTAGGAATAACAACATTGGTCAATGTTTTCCCCAACCGAGTTTGTCCTAGCTTCTCTCTTAAAATCCCATGAAGGTATTTCCCATCATACTTGGGTCCTCTCACTAAATTAGATGCACTTTCGAATGATCCAAACAAGCCGCTGCAATTGAAAGCATCAAATTAAGTTCTATTGCACGTGATCAGGAAATTAAGAAGCAGCAATCGAGTGTATATATATAACCAGATTAATTAATCACCTATCCTGTGGGAAAATTTTAGGGCAGTGGTCGAGATAGAAGGGCTTGATATCCTTGGCAGCAAAGAGAGGACGATTATTTTTATCTGGGGCAGTCAACATGGCGGTTACAAGACCACCTGTGCTTGTTCCACCAATGACATCGAAGTAGTCTGCAAGCCTTGCTTGCTTACCATCCAGCTCCTGCAACAAGATCTAACATTAGAAAATGCAAGAGAAGGTATATATATGAACTAATAAAAATGTACGTAGACATCATGTGCAAGCATGGACGTGAATGTATGTCTTGGATTTGGAATATATATATATACATGAAAAATTAAGTAGGGTTATACCTGAAGTTGGGATTCAAGGAATTCAAGGATGACAGCAGGGATGATCCCTCTGATACCACCGCCATCAATGGTGAGAATGGTTATATACTTCCCATAAGTTGGGGGCTCAATTTGGGAAGGTGATGATCGACTTTGCTCCATTATAATTAGGAAAGCAAGTGTTGTAGGTTGCAAATATATATTAGGAAAGAATGCCTTGGGCCTTGTAAGTTAACGTAAGAATAATAAGCTCAAAGTAGTTTAATTTAATTTCTCTTCTCACAATTGTCGACCTATTTATAGCGCTCCCTCCAAATGGACACATGAATCTGCAGGGAAGATTCAGTGGTCATAGGGTGCATGCAGGAGGAAGTACGTTGATCGAGTTTGTCTTTGCATAAAGCCAGCCCGCGGCCCGCCTTGAAAGTTTCCATGCATATATGGTCCAAGTCCACTACACTAGACGTGTAACATCATACAAAGAATAATTTTTCTGCAGATAAAACTTCGACTAACGACTAACATGTAACTGCCATGACTAGTCGCTTATGCATTTATACATGTGAGACAAAGAAGTTTAATTCTTGATCATGACCTCTTCAAAATTACTTTGAAGTTTCATATTAAAGATTGCTTATTCTTGAGTAATTAATGCTATCCTAGAATTATTCAACAATTTGACTAATTGTTAATTTAAATGAAACATATGTATTGAACTTTTTTAAATTTTAATAAGGATTAATTAATTCAATTTAAGCCGAGACTCGAGAGTATCAAGTTAATATTGTTACTTGAATATTATATATATAGAATTATAGTGTCTAGTATTTTTCAATCTTCTCCTCAAATGCAGCATCGGAGATGAGTCATCAGGAGGTAGTCATATCTTTTTTAATTACTCCTAGATTTATCATCATTTTGTGTAACAAAACTAGTTGATGAAGAACTTGAGAATTAACGTTAATTTGATGCGATTTGTTTGGCTACATGCATTAAAGAGATTCGACCTTAATTCCAAACATATATAAACTAATTATCCCTCTTCATCCCTTTTTCCACTAATTAATTAAGAAATTTATGGTTGAAATTCAGTCAGAAGGTTCTGAAGACTTCTCTAAGCATGCGTTAGAATTTTCCTGGGTACGTAGTGGGTATGATGCGGTCGTACGCGTCCTAGCTTGTACTCATTGTCTTAATTCATCCAACCAATTAATTAAGCTCCTATGTCAAATTCTGTAAAGAAACGGTCCAAGCCCTTCGAATTAAACTGACAATACCAATAGAACCTTTCGATCTGTAATTGGATTATTCTTCGTTAGAAAATTAAAATGCCCACAGAATATTAATTTGCTAATTAATAATAAAAGCCACACGTACAAGTTTTTCACATTTATAAGTCCTAAGAAAGACTCCAGAAGATTCGTGCCAATTTATATAAATTAATGTGATATATATATATATATATAATCTTGTTTAATTACATCTCTCATTTAACCACTTTAAGAGGTGAAAAGCTTTTATGCAAACTTCAAAATGTGTTCTTTGATCAGCAATAACTTAACATCTCTAAGCTTATATATTTGTAAAGTAAAGGATTTGTTGGAGTACGTGCATAGTAAAAAAATAGTAGCTGAAGTAAAAAATTGCACTTTTTCAATAGCTAAAGTAGTTTTTATTGCTGGAAATGTTCTAAAAAAATTAGATGGATGATGTATAAAAGATTAAAGCTATGAGCATTAAGTAATGCCCATTTATCATACTAATTAATTTCGTATCGGCTGACTTGATATATTTTAAGCAACTTTTCAATATTTTTTTTGTCATTCACTTAAAACAATCTAAAGTATTTGCTAATTAAAATACGATCGATATATCAATCGACATAAAATGTGTGCGAAGAATTACGTCATTTCAAAACTATTAAATAGTGGCTGGCTTGCAATTATGACTTTGGGAGAAGTGAGAAGCTTTCATGGATTTACTTCATTCTAGCTAACACTAATTCATAGAAAATTTTAGCACCAATGGATGTTTCATTCACCAGTACTTGGTTTAAAATTAAATCAAGTTTTAATTTTAGCACCAAGGTTTTTATCTGATTCTGATTTTGTCTTTGGATGTTCAATTTCTAAAATAAGATGTTTAGGTTTTGTTCAAGTTTAAAATAGATCCTTCTATGATCACTGTATCGTCAAAATTCACATAAATATCTATTTTACATTTGGACAAAACTACAGCTTTATCCCCATAGTTAGTTTCTTCTTTTATTTTTTATTTTTCCTATGGTGATCGCCAAATCTTGTTGCAATTCTTTTTGAGGCGTTCTCTGAACACCAATTAAGTTGATGCCTCCCGTCAGTAGCTTCAATCCGACCTCCTTCAATGCCCCCCTTGTTATTGTGGTTCTCGCTTTGATGTGTAGCTGTAATAGCTGTCTTCTTAGTTGTGCCATCTCTGATACAATATTTCAAACTACTTTGACTAACGACCATTTTTTTAGCGTTTATTTCAAGAATACATTGAGAATTGCATTATTTATTTGGAGCATTCCCTTTTAATTTATATTTTTACCCATACTAATTTAGTTGTATTGGAGCTTATTAATTATTGGGTTGTCGGCTCTTTCTTCTTCTTCTTCTTTCTTTTTTTTTTTTTTTTGGGTGTAATCTTCCCCTCCTCTTTCCTTGTTATTGCTCATCCACCAAAAAAGAAAAAATCAATTAAAATCCACTAAACTAAAAGGGGGAGAAACCTTTTTGTTTTTTGAAAGTAAGTAACAAAACAATAAAATATTTAGAACTAAAATTGGCAAGAAAAGATAAACGGAAAACTTCAAAAAGCCCTCCAAACTTTCATCATTTTTGAAATATCCTCCTTAAACTTAAAAAAATTTCAATTTAGCCCCTTGAACTTTCAATTGCTCTCAATTTGGACAACTCCATCAGATTTTAAACATTAAATGACGTTTATACCCCTGATTTTTGCATAAAATTTCAACTTTCAAAACGTTTTTTATTTTTTAAAAAATAAAACCAGGGATATTTTAGTCTTTTTATAAATTTTTAACGGCTAAAATTGATGGAATGATCCAAATTGAGAAAACAATTGAAAGTTCAGGGAACTAAATTGAGAGTTTTTTAAGTTTAGAAGAAATATTTCAAAAATGGTGAAATTAAAGTTCATAGGGGTTTTCTGAAGTTTCTCCAAAGATAAAGCTTCCCTCGATCTAAATGTACATGAGTCATGACTCTCTCTCATATATATGCAATTTTATTAAAAATGTAAAAATCACATAATTAATTTAATAAACTAAATTTTAAAAAAATTTACCAATATAAATTGTTTGTCCATTAATAAATGATTCGCCAGATACATTATAGATCTAAGGGATCATGATCCTCTAAAATTTTAAGAAAATTGTAAATTTTCAAATTATAGAATTTAGGCGGTTTCTAAGCATTGAAACCCTTAAAAAATATTACATATTAAAAAGGTGGTATGTTACAATTGAGAATTGAGTAAATTTTCATCAAGTTTTTGCCTTTTATGTTGTAAAAAAACTTTTGACTAAAAACTATATTTTGGCTTTTTGAAATGAAAATTCTTTCTATCTCGATAACATGCCACATGTTTAGTATGTGACATTTTTCAAACGTTTCATTGCCTTAAAACGGCTTAAATTTCGTAATTTGATAATATACAATTTCCTTAAAAGTGTAGAGAATCCTAATACCTGATCAAGACCCACTTGTCCCAACAAATGAGAGAAATGCTTGATAATATTTAGACCAATGGATATCATAATAGTTATTTCATGTGTTAAAGAATTATTAACAATCTAACTAATAAAATTACTAAATATCGATCAGCCTATGAAATAACCTCTGGACCGGCTACACCTGAGGTATAACCTAACATAAATAATAATTCTAAATACTCAACTATCATGTCATTCTTATGATTTATTTCACTGGTTTGATGTAATCGTGCATATTAATCCTTAATTAATTAATTAATTAATTTTAATAAAAGCATATCGGAAAGCTAATAAACATTGGCCAAACAAATAGAATGAAAATAGAGTAAATAGCATTATTCGTACATAAATTCTCTTTTATTTTCTTCATCTAAAATATTTATAATTCATGTTTGGGTAGGGCTTTTCCCTCTTTTTCCAAAAACAAAATAATAATAATAATAATAATAATAATAATAATAATAATAAAAGCCGAGAAATAAGAACAATTGCTTCGCATTCTGATTCTAATCAGTAGAAACAGTGAAGTAGAATAGGAGGAGGAGAAGGGCTTTTGGGCTTTCCCCAACGTATAAAGCAACAAGCAATCTGGGTGAGTTTGCCTTTTCCTTTCAACCCCTCGTCATACATGTTGTCTTCTCTTTTGCTTTTAGCCGATCTAGGTTTCTTTCTTTAACTACTTCTCCGTTTGGTTGCTAAGAAAACAAAGAAAATTAATGGAAAAAGGAAAAATCAATATGAAAGGTTTTATCTTTTGTGTGAAGTTGGTTTAATTTATCGAGAAATTGAATGACCCACCTCAAGTAAACCTCTATCATTGTTTTAGAAATGTCAATGATGCAGACTTGCAGAGAGTTTTATTATTTGCATTGTCTTACATTTTCTTGGCAACCAAACAGTGCGTAACATGTTTTTGTCAACTGTGATCTTCAGAATCTGTCGCCCTTTGCCTCTCTGTTGCTCTCGCTTATCATATTTCCGTACATTTGTCAGTGAAATCTTGTTTTATTTGTACTTGTGTTTCTTCTACTTTTTTTGTTTTGGAATTTGTATTTGTAAATTGTTGGGTTGCTTGAAATCGATCGAGAAGAAAAATTCAAAAGAATCTTTTTTTAGTCCGAATTGGTGAAATGACGAAATCCATAAAGATTATGCAACAGGCTATTTGATTAAAGATCATAAGATATATATAAACCTCAGCTTTGCATTTGTGGGATACATGTGCCCATAAGAAATCGCAGAGCCACCATTGATAGTAATGGAACTCTGCTCAAAGCTTCCTCCAGTGAGATAAGTTACTACCCTTTGATCACTTATACTACCCCAGTCCCCAAACATCTAACCGCATTTTCCAACTTAAACGGAAGATTACTACTGAAATTGCATTGTACATCCAGAATAGCCCTAAAAGACATGATCCCAAGCGGATACTTGGCATGTACCCTCCTTCCAGTCCATCACCATCACAAGGAAAACGAAAACCATTAATCAGTTGAATGACACAATGGTGTTCTTCTTTTCTATTATTAATATGTGTTTTATGCTTTTAATTTTGTTATTCAAGCCACCTCTTAAGTTGGTAAGCAAGTGATATATTAACATTGTGCTTCGAGCATTTCTTCTTCCTTCTTTTCTTTCCTGACCAAAGTTGATATGCTTCTATATTGTGAGACCAGTTGGTTAATACAGCTTTGCTTAGTAATGTGCCTTGCTGACATGCTTATACTAATGTTTTCAGGCTTAGATACTTGTTTTTTGAGTTTAAACATTTACAGAACCACGCCCCTTAATCTTGTAATGCATGTTTTACATATTAATGTTTTCCAAGTTGTAGAAACACTTAAAGGGAAAATGAAAATAAATCAACAACTACAATGAAATAGTTATTAAACGCAAAGCAGGGAGTGCACAGAAAAGATAATGGTTAACATGCATATTGTAGTTTGAAATGGGAACCTCTAGTGAATGCAGGGTGCTATAGGTGTGTGTTCTTTTCCCTCCCTCGTTGTGCCTCTGAAACTTACTGCAGAGTCTATTTGTCTTCCTGTTGTTTACTTAAAGAAATAAAATAACTGGTTTTTCTCTTTTTGAAAAGAAAAAAAGGGGAAAAATACAATTCACACTTTGGAATGGAATGCCTGACAGAAATGAGTTGAAACAAATCATAAAAGGAACTGAGTTCAACTGGTTATGTGTCATCAGTTGCCAGAAAATGATTGCATAGAAATGATCACATTCTTATCTATTTTTTGATAAGTAAATTCTTTATGTTTTATTATGGATTTGTTTATCCTTCTCTTATTTTCATTTTTATTATTCATGATAGTGATTTATTGAAATTTTGAATTATATAAATAGTAAATAAAGATGGACCCATCGTACTTCTTTGCTTGTTTTTTTTTTCCCTTCCATTTATTCTTTTCTTGTTCAGATATACACCTATCTTATTTGTGTTTTTTGTTTCTGATGTGTCTTTGAATGCTTTTTCCTCTTGTGGGTATGGATTTTTTTTTGTCATAGTAGAGAATGGAATGATTATTGGCTTTATTGTTATTTTGGAATGACAACAGTTGGGATAAAAAAAAAATTTCTCAGTTGATGTGTTGAGACCTAAAACATGTCTATTGATCTTAGTGTACCAATGAATTTTGTGGATGAGGATGCTTCTTCGGGCTCTGGAGATGATGCTAACATGTTAGATGGACATAAGCGTCAGTCTGGGATACCATCTAGTTCAGGTCGGCGGAAGAGAAGTCGCAAGGCTACCGGTGATGCTATAGTGGATGCTATGCTAGAAATAGCAGCTGCTTCAAAAATGAGGGCAACTGCAATTATGAAGAATGAGGACCGGTTTTCTATTAGCAAATGCATAAAAGTACTGGATGAGATGCTAGGTCTTGACCAAAGGATCTACTTTTTTGCTTTGGATTTATTTGAGAACCCCAATGCCAGAGAAACTTTCATATCTCTTAAAAATGAGAAACGGTTGCCATGGTTGCAGGGAAAGTCTGGTGTTTCCTCTGGTTGAGTGGATTGAGCCAGCTTGTTGGTTTTGTTCTGTATGGTTCAAAGTTATGGTTTGTACAATCAAACAGACTCCTAAGGAACTCTTTTTGCTTGTAATTAGTTTGACTTTGTAGTTCCTGGCTGTGTCACTTTTGGCTTGATGATTTAAATGATAGTTAGCAGACTTGACTTCTATTTGTTCATTAACTATGGCCTTAATACATGATTCAAATACTTCCCACAGCAATTGATTGTGTATACCAATAAGTATTGCCTTCTGTTGCAAATACTGTATCTCTATTTTATTTTTACAGATAAACCAGCCGGCATGGACGACTATGACTTGGAATTAGATGAGATGGAATTAATTGCAGCAGCTGCGGGCTACTATTATTATAATAGTATAACTAAGCAGCCTCCTCGTACTTTGTCACCCCGTGGAAGTGGTTTCATGACTGAACTGCTGAATGGTGATGATGATGGATGTTGGGAAATGTTTCGGATGGATAAACATGTATTTCACAAGTTATGTGACATTCTTCGACAAAGAGGCATGTTACGTGATACAGCTGGGGTTATGATAGAGGAGCAGCTGGCAATTTTTTTGAACATCATTGGCCACAATGAACGTAACAGAGTAATCCAAGAGCGGTTTCAACACTCAGGTGAAACCATTAGCCGGCATTTCAATAATGTGTTGAAGGCGATCAAGTCGCTATCACGTGAATTTCTACAACCACCCCCGCACACCACTCCTCCTGAAATCTTTGGAAATAATAGATTTTACCCATATTTTAAGGTTTATATTTTAATACACTTGGCTTATCTGACTTATTTCATATGCTTCATGTTATGTTGTTGAACTTTTTTTTTTCTTTCTCAGGATTGTATTGGAGTCATTGATAGTATGCACATTCCTGCACATGTCCCGGCAAAAGATCAATCTCGATTTCGTAATAGGAAAGGTATTCTATCCCAAAATGTATTGGCAGCTTGCACATTTGACCTACAGTTCATATTCATTTATCCTGGCTGGGAAGGCTCAGTTACAGATTCGCGTATATTGAGGGCGGTTCTTGATGACCCAGATCAGAATTTTCCTCAAATTCCTGAAGGTTTGATTACACCAACTATATTTGTGTCATCAAATTACTACTCTTACATTACATTTTATATTTCTTTCTTAAATTTAACTGATGATTTTATGTTTCAGGCAAATATTATCTTGTTGACTCTGGATATTCAAATATGGAAGGATTTATTGCTCCATATCATGGAGCTCGGTACTACATTCATGAATATAGAGGTGCCAATCAGCTACCTAGAACTGCAAAGGAGTTGTTCAATCACAGACACGCTTATCTAAGGAATGTCATGCGAAGGTCTTTGGATGTGTTGAAAACTCGATTTCCAATTCTCAAACTTGCCCCTCAATATGCATTCCATATACAAAGGGATATAGTTATAGCTGCCTGTGTTCTGCATAATTACATTCGGTGTGAGGAAAGAAATGATCGGTTGTTCACTAGTGCTGAAGCGGTGGTAGTAGATGAAGTGCCTGATTTTGATGAACACCCTGATATGCAACTGGCTTCTCCGATCCAGGATGAAGTTGCTTTCTCATCACGAGAGTCAATTGCTTCTGCAATGTGGGATGACTTCCTAAATAATTGGGATGAGTGGTGACCCTTGGCACCGGCAATCAATGAGGAGGAACTCTTTATAATGCATTTTGGCATGGATAATGTTATTTAGTTAACTTTTATATGACTGTCATATAATTTGATAGTGTAGTACTAAAAATCAGCCCTTAGAGATCAATGTTCATTTATGTTGTATGACAGTCGTATATCAGTGTACTAAATAGGATTACTCACCATCTCTTGTTAGGTTTCTTCTCTTCATATTTGGAATCTTCTATTGTGTTTGTATTGAATTTTCTCTGCCCATGTACTAAGAAAACTATCTGAAATCGATGTGCACATCAAAAAAAAAAAAAAAATGTAAATAATGCTTATTTAGTTGTATAGCTCGAAGATGGTGGAAATCAATGTGCATGTGTGAAGTAAGAGTAATGCTACTCAGCATTACTCTTGACATTTATTTCATGGTGGCTAACTTTGCTTGTTTAAGTGGTTTTTTATGTTGGTTATTTAAAAAAAATATAGAAGTGTTAGTTACTTAAAATATACTTTATCAATTAATATAAAATGAATGATAAATGGGTATGAAAATGTGTAATATTATTCTAGTAGCAAAGCTCCATACCACTTCAGCTAACTTTGCGTGTTTTTAAGCGAGTTTTTATGCCAAAATTTTGAAAAAATCAACATTTGAAAATGAAGTGTAACCTCATCAATTTTAGAACTCATTTTTTGGATTAATTACATTAATAATACTGGAACAAAATTAAGTCTAATACTTACAATGATAATAGTAACTACAGTAATACAGCTTCATTATGAAGGTTGACGAAAATTGAAGCCCAACTTTGTTTTTTTTCCCAAGTTTGTATTGTCTCTAATTTAAAGCTTGGTTGTTCATCCTTTGCCAAAATGGCTGAAGATACAAAAAGAATGACTAAAACTACGCAAGTCGGTTGAATTTTTGTAATTTAATTTCGTTAAAAAGGGAATGATAAAAGAAAATATTAAAAAAAAAAAAAGATATGAAACATTATACTCCATCTCATTCCCCATTCCCATGCCGTAGATATGTTCTTGAACTAAACAAATAAGACTTATTTTGGTAATTTAAAACTTGCATCATTTCGATTCATTAGACTCGTTCAGTACATGAGATGAGGATTAAAATAGTTCTCTAAATACATTTTGTGAAGCCAAACATTGAAAAACTAATTCATTGATAGGAAATGCACCCGAGCAAGCGTATATTCTTTCCCAGCAATCCAAACACCTGTTTGTGACCACTGCACATCTTCCCAGTCAAGATTCTCCTCCAATACCTATTATTTAGGCAGAACAAGATCCCATTCAAAAGAACACAAATAACAAATATGAAGAAATAGTGGAATGATGGATAATTTGTGACAAAAAAGCAACCTTGTCTTGAAATTTCTTTTAAGTACCTCAATATGTTCAATGGGAAGTGGGATCCCAAACGATCGCATGACTTTCTGTGGAAGAGGTTTCTTACAACGAGACCATCGAAATACATCAATCATCGTGTTATCACAATCATTTCTTTCGCCATTTGTGGAATGTGAGTGATGATTCTGAGACTTATCTGTCTCCATGTCATGCACCAGAGATGCTGCTATAGCCTTCACCATTTTTTCTCCAGTGAAACAGAGCTCATACCTTCAGATCATAACTCAAACAATAAGAGAACACAAGAAAGTCACCACATGGACTTCAGCCTCCAGTATTATGTATTTGAATAACTATACAGAGTATGAATCCGTAGCAAACAAATATAGAAGTTGGAAAGCAACTTCCAGCCAATCATAGAAAGACAATTACAAGAAATTCTAAAATTTTTAACTGCATTGACAAGAGAGTGGGGGAGGGGGCGCAGGGGTGGGTGGCGATCTCGTTTAATTCGCAACCCCTATCGTTTCCAAGTAAGCCTATTTGATTTAAACCTGATAGCTATAAACTATGAGGTCTCTTAATAACATTAAACCATTTAATAAGAACAATACCTGCACGAATGTGTTTCTAAATACAGAACTTCTCCCTTCTTCAATCGTGCAGATGTATAGAGGGGCTTCTTCAAACCCTTGTCAGCAACAATGCTTATACTGTACTTAATCCTGAAAAATTCACAACAAATACACGATGAGAGCAAGAATCATAAAAAAAAGGAAAGAAGTGGTAGCAACGAGAACAATAGAAGCTACTAAACGAAGCATTGCATCTACTAGTAGTTAAATGTGGTTAAATATTTGCCTGAAACAAGGCTACAACATAGCTTCAAAACTCCAACGCTTCCAGCACACCAACAATATCAAATACAAGTTCCAAAAACACATATATTTGGAAGCTCCACATAAGCATCTCAAAGTTATTAACATAGGCTCATGATAATAAAATAAATAATTAAAAATAAGGGATGAGAGAAAAGAAAGAGAGATTTTTAAACCATACCAAGGCTCATTGCAGAGGTTGTACTGTATCGTAACTTCTCGAACATATCTCTGTTGTCGCAACGCATTCTGAAGAATGAAGGCCACCATAAGACCCATTACCATCTAATTTTTTTGTGTTTTTGTGTTTTTACAAGTACATATGATAAGATTGCAATCTGGAAAATTCATATTCAATAATTTTGTATTTTAAAATTAGATTTTGCAATTATGCAAGGAATCATTTAAAGAATTCTATTTTGCACTTAACAATTAAATAATAGAGTGCATAATTACTAACGATCAATATTCACGCACAAAGTTTTAGGCAATAGACCATCTTTTGACCCTTCTTGCCTTACAAAGTTGTTTCGAGGTCTAAGAGTTGCTTGACTTCTTTGTTGGCTTATCTAGGTTTCACTATCATTCATTGAGTGATAAATGGATCTCCCCGCATAGTGCTCAGACTTCTAGAAGCTTTGCCAAAAGCATGTTTTCGCTTCCCAAGTAAGATTTCAATCTAGGCCAATGCTTTTGGTACCAATGATATCCAACATGGCATCAAAGCCTTGTTGACTGGGAGATCTCAAAAAAGTTTAACAAGAGTAACAACACAAATTAACCCCCAGATGAATCACCTTAAAAGAAGGTTATTAAATGAAAATTTTAACTCCATGCTTATGCCAAATGATAGTAACCTTTGGAATATTTGGAAACACTATGAATGCTAATCGCTATATTATATTTCTTCATCTAGTTTTTATTTAAATCTTCCACAAAAGTCACCTGCTGCATATATGCATTTAAAATTTGTATATTTCCTAACAATAGCAAGGTACAAACTTGCTTCAATTCTTTTTTAAGGAACCCCTCAAAGGCAGGGCCACTTTGTGTACCCATCCTTGTCAGGTAAACTTCAGACCCGTGCAAAGCATCCCTTCCACACGGATCGGGTAATAATTTAGCTTTACTGGTGGTCTGGCCCCAATGAATTGTTTGCAAATTAGTCTGCCAAATGCTTGGAGATATGAGAATCCACATGCCCAACTATAAACATGTATTAAAAATGAAAATGCACAACTTACCACAATATATATATATTGTAATGCTACATACTCGACTCCCATCCCACTTCCATACAACTAGGTTGATGTGGTAGTGTACTAGTGTTCATAAGCCTTTGGATATTTTTATTTAAAAAATATAAGGATTAATGGGCATAGCTGCATCAATCCAATTGTATGCGAGTAGGATGAGAGTTAGTATTTAGCATTACTCATATATATGTATATATATATATAATCAAACTAATATAGGCAGGGCATGTAATAGAAATTCCAACATGCAGAAAAGTCAACTTTTGATATTGTAACATTTAAAATAAAATTAAAAAAAAAATCATAATATAGGCAAGGCATGTAAAAGTAGTTCTAAAAGCATTTCCAGCAGTGTAGCTAAAATGAGGAAAATAACCATATTTAGCTATTTTCACCATTTTTTTTTTTTTGCTCTAACAGAATAACTTATAATTAACTATTATACCTTAACTGCTACAATGAATAGCTATTTGTAGCTATTGACTGTAATACACTAGATTGAATTTTAATATAATATAATATAATTTTTAATATTACTTTTTCCCTTTAATTAAATATTGGCAATAATATAATAAAAAAAAATGAGAAATAATATTTTGAAGCAAGTAGCTAATAGAATAGAGAATCTGTTGGAGTTAGCATTAAAAAATAGGTAGCTAAAATAAAAATTGTACTTTTTGACTAGTTATAATAATTATTACTGTTGGAGATACTCTAACATGACTATAAGTCGGAGAATGTAATTGAAGGGAAGAAGTCAGCAATACCGAAGCAGCAGCCCTGGTAGTCATTGTCCGCTCAACAGCCACAGGAGCAAGGGTAGGCTCTACCGTTGATGTATGTGTAAGACAAGGCTCAAGATCAATGGTTCCACCTCCTTTCTGAAATCAAAAGAAAACAATGTAAAGGCAAAACATCAAGAGCGTGCTAGAGACTAGAATATATTATATAGATACCACTTAGAGAGCCAAATGAAACTAATAGTACATTCCAAATACCAGTCCATTGATTTATACAATCATGTCCAAAATTAAATGGAGAACTAGAGAAATTCCAACTACTTCAGATAGACATCAATGAACAAGACAGAATCTAACTAGATGTTTTTATAACCTTCACGATGCAGCAACGTTCAACACGGTAACTACAACCAATTGCAGCACCCCAGGCTCGCGAACGAACATTGTTTCTCAAATTAGAGATGTAACCTAATAAAATGTTAGAACTGCAAGAGTTAGACTTACACAAACAAAGCACAAGCACAATTATTGAAAATAAAATAGAAATTTCAATGACAGGAAAAGCCCAAAACACGTCTGTAACTAAATACAATCACCATAACAACACAATTAGCCAAATTTCAGGAACATGCTTACAAAGGGGGAACTGAGTAAGGTTACCTCCTCTAAAAGCCCTGCTGTAAGAGAAGTTTAATAGGCTTACACCAATTCAAGGCCTTTTAATCAAGTATTTTAAATCAAGTTCAGAAGTCTTCTTATGATTAAAAACCTTAATGTAGGAATAGGGCTTGCTTGATCAAAGGTTTAGAAGTTGCCAATCTATAAAACAGTTGTAATTGTCTCACATTCAGGAGTGAGATGGAGTTGAAAATTACAACACAAAACTTCATTAGCATCTAAATTCTTTTTTTATTTAGCACCGGGTATCTAGTGCTTCACTCCAACTAATTCCAGGAGTGCACAACCCTCAGTAAGGAATTTCTCGCAAGTACACCTCAGTTAATTCAAGGGGCAAACCCCAGTCTGATGGCTCCAAGAAGCAGTTTGCACTAAGTGGTTTTCGAACCTAAGACCTTGAGGAGTATACTCAAAAGTTTCAGGCTGTCCAACCACTGAGCCAACCCCTGGGGGTTAAGCATCTAAATTCTAAATAGGGCTGAGCACCAACACCCTCGGGTTGGTACTCAACACAGACCGATGGTCGGCTCAAAGGCCACCGGTGGGCAATTTTGCCAACCCCTTCAATAGTTGAAGAAGATTGGTACATTGGCCTCTAGCATTGATCGAACATGAAGTGAGCATGAGAGACAAAGAGCTGCAAGGGTTAGGATTTTTGTGAGAATGAAAGAAAGCAATGGCCAGAGTAGAGAAGAAATAGAACGGGAAGAAAAACACTGGCGGCCAAAGTAGAGCATGAGAGAAAAATAGTAGTGCAGGTTAGGATTTTTGTGAGAATGAAAGAAAGAAACGGCTGGAGTAGAGAAGAAACAGAACGGGAAGAAAAACACTTGCGGTTGAAGTAAAGTGCAAGACAAAAATAGTAGCGCTGGTTAGGATTTTTGTGAGAATGAAAGAAAGCAATGGCTGGAGTAGAAAAGAAAGAGAAAAAAACACACACACACTAGCAGCCAGTATAGAGAGTGAGAGAGAGAGAAGAGGTCACACTGTGGAGGTGAGAAATTGAGAATGAAGAAGAAAACTGAAAATGAGAGAAAGTACGCTCGGTTGCATGTTTGGTTAAAAATTCTATGGTAAAAAAATAGTTATATATATATATATAAAAGGGGTCGGAAGGTCAGATTTGTTGAGTGTACTGACCCCCTAAACCCGGCACCCGATCCACAACAGGGTTGGAATTTAAATTTTAATCCTGCCCAGCCGACCCATGGATCAAGTTTATCCACCCACCACCCTTCATGGTGAGTCAGAATGGGCAGTTTGGCTGGTTTGGGCCAACCCTCTGAGCAGCCCTAATTCTAAACGCCCCCCCTTTCGCAATCCCCTTATTTACTTCCTTCTTGTTCTCTCCTTAAACTTCTGCACTTTATGTAACCACTTCAAACTACAGCCAGACCCGGACAAATAAGCTTCCGAAATAGTTATTTCCTTTCCATATTTGATAAGAACTCAAGAAACTTCTCTGACAACCTTAAAAAGCCCTAAACCCTAACATTTCCTAAATGTGAACAGCCAATTAAACGTTAAATTGTGGCATCTTATCGTAATGTCAACTTTCAGTGTATGAAAGTGCCTAGTGTATGCGTTTTTAACACCTAATTCATGCATAAAAGCAAGGTAGAGTTGAACATAGACTTACTATCTTGTGGAGGTAGCACTCGAATAGTAGCACGTAACTCTAGAATAGCAGGAGGGGGAGGAGAAGCTGTGGGGCGACAGTAACCTGTATGCATAAGAACTGGAACAGAAGGAAACTTTAATACTAATTTTTGAGTACCACTAAATTCAATAATTTACAAAACCAACACTAATGCTATCAATAAGACCATGTACCAGCAACAAGATCCGAGTCATCAGTATATATATCTGTCCCCCATAGCTGGCCACCTCTGACCTGCACATAATGGCTTAAATAACTCAAAATGAAGATGCAGCATTGCTAACAGAAGCATAGTAAAGTTGCAATCCCAAATCCTATAACAGCAATAATGGGAATAAGGCAAAAAAAGAATTATAAACAAGTTGATCAAAAGGAGAAAACAAAATTCCTTTTTTCAGCACGATCAGCCAAAAGAAGTTGTTTCTTAGCTGTTTCTTTTTCCCTGTATTGCCAAACACCTCCTCATTCCAAGCTCTTAAATTAGTTTTTAGAGCTTTTAGTTTGCAACCTAGGATGTAATTTGGAGAAACTTGAAAGTGGTTAGAGGATTGCCACAATTTCACCCTATCTACAAAACCCTCTGATCTTAGCCACATGTTTTCAACCTTTAAGTATCTTTTAGCTCTAGGAATGCCTCCACAATCAAGAAAAATAGGAAAATGATCTGAACATAGTCTAGGTAGCCTCTGTTGGAGCAAATAAGGGAACTAGGGTTCCCACTCCAGGAATACAAGGAATCTATCAATTTTAGACCAGGAGGGAGGGTCCCTGTTTTTGTAGGCCATGTAAAAGAGCTAAGCTAAAATGTCAAAACACCTATCCTTGACCACCCCAACCACCCCCAAAAAAAAAAAACACACGCACACGCACACACAAATTATAGAAAGTTCATCAAACAATTTCATATAAACATTAAGCAGCATGACCTTACTTGGCGATTTGTAGCAGTGACATGCTCAGCTGGAATCCGGATTTCAAGAGTGGGACCATTTGAAGAGCTTTCTCCATTTTTTTCAGCTTCCAATGCTTTGTATTCCTTCCACAACTTTATCAGTTCTTGCATGCATTCGCCAACTTTATAAACAACAGAAGAAACTTCAGCTTTACCTGAAACACTCCCTGATTTAGAATATAATATACATGCACAGGAAACAAGTAATACCTAAAGACACCATGATTGAAAACAATCAACCTCCATTTTAACATAAAATGGCTCATAATGTGTCATAACATAAAAGAAGTAGGAAAGGGAGTAAAAATATTTCACTAAGAGTATTCAACCACTATTTATTGATTACATTTCTTACAATCTATAATTAATTAAAACTAGTGCTGGTTAAAGAAGAATGATATCTCATGTTTTACCAGCTTCTGGGAAGCCCTTTTCAAAATTTAGACCATATTAATTACTTCAATTTCTGTTTGTCTTTATTAAGAACTTTAACTCTCTGAACCTGGCTGTATGTTGGTCACAATCTGTCAAGGCGAAAACATATTAAAACTAGCTTCCTAGATCTTTTGGTTTCAAAAGTTCCAATATAAACGTGCAATAAACACATGCAATCCCCTCCCCAAAAACAAATAATATTAGCAAAAGAATCTTATCAGAATCTTTCTTCTTTAGTTTGAGTGTCTTTAGAATAGCTTCTCCAAGGTACTTGCTCTTATTGCCTCTTATTTTCCAAATTGTAGAAAAGGTGTACTTTTAATTCTGGAAATAGTTTGGTTTGCCTAATAAGTAAAGAAAAGGTGTACTTTTAATTGGAAGCATTGCAGATAACAAGAAATATTATTTTTTGAATGAATTTTCAGGTTTTAATAGCAAAGAACTGTGAGTTCTTTATCACCCTGAAACCACCTTGTAGGGACCAATCACCCCCCCCCCCTCCCAAAAAAAAATAAACAAAATAAACAAAAGGGAAGGCAGCACCATAGCTGATGACTTGGGACTATGTTCTGTTGAGCTGAATTTTTATGCTTTTGTACACTGCAGGAAGTTTCGTGTTGGGGCAGGTGGGGGTTCATGGGCATGAACAGTAACCAAACAAACACCAGCGAGAGCGAAAGTCTGAGTTTACAGTGTTCTAGTTCTAGTACCTGCTAAAGTTCACAACTAGTTCTCGAGCTAGGGAAAGAGAAACCTATGCTGCAAGCCTCCAGCAGTCAAAGAATGAAGTGAAGACAATGTCAAATGTGAGTGGTAATCATCCCTATAATATGGGGAAGCTTTGGTAGCAAGTCAAGCATATTCATCCTTTAGGAGCAAGCAAGAACAGCTGCTATCTAGTTATATCACCTACAGAGTTGAGCAACACCCGCTACTCTCTCAACTGGTAACATCTTTTCAACAGGGGGAAGCTGCTCCTACTTCTAGTCATACCTCTACTCTAGTTTTACCTCTTACCGATCCTAGTCCCCACCAGCCTTCCCTCCATCTAGTAAAAGAAGATGGATTAGCCCATGCCTCTCCCAGTACTGAAAGAAAGAAGAAAAAAAGAGATCCTTGCCAATATTGACCACCCCCCACCCCAACCCACCCAAAAAAAAAAAAAGATGCTAGGTACAGCTAGTCCGTGAACAGCCAGCCACTGCACTGCAAAAATTGGATAGGTTTGATCTAAGCTTACTAATTAGGGGGGCCTCCAAAAGGGATCCACTAAGGTTTATCAATTGCGTCTCCCAGAAGGTAATTATAGTGTTGTGTGTGCACACAATCCACATGAATGCATATTCCCTAGTCTTGCAATATAATCTCTATGATAATCGTTGAAAATAGCATATTACCTTCCAAATATATAATGGATACATATCAAACAACACAGATTAATGCCAACACCGCAGAGTAAAAGCTGATTAAAGTAATATAAATTCTGATAATCTCTATGATAATCGTTGAAAATAGCATACTACCTTCCAAATATATAATGTATACATATCAAACAACACAGATTAATGCCAACACTGCAGTGTAAAAGCTGATTAAAATAATATAAATTCTGATAATCTCTATGATAATCATTGAAAATAACATACTACCTTCCAAATATGTAATGTATACATATCAAACAACACAGATTAATGCCAACACCGCGGAGTAAAAGATGATTAAAATAATATAAATTCTGATTGTCATGAATTATTAAACTCTAATACCCAAAGTAAACACTAGAAGTACACATGTTAATGCTATAAAATATCACTAAATGCAAGGTAAACTGGAGCTGCAAAAATGGGAGAAATTTCCATTGAAATCTGCATTACTTCACCAGGGCCCAGATGCTGCTAACAGTGAGTGAAAAGAAGTTTCATCCAATAAGACAGAATACAGCAGCTTACCTTGAGATCTGCAAAACATAGATGGTAAATAAATTGTTATTTTTTTAACCACCAAATAAAAAATAAAAAAGAAGAAGAAGAAGAAGATTTCCATTAAACAATAACAAATACCATCAAGTCGAAACTAACAGGACAAAACACTTGGTTTAAACATAGTTGACATATAATGCGAATAGCATCCACTCTTAACTGAATCAATAACAAGACAAAGCCACGCCAAATAATTTTTGCTGTTTCAAAGATCATAATCTAAAGGATAGCAAATGATCAAATATACACCAAAAATGTAACAATGTACCACAGCATGACAAAAAGCATATCTGAAAGTTGTCTCTCCTGATGTAAGCTTTTACCACATATAAGAAAATAATATCACTAAAACTTGTGTCCCACCACTGGATCTTCTTGAAGGTGGTGCTAGATTTCAGTAATTTTTGCCTCATTATCCACTTATGATATTCTGTAATGAATCAAATAAAATCGAAATATGCAGTGTAAGAAGATGACAACAACTATGTCTCACCCATATGCTTTCAATCTTATAGAGGCCAAATAACTTTTGTCTGTCCTAAAAACCAGGAAACTAGTTAGGTAATTCAATAGAATTTCAATCCATAGTTCAAGTAATCTAAACTTCATTCCAAGATCCACACACCACCAGGCAGAATATATATACATATATATCAAAATCCAAGGATGTAAAACAAACATGATCATGGTAAAATAAATAAATATTTATCCAGAAGATAGTATGTAGAAGAGCTCATTTTCATACACAACAATGTTAAATGATGCAAAAGTGATCCTTTAAGATAAATAAGCTTTTAATTAAATGGGCAACCAAGGAAAAAAGCATGACGCACCCTTCATTCTCTTGTGCACGAGCCCTAAAACGGGGCTCACGGTTAACCACTTGAGGGCTGCCCCTTGACCGTTGCATTCTTTTACGATGTTGAACTCCATAATTATAAACTTCCCTTTCCCTTTCAGTAGCCCCCTCACCATCTGCACACCCATCATCTGATTCTTTATCGTCACACCTATTGCGCTTTTCAGTTCTATCTCCTTCAATATCATTGCTTTCTTTCCTCCTTTCTCTTGCTTCCCAATCGACATTTTTCCAGCTATCAAAATCTTTTTGTTTTTTCTGATCTGATGCTGGATTTTCCTGCTCTGGCATTCTTAAAGATCCGTCTCCTACTTCCTTGTCATTGTGAGAACTCTCTTTGTCTACTCCGTTCCATGAGTCTCTCCTGGTATGATCCTTTTCCCTCTCTTTTAGTCTTTCCCTGTCTTTTGAAAACTCTTTTCTCTCCCTCTCCCACCTCTCTACATCTCTTTCTTCTTTAACTGACTCTTTGCACTCACTACTGCTATTAGCTAGTTGCATGCCACTCCTACGATCACCTCTTTCTTTATCCCTTTCCCCCCAATCCCTATGCTTCACATCTTTCCTCTTTCTGTCCTTGTCTTTCAATTTCTCTTCACCCTTTGAATCAACTTTGTTTTCCCCAACAGCCTCGTGAGCCTCCACAAAATCCCTCTCTTCAGTTGTGGAGCCTTCCTTTCCTACCTCAACGGGGCTCTGTGAATTACCACGTGGAACATGCCAGAAATTTATACCTCCACCTGAGACATCAGGGTATCTTTTTCCCCTGTGATGTTCTTTTGGTTCCTTCCAATTCAAGTGACTATTTGCTGCACCATAACTATCCTTTTCCATCTTCATATCACCTTTTGGATCATTATAACTTTCCCTATCATATCTTGTTTCCTTATTATCATCCCCTCTGCTTTCAGATCTTACATCCTTTTCACCCTTTGCATTTTGAGATTCCCTCCTGGCCTCATTATACAACTCCCTTGTCTCCGTCTTTGTATCACGGTTCTCAAATCGGAGATCTCTACTATCCTTGGAATCCCTCGGTTCCAGCCTGTTTTCAGAATGATCTACATGTGAATCATTCGAAGAAGATGGCATCCTATAGGCTGGATGAAGAGGAGATCTTCTCTCTGCATCACGAGATTCAGTCCGCGGAATCTTCGGCATCCGACCATCTTGACCCACTTCATAGGGAGGATGATACTCACTAGAAACTGCCGATGACATCTTGGTGTATGCGCCAGAATCCTCATGTGTGTATTTTGAAGATGAGGAATGACCACTCTCCTCATGAGATCTTTTAGGAGCACCACTCATAATGAAAATACAGTACAACTACACAACTGAATCTTTATCCAGTACAAATAACCAAAATTAAACTGGCTTCTCCAAATTTGTCACATAATCTGAGCATTTAATAATTGCCACCTACGAGCAAAAACAAGTGTTCAATATTTGTCAAAACAACTTCACATTCATAATCGCTGAAAATTAGCACAATCCTCAGAGATTGAAGAAAAAATAACACAACCATAAGCCATAACAAATTACAACGAGCATAAATATAAGAAAAATAAAAGAAACTATCACCCCATTTAACTTTGAGTACATAAGATTAATTCAAATCATGAGTTGTAAATTCTAAAGTTTAATTTTGAAGCTTAGCTTGTGATTTTGGTGAACCAACGAACATTAAACCTTATTAGCACCAACAGAAATCAAATCAATATAAAGCCTCGCCAACCTCAATACCTCTCCCTACGTAGGTTACAACGAAAGTAATTACAACCGCATTGAAAAAACGAGATAAAAATAAATAAACTATTAAACGATTAGGCACACCGAAATCCCTAACAAACATCAGGAGAAGCAGAACCAATTTCGAACCTTTCATTCCCCGTTAGATTACCGAGAAACTGATTAAAAAAAATAGAACCACAGTCACGATGAAACGTACATTTCAAGCACAAATTTCTTCTCCGTTCCGAGCTTCTCTCAAGAATTAGACAGAGAGAGCATTCCCTACAGCAATTGAGAGAGAGAGAGAGAGAGAGAGAATCACCTTTAGTTGTATTCTTAGATCGCCAACATTTAGAATTAAACGAAACCCTAAACAATTTCGTAACGAAAAATTTCAGGAAAAAGATTGGAGTGTATGAGCTTCCCCACCTTGTTTCTCGATCAGCCTCTCCGTCTGTCTGTACGCGTGCGATAAAGTTTTTCTCAAGGTTTTATATCCGCCTTTGTCTTCCGACGTCGTTTTTGCTACGGAATCCAAAATGGAACGAGAGGGGAAAAAGCTAGTGTGACGGGGAATGAATGTGATGGTTGCCACGGTATCTTACTCGCTATTCGCTAACGCCAATACTTGTGCGGAGTTGTGCCTCGTGGAACCCATTCGCTCTGGTAACTTTGATGGGGTTTTTCTTCGAAAGTATTGGGGTAACTTCTTTTTTTTTTTTTTTCCTTCTTCTCTTAGGGTAACTTTTATTATAAGATATTTTTAAATTAACATGTAGTTAATGTAGTAATTCACATGACACTTGTAACACTTATCACATCAAATATTAAAATATAATTTATCATGTTGTTTAAGTAACACTTAATTTTTTTTTTAAGAAAAGAAAAATTAATATTCGAAAAGCGCAATTGGAACAAGCTATGATTTTCTTCTAAGATACAAGTAACATTCTAATTAAAAAGTAGTAATAAACCAAAATCAGATCAAGGATTTTAAGAAAGAATCCGATTCAATTTGAGTGATTATTTACCTCCAACATTTGCATTTACTAACTCGTTAAAACTATTTAGAAGCAATAGGTTAGTCAAACAAATGAACTCTTTATCAATGAAAGATTTTTGATTTTTGCCTATGACTAATTCAAATAAATATGATTTTGATCAATTTTAATATTAAATTCATCAAACAATATTTATATATTATTATTAAAAAAAAAAGTCCTATTTTGTCAGTAAAATGATTGTAAAGTGATTTTTGATTTTTGATTTTTGATTTTTTATTATTATTTTTTTTTATTTCACGCGAAATAGAGAAGATCATATTCCCCACCACATAGGTATAAAATTTCAATTAGGTCAAATACCACATGCATAAAATTCCTTATCGGTGAAAGGGAGAAAATAAAGTTAGACAAAAATAATCAGAAAGTAACTTCAACCATTGGCACCAAGCACACTCAAGAAAGCTTCACAACGGGTAACAGAGCCAAGAAGTGACAAGTCGGTAGAGTGTTAGTAGGGTTCCTATTTCTGATAATTTACAATGCTCCAGTATGACCTCTCAGCATAAACACCACAAAATACATCTGAGGTGGTTTCAGAGCCAAAAAGGAAGAAAAAAAATTAAAAAATAAATCTCTAATGCATTCAGCTGGGATCCTGAACTTTCTCATTGTAGGTAAGAATAAAAGAGGCAAGAAGTTGTCTGTAGAACTTTACTGGGTTGTCACACTCTTTGCAAGATTCCGTGGTTGGTCGACATTAAACCCCCTCAATACGGTGAGATGATATGCCAGCAACTGTACCAAGAAAGGGCAGATGAAAGCTTGCTCAATGTAAAAGGAAAGAAAATAAAAGGCCTGGTAAAATTGACAAGAACAATGAACCATACAAGAAAATAAAGAAGCACACAATTGCGGATGGAAAAGTGGTCATAACATTCCACATGTTCTTCTTTGTTACTCCGTCTCTTGAGAAATAAAATAGTGATTTTGAAGTCCATGTCAAGAATAAATTCGTGTGCATTCCAAAGGTGTAAATGCATTAGAGCTAGCAATTCAAAGTAATGTGTATCTGGTCATTCTAAAACTCGGAAGGTCCTTGGAACCTAATACAATACATTAGAAATGTGCAGGACACCGAGTCATCTATGGAAGGCATTGATATCCAAAAGGAGATACTAGCATAAATGACAAAGGAAAAGTGCAGATGCATATATTAAGCAAAACCAATTACACCATGGCCACAGCAGCCGGGGCACACCACAAAACCAAAAAAACACAACACACATGGTTTATTGAACTGCAAATGTATGCACGTGAATTTAACTGTTTATTGGTACCCCCACATAAAATGACTAGGATTCAAGTTGAATGAAAAAATTAGAAATTAAATTACCAACTTTTATTTTAGTTAACGATTACAGTTGACCAAGATAAATAGTACATATGCTGAAAAATTGCAGGAAGCATACCTGTAAGGGAATTATATTAATTACAGGTTGAAGACAATCCTCAACCTGTGGAACCTCAATCACTCGACCAGATCCCCCAGCACACACAGCAGCAGCATCTCCTTTTGAACACATCACTATTAGGCGACCTTTGCGAGCATGAAGTTGCTGAATAACAGACTGCTGCTTGCTGTCAGCGAAAAAAAATGTCAATAAACTAAGATTAGATGACATCACGAGTGGCAATCACAACAATAGGGATGCTCCTGACTATGATAGAAGTAAACCTGAAGCAGGCATCACGAGTGGCAATCACAACAATAGGGAGATTTTCATCAACCAAAGCCAAAGGACCGTGTTTCATTTCACCAGCAAGTATTCCTTCACTATGCATTAGTGCCACTTCCTTTACTTTCAAAGCACCCTCCAGAGCTGTTGCATAATTGTAACCTCTCCCAAACACAAGGAGTGACTGCTCAGCAATCAACAGTTTTGCAAGATCCTTCATTTCCTGGTCAAGCTTCAATGCCTCTCTGACTGTGTCTGCAAACAAAAGATATAGAAAACAAGAAAGAATAACTTTCTAACCATTTCCCCAACTTCTTTGAAAACAGACTATATGACAATGAATTTTCAAAAGAGAAAAGCCCAAAACTTACTAGGCAAGGCAAATAGACCATCTATTATAGCCTCTCTTCTTGCTTGATTGGAAAGAGTATCACCTCCTATCGCTAGTGCTAACATGGCCATCACTACTATTTGACTTGTGTATGCCTATCAATGATAGTGATGATATAAAAAACCAACAACACACAAACAACCAAAACAAAGATCCTATAATTGCAACATTTACCTTGGTACTTGCCACACCAATCTCACAGCCAGCATTTATATGAACGCCACAATGTGTATGCCTGGCTATTGCACTGCCAACAGTGTTTGTTATGCCAACACATAATGCACCATTTTCTAAAGCATATTCCAATGCAAGTAAAGTATCTGCAGTTTCACCAGATTGACTAACAAATACAGCTGTATCTTCTCTATAAATAGGTCCCTGCCGATCCAAGAGATCACTAGCAATTTCCATTGTAACAGGGATGCCTGTAGATTTCATATGAAATACACGAGGAAAAAAAAATCAGAGAAAAACTAATTTTACAAGCTGCAAAATAATACTGAAAGTATACAGAGTACTCACCAGAAAGTTCTTCCAAGATGGGTCTTGCAGCTAACGCAGCATTGTAGCTTGTTCCACAACCAATGAATACAATCCGCCTGCTACGCCTTATTGTTTTAAGGTGATCCTTCAACCCACCCAAAAGAACAGTCTTGGCTTTGGAGGAACCTCCACGAATAAGCCTCCCCCTCATTGTGGTTTTTAAAGATTCCGGTTGTTCATGAATTTCTTTCTGCATATAATGCTCGTACTTTCCTTTATTTATTTGTTCAACCTCCATCATAAGAACAGATAATGCACGTTGCACTGAAGCAGGCCGAGCAAGGGAGTTGCCATGTTTTCCTTTGTCATTATCGAACTTGAGGATTGATACTCCTCCGTCCTGAAGCAACCATCATCATAAGTACAATTCGACGTCAATATCAATGAATTAGCAAGCAGCATTAGTATCCATAATGTCTTTAGCATGGTAACGCAGAGCCCTATTACACCCAATAACTGCAGGGTCTTTTGCACCCTTAAGCTCTAAACAGTATATGCCTAAAGTAGTTTCAGGAGTGTGATTTGACTGATGGAGACAAAAAGTCTCCAGTAAGTAAAAAAGTCATAGAGAAGGATGGGAAAGCGACCATCAAACTGTTTGTGTGGTATTGTAAATAGCCCCAGTATGACATGAAAAACTTCCCAAGCTGTACATAAAAGTGTTCTGCAACAGAAAAACTTCTGACAAGCTGTACATCATACTGCTATCCCAGTTCAAGCTTCCAGAGAAAAATGATTCCCCTATTAAAGCAATGAGTTTGATTTAATGGCTATTATTATTTTTATTAATAAAATAAGAGGTTTATATAATGACAAGAGACATTTGATAAAGGTGAAGGGAGCACAAGTTACACATCTTCTGCTTGCCACGGTACCACTCTGTTCAGCAAATGAGACCTTCTGTGCCTTGAAGTGGAGAAAACCCAGTTTAGCAATGCCTTCCCCATTGGTTCAGTGACATGCCACAGAGCAAGCTGCTCCAATTTCCCATTCTTCATAGTTTCTATGAAGGGAACCAGACTTCCTTGGTAGCTCCAGAATAGCAACATGATCCAGAGACAACGAGAATGCTGGAATAGATAATCCAACCAGAATCTCGCCTAGGGCTGGCTACCTGTCTCATATCTCAACCTCACTGACCAACCCAAGAGATCCAATGAAACAACAAGAATGACCGAAATATCACCTTGTTCAAAGAAGTAGCATTTGGTCAATTTCAAATGAAAAGAGTAAGACTGAAGTCCTAAGTGGACATAAATGAGGCATTAGTGGGGATGTGGTAACGTAGACAACTTTTAACCCAGAAGTACACAGCTACTTCCCAACTTCTGCATACCATTTCCTTCTCATTAATGCTACAATGCCATTGTGATATCATATGCAGCAAATATGACAGCAGAATATGTGGTTTATGCAAAAGCCTTCCTGATGTAGGTTTCTAATAGCAGACCATACTTTGGAACTTGTCACTGATTCCTATGGATTTGCATAATGTATGTAGGAATGTGTGTCTAGACATGGTTTGCTGTACAATCCACCCTATCCAAACTAATCCCAGACCCTCTACAACATGGTGGTTTGGATAGGAAGCTAGTGTTTTAAATGCCAAGCATAACTCTTTTAAGATGGGATTTGCATCTACTATTCAGATGGAAGTAAGGCACATGCCAAGTCCAAAGAGACAAGTGGAACAACTTGTACACTGGCACATACATGAAAAATAAATTAAATTAAATGAAGTCAAGTACCTTAAGGTGAACTACTTCACCATCCTCAATTACCAAAACTTTCTTTGTGTGTTCAACTAGAGCATTGGCATCACTGGATAAGAAAAGTTCTTTGGGGTTTCCATTCTTTGAAACAAATTTATCATCATGAAATAAAGATCCATTGCTTGCGTCTTCTGTCAATTCCTGAGATAATAATAGCGGTAAGGGACAATCTGAGAAAAATAAACGAAACCAGACAGAAGGTCACATAAAATTTGTGCACAAAATGTAGGAGATCATGACATCATAAACAAGATGGTCAAATAGTGAAAGAATTCTTTAGAACAGTTCTTTAGAAGAAGAAAAACAAAACAATACAAAACTTCCGGCAGCATCACGTACTCTTACTCTCCACACACACAATGATTCTTAACCACCTGAACTCAAGGTGTACTACAGAAAGAAAAAATACATGCACCATAATTCCTAGGGAGGCTTAATGATGAAAGAGGCAAAACCAGTCATTCTTCTCTTTAAAGCATCTACAAGCTTTGAAAAGCACCAAACATAACTTCTGATAGTACTTAGCTAACTCTTCAAGGAAAAATATTCTGTATAAATCAGGAAGTCAACAAGATAACACAGGAGGTACAAAACATTGGCCAGAACTAAAGATTAAACATGATAAACAAAAGAACTTGTAACAAGGATTTGGTGGTGTAAAACCAAACTAGTAGAAGCTTAAATCTTTTAATAAATAACATTGACATATAACTTACTTTTACACCTAAGACCAATGGGCTGCCACGTTTGCAAGCAATCAATTCATTTGGATAATGCCGGCTTTTAAAAATAAGAGCATATGCTCCTTCGAGATGCCTCATAACTTCAAGCACCACTTGACTAAATGTGACAGTCCGGTCACCTGCAACACAAATGATAAAACACTCCATGCTCATGTAATTGTGCTTCAAATTTTATATGAAATGAAAAGGCATTTCAAAAACAAACCAATAAAGTCAAATGCACTATGTCTTGAACAATAAGAGTAGAAGCAAAACACCATAATTGGGTCAACCACTGTCAGCCAAGAGAAAAAGTATGGTGCTTTCGTCCAAAAAAAAAATGGAGTATATGTCCTTAGATAGGTACAGAAGGCTAATAAGGCTTACTTAAGTCACTTTTTACACAAGTACTACCAATGGGTTTTAATTGTTTCCCTTTAGACAGTGATATTAGTTTTCATGCAGCTTGTCTGAAGACATCTAAAAGATCCTGCATCAGCCATATGGGTGAGAAAAAGCAAACCCGCTTAGACAGGGATCCTTTAGCGCACAAGCTCTATATACTGTTCATGTGTGTACAAGTATGTGTCTTTGCTAATTACATGTATACAAATATACAATGTATCATATGCTTTCGGGAACACAGATGAAAAAGTAGTAAATAAGATGATAATGCCACAACCCAGCCAGAAATCTCATTTTAAATGTTATGGAGCTATTTTACTACTTCATCCACAAAGATATATGTATTGCACGAGTTTCTTGAAATTCCAAAAGCAATTTACACATTTTGACTTCATTCCAAATTAAGGATTACCTCCTTCAGTTGCTTTGTCAAAAACGAATTTGGCAAGCTTTGGAATTACTTCTGTATCTGTTTCAGATTCAAAGGTGAACCCATGTCGGACTAGTGTCTCCTTTAAGACCTGAAGATGTAAACCGTAAGAAAGTAGCTCAGCAAAAGCCAATAAATAATAAGAATACCGTTAGATTTATAGAAAACAATGTATATTGAAATATGATAGAATTCTAAAAAAATCATCTACGTGAACGTTATAGTTGTTCTTACAGAAGCACAGACATTATAAACATTTCTTGCATTCTTTAACCATTCTTTTAAACTCATGCTAAGACCAAGACCAGTAATAAGAAACGGTCTACTCCAATGAAGACTATTGCATGAAGAGAACACATCAGTCAAGTAGGAATTGAAGAAAAATAAACAAACGAAACATCTTGCTGCAGAAATGTTAAGCATACCTCATAATTAGTAATAACACCATTATGAACAACCAAGAACTCGTTTCCATCATCAGAGCTCTGAGGATGACTGTTTCTCGGAGCTGGCTCTCCATGAGTTGCCCACCTGGTGTGCGCTATGCCAGCATGGATGGAAAAAGATTCCTCCAAATTTAAATCCGTTTCAGCGACCTCTGCAAATTGTAAAAAATCACCATTAGTTTTTCACCTTCAATCATGTTACGGGAAATATAGCAAAACAGAAGAGTCAAACAAATGGATGTAGAAAACATATATATATGTTACCAGGCATGGACCAACTACAGACATGAAACCAAGTCATATTTCGCTAAAGAAAATGAAAATATAATAGCTAGAAAGAGCATTTCTAAAGACTGCTCTAGTCATATATATAAAACTGGGTGTGTATTACCGATTGTCATTGAGTTTCCTATCACTTATATATCAAACTTATACCATTTTTTTTAATGGAATTATAGGTAAATTTCAATGAATTTCAAATTCTGGAAATTTACCAGATGTTTGTTCCAGGCAATTAAAACAAAACCAGGCCCAGATAAAACGAAAATGGTTGAAATTTCTAAATTGGTTCCAACCAATAATTTTAAAATTTCAGGTTAAATGTTTTGAACAGTAAAAGAAAATTGGTCAAAACAAATACATCATTATAGTTATACTCGACCATAGATTTCCTAAGAAATGGATGGTACATACACCGGTGATCGACGAGAAAATGTCAACTTAAACGAACCCATCCAAAAAATCAGAGAGAGAGAGAGAGAGAGAGATCAAGCAAGGGGAAATTACCATGGTAGACAGATTTGACAAGGGACTCAATGTTTCCCTCGCGGCGGAAGACGAGAGGCGGCGAAGAGGCGACGGAATTTTCGGAGGACGATGAGGAATTGTTGTCGGAGTCGATGGCGATGCCGGCGGAATCGTAGCCTCTGTACTCCAAACGCCTGAGGCCATTGAAGAGCACCTGCAGAATGTAGCGCCTCTCCTTCTTCACATTGAAATTCAAATACGCAAATATCCCACACATTCTTCCTCTCTCTCTCTCTTCCTTCTTCTTCCTTCCTTTCCTTCTGGGTTCAAGACTCAAGCCTCAAGAGGCAATACACACTTTATTAATTTTATTTAAATAAAAGAGAGAGAGGGAGATGGATCATGGATCATGGATGGACCGATCGACAAATTTGACTTTCTGACTTTTTGTCCGATCGGCAATAGCAATACACATGTCGTGTAACTTCAGTTGCACATGCATTTATGCATATTCATAGAGGGGTTCTTTTGTCATTTTCGTTTGCGTAAATAATGCCGATGTGTCAGGATGTGGTTGGGGAGGCTGAGTCATAGCCCTTTCTCTTTGGGGTGGGGCCTGGGGAAGGTTTTTCTTTTTTTTTTTTTTAATACCATAAACCGATACAAGGACATTAATTGACAAAGGAAAGGAGAAACTACGAACAGGAGTTGGACAAGACAATTCTCTCACATTTGTTGGGAACCAAATCCAAATCCGACTTCAAAAGATATCAATGTTGACTTTTTTGTTGATCCCGGCCATCAAAATATGCAGAAAAGCATATTTTTCATTGATCATCTATGATGGAGGCCTTGACGACCGACGGGCCCATTCGTGAAAGAGCCCAATATAATTTTTCAGGAGCATTAAGAATCATGAATCACCCTCATGGGCCTCATCATGGGTGGGTCTAAGTCTAACAACCCACAACCCGACTAACTGCCAAAACAAAAGATTCAAGTGCACATTCACAAGCCAGGCTGGATATCCATCGCCTAGCAACCGATTTCGGATTTCCCTTATAGTTATAGCTAGCTAGCTCAACGTACTGCCTAGTGATTGAGTACCTGCCCATGTCGTGTAACGCTTCTCAACAAGCTTAGGGAGAAAAATCAAAATCTCCAAGTCAATGACAGCTTATTAGAGATCATCCTTCAAATCCTAGGGAGGAAGGGCATAGTTATTGGCTTATATAAAATCCTAGGGCGGTCAGGTCACTTGAATATACAATTATGACCCTATCTAGCCAAACTCTACTTAAATTTCTCCTCCATTTACCTTCATCCACTTCATTGTAGGTCATCGTATCAATAATAGAGATCGATTTTCTTTTTTATAAATTATGATTTCCCGCAACAAAATGTCTAATGATAGTAACTCATATTGGGGAGATTTTAGGCGAACGATGCCAACACCTTTGCCGTGTTAGCTTGACCACCAAACTCCCAATTCACTCTTAATAGACACACAAATTGTCTTTGAAATGAATACTCCAAAGTTTTCCCATACCAATTCGCAACACTTTTTCTTTTTCACCTCAAGTGACTCCAATGAGCAACACTTCATCTCTCTTAAAACTCAACTAGCTCAACACTCTCAAAATATAATTTCTCTCATCCTTACAAATAAGATAGGTCATCCACCTCCTAATTTCAAAGGCTAATCGTCATATATGTAAAAGTCAAATAAAAATGTGATTCACAGTCCAAGCAATATTACTTTTTACACTAAGATGACGTAATACATATAGCTTCACATGTCAACAACTTTAAAAAAACACTAAAAATATGTAACATCAACTTATATTAAAATTAGTTAACATTAGCCAGCGTTTCTAATGGACCGTCACAAGAGTAGGTGCATAAATCAGTTGAAAACATTCCCCAGTCCAAGCCCGACCCATCAAGACAAGAGCCTAGAAGAACCACAAGATGGAGGTAACGCCCTAAAGCTGCTAATCAGCTGTATCAAGGACCTCCGGCCGCCGTATTCTCCACAATGGCAACCAGGTAAGCTGTGAACCTTTGACTTTTCCTTCACTTTCCTTTACCATTTTTCTCAGCAGCCAAACAAACACACTCGCATGCAGGCGACTGAGAGCGTTCAAGCGGTGGATGAGGTCCCAAGGCATCGAGTACAGCGATGCGCTCTGCTTCACGGACAGCCCCGAGGGCGAGGGGATCGCCGTGAGAGCGCTGTGCGATCTCAAGGTAGGCGACATGGTGGCCAGAATACCAAAGGCGGCGTGCCTGACCATTAGGACCAGCGGGGCAAGTGACCTGATCGAAAGCGCTGGGTTGGGCGGTTCCCTGGGCCTAGCGGTGGCGCTCATGTACGAGAGGAGCTTAGGAGAAGACTCACCCTGGGCTGGCTACCTCCAGCTCTTGCCTCCTCAGGAGTGCTTGCCCTTGCTTTGGACTTTGGACGACCTGGACTGTCTCCTACGTGGCACTGAGCTCCACAAGGTATATATGCGATGAATGGCATTGTTTGTAGTCCGGTGGTACTTCTTTTTCCATTCAGAATTGGTTAATCTTATCTGGGGTCATCCCATCATGGGTGTTAGGATTTATTCATTTTATAGATGTGAAATTCAACTGACCCATTAGTCTCCCAGATAGTCTGTAAGACTGTATCTATTCAAGGTTTGGTAAATTGTGAAATGCTTAAACTTGTGTAGAAAAATGTCTGATATGCTAGTGGTGCTAATAAGTTACTCTACACATTGGAATGCTATTGCAATATGTTATTCTTTATCTTTCAAGATTGTGTTTAGCATTGCGATGCACATACTAAAATTGTGATTTTAAATCAAATCTTAGAAAATGTATTTGTTTGGGAGTGCGTTTTTTAAAAATTGTATTTTGAAAATTTAGAAAAATATGCATTTTCAAATCTTAGATTAGGAGGCACGTCTTAGGAGAAGACTCACCCTGGACTGTTTCAGCATTGAAAATATTGTCCATCTGATCATGTCTTTTAAAATTGTAGGCAGACTGTGAAAGAAGACAAAGGTATTATTTATGAGGACTGGAAAGATAGTATTCTGCCCCTCTTGGATTCACCACCTTTCAATTTGGATCCAAAATGTTTTGGCATTGAACAATACTTTGCTGCCAAAAGTCTTATCGCGTCTCGGTCTTTTGAGGTAGATGAGTACCATGGATCTGGAATGGTTCCTTTGGCAGATCTGTAAGTTACACTATCACATTGAGGTTCTGTGAATCATTTCTCTTGTATAACTGAATCTGATTTTGGTCCCTTTAATTAGTTGAGAGGTTTACCATTATCTGATGCTCTCCTAACTCTTTGGCTTAATTGTGGTGGGGTGATTAGAAAAATGTTCAAGAGGATATAATCCATGTAACCTATATGTGATGACATTCATAAGATGGAATATTTAAATGGCAAGTTGCCTGTTGATTTATCTTCATAGTTCACAATTATATTCTACTACATCATTATATGATAAATAAATCCATAAGGTGCTAACTAGCCCTTTTCAAGTTATGCAACTCTAGTGGAAGCTGTGCAACTTGTGCAAATCAATTACTATGGAATAGAATGAGGGAGTAACCTCCTAGCCAGTCACATTTCCATAACTCATGGACACATATATAATGCTGTACCGCCTTTGATCAATCTCAGGAGTTATATCAGTTTTACATTCTCCAAATTGAATGCCTATGCCTTATCCAAGTTTGCTGTTAGAGTTGCACTTATCAAAATGGGTTTTGACTTGACTATTTCTTACTTAAAATGTCAAGGCTGTGACATTATCAACCTATTATTTGTAAAGGAAGATTTATCTTCTTGTCCAGCAAAAAGCTAACTTTAAATCCTGATAAACTCATCTTGTAAGCTACCATGGCAGCTCATGCTATACAAGGTTTTAACATGAGTATTTAGAGTCAAATTAGTGGGGAGAGAAAAAAAATTGTAATTCATGTGAAGAATGGTTAGTTGCATTTATTTGAAGCTGTACTGGTCATTATTGATGGGCACTGCCTTTTGTTTTTCTAATATATATTCTGTTTTCCCCTAATTTAGTAAAGTTATCTGTTCAATGAGGATATAAAGAGTCAGTTTACATATACTTCGGCTGTGATACAAAAAAACATGTTGTGATATGTAAGATTTTACTGTTTGATGCCTATCACAAAAGGGTGTTACTTTCTTAAGTATAGCTTGGTAGATGCTATCCAGTGTTTCTTTCTTTAATAGTCTATTTATCCAGTTCAGCTTCATTGTTCATTATAGGTAGAGTTCTTCATTGTTAGTTTACTTTATGCTTTCTCGTCTTCTTGATTTAATTTATCCTTAATCTCTCTTATATAAAATCCAGTTTTAATCACAAGACAGGAGCAGAGGATGTACACATCACCTCTTTACATTCATATTCTGATTCCGAAAGTGATTCTGATACCAACAAAAGTGATGCACATATTGATACTAGTGATAATGACATGTTGATTCAAGATTCTTACTCTGATCAGAAAGGACCAAATACAACTATTGTTGGGAAGAATCCTTCTTGGGGCAGTGACTCGGACTTTTCTTCAGTTTCGAGGGATGATACCATAGTGTTAGAAATGGTTATGGTGAAAGATGTTGAAGTTGGAGCCGAGGTTAGAATTTGTTCTTGTTCAGTCAGTTGCTTTTCCAATCACTCTCTTGCATCAGTTATTTCAGTAGTGTGTAGGTGTGAAGTTGCTTTTGAATCTTGAGGTGCATTAATTTGATATCTTTGGCAAAAGAGGGCCACTGTTGAAATGGGTTGACTTGTCATTGGTTAATTAAAGGCCCAACACATGGACCTTTTGGAGACATAACTTATGCAGCCCCAACCACAAGAGGTTGCATCAGCTTTGCTTCCAAATGATTCACTTCGGTAGAGCAGCATTTATGTTGCTGGCCTTAATTAGTTTACCATGTGCTAATAGTAGTTGAATTAATTTGGGTTAGTGTCCGTTTTAAGGTTTTATTTCTGTCATCTCATCTTTAAGTGCATAGACTCAATTCAGAACCTGTTTTTGACTCTGCTTATGGTAAAATATTGACTATGCTTATGGTAAAATCCACTTTCAATACTTACCAGGGGAAAAAAAAGGAAGAAAGAAAAGAAATTCAGTTTCCAATAGGTAACCCTTGATTTGAAATGAAGTGTTATAAAACTGTTCATTTTATTCTTTTTCTTCTCCTCTCAGGTCTTTAATACATATGGATTGGTGGGTAATGCTGCATTGCTTCACAGATATGGATTTACAGAGCCAAATAATCCATTTGACATTGTAAATATCGATATGGAACTATTACTCCAATGGAGTTCATCTTCGTTTTCTGACCGGCACCGTAGAACCAGGCTAGCCCTCTGGAGAAAACTGGATTACTGTGGATGTGTTAGCCAGGACACTGAATACTTTGAGATCTCATCTGACGGGGAACCCCAAATTGAGCTGCTGATATTATTGTACATAATGCTCTTACCAGAGGATACATATCATAAGTTGGACCTCACGGTGTCAACTGCAGGAAACTCTAATGGATCCATAGGCATGATCTTGTCTGAAGAAGGCCAGTTCATGTGGGAAAAAGCTTCAGAAGTGAGTAAGGATTTGTTGTTGACAAAGGATGTTTCTGATGCTCTTTTGTCGCTGGCAGATATGCGAGAGAGTTTTTATGGTTCTAATTCAATAGAAGATGATATTGAAGCACTTGGGAAATGTTGCATAAGAGAGAGAAAGTTGTACCATTCTTTAATGCTGCGTGTCAGTGAGAGGAGGATCCTGGAGAGGCTCAGAACTTATGCTGCTGTTGGTGCTCAGTCTTTTAGAGCAGCTAAGCGATCCCCACTCAGGAAAAAGTTGAAGAAGAAGAAATGAAACTGTAAGTGAGCTCTCTTTAAAGACATATCATTTGTGACGTTACCTCCAATTTCTCCAAATCACCATTCTTCCATGAAGTGAAAGTTTGGTAGGCAATGTCAGCATTAGCATTGGTGACTATTTTTTATTCAAACCCAAGTGAAACTTATTTTCGAGTCAATTTTTGAGATTTTGTGGGCCTGTTTAGTTTGCTTTAGAGGAATGGAAATCTGCAATTTTGTATTATTTTGGCTTAATATAATATTTGCCTCAGACAAGTTCTCTCCTTGCTCATGCATCTCTCCTCAAGTATTCTTTAATTTTAATTTTTTTTTTAAAAGAGAGTAAAATCATTAAAAAAAATTACAACAAATCTGTTGGTCATGACTCATCAAATTAAATTTGATCCAAGTTTCCATTAAACCATTTTCGTTCTCACAATCACAATTCACAAACAAGAGGCAAAAATAGTTTTGGTGTTACTGCTGTTATCCAACTCAAATGGTGCCTTATCTTCGGGAATGTTATTTATTTTCTAAGAAATGGCTTTGTTGACCTTCTGGAAGGGGAGAAGTAGTGGATGTGGGTTGTGGGACAAGACCCAAGAAGAGGAAACCTAATTAAGAGCGTGTTGAAATCTGACAGATCAAAAGCAATAACTGGCATACGGCATACCCCTTGAATTCAAAGAAAGACAGTAAAATAAGGATGTGCGTTGGTCATCAAGACTTGGATAATCATACGTTTATTATATAGGACGTCCTGCCATTCCCCATTCATGTCGGTTGGTAGATCTGTAGAATTTTTATTTATTTATTTTAACATGGCCCAACAAATTTTAGCTAATAAACTATTATTATTATTTTATTTTAACTATCAAATTTTTTCAAAGCATTTCTATTTATATTCACTATTTTATTTAATTATTATTTTCATCTATTTTCTTTATTTTTAAAGATGAAATAATCATCCGACTTCATTCACAAGGGGGTGAGGTTTTGGTTGTCCAATTTCAATTATGTGCCGCAGTTGACATCTAGTTTCCATCTTCCTTTGGGCCTTTGGCTATAGTCAATTATGGCAGCTTGAGGTTTACTCAATTTATTTATTACTTTATTTTATAAATTTTCGGATAACACAGTAGCAATTAAGAGTAATTTTAAATACTAAAATTTTATCTCATTATAATTTTATTGGACTAATGTGACTGTGTTACTTGTCTTTGAATTTTTCTCTCTTTTTCATAGTGGCTAATCTAATTAAATGAGGTAGGATAAGAATTGGATATTTAGCATTAATTTACAACTAATCATAAATTTAATATATTTAATGATGAGTTTGCCCATCTTTTATTTGAAAATGGAGTAAAAGATGACTTTTTTCTCATTTTGTTACAAAAATTACCTCCCCAATGAAAATGAAGTTTTGCCAACTTTTATTGCGTGGCCAAGGCTGGCCAATGAAAATGCTCTTATATTTGGAATTTGGATCGAGTGAGACGTGAAAACCCCACATATGCAAATTTGGAATGGCAACTGATTTATTATAAATACTCTAAAGGTTAAGGATTGATATGAAATTAGAATGAAACGTAAGGAGGTGATAATAAATAAAAACAAAACAAAACAATATAAGAAGACGGAGCAAATGCCAGAACGGCAGAGCTTATAAAGCGCAATTCATTCAATACCATCCCCCCCTGGATCTCTCTCTCTCTCTCTCTCGGAGTCTTGCTCGTATATCAACAACTCGACACCATTATCGTCAGGATCATCAGCACCGCCTTGAGTTCTTTGATTAAAAAAAAAAAAAAAAAGGTTCAAATGGACACTTTCTACATATCGCATGGATCGCCGACGCTGTCGTTTGACGATTCGGTACCGGCGAGGCCTTTCTTGAAAGCATGGCAGGAGAAAGGGCACTGCCCGAGGCCCAGAGCCATTCTCGTCGTTTCCGGACACTGGGACACGTCCGTCCCCGCCGTCAACGTCATTAACGGCCACCACGACACCATCCATGATTTCTATGGCTTCCCCAAACACATGTACAAGGTACTAGTTCTACACACAACATCTTTTATTTTGATTATTCCCAGTCTTTCGTGCTATAACCTTATGTAGAGCTTTCATGGGTTGCGTTTTTTTTTTCCTCTTCGTTCCCCCCACCCCACTCCCTCCCCTTAAAAAAAAAAAAAAAAAAATCTTTTAGACAAATAATTGTGAAAAAGGTTAGGTGTGCGCGTTGGTGGCTTGCGGGTTTGGTGGGTGATATCCCTTTTGCTCAATAGTCCCTTCTTTCTTGTTCTATTTCTATTTCTGTCCCTGAGATTGTACACATTTTACTTTTTGGTCCATAAACAAATACCTTCCTACTTTCCTTATTAATTATGTGTTTTCAATTCAATGATATATACGGTCACACAATATACTATATCACTATCCCTCGTCAATCCAAGATAAATTGATAATGCCATATCAACATAGTATGATAGTGATGCTTTCTTTTCTTTTCTTTCTTTTTTTTTTTTTTTGAAGAAAAAAGAAAAGAAAAAAAAAGAAGCTATTCAAGAGTAGATTGATTGTGTGACATCAACGATGAAATAACAATGTTGTTTATAACATTCTTTAAAGCTTGTGAAGGACATTACTTGGATTTGGAAACAAAAGTTCATTTATTTATAGTAATTCATTTTCATGTTGTAATCTTTTGCTGATTATGTTCCATGATTGCCAGATAAAGTACCCTGCCCCGGGAGCTCCAGAGTTGGCAAAGAGGGTGAAGGAACTGCTCATGGCATCAGGCTTCAAGCGTGTTGACGAAGATAAAAAACGAGGGCTTGACCATGGTGCATGGGTCCCCCTGATGCTGATGTATCCAGAGGCAGATATCCCAGTTTGTCAACTCTCTCTTCAGTCAAATAGGGATGCTACTTATCACTACAACATGGGCAGGGCATTGGCTCCTCTTAAGGATGAAAGTGTTCTTATCATAGGTTCTGGTAGTACTACTCATAACTTGAGGATCATTTTGCCCCCAGGCAGTCCCGTTCCTTCCTGGGCTTCAGATTTTGATGCCTGGCTTAAAGATGCTCTTCTTCAAGGAAGGTAACCATTTTCCATTTTCTTATCTCACGTTTTTTCTTGGTAAAATCGGTGGCATATATAGTCTGTTTGTTGGTAATGTGCATGGAGTACTCTTGCATTGGTTTGTGGCCGCCTTCTGTGAGAAGTTTCATATGTTGGATGTGTTTATAAGGCACTTTTGCATTCAACATTTGTTTTAAAAGGAAGTGTTTAGGCTTTTTGGTCCATTTTAGGGGTTAAGATACTAGGGAAAGGGCATTTGGTTTTGAATCTTTGTATGATTTAAATTAAAAGTCATGGCCAATTTATTATTTCTTGCTAGCTTTGAAAATAGCCCATCAGTCGAACCTTGGGAAAAGAAGTCATCATTTTGTGAATTCTGTGTCATCTGATAAGTTTGTGTTCAGGGTTTTCTTTTTCTGGTTGCATATTAAAACATTTTCATCAAGGTTGATGATGGTCCTTTACTCCTCTTTCCCTTAAGCAACCATGAGGGGAATATGAAACAAAAAATGCCTAGGCTTTTCAACCTTCAGTTTCATTTGGATAGTCAATCTGAATCTTAATTAGATTCTGAAATTATGTGCTTGAGTAAGGTGTTCATTTGTGAGAGCCAAATTAGAAGTCATGTTGCTTAATAAAAGGCCGGGTTTGTCAAAATATGTGGGAATGACAACCCAATATAACTGAGTAAATTAATACTCGTTATCTTGGGTTTTCTTTACTGCTTTTCTTTCTTGACTTCTAACCTTGGTTAGTCTATCAAATTTTATTAATTATAGTTTTGAATTAAGTATGTAATTCTTCCTGTAGATTTGAAGATGTGAATCATTGGGATGAGAAGGCACCCAGTGCAAAAATGGCTCACCCTTGGCCAGATCACTTTTATCCATTGCATTTTGCCATGGGTGCTGCTGGTGAAAACGCAAAGGCAAAACTCATGCACCATAGCTGGGACATGGGTACTCTTTCTTATGCCTCTTACCAGTTCACGACAGCTACCAGCTGAAAATCGATCTCCATCCAAAAGTTGTGCTACTATATGGTATCTATGCTGTCTCATTATATTTATATACATCTGCTTTTATGTTATCTTCAAATAAGATTGGATGCAAACTGGAAGTTGTAATGGACATGTAAATTGGCTACTTTTCCTTTGATTGTAAAATATGGTCTGTGTTTGTATGATGTTATAACTACCTTGTAAGTTATGTATCTTTGTGTTACGAGAGTCATACACTGGCAAGGGGAAGCAAGACGCAGTCATGCAGCGTAAGGACTCCTAGAATAAGGGGATATCTCCTCAGCAGAATTCTAGTATAATAGAAATATCTCCTCAGTAGTTAGTAGTAGTAATAGTTATCAATATCTGTGGGAGAAACCTAATGTAATTCATCTATGATTTTATCAATAGTGTCTTGTAATGCTTATTTAAGCAGGGAATTGATGAATAATATTATCGAGTATCAGTATTTTAACTATATAGTTCTTTGGGAGGTCCGGGGTGCCTTGAACTACCCTACTGTAATCAGAATGCATTATCTTTAGTCGCCATTATAGGCAAGCTCAGAAAACCGATCTTGCAGCACTGCCCGTTTATTGTCCTTTTACGCGTTCCCCATCCCAGTCAAGTAACACTTTGAACCATAATTGTTTTGCTAAAATTTGATTATTTATCTTATTGTCTCTATAGAATTTGGAAGCAGTAGCTGCAAGGTTGATCTACTTTATGTTTTCACCTCTGACGTTGGACTGCTGATGCTGTCAGAGACTATCTTAGGGAGTGACTGCATTGTCTGCAGTCAATGAATGGCTTGGTCTGCTGGATTAATGTTACAGAGGAGCTGACAATGAATGTTGTCAATTTATGAGTAGAAACAATGAAGTTTAGGAAAATTTGCAAATTCACTCTTCAATGGCCTAAATGACATGCAAGAGTTCTGAAATAAACAAAGACTTATCTGTTTTTTTAATATAAGAAGAAATAATAGGTGAAGTTTGAGAGCAACTATTAACTTGTTATCTTCCAGGTATCATCCCAAGCGTAGACAACACGAAAAGCATCTATTCTCATCCCAAGTAGGACTGATAATTTTTTATATGATACACGAACTCGACATAAAATTAGTGGGTTAGTATTAAAGGTTTGACTCGTTTAATAAAATGGGTCGGTTTAAAATTAACTTATATAGCAATATGACTTGAATCCGATACACAACATTTGAAGCAAAATGGCTTCAAAATTCCTAAGTTATTGGTTAAGGCCTTTGCTTCCGCTGATTGCGAAACGTTTTTATGGTGTAAAAGTGAAATTACTTTGTTCAGTGCCAAAATGACTTCATCTAGCCCCTTCCAATCTGTCCCTTTGCTTCCACTCCAACTAAAGCATTTAAATATTGTGCTTATTCTACGTGCTCATTAGGGAAAAAGCTCAATATATTGTATAAACAACATTTTTTAGTTCTGTTTCCCACATTATACTTCACTACTTGAGTCGGATAATTTATGATTATTGCTGTGGAGAAATTGAGTTTAAACACCACAATTTTTGCATGGAAGTATCATTAAAAAAAAAAAGGATCCTAATTGCTAGTAATTTGTGCAGCAAATATGAAAGATTTTCTATAGAACCCAAATACCCTAACAAGTATGAGCAGGCTATCCGAGACCTGTTTGAACAAATGAGTCCCATAAGAACTCTCTCACATTTACTGCTGTCATAAATGTTATTGATCAAGACATCAAAAGCGTTAGAATCTTTATCTCAAAAACAGCTTGAGGAGTGAAGGTTGGTGAAATTTTTAGCACTTTCTTGGGATATGTTGAAACTTGACAAATTCTCATGCTAAATAGTGAAGATTTTGTGTTTGTATTCTTCCTCTTGAGATCCGAAATCAAATGAAAAATGGAAAGAGATAGAGAAAGGCCATAAAGATTTGAAGGAATCTTCTTGATGATTTGAATGGGACTCAATGAAAAGGGTCTCATGATCGAAGGATTCAAAAGCAAAGCCGAGAGGGCAATCTGCCTTTGTTTAAGGTGGTCATGAGTGGCCTTTTGACCCCTTGACACCATTAGCTTAATATGTTATATTATATTGCAAAGAAAGGGATTAATTAAAGAAGAGGAGCTACCTCAAACCTTAATTCTGTCTATTTCCTGCCTTTCAAGCAACATCTAAGCATCTAAATTATGAACCCTAAGTATGCCTAATTGTCCTATGCCCCGATCTTAACATGGCATGCCTTCTTTTTTGTTTGTCTTTAGTGTGTGTTGAGCCTTAAAGCCTTTCTTTACGAGGAAGAGAGAAGTGCCATTATTAGCCTACAAGCCAATTGGAGTTTAATTAGAGTACCAAAAATGCAAGGCTTTTCTTGTTCATTTTCATTTATCATTTGCACACAATAACAAATATATATATACATATTTTTTTTCTTATTCCACATGGCATTGCCACATCAGCCGCTAAAAAAAATTAGACCCTCATGTTTTGCCTGCCTCCTTTGCTACCTCCACAGCTGCATCAACGTCGCTAACCACCTCATCTTCTCCTTGTTCTCTGGAGGAGGGGTAGCTCGTGCAACCACCCTTACAGATCTTTATGAAAGGAAACTCATGGCTAGATCGTGGGTCTTAATGGTCAGAGACCCATGGCCAGTACTTATGGGTGGGGTGGACCACTCTTAACCGTTCATTTTGAAGTGACATGACGAATGTAAGTGCCACGTGGATTGTTACACCAGCTTGTATGGAGACATAGTAAAATATGTAGTATTCCTAAGCAAGCATAGTAAGTGTTTTGTATGTGTAAATTTGTAAGTGAGTGTGATGGGAGAGAGAGAGAGAGAGAGAGAGAGCATTAGATTAATCTCCTAAAGTTCTTTATGTATTACAAGTAAACAAGTGAAATATTTTTAGAATAAAAAAGGAAATATTAAAAATCACATGGTAAGTGTTTATAGTAGTGGACGTGTGAGAGACATGGTGATTAACCAAAATCTTTATTTTGGAGGCCATGCTGTGTAAGTAATGATGAAAAACTCTTTAGTACTGAATTTTATACATGGCTTTTGAGCTTTCCAGTTCAAGATGTTAGCTACTAATCCGGACGAAATCTAGCAAGCACAAGAGTATTGGGTAATGGATGGGAAAGAAAAAGCAGCTAGCTTAAGGTTGCCAAATCAAATAAAGTATGGGGAAGTTTTGCCAATGTAATTGATTAGGGCTCGGCAGAGGCGATGCCTGTAAGCCCTCTGTGGGAAGTTTTCTCACAATTGCTTGCCCGATTAGGGAGAGAAGGTAGTTGTAGGGATTCCGTTCGCATCTTTACAACCACCCTTCATCTATAAAGCTACAAGAATTTTACACTGCTTAATCATATTTAATTTTCTTGCTTTTACCACAAATTTAATTTGACGCAGCATATATATATATATATCAACAGATTTATAACTTTAGAGAATGTTAGTTAATTTGAGTTCAAATGGTTTTGGTGCCGTTCAAATGGTTTTGGTGCCTTCTCACATTTTTTTAAATGATTTTTGGACATCTCTCCATGGCTTAGGCTTGATATCTGATAGTGCAAGCAAAGCAACCTTTTTAGGTCCCCTTAATTTACAATTAATTTCTGCCTTTCTCTTTGTCTCCAAGAGCTCTCTCCTTCTAAACTCACCATAATCCTATTACATTTAATTTGTCATTTTCTACTTACTAATTAAATTCACCAAAAAGACTTTGTACCCTTTAAACCTCTTTCTCTCTCTAGCTCATTTATATTATATATGAGCTTCAGTTGCTTCACTTGCAAAATTCACCATCAAGACTATTCCTTGCAGCCTCTTCCTCATTCTTTCATTTTTCTATCATTTTTTGTCTCTCTCTAGAAAAGGAAGAAAAACTATAATCCTGTAAAACCTTGCCATTTTCGTTGAAGACATTTAAGCTCATAGAGAGGTTGAATGTTATAAGTATTTTTCCATACCTCTAAGACTCTCTCATCAGCAACAATTCTTCATTTTCTTTGATAGTCTACATCTTAATCTCATTCTTCCATTTTCTTGTGTTTATAATTGATTTGGTTTTCTTCCTCCATGCATCTTGAAGTAGCTAGAAAGTAGAAAGGTTACATTTGTTAACTCTGTAAAGGTTTCAAGCCATGCCCACCATCAACCAGCTGCATCATTACTGCTTAGTTTAACAAGGATCCAACGGTCTATACTCCCCCAAAGGCTCCCAAGAATCCCAGAAAAAAGCAGCATCCCATTCATTTTATAGCAGAAAGAGAAAGAGAGATGAATAATTCATCCCATTCATTTTCAAGAAACGCCATCATGAGGTACAAGGAGTGCCTGAAGAACCATGCAGCCGCAATTGGTGGGAATGCGACTGATGGGTGTGGCGAGTTCATGCCAAATGGAGATGAAGGCACCATTGAAGCCTTCAAGTGCTCAGCTTGCAACTGCCACAGAAACTTCCACAGGAAAGAGACAGAATCATCTGACTACCCCTCTCCATTTTCCCACACTCCACTAATAGGCTACCCTACAAATACCATGATAATGTCTTACAAAAGCGGGTCTCCCCCCTCAGAGTCTGATGATCAGAAGGATGATCATGATTATGGGGGTGGTGGTGTTGTGGGAAGGCCAGCTGAAAAGGTGATCATCCGAAAGAGGTTTAGAACCAAATTTACAAAAGAACAGAAGGAAAAGATGTTGAGCTTTGCAGAGAAGGCTGGTTGGAGAATGCAGAAGCTTGAAGAATCTGCTGTGCAGCATTTCTGCCAAGAGATTGGGATCAAGAGGAGAGTCCTCAAGGTGTGGATGCATAACAACAAACACAGCCTTGCAAAGAAGAATTAGGCATTCTCATCATACTTCTATTTCATTCCTTCTGATGCTTCCATTTTCCTCACTACATTTACAGATTTCCTTTTACAAGTGTTCTGATTTCTACAAAGTAGTCTAGTTTAGGGAGTTATGGATGTCAGAGTTTCAGGAATGCATGGAAAATTTCCATGCTTTTGAAGTATTTTTAAACCTGTTTCTTTGTTTCCTTTCTCTTTTAATGCCTTCTGTTTTCTTTTTTGGGTCTCAATATTTAGAGATATAAGGAATTATGTGACGTCAATAATATATAAGATGTATGAAATAAAGCATAGTTTATTAAACTGACACAACATCTGTTTCTACTGCATGCGATTTTTACATGCATCATATGTTTTAAGAACAAATGTTAATTTAATAGATTGAATTGAAGAATTTTCTTCTAACCTTATATTAAAAAAATAAAAATTGTTCATATAATAATTCAATAGAAAGTATTTATTACTATTTTATGAGTAATTCATAGTTTTGAATAGAAGAAAGCACTGACACATTTATAGCACTGATGAATTTTACTCACAACGAGATCGTAAATAGAGACATAAGACATTGCTCTTTGGAAGTACAAAAAGTCACATAATTAATGTTATGCCGAATCAAGTGCGTGGTTGTTTATAATTGATTAATAAAGCAATGCTATTTTTAGTATCTATTTTACATCGGTTAATATGAATTATATATGTTGGGAATAAAATTTACTATGGGTCCCACTCAAGCAATTTCACCCAAGATATTTCGGGAGATTATCTCTCGAACAACTTTACATGAACATATCAACCACCATCTCTCAACCACCAAATGAACATAGAACGTGCATCGACTATAAGCAGTTACTTAAAGCCTTATAAAAAAGACGAACACATTAGGTAGAGGGATTGGTCAATTCATCTATAAAAACTCTAGCTCAATGTTATATTCTCACTCCAAATAAGAATGCTAACTTGAGCATCAAAGTTTTCCTGGTTTTCATACCAATGAATCCTTTGACACCTTTTACTATTTTGCTGGTAGCCTATCGCCAATCCGATTGTACCAAAAATTGCTATAACAAAGTATTTTTAGTTGCATTTTTTTTTTTAAAGGGGTTGACACGATAAACCACTTAAACACAAGTTACTAGATGTGAGAAATGAGCATGAAAAAAAAACCTAGAATTGGAGGACTTGACCAACTTTGATAATCTTCACCGGAGGGAGAGGGAGATTAGTCTTGAGCTTAGGATACCCAAAGAAGTTAAAACTAGAATTGGAGGTCTAATTATGATTTTTATAGACACTAATTAATGCTTCCATGATCCTTGTATTATATAAAGGCCACCGCAATTGATTCCTATGTTTCTTTATCTTAAAATGGTTGCAAGTGGGTTTGCTAGGCGGCTGGTCGATCTTTACTTCCTTCATTTTTTGCTCACAATGATATGATTAACATTAAGACTAATCCAAACATGCTTTAGACTAGGATACTCATTTAATCCAACTAAGAATTCTGCTTTTCATAAAAGGAGAAAAATGCCATTAAGAGCATTTCATCTACTAGTGCCCCATTTGCCATTTTGCCAATAATTAGACAAGGCCAGTTAGTGGAAATTTGCATATGGCTATGTGATTTAACATTATCTTTCAAAGAAAGATAGTTAAATAAATTAGTCTAATAGCATCAAGAACTAAAAATTTCTCTCACAAACATGACCATTTAGTAGACAATTAGATTGGTTTGTAGATGGAAATCCCTTACAAATGGAGTGCCATATCCTTTGTTTTAAAGCCATAATTCCACTAAAAGAGGACAAACTGTTTCACATGCATTGATATGTCCAAGTTTTGACAGCATAAAAGCAATCTTAGTGATTCGACAGTTTTATCCCTACCAAGTGGAAGAGGGTCCATGTCCTTTGATGGCTTTAATTCTGTAAATTCATTAATTCTCCTATGTGAGATAAACCACTTTAGCTCCCTTATTTGCCTGTCAATCTTGTTCACTTTCGCCTCCAACTTCCTCTCATTTATTTCAATTTATGCCCCTAAGAAGGCCCTACCTCGATCAAACTCAATCGCTTGAGTTGCCTGTGTAACTGCCAAATAGGTGAGACCCATTGACCCTCTAGCGTTACATAACGGACTACTTTATTGCATAGGATCTGAATATGTTACCAACCCATATGCACGATTGTGGTAGACACCTTTTTTTCTTCTTATTCCCTTCTTTCCCCTAGTCCAACTAGAGAATCCATGCAACCTTATCATGGCGACATGTTTTGGAATGTTCAACTTTCTAAACTAAATAAGTCCCCACTTAAGAATAGCTCGTCAACATACCGTAATATAATAAACTTTTATAATGAGCATTCATATACAACTATGTGCACCATTATATGCAACAAAACAAAAGCTGCTTGACCATAAAATGGATGCTTTCCGTTTCAAGCTGAAAGTTTGGGAGATACTAGAAAGATTTCGATCCAAAATGGGGAAAAGTAATAAAGAGGAAGAGGAGGTAAGAAATAGAAGAAAAGTAAAGATACAATAACATATCAACAAAGGATCACTTCAATTAGTTTGGTTTTGAGGTGGTTCAACAAACTAGGTGAAAAAGACTACATGGTTTAATAACAGGCAAATTTCTATTAACATAGCCGTGCCAAATTCCTTCTCATAACACAGATCGCAAGAAATAGCATACCAGAAGAAAATTGGGGAAAAATGAAAAACGCAATCTCAGTCCATAGACGCACAAGTGTTATATCTCAATTCAGCGCTACTGCATTTACGGCAGACTAAACTCTGTGTGCATCAGCCCACAAGAGTGAAACATGTATACATGGTAATCATCTTAGAAGTTCTTCAATGCATCCATCTACAGCCTTTTATTGCGAGTTGCGGCCTAAAAATCAGTGTCAAAACAAGATACCATGACCTTTGAAATCATGGACCTTGCAAAAGGTATGTAGCTCAAGCTATACCTGTTACGCATCACATGACCAAGGGAGGGAAAATCAATATATAAACAAATTGTTGCATAACAGTGACAAAGATGGACAAAGAACTAGAATATATGTGAAGATGGAGTATGCTAGAAAATGAAATAGCTTTCCATTTCTTTATGGGATCAGGCATGTGTACCCATGATATAAACTTCGACTGATTAAAACTACTTTTTTTCCACTTAAGCTTTCACATTTTCAGCCAATTTCACTTTTGACAACTTGACACTGATCATAGGTTTCAGCCAATCTGGGAATTAACTTGTTTGTTGGACACAGATGGTGTAAACAACACAAAGTATACAACTCCAGCGTACAAGAAAATTCTGCACACTTTCTACAGAGAATCAACTTTTAGTCTTTTATAGACTATTTATATCAACCTGCCACCTTGCACAAGACTCAGGTGTAGCACTATTACACTGAAAATGCTGAAAACACCAAGTTTGTAACTTTTATGATATGAAATAAATGTGCAATTAGACCCTCTAAAGTTAAAAGGACGAAATTTTCCTAATTATATGATGAAGTATAACAGGAAAATGTGAGGCTACTTCAAACATAAGCTGTTCCAAGCTTGAGAGTTGCTTAATTAATAGTACATATATCAGTTTTACATGTCATCCAAATGGGTGATCCTTCTTGATGTGCTTAGTTTTTATGATTTTTTCAACCTTTCTGTCTCTAGCTAGGTTTTTTCTTGTATGCATCTTGTGTACTTGAGTTGTGCTTTTTGCACTTTTCAATGATATCTCATTTACTTATAAAAAACAAAACCAGTGCTTAAACTTGAACTTCAAAAATCAACCTCACTCTTGTCTGAATTCTCATCATGGTACAGTTTAGTTAGCGACTCAAATTTGCTAATTAAATTGCCTGTCCTATAATATGCCTCATGAAATGTATGCCAATCACAACTCCAGACGCATGAGATTGGATTGAAGCCAGGTATAATAAGAGAGTACATAATAACTTGACATACCAAATTAGTGCACCGAACTCTAAAATTATGGCTAGAAGTGTCAATAACTTGTTATGAACCTGCTCCAATGCAAAAAGAGAATAACTTAGAATGAGTTTAAAATTTTGGTGTGGTTTAAAGTAAAATAGTAATAAAACAAAAAGGGGGGGGGAGAGAAACAAAGGGCCACCATGCAACTTACATAGAGAGCACAAAACAAGGCGATGATTATACTTGCAAGGTATATGGCTGTAGCATAAATACGAACAGGGTCAAGCATCATTGTCACTTGCCTCTTGGGGCCTATGAGAAATGCTGTGCTGCCATACAAAAGACCCAACTTAGCATCTGAAGCACACAAAATAGTCATATAGAATAAGTATGAAAGATAAATATGAAATACCTACTCCTATGATCTATTTGAAAGAAGGCATCAAAAAATTGAGACAAGTAACTATATAGCTATCTGATTATGCAACAAAGATGCCAGCACAATGTGCTAAATTCAGAGAACAAGACTTGGCCAGCAAATTCATCTCTTAAGAAAGATTGCCCACATCAATAAAAAATAAAATTATTATCCATTGAAAATAATGGCCAAAAGTTTAAAATATATTACAACGAATTGCAGCCCCAACAAAAGCTCTCATATATCTGTGCATCAAAAAAAACAAACAAAACAAAAACAAACAAACAAAACAAAACAAAGGAGTGTGCTGAACTTTGAAGATTACATTTATACTAGGAAAGATAACAGGACACAATTTCAAATCTCAAGTCTCAACTTGAATATTAACAAAGTGAAGTAGAGGAAACCTAAATATAAGACCTTACATAAAATGACTAATAGCCTTTCTCTTCTTTGCCATTTGTTTATAGTCAATCATTTCAAGGTGTTTTAAGCTCAAAAGACATCATTAGTTAGCTTAATGTAAATTGGAAGATATGATCAGATTTTGATCACCTCCTAGAGACACAAAATGAACTGAAGAAGCAATCTTATTCTTCACTCTAAAGTCCATTGCTTTTAATATATATGAATAGTGAAAACAAAAGAAATTCACATAACCTCATCTACATTGCCCATTCCCCTTCCCATCCAGTCCCACCCCCAACCTGGGGCAAAATAAAAAAGAAACACATATGATATGCGCATGCAATTATTCACTTAGACAACAGAGCATACAACATAGGAATATAATTACAAACCTTCCGAGTGACAGTAGGTTGCCAAATGTGAATGTTATACCGAACTTGACAGGGTTGAAGAATACAAGCATCGACTGTCCATGGAAAGAAAAAATGCACGCATATTAGTCCCCTTGAGTTTTGAAGGCCACCTATATAAATGCAGGTCACAATTCATTAATATGCACATAAAAGTTTGAGACCCCTTTAACGCTACCCCTCATGAAAATATCATGATCTCTATTAATTCTAACTAATGCAAAGGAGCTATTCCTTGGCAACTTATAACCTCAAATTTCCCACAAAACCATGAAACAGCATATGTTTTCTAATTCTGCATCATCTATTATAAGATGCTTCAGTGCCTCCCTAATCAAAAGCATGTATGGAGTGAAATTTGCATATTCGATCACATTCAAGGAATATCATGCGACTTATGCCAACTGAAATTCCTAATCTGATCAAGTAAATGCAAGCAAGAATTATTTGAAAAAATTATTAGTTAAAGGTACATTACGTCTGAAATTTTGACTTGTCCTCATGTATGTCTCAGCATCAAGTGGAAGAGTTTATGATCAATACAGTTCATTGAAGCATAGATGCTTAAAGTAATAAGTAGCGTCCTTACTTAAAAAAAAAAAAAGGGTAATAAGTAGCGTCCTTATCTTTTTATCCAACATTGTTGAATTATACAAACTCCTCATATACTAGACTAACAACTAAGAGTACATACAAGCAGTGGCAAATGTTGGCAGAAAGCAAGTTATTCTGGTACGGTATAAATTTCCTAGCTGCTTGCAAAATAGGATGTTCAAAATAAAGGCAATTACCAATCAAAAGAGATTAAGCCTCAGTTCAGTTGAGTTGGTAAAAAGCAAGGTAATGCTAGTCAAGATCCAATAGTCAGCCAATAAATCCTTCATTTCCATTCACTGCATTTACTAGTTATCGAAGTTCTTAGCAGAGATAATATGTTTGGACAAACAACACTACTTGGCCACATTCCCATTCATCTAAATCCAGTCACATCTATTTACTTTCCACTCAAAGCATATATATAGATAACTACAAATAATGAGTAATAACCAACTTGAAAGGAAAACACAACTCAAATCATCTAAGGGTCAAAACTTACCAAGAGCGTACAAGTCAAACCAGCAACAAAGCATATGACAAATCCGTTAAACCTCTGTTTAATCAGAAAGAGAGAATGAGACAGACTTATTAAGACCAATCTTATCAAGAATAGAGAATATTCAAAGTTCTACCAGCAAAACATGGAATACGTTAACAACAGAACTTAGTGGATACTATGTGGAAGTATTGAGCTCAAACAAAACATGCCCAATTAGCCAGTAAAACATCTTCGAAAATAAAGGAAAGAAAAATGTAGATCTAACTAACCAATCTTAGCTTACATTGACCTCCTTAACTCTCACAGCTTCCTCAAGAGATCAATTTTACAAGACATTCTCCGTTATCAATATAAATTCCAAAACACACCTAATCCAAAAACTAGCAATCAAGTCTAGATCCAGAAAGCCCAACGCCTTCCACTGTCATTAATCGCATCAACATTTTCATCATACCGTTCCAAAACCTTTCTGCTTAGTAAGTTTTAACCCAAGTTTTGCATCAGTTTACAGGGACTACTCTAACTGCAAAAGAATTGCGGATTTAGCTAATCTTTCCCTCGGTTTTATTTTTTTCGGAGCAACCAAACAGAGGCAAAAGCAAAGACCTACCGGCTTGGTGGACAAGGTGCAGCTGCGATTGAAGTCGTCCATGAAAGAGAAGGAGCCGTTCGCTTCTAGCGATGCAGCTTGTCGTTCTTCTTCTTCTTCCTCCACCTCCATTCCCACTAGCATCTTCATCTTTTCCAACGCCAGGTTCATCTTGTCCATTTCGTTATTGTTTTCTCACTCTTTTTTCTCGAGAAAATTTGGAGAATGGAGAAACTAGATCTGTGTGAGAATTAGAGTGAGAAAATTGTCGTTGCTTCAATTCGCAGCAAATTTTCCGAAACAGAGGAAGATGATGATTAATTAATTGAGTAACGCTGGGGAAACCTATTTCCCACCCCCCCACTTATCTATTCCCTTATACGTGGCATTACCACGTCAGTGCCACATTCACAAAACAAATTATTTACCTCTTGCATTTACCAATTTACCCCCATCTCTTACTCAAGCCCACCCCAAGTTTCCAACCATATTTACGTCTATGAGTCTATGACTACCAAATCGAGAGGAAAAATGCTTGGATGCATTCTCCCATCATTCTACTAACCATCTTATGTGAGTGTGTTGACTTTTTGATACTAAGAAAAAATAATAATAATAAGACACAGAGATGGTGAGTAGAATGATGGGAGAATGTATTCAAGTATATCTTAATCGAGAGATCTAATAATTGTTAGTTTGCCCTCTCGAGTTGTACAAGTTTTTTCTGAATTTTTAAAAATCTCACTTAAGTTTCTTGAACTTTGATTTGCTTTCACTTATAACTCATCATGTTAAAATTATACCATTTTGGGCTTCAAACTTAGTGTCTATTCAACTCAAAACAATACCATTTGGGATAGTAAAACTAATAAAAGTGTTCAAAATAAGAGTAAATCAAAGTTCAATTGGCTTAAATAAAAACTTTAAAAATTCAAGAAGAATTTATATAGTTGGCTAAAAATTTGAGGAGCAAACTGAAATTTTCCCTAATTGTTACTACCAAGTTCGTGAGACTTATTAGTTTGGTGGTCATGAAGACTCAAACAACTCTAAAGTGGGTGCGTTTAGGGTGAATGGAGGGGACAAATTTTTTTTTTTATTTTTATTTTATTTTTAAGTTGACAGGATAGTGTTACATTGCAATGCCACGTCATAACACTTAGAAGGTTGCGAGTAAAAGAGAATACAAGATTACACGTGGAGGCAATAAAGAGATAGGGATCGGACTTTAAAACAAAAAATTGATATTCAAACATGCACTTACCAAAATTCCTATGATTTTGCCTCCACGTGTGAAGTTTCCAAATATTGAGTGTTGCAGTTGCAAGTCTGAGCTTGAATGCATGATTTGGCAAATACAGATGTCAGATGTGGGATCATCACAAAGAGTAGTGGCTAGTGCATTTATTTGGAGACGAATTATCATGCTGACCATAATTAAGTTTATATAGGTGGAGAAAATGGAAATCCCACTATCACTATCATCTTCAACCTTTTCCTTTTGATCAATTCCATTTCTGGGGGCAACTCTTTTGCACAATCAATCAATCATTATATATATATATATGTACATTAACTGCATGCTTGCTCTACACTTCGATCTTATACTACAAACTCCACTGATCGATGATCTCTCCCAATTTCGATCTCTTGGGTTCTTTCTTTCACTTAGGCCTTGCGTGCATTTTATGCTAGCTAATGAGATCTCCAAATATAGTCAAGATGGTTGGTGGCAATTTTCTTGGTGTCATCTTGCTAGTGGAGATTATCGTAGTGATGAGTGGTCATAGCTTTGGAGCAAATAGTCTGAGCATGAACTATTACTTCACGAGTTGCCTACTTGCCGAACAAATTGTGAGGGACACAGTTTTCAGAGCTTTGCAGGCCGACCCTACCCTTGCAGCCGGCCTTGTTAGAATGCATTTCCATGATTGCTTCGTTCAGGTTCTCTCTCTCTCTCTCTTCTTCTTCATTTTTCTTTCTGGGATGCGATGAAAACATGATCATTTGGTTATATACAGTTTGTTACTTGGAATGTTTTTGTTTTTGCTGTGGATCGAGTAGGGATGTGACGGGTCGATTTTGATTGACTCAACGAATGATAACGAAGCAGAGAAGGACTCCCCTGCAAATTTGAGCCTGCGAGGATTTGAAGTTATCGATGCAGCAAAAGAGCAGCTTGAACAAATGTGCCCCGGCGTAGTCTCATGTGCTGATATTGTTGCAATGGCTGCCAGAGATTCAGTCTTCTTGGTATATATATATATATATGACCAAATCTTCAAAATGAATCTTCTTCTTTTTTTTCTTTCTTTCTTTTTTTCGAATGATTTAGATATTGAAAATTGGAACAGGCTGGGGGTCCATCATATGACATACAAATGGGAAGGAAGGATGGAAGGAGGTCAAAAGCAGAAGACACATTCAACCTTCCCCCTCCCACCCTCAATGCCTCTCAACTCATTACCAAGTTTAAGCAGCATGGTTTTAGTGCAGAGGAAATGGTGGCTCTTTCTGGTAAATATATGTAACAAGTTTTTTTTTTTTTTTACAATTCCTTGATCCTCAAGCCAAAAAATATTATTAGATTGAATTATTTAGAGGTTAATATGTCGCACTTAATTATGTTCCTTGTTCCTCTGCCTAAAATCATTGATGTACACCCACTTGAAAGCTTTAGTCTTAATTTTTGCGATATTGACTTATCTTAAACTCTTAATCATATAAAAAATGATAAATTTAATTTTTTAACTTGTGAGAACATTACCCTTTCCACTTTAAGTGAAATTGACTTCATGGTCAATATTAGATTTTATAGTATCTAAGTGTATATGTGTGCCTAAGTTGTCATGCCATTTTAAATGATGTGATATCATATACACCGTTAGATGCTAAAAATCTAATATGAATCATGAAAAAAAAGATTTTATTGAGTTCGAACTTTCTTTAAATAAGGCACAACATGTGAAATATTTAATCACAATTATAGGTAATAAATTGTTAATTATTGAGAAATGATTCGAACTATGAACTCTAGACTTCTCCCCTTAGTTCCCTTTGTTTTCCTTTGAAAAAAAATATATATATTCACCATTTATTATCTCAAATATTTAAGTTTATAAGAATGATTGAATTTAAGATTTTGACATTGGATTTGCATGCAGGGGCACATACGCTAGGAGTGGCAACGTGCCGAGCCTTCAAAAACCGATTGAGCGATGTGGATCCAACTTTAGATGAAGACTTTGCGAAGACATTGTCGGAAACATGCAGCTCCGGCGACGATTCGGAGCTAGCCTTTGACGCGACAAGGAACAACTTCGACAATCTTTACTTCAATGCGTTGCAAAGAAAAGCCGGGGTGCTTACTTCCGATCAAACGTTGTATGCTGACACAAGAACCAGAGGCATTGTCAATGGATTTGCGCTTAACCAAGCCACCTTCTTCCTTCGTTTCCAAGGGGCAATGCTCAAAATGGGAACACTTGATGTTAAACAAGGTTCAAGAGGCGAAGTACGAAAAAATTGCCATAAATTTAACTGATACTTTCTACCTATCAACTTAATTTATTGTCCATAAAAATGGCTTATATATATATATATATATATATAGTCTTGTATCATGTCTATCTGGTCGATTGCAATGATATATAGAAGGAGATTCTCTGCATTTGGATTACAGCCAATTCAGACCCTCTCTCATGCAATAGGCTGCAATTTGGGCAGTGAATAGCAGTTAATTCCGATCATTATGTCAAATTTTAGTGTACTAGAATTGTGTACCTCTTTATATATATGTAAAAAAATGTTTGACAAAATCCGTTAATATAAGTGACACGTGTTGTACTGTGCTTGGTGCTGATGTGATAATTGATTCTATCAACTTTCATAAGTGCAATGATCTATTTGCTTTTTTTTGTCTTTTTTTTAACCAGTAATGTTTAATCACTTTTTAAACCCCAATTAGAAAAGAAAGAAATGGCAACAACCTTTCTCTCAACTGCAAACACCTTCCTCCTCATCTTTCTCCTTCGACATCTTAAGTTGAATATGCTAATATATTGTTATATCAAATGTCGAGTTTCACTCAAATAGTACTTTAACTTGAAAGATTGCATAAACCTGATTCTCATTCTATTAAGTTTTCTGTAGTTCCCCCATGTTTGGAGAAGCATTGTAGCTCAAGTATTGTAAGATGGATTTGATTTAAACAATTAGATGAACACATTTTTTAAGCCTTTTACATAGACAATACCAATATATTGTGAGCATGAATAGTTCAATCCCACATCATGCACTAATGATAAAATTAAGTACTTTATATAATATAATGGGATATAAATTTAGCTTACATTGACCACCTTAACTCAGATGGTAAATCACCCAACTGAGCTCACAGCTTCCTTAAGAGATCAATTTTACAAGACAGACTTGTCTCCATTATCAATATAAATTCCAAAACATACCTAATCCAAACACTAGTAATCAAGTCTAGATCCAGAAAGCCCAACGCCTTCCACTGTCATTGATCGCATCAACATTTTCATCATACCGTTCCGAAACCTTTCTGCTTAGTAAGTTTTAACACCCAAGTTTTGCATCAGTTTACAGGGACTACTTTAACTGCAAAAGAATTGCGGATTTAGCTAATCTTTCCCTCGGTTTTATTTTTTTCGGAGCAACCAAACAGAGGCAAAATCAAAGACCCACCTGCTTGGTGGACAAGGTGCAGCTGCGATTGAAGTCGGCCATGAAAGAGAAGGAGCCATTCGCTTCTAGCGACGCAGCTTGGCGTTCTTCTTCTTCTTCCACCACCTCCATTCCCACTAGCATCTTCATCTTCTCCAACGCCTGGTTCATCTTGTCCATTTCGTTATTGTTTTCTCACTCTTTTTTCTCGAGAAAATTTGGAGAATGGAGAAACTGGATCTGTGTGAGAATTAGAGTGAGAAAATTGCCGTTGCTTCAATTCGCAGCAAATTTTCCGAAACAAGGGAAGATGATGATTAATTAATTGAGTAACGCTGGGGAAACCTATTTCCCTTTGAAAATGTTAGGGGTTCTTCCCTTAGTGTTCTCCTGACGTTCTTCTAATTTTACGTAAAATATAATTTAAGAAAATAAAATAAAATTGTAGTGACCTCGACCACCGGTTTTTTTAGGCATTAACACTAAATTTGAAGCATTAGCACTAAATTTAGAATGATCAAATCTATTTTGGGTAATATCATCCTAAAGTGTTAACCTTTCACCCTTAGGGTTTTAGTTTTAAATCTAAAAACAAGTTTTAAAGCATTAGAACTTAACTATTAACTCATAAAAATTAATCTGTTGACAAAAAAATGGTACTACAATTTTATTTTTTCTTAAATCATGTTCTAAATAAGGTTGGGAGACTGCCAGGAAATACTAGGGGGAGAACCTCAAACAAACCCCATTTCCCTCCCCCCACTTATCTATTCCCTTATACGTGGCATTACCACGTCAGTGCCACATTCACAAAACAAATAATTTACCTCTGGCATTTCCCAATTTACCCCCATCTCTTGCTCAAGGCCACCCTAAGTTTCCAACCATATATGTATACTACCAAATTGAGAGATCTAATAATTGTTGGGAGAAACTTCAATTAGTTCTCTGAACTTCCAGTCAATTGTATAAATTTTTTCTAAACTTTCAAAACTCTCATTTAGGCTTTATGAACTTTGATTTGCTCTCACTTAAAACTACTCACATCAAAACTACATTGTTCTGAGCCTCAAACTTAGCATCCACCCAGTTCAAAACGACACCGTTTTGGATATTAAAACTAACAATATGGTCTGAAGTAAGAGCAAATCAAAGTTTAGGGAACTTAAGTGAGAGTTTTAAAAGTTTAGAAATTATTTGTATAATTGGCTAAAAGTTCAGGGGACAAACTAAAATTTTTCCTAATTATTATCACCAAATTCGTGCGATTTATTAGTTTGGTGGTCATGAAGACTCCATTAATAACTCTAAAGTGGGTGCATTTAGGGTGAATGGAGAGGACAATTTTTTTATTTTATTTTATTTAAGTTGAGGATAGTGTTACATTGCAATGCCACGTCATAACACTTTCTTTAAAAAAAAAAATGATATTCAAACATGCACTTACCAAAATGAGAAATGTTATGTGTTTTCTTGGTGTTTTCTCAACTATGATGTGACTTTTAAAATTTTCAATAGATTAAAAGTCAATAATGATAATCTCAAATTCAATGCGATAATTTTAAAAGCCACATCACAGTTAGCTTATGATGATTTTGCCTCCACGTGTGAAGTTTCTAAATATTGAGTGTTGTTATTGCAAGTATGAGCTTGAATGCATGATTTGGCAAACACAGATGTCAGATGTGGGATTATCACGAACAGTAGTGCATTTATTTGGATATGAATTGTCATGCTGACCATAATTAAGTTTATATGGGTGGAGAAAATAGAAATCCCACTATCACTATAATCTTCAATTCTGGGGGCAACTCTTTTGTACAATCAATATTCAATCATTATATATATGTACATTAACTGCATGCTTGCTCTCCGGCCACTTCGATCTTATATATACTACAAACTCATATCCACTGATCGATTATCTCTCCCAATTTCGATCACTTGGGTTCTTTCTTTCCTTTAATTAGGCCTTGCATGTTATGCTAATGAGATCTCCAAATATAGTCAAGATGGTTGGTGGCAATTTTCTTGGTGTAATCTTGCTAGTGGAGATTATAGTAGTGATGAGTGGTCATAGCTTTGGAGCAAATAGTCTGAGCATGAACTATTACCTCACGACTTGCCCATTTGCCGAACAAATTGTGAGATACACAGTTTTCAGAGCTTTGCAGGCCGACCCTACCCTTGCAGCCGGCCTTGTTAGAATGCATTTCCATGATTGCTTCGTTCAGGTTCTCTCTCTCTCTCTCTCTCTCTCTCTCTCTCTCTCTCTCTTTCTCTCTTCTTCTTCATTTTTCTTTCTGGGATGTGACGAAAACATGATCATTTGGTTATATATAGTTTGTTACTTAAGAAAGTTTTTGTTTTTGCTATCGATCGAGTAGGGATGTGATGGGTCGATTTTGATTGACTCAACGAAGGACAACACAGCAGAGAAGGACTCCCCTGCAAATTTGAGCGTAAGAGGATATGAAGTCATCGATGCAGCAAAAGAGCAGCTTGAAAAAATGTGCCCCGGTGTAGTCTCATGTGCTGATATTGTTGCAATGGCTGCCAGAGATTCAGTCTTCTTGGTATATATATATGACCAAATCTTCAAACTGAATCTTAATCTTCTTCTTCTTCTTCTTTGGAATGATTTAGATATTGAAAATTGGAACAGGCTGGGGGTCCATCATATGACATACAAAAGGGAAGGAAGGATGGAAGGAGGTCAAAAGCAGAAGACACATTCAACCTTCCCCCTCCCACCCTCAATGCCTCTCAACTCATTACCAAGTTTAGGCAGCATGGTTTTAGTGTAGAGGAAATGGTGGCTCTTTCTGGTAAATATATGTAACAAGTTTTTTTTTTTAACAATTCCTTGTTCCTCAAGCCAAAAAATATTATTATTAGATTGAATTATTTAGAGGTTAATATGTCGCAATTAATTTAGTTTCTTGTTCCTCTACCTAAAATCATTGATGTACACCCACTTGAAAGCTTCTTGTCTTAATTTTTGTGATATCGACTTATCTTAAACTCTTAATCATATAAAAAATGATAAATTTAATTTTTTAACTTGTGAGAACATCATTACCCTTTCCACTTTTAAGTGAAATGGATTTCATCGTCAATATTAGATTTCACAATATCTGCCTAAGTTGTCATGTCATTTTAAATGATATGGCACCATATACACTGTTAGATGCTATAAAATCTAATATGAATCGTGAAAAAGAAAAGATTTTATTGAGCTCAAACACTTTTTAAAATAAGTAAGGTTCAACGCGTGAAATATTTAATCGCAATTATAAATAATAAATTGTTAATTATTGAGACATGATTCGAACTTTGAACTCTGTACTTCTCTCCTTAGTTCCCTTTGTTTTCCTTTGAAAAAAAATATATATATTCACCATTTATTATCTCAAATATTTAAGTTTATAAGAATGATTGAATTTAAGATTTTGACATTGGATTTGCATGCAGGGGCACATACGCTAGGAGTGGCAACGTGCCGAGCCTTCAAAAACCGATTGAGCGATGTGGATCCAACTTTAGATGAAGACTTTGCGAAGACATTGTCGGAAACATGCAGCTCCGGCGACGATTCGGAGCTAGCCTTTGACGCGACAAGGAACAACTTCGACAATCTTTACTTCAATGCGTTGCAAAGAAAAGCCGGGGTGCTTACTTCCGATCAAACGTTGTATGCTGACACAAGAACCAGACGCATTGTCAATGGATTTGCGCTTAACCAAGCCACCTTCTTCCTTCGTTTCCAAGGGGCAATGCTCAAAATGGGAACACTTGATGTTAAAGAAGGTTCAAGAGGCGAAGTACGAAAAAATTGCCATAAATTTAACTGATACTTTCTACCTATCAACTTAATTTATTGTCCATAAAAATGGCTTATATATATATATATGGTCTTCTATCATGTCTATCTGGTCAATTGCAATGATATATAGAAGGGGATTCTCTGCATTTGGATTGCAGCCAATTCAGACCTTCTCTCATGCAATAGGCTGCAATTTGGGCAGTGAATTGCAGTCAATTCCGATCATTATGTCAAATTTTAGTGTACTAGAATTGTGTACCTCTTTATATATATGTAAAAAAATGTTTGACAAAATCCGTTAATATAAGTGACACATGTTATACTGTGCTTGGTGCTGATGTGATGGATAATTGATTCTATCAACTTTCATAAGTGCAACGATCTATTTGCTTTTTTTTTTTTTTCTTAACCAGTAGTGTTTAATCACTTTTAAACCCCAATTAGAAAAGAAAGAAATGGCAACAACCTTTCTCTCAACTGCAAACACCTTCTTCCTCATCCTTCTCCTTCAACATCTTAAGTTGAATATCCTAATATATTGTTATATCAAGTGTCAAGTTTCACTCGAATAGTATTTTAGCTTGAACGATTGCAAAAGCCTGATTCTCATTTTATTGAGCTTTCTGTAGTTCCCCCATGTTTGGAGAAGCATTGTCTTGTAAGATGGATTTGATTTAAACAATTAGATGAACACATTTTTTAAGCCTTTTACATAGACAATACCAATATATTGTGAGCATGAATAGTTCAATCCCACATCATGCACTAATGATAAAATTAAGTACTTTATATAATATAATGGGATATAAATTTCTACCGTACAAAGATAGATAATAACGTACACCAACAAAAACAATTCCTTAATCCATATTTATTTCATGCACAAATTTTTACACATAAATTAATTAAAGAGGTACAAAATCCCAGTACACTAAAACTTATCCTTAAATGATCAAGATTGACTGCAATTCTTTGCTTAAAATTGCAGTTTACTGCATGAGAGAGGATCCCGATCGCCCTCTCTCCCGAGTTGGCTACAATCCGAACACACAGAATCTTGGTCTATCATATCGTTGCAATCTACGGGACACAATATAATATTATAGGACTAAAAAACCATTATTATGTATGTATTATAGCAAATATGTAACATATATAATTAGTTACCATGGTCCATGGATACAATAATTTAGTTGATTTTATGGCAATTTTTTCGTACTTCTCCATTTGAAGAGTCTTTAACATCAAGGGCTCCCATTTTGATCATTGCCCCTTGGAAAGAGGCGAAGAACATGGCTTGGTTAAACGCAAAGCGATTCACGGTGCCGGCGGTTCTTGAGTCGGCAAACAGCGTTTGATCGGAAGTAAGCACGCCGGCTTTCCTTTGCAACGTATTGAAGTAGAGATTGTCGAACCTGTTCATTGTCGCGTCAAAGGGTTGCTTGGCATTGTCGCCGGAGCTGCATGTTTTTGACAACGTCTTTGCAAAGTCTGCATCCATATTTTGATCCACATCGTTCAATCGGTTTTTGAAAGATGCGCACGATGCCACTCCTAGTGTGTGTGCCCCTGCGTACGTGTAAATCCAATGGCTAATTGGCACAGTTACCATATAAACAGGGTGAGATGGGGATGAGATATTAGTGGAATTAATTTCCACAATATTACTTAATACTATAAGCTTTCAATTAGTACGTGTACATCAATCAATGATTTTTAGTAAAGGAACAAGAAACTTAATAATTAATTGTGACATGTTAACCCCCCTAGCTAAATAATTCATTCCAATAATTTTGGCTTTGAGGAACAAGGAATTATATATAAAATTAAGAAAACTTGTTACACACATATATATATATATATATATATATATATATTTACCAGAAAGAGCCACCAATTCTTCGACGATAAAACCACGCTTCCCGAAAATATTAATGAGGCCAGAGGCATTGAGGGTGAAACTGGGAAGGTTGATTGTGTCTTCTATTCTAGACCTCCTACCATCCTTTCTTCCGTTTGGTATCTCATACATTGGCCCCCCCGCCTGTTTCAATCATCAATATCTCACTTAATTATTGCAACAAAAACAGTCTAATTTTTGCAGGAAAATGTGACCAAAAAAAAAAGTAAGAGGAACTTTACTTACCTCTTGAACTTTGGTCACTTTTGTAAATACTCCTTCAATGTTTAAAATCTCTCACTTAGGTGTATTAAAGTTTGGTTTTCTCTCACTTTGTTCATTCCGTAAAGAAAATCCGAACGGAATGCCAATTTTACCCTTGACTTCAAAACTAAAACTGCGTCGTTTTGGAAACTATGTAGTTTTGGAGTCAGTGGTAAAATTAGCGTTTTCTATATGAAATGGGCAAAGTAAGAGAAAATCAAAGTTTGATACATATAAGTGAGATGTTTTGAACATTGAATGGGGTATTTGCAAAAATTGTAAAAGTTCAGGGAGATTAAGTGAAGTTTCCCTGAAAAAGTAATGATAATATCTTGATCACACTGATCATATATATATATGAAAGAAGAATAAGAAGATTGAGTTTGAAGATTTGGTCATGCCATGGATACTGCATCTCTGGCAGCCATTGCAACAATATCAGCGCATGAGACTACGCCGGGGCACATTCTTTCAAGCTGCTCTTTTACTGCATCGATAACTTCATATCCTCGCAAGCTCAAGTTTGCAGGGGAGTCCTTCTCTGCTGTGTTATCCTTCGTTGAGTCAATCAAAACAGACCCATCACATCCCTACTCGATCGACAGCAAAAACAAAAACATTCTGAGCTCATTAGTAAAAACAAACTATAACCAAATCATGTTTTCATCACATCCCAGAAAGAAAAATGAAGAAGAAGAGAGAGAGAGAGAGAGAGAGAACCTCAACGAAGCAATCATGGAAATGCATTCTAACAAGGCCGGCTGCAAGGGTAGGGTCAACCTGCAAAGCTCTGGAAACTGTGACTTTTATAATTGGATCAACCATTGGGCAACTCCTGAAGTAGTAGTCCATGCTCAGACCATTTGCTCCAAATCTACAACCACTCATCATCACTACTATAATCTCCACCAGCAACACTACTCCAACAAAATTGCCACCAACCATCTTGACTAAATTTGGAGATCTCGTAATTAGCATAAAAAGGCCTAAGGAAAAGAAAGAACCCAAAAGGAAATTGGGAGAGAGAGATCAGTGGAGTTTGTAGTAGGAGTAGAGAGCAAGCAATGTATATATAAATGCAAATGATTGTCCAAAAGATAAGATCAGTTGCCCCCTGCAGAAATTGAAAAGGAAAAAAGAAAAGGTTGAAGATAGTGGGCTTACATTTCTCCACCTAAACTATTGTCAATATATGATTAATTAATTACTATATATTAATGCATGTAGGTCGAACCAAGTGCATGATTAATGATATGATCAACAAATCATGCATTCAAGCTCACGTCTACTGCAGTAGTAGTTAAGACTTGAGATGATCAAGAGTAAGCAACTTTATTAATTTTAAACAAAAGAAGCCAGTTTTGACTATGTTACACAACATGCCTCGTCTTAGTGTGATCAGAGTTGTAAACCACATTCTCTAAATAATTATAGACGCCGCACTAAGACCATTCCTGACAGTCTCACCAAATTTTACTTATCAAAAATACAATTTTAGTTATTTTAACAACTCACTTTTTTAGAACACCTTATCCAGCAACATCACCATTTTAACAATTCACTTTCACTATTCCATTTAAATATTCTTTTCCAAATATTTGTTTATTCTTTTTTTAACTATTAAAGAAAAAGAGAGAAATGAGTTGTTTAATGAATATGTGAGTAAATAGTAAATTTTAAATTTGGTTAGTACTATTCACCTTGCTACTTTTTTTTGTTAAAGTAGTGAGGCTGAAAAGTAGACATTCCGGCCATTTTGGTTATATTGCCTCACCAAAATAACCAAAAAATTGTTTTTGTGAGACTGTAATGAGTGCTCCAAATGATTAAATTTATTATCTCTTATCAGTTTAAGTTTTTTGTGTATAAAGTTTTGGAATAAATGGTGATTTAATTCGGTATTAGAGTTGAGTTCCAACCTTACCCCCATTTTCAATATAAATAATTAATTTTTTTTTATCCACTATATTTTTAAATTCTCTCTCTTGGTGCCTATTATTTTTCCTGTATTTTGCAAATAGATTCTTAATAATTAACTCTCCAGTTCGATTGAGCTCTTGCTCTGTTCGTTCTAATTAATTAGGGTTGACAAATTTTTTTTTTTGTAAGTGGTTAGACAAAGTCAGTTAGTGAGGGAAATTGCAAGATAAGATATGATTAAATTAGTAGAAGTTTAACTTTTGTTCATTTTGCTTCCATTTGGCTGATGATGTGTGAGCATATATGCCACTCGAGTTATCCATAATATATATATATATATATATATATAGACAAGAAAAATGTTACGTGCTTTTTTAAGTGCATATAGCTAGCATTTGTTATGTATATAAAATAATATGATTTGGTGTTGAAAGTCAAATGGAAGCTAGTATCAATTGTTGGTGGTGGGGGTGGAAAGTGCACGCAGCTGGCTCCCATTTTGAATGGGAGAACCAACTTTTTTGGTTAAGTTATAAGTGGCTATTGGCTATTCAACACCATTTCTTTCAGTGCTGTGCACGCGGCTACGCACATGTGGTGCTGCCGGTACCCCCATTACACAAGTGCTGTGTGATTGATTGATTGTGGTACCATGGTTTTCTTTTTTTCTTTTTGGAGAGAGAGGAAGTGGTAAACTGGTAGGGCAGGAGATTTGCACTGGCCATTAAGTATCTGAACTCTCTGAAACTTCTTAGGATTCATAATTCCATGCATGAAAAAAAATTGGACTTCTACATAAAACCAAAGAGGGGAGAACACTAGGATTCGCTTGGTAAAAGTGTTGGTGTGGATACTGTTTGTATTTTGACTGGTTGTACGTTTTGACAAGACAAGGGTTTTATTTTCAAATTTTTTGTCAAGCATAAAAAGACGATTTTACCCTCCAATTTTTTGAACTTTGTGTTGTTCGTTGTTTTTTATCCAGATGACCACAAACTCCTCTACCCCTTGGAGCTAATCGGATCTGGAGACGTAGCCGAGGAGCTGGGAGGACGCAGAGCCGCTTTGGGTGACAAGCACATAGGGGCAGGAGTCGAAGTCGTCGAGCAAGTGGATACGGTCGGAGAGGGCACAAAAGGTAGGGGCGAAGAGGATGGGGATGTGGCGGAACTTGACGAAGAGGACAACATATGCCTGGTCAACAGCAAAGAGGTTGGAGTGGAAGATACCGAGGCCACCAAAGGACGCCATAGCGGCGGCCATGGCGCCCTCGATGACGATGTCCATAGGGGAGGAGAGGATCAGGAAGAAGAGAGGAACCCGGCACGTGGAGAGGGAGATGTCGTCGGTGGAGAAGTCAATTTAGTGTTGGAGAAAGATGACGTCATCGTAGGTGTAGGAGTAGCCACGATTGAAGAGCTTGGTGGTGGTGAACCCATCCTCCTCCATTGTTGTGTAGCGTTAGGGTTTTGGGTTTATTTTGTTGGTCGGTTGGTTGGTGGTGAGGAAAAAGAAAGCTACCAATTAAACTTATGAAAGGGATATTTCGGTAATTTAAAATAATGGGTCTGGCTTTGTTTATAGATTTTTTAAGAAAAAAGGCAAAAAATGCATAGTATCCATGCCAATATGCATAGTATTTACCCCAACCCATCGTTTTTACCCGAAACACCACCTAGAAAGATTTTAATAAATACGAATGATTTCAAAAGAAAATACAAGCACTCACTCATTTATACAATAGTGCAAAGCATGCTTACAACTATGAAAATGCAAGCACTCACTCATTTACACAATAGTGCAAAGCATGCTTACAACTACTCTGACCTTAGTCTTTCTTACTAAGATTTATATCTTATATGACTTTTAAGCTAGAGTACAGACAGGGCTATAAGCCTATAGCCTTTTAACTTTCATTCTTTAGTGGTTTTTCTTTTACTAAAGGAAACTTCCTTTTTAATTAATTGGCAGGTTCTTTTGTCCTATACAGTCTGCTTCTCACAAGCCTTGTCTCATTTGACAGGCGAATTACTTCTTATACAAAACAACCCTCCACTTCAACTGACATATGTATATACACGTGCGTAAAAAGAATATTAAATTAATTAGGATTAATTTGGGTTTGAATAGATTTTGAAAAACCACTATATTTCAAAGTGTTTCGAGTATACGCATTTCATGTTTATAACAAACCATTAAAACATTTACACACAAGATGTTTCTAAATATGTATTAAACAACCATAACGCGTCTGAAACCTCAAACCTAAAATTAGATACATCCTAGAAGCAGGCCTAAGAATGATTTGTTGTTGAATACTAGTATATAATGAATTGAGTCATTTACAACATCATTAAAAATAAACATATAATATTTATATAAAATAAAAAATAAAATTAAAAAAATACTACACTCTGAAGGTAGAGAAAGATCCAAAGTTTAGATGAGACACAAGTGCAATAAGAAGCGATGAAGCAAATAAATAATTGCTCATTACTTTTCCTAGCATTTTGAGTTTATTTCGTTTTTGTTAGGAACTTCAGTCATTAGTAGAATATATACAATACAAACAAAAGGGAGTAAATTAAAAACAAAAAAAGGTGGACCGCCCTGCTGTAATTTTGTTGGCCTGTTTTTTTTATTTACACATTGTTTCGGCCCGAGGAAAAACTCCTAAAGGAAACTTTGAAAACCTTCTTTACAAACATTCAAAACCTCAGCGAACATCAAAAGGAGTTGACATGCAATTTCCAAAGCAGCTGCTGCTACCAACATCGGTGACTGTCTCATCCTTGCAGTGCCCAATGGCTTTGGTATTTCGATCAGAGCTCCTGCATCTGTGACAAACAAACTTGGCAGGGACTGCGTTGGAGTCATCGATACCAGAACACCGAGTGTGTCGCCACACACCACAAATATCGCAAGCCAACATTCTCTCCCCATCGTCGTCCTTCGCCCCGCAGCTGCAATCCACCGTCCACCTCTCAACTCCCCTCTCCATTCTAAATCTACTCAGCCCATTTTTCCCGACACACATTCCTCGCACTCGAACAGATTCAGTTGTTGACCCTAACAAGAGCTTCACCTGGGTGGTGTCATCTACGCTGCTGTAGCCAAGTAGCTCTTCTGCTTGAAATCTTGTGAACATCAGATACACCTCTTGAAAAGCTTTTGATGCTTCGAGCTTGAGGTCAGATACGGTTGCATTTGGGTGCAGGATAATTAACTCCGGGGGTGGGTTAATGGCAGAATCTTCAGATTCATCTATGAGCTCCACCTCACATGACAGGCATATTGCAGATGAGTTTGTGATTGATTCAACCCTGTAGTCTTTCACAAAGTGCTTGCAGTCAAGGAGCTTCTCCGCTGAGCTGATTGCAACATCCCTTGCCTGATGGCCATTAATTACCATAGTTTGAGGATGGAGCAAGGATTCATACAAGTATCTGAGATCCCGCTGATGATTTTCTTCAGATGAGCAACTAAAAATGGAAGAATCATTGCAAGCTGTCATTTCACCAATTGAACCATTTCCAGGCTCCAGTCTGTCAAAATAAAGGGCAAGTGTATAAATCCAACCAAAGATATAATAAAATACACAGTAAAAAGGGGTAATAAACAGGTTTGAGGACCAGAATGACCACTCACCTGTATTCAAGAGCACCTGAATCAGGATTGTATCGGGCTTTAACAACCATCCCTTCTCCTGCCAATTTCCCTTCAAGTTTCCCAAGGCAGCAATCGAGGACCTCCGGAGGGCCTGCCTTGTATACGGCACCTCTAAGAGCTCGACAACTTACCCAATTAGAACCCGAAACTGCACGAAGAACTCTAAGCATGGCTGCTTCCACCCGCTCAATGTCACTCCCAGTCCAAGAACTCAAGACCTCTGAAGTGCAAGCTTGGTGCTTCTTGCAGGTGACATCATCAACCCTCGACAAAGACTTGTGAGCATCATGGATCAAACTCATCAAAAAACAAAAGAGATCTCTTATATTTACAAGCTCATGCTCCGATAAGGACTGGTAATGTGAGATAATAGCCTGCAGGCGGGTTCGGGGTTCCAGTCCCTGAGAGAGGAAGGTGGACAATGGAAGGCTAGAGAGGGTTTCAACAGCCATTCTGTAGGAATCAAAAGTGAGGGCAAAGCTACCAGCACCAAATTCATAACCCCAGTCACCGTACCATGGATGGCCTTTGGTGATGGCATGAAGCAGCCGGTACTCCAACCCATACTTTTTTGACACATCCATCACACTCACTTTTCTGTTAATATGTAGACAAGCGAACAATGAATTAATAAATAAAAACCAAAATCTATGTCATGACCATAATTAAACTAAAAAATATATGGGACTAAGAGCATCCATCAGAGGATGCATCATGAAAAGGGGGTCAAAAAGGAAGGAAACATCAAATATGAAATGATAAGAGAACATAGACATCATAAGAGCACATACATCAACTGTCAATCTCAGAGAAAGTAGACTATGTGATATCTGACCGATCCTAATACATCTACCATTTCAACAGACAATTTCACTGAACTTCAGTCAATATGGGCACAGGAAAAAAAAAATGAAGGATTTGAAACTAATTTGTTCATAAGCATAATAGAAACACTTCGACCACCATACAAACAAGTTGCAATTACACAAAACACTAACCTGACACCAAGAATTTTACAAAGGCGATCCCAGAAGCCCATTATATGATATCCAGAAAGAACCCTTGAGCCACCTTCCCTACCATTAACCCTGAGAAGGTGTCCATAACCATTTGAATGGACTACACCATGTAAAAGATGAGTTGTGTTCTCCAATTGGTTAAACACCCAATCTTCAACATCATCTGTACTTGTCACATGGTTGCATGACTTGCACCTGAAATAAAGATCGCATCATATGAGAAAAAATCATGTACACAAATAATCATGTCATCATTTTCAAACTAATTAGAGGTACAAAAATAATACAATTCTGTATAAATCCATTAATAAAACTAGTCTAACGGCTACGAAATCCAAAGCTATAAGAATCACATTGTCCATTCATGAACAAACTATGAAAACTTTTTCGGAGCTGATGATATCCTTTACAAAAACCTTGTAAATCAATTTTTTTAATAACACCTCAAAATTTACTTCAGTATCTAGAGAAGTACATTTTCTTTAATTTTTTAGAAACATATTTAAAGCAAATTTAAATTAAATGGAGCTCTTCACGTTACTGTTGCCAAATAGCAATACCATGTTAAATCAACTTAATATTAATCCACAAGAGAAATCAAAGAACAACGATGTCATCAGATATAAACATATAGGGTCAGTTCCGAAAGCATCTAAAATACATATTGAAACCTATGGCATCACCGCTCAGAGAGTCTCATGCAATCATGCATGAGACGCATGCATATCCAAAATAAAAACATATGCCATCATAATAATCACACATATCTGACACCGTTTGCTTCAGATATCGATGTTGCAAAGAGTACAATAGAAATAAAAGTAATCCCACACGAGTTACATTACAAATGTACATAAACAAGGGCAGATGAGGAAAGAAGTTAAGGTCCTCACTTGGATTCTGACAAGTGCAAGACGTCTCCGCAGCACATGCATGGCTTGTGATAAGCACCAATGGAATTACCATCAGCCTTGATGATAAAATGAAAACGTTTCCCACATACTGGATGGCCACTCCAACCTGCGAATTGAAAAGAAAATAAAAAATTAAAACGTTGTAACTAAAATTTGGAAGCCACATTTTAGCAATGTCCCAGCTCAAAAATTAGAGAGGAACACTCTACTTAATGTTACAGATTTTTGTTATCTAATTTCAGTAATTGCAACAATATCGTTCATTGTTTTCTTACATTTTGTTGGCAACTACCCAATTTCAAATTCCATTCAAAACTTGTAAAATATTATTCGATTAATCGGAAAAATTTTAGTCAGCAAAGCTTATAGATTTCATTTAAGAAATAATAAACACAGAAGTTAAACAAAATTCTCGGGTCCCTCAAACCAATGAGCATGCTTGCTAAAGGACTGGATTCGGATCCAATGATCCAAAAAATTTATCTCAAAATTAACTCTTAACATCTTTACTTTTTTCCATTTCATAAATCACTTTTTATTATTATTCAAAATATCAATCAAATCTCCCCTAATTGCCAAACCCACCACCCAATGTTCACACGGAACCATCATACCCACCTAGGACGCTAACGTCAGCCCAACCTTATCCGAACTGTATAAAACAAACACTTGCCATTAATTATTACAGTCGGAAAAACCAAGTTTAAATAATACAGATAAATAGCCGCCCACTCTTCTTTTTTTTTTTTTTTTTTTTTGAAACGTCAAATAATACTTAGCTGTCACGCAACAGCGAAAGCACATTATATGGTGGTACAAGTTGGTTCGCCTGCGTGACACGTGTAAATTAATAGCAAAAGCCAATGGCAGAGAGGCACGTCTCTTTCAACCATGGGCCCCACACCCCTTAATGTCTTATCCTGTCAGCTGGACCCACGAACCACAGGCACGTACCACTAAAAGAAAATATTTTCATCTCATACCCTCTCGCGTTTCAATCGCGAGAATATGATGTCCAAATACTCCCCTATCATTATTGTCTTTTTCTTTGTTTTTCTTCTATGGGTATTGGGTATTAGGCATTAGGCAATATTCATGTTTCATTTAGTGAATCGCAAGTTAACAAATATAAAAGTCTATGATCACGATATATTCCGACGAAATCAAAGCGAGTTGGGAGATATGCAAAGAAGAGAGAGAATCGGTCAACAACTCAGTGAGTCGACTCACCAACCACTCGGCACTGGTCGCAGTACACCGATCTGGATCTGGCCACGTCCTCTTCGACGACGTCGAGGCAGACAACCGCGGGGTGCGAATCGGGACCATCCGTAAGATCTCCCACCCGGAACAGCATCTGCCACGTCAGTAGGTGCGGAAACAGCGACGAGGGAGGCGGGAGCAGCGCGTTCCTCGTCAGAAACTCCTTCACGCGCGTCCTGAAGGGCCCGCCGGAAACTCTGTCGTCTCCGTCCATTGACAGCGAAGGAAACGTCAGGAAATCGTGCAGATCTGCCGTCACGCGCCTCTTCATCCGCTTCTGAGGCCTCCCGTTCTCCACCATGGCTGTAATACCAAGCGCGTGGATCTGATATTGAGGCGCGTGACAGATCTGGCCGAAAACAGGAATATAATCTAGCCGGAAGAGGCTTGGAAGGTTCTAGATCAAGATCTGAAAACGGTCAATCGAACGGCTGAGATTGAAGGATGAGAGAAGCGGTTGATTCTAGAGAAGAGAGAGACAGAGACACAGAAAGAGAGAGAGAGAGAGAGGTTGAGAGGGGACGAAGAGCGTGTTGTTGGTTTAGGGTTTTCAGGGCGTGTTTGGATTCTAAGATTTCATATCATCATCCAATTAGTTCTATTTATTTATTTATGTTTTTTTTTTTTAATTTATGTTCGTACTTTTAAAAAAATAAAAAAATAAAAATCTTTATATTTTCTGGGAATTCGGGAGAAAGGAACGAGCAGGCCGGACTCCGGAGATAAAGAAGGAGAGAGGATTTTTTAAGGATTCCAAATCTTAGATTGTTTTTAAGCGTGTGTTTACTGCTTCCCAGAGGGTATAAAAGGGGCTTATGAATCAGCGGAATTACGGGATTGCCCTTCTTTTGTCCTTTATTATGATGCTTCGCCTTCGCTGTAGTGTTTCCAATGACTCGAGATGATTCCATTCCCATCGTATCAATTCATCATGGGATTATTTTGGATATTTTCGGATTATGCCAGCCATGGCCACGAGTACTATTAAAAGCTTGTTGGAAAAGGCAGTTAAAAAGAGGAGAAACATTAATTATGGAACATAATATGTTTTACAATGTTAATATAGTAATTCTAATTAATTTTTGAATTAGTTCCCCATTAAAAATATAAAAATAAAAAATTGGATGGAACTAATAAAAATATATTTCTATTAGAATCGGACTTATATGCTATAGTTAAAATTATACTATATATGTTATTAAAAAATTGAATAATGAGAATTTCATTAAAATATTTGAATGGTTCAAATGTGTCCTAATAATAAATATTAATTTTCTCTTTCATCTATTACTTTATCTATTTATTGGTATTTATTATGATAAATCATCATCATTCAAAAACTCTTCAATTACTTCAATAAAATCCTCACCATTCAATAAATAAGTATAAAATTGTTTGTTGTAAGCAAGGATTTGCTTTAGATGTAAGTTTTTTTTTTTAAATTCAGAATATTTGTTGCCTTTTATTCTAAAAAGGTAATGAGATGGTTTTGAACACAATTAATATTGTTGGGTCAATTTGACGAGGTGCCATGGACTGGACCATTTCGCTGGCACAGTAGGCCCAACATCATCTAGTGTTTCAACTTCCGACTGCTAAGCCTATGAGGACAAGGTCCATTTAAAAGCCACGAAAACTGTTAGGATTGAGTATATCTTCTGTTCGGACGTTGCGTAAAGGACCTCATTTACGCCCACCAACTAGAGCATGACAAATCAGCTTCTTTTAACTTACAAAATGCACGTACCCACACCAGATTATACCAATGAGAGAAAGAAGAGAAGGAAGAGAAGAAGGAAGAAGAAAGATGCGCGCAATGCAGACAGTCGGAAGAAGGTATAGTGTAGAGCCACGACCGACGGCTAGATCTCGCCGGCCGTGGGTGCAGACCCACGGTGCAGTGCAGACTCCACGGTGCAGACCCACTTTCCGGCGAGATCCACGGTGCAGACCCACCTTCACCGGTCGGCCTCCAACGTACCCATTCACCGATCTCACCGGTCGGCAGCTCATCTCCCTGTCATCTTCCCGCTGCCTTGCTCCACATCGGCTTGGATCTGGCTTTGTATTCTGAGGCATTAGAATATAGGCAATGGGCTGGGGGGACAGGGGAGTCGAGGTGCGAGGTTGAATGGCGATGGTGAAGAGGTACCCAGAGATTGGCGACGTAGAAACCAAGAACGACGAAAACCGGCAGTGTGGGTCGCGCCGACGAATGGTAGTGTGGCGTGGTGCAGGTCTGCGGTAGACTATTGGCTGGTTGCTTGGGTCTCCAACAATGACGTTTAGGCAAGCGATATGCGTTGATGGAGCTCCGGCGTTGGGTCTCCGGCAGTGGTGTTGCGCCGGCGTTGGGTCTTCGGCGGTGTGAGTCGCACAGATGTTGGGTCTCCAGGGCTTTTAATTTTTTTTAAATATATATTTTAATTAAATTTGGTATAATCAGGTGTAGTTGAATATTTTTCAAAAATGTAAGTTTGAAATGATAGGCTGAGGTGTCACCTTCTTGATTGGTGGCAAAAACACCCTTATTTCTGCCACGACCGAACGGCAGCACCTCCCATTAGGATTATAGACAACAATAAGAAATAATTTTATAAGTCACTTTAAAAATGAGGTGTTTTTAAAATTATCATTTGATCATAATTTAATAATAATAAAAAAAATCAGAGGGTGAATAATAATTTTAGAAGCTACATCATAATTTAAATAATACAAGATTAAAACTATAGTGACTTATAACATTATTCTAAGATGAAAGGGACATAAAAATTGCGTTAGATTATGATTAGGTTGTTTTAATATTGAGATTATGATTAGTTTTGTCATTGGAGCTCTTATCAGTTTATGCCTTATTTCTTTTTCTTCCTAGCATTTTGCTTTTTAAGTTTCTGACATTAGCATTAATCTTTATTTCTTTTAAAGCTAGAAATGCTTTGAAAGTGTTTAAATCTGTCAATTTTTTTGTACATACATTAATTAAATGGGCCATTACTCACTGTATGTTTGGTATCATTCATTTAGGTTCCCTTATTCTCAATTCAATCACGATCAAGAGTGAAAATAATTCTCCCATATAATCATTCTCTGAATGATAGGTGATTCGGAGAAGGACGAGTAGATGCTTTAGAATTAAATAATCAAATAAAAAAATTAATGTAAGTGGCTGACTGAATTTTTGGTAATTAGACTTGCTAACCTTTTTTTATCATTCATCATTTATGAAGTGATTTAAAGAAGAGTGATTAATTTGTAGTTGAATAAATTGCTTGGAGACTTTCCATCTTTTGAGCATTTATTATTATTATTATTATAATATATTTTTTAATTTTGAATTGTGAGACTCTCAAGAATCGAACATCTTACAATGCAAATTAATTAGCACTTAATGCTATTGAATTAATTGTCTTCAATGATATTAATTTTCAAAATTGTCTTTTGTTTTGCAGAAATTTAAATAATTTTATAGATTATTGGATTTAAAATAATTTAAATCTAATTTAAATTATTTTAAATCTTGAAATCAATAAGTTGAAACCACACTTAATAAAGCAGATATCATTAGTTCGATTTCCCATTCCTCTCTTGTATGGACAAATAAACAAAAAAATAATGGGTAATATTATAAATTTTGTCTTTAACTTTAATGTTAAAACAATATTATCTATCATTTTAAACTAAATATATACTCTCTGTTTCAACTGAAATTTAGACGATTATGTTCTATGAGAAGAAAATATCATAATTAAAGATGCCAACCCCCGACTATTATGAAATTGCGTATAATATTACAGTTCTTAAACTTCAATTACCTGTTTAGTATAATTGGATGCCTTAATTAAGAGTATTAACTATAATTAAAGCTTTATTTATTTTTTTAAGAAACATATCTTTATCGTCCATTATTAATTGGGGTTTTAGGCGGCTGCCTAGTATTTTGTAATCAATCAATGGTATTCTTTTGTCCTCAATGGAGATATGTGGTGTTTTACTGTTTTCTCCTTCCTAAGGAGGAGAATTGTTTTATTTAAATCAATTTCAAGTTTTTTTTTTTTATTTTTAATGAGTAATACTACTCTTCATATTTATGTCATATAAGTGGACATATTTTAAATAGTTTTATATTTTTATTTTTTGAAGTACTTGATATGAAAAATCACTTAAAATAAACTACGTCTATTGTATAAAATAAATGTAATAAATATGTGTGAAAAAGTAGCATTTTTTCCCCTATACTTCACTCTGGTCTACAGGAAAAATTTATATGAGCACCAATTCTGTTGTGCTTGCACAACTTAGGTGTGAGCCATTGAGCCTCCTCCAACAATACTTTGAATAACATTCTCATTTCCTGTGTTTTTCCATTAGGGTAGATAGTGTGAAAGCTCCCAAAAGAGATCACAATAACAGACAAGCGTTCAAAAGACCAAGCATGCCAAAAACCAGGAGGAAAAAGCTTAGACAAAAAGCAAGACATCAAGGTAGAATGTTGCGGATTCCAAATTAAACCGTTTCTAGCTTTTCTAAAAGAAACATTTGTTGGTGTTCTATATATATATATATATATATATACATATGAAAGGCCAAACCTGTTTCATAACTAGTACTGTGAAAGGGACAGAAGCTCAAACATGGATGTGCCTGCAGCTGCTGCTCTTGTGCTTGGCATCATTTTCATCCTTGCTTCCCCAAATGAAGCTGCACAGCAATTTTCTGGAATGTTTGTGTTTGGAGATTCACTAGTAGATGATGGAAATAACAACTTCCTCAGTTCTTTAGCCAAAGCAAACTACCTCCCTTACGGCATCGATTTTTATGAGGGGCCAAGCGGTAGATTTTGTAATGGCAAAACTATCATTGATTTTCTTGGTAACTTTCTTTTCTCTCATGTGTTTATGTGTGTTAATATGGTAATGGTACATCGCCCAATATTCTTCTCTTTTTTTTCACAAACCCTCTCTCTCTTGAACCACGCCACTCCCAACCATCGTGTAGGGACAGTCGTGACCAACAAATTTGGTGCATACTAAATTTAGTGTATTTTGTTTTGTACCAATTTCAAGATCGAGATGGTTGCAACCACTAAATCTCACTTGTGAACGTGATCACAACCACCAAATCCCACTCGCAGGAAGGTTCAGTGGGGTGACCGACCACCTTTTTATCCTTAATTCAAAGGATGACCAACCACCCATGAAAGTGATGGGGCGGCTGTTCAGTTTTTATTTTATTTTATTTTTATTGTTATTATTTTTTTAAGACTTACATGTCATCTCTGGTCCATGTGAATTGCCACATCAAGTTTAATAATATGTATTTCACTATTGCTGCTGTGTTTGAAAATTGCAGGGGAATTGGTGGGTCTTCCTTATCTTCCAGCCTTTACAAGTACTTTAACATCAGGGATTAAAGTTGATAATGGAGTAAACTATGCTTCGGCTGCTGCGGGGATTCTTGATGAGACTGGACGACAACTAGTAATGTCTTCTATATAATAATTTAGATGTTTTTTTTTTTGGCCCATTAATTATTTACACAACATTAATATGCATGTATATCTGCATGAAACAGGGAGATCGGTTTAGCTTAAGGCAGCAGGTGCAAAATTTTGAGACCACCTTGAACCAACTAAAGAGCCAAATGGACGAAAAGGAATTGAGTCAATATTTGGGCAGGGCTTTAGCAGTGATGATCCTTGGTAGCAATGATTACATCAATAATTATCTCTTGCCCATATTTTACACCACAAGCTCCAATTACAACCCTATAGACTACGCTGATCTTCTCATCGGCCGCTACACAAGCCACATATTGGTATGGAAAAATATGATTTATTCAATTATGAAATATTTCCCGACTTCCTCTCTCACTCCTTGCTCGAATTCTATAAAATCCGGACAAAAACTTTCAAGCGATACTTGTCGTACAAAAACCGATACATGTTTCGACATTTTTCTTTCTAGATGAAGCTTTTGATTTTTTTTTTTTTTTATTGCAGGCACTACAAAGCTTTGGTCTTAGAAAGTTCTTGTTGGCAGGAGTTGGGCCACTTGGTTGCATTCCTAACCAACTGGCCTCAGGTGCTGCTCCGGCAGGGAAATGTGTATCATTTGTTAATGACATTATCGGACTATTCAACACTCGGCTAAGATCTCTTGTGGATCAGCTAACTAGAAGCCATCCTGGGTCCATTTTCGTTTATGGGAATACCTATGAAGTCTTCACCGATATACTTAACAACCCTGATAGTTTTGGTATGAATCACTTCATGAAATAACTAAGGGCAGTATTTTCCAATTTCTCATGAGCAATACTCATTTTACATCGGCTGAGGTCTCATGTTTTAAGTGGCTAACATGAAAAATCACTTAAAACACATTATGTCAACCTATGTCAAATGAGCGTAAAAAATAGCCTTACTCCTTTTTTATTTTACAGGCATGATGAGAATGATCATGTGTTTATATGTGTTGTAGGATTTAGTGTGGTCGATAAAGGATGTTGTGGTATTGGAAGGAACCAAGGACAGATAACTTGCCTTCCACTGTCAGTCCCATGCTTGAATAGAGACAAATATGTCTTCTGGGATGCCTTCCATCCAACCCAAGCTGCAAATCAGATCATTGCTCGAAGGGCTTATATTGGGCCACCTTCGGATTGCTACCCAATCAATGTGAAGCAAATGGCAGAAGTCTAGAAATTGATTCTTCAACTATATATAATTAATTGTCGCCTTATATGAATAATAATCACTAATTATATTCATGCCTACATATATAAATTAATGTAAGCAAGGATATAATATAAGTAGTGAAAACACTTATATGAGAGAACTTAAGTTCGATCATTTTGAGCAAGTGTTCGAACAATATGAATAGATACCTAATTTTTTCGGAACGAACAAAGTGAGACTTGGGTGCTTTCTTACATAAGATTGCCACGATCTAAATCCAAGGACATATAGTGACTATATATGAGACTCTCAGCGTATACGTTAAGTTCAATATATGTTACATCAGAGAATCAGAAATGCATGTGATGTGGCCCATGTGGGGGTGTTTTTCAGGTTGTGATATCTATAATTCTTTGTTTGGTGGGGCCCCAAAATGGCCAAAAACAACTAGATCATGAGTTGGCTTCTTGCCAATTTCTCCTAAAAGCTGTCTCTCAATCTTCAAGATTGCCTCGAAGGATCTAAATCCAAATTCAAGGCTGAAAAAGGCACTCAAAATACTGTTTCTAGATGCTACTTCTCACACCTAGCTTAGAAAGAAAGAAAAAATAGTAGTACTTCTCACAAATAATTCATCCAAAACTTTCATGACAAGTAATTAATGGGGTTCTATTTGTTAATGCTTTTTAGATGATTTATTTATTTATTTATTTTGCTTTTTACTTGAAAAAAGTACTTTTGATTTAACTTAAAGTTTAATATAGTTTTAACTTTTAAGCATGTTGTACGTATTTTGTATGTTGGGTTGTTTGATAATTATATATATATTAAGTGTATCCAGCAAATGAAGTTAATTTCAAACACAAAAAATACTAGTAAGCTTTTGATTGTTTCTATCAAGATTGAATAGCCTAATATTGCACTAAATTATTCGCAATTTTCGTCCCAAAGGCGTGAGGAAATAGTCCCCCACACCTTCATTTATTTATATATTATAATAATATATAATATATTATTATATCTAGTTGTGAGGGACTGTTCCCCTCACACCTTCAAGACGTTTATCTTCATCTTTATAACAAATTTGGACCATCTCGATCTATTTTCTATTTGTTTAATATTTCAAACAAATCCACTATCGTTATTAGGACACCCACCAAATACTCCATTTTTCTTTAATAAATAAACAAACAATCTTTAGTTCGTTCTCAATTTCAATTGAATAGAAATAATTTATTTTATTGTTCAGATTAATTTTACAAATATAATAATGTATATATTATCAAATAATAAATATATTATTACATCATTTAAAATTTTCAAGTATTGTAATACAATATATTAAATAAAAAAATTAAAGCCAATGATAAAAAAAAAAGTAGAAGTAGTATTAAAGTAAAAAGCAGGCTCATTCACAAATATGAAAGTGTTCAAGCAAGTCGGTTGCCAACCATTAACCACTTTTAACTGCTAATTATTAGCTACTGTGGTAGTCAATTATTAAAAAACGCTAATTGATTAGCGATTGCAATTAACGATTTTAAGAAGTAGGGAAAGACAGTTATAACAGATAACCGACTTTATTTATATATAACAATATAAATATATATTAAATATTTATATTAATAAACTATTAAATAAAACATCACCATATATTTGGATGAATAGATTTGGGTTATTTTTTTTAGCCATGTTTTTGGGCTTTAATTTATTTGGCCATGTGTTTTTTGAAATATTTTTTGCCTTAAACCCTTAAAATAAGATAGAAAAAGAAGTAAATTAAAGCCCAACACACTTAAAAAGCTCAAAAGCCCACTTAAAAAAAATGGTTATTAGATTGAATAACCGCTAACCATCAATTATAAAATAACTATATAGGCGGTTATGATTATTAAATACCGATAACCTCTAAAAACCCCTCCTATGAAGTTATACTTAATTTGTTTGATAATTTCTTTATTTATTTCTTTTATTTTTTAAATAGAAAGATTAACTAATAATTTAAAACATAAAACATCCACAAAAATATTCAAAACAACTTAAATATCACATCAAAAGATTTTGCCAAACAGAAAAGATATACTCAGCATCCTCAATGGTACTCTCATTCGTATGACACTTTTCGGATAAACTTTCCTGTTTTCTTCCCGAATTTCAAAATCTTATAAAACCTAATTTAATAAAAATTTGGGGTCCGAAACCTTTGGTGGACCTCCCTTATAGAAAGTCCATACTCCGTCAAAATCTTCTTCTGCAAGCATTTTCTCCTCTCAGTCTCTCTCACTGTCTCACATACATCACTGTCTGTGCCACTCGAACCCTACGCGCTTCCTTCACAATCGCCGGCGAGTTTCATCGCGAACCCCGCTATTTTCGGCATTCTTCGTCCTTATCCGACCACGATCCGCAGGTATTGCCTGCGATACACTCTTCTCTCTCTTAACTCGCCATGTGACCAAAACCCTATTTCCTTGCATTCTGTGCATGTATGTGTACCTTTCTTGCGTTTTCTTCTTCATGCATTACTACTTCTTTGAGTTTGAATTGATTATCTAATTTTCGGTGTATATATTTTTTTGTTTGTGTATTCATATGCGCGCTGTGTATGCGTATGTGTATGTACATGTGTGCGTTTATTTATGCTTGTTGATCTTTGTGTAAAATGCAATCGCCGATCTGTCTCGTTTTTCAGCTAGACAGGGTTTCTTCTTAAGCTAAATTTATGCTCTCTCACTCTCTCTGAAGCTGTGTATATGTGTATGGTTGTTGATCTATGTGTGAGATGTGATGGCTGATCGATATCGTTTCAGCAAGATAGGGTTTCTCCTTGAGCTAGATTTGTGCTTTCTCTCTGTGAAGCATTGACTCTTGCTCACTCTATAGAAGTATAGGAAAGATCTGTTGCTTATTTTATTTTTTGGAGATTTACTTTAAAATAAAGTTTTGTTTTGGGGTAGATCTGTTGGTTAGTTTGTGCAATGGATGCGTTGATGGTGGATATTCTAGAACATTTCTGGGGAAGCAATGTATTTTTATTAGAATGTACCTTTTGCCCTGTTTGGTTGCCGAGAAGCTGAAGGATAATGTAAAGGTATCATGGTACTGCATTTTCGTGTGTAATTGGTTTATTCTTGATAACTCTTTATCTTCTGTTTGGTTGCCGAGAATGCAAAGGGATGAAAAGGATAAATCGATGTAAACCTGTACATATAATATCTTTTTCTTATAGTAATATGGATCTGTACATTCAATATCTTTTCTCTTAAAGTTGAAAATGACAAAGTTTTAAGCTTTGCCCCTTTTTCCAATGAAGACTGTGGGTTTACTTAAATCTTTGTTGGTAAAACTTTTCTACTTTGAACTTTTTAACCATGTTTGTTGAAACTGATATTCTGGCAAAATTATTTTATAATATGCATTGCTGCCTCTATTTCTCCTTGAGGATGTTCAATTGTTGAAACTAGTTTTTCGGTGTTATTCAAATTAGCTACAGGGTTAAACAGCATAAGCCCATAATTTATACTCTTTTCTTGAGAATATAATTGGGAGCAGCTCAATTAGCATGTAATTTGTTGTTGCTTGGGCATTAGCAAGGGAAGTTTATGGCCTCATTTCTGGTGGACTCTGTCACACATGGCATTCAACATTGTAGAAAGACAAAGAAAGTGAAGTGGAAACTTATAAACTGTTTTTTCGTGTATCTCCTGGGTAACAAATTGGGGTAAAAAAAAAAAGAGTTTAGTTTGTAAATATCATGACTGCTGTTTTAGATTAGTTTGAAGTTATTATGCAGCAGTTTGTTTGAGACACATTGCAGTAATGGTTTCCCTTTTTCTTTTTCTTTTTTTTTTTTTGACACAGTAATGGTTTCTTGCTTCCCTGTTTATGCTACTAAGTTCTTAGTGTACTACTTGTCTGTAACCAACCGCATAAACTATATCTGTGTTATTTGTGCATGCATTGCTAAGCAGTTTTATAAGCAATCGTTGTTTCTGTTGCAGAAAAGATGAGTTCGGCGAGAGGAAATGCTAATAATGAAACATCAGCCAAAGGAAAAAGCATATCAGGAGTCTCTAGCCCAAGTGTTGACCTGTTGAGTCATAATGTGGCAGACGTCAACCTGAATTCAGGACAGGATGATGGCGAATGGGAGGTTTATGCAAGGAAGCCAAAGAATAGAGCCGGAAGCAGTGCTGCAAAGCAATGGGCTTCTCAAAGTAATAATAACTCTAGAGCATGGGGAAATCCAAATCTGGGTCAGAAACAACAAGGGATACGGAATAATGGTGGACCAGGAAGGGCTTATGGAAATACCCGGTCGACACAAACAGCTGATCCTAAGCGACCTGCTGGCAGGGGACATGTGAGACCCCAACCATCCACCAGGGGTTTTGATGGCAACTACATGGCTCCACAACCTGTAATTGGCCCTCCATTGCAGCATGGGTGGAACTGGTCTGCTGTAGCTGGCTCCACCCAATCCAAGGGATCACAAGATGATGGCCTGCAAAACAATGAAATCATTTCGGAGTCCCATCATAGTGATGATGTTGTGGCAGATAAGTATGGCAATGCTGATGAGGTTGATGATGATGACTCTGACGTAATTGACGATACCGATGATGATCTTCTAAGTGATGAATCTGACTCTGGAGCTAGTCAAAAGAGCCATAACACTCTCAAGAAGAGCAAATGGTTCAAGAAGTTCTTCGAGATTTTGGATAGCTTGTCTGTTGATGAAATAAATGACCCAGCGCGGCAGTGGCACTGTCCCGCATGCCAAAGAGGTCCTGGTTCCATTGACTGGTACCGAGGCCTGCATCCTTTGATGACACACGCCAAAACAAAAGGCTCAAGCAGGCTGAAGGTCCACAGGGAACTGGCTGAACTTTTGGAGGAAGAGTTGTGCCAGAGGGGAACTTCTGTTGTTCCAGCTGGAGAGGCATTTGGTAAATGGAAAGGTCTGAAAGATGACGAGAAGGACCACGAGATTGTTTGGCCTCCAATGGTTGTTATCATGAATACAAAGCTTGAACAGGATGACAATGACAAGGTAGGATCATATTTTCTTGTCTGTGACTTGCAGTCAATATCCAAAATATAATGTCATCACAAAAGCAGCTTCATGTTCTTATTTTAACTGAGCAGATTGATTGCTTGATTTTGATGCTTACTCTAATTTTACTCATGTCCGGTTTTCAGTGGCTAGGCATGGGGAATCAAGAGCTTCTTGACTACTTCAGCTCCTATGCTGCTCTTAAGGCTCGACACTCGTATGGTCCACAGGGGCACCGTGGGATGAGTGTGTTGATCTTTGAGGGGTCTGCAAGTGGTTATTTGGAAGCTGAGCGCCTGCATAAGCATTTTGCCGAGCAAGGAACTGACAAAGACGCTTGGGGACGTCGCAACCGTGTCTTATTTCATCAGGGTGGGAAGCGCCAGCTTTATGGTTTCATGGCAATGAAAGAAGACTTGGATGTATTCAACCAGCATTCCCAAGGTTCTTGATCTGATCTGATCTAATCTAGTCTCTCTCCCCATCAGTTGAATCCCTTGGAAACATGTGATAACTTCTATGCATAATGTTTATTCTTCTCTCCTTTGTGGAGTTTGCTCTGAACTGTTATTGTTATTGACTAGGCAAATCTAAACTGAAGTATGAGATGAGATCATATCAGGAGATGGTCGTGAACCAAATCAGACAGATGAGTGAGGACAACCAGCAGCTTGTCTATTTTAAGGACAAGATTGTCAAGGAACGGAGGCATTCAAAAACTGTTAAAGAATCTCTTGATCTTGTTACTGAGAAGCTGCGCAAGACGGAGAAGGATTTCCGCATTGTTCGACAGAGAACCAAAATGCAGCATGAAGAAAACAAGGAAGAGGTAATATCAGTTTTTTGATAATCTTGTACTTGTAGGTAGTAGCCAATGAGGTGTCCCACGAAAAATAAAAAAATAAAATTGCTGCCCGTGTGTTTTTTCTGTGTCTTTCATAATGGTTGCTAGATATCTCTTCTTGTTTCGGAATATTAATTCAAATTGGCTCAGTGTTTGAATGTCTTTTTCTTTGTTTATGAAGATGTACATGCAAGAAAATTTCTTTAAGGAACAAATCAAGATCATCCACGAAACGAGGGATGAAAAAGAGGAAAGCTTTGAGAGGCTTCAACAAGAGCAGCGTGAAAAGATAAAGCTTTTAAACGCGAATCCGTCAAGTGCGGATGAATCTAGCCAAAGGTAATATAATATAATATAATATGCAAGCAGAGTGGATATATTTGTAGTGTAGCATAATTAGTGCTTTGGGTAGGTGGCGGTGTTTTTGTTATATTTTTCTGAAAATGTATTCTATTTTTTTGGTGTATAGGGCTGAGAAAATCGCAAAATACATTAAGTCCCAAGATGAAGAAATGAAAGCCTTCGTTGAAGAGAGAGATAAGCTAATTAAAGCTCAGGAAGAGAAAAAGGCAGAAATGAGGCGAAGGCAATGGGAGGAGGAGCTTGAGCTTGAGAAAGAGTTCAATGCAGAACTAACTCAGCTAATGGACAAATACTCCCCAAATCATCGTCCTGATGCAGCTGCTGGCCTTTGAATTTGATGGTGGAAGAGTGTACCCCTCTATTCCCATTCCATTCCCCTCACCTTTCCTACTTTTTGCATACACTACTAATTCCGTCGTAGCTTTTTTAACTTTAGACAGTATAGAACTTTTTACCTTTCCAAAGAATATACCGAAAAGATAGGGAACAAAGAAAGTTAGTAGCATATGGTAATTACTGTAGACCAGTGTCTGACGGACAGCTTTATTGCGTCAGTTTTTGTGGGTAAACGATGGCTGCAATTTTTTTCAAGTTTCATCTCTTATCTATGATGGTATATATGAAGTTGTTGTTTGAGGCCTTTCTTTTTTTTTTTTTTTTTTCCCTTGAACTTTTCTTCTCTTTTGTTAGTCTGTGAATGAATTTCTAGAAAATAATGATTATGGTAAAGATTTAAAGAAAAGTTTCTTTTGAAGTAGTATTTTTCTTTTAGATAAGTAGACAGGCTAATTGCAGTATATATACCAACTTGTTGAAGGTAGTAAAATGAAATTAAATAATTGCATAGCAATTTACTAAAAAAGGCAATACTACTGTTGATGTGTGAATGCATGTGATACGTCATTTACCCTAAACCTTTTTTGTTTTTTAGGGAAATTAAACCAATTTTAATGTCAGCAAATACATTGCGATTCCAGCAGCACCCTCAATTTTAGGCTTCTTTAATCTCCGGCGAAAAATCTAGACTGGTTAACTAGATCTAGATGTCAAATTGACAAGATAATCAACTCAAAAGATATCATCGAGTGCTGCTCCCAAATAATGGACGTTTCTCCACGATGTATTTCTCCTAATCTAGCCGTCAAATGATGGGGAGGGCAACACCTGTGCCACCAGTTCAACGGTTAAACAGCAGAGAAATATGTCATTAATGGAGAATGCGGCCGCTACATACAGAGAACGATGACAATTTAAATATTTTCCTGAAAAATCTTTCAAAAAGGAACAAATTTCAAAGGCAGTCTGTCTGGCTTTAATAATAGTAAAAACAATGGTTAAGACATAATACTACAAAGAGCCTGTTTACAAAAAAATGTTGCATAATTGATGGATTACATCAAAACTTGATTAAATGAACAAACAAGATTAAAAAAAACAAATAAGGGTCAAAAAACACAAATTCTCTTACCCTCCTGGCCTGGGCCATAAAATTCTTCCAGAAGAGAAGCCAATGGCCTAGAACCAAGCTTTTTTTTTTCTTTTTTTCTTTTTTCTGAAACAACACACTAATGAAAATGCATAAAACAAAACGAGAAATAAGTAATCAATTTATCCTAACTAAATATTACAGTTGCGAACTGTAACAGGGTTTCGATTGATAAATTGAAAAAACATTTCAGTTGGTCTTCTTATCATCTTCCTTTGTAGCGGTCACCTCTGCACCATCAGCAACCTGATCATCCTCCTCACCACCAAAACCAAATTCGTTCACACGTTTCTTGTCAACTGGATATTTCCACCTCTGGTACAGATATATCATAAATATAACATCTGCAGGGCAGCCAAAAAGAAGGATGAAAATCATACACAAAAAAGCTATGACGTCTCTGACAAAATCAGAACTATGAAAAGGACAAATCTAACCCACAAAAAAGGAATTCCCTCATCTCCTAATTCGGGCCATTTCACGCCAGAGTGCAGTACCGTTTGAGGCATTTCATTCCCATAGAAATTATACACAACTAGTGCAGCTACCAGTTTTCCTTTGAATATATCTAGGTTCACTATTGTAATATAACCAATCTGATTTTACTTCGAAACTATCAGAAGCATCACAGCACTTCACCTTTTTTTTTTTTTTTGAATAATAATTTATTAAAAAGCAAAGGCCTCTTACATGAAAGGTATACTGGAGAAACAAAAACCCTACAAGTTTCTATAATCTAAAAAAGAAACAAGATGTAAAAGACTCAAAAAGAGGAGTTTGGAACATAGACCACAGCCCAAATCCAAAAGAGATTGGGCACTTCATCTTTTTCTTTTTTTATCTTTTCCTTTATCCTTTTAGTTTTTATTTTTTTTGGGCATGCTGCATCATGGCACTTCCATTGCCAACCCCTCATTTAGGCATATAACAGCAGAAAAATCCCCTTGGGCAAATGGACATTAGAGCTATACAACAGTTACTAAGGAAATCGAACTATTATAGACTGTGAATGTGATTATAGCTTACCATCACGAAAGACAGAAAGCCGATGTAGAGTTGGCATTTTTATGACAAAGGCAAAGAGATCATCAATGATGGTGTTGAGGAATTTGTATGTCATCTGCCTCCAGGGTAGATGAGCCACAGACTTCAGTTTATAATTTATGAACAATTGAGGGCACATCATTATGAAACCTGCAACAATGAATTCAAATGCAAAGGGAAACAAACCTGTCAAACTTCTACATAAAATAAAGGATTCAAAAGCTAATAATCGAAGCTATATTTTTAGTGCAAAATTGGCAGATGATGCAAATTGTTATGAAACAGAGTATTTTTTTCCTTTTTTAACAAACACAAAAATCTTTAAAAGAAAAGAAGCAGGGTTATTGTCAGGGTAGGCATATAACTGGAAGACAATGAGCATGCACTCGGAGCCATTTTGACTTTTTAACAAAACAAATTAATATGGAATTCTTAGGGCATAGTCTCATAGAGACAATCTCAATCACAAAAAAACAAAGGGCTACTGATGCTGTAAGTATAATTTTGCAGTAATGAGCCACTAAAGCCTGAGTTGGGAAAATCATTGTTTTTCTCTCCATCTATGATGACATAAACATCTCACTGACCTAACAAGCCTGGTAAGAAGAAGAAATAGCAATACCAAGATAACAAGTTTCTTACCAAACATGTATACACAGCTTGTCAGTGAAGAAAGAATCCAAGAATACCAGCTCTTGTGGCGTTCATACATGAGCGAGTAAATAGATGAGCATATAGCAAGGAAGAAGAGCACATAGGACAAATACTTCATTGCGATATCATCATATTCCTTTGTCTTATTCCCTGCATAAGACTCACGATCCCGGAACCTTAACATAGGTATTTTCCCACTTCTGTCAACCTGGGGATAAAAGAGAAAAATTACAAAATTTTGCTCATCTCATAGGAAGGTAAACTAAAGATTCAGAGCAGTATAAATAGCTTAAGCTCAAATACAACATTATCAAGTGTCAAATGCATAGGTTCCAAGATCTAAGAAGATGACCACATGGTAAGGCATGCACAAAATAAAAGTGAGTTTATTATGTAAATCTGACATGCCCCATAAATACAGTACTAAACATGAAAAGATAACACATACCCACACACATTATCCTTGTAAATGTGAACCTAGCAGGGATGTAGCAGCAGCAAATGGTTGAGAAATAAGGTATATCAAGCATAAGATGACATCTCCATGCAGATAAATTACAAGGTATACCTCTATGTGCATAATTTTAACATCTAATTATAAATTATACCTCTATGTGCATGGCTTTCCCAATTTTCCAGAACTCAATGCAGCAGCCAACTCCAGAACTTGCAAGAATCATCCATGAGGTGTCATTATCAAGTAGATAGAGGAAAACAATGAGCTGACATATAAAGCTCACAACAACAGATTTTGCAGACAGTCCTTCCATAGATTTATTTTTGTTCCAAAATTGGATATCTGCAGTGGGAAAGAATCAGATTAATTAGCAATATTAAAACTCAAGAACATCCAAGGGGTGAAATTTAAAAATTGCCATTATATGAAAATTACTATTTACCATTCTTGAATGCCAAGAAGTCAAACACTGAATGAAGTAATGAAACAACCATTGTGATTACCAGGAGGTATGGATTTCCTTCCAAGAAAACCCTCTGAGAAAATTATCAGATAATAGGCATTTAGAGATACAAGGAAACAAAATATTAAGTGGTATGATAGGTGCTAGAAGCAACAAGAAGAACCAATAGCAAAATTCAGCCGGAAAACCTTATAGATCATTACGTAAAATCTTTTATCCCAAACCATTCAAGTGACAAACTTCACCTCATAGAACTGTGACATCTTATTTCGGCAAAAATAAATGGCATATATCTGCCTGTAGTATTGGAAACTAAAATATGGATATAGTTTGTCAGCTGAAGTTCAGATCATGCCAAAGAAATTTCCAACAGTGATGAAGATAAGCAATACCTTCAACTCATCAGCCTCGCCCTCAAGCATGCTTCCATAACTACGGTGAATCTGGAAAGATTGGTCAATCTGCAGGAATAGTTGCCACTTGGTCATGCTTATGGGACCCACCTCCAGATTAAGTGGCAATTCTGTCACTGTCTCATTAATTTGTATCAACTTATCTCTGAGTAACCAAAACTCATTGAAGAAGATGGTTGGGTAGTAGTTTCCTGTAGTAGGCTCAACATTCAAGTCTATGCAAATCTAAGTCAAGGAACTCAAAGCCATGAATAAGACAAATCTTCCCATAGTCTACTTAACATGCAGCTCCAGGCCTAGTAAATTAACAGCACAGCAGTTATCTAAAGACAATTGGCGGTATCTACAATCTTGATGCAAATCAGTATGAAAATCACGTTTTCTATAATAAAAAAAGGGAGAAACATAAAGCTTAACCAAGTTGGAAGTGTTATAAGAAAGTTGACATAGAAACCAGAAAGTATAGAGATAATAAAGACATCAAAAGTAAATGTAGATGAACAAAAATAAGATCTTGAAGGATACAAGGAGCAACATTCGGTGGTACAGCATTATGAGGGTATCTGCAGGGAAAAAAAAGGGCCAGGAATGAGCAGGTTTAGCAACAAAGTAGCTCATAAAATTGAATAGAAAAAAAAGGGAATAAATTTAAGCTTTTTTTTCTCTTTCTAAACCAGTTGCGCATCCAGTTAATACACAATGAGGGAAATGATATAAACTGAAATTCAGAATACACATAAATATTACAGCTAAGAAACATTTAGCTTATAAACTAGAAATCTAAAGGCAAAACAAAAGCTACACACACTTCGTAAGACACTTAAGAGCACTAGCATCAGATACCTTATAATCCATTCACTTCCCTATGTTTAAGGAAAATTAAAATAAAATAAAATAAAATTTTTTTTCCTGATATCGGGGAACCTCTACAAGGCAAGGCACTGCAGACTCACCCCTACAGAATAAACCTCGATCCCGTGCACCGCACCCTCGGAAGTTTCCCTACACAGAACTGGGTAAATCGCTAGCTTTTCACCAAGGAGTGTGGCCTCAAGGGATTGTTTGTACCCAAGAAATGTTGAACCTTGGACCTTGAAGGGAGCAAACCTCCAAGACCAAGGCCTTCACCACTTGGGCCAACCCCTTGGAGTTTAAGAACATAAAAACATACCCACATTAGAATCCCTATATTTAACCTACACTAAGGGGTAGGTTAAATATGGAAGGGATCTAACATATTCTATCCGCATCTCCTTGCCTTACTCTGAAAGAATAAATCTCAAAGAAAGAGGAGAAGAAATCCAACTCACAATCCTACATGGGTCCAGTAAAAATAATATATTCCATTGAATCCTTCCATTTTAGAACTGCATATGATCCACCGCCACGCATACTTACAATGTGCAATATTAAACAAATCCAAATATGATATCTTCAATAGCTATTCCCCGCACCATACATCATGCCAAAATTGATCTTTGACCCATCACCCACCTCAAATCTCACAAATTTTGAAAAACTTTCTCACCCCCACTCCAAATGGCCCTATTACCTCCTTGGAACACCAACCTCCCCTTGAGCTGTCATATTTAGTTTCTATAACCAATCTCCACAAAGTCTCACTCTCAGTAGTATAACGCCATAACCATTTACACAATAATGCTCAATTGACTATAAACAACTAATTATTCAACTACTGTGTTTCTATTATAAATAAGAAACAACAATATTTTTCAAAGGACAAGAAACCTAGAACCTAAAAACAAGATGACCTTCAAAGGGGACTAAGAGGCCAATTTAAAACAATTGCGAAGAGAAAGAACAATAAAATTCAAGAAAAAACCAAATCAAGGTACGTAACTATGCCCTCGAATGCCTTTAAAATACTGTCTCCTCTTTTCACCATATCTGTCTGGTTAATCTCTAAAAAGTATAGTAAAGAAGGATAGAAGCGAATATGGAAATGGAGATGCTTAGATATTTTAGCTTTCATACAATATTACATTTGTGAGAAAGTATAACATAAATGCATGGCTTTACTTGATAAAACTTCATGACCAGATAGTACAAGCCTCAGATGACACGGAAGATCAGGAAGACATTACAATCAGAAACTTTATCTCAAAAAACAATAACTCAGGAAAAAACTTTGCTCGAAGATCATCCTTTTTCCTTTTATAAGTAAATAAGAAATCACAGTTCCAAAACCATAATCTGACAATAAATAAAAGGAAAAGGAAAAGAGGAGATCAAGGAAGTAGGTAAACCACAAAGATGTATCACTATATAGGCAAGGAAATGGTAGCAAATCCTGGAAATGTACATAACTAAGGTATTTCAAGTTTAACGCAGCGGAATGAATTAAATAGTGTGGTCTAAATTCAATAATTTCATACCACATACAAAACCTTATAGAGAGCTGACACTCATTTAAAACATACCGTGTAAAATCATCCACTAAATTGATTGTAATATTTGGTTTCCAAGACGCAATCCATTCAACAGGTTTATCATCTTTAGAATCACCTTGAGTATCATCAACCACCTGAAGCCAACATAAATCTTCATTAGGATATGAACACCACATGGATAAGTGCAAGATGGAATCAAGATGTGCCATCACAAGAAATCTAGAAAACAAACCTCAGTCACTGCTTCACCCTCATCAGAACCTTTGGAGCTCCCCAATAAACTCTTCCTTTTGTCCGTTTTTGTCTTGGGCAAGTATGTTATAATAGCTGAAATCAATGAAATGGAAGATCTCTTTAATCTTGATTTGTTTGGTCATCCCTTGATTACTGACATAAAAAGTACATAAAAATGCCCAGGAACACATTCGTACAGTGTGTTTTTCCAAAAGCAGCCAGAGGTTGGTACTCTGGATCATTTGGGTCAGGGGAGTAACCAGAGCGTGCAAAGAAAATGTGAGCATACAGACTTCCATTGTGCTTCAAAGCCTGAAAAACAAAGAAATACCATCTTCATAAGTCCTAAAATATTAACTTATTGGAAGCAACAAGTGCAAGGAAATGATTATCTCCAATATTGCTTCATATCTTAAGTAAAATACAAAATTCAGAAATGTACGAGCCATATACTAGAAAGTTTACAAATTCAAATCTAGTGCTTCCCACTACATGTGATACCTCAGATGGATAATACTTCAAAGAAAGAGACCTGGTACTCTCCAATCCCCAAACCGCATATGGAATATTACTTTCTTGCCAAATAAGTGCGTGCTCATTGCCGAAGTCATTGAACTTTTCATGTTCAGAAACATACAACCACATATCCTAACCAAAATTAAAAAGCAATTAGAAATATAATATAAGTAGCAGAAGAACAAGCATACATAAATGGGAAATACCAGCCCTAGCGACAAAACCAAACATGGTGTTAAGGCAATAGCAGCCAAAAATAAAACCCTGCAACTGGGTTATGCAGAGGCGGCAAAAACCTGAACCATTTGATTGAAAATAAGCTATTCAACTCTCTCAAAATGGAATCTATTCCAAACATATATGCCACGGTTCCTTACTTCGAAAGGGTACAAATATCTAAATTTGATATGTTTAGATACTTTTTCAGACCTATTGCCAATACTGAGTAGCAGCCAAAAATTTGTATCCTTTTCATGATATCATGGCGAATTCTTCAGGAAAAAAAAAAAAAAAAAGGAGATCCTAATCCTTCTTCTCATATCAAATCAACAACTGTCTTCTTCTCTTTCTCGATCACGTATATATTTCATAACATAGTGTCACAAAGTCCTTACCTAATTAGCACACAACCTAACCAGTACAAATTGTGAATTAACCAGACAGAAGAACCATGCCAAAATCACAGTTACAAGAGGTTTAAAATTTGATCATATGAATACCAACACATATATTTGTGGATTTCTCGGCAAAGAATTCATATATTAAAGAATAAAGTCGTGGATATAGATCGCATAGCACGTAGACGACAGAAAACGAATACAGGAGTAGTATGAATATAAATGGACGAATTACTAGAGGCTCGGCCTTTTGGAAGATATTGGAGATGAGCTGGGAGGGCTCGGTGCTGGAGGGGCGTTTGGGAGAGAAGAATTTGGAAGCGAAGTACCAAAACACTGCCATCCTTATCACACCCGTTAGCATCTGAGAGAAACCTCCTCGCTGTTGCTGTTGCTGTTGCTGTTGCGGCCTTCCTGGCTCAACTTGCCCGTCCGTCTCCGGCGGCGCCATCTCTCTATCTTTCTGATTCTCCCCGCCGCTCAAAATGTTATTTTCTTTTCTTTTCACACAAGCAGAGAGAGAGAACAGTTTCTAAGGGATCGGGAAGACGAAGATATTTGTTTGTAGAGATGGGGTTTTGGGAATCTCGCAAAACAAATTGAAATTAAATTAAATTAAATCTTGGCGTGAGTGGGCCACGCAAGCCGAGCACTACAACCCGGTTACCCCAGGCTCTGATACCGGAGATATGCTAAAATGCAATAAATTATTCATATTTAGCGTATAAAAATCTATGTGGCATCATTCATTTATTATATTGTGGGTTATTTTTTCACTGCAAAAATATTTTAAAATATTTTTTTGGGATGTCATATAGACTTTTATGGGTCAAATGTGAGTAATTTATTACGTTCTAGCATTTTCCTTGACACTGGCACCCTGCTTATGCCGTCTCAATGCCACATCATCAATTTAAATTGATTCTCTTGCTTCTCTTATTTTATTTTATTTTTTTAAAAAAAATTAATGGTCTAATTTAGATTTTAGAATATCTAATTATGTATATATTGCTTATATTGTCATGTAATTTAAAAATTTTAAATGGCTTTAAATCATATATAATATATATAAACCATCAAATATTGTAAAATGTAATGTGAATCATGAAATAGTTCATTTTCATTTCACTTCAAATGAAGATGATTATATTTCTTCATTCCTAATGAAGTTTTTAATTATTAATTGTTATTTTTATTGTTTTGAAATCATAAATTTTAAAATATGTGATGGATTGAGCACTAGGGTTTCAAAGATTTATGTGATATCAATCTTCAATCGACTGAGCATCTCAAAATTTAGTACTATATTTCACCACATCACCTCCATTGGTCGAACATCAACTTAGTATCTCAGTTTTTTGTATGGAGGATGGTGCACATGCTTGGTCGATCGAGAATAGGTAGAGGGGATCGACCAAGCCCTTCTCAACTTTGATTTTTGATACATCTTCAATCGCATTTCGACCTTGACTTTACCCTAAACTTAATGTTTATATCAAAATATATTTTGATACCGAATTTGCCAATGTTAAAAATCTAATAGGATATCTATTAGTTTTTATCCTACCTAAAACTTTTAGGCCACATGACAAAATGGGTACATTAATTTCTTGATCATACGATGGTAGTGTCAACCTAACTTTTCTTTTGTAGCTCAAACCCAAATGAAGTAAAATATGTGAGCATTCCAAAAGACATAATATTTGGCTGAATATTCAATACTCAACCAATTCAACATTTATGCATAGGCTAAGCATGATTTTATTTGAAAAGTATGTCTAGACGCAGTAACGGACAAACATGACCACCTCATGGATCAACTGTTTCTTATATGAACTGCTCAACAAAGTTTTACTAATTACTTTAATTATTCTGTGTTAAATTGTACTTATTTTAAAATTTTGAGATAAATTTAATAATTTAATTAATACTTTAATACCCTCTAAATGCCATTAGCATTAATGGCATGTTACATTGTCATTGTAATCAAACAAAACCAGCCTCATTCCCCCTTAGTGAAAGCCTATTCTTCAATGGTTTTCAAATAACTAAGAATGGAGGACTTTTTGATAGGGAGAATGAGATTTATTTGGGCTCACATGAGATCACATCGTCTAAGGCATAGGAGTAAGGAGTTGGAGCCATAGTTGTCTCTTGGGGTCTGCCAAAAGTCCTGAAATCCATCACCATGAGACTATCTATAAAATTTAGCTCAAAATTTATACATACCAACTAATTACATGTTAAACGAAAACCTCATTATCAGGGGCTTGATCATCAGATCATATCTCAATTTTGTCAGAATTAATATTTCAACCTCTCTCTCTAATACCATATTAAATCACCGGTCATTAGCACTTCAAATCATGCATTATTGTCACGAAGCATAGTTACATATGTGTACGGAGCCCAGGTGCCAACAAAAATGAGGCTGCTTCCTGCTGCAAATACTATAGCCTTTTGTTTGCATTAGGAGACTCTTTTGCCGACTAGAGCCTATGAGGGTTATATGTAGCTTTCAACATTCAAGGCCAATTGAAATTATTACATCTCTCATTCTCATTTAGCCTCCCGAGCAATCCGGCGCTGGCTATGGTTGATTTTTCCTTCAAAATACACTGACACACACACATATATATAAGAGCAATGATCTGCTTAAAATATATATAACAAGCAGCAAGGAACAGACCATTTTCTTGCTGCAAGAAGATTATCCAAACAACCGACGAAACCATGCTGACAGATGAGTTTAGTTTCCCAAAAATCACCACCGACACCATTCCTGATCATCACTTCACAATTTCAGCATCTCCACGGCGAGATTCCTCTCTAGTTTATCCAGATTACAATCTTGATGAAGATAATTGTGGTAGAGGGGAAGGTTTTGGTAGGAAAAGCTTCTCCTACTTAGAAAGCAAGATAAAGAGAGAGATATTGGATGCTGCAGCAAGCCCAGAGATGTCAGAAGAGAAAATGGACATGTTGTGGGAGGACTTCAACGAAGAACTACAAAGGGTATCTAAATCTTCCATGGACAAGGAGAAAGAAGCTGATCAGAGATTGTCAACAAGTGGTGCAACCAAAGGTATGCAAGAGTTTTGCGATTTACAGGCCTTGAAGATGTCCAAAACAAGCCGCAAGAGACCCAACGTGATGGTGGTAATGAAGATCTTGAAGAAGCTCCGCTTGCTCCGTATGCGCAACTCACCTCAGATCAAGCACGACTACTAGCATATATTAACTCTTTCTTCTCTATCACTTGGATGTTGCTTGCTGCTGTGCATCCTTCTGGTTTACAAAATCTGCAACTTTTTATTGATCATAGGCTCATAGCTAGCTATGTCTTCTAATGGCTACTGAATACTAGTGGGATACATTCCAATTTTATTGATATGAATTGATTTAGTTTGATCACAATTTTAAATTAAATCCGAAGATTTCAGACTTCAGTTGAGTATGATACCAACAAAATTTACAAAATTGTTCATCAACAAAATCTATCCGCAATTATAAGCACAATTTAACCGAAGCATCAATTTTCATGTAAATAAATTATATAGTGCTTCTAGGAAAACGTTTGGGGGGGGGTTATCATGAGTACAATTCTTTACAGCCTCACATAATCAAGGAGTATAGTAGGTGGACTATCAAATTGTTTACATTTTAGTGATTGACCTGCAAAGTAATATGTAAGTTTCTAAATATAGAAAGTATCACATTAATAAAGTATTATATGACCATTTACATTTTAGATTATAATTATCTTGTCAATTTTGTAATTTGTAAAATAAAAAGGGGTTAGTGTAATTCAGCGTTCAATTTTTGTTTTTTAAAAAATTATTTACGCTCCACATCAACAAAAATAAAATAATAATAAGATAAAAATATGAATTCTAACCTCGATCATAATATTTTTTTTATCTCAAAATATCCCTTTCTATTTAGTAAAAAGTTTTATAAAATCAAACCAAGTAGATCATAAGGGTAATTATTATTATTATTTTGATGAATCATTGAGGGTTATTTATTATTTATTTATGGGTTTTTTTTTGTAAGTATTTATTTATTTATGGGTTTGGTGGCGCAAGAAAGTGGGAAAATCATGAGCGATCTCCTGTGAACGTGACCAAGCATTTCAGAATTGAGATAAAACAGAGAGGGTGAGAGAATGGAACTGGAAGCAGTGAAGAAATACCTGGAGAAAGGAGGAGACAATAGCGCATCCACAATCGATGGACTGCCTCTCAGATTCTTCGAACGCTTTACCATGGAAGGCCTTCGTGTCGATCTCATCGAACCCGGCCGTCTCATTTGCTCCTTTAAAGTCCCCGCTCGTTTAGTGGTTGGTTACTTCTTCTTCTTGATCTTCCTCATCTTCTTCAAAACCTTTTGTCTATCTCTCCCAATATATCTCTTTCTATATCGCGCGCGCACACACACACTTGGAGTCGTTGGTTTGTTTGACACCGATCCATTTCATTGTATGAGCATACAACCTCCGTTTTAAGCAACACGAAATGCCCAGGAAAAAAAGAAAAAGCAACAGGAAACGGAATTTCTTGACTCTGATTTCTGGGTCTCTCTCTGAATTTAAACATTTTTTGGGTAACCCAATTATTTTTGTGAAACATCAATCAAAATTTGACCTTTGGTTGCTGAAAATGAAGGTTCTAGTTCTGGGTCGCTTTCTGAATCGAAATTTAACTCTTAACAACCCACTTGTTAGAAAGTAGACATTGTGGGTAACTTCAGGTGAGGAACTTGGAAGTGCTTTTCCTGCTTTTCACCACAAGCAATATATCCTCTTGAAAGCAGGAAAATTACTTCCAAAGTCCTCTCTTTCTCTCTCTCTCTCTCTCTCTCTCTCTCTGAAACCGTTTCTGATCACTGGTTTCATTTTATCAAGAACACCGGTAATTTTTTACATGGTGGAGCAACGGCAACGCTGGTGGACTTAGTGGGGTCAGCTGTGATATTCACTGTTGGAGCTCCAGCAACCGGAGTTTCGGTGGAGATCAATGTTTCATACTTGGATGCTGCTTATGTTGATGTGAGTTTTTACCCTTCTCTTTGTTTTGTTAAGTTATCGTCCCTAAGTTTTTGTTTTTAATAATCATTGTGGTATAAATTGAAATGCGTGTCTATCAGAATACCTGGTTGAGTCTAAGAACGGAGAGGGGAACTGATATTGTTCTATGCTTGCCAGTACTGCGTGCATTGTGGCAATACTAGTATTAGTATTCTTGTTATTTCAGTTTAATTTGCACCTCTGCTAATACATAATTGCGTCCTTAGCAAAAATTGCATTTTGGATGGTTCTTATTGTCTGGTTGAAGATCAATTTGGATAATTTTCCGTAAGAAATCCAGAGAAATGGTCATGAGAGTGACTTGTAGCAAGATATGGCCTCCATTAGATATATTTTTGTATCCCTTGAGATTAGATCACTTGCCTAGTAAGGTTTTAGCACTTGGCGGGTAGTGATTACCTTGAATTGGGAACCTGGTTTAAGGAGCATGGCAGAGGCTCTACAAATATGCAAATCTCCTAGAGAGATTCCAGATGATGTAAGGAATCAAAGGTTTGTTTATGTATGCTCATCAACAAATTATAAGGCTGAGTAATTTGGCCAAATGGGGAGTGATCATGTGACATTAAAAGCTTGATGGTGTATAAATATATTTTCTTTATATGTTTTATTTTCTCTTTTTGATTCGTGCCTGGTGAGATGTCTTCCTCAAAGTGTCGTGTTTGCCCTTCTGCGAAGAACTTTAATCTCCTTATTACTTTTAAAGGATTACATCCTTATTTAGAGTTAAATGGAAAAATATCGAGTGGCCATTGTGAAGTAGGTTGGGTAAGCATTAGACTTCAGATTACTATTCACCAATAACCGCTAATAAAGAAAAAAAGGCATTGTATGGGGCATATTTTATGATAAAGATATGGAAGGGTATGAGTTGAAGCTGTGGATTTGATGTCATACGGTAAACCTAAGCATAATTACACATAATTTTTTTTCTTGTTTTTCTTGGTAGTTGTTTGTCTATCTTATCAAGTTATAAATCTTGGATGAATTTATTGGTTTTTGATGTATTTGTTCAAATCTTGTTGAGTGTCAGAAATTATGTTCTCTCCATAAGTTATGGAAGTTGTTTTGCTAAAATATCAAATCAGCTGTTGCACTTTGGAAATATGGAACGTTTTTTCTCCTTTTCAGGGTCCCCTTTTAGCATTTTCTTGCAGCAACTTACGTCTTTGATTTTGAATCCGTTCTTGCTAACAGATTTTCTTGCTGTTACTGTAGGAGGAAATTGAGGTTGAGGCTAGGGTTTTACGTGTTGGGAAGGCAGTTGGAGTTGTCAGTGTTGAGTTGAGGAAGAAAAAGACTGGCAAAATAATTGCCCAGGGGCGTCATACTAAGTACCTTCCTGTCGCTAGTAAGCTGTGAAAAATTGCTTCTAATTTGCCGTTCATTTGAACATGTATTAATTGTCTTCCCCTTGAAAGCCAAATACTGTATTATTTATGAATATATGTGCTTATAGCATGATTCACACAATTGTTGCATGCAAGAGGTGCTCACTTGAATCTCCTATGATGAATTTTCACCTGCCCTTTCCAATTTTTGCCAGTCCCCTTGCATGGCATTTCTGATGGTCTCCAAAGGAATTTTCTAAAGTTATTTATTCTGATATGAATGGTTCTGTTGAATCAGCTGCGAGTGCTTGATATTGTTCAGGAAAAGTTGATTTTTGGTGCAAACAACCTTTTTAACATTTGCTATGTGTCACAATCATGTGCAATTTACTTTTCTGTCATAGAGATACTTGAAGTCTTAATTTGTTTTGTGAAAATTTGGTTTTGAGGAATGTCCAAAGATGCTATGGAAATCAAGGGCTTGCCAAGACATTTGGGCATCATTTAGCAATCATGTCAATATCTTGCATCTTCTACTTTGCATTACCACTGTATGTTGCATTTTCTTGTTAAACGATTGCTAAGTGATGTCCAAATGTCTTGGCACAGAATTATTATTATTTTTTTTTAAAAAAAAAAAAAAGAAAAAGAAAAAATGGCAATGAATTACCCAGGCTTCCAATTTTATTCCTTATGTTTCAAAATATATTAGATTGAAATTGGTTGGTTTATGGAGTGAGTTTTACTCTTCATTTTGGGAGATTTAGCCATAGAAATTTCATGTGATTTATCATAATTGGTTAGGAGTTGCTGAAGATTTAATGGATTCAAGGTGTAATCTAGAATTGGATCCTTGAAGCTTCAGTAATCTAATTTACAGTTTTTGCAGATGGATCTCATTAGAAGTTGCATGAATTTTTTGGAAGTAGGTACTTGAAGCATGAAGAGGCTGAGTGCAATGTTTGGAGATTAGTTAGAACCGCGAGCATACAATAACACATAATTTGATTTGTGTTAGCAAATAAGGACTACGAATTCTGTGGATGATCAAGCCAAGCCAATTGAGAGGGATTGAATATTCCACCCAGAGCTTAGGGTCAAAATGAATCAGAAAAGGCTTTTTCTTTAACCCCTCTTTTTTTTTTTTTCATTGGTTCCTACTTCAGAGTCCTCTCTCTCTCTCTCTCTCGCACGCACGCACACACAGTGGTGGCCATTAGTTGGGCCATGCCATTCACAGAAGTATTACGTAGACCGAAACCTGGCCCTGTGAACTTGAGAAAGCATAGTGTTGGGGGAAATGTGTTGGGGGTGAAAGAGGGTTAGCTTCATGTGTTGCCTATGAATATGAGTAACTGGCCTTAAATCAGAAAGCCATGCAAAACTTGACCAAAGTACTTGTGCAGATTAATATTTAAACAGTGGTTTCTTTCCATAAGAATGTTCCAAAAAGATTCACCAACTGATTACCTAAGGTGAACAATCAATCAGTTCATGAGACCCATTGTTTGCATGTCCCAGAGCATTTTCCAAGTTTATCTGGCTTCTCATGCTTCTCCTCCCCATTCCTCCATTGCCCTTCCTCATCATTGCAGCAAATTCCCCGAAATCAATTTGTCCATCCTGAAACATTAAGCTTCTATTAGTGCAAAGTAACAACTTGAAAACTTAGAAACAAATATTCATGAACTTTTGCAAACCCAGCTCTAAAGCTGTTAGTTTACAGTTCTGATGTTAGCATAGGATCTTAGAAAGAAAGCTATTGGATCACAATAGACATAGAGAGAGAGGGACATGAAAAGATTCAGCTCTTGATTTGATTTGATAAAACCAAGAGGGTAGTACAGCTCGTTTGGCAAAACTTTTTATAAGATGTTTTTTGCTTTTTAGTTAAAAAAGTATTTTGATGTGATATAAAAGTGATAAAGTTGTGTTTAAAGTTATTTATTAATGCAATTGCTTTTTTCTCCAGAAAGTGTTGCCAAACAAACTTGGTTAAGGATCCACCTTATAGATAGACATAAGCTATTAAGATCATTGGCACTAATCTTGAAATCACTTACATTATCTTGATCAATTTCTTTGATCATTTCATCAAGATGGACATCACTTAAACCAAACTCTTTGCAGGCTTGTTGAAGCTCATCAATGGTTATGTAGCCACTACCATCCTTGTCAAAAAAATAGAAAGCTGACAATAAGTTCTCCTCTCTCTCCAACTTATTCAAGTGTAGAGTAGCAGCAAGAAATTCACCATAGTCTATGGTTCCACTGTTATCAAAATCTGCCTGTCAAACACCCAAAGGCAATTATCAAGTTTAGATGACTAGAATAAAGATGGCATCAGAACTACTGTAGAGTAGATCAATGGTGGAGACACTATATTCTTACTGCAGCCATAAGATCTTTGATCTCAGATTCCATAAGTTCAGAACTAACTTGCTGTAAGCCATCTTTAAGTTCATCCAATGTTATTGTTCCACTGTTGTCTGTGTCCATCGTTTTGAACCAATCTTTCAAATCACCTATTTCTTCCTCAGAAAGCCTCTCAGCTATAACCTGCAATAGCGGCTCAATTTACACATAAAAATGTCACCACCTAAATAAATATAAGGCTTAAATACAATTAGAAATGTCAGCATTGTCTCTTTTCACCCATGTATTATACATGATAATCACATGCATTTTTTTGAAAACATGTCAGTTTAATAGCAATTGAAGATAATGCAAGAAATCCATTCAGATTTCTAATCTATTTATGTCATACACGCAAAGCCATCTTCTTAAGCTTGTTCATTGCAGAGAATTGTTTCAGGCGTGATAACACTGCAGAATCAAGAGGTATATCTGGAGCAATGTCGTCTACAATCCACGGGTGGCCTGATACAAAGATTAGTTTAGTATAACTACCTTAAACATATCAAATGGAATTAATCATAATGCTGTGACTTGTTTAAGTATCATCTTCTTATAAATGCCAAACAGTATTGCTTATTTGAGTTTGACTCGCAATATCTTTTTTACTGAATAACAGGATATCTCGTATCAGATCTAGTTCTCAAGTAATTTATTGTTTATAGTAATTTGGGTAACAAATATGAGAGCTTGTATAGGGCTCACTTGTTCAAGTAGGGGTAGATTACTCTAGACTTGCTCGGACAGGTGAATCTTATAAAAGTTCTTTCACATTTACTGTCTGAATTAATTGTTAACAATCAAAATAACATAATTGTTGGAGATCTCGATCCGTCTCGTATTATCAAATATGGACGTTTAAACTCACTTAATGCTTGAAGATTTCTTATTCAATGACAAGAAATGCCACATTATTGAATTAATAAGAGGAAGCAAGTCAAACTCTGCTTATTTCTAGTGAAAGACTTACAAAGGACATCACGAGCTGTTAGTCTTTTCTTTGGATCCCTATCAAGCATTTCCCGTATGAGATTCTTTGCACTGTCTGAAATGCTAGGCCATGGCTCAGATTGAAGATCTAGTTTTCCTTGTAAAATCTCTTGAAAGATCCCTCTTTCAGACTCTGCAGAAAAGAAAGAAAAGATGCAAAAAACAATATCGATATTATGAATTGGAAGTAGTCTTGAAGATAAATTCTTATTTCTTCAGTAACAAATCTACCAATATATGAAGTCAGAGATGACTACCAGCCCAGAAAGGTGGCATCCCACATAACAAAATGTATAATATAACTCCTGCGCTCCATACATCTGCTTCAGGTCCATAACGCTTGCACAACACCTCTGGTGCAACATAGCATGGACTCCCAACAACGTCAGAGAAGATCTGACCTGAAAGAAAAATGTACAAAAAACAGAGATCGATCAGATTCTCATAAGCATATTACAAATATACATACAACATTTAGGAGTTTGCCATGCTGGATGCATTCTGTGTTCATTTGGCTTATGAATTTGACAAGAATTCAATAGAAAATTAGCGAGTTAGGGTTGTAAAGGTTTGATCTATTTAATTAAATGGATCAAGTTAGTGCTAATCTATATAATTTTATACTTATGTGTCGACATAATCCAAACTTCACATGCGACATTTAAGGTTGACAATTTTTGACATAACACACAAACCCGACATAAACCCAACATGAAATTAGAAAATTAGGGTTGAATTATTAGATTTAAACTATATAATCTTATACACATATCCCAACACGATATGAATCAAAACGAAATCACAAATTCAACCCTGATCGTGAGACATAAGCCTCATTAACATGTGCATTATTGTCTAAACATTCTTTAGCCCCATCATGACACCTTAATTATCAGCATAAATCCAAGGTCGGTGAATTCCATCCCTGTGAGAATATTGTACATCGAGGAAAGGAGTGGCGTCAAATCATACATTACATGATGAATGGGAAAAACCCAAAAGAAATATAATTACTTACTTGTATCACAAGAGAGCATATTTTTCCAGTTGAGTGCCAAATAAGATTCTACTAAGTATCATTTTTTTTATTAAAAAAAAAAAAAAAAAACGTAAGAATTGTTATTTTATTGAACGTTTAACTATGTTTTTTAAAACCAAATTAATCGACTATATTTTTAAAATCGTTATTTTATCGAACAAAACAAAAACATAACGAATATAAATTATGAAGATTAACAGAAAAGGAACCCAAAAAGGCAACCTGGTTTATAGAATACGGAGAGACCAAAATTAGTGGCTTTGAGAGTGGCACCTTCCTCGTCACTATCGAACAAGAAGTTGTCCGGCTTGAGGTCTCTATGCATGATTCCAAGCGAATGGCAAGCGTCCACGACTTCAACAACAGTCTTTATCAACTTGGCAGCCTCTCTCTCACTGTAATGCCCCTTCCTCGCAATCCTATGAAACAGCTCCTTGCCTTCGCACAGCTCCATCACCAAGTGCACGGCCGCCGCGTCCTCGTACGCGCCTCGGATCTTCACCACGTGCGGCTGCTCCGACAGGCGCTGCATGATCTGAATCTCCGTCAGAACGTCGTCGTAGTCCTCGGTGTAGAAAAGCTTGCGCTTTGGGATTGACTTGCAGGCGTAGTTTTTGGCTGTGGACTTGTCTGTGCAGAGGTATGTGGTGCCGAATTTTCCCTCCCCGAGCTTGTGGCCAATTCTGAAGAGGTCTGCGAGGTTTTGAGTCTGGTTTGGGAGAAGGACCCACGTGGGCTTTGAATCTCTTTGTACCGCAGCTGAGCTTGATTTGTTCATCATGATTAAACAATGGCTTTTGGAGATCGATGATGCATGAGAAGGAAGACGTACAACCTCTGGCCTTTAATGGTGTTCGATCCCCTCTGGATCGATAATAACGTTTAAGAATATTAATTAAATACCAGTAAAGCAAGTGGATGAACCTGGGTTGGACGTAAATTCTTTTTGCTGTAGCTTTTTCCAATATTGAAAGATCAATAGATCATAGTAAAAGCAAAAAGACTACTTTAGCATATATATATATATATATATATATATATATATGCATGGCTGATTTTTTTTTTAAAAAAATAATAATAAGGAGGGGCCGGGCCAGGGGAATATTAAATAGCATTTCTATCGAATTTTAAATGAAAATAGATTATCTTGAGAGCGAGAGGGTCTTCTCCTCCATTTCAAGTGAAATTAAGAGCAAATCCAAATCTAACGGTATAAATTATTTTGAGATTAGTACGTAATAGCCCGCTCCAAGTGGTCAGCACGGTTTTATTTTAGGGTTTAATTACCCCCAAAAAGACCCTATATCATTTAGAAACAAGCTCAAACAACATGCTCATATATAATATAAGCACATCCCATTTTTCACACTCAGTCAATGGAATGCCACACAATTTATAATTTTGAGTTCTATTCGTTGAGTTGTTCAAGTTTAGCTTACTGGTTTGGGTTTGTATGTAAGGAGTCTCATCTGTCGTCTCCTTTTGTGTTGTCCAGTTTTCTAGTTTGATTATATATATATATATATATATATTTTTTTTTTTTATTGTAGTTTGTTTAGTTGTTGAATGAAAATAATAATACCTTATTCATAAAAAATAATAATAAGTGAACAATTAATACTTTTAGAATAAAATATAAAATAAGTGAATAATTGTTAATTATTTGTGGGTGTGAATGTGCATGTTTGGTGGGGGGAGAGAAACAAGCGAAGATTTGTCTTACTATTTTAATATAAGGGAAATTCTTACACCCTACCTAACAATACACGCACGTGAATGTCCACATTCTATTTTATAATGTTTTTTACGAAGAGAATAGAATAAGAGCATATATAGAAGCCAAAAACGTGTATTAACATGGGTGGATTAATACCAAATCTTCTCAAGAAGATGCAGCTGTTGGTCAAAGCTGTATCATCTTTAGCTTAATTAGTTCCAAGTCAGTACTCAACTCAAATTTAGATTATAAATTTCAATAACTCTTGTTATGAAAGTTTTGGGATGAAAAAGAAAAAGAAAAAAGGTTAAACTTTAAATTTTTCACATAATTGAATCCTAAATATGCATCCTCGTTTTGGGTTAATAGATGCGATCAATCTTGATGTAGATTTTACTTTTTTTTCTTGTTTAAATAATTAGATTTAACGTAGTAAAAATGAGTGCAGTTAGGGATACTACAACTTTTATTACAAGTTAATATAACAGTTCACTTGATAGTTATCAAAATTTGTTGCTTAATTTTTTTTTATCTATGTGGCACACGTACTACGTGATATTCGTGAAAATCCCAGAAGTTCGTAAGGGTTGCATAGAAAACCCTAGTGTGACCGGCCCTTGAATCGCAATTATTAGCCAATTAATTACCCAACTAAGACATCCCTTTAACAACGTTGTATCATCATTAACCACAGCAGCTAAAACCTAACAATGCATGCAATTCTTCCTCTTCAGTATCGTTCAGCAACTTACCCAAAAAAGATTACAACAAAAATAAAGTATTTTCAATATATTGGCTTCATAAAATGCATATCATCCTGATCAGGGCACAACGATTTCGAAGTGATTCACCATGGGTTTCAATTAAAAACAATCAAGAGGAGTTGATGATTTTGATGACTCGATTCTTAGCTTTTTTTAGAGCGCGTTTTGCCCTCTAATTTTATAGACAAAAACAAAATTGCAAAAAATATCCCGTTTAAAAAAATGATAGTTTGAAAACATGAAAAAATATACATTTTCGCACGGTATGCAAGAAAGCACGTTTCAAAAACACGCAATTTTAATGGTTGAACCACATTTTCAGGCAGTAAGTATAATGCATGCACCATTATTTTGTAGATTTTGCTATACATTTAACTGATGAGCCTCCCTTTTGGCATGTGTTCAACTGGATATAAAATACAACAAGATCGTACAGCTAAAATTGCAGTGAAGCCTGTGTTCAACATCAATAAAGCAACGACTTTAATATACATATTAAAACGTCCTTTCAATCCAAGAGTTATAGCCATTAAATTGGCCTACTGCGTATATAAAAAATGAAATACTTGGAATAAGATAATGTGGTGTGGCATATACTTCTCTTTCCCAAAATGCCGTATAATGGAAGAGAGATGAGGTGACCTTCAATTCATGGCAGCACCACTCCAAAATTTTATCAGCGTCTTCTTTCCACAAGGATGTTCCCAAAATATATTGAATTGGCAAATGATTAATTACTTAAATGTGAACAATCAATCACCTCAGTTCATTGGACAGATTGCTGGTCAGTCCAAGGGCATCTCCCAAGTTTAATTTGCTTCTCATGGTTCTCCTTCCTATTCCTCCATTGCCCTTCCTCATCATTGCTGCAAATTCCTCAAAATCTATTTGTCCATCCTGCGATACAAAAATTTCATTAGTTCAAAGTCGGAAACCTAGAAAAAGAGGTTCAGCTCTTCCTCATCAAAGTTGTATGATGAGTTCAATTGAGAGAGAGACAGAGAGACAGAGCTCTTCATTGGATTTTTTACATGAAGAGAAATGCCATTTATAAAAGAGCTTTGGTTTGTGTCCTATGTTTGTGCGCATAGGACTCAAGTTGGAGGGTTCCACACGTCCCTAAATACTGATGTGCCACCCTAGCTTGTGTCCTGTACATGCGCATACAGAATGCAAACCATACTCAAAATGGCTTATAAAAGAATAGGTGCATGGTATCACTTCACCTCTAAACATAAAACTATTAGGCTCATTAGCACCATGCAGGATGTGAATGTAGTAGTCCTTTGAAATTTTGCTCATAAACAGTAACATAAAGCTAAAAAGTTGTTCTTCTGAATACACTAACAGTCGTAAAGATATTAGCAGATATAGTAGGTGTCATCATGGTCAAAATATAAATGAACGAACTTACATTATCTTGATCAATTTCTTTAATCATATCATCCAAGTGGACCTCGCTTAAACCAAACTCTTTGCAGGCTTGTTGAAGTTCATCAATGGTTATGTAGCCACTGCCATCCTTGTCGAAAAAGGAGAAGGCTGACATTAGATTCTCTTCTCTCTCCAGCTTATTCAAGTGCAAAGTGGCGGCAAGAAATTCACCATAGTCAATTGTTCCACTGTTGTCAATATCTGCCTACCAAACACCCACAAGTAAGATTCTTGCCCCACATAAAAAATTATAGTAGATATGATCAATGACAGAGACTAAAGTTTATTACTGCATCCATAAGATCCTTGATCTCAGACTCCATAAGTTCAGAGCCCACTCTCTTTAATCCGTCTTTTAGTTCATCATATGTTATTGTTCCACTGTCGTCTGTGTCTATCATTTTGAACAACTCTTTCAAACCACCGATTTCTTCTTCAGAAAGCCTCTCAGCTATGACCTACAATGCAGTTTGAAAATTAATTTAACATTTACCAACACATGTCACCATCATAACATATAAGGTGGTACAAGATACATGACACATGACAGGTTGTTTCATTTTTATCAAAGTATTAAGCATGAAGGAGCAGCAATCATATATTATCAAATTGTCATATGGAAAATGCACGAATGTTTTGGTGACAGATAATTCCTCCAAATTGCATCAGTTTCAATACACTGTTCAACATCTTCTCTATTATGATGTCTTTGACAACTCATCCCCATATTGCAAGTTAATGTATAAATCACTCATTAAAATCATCTGGAGAATTTAATTTAGCATTAGTAAGATTAGTAAGATTGTCAAGCTCCAGCAGAACAATGAGATGTATCTCTAAACTCTTGCATCAAACTCATCTTGGTGCCTCTTTTGCACAAAATAGAAATTGGTAGATACAGTCTAATCTTTAACCTCGGCAGTTATATGTACATGTGTGAATCCAGTGTATGTGTATATCATAGTTGAGTAATTTTTTACACCTTGCATGCAAAACTTTTCAGTACTTTCCCTCCATCTAAAATGATGAGGGTGCAGGAGTATAAAATCTCATTTCGAAAAGCTTATGCACTTTGCATGGAACCTAACATGTAACAGCTAGTTTCATTCATTTGCCCTTATATCAAGCACTGTACAGCGTTTATAAGCACCTGCACTACTGTGTAGAAGGCAGAAGTTTCGATCAGGACTCATTTCTCAATCATTAAGTCCTTGTCCCTCAATAGGGTTATGTTATGAAGGATGCAAATGACGCTGAAGATTTCCGCAGCATCTCCCATTCAAAAGACTATATCAGGTCAGAAAATTAATAATTAAATTCCTAGACAGTTGAAACCTATGGAAGCAGAGGAACTGAACCAGTACTAGCCCTCAATAGGAAATTCAGAAAATTCTAAAGGTAATAGACCCAGAGTTCAACCTACTAAATGTAGATTTACTTGTAGTATCCAAAGGAATAGGTGAAAAAATAAAACAAAAAACTGTGAATGCGTTTGTGTGTGTGTGTGTTTTCAGACTGTTAGGGAATCAGTGCTCAATGGTCCAAGAAATGAACGATCATAGATATGTAACTAAAATGTATCACCGCCCATCTATTGAAGCCTTACACGCAATGCCATCTTCTTAAGTTTGTTCATTGCGGAGAACTGCTTTAGGCGTGACAGCACCGCAGAATCAAGAGGTTTATCTGGAGCAATGTCATCTACAATCCACGGGTGGCCTAATACAAAGATCACTTTAGTTTACCAACCTTTACAAATCCAATGAAATTGATCACGCTAGGACATGTTTGAGCCTCGTCTTCTTTTAAGACCTAAACAAGTCACCTCGCTTAATACAATTATGCAAGTAAAAGAGGCTTACAAAGGACTTCATGAGCTGTTAGCCTTTTCTTTGGATTCCGATCAAGCATTTTTCGGATGAGATCCTTGGCACTTTCGGAGATGCTAGGCCATGGTTCAGACTGAAAATCCAGTTTACCTTGTAAAATCTCTCGGAAGATCCCCCTTTCAGATTCTGCAGATGACAAAAGATGCAAAAACGACATAGGTAATATGAGTTTGATGTATAGAAAGTAAATTCACTAGTAATATATCTACCACTCATTGATCAATATGTGAATTCAGAGATGGCTACCAGCCCAAAAAGGTGGCACCCCGCTTAACAAGATGTATAATATAATTCCGGCACTCCATACATCCGCTTCAGGTCCATAATGCTTACACAGCACCTCTGGTGCAACATAGTATGGACTCCCAACAACATCACAGAAGGTTTGACCTGGAAAGAATCATAGAAAACTAGCCTTCATGTCCAGCAGAGATAGAAACCACCAGATTATAAAGATAAAAGCATGAGGTCATATCACAAGTACACTAAACAAGAAAGCATCGTATTCCAACAAAATTGGTCTTTTTAGGAAACTTCTTCCAAAAAATTGGGATCTTGAATGCTGCGGACACAACACTATTGTCCATCTGTTTCCATGTTTACAGATCCCAATATTTCCAAAAATACAAAGAACCACAAGACAGAAAATAACCTCTCTCTTTTTTTTTCTTCTTCTTTTGTGCCCAAAAAACTTTGTCATAAAGCCACATAAATTTAATACCCAATAGAATATGTAAAAGTGGTATATAGAAGGCACATACAAACAAGATCTGGTTTCAAACTACAAATAATGCCTTAGGAACCCAAAAGTATCACAATTTACTTATTTTACAAAAAGCAAGCAGGACCCCATTTATCCAGTCAATCGGCTAATCTACCAAAGAAGTAGCTAAATCTTTTGAAGATGTTTACTTACGTATTTTCAGAGTGTTAGTTCTAGTTGTAAACAATACAAATATTTTCTTTGCAAAATTAGCCAGTAGTCAAATCTTCTTTCATTCCATAAACCAATTCCCGAGCTGTTAAGAGCTCAAATCGTCCATTTTGAACTCATCCTTGGCCTCCATCAGAATTCATCATCTCATAATCAAAGTAGGAAATGATCATGACGGGATAGCTAGAGGAAAAATGCATTTGTAAAAATATGCTCAATCCGTTGGCTTAAGTGGAAGTAATACACTAAGAAACAGAGATGAAAATAAGACAGTATTGGGGGAAGAATGCAAATTTTACCTGGCAACAAATGACAAACTGGTTGGTTAACCATGCCAACAAGACTATTACTGTTACAAATGTTAAAAGAATGGCGGTAGCAGCCTCCATCTACTACATTTGGATGGAAAGAAATGAGAAAGCCCTTAGAGGGCTTGCTAGGTCGTCAAGGTCAGATATACAAGAAGTGCAGAAAGTAGTCAGATGCAAATTCTCTGACAAAATTGAAGTGGAAGATTCAGCTAGAAAACAGATCATTCTTTGGTTTATGGAGTATAGATGTTATGTTTATAAAGGACTGTGATAGTGCCTTTTAAGTGGGCTCCCGTTCCAAATGGATTTTGGCATTTGAATATTGATGGATCACTATCAGCCAATAGAGGTGGTTCAGGATGTGTGATCTGGCACAATGAAAGCAATCTAGTAGTACCATTTTTTTCATGTGGAGGAGCGCAAGACAGCATCCTATAATCAAATTACTGCTGCAAGGATCAGCTTGGAGCTAGCCAAGAGGTTTAACCCAATGTATTTGATTCTTGCTGCTGATCCTACAAATGTGAAGGAAACTTTGCAGGACTTGCCCTGCTTAGATGATCGGCAAGCTAATCAGAGAAGTTAAAGATTAAATGTTTTCTTTTCATACTTGTAAGATAATACAAGTATATAGATAAGTAAATTGCCTCATAAGTATTAGTATCATCCATCAAACAACCATTCCATTTGCAGAAAAGAAAAACCACCTTCACAAGAAAAAGCAGAAATAACCAAAATTGTTGAGGCGAATTATGAGAAACATGGTTCCAATAAAAAATATATATTGGAGAAACCTATATGAGAGAGAAACCACTCACACAAATCCAGAACAAGAGTTACTTCACAAACCCATGAAAACAGTAATAGAAGACAAAATTGAAGACAAAGAAAGAAACCCAAGAAGCAACCTGGCTTGTAGAAGACAGAGAGCCCAAAATCAGTGGCTTTAAGAGCAGCATCCTCCTCCTCGCTACTAAACAAGAAGTTCTCAGGCTTAAGGTCTCTATGCATGACCCCAAGAGAATGACAAGCCTCCACAACCTCAAGAATGGTCTTCAACAACTTGGCAGCCTCTCTCTCACTGTAATGACCCTTCTTCACTATCCTGTCGAAGAGCTCCCCACCCTCGCACAGCTCCATCACCAAGTGCACAGCCACAGAGTCCTCAAACGTGCCGCGGATCCTCACCACGTGTGGGTGCTCAGACAAGTGGTGCATTATCTGAATCTCCCTCAAAACGTCGTCGTAGTCCTCCGGGTAGATGAGCTTCCGCTTTGGGATTGACTTGCAGGCGTAGTTGTGGCCTGTTGACTTGTCTGTGCAGAGGAATGTTGTGCCGAACTGGCCCTGCCCGAGCTTCCGGCCTAGCGTGTAGAGCTCCCCGAGGTTTTGGGTCTGGTAGGGAAGGACGCATGTGGGCTTTGATGAATCTTTCGATGGTGGAGCTGCCGTCAAGTTGTTCATGATCTCCACTGTTCAATCTCTTGGTGGAAGAGATTTCGTCAAGAAGAAAGACCCCAGAGAGCCCAACCTGACCCTACTGTTTCCTTTTCCAGATAAAAGCACTTGCTTTCTCAAAAGTCATTAGATTCTTTCCCCCAAGTTCCTGTCCAGTGAGTTTTATTCTTTCTCTCTTTCTCTCGTCCTTTTTTCTTTCAGATTGGGGAAGAGCTCACATGAAACTCAATTATTCAGACAGGTAAATTTTTCCTCCTTTTTTTTTTAATAGTTCAATTATAATACCAATTTCTGTCTTTATTAGCCTCAGCAAGTTGACATTTTGCCTCCCATAAAATAAATATATAAAAAAAGTTGATAACCTTGCCTAGTTGATAAGTGTGAGAGCTTGGTTAATTTCTAATTCCTATACGCCATATTGAAAGTGAAATGGAGGTGATTTATTTTTGGATTTATATTACATTTTACTGATTTAATGGTGTATATGTGTTCTCCGAATATATTGTTATTATTCGCATTCGCATTTTCATACAAATTTAATTGTAAATTCATCAATACACTATGAAAATAACTAAAAAATAGTAAAAACATAATGAATTCTCTTTCATAATCTATGAAAAAAGTTTTGAATAATATGCAAGACTATTTTTTAAATTACTTTAGATGAAAGAAACATATGTACTCAAATCAGTAGAAGAAAAGAAAGGTGAATACAAAAATTTAATGGTAATAGATAAATTAAATAGATATAATTTTTTATTTTTAACAAATTTCTTCTATTTTAAATAGAGAAAAAAGACACTTCAGGTATTAGGGGACAAAGAAAATATATGACAAAATCAATTTGAGATTTGATGTTGATGCATGATGTTAGAAAGCCATCTTGTACCATTTTTGTGTCACTTTATAAATTATGTGCCTTTTAAAGTACTAAAGATTGATCATTATTAAATTTTGATTAAATTATAACTTTAAAAGTCATCTCCTCATAAAATAGTTTTAAGAGGATGAGGAAGCAGATATGCTCCCTCCTCCTCTCCCTTTTCCCTTCTACTCTCCGCTCCTATACTTCCTCTCTCCTTTTGGGTTTTTTTTTTTTTTTTGTCAGTGTTCTCCGACCAAAGTAGTAACTTTGCCTTGTCTGTTATACATTCGTTTACCTTTTATTGTGTTGCGCTGCTTATCTCCTCCTTGGCCATTGCTGTTTACTGGTTGTTTGTTTGTGTTTTTTGTTTTGAATAAAAAGTTTATTTTTCTAGATCTGTCATCATTTATATCTATAACTTTGTTTGTAACCTTATAATATGTGGCTATAATTTTTGTAGAGCTTTATACTTTATGTTATAAAAGCTTTATACTCATGATCTTTACTCAATAAAATCTTCATAAATCTGTTAAAAACAAAGTCATCTCAATTTTAAATTAGACATTTTAAAACCACAAAATTAAAACTTGTTCAAATATTGGTGAAATAGAGCCAAATACGGAACTAGTCAGATAGCGGTGGTCCACTCGGTGGTTGTTGGTGGGGCCATAGAATGCAATGTTGCTAGCATTTAAATTTAGGAGATATGCTTGTTGGCACGTGTGTGTCCCTATAAGAGCATCTCCAACAAGAGTAGCTATTTTAGCCGCTCACTATTCACTTTTTTCATTTTAGCTACTAGTTTTTCATTACATACTCCAGCAGAGCATCTATTTTAACCATCTCTTTTAATTAAATATCATTATTTTAATATTATTTTATTATTTTAACCGCATATCACTTTCTCTTTCTTCACCCATTTTCTTCCCATGTCCTCTTCTTTTCCTCTTCACCTCAGATCACTTCCTTCACCCATTTTCTTCCCCATCTTCTTTTCCTCACTTTCTTCACCCATTTTACTCACCCAGAGATCCCTGGAGTCGATCTGTACCTGTTCCTTCACACAATTTTCATTTGGAGTACTTGGTTCTCAAGGTAACCCAAATATACATTTCTTTGGTGTATTTGATGGGCATGGTCAATTTGGCACACAGTGTTTGAATTTCGTCAAGGATAGGTTGGTAGATTTCTTCATCCGATGGGTTTCGTCGAAATGGGTTTCGCCGAATAATCTTCAATTGGAGGCGCCGATCTTCACCGGAATGGGTCCGACTTCGACTACGACGAAACCCAGCCTTCTCGTTCACTGGAATCCTTTAATCGACGATTTCGACTTCGACGAAACCCAGCCTTCTCCTTCACCGACTTCGACAACAACAGCCTCTCTGATCCGAAGAGCAAGAGCAAAGGAAAGGAAAGAGAAAATATTATAAAATAAGGCTAACAGGTTCTACAGGGACTGTTAAATCTGAAAGTTTCCTGTAGCAGTAGAATCAGAACTTGTAAATTTAGCTGGTCTGTTGGAGAGTGAAAACTGTTAAATTTAGCAAAATGGTTAGTTTAGAGTCTCTGTTGGAGATGCTCTAATGCACGTGCCTCTGCACGTTTTTATTTTATCGGCAGACTAGAGGGGAATTACAGCTGTATCCGAGTCACATTGGTTGTGCAAAAGCCGACATGTGAAAGGCAGGTCAAGTGGCTAATGTCATATGAATTCTAATTTGGAGATGCAAAGTAGAGAGATATTTGAGAATAAATAAAAAATATGCTTTTAAATGAATTTTGCTTTTCTAAAACTATTTTTCTACATTAAATACTTTTCTTATCATCTATGGTTACCACCACCTTGAGCTTGAAAGGGATTTATTTTTTATTTTTTTAAAGAGAATCTTTCATATTCATTTATTGAAAAATATCAAGAGCATAAAGTCGAGCATAACAATCTTACAATTAAGTCAAGCTCATTCTCGGTCATTTGCAGTGTCATCCCTGCAACTTTCATTTAACAACGTTGGTTGCTTTTATTGCATAAGCCTCTTCATCAAGTCTTTATGCATCTCTAAATAGCCTTTTGCAGTCCAAGAACATGCCCGACTTGTTTATAGTTTTTATGAAGCTATGAATGAAAACATTACCTATTGTTTGGTCCTTTTGGATCATTTCCTGTATTTGGTCCTTTTGGACTTTCTATTTATGACTTCAACATCTGCTAACCCATATCAAAATTTTAGTTCTATAATAGATATATTCAAATCAAACTCAATTTAATATATAGGTAGTTCATATTCTTAATTTTTATTTTTCCGGCCTTAAGAGCAAAACCCTCACACTGAACTAATTCTCATAGATCCAAAGGTCATGACAAAAACCTTTACCTCAAAGATTACTCATGAAAGCAAGTGTAAGAAAAAGTCAAACCTTTATTCAAAAAAACAACAAAAACACAATAAAAAAATAAAAATAAAAACAACAAACAACTACAACAGCAGAGTCGAGGGAGGTGAAGAGCATTGGTTGGCATGTGGTAGATGAGATGGAACTGTTTTGCGTTGATGGGCAATTGAGGAGCCATGGACCATGGTAGGCTGACGCATAGCAGAGTGAAATCAATTGAGGATACTAGATTTATAATTGAAAAACTAGATCTAAAGCCCAATTGATTCCGAGGAGGCAAAGAGTGGCACAACACGATGGAGGGCGGACAAAGATAGCTCAACATAAGAAAATGGATGGTTGGAGCAACTTATTTGGTTGGAAAAATGAATAAAAAAAAGGAGGAGGGAGGGGGGAAGAAAAAGGAAAACAAGAAGGGGAGCTCCTTCTTCCCCACAAATTTTGAGGACGAAATTAGCTTTGGATTTGGGAGGGGACCTAGGGCCCAAAAAAATGTTGGGGATGGACCAATTAGCAAAAAAAAAAAAATTTGTCATTTAGGGGGACCATGGCCACTAGCAGTCCCCCCTCAATTTCGTCTCTGCCCACATGTTTAATTTTTTTTCTCTCTTGGGCTGGTTAGAAGTCTTTGTATAGTTTGAAGGGGATGTTAGAATATATTCTAATATTCACCTTATTTGCTGATTGATCTATATATATTTGATTCTATAATATTGTCCATTTAACTATTGATTGTATTTTCTATTTTGTCTGACCTTAGTCAACAATAATAGGCATCCTTGTATACAAATTAATATACATAGAAATACAGTATTCAGTTCATTCTTATATTCCATAGTTTTTTTAGCAATATGTATTTTTGTAAATTTTTTTCTTAAGAAAAAGATAGACTCCTTCATTAGGCGACAAAAGTGGGATTTAGTGAAATTGAGGTCTTCAACAATTTGTTGTCCAGATTGTTAGAGCCCATATGGAATCCATAATCCAAAAACGTTTTGGGTTATTCAATGACTTGCTCTTGTAAGTGAGTCTGTATGAGGTCTTTCAAAGTTGTGGCGCAAATTGTTAACAATTTGAACAGTAACTTAAGTGCTAACAATAACTTTTATTAGATTTTCCTTAAATTTAGAGCATTAGCAGCAATTTTCTTTAGATTTATTTAAATTTAGGGAACACAACTACTTTTTATTTCCATATTCAAATAAATTTTACAATAATTTTGTCTTTTCCTTTCTCTATACAATTTAAATATTCTTTCAAATAAATGTTAAGGAAAAGAGAAAGCCTCTTTTGCTACTCTAGCGTTAGGTTTTTCTTGGTTTAGGGAACACCGAGAGAGTCTGTTGTAACGACATTTTAAGAATTTTTCCTATGTTTAGAAAAGAAGATAAAATCTAATGAGTCGGATGCTGCTAGTGCTCTTAAAATCCCTATGTGGATTGAACGCTAATGACTAAACAGGATGCTCAAGCCTAATTGGACCCAAAGTCAGTTTTATAGGGTCCATCATGGGTGATGCTCTCAATTGTCAACTTATAAAGGCTTTTTTCTTGGCCCAAGGGCCAATCTTGTTGTAATGGGCTTATCAAAGCCCACTCTTTCTGTCGCTTCATATGGCTTTATGCATTGCTGTTTGGGAAACTTCTCCTGAAGGCTTAAACCCCCCAGAACACAGAAGAACTTAAACCCCGAAACCTAAACCCACGACTCGACATGTCGGAGCAACCCGAAACCGAATCGGAGCTGCTCCTCCGCGGGTACGAGCTCCGTCTCCTGCGTTGCACCTTCGCTTCCTCATCTTCCGATTCCCCGCCACACCAACCAGCCTATCCGCCGTCCGATCAAACTCCACTTCTCCATGCACTCATTAACGACATCCTCGCTTCAATCGAGTCCGGCGACTACCTCCGCGCCCTCTTCTCCGATGCCGCCAGACTCGTAGTCCAACTCGCCGGTGACTCGCACATTGACTCTGCCGAGTGCACCGACAAAGTCTACTCCGAGTCGCTAGACCGCGTAGAGTCCTTCATTTCACAAGGAAATGAATCCGAATTCGACGACGAGGACAGGGCCTATAGGGTGGTCCTCGTTATGTGCGTCGCCGTTTCCGCGTTCCTCGGGTTCACTCAGTGCAACGTGACTGGGTTAGTCAGACCCCGAGTCACAGCACAATAATAATTTTTTCTTTTCTTTTCTTTTGGGGTTAACTGGGTGTTGAATTGTTTTGTAGGCCCTTGAAGGCAATAATGCCGAAATGTCCAGTGGCATTGGAAGGAGATACAGAAATGGTGGAATGGGAGAATTGGGCGCGTAATCAGCTAATGGCTGCTGGCTCTGACTTGCTTGGCAAGTTTTCTAATCTCCAGGTAACTACTAAAAATCACTATCCTAAAGCAGTTAAAGTTGTTTATCATTACTGTTTATGTTGTTTATTTGTCAATTGTTGTTTTGCTGTTGTTGTTATATTGGAAGCTAAAACAAGTCCTTTTGATTGTAATGTAGTATATAGTGTTTGCTAAGATGTTGCTCATGAGGACAAGAGACACGTTATTTGGAGGAAGTGTGTCTTCCACATACAAGATTTGTAGCATCACGTGGTGGCTTGCTAGAATCGTATTTCTTCAACAAAGAATTTTGGATGAGCGGTCCTCTTCTTTGTTTGATCTACTGCACGTCTATATGGGTGAGACTCTGCAATGTTTTGACACTATAGAAAAAGTAACAAGTTATTTTGGTTCTAGTTTATGTGATGGGGAGGCTTCAACAATCACCTCAATGGTTCATTTAGAAGCTGGAATGATGGAATACACCTATGGAAGAGTTGATTCTTGCAGGTGGGTTATCATGGGGAAGCTATTTTATTTAATCAACTTGTTTGTGGTCAAATTGGTTTTAGTGAGGAAAAAAAAGCCTAAGAATCCGTAGTCATATTGATTTTTATTTGAAAATTTCTGTTTAACGTTGAAACGGGATCTCAGTTTTTGATTACCCCAGCTTATCTTTATTTGCTGAAGTACCTGTGTCGTATCAGGCAACATTTTGAGTCAGCAGAAGTGGCAGCTGGGCTTGAGCTTTCTGTTACTGGGATCCTTGGCTTCCGTGCTGTACATCAGGTAAAACATTTGCAGTACATAAATTGTGAGTTTGTTGAAGATGTACTTCTTCTTAGCTTTCCTGATTATTCTTGGATATAGGTAGAACCTAAGGCACAAATGGTACTTGTTGCAAACACAAGCTCATCAAACTCTGGTGATAAACGCTCCTTAGAAAGCTCTGGCCTCCAGGCACACAATTCTATTATTGGAGAAAATAATTCACATCTACATCAACATGAGATCTCAGAAGTCTCTGACATATTGATGGCCCCAAAATTGGTAGTGAATAATAATGAAGGAGCAAGATCAAAAGGAATTCAAAATGTTGGTCCTTCTGTGGCTCCTTTGAGGGGAATCCAACAGGCCGCAATTTTGGCCCAATGCCTTCTTATTGAGAAGAGCAGTCGAAATGATGAAATGCAAAGTGAGTTCTTGACACAAACTTTTGGTAGTAATATGAGCCTCATTTTTGGTAGTAATATGAGCAAGGATTTCTTTACCAGAGTCCCTTTCACATTGTTCTTATTTTAATTATGTCCTGAAGTGAATTTCTGAGTTACGGTCCCCCTCTTTGGTTATTCAACAGCCCAATTTCTGTTTCAGGATGGGATATGGCTCCATACATTGAGGCAATTGATTCTCAGCAATCATCATGTTTTATTGTAAGTAGATAATTATTGCACTATGTAATTAATAACTGCGTTTTATATTTTTCTGACTGGACCATTTCTCACTTCAACGGTTAGTGTGAAATGTTGAATGTCATAATAAAAGTCATTACACTTTTTTTTAATAATTAATCGAGATATCATTAAAATCGTAAGGTGCCCCCCATGTACATAGGAAGTATACAAGAGAAGCCACTTAGGTAGTAGGGACACAAAGAACAAGAAAATCATAATAACTAATCACTAAAGGTGAAACATGATAAAAGTCATGTTATACTAGAAAATCATGTAAATCATGATAAAAGTCATTGTAATTAAATAAGAATGTGGCTTTTCTTTTACATAGATAAGCCATTATGATAGGTACTAGGTTCAAGTATACAAAGGTGAGAAATTAGTCAAGATTTGTTATTAATTAGTCAGGACTTTCTTATACTTTTGGGGTTTGAGCAACGGTAGGTGATGGGACTTGCTTGTTCAATTAATCTATTTGATACTCCATGTATGGGTGTATCTTATAATGATTCATGGGCTTTAGAGTCCTTTAGTGTACCAAAATTTTCTTACCACTGATATCATATATCTATTGATTTTTGATTCGTATGTGACTTGTAAAAAATCTTTTCCTCCTCAGATAAGGTGTTTTTGTGACATCTTACGTATTCGATGGGAGTCAGCTCGTAGTCGCACAAGGGAGCGTGCTTTGATGATGATGGATAAATTGGTATGAGGTGCCTCACTGTTACCATGACAACTTGACCTTCTTAAAGATATCCAGTTGTTTTGGTTGTATATGGTCTTTTTTCCCTATTTTTGTTTTATGTTTTCTAACACTTTGTATCGTTGAACCACTGCTTATCTTTCTCTTGTGGTGATTAGTTACCTTGATTACTTATATAATTTTTTTTCCCAACTAAATGCCTTTTCCTTCCCATTTTTAACTGTAGTCATCCCTCTGAATTTGTGGGTTTGTTGTGCAAGGTTACATTTCCTTGGTTGGGAGGAAATATTGAAGACCAACACCCAGACACAAATGTGTCCAAGTACATATGTTTGTATAATTGTATGCATACACTTTGTGCTCAGCTATGTTTCGAACCGAAAATCTACCCACTCCACCCCACTTGATGCTACCTGAGCTAAGCATGGGGGCCTGTAAATATGATATTGGATCTATTGAAAGTCTCATTCCTATGAATTCGATATGCCTTTTTTTTTGTTGGTAAAATTGCAGCATGGATAATGCTGTTTGTAATTTTGGGACTTTATTCTCTTATTTTTAGCTTCAGTACGTAAATAGTCCTAATGTATTTGTCATATTGTTGTATCACAACAGCATCTCACAAAAAATACTTTGCACTGTTTCAGGTTGAGACTGTCTGTGGGCCTTCTCCAGGAGTAGCACAACGACTTCCTTTTTGTTTTGGAGTTTATATCCCTACTATTCCTGCCTTGCGAAAGTACGAATTCACTTCTCATTGTCTTTAAATGCTGTAGTTATCACACAAAAAAAGGTCTTTAAATGCTGTACTTGAGTTTTGTCCCCCTAAACATTTACTTTCTTTTGCTATTTATCCAAGCTATCACCTCCTGTTCACTTTTCATTTACTTTGTTTTTTCCCCCTTTAATTTTAGGGAGTATGGTGAACTTTTAGTGCGCTTTGGTTTGATTGGAGAGGCAGTTAAAATTTTTGAGGACTTAGAGTTATGGGATAATGTAATATATTGCTACCGGTATGTTGATACTTGACACCAGTATCCAAGTCAATTTCCTTAATATATTTTTTATTATTTGCTTTTGATCCTTTTTTGCTGGGAGTCTCATGCGTGATACAATATGTAAAATAGCCTATTGGAGAAGAAAGCAGCAGCGGTTGAACTCATCAAGAAACGGCTATCTGAAATGCCAAATGACCCCAGGTTATGGTACGTGATTTACTTGTTCTTTTATTTTCTTTCTCCTTTTAGTTGAGTTAACTTATCTTACCTAGTGCAATCAAACTGCAAAAGTTCAACTGACATATTCCTATGGAAGATTTAATCTTTTCTAATAATAATATCATGCCTGGTTATGCCAGCTTATTTTCAGTTGTATTAATAATAAATGTTATGATATTCACATGACTACTCAAATCATAAACTACATGCCATCTGTTAACTTGATATGATAATGTTGTACTGCAGCCTACGACTTGGGGATTTTTAGCCAGTTGACATCGTATTCTTGTATTTTTATTATACACATATACTTTTCATGCAAAATTATGAAAGAATGTATATTAGATGACTCAAATGGAAATAACTGAATTAGCCAAGAAATTGTCAGAAGGCCTTGATTTTTAATTACTAGCTCAACAGTGTTCATGTGGTGGTGGCAGCATATCCTAGGTTTCCCATCTAACCTTTAAAGTATCTTTGTTTGATTATTGGATCAATTATTTTGAGTTCTATACTATTTGACTACATGTACATTCGCATGTATCCTTTAATTGTCTCCGTTGAAAGTAATGAATAATCAATATAAAGTTTGCAGCAAATATGATCTTATAGTTAGTATGACTACCATTACCCAAAGCCTCCTCCCTGAATCCTTAACTCATAGCTGGACTCCCAGCAATTAATTGTGGAAATTGCTATAAAGTTTGCCTTTGAAGTTGCATATTTTCTACTGATGATGCGAAGGGAGCATCATCTAGGCATGGGAAATGCAAGGTTCATGCTTGTTAGCTTTTGAGGGCTTTGGGCTTTGCTGTCTTGTGGGCTTTTTGGTTGGGTTTGGTTGTGGGTGTTTTTGCTATTTTTTGGGTTTCGGGCTTGTGGGAACTCCTTGTGTATGTGGCTTGTGTACTTAGGGGTGCCTTACACTTTCAATAAGGTTTTTCATTACTTATATATATATATATATATATATATATATATATGTATGTATTTTCCTACTAATTTCTGTTTTTTGGCTCATGGGCCTTCCCTCTTTGTTAGAATGCTGAAACACATTCATGGTTTTGGCAAACACCATTTGTTTATGATAGAATCTTATATGGTTTGGTCAAAACAAATTGTACTTGTATTTCAAGTTACTTCTATAAGCTTGTAGTTTTTCTTAAAATGGTACTAACTTGGGTGACATTTGCAGTTTGCTTTGTGTTTGTTTGTCTTGAAGCTCTATTTCCTGTTATTTATCCTCACTGTTGTTGTCTGCATGCATGAACCAATGCATGTGAGTCATGATCTGCTTAGCTTTTCTTTTAAACTGGTAGTACACTTGGAAAACTTTTTATGAGATAGCTAACATTTGGGTTTCCACATTCTATTTCACTTGCTTTAAATCTGTTTTCTAGGTGTTCATTGGGTGATGTTACAAATAGTGATGCTTGCTATGAAAAAGCCCTGGAAGTTTCAAAAAATAGGTCAGCTAGAGCTAAGGTGATTCCTTTCTTATAATCAATTTTTCATCAGTGTGCTTTTATATGGATTATTTTGTTAATACTATTGAATCTGCTTGTCAGCGGGCTCTTGCTCGTAGTGCATACAATAGAGGGGACTATGAGACATCTAAAATCCTCTGGTCAGTATGCTTAAATGCCTTCTAGTATATTGTTTCTGTTGTTAGTCCTTTAGCATTGATGATAATATGTATTGATCATGATGGGTTTGGGTTTACAACGATTTCCTTGTACTTATGCTTCAGGGAGTCTGCGATGGCCCTGAATTCTTTGTATCCAGATGGCTGGTTCGCCCTTGGGGCTGCTGCTTTGAAGGTAATTTATATGATCTGCATTGGGTTAATTCTCTATTTATTGGGGTTTTGCACCCAAATATTGTTCATTTTGTAGGTTCCATCAAAATGAGAGGTCATTGAATTGTACTATTAAATTTATCAGAAATTTCTGAAACTATTGCTGAAGAATTGTTACAGGCTAGAGATGTTGAAAAGGCTCTGGATGGGTTTACTCGTGCTGTTCAGCTTGATCCTGAAAACGGGGAGGCTTGGAATAATATTGCTTGTTTGTATGTTCTCTTTGCTTTAGTCATCTTGCTTTCTGTGCATTCTGATATATACTGTTTTTTGTTTTCTCATCTCAATATATGTTAATATTTATATTCATAAAAAAAGGGTTAATATTAACTTTTGCACACGTTTTCCTTCTCTCAATTAGTGATTTTTTTAATTTTTTTGGCAATCACCATGACCTGCCTCCTTTTGGATATTACAATGGCCTCCTCCACGACAAAAGGGTCAATGCCATAAGGACAGGACAATACCCTTCGCTTGTGTCAGACATGGCCCTTATTGAAGAGGATTTTGTAATCTAAAGATGATAACAAAACTTCTCTATTTTTGTCGTATTTCACTTAAAAGAACTGTATATTAGCTATTCTTTAGTATAGCTTATGAAACTGGGATGGGGGTTGTTCTAATCTCTCAAAAAACAGTGGGAGTTGTAATATCAACAACACCTCAAGGGAGACAAAGGCAACTTGCCTTAATAATTCCTTTTCTTTTGTGTGTGCATGTTGTTGTGGGGTGTTTGCTTCCTCATATTTGTTTGCTATATCTTTGACTTTTTTGTAGCAAATCTGGATTGTTGAAAGCTGCTAAGGGGGGATATTTTATATTAAGCACTGTATTCTCTTTTATATCCTCACCACTCACCACTAAACTTATTAGTTTGATATTAGTTTGTCCAGTATACCTTCTTTAGATTGAAATCATTCATGTTTAACATATGTCATTTGGAATATTTCTCAAAATCTCATTTTTGGCATGGTTGTCTTTATAGCATTATTTTCTTAGGAAAAGTAATTCTTTGGGTTTCTTTTTTTTTTTTTTTTGATAAGTCAAAATATATATAAAAAGGCGCAGAGGGGCGCAACCCAACGTACACAGGGAGTATACAAGGGAAGCCTAAGGGGAGGGAGAGAAGTGAGAAAGAAAAAACTAACTACAATGGGCAAGCCAAGCGCTGTCCAAGTGTAAAGAGTAATTAAAAAGTAATGCTTAAGATCCTCAAGAGTTCTCGCCGAATCTTCAAAGCATCTAGCATTACGTTCCCTCCAGATACACCACATAAGACATAAAGGGGCCATCTTCCACACCACCGCACTCCTCGCACGCCCACCTGGCCACCAGCAAGTGAATAACTCCTTAACCGATTTTGGCATAACCCAACATAAACCAAACCTGCTGAAAATGACATTCCACAGCCCCTTCGCCACTTCACAATGTAGAAGAAGATGATCTACCGTTTCCCCTTCTGACTCACAAAGCCAACATCTATTAACCATAATCATACCTCTCCGTCGGAGGTTATCAATGGTGAGGATCTTGCCTCTAGCAGCTGTCCATGCAAAAAAAGCCACTCTAGGCGGTGCCTTGGTCCTCCAAATACCTTTCCAAGGAAAAGGTTGAGAGCTAAGAGAAGAAATAACCCGATAGTAAGAGCTCACCTCGAATGCCCCTTTACTAGAAGGGATCCACCACAGTTTGTCCACCCCATTCCCTCTAAGCTTATAAGAGTACAAACGGCTGTAGAAAGAGGCCAAGACCTCCACCTCCCAATCATGAACCAAACGTGAAAATACAATGTTCCATTGAGCAACACCATTGGAAAATTCCACATTGTCCGCAATGGACGCCTTGAATCTAGCAATGCTAAACAAAACAGAAACGTATCTTTGAGGGAGCTCTCCCACACCAAGTATCCTCCCAAAACTTATCTGACCCAATCCTCGGTTCAAATTTGAAATGTCTCGAAATTTCTGCCATCCCATGCAAATAAACTTCCAAAGCCCCACCCGTGAGGCTCGGAGATGTCGCAAGTGCGCTAACCTCCCTAGAGGATCCATACTTGGCTTCCAAAATTGAACGCCACCCTCCTCATGAGCATACCGCCATAACCATTTCCCCAATAGGGCTTGATTGAACTTCCTAACCTTCCCGATACCAAGCCCACCTTCAATAGGGGTACAAACAAGGTCCCGACCAACTGTGGATCCTGGCCCCATCAATCAAGCCCCCCCATAGAAAATCACGTTGAATCTTCTCAATACGATTCAGCACATCCGCTGGGATAGGAAAAAGAGACAATAATAAGTAGGCGATTTGAGAGGGTATTTTTATCGCCGCCACCCTTCCCCTTGGAGAGATATAAACGCTTCCAAGGGGCCAACCGTCTCGCCATTAAGTCCTCTAAATCCTTCCACATAGCCTTGAGTTTAAAGGAGGCCCCTAGAGGTAAACCCAAGTACTTCAAAGGCAAGTCATCCGTGCCACACCCCAACCTACCAGCCAACTGATCCACTTCAACCAAAGAACCAACCGGAATTAAAGCTGACTTGGAAAGGTTTACCTTGAGACCGGAGACCGCTTCAAAGCAAACAAGAAGAGCTCCCATGTACCTGATTTGGCTATCATCAGCCCCACAAAAAACCAGGGTGTCATCTGCAAATAGAAGGTGAGAAACTTCCACCCGATGATGCCCCCTAGAACCCACGGAAAAGCCTGCGATCAGCCCCCTAGAGTAGATGGAGGTAATCATCCTGCTGAAAGCCTCCATGACCAGCACAAAAAGGAAGGGAGACAGCGGGTCTCCTTGCCTCACCCCTCGTGAACTCCCAAAGAAACCAGAGGGGGACCCATTAATCAAAACTGAAAACCGAACGGAGGAGATACAATGTTTAATCCAGGAGCACCATCTCTCTCCAAACCCGCATCTCTTTAATAAATAGAGAATGAAATTCCAATCCACATGATCATAAGCTTTTTCCATATCCAGCTTACACAACAACCCCGGCTCCCCACTCTTTATCCGACTATCTAGGCATTCATTAGCTATAAGGACCGAATCCAAAATCTGCCTTCCTTTTACAAAGGCGTTTTGAGGCTTGGAAATGATCCTACTCATGACACTCCTCATTCTATTAGCCAGGACTTTAGCAATAATCTTGTATATACCACCCACAAGACTAATAGGACGGAAATTCTTAATCTCCTTAGCACCATATACCTTCGGAATAAGAGCAATGAAGGTAGAGTTGATACTTTTAACGAATTCACCACTCTCATGAAACTCAGAAAAAACCGCCATAAAATCCCCTTTAATTACATCCCAACACTCCTGAAAGAAAGCCATAGAAAACCCATCGGACCGGGGAGCCTTATCTCATCCATACTTTTATCACCTCCCACACCTCCTTCTCCTCAAACGGATCTTCCAAACTCGCTGCCTCCGTAGAAGAGAGCGTGTCGAACCCGAGGTTATCCAACCGCGGTCTCCAACTATGGGACTCCGTGAACAAAGACTCATAGAACTTAACAATATAGTCACCGATGATAGGGTCGGATGAAGGAGAACCATTGACAACCGTGAGACTCAATGGAATTGTTTCGCGATGAGCATTAGCCACTGGAAGAACTTAGTACACTTATCCCCTCCTTTAACCACTTGAACCTCGACTTTTGTTTCCAGCTTATCTCTTCTTGGAGAAGAGTTGCTTCCAAATCTCTAGAGAGCTGTCTCCTTCTAGTCTTTTCCTCCTCGGTCAACCTGCCTTCCTTCCTCAATACTATCCAACAACTTCAACTCCTCACTGGCTTTATGTCTCTCCTAACATCACCAAACTCCTCCATATTCCATCTCTTGATCTCCTCCTTAAGAGCTTTAAGCTTCTTAGCCAACACAAAACTTGGAGTCCCATAAAACTGAAACGAGGCCCACCAATTTCTAATCTTCTCCACAAACCCCTCCGCTTTAAGCCACATATTTTCAAATTTAAAAGCTCTCTTACCAACCGAGGGCAGCTACTAGCAAGAAGAATGGGAGCATGATCCTAACACACCAAAAAGTTTCTTCTCATGAAGACACGGATAGCTGAATTCCTACCGGGAAACCAAGAAGCGATCCAATCTAGACCAACAAACTGTTAGACCAAGTGGAGCCCCCACCAGCCATAGGGAGATCCATGAGACCATGCTCGCAACAAACTCCGCAAAGTCAGCCATCATGACCTGTTAGCTGTACCCTAGACCTCTCATCAAGATAAAGAGTAACGTTGAAATCCCCCCCGATGCACCACGGCACTTCCCATAAGCTTATCAACCCAGCTAATTCCTCCCATAAACGCCAACGCAGCTGATCTCTGTTTGGGCCATACACGCCCGCAAAAGCCCACTCCGCACCATCCTCCACATTCCTAAAGAGACAAGCCCCCACAAATCTGCCCATACAAGTATCAATTTTAGTAACCACCCTACGATCCCACATAATAAGGATACCCCCTGAAGCTCCTCTAGAATCCACATGGCACCAATCCGCATAAGGACACCCCCACAAATTCTGCACAAAGCCATTAGAAGGATTCTCCATTTTGGTCTCTTGGAAACAAACAATGTCCACCTTCCACGACCGAAGGAGATTGCTAATCCTCATACACTTATCTCTATCATTTAACCCCTAACATTCCAAGATATGATCTTATGCTTCATAATCACTACAATTTCTCTCCTCCTCTGGATGTTTTCGCCTCTTCTTGAGCAATAGCACCAAGTGCCTTCCCTCTCCCAATGTTGTCTACGATAATCTTTTGAAACACTCCTTTTCAACCCTTCCCGCCCATCACAAAGTTAGGCCTATAATGCCACCAACTTCTTCCGCAAGATCCAATCTTCCCCAATAGGCGAATCCGCCCTCTCCTCAATTAACACACCTGCTTTCCTCTTGAGAATAACCACCGGCGATGAGTCACCCAACAAACCCCGCAAACGCGACTCATTCCCAGACTCAGCAACCGAGTCCTCCACAAAACTCACCTCCATACCATTCTCAGACACCATTTCCTCCCCCAAAGTCGAAGCAGGCACACAGCTTTCGCTGAATCCTCCCAGAACTTTCACCTGGGGCTCCAGAATCAGACAAAGAGAGACCCATAGAGTTCGGCACACTCTGCACCCTCACCCAACTCAACCAAAAATACCTGGGTATTGGCTTGCGAAACAGCCGCTGTCGCCAGTGAGCCCACTCCCTCCTTGCTGTCTCCGGCAGGTAAAGATGTGCCCGTGCCCATTTCTGGAACAATGGTTCCAAACCCAGTTTTTCCGGCCACCCACGAGCTGCTAGGCTGAGTCACTAGACCGGAACCGGCCAACCTTCCTTCCGGCATCTTGAGCGTTAGCACTAACAGTGCTTCGTTCCCTTTGAAACTTCGGCGACATAAACCCGATGGAGGTTGTAGCGCCGGCCGGCCTCCTCTGCCACCATTACCGGCGCCCCGCTTTTCCCCGGCACCCCCTCCGACGCCATGCCCACAGCAACCGGAGAGGCCTCCTCTTGGTCGACGTATGTTTCACGGGGTGTTTTCTGGTGCGAGCATGGGTGGTCCTCCTGGTTTGATAACGGATCTGCACCTATGGGCCCAGCTTCAAAAATCCGCCCAAGTGCGACCCATCCTGCTCTCACCCCGCTTCTTAGTGTTCAGCCCATGTGAAGGCCCCTCCCCATCATCCATAATCTTGGCCTTCAACTTATCTTTGCTGGTATCCGGCCCAAAGCCCTTAATAATAAAATGCTTGGATCTCTTTGTGGGCTTGGCAGCCCATCCCGAACACATGCTCCCCTGATCCGGCCCAAAGCTTTCCAATTTCAGAATTGCCACGTCAATCCTCCCTATACCTGCATCCACCTCTCCCCTAACACGTCTCAGCCACTCCCTACACTGTGCTAGTTCCTCCTTTACATTAAATGCCACCTCCTGTTGTCTCATCAGCTTCTCCTGAATTCCCGTATACACTGCCCCTACCTCATGCGTGGCAGGTACTTTCGACGCCTGAGCTCTCCCTTTTGTCGCCGGCGCTCCGGCTAGCACCCCCGCCTGATTCCCCAGCAACGAAGAACTCCCCGCCGAGGCCGCGGTATCAGTCGCTGGCACTCTCTGATTTTGGGTCATGGCCGAAACCTGCCTATAACCCCCGCCTGATGTCGCCGGAGCCACTGACTCCTTCACAGCCTCCGCGAAACTCCGTCCCGGGATTACCTTCGCTACTTTACTCCCCCTACCCACGTTTTCGCCTATCAATAAACCTTTTGCCCTTCTGAGCTCAGAGATGATGCGTGCCCAACCATGGCCGTGCCAACCTTCCGGAATCAGAATAATCCCGCAACGCCTTCTGCCATCGCGCTCCTCTAAGATCAGATAACGACCATGTCTGTTGTGACATTGTTGAACTAGTAGACGTGGATAACTAGCTCTTGACTGGTCCCAGAATACCTCCGACGTTCCCACATCCACCATTACCTCCACTGATCTCACCAACCAAACTATCTCATCCCTCCTGATGAAAATGGACCTTTGCTTGTTTTTGCTTCTTTCGACAAGCCTGACCCCTGAGCAACCCCCCTTAATCGAAATCTCAAAATTCTTTGATTCCACTGCCCATCGTCTGATGCCTTCCATGGATAAAACTGACCAGTCGCCCTGAAGCTCGCTACCCACGCGCCCCCACGCGCCACCCACACCTACGTTGGGGATGGATGTAGGAGAGAGAAGAAAACAAGAAGAAATTAAAGAGCAGAGCAGTGATGAAACAAAGAGGCTTGATGGCATATGCTTTGGGTTTCTTTGGTGTGGAACAATATGTTTCAAGTCCAGTAAGGAATTTAGTTTGGAACACTATGTTTGAGTCTTATGGGAGTTGATTCTGTAAGGGTTTCATTAGGGTTTGTAGATATGTGAAGGAAACAGGAATGCTAGGATCAGGGAACTATTTGTCTCAAGGCTTTGAATGGAGGGAGCTAGGAAAGATTGTTGTTTCAGTGCTTTGGTGCCATTCGTTTATTTGTTTTATTTTTTCTACTTCTTTTGATATCTTGCCCTCATGGTGGACTCTTCTTATTTTGGAACTATGAACCTTTTTTTGGTTGAAATACTGTGGATGAATTATTATATGCAACTTTTTTACCTTGAAATACAGCCTACCTCATTTTTATGTAAAACTTATACATGTTAATTAGCCTCCCTCGTAACAACATTAAGCATCAAGGGCTATGTTTCAAACCATTAATGAAGAATAATTTTGAGCCATATATGATTTTATTTTTCATTATTAAAAGTCAATTGTGATTGATGTGTCAGGATATTTATTTGTCACTTAATTCTTCCATCAGTATTAGTAAATTGTATTCACACTTTTTTGTTGTTGGATAAATTACATGCAAGTTAGCAATTATGCAGGCATATGATCAAGAAGAGGAGCAAAGAGGCTTTCATAGCATTTAAAGAAGCCCTGAAGTTCAAGTTTGGTCTTTCTTCCCATAATTAGAATCTCATTTCTGTGCACGCACTTGTACACAATGCCCACACACACACACACTCATAACATTGTCAATTGCTGTATTTGCAAAGGTATGTTATGTAGTAACCAAACATGATTTGGTGACAGGCGAGAGAGTTGGCAATTGTGGGAGAACTATGGTCATGTTGCAGTGGATGTGGGCAATATTGGTCAGGTAAGTGCTTTCTTTTGCTAAGTAAGGCGTCTGGTTTAATATTTTTGATAAGTAATTGTAAATTCATTAAAAAGCGCAATGGCGCAAAGTATACAAGAGACACCTAGCTAGAAGCAGAAAAAAGATCTAAAAAAAAAATGAAAGTTTGAAATATTAAAATCAAAAGCTGCAGCCCAATAAAAAAAAAGTTTTAAGGAATAAAGCCTTTAATTTCACCAAAGTTCTCTTACATTCCTCAAAGCACCGATTGTTTCTTTCCTCCAAAGGCACCACGTAAGGCAAGACAAAATCATCTTCCAAATTGCATCAAGCTGAAATCTACCACCACATAAGGCAAGACAAAGTCTTCACCTAAGCCATGTAAGGCAAGACAAATTCTTGTCCTAAGCCTTTCTTTGGAGGCTTTATGTGCTTCATATGAGGAGTTTCACAACAGGAAACACTTTCTCAGGTTTTTATACAATGGAGCGATGCTATGATTGGACCGAAATCGATTCCATGTTTCGCACGTTGATAGGAACCCGTGGATCTGGTTTTTACACCGTTGGTCTGCGGAGCCGTTTTCTGCGATTACATTTTATTCATTTTTATTAAACTTATCCAAAAAAATACAATGGATGTTGGTTGGCAGTTTGCACACCACAGTTCGCTATACTAAACATACAAAACTGATCAGTTTATCCTCACAGCTTAGCTCAAGTTCTTTTTCGGTGTATGTTCTAAATATTACATGTCATAGTACTTGTACAAATAATTTCTTCCACTCTGCTGGAGATGGCCCCATTAGACAATTAGACAAGGTTTGTGAATTATGGATATTGGGAGTTACGGGTTTGAACTGGGCTGTATTTAATTATGCTTGTATAGCAACAGTTGCTGTGTGTATGTGTGGGAAGTAATATCAACAACAATTACAATTACGTGCCGCATTGTGTGGGGATGGTGGGGGTGGGTGGAAAAGTAATAGCAACAACAATTCCACGCTGTAGCTGCATGCTAATTCCAAAAAGCATGATGTCAGTGCATTCGTTAAAAAAGAAAAAAAAAAAGCATGCTAGCAGTGTATGTCCTAGTATTTCTTACTTACTACATTAGCTATAAGACTAAGTCTTGGTGTCTTGTGAGAATTTTAATTTAAACCAATTTTAGAACTAAAATAGCTGGGATTCTTTACAGTCTGCTTGAATTTTGGAAAGGATTTAAGTAGTCTTTAGAATGATATAAAATGCTATGATGCATCATGTATACATGTGACATGATGGATAATTAATGATTAAATGTTTCATCTTTGATACACTTTTTTCTATTGGATTACTAGATTAGGGCTTTCAATTATTGGGCCTTTTTTCACATTTAATTTTTCTTTGCATGGTTAATACATGTAAAAAGTTCATGTTGGGTCATAAATTTATTTTAACTTTTTATGGTGGTGTCATTCTATTTGACCCTTCTTGTTATTCGTTTCCATGATTCTTTTAGGCTCTGGAAGCTATACAAAAGGTTTTGGACATGACTAATAATAAAAGAATTGATGCCGAATTATTAAAGAGAATTATGATAGAGGTGGAAAACAGAGCCTCATCTAATCAGCCTGGATCTCATGTGATGACGAATGATGATAGTTCTTCTGATCAAGATTGTCTAAATGAGTCAACATATGCAGTCTCTGGCATGGGAAGGTCACATGAAACTGAGTATTTGGTGGAGTTTCTTGGAAAAGTGCTACAGCGGGTATGCAAATCCTTCATGATCATTGTTTTGCTTTTGACATGTAATTCTCTCTCTCTCTCTCTTTCATCTATGTTTCTACTGTCTTACATTATAGGTTTTTTATTATTTATTTATTTATTTATATTTTTTATTTTTATCTACCCCCCCTCCTTTTCCTTTTGTATATGTGGGCACATGATGCATATTTGACCATTCTTGAGTCAAGTCTGTCCACCCATTGGTCATCAATCATTGCCCATGCTTAAATCAATATGTATTGGTGTTTGCAACTATTGATCTGTGTGCCTCTGTGCCATGGCTCTCCCTTGGCATCTTTTGAATGAATTTACTTATTGTGCCACACATAGGCATGTTAAATATATCATATTGTTATATATTTTATATTTGAGTATTTATCTTTCTGATACAGATAGTTCGAAGTCTGGGTGGAGCAGATATCTGGGGTTTATATGCAAGGTGGCACAGAATCAAAGGAGATCTGACAATGTGCTCTGAAGCCCTCTTAAAGCAAGTTAGATCATACCAGGTATCACTGTCAATGTCAAGTACATCTGTTTTTCTGCCCATGTTATTTTGTATGATTGCCTTAATGCAATCCACTTTCTTTTTCTGTCATATATTCTCAAGTATGCATCATCATTCCACCTGTAGCACAATAGAATTATCCTGTAGGAGAAGACCCGTAGCATCATTTTGTGGGAGTCTGTTTGTTGCAAAGAAAAGAGGGTTTGGCTTTCACGGTGGACCAGAGATTGACCCAGTAGAGCTTTTTTCTTAGCTTGCTAATGTTTAAGGCTGTATGTGTAGAGGAGATTTGAGCTAATCTCTGGCTCGTAGACCAGAATTTTTGTTCCCAGATCTCTTCTTCTGTCCATGAGGCCTTGTTGATTGCCCAAGTAGCTCACTATTGTTTTTTCTTTGTTTGGAGGTGGATATTATGCTAGCTATGGTTGCTCTTCTCGGAAACAGATTTAATTTTAGTTGAGAAAGCTGTACATTGCAAAGATTTACTGTTAGATAATCAAGTGTCTCTCTCTCTCTCTCAGGGATCTGATTTATGGAAAGATAGAGATCGTTTTAAAAGTTTTGCACAAGCCTCCTTGGAACTTTGCAAGGTGTACATGGAAATTTCTTCATCTACCGGTAGCCATCGAGAACTACGTGCAGCTGAGATGCACCTAAAAAGCATAATTAAACAGGCAAGATATTTAAATTTTGAGTCCGAGAAAAGCTTACTTTGGAACACTTATCGTGTTTTTCCATTTAACTTAATTGAGTGTAGAGCTGTAGATATCTTAGCTTATGTGTTCACGTATCATTTTTGTGTGACATTAATTTTGTAAGATGCTTACAAAATCTCAGGCGGGGAGCTTCTCAGACACAGAAGAATTCAGAAATCTTCAGGATTGCCTTGATGAAGTGAAGATGAAGCTCCAATCCGCTTCTGTGCCTATTTAAATCCCTATTTGATGACGTCCCTTGAAAAATATTATTGAATTATAAAGGCAATTAAGGTAAGACGTGCGCTAACAACATTTCAGTTCATAGTATTGTCTAAAGTTACAAGCATGAATATCATGGATTCTGGGCTCCTAGTTCCTTCTGCACAGGTGCTTATAGTTACCATGACAAATTCTGAAAATAGGAAGATAAGAGAAGATGTTGCTTCAAGTTCATTATGCTTCACGGCTTTCTTTTTTTAATTATTTTATTTTTTATTTTTTATTTTTTTTGTGATCTAAAATATGACGTGGACTGTTTTGATATATCAAGTTTAAGGCAAAGAAATCTCAACATTACATGCATGGTCGATATACAGGCGATGGATCCTTTCCTGATCGTGCACTTTGTTCTCTCTTTTTTTGAAAAAAAAAATTATTTTGCAGGGATGTTGAAGTCAATAATACAAGTAGAACAGGCAGCCTTCTTTCTGGACAGTTTGGATTGGACGGTCACGGGGATATCATATTTGTTAGCACAAAAAAGAAGAAATGTTTACGATCATGATTGGGCCTCTCTCTCTCTCTCTCTCTATAGCATTGAGTTTTTCTTGCCCTCCAAATCCATATCAACTGTATGTGTGTCACACCAAATTTTGTAATATTAGCCAAATTCCTTATTCGCCATAGTTAAGTTCACTTCTCACTGAATGATTGACATAGATTGATTATTACAAGGGTTAGTTACCTTTAACCCTCTCAACTATCACTCATTTACATATTTTTACGAACTACCACCTCTCACATTCAACTCTTAAACTACCAATCACTAGCAAAAATCCAACTGATCAATGCTGTGAAGCTCAACCAATTTCATAAACTCTCAGTTCAACATATTTGGTAATTGCACCATTTTCTCCTTCAACAATGATACACAACTCTAGCTTGCAATTTATTAAACTAAGATGTTACGGTTATTGACATGGGAAGGGGTGAAGAAAATTAGAGATATAATAAAAAATCTGTGACTAATCAATCTCCTCTTCTTTTAATTTTAAAATTTTTAAACTTAGAATAAAAGTTAAAAAAGAAAAAGAATAAAAGTGGATTCAACTTAAGTAAAACTTGGAACTCGGGCTGGGACTGTTAATTTAAATTTAAATTTAATTAATAAGATAAGAGAATAAGAAGGGAATGAAAATAGTTTTTATGAATCTTAGCACTTGTTATTCAATTTTGAATGAGATATCGTCACAAATTGGAACTTGGTAGTTTTTGTTCGTTAAGAAAAGACGCTGTAAAAGTAAACAGCAAAGGTTAGGAAGCTGCTCTAAGACTCCCCGTTTAAACAAAGTCTTCACCATGAGTCCATGACTTATGTTTTTATACATGCATGTATGACGAACTCAAAGGATCAGCACAAACTATTGAAGCACCTTCAAAGGCAGAACACCACCAATGTACAGCACATAAGTATGTTAAGTTTGTCAACAGATTCACCCATCGAATTGGATGTTGTCTCATAATTTAGGTTAGATATGGATCCTACTGTCTTAATTCAACTTGTAATGCTATACAAAATCTAAAATCCTACTAGTCCAAGAGGGTACCTATGGTTCTCCAGAACATGGAGCTAATACCGACATCCTATCCTATTATCTCCATACTTTTAACAGCTGAAAGGAAGAAGAAAATCTATTTGGTTTGGCGCCTGCAGACAACTCACAGAATTTGATATCTGCTCCAGCCGTTGCTCCGTCTTATCCTTCCACTTAAGCAGCTCCATAATCACTTCCTGTCGGAAAACGCAATTCCACAAGCATTATTGAGTTTAAATATGAAATTAAGTATCAAAATATTAGCCACTAAGCAGCTTTTCAAACTCACCTGAAGTGGAAGTAACGAATTATCAAGGTCTGACTTTGAATTGGCGGTAGCAGAAGAATCTGGGGTCACATTAGCGTGATCTTCCTCTTGCTTCACGGGCACCAGCTCAGCCGCATCTCTGTTTTAAACAATAAAAGGAGGAAACAAGTAAGATCAACCATAACACACTTTTTTTTAAAAATAAAAAATAAAAATAAAGTTGAGCTGCCTAGTACCTATTACCTCTTCATTTTGGCCATTTCTTCCTTAAGTTCTAGATCTCTTGCACAAATAGGTTCCTCAGACGAGCTATTACCAGGTATTGTTGGTAGGGCTGAGTACGGGTTTTTCACAGCAACTTCTTGCTTGACATTAACCATATCTGTGCTCTCATAAAAAAGTGCAAATTCATTCCCGAGGATATTATCCTGGTTACTGTTCTCAAGCCAATCTTCCCATCTTTCAGAAGCTGGAGGACTGAAGGCAGTGTCTTGCCTTGATGCCTGTATGCTACTCAACGAATTTTTAATTTCCCCCAGCTTCTGCTCAACCTGAGCTTTCCATGCTATCAACTCCTCATGAATCCCCTGTAACCAAACAAAATAGGCTGAATTAACAGAAAAAACATAAATCCTACTGATCTAAGTGTGAGTACATCTATACATAAAATGAAATAAATCAATAGAATTCATCTAATCATTTCTATCTATCAAAACTCCCAGAAGCTGAAAGACTGATGATTGTGTATTTTTTTCAGTACCTTCATACCCACCAAAGAATTAGTGATCTCCTTCAGGCGTCCGTCAACAGTAGATTTATATTTCACCAAATCCTTATGCATCACCTGTCAGTAAAATATTCAAAATGGGGCCTCAGAAAGCACTATCGGAAGTATATGCAAGATGTTTAACATTCACCTCAGCTTCATCTCGCTCTTGATTCTTGGATAACAGCTCCTGCATATCTCTGTTTATGCAAAAGAACATATGTAAGCAGTGCACCTTTAATAGCACTTATAACTATTTCCTTTCTTGAGGAGTAACTTCTAAATATTCCAGAGTATCACCTTTTCAATTTGACAATTTCTGTCTTAAGCAGCATCAGTTCTCCAGCAGAAACAGGATCCTGTGAAGGGCCACAGCCTGGCCTATTTGGTGCAACCCAGTAAGGATCCTGCCACCCAGCCTCCCGTCGAGCATTAATGAGGTCAGCACTCTCTAGCCAATACTCCATCACTCCAGTGGGGCTGAAGCACCGCCGGAACCGCTCGGTCCCCCCTGGTAACACTTTACCGTCAATGTGCTTCAGTAAGTGGTCTAGCAGTCCAGTGTCACCAATGCGTTTGCGAGCAGCAGTTCTCAGTGCTGGACGAGAAATTGGGTTCCCAAAAGTTGCTCCTTCGGCCTTCAAGACTTCAAGCATACTTTGCTCGGCCAGCTTATACCTGAATGATATATACTTGATTCAAAAAGTAGCATAACCAGCACTAAATAGAAAGACAATGATAAATGGTTTTTACCTATCAGCGGACCATCTCTCCATACCCTTGAGCTTCTTTGAATCACGCTTACTTTGACTACTAGTAAAGCTACTGTTTTGCCTTTCCTTCATGCATGTTGCTGCTTTCATCTCTATCAGTTGACTATGGGGATCACACTTATTTTGACTACTAGTATAGGTATTGTTTTGCCTTTCCTTCATGCGCGTTGCTGCTTTCATCTCTATAAGTTGACTACGGCCGAGTCGCTTTCTCTTCCTAATTCCCGACATCACCAGAGGTTCAGCTTTAATAGCTGGTTTTCTATCACCCTCTGAATCTGCTTCCTCTGCAATGCTTGATGAAAGTTGAGGTTTGTTTTCTCGATGCACAGTGACACATGCCGCCACTCGCTTGTGACCAGCTAACTGCGCCATCCCGCTCGCTTCTGCTGAAACCACTAAACCCCAAAAAATTAAGTAACATTGATAGATTAGATCAATTCAACTAGAATAAGAATATGGAAGATAGTAATAGAGCACGATTAACAAGAACATTAGCATTATGTATAACTGTATAAGGTCTACATTGAATTCCAGTGAAAACAGCCAAAAATGCTGGATTACATCAAAATAATTGCTGTACTTTTACTAATCTTTACAATCCATTCTAAATAATACACATCAATAGCCAAACGGATACAAAGCTAGTAGAACAAGAAAAGAAAAATAGCAACATGCTCTAAAATGGTCCTATAGTAACTTATCACATATTTTTAAGAATATATAATTTTTTTTATCAGTAGCCTCTTAAGTAAAAAAAAAAAGTACTACCACAAAGAATATTTATTCTCTTTAGCAGTTTAATGCTCAATGCAGGTTCTCTCGCTCTTTTTTTCCCTTCCCAGAAAGAAAGCAAAAAGAAGAATAAATCACATCACTCAAACTTCTCTAGTTCACCTTGCATTCCCTCATTTTCTCAGAGCAAGCAATCAGAAAAAAGGAAAAAACCAAGCAAAGCAAGCAAGGAAAGAAAAAGACCCACAAGCCCCAAAGCCCAGGATATTTCCTACGGAAAACCCAAAACAGGTCGTATAGGGCAGAGCATGAGAACAACTTAAAACCCTAAACAGTGTTAAAACCAAAGAGAGGGAAAAAAAAAAAAAAAAAACCGAGGGTTTTAGAGAAAACCAAAAGAAAAAAAAAAAAAAAACTGGGTCAGAGCCTTCAAGCCCTCAAAAACTGAAAAGCAACAATCAACCCTAAAATTCACCCAAAAAAAAAAAAACCCCGGCAATCTTGCCACTCACATAAAAACAAACAAACACCAAGAAAAAAAAAAGGAAAAAAGAAAGAACGAATGAGAGAGCGGGATGAGAGAGATTACCTTGGATGTGATTTGTTGGGAAGGATCGGCAATGGGTTTTTGGGATTTTAGGGAAGAGGAAGAGGGTTTTAGGAGAGGCGGACACTGTAGCACCAACCCAAAAAACTTAAAAAAGTGATTCCTATTTCTTAAAAAAGTAACCAAAAACAAGAAAACGACAAATTTGATTTAAATAACCCTTCCCTTAAACCCTAACCGCCAAATTCTCCTAAACCCTTTTGACTCCGACAACATATATATAGAAAAAATTGAATTCCTAATTCCTATTCCCACGTGGAATAGGACTATTTTTATTTTTATTTTTTGAATGAAGGACTAATCCTGAAAAAATAATAGTAAAATATATTATTTGTTTTTGAATGTTTTTGAGTTGAAAAATGCTAGGTGCTCTCCTGTTTTTTTTTTTTTTGTAGAAATACTTCAGTGTAATATAATGCTCATATTTGATCAATTTTTAGTGACGTAGCAAATGAACAATTACATAAAAAGGAAGATTAAATTTTAAATTTTAAATTTCAATCCTCTCCTTCATTAAATATGGGCTAAATATAAGTATTATATTGCATTGTATCATATCTTTTTTTGTATCCTTGTCGTCTTAGATGTAAATTATTTTATAAAAATTAAGTAAGAAAAATAAGAGTAACTTTTTTTTTTAATTATTTTTTATAAAATAATTTTCACAGGCACCTAATATTCCTCATTTTAGTTACTTGCCTAAACCATCATTATATTATTTAAAAAAAAAAAAAAAAGGCATTATATTATATGTATTGGTTTTGTGTTTGGAGTCACGGCCCAATAAAAAAAGGAAAGCCCATACTTTGTTTATGATTCCGATTCTTGTTTGATCAGGTGAAGCATGACATTTGACACCCACGAAGGCCACAACGTTGGTGTGTCCATTTCCTTACAAACCTGGATTTTTTTTTTCCCCCCATAGAGTGACTTTCCTCATGTTTCCTTATACAATATTTAGAAATGCCTTTAAATTCGGAGGGATAAATAACGTTGTGTGGCAAAGTCAAGAAAATGTTATTGAGTGATTAAGTTTGAACCTTTAGATTATATATAAGTTATCTTCAAGGGGTAGATCAATCAGTTGTGGACTACGCCTTATGAAGCGGAAATCACTAATTTGAATTTCCTCTCCTTCCCTTTTGTGAACATGTCAAAAATAAAAAATAAAAAAAATACATATAAGTTAATAGCACAATCTAAATGAATAAGCAATTGTTCCTGTTATAAATTGTTTGCACAGTTTATGAACAAGCAATTCACGTGAATTGATAGGGAGCCTAACTTGTCGAATGCGTTGGTGGAATAACTCTGATACCTAAGTCACGTTCCCCCAAAAGTCTGCTAGAACTGCCTCTGGTCGTGGGTTATGGTCACAATGTAAAGAACGGTTGGGATGGGTAGTGTGTGAGCTTGTTGGTTAAATGTGTTTGTGAAATGTTGGAAGCCCCAACTGCCCCATTACTTTGTTAGGATAATGGGCCACACATAGCTAATGGGGCCAATCAACTTGGGCTTTAGTGGTCTTGCAGATCCCGACCGATCCACTACCCAACATATATAAATGAATAAGCTGAAATGCGCCTATATATTTTTTTTTTACCATATTGTTAGAATATATCGCCATATAATTAATTGTGATTTGATTAGCTTATTTATGTTGTATTCACTTATCATATATATAAGTACCAATGGCATTGTAAACATCATCAAGAAAGATAGAAACAAATTTTGGATATTATTATAAACAATTATATACAAAATAATTGAGGCTCAATACGTAAAATATTTAATTGAAATAAGGGGTGAATGACAGATACAGTCCGAATCTCGGACATTAATTTATTCTGATATTATATTAAATTATTACTTATCTCAAAAATTATTCCATTAATATTCTATCAAAATAGAAAATGATATGGTGCACATACTTCCATTCCATGAGCAAAATAAACAAATTAGAAAGAAATGTTAGAAAAAACCTCCAACTTTAAGGGCTTGTAGTAATTAACCAGATAATCCTCATAATAGACATGTGGTCTCCAAGGGGCACCTGCTAAATAATTGTACCCATATATATATATATAGTGATAGACATTGCTTGGAAAGACCCACTCCATTGTCAGGTCTAATCGAAAACTTAATATCTCACTGCTGATCAGTCCTCACATGGGCAGACAGTATTCAAAAGATGTGAAGGATTCTTGAGACTTTGGATCCACTCAATCGTCTTTAATTTCAACATGAATTTCTTATGATCCTCAAAATGGATGTACATACCCTGCATATATGCAGTAAATACCGTACATAAATATTATTGTTCATCTCCCCACTTACTTGGATTGTTCGAAAGCTTGTCTAATCATGTAAAGTTTAAATTCTCACACACATGAAGTTGTCCATTGCATATGCAATTATATGTCATGCCATATGAACACAATCTCAACGTGTTACCATTGATCAACATAACTAGCTACTTCTCTTCCATTTTCCAAAGCAAGCCCTAGTCGAGGATTCTTTTGCCCAATTTTATCGTTTAACATATACTTATTGCATATATATGACTTTGGGTCATGTGAGACTCACGTATGTCAAGTTCAATAAACTTTAATGACCCAATCTAACTAATTCGAAGTATAATTTGGAACAATATAGTAGTTCATAAGGACAAGTTGTAGTAAGTCAAAATATTATAAAGGTATGGCTGTAAATGGGGGTGATAATTTGAAGGGCAATGCATAATTCCTCCCCAAAAAAAACAAAGAAAAGAACCGTAACAAAAAGTGTAGGATAGACAGGCCGGGATAGTCATTAGCAAACCCAAAATTGGTGATTTAATTTGTTTCCAGAAAAAGCCACGTTTCATGAAATGGCATGTCATGTATCGCACGCAAGCATGATTCATGAACAGAATCAAGATTAGCCACATATATCCAATGAAGCATAGGCATAGCATGATCTGCAAGTCAAGAAGACTGAAGAAGTACAATATTATTTTTGCATGATTTTTCTTGTGCTTACGTACGTTGGTGTTACACCATGTGCTTCATAAGATTCACACGTAAAACACGTTTCTAGATAATAAATTGAGCCAAGAAATCGGATGTTGAGTTTGTGTTGATCACTTGCTTCCAATCCGGCCATTAATCTGCCCCATGTGCAGCTGATCATCGATACGCCACACAACATGTTAGCCACGGCACAACAACAATGTCAAGAAACCCGACAATCATTTCCCTCTTTCTCTACTCTCTCTGTGCCCCCACATGTTTAACATCTTTCTGTTGGTTTTTATTTTTATTTTTTTAATTCCAAATGGTTTCGTCGGTGGTATTGAGGAATAATCTCATATTACTTGTGAACAAGATCTTGGACATGTTTATAAGAAGTGGATAACCCTCTCTTATTGAACCGGTTTTATGAGATGAATTAAGTCCACAAATTTATTTAATGTTGAGAAATTATCTCACATTGCCTGTAAATAAAACCTTAGCATGTTTATAAAAAATGGATAACACTTTCTTGTAGAACCGGTTTTATGAGATGAGTTGGGCCCACAAATTTCTTCATGGTATCAAAGCATGCCATATGACGAATGTGGCTCGCACTACTTAAGCCGTGACAAGGACAAAAAAAAAATACTGGCCTGCACATGAGGGAGGGTGTTGAGAAATAATTTCATATTACTTGTAAACAAGACCTTGAGCATGTTTATAAAGAATGGGCAACATTCTTTTGTTGAACCGGTTTTATGAAATGAGTTATCCCACAAATTTCTTTATGGTATATATTAGAGCCTACCACAAAACAAATAGGACACGCACTACTTACCCCATGACACGGACTAGGAAAAATACTAGCCTGAACGTGAGAGAGGGTGTTGAAAAATAATCTCACATTGCTTGTGGACAAGACCTTGGGTATGTTTATAAAGAATGAACAACCATCTCTTATAGAACCAGTTTTATAAGATTAGTTAGGCCCACAAATTTCTTTAGGTGGAAGGTCCCAAAGTCCAATCCCGAAATGGAAAGCTCTTGTAATTATTTTCATACCATTGGCTTGGGTGTCACTAGTAGTGTCTTTAGTGGGGTTAGGTTAGGTTCTGGGCTTATGGCTCAATTGACTTGAATAAGTGCTTGCAATTTCCCATTGTCTAGATTCTTTATGTCATTGGTTCTAAGTGAGCTAGTACTACTATGAGTCTATGTTCATGCCCGATAGAGTAGCCACTCTAATTGCCCTCTACTGCTTTATTTGAAAACCAAAAAAAAAAAAAAACTTTTGTTAGTTACTGTTTCTTTAGTGCTGAAAGGGCAGACATTTTTACTTCTATATATAGATATTGGGGAGACCCTTTTAAGCACATTCACTAGTCTGTGCCAAAATGGCTTGGAAACATGACAATGAGGAGATGAAAAGAGCACCAAAGGGGCATTTTGTGGTCTACGTGGGCAAAGAACTGAGAAGATTTGTCATTCCCTTATCTTTCTTGAAGAATCACACTTTCCAGCAACTGCTGCAGAAAGCTGCTGATGAGTATGGGTTTGATAGCCAAAAGAGCATTATCCTGCCTTGCGATGAACTGGCTTTTTTGAGGATCATAGACTTCTCCGCCACCAGCGCATAAACGTTGATTCATCTGAGAGATATTATGCTGATAGCGGGTGTAGTACCAGTGCCATCGACTCAATGATTTTCAAGGGATGTGCATGTTGAGACTCGAGTGTATTGTATATATAATGAATCAGATTGATTCACCAAACCATTGGATTTACTTTATGCGTTTTTGTATGGAAAAAGCTTCTGCTTTTTAGGAACTCTGCAAATAACTACATCTTGGTCTTGATTTTGATCCATGGTTTTCCACTATACACTTTATAAGCATAGGCGTGGAGCTGGAGAATCTGCCTCTCCAGCTAGTTCTGGTTTGAAATTCCAGTATTTCTTTTCGGAGTAAATTACACTTCCCCTTCTTATACTACTATTTTATTTGTACTCACACCTCTAAACTCACTATAACTTGTTCTTACGACCTACCAATTTGTTTTGAATTGCTCTCAAGGTTAGATTAGGCCTTTAAATGTGGATGGAACATGGAGACAAGTTGCAATGAGTCAAAGTTTAGAAGTGTGATTTTTTTTTTGATCCATGTACATGAAATAATTTTTGAAAACCGATCGAGTGTGCTAGGGAAAGTATTTCAAAACTTATGCTGCGTAAAGAGAAGTAAAATTAACTTCAAATCCGTTCTCTTACATGCAATTGGTTGTTAGATTTGTGTGCAATTTAGACAGCCCTACATAAAGGGGGCTAGAGAGTAGAGACCTACTTATCTTGGGCAGCATGAGGGGCAGAACCTACCTCTTTGTGGAGCAATTCAGACAACTAATTATAAGGATTCTTGTCCGATTACTCGTTCTAGAGTTGGACCATCCATTACGAGCTGAATCTCAAACTTGTAACTTGAAAACTCACTACACGCATAACACATAAGGCATTGCACAGTCATTCTACCTCTTGTTTTCAAATTTAGACTCTTCTTGTTCTCTTTATGATAAAATGTTAAAAACAATGTTTTATCATACAAATATCTCACAATATTGATGTGACCGCTTCAATCAATTTTTGATTTCATTATGAGATGCATTTCCAACATTACTCTCTTTAATCTTACCACGACTAAAATTTTAAAATCGTTAATATATTACAAGTTTCTCGGCCAGATGATAGGCGGTGATCTACTGGGTTCATCCCGCTAAATGGCTCCTGGGACTTAAAAAACAGCTTCGTATCTTCTGCAGCATGCAGATCGAGTCTACCAACTTGGACTTGCACTCTTCTCAAAGCTTTTAAGAATTACTGTGCAATGAAATTAGATATAAATTTCGTGGTCCAAATTTTGTTTTATCGTGACTTCACACCGGTGTAATGATACCTTTGAAAAATGTGACAAGACATTCACCATGCATGTGCCAACATATATATATACACCATTCTGATATGGACTATTAAATGAATCATCTCCATCAAGTGTCTTCACTACATTTTATTTGGTTCTGATTCATGCAAAGGTAGAAGAGGCCAACAATTATCTTTTTCTTTTTGTGAAGTACACTCTCACAAGCATCTCTCCATTAGGAGAACCATATTGGTTATTTCATTGCAATGCTGCAAACAAACAAGAAAGAATATGGAATCCTTAAAGCATGAAACAATTAAGTAAAAGGAACAACCTCTATATCAAAATACTTTCTTGAGAAAAGACAATAATCAAATGTGGAATGTAAGTCAGGTACAATGCTTCTAAAAAGCTTGAATCTATCCCGTCATGTATCTATCTCCTACGTCCAAAAAAGCATCCTAATATCATATTCTCCCTGCAAAATATTAATAGCTTGGTACCTTTTAGACAATCTCCGACCACAATAGGAGGAAAATTCACAATTTGATTGGTACAACTGTTAAAAAAATGTAGAGCCATTCAGCTATGTTCCGCTCACTGGCTCTGCCTTTTTGTTGCCGTCACGCCATCGGCTCCGACCGCATAGCCATCCAAATACAGCTCTTTCCACTTTGTTTCACTCAGACATGTTTCTTCTTTTGTAGATTAGCCGCAGCAAGCCGTTGACGCTTCTTCCAGGCTGGAATCTTACCAGGGAAAGCCCACCTCAAGAGTCTCTCCCAGGAGTAGCAGGCCAAAAACATGAGAAAAGCCCAAAGCAGTAGTTTATCCCTTAATCCACCAGGCAAAGGCACCAACTTCAACCAGTCGTTCAAGCTCCTAAATAGATCAGAAGTAATAACTGTGAAAAAACCAACAGCACCCAAGAGGGCATACAAAAATGGTTTGTTTTCAGAGATGCTCTGGTTGAAAGGATGCCCCATGTAGTTCACAGCAAAGGTAGCCACCTGAAGCATCATGTTCACCATGTATGAGACTGTATTCACCAGGTTGGGATGAAAATCGGAGTCTGGCTCGATGCACTCATCAGGCATGTGTTTCTCAGCCTCCTTCACAGAAGAAATCAAGAAAAGTAGGTGGATCGCAAACTGTCCCATGAGAGAAAGGAATACATAGGAGCAAAAGACATGAGGGTGGGGACGTGCAGCTGAAAGGGTGGGAAGGGGGCGGGCATGCGAGATAAACAGGAAAAAGGCAGCTGTAAATACACCACTGATTGTAGCCTGGATATCTCCGAGCTTGACACCATCCAAATACATGACACTCAACACATACGCTGTAGCAAGGCAGTTAAGGCCCAGTATTTTGAACATCTGGAGGGTAGTTACTAGAGTACTGCGACCTTGACGAATTATGTCTGTGGTGGGGGCAACGGACGCATGCTTTGCAGTGAATGGTGATGCCATAGAGGCATCACCAAGCTTGACAATGGGAGCTGCACGACCATCACCCTCCTCATTTAGCTCATCCATCATCTTCTTCAGCTTCTGTCGTTGAATCTCTGCAGCTGTCAGATGGCGATTACCAGCAGAAACATTGGTGGTATCCAACCTCGAGGTACCTTTACCTTTTGACGAGCCTTCTCCATTTAAAACCATACCTTTTCCAGTTGCATCCAATGTAGGCTTAGATTTTTTTGACTTGGCAGACTTCGTACCTTCATCCTTAGATGTCCCAGAACTTTGACTTGGAGGCACCGCATTCAATAGAGCAACTCCCACATGGGCCTACAAAAATAAAACAAAATTACATGCTTGTAACTTTTTCTGCTACTTCTGATTTTGGCAAAAAACTATATATACAGGATTACAACTGGATGAAAACTTTATAATTATCCCAGCTATTGAGGACACAAGAAGCAAAAGAAAGTTAACTATCTCCCATTCCTATCCCCATGGTACCAAACGTAACCTAAATATCCATGAAACTTAAAAAACATAAACAAAAATTAACTATCTTCAGCAAGTTATTACCTGCTTCAGAGCTCCAACATCATTAGTCCCATCCCCACACATCAATGTTATCCTTCCAACTGTTTTGAAGGTGGTCATGATGAGTTCTTTTTGCTCGGGAGCAACTCTTGCAAAAACCTGAGACAGTGATCCATATATGCATTGTCAAGACTACACCAACATTAAAAACAGGTTTCAAACACAAAGATTGAATCAGAACCTTCACGTAAGGGATGACTTGTAGAGCAGCAGAGGTCTGTTGTAACATTTCGATGCAGTCCCCACCAATACAGAGATCATACGACTCTGATAAAGCTTCAACATCTTTCTCACTGAAATCAATTGCATTTCATTGATCAGTCCAGAAAATGAAAAGTAAATCATAATTTGGAAACAGTGCTCAATAAACTGGTAAAGTTATGAAAATAATTTCATAAAAAGACATAAAGACGGCATAAAGCCAAAGGACATAAGGACAAAGCAAACTTAACGTTCTGTGCAATTCTTTAGGACCAAAAACAGTTTAAAGAGAAAAGTATCAAATTAAGCAAAAACAGAGCCAATTATTATTGTGGGAATTTTTTTTTAAAAAAGGACAAAACCTTCACCTGTACTGCATAGTCTCTGTCTCATCAGGGGATATCCACTCATACCCATCACCACTCCTTGCTGGACCAAGAATCAATGTTGGCTTTGATATAATATTAACTTGGCTTGCAACATGGCAAGCTGTCAAAGCTTGATCACCAGTAATCATCACCTGTCATTGAAAAACACTGCCTTCAGTTAGAGATCCACTTGAGCTGTAGGTCAAGCAGGTAAAAGGGGTAAGGAGGGGTTGGTGTAGATTCTAGATTGGATTCCTGATAAATTTTATATAGTATTAGAAAGGAATAGAAAGAGCGAGACCCAGGGGGGATAGACTCTGGGTAAGGAAGCCACGCAAAACTAGTAATTGCCCAACTACAGTACCAAAACCGTTGGCCTGAAGATAACAGTTCATACCTAACAGTTGTTTTGTCATGTACTGATAACAAGCAAGGAATAGATGCATTGCCATTAAGGAAAAAAAAAACAAAAAAGATATCTAAAAATGGCCATTTTCTCATGTGCATGGCCTACCAATTGATATTCCGGGGGGAACAAAATGCTTCTAAGGATTTAAGGATTTGGTAACATCTATATTGATATTTTGAAGGGGTTTGAATTGCACTTCCAAAATAATATCCATCCCTAGAAAGATTAGTCGTAGTGCAGATCTAATTATAGGGCTAATCTGCTGAGATTTTAAGCATCAATGGGCCAACATTCTGATGATTTGGAAGCTCATTACCAAATACAGTCTATTAAATATACACTAGTTTTTTCATTATAGAATTATTTGCTAGAAGTGTAAACATATTAATTCATGTTATAGAGTCTTTTCAACATTTTCCTCACAAGAAACTCAGAAGAACATGTTGCTTACCAAGTCATGTGAAGATCCTTTTAGTTCAGACAAGATTGTGCCTGAATCTCCTCTAATAGGACAGTTAAAGACCTGAAAATTAAATTGTGAGCATTTACGAATTACAAGGCTGAAAAGTAGCAACCAAGCAGCATTTACTGCAAAAACTTGTTCAACATGGGAAAGCCATTGGTATTGCCTATAAACAGAAGGGTTTGTAGATTACCGCAAAACCAGCAAAAGTAAGGCCACTCTCCACTACATCCCTATCCAAGCTTCTAGCTTCACTAACCTTCACGCAAGTAACATAAAATAAGCAATAGGTCAAACAAACATAGATACATAGATTGAATGGTTCTACCAGATTTACCAACAAAGTAATGCCTGAGAGAGAGAAAAACCAGTGTGTTCTGTATAGGAAGCACAGAAAGGGCTTTTGTGTGATTCCACTTTTAAAGTTTACAGAAATTAAGCAGAAGTACAAACTTCACAACACACTTTATCCTTTCCCAAAATAACCAAACGAGTGAGAGAAAGGAGAACAATAAAAAGTTAAATATATAAAAGAAAGGGGATGAGAGGAAAAAAAAAGGTTCACAAACATGGCAAAATACCTGCATGCATTTTATCCTTAGTGCGGAATTTCATACAACTATACAGACAAAAGCACAACTATTAAAATTTCAGACCATAAAATATGGCACTTGAGCTTTCCCCTACAAAGAGAACATTGAACTGATCAATTTTCCCAACAAAACTGATCCCCTCTGAGCCAAGTTTTGACACTAAAATCTAGAGAAGAAAAAATTGAATTGTCACTCAACACCTGGCACTATGAATAACCAAACAATGAAGAAATCAGTTCCTAACTCTAAACATGTATATGTATGCATCACTTCATAGATACTGCTTGATATATAACTTCTTTTGAAGGGAAAGAAAAGGAGCAAAGAATTAAGACAAATGACATTGAGTCAAAGATGCCATACAAATGCTCTCTCTTTATAGAAAAAGAATGGATCACATGAAAAAGAATATCCTATGACATCGGAAAGAAAATAAATCTCAAAGAAGTCTTACTGTCATATCTGGAATGGACTTGAAAGCAAGAGCTAGGACACGAGACCCTTGACGTGTATATTTCTTGTAGGTCTCAACATATGATGATGGCACATCAACAAGTCTATTCTGAATAGTTTCAGGGGCACCCTGCAGTGAGATTTAAAAAATTTATCAACAAAGAAAAAAAACCGCTGCAAGGAAAAGGGCTGCACTGAGCCTCCAATTGAGTTCTTTTTGGATGACTTGAATCACTAGCAAGGATATACGTTGCAAGAAGTAGAGCAAATACCATCTCTAGATATTTTAAAAATTCAATGCTGATAAACAATCGGGTCAAAAATTAAGGAGAAAAGAGAAAATTATCAAGGAGTCAGAATTTTTATTTCCCAGCTTCTACACAGACTAAATGGACTGCATAGAGAAAGGATGTTCAAACATCTTGATCCTTATAAATATGCACACAAATTGCAGAGTTACAACCTACAGACCTTCACAAAAGCAAAAAATTCCTCCTGAATGCGAACAACAACTGCCATTCGCTTCAAGTGGGACGCGAAGTGGTGTCGCTGAACAATCTGAACAGCATTGCCATTTCCCCTGCAACCCATAACACATAATAAAAATGATAAAATTGTCTATATATGAAGGGATTGGCTTCAAGACAGGATGCATTGTTTAGCAGTTATTACCACAAAAATTAATGGATATTGGAAAGTGGAAACAAATGATCAGATAAAATAAGCCATGACCAAATGAGCTTTTTCACAACATATTGCCTTTTTTTTGGGGCGGTGTGGTGGGGGCTTATGTTCTTTTACATAAAAATCTACCGCCATAAACCACTTTATTTTTTCAAAGATCCAAGAACCAAAAATATGGTAAACAAGGTAGATAAGAAAACAAAGAAAAAAAAAGGATTCAGGAAAGGGAAAATTGCCAATGCAATTGCAGTCTAATCACAGGTTAAAGGACAAATGAAACTAGAAATATATGAATCAATTCCAAAGAACAGTAAGACTCATAATATTGAAATGTTACTGCTTACTTTTTTGGCATGGCTTTCTCATCTGATTTATAACTCCAATCGATTCCCTTAAGTGCTGCCTTCTCGAGAGGATCACCCACCTACAGGCAATAATTCTTATTATTTTGAGTGTGGACCTACAGGAATTTATGGAATATTAAAGCAACATGAGCAATTTAGAGCAAAGAATTTTCAAACAGGAGATTGAAAATAATCTTTTCATCTGTGCAAAATGAAACATATAGCAAGATTTCAAGTTGCTCTGGTGGCGCTGCCAGGTTGCTTATTCTAAAGAACAAAATATGATCAAAAGAATGGAACTCTCCAACACAGCATGGAGTCAAAGTAACATGCATATTGAACAATACCAGCAGGGGAAGAAAGACCTTTCCAAAAAAGTATATTTTCTACTGCCAATGTGGATGTAGATTCTCAACAGACTAAAGATTCTTTTCTAACTGATACTATTTTGAACTTCTATTTCCTTCTAAAGGGGTCTCTTCTAAGAAAGTAGCCTCAAACAGTATAACAAAAATGGCCGGCTTGATCCCAGCCAAGGTTGGAAAGAGAAAGGAGAAGAAGGATGAATTGGACAAAGCAGTTTCCAGAAAGCTTGACATATCATGAGATTTAAACTTAGACATGTACTTTTTTATATCATGAGAAGTAGAATTCTTCACCATATAAACTTGACATATACTTTTTTCTTTTTACAAGTAATCGAGATATGTCCCTAAGTACATAGGAAGTATACATGAGAAAACATCTAATTAGAAGGAGAAATTGACATATACTAAGAGAATAGCTTCAACAACTGAATCTCATATGCCTTCCAAGCACAATAAAAATAGTTATAAGTAATGACCAAATAAAGTTGTTTAATACTGCTTGCCCAAAATACAATATTTGCATACCAGCTTGTTCTCAACAAAAACAAGGGCATGACAAGAAGCTAGAATTTCCACAGTGCGCACTGGCACATTCGACATATCAGTTTCTAAATCCATACTGCCTGTTAACCCACCAACTCCACAGAACTCCTGGAAAAGAGCCAAAGATAAAAATTTCATGAAATGAGACGGTTCAAATTATCAAGAACACCTATAACAATAACAAATGAGCATCAAATACTGAGCTCAATATGGGGCATACCATGTCATCAGATGTAAGTGTTCCAGTTTTGTCAAAACAACATATATCAACCTGTAGGCGGGGAAACCATTAAAGATATTTAATGTAATGATGAATCAATAAAATCTCCCAGCAATAGGTTTCTTGTTACATGTGATATTTGCCGAAATTTAACTATAAAACCAGGAAAAGAGAAAAATGTATGACATGACAGATAACGTAGAAGGCCTAGCAGCATATTATAAATATTTGGATGCCAAAGCTACTGCTCAGCATATCAAAAAAGAAAAATAAAGATAAGATGAACTTGAGACTAACTAAACCAACCACACCAAATTCATACATTTGCCAAATGTAGATTATTATCAGAAAACCAGCACTATCTCTATGTAAGGGGAGAATCATCAACACAATTAACAATTTAAAGAACATTTTTTGAGCCCAGAAAAAGAAGTAAAAACTTAATACATAAAAACAGAAAATGGACCTTTCCAGCAAATGGTATTCGGAAAGGCTCTGTACAAAATATTCCACGCCGTGTCAAAGCAATCAGAGATGTATTAACAGCTATTGATAATTCCATTGGCAGCTCAGGAGGGATCACAGAAGTAATAATAAGCGAACAACTTAGTAAAAGCTTGTACTTGCTCCTCGTGGGATCCTCTAGCCCCTACATCAATGATGTTCTCATTATCACAAAAAGGAACAAATTGTACTAATCAAAATCCATTATGTACCCTTAAGGCACCATTTACTTACCTTTTTAAGTACATAACCAGCAGCTATTACTGCAAATATGACTAAGAATAAAATGAACAGCCCACTTTCCCAGCTGTTAGCTGTAACCTGCAATATATATTTGATTAAAAAAAGGTTATCACCAAAACAAGGAATTAAATTATAAAGTAAGGTAATCACTGCTCAACTAAGAATCACATATCAATTACCCTTTCTGTAGAGAATAAAATTGTTCGCATCAGTTTTCCCTGACTTGTTTCAAATCCAGTCCTCAGAACAACAGCTATGCAGCCACCATCAGGGGTCTTCAGATGAAAGGTCTGAAATCCAGTAAAAGACTTAAAAGCATAAGTTTACAAGCCCTGAACACATTACAAAAAAAAAAAAATTTAACATTAACTACCTTATCTGGAGTATGCTGCAAAATCTTAGTCCCACCAAATAAAACATGGCTCTTATCTCTCTTTATTGATAACATCTCCTCAATTCCTCTTCCCATGATTGAAACCTAAAAAGTCAAGATATCATTAAAAGCAGCGTAAGGTGCCCTAGGTACATAGGAAGTATACATGAGAAAACACAGCTAAAAGAAGAAAAATGAAAAAAGAAATCATGATAGCAATCACTAAATTAGAACAAAATCAGCTATCCAAATATACAAAATATAGTAGAAAAAAGACACAATCTTCTCCAAAGTCCTTTCAAGGTCCTCAAAAATTGTCATTCATTTTCCTCCATGATAATAAAACCAATGCCAAATATAAAATTGCCCGAGCCTCCATATGCTTATGGCCCAGACAAACTCTGGTAGAGATGAAAATTCACAAGTCCTTATGCAGACAAACTTCTTTTATTTTTTGAGAGAAATATGAGGGAGCAGGAAGGGCATTCCATAGCCCAGACAAACTCTGGTAGAGATGTAAATGCGCATGTCCTCACGTATACAAACTTATTTTATATTTTAAGAAAAATGAGAGAGCAGGAGGGATCTCCACACCTGTCATCACCCACATGATGACATTTTGAACTTAACAAGATATTAAGAAAATTGAAAAGATATAGGTGAACATGAAGTCAGTAATTACACAATAATATATTTTTATATGAATAATAATTAAACAATATTAAAAGCAATCAATTAGCTGTAACAACAATAGTGAAGAAAATTCACTCAGTATAGGATTAATATTAACAAACACAAACATAAAAGAATAAGGAGATATAGCCAAGCATAAAAATTACTTTAAAAAAAAAAAAAAGGGAGATAGCCGAGCATAAGAAAGTCCAACAAATGTACAAGTTTGATTTTAGTCAACCAAAATTATCCAAAATACTATCAAACACAGTTCCTATTATAAAAACTGATATAATCTTCTTTTAATTTTTCTCCTTCTTCCTGTCTTTGAATGAAGAATCAGTTATTGACATTCTTATGAGTGGGGAATGTAATTCATGTCTGCAATTATGCATCTCCAAATAACCAAAGAAAATTAGCCTAGTACAGATTATGATCACTCACACCCATAAAACTGAAACTACGCAACATTTCCTTTTAAAAAAATATTTCACCCCAACCTGCATAAGACATATTCACCTTAGAAGCCTCATATCAGATCGATCGGTGTATCAGATATCACACAAGTAAGCACAATAAAAAAAAGTATATCAGAAAAAGAGAACCACCTTCCATTGTGGGGTAGACTCGCCTGTGAGAATGGCTTCATTCACTATAGCACTTCCAGCTAATATTAGCATGTCTGCTGGTACTGACTTATCTTCTCCATTCTGACCAGAAGAACGCCCAATAGAGACAACATCCCCAGGCAATAGATCCGTTCCAGAGAGTTTAACCCACCTATAATTCAAAAAATAATAAATAAATAATCCACACATAAACAGACAAACAGCTATTGAAAAAAATTTGAAAATAAAAAATAGAAGTTAAAGGAACCAGCTTAATTGACATCAAGATAACATACTTCCCACATCGATACACCATTAAGGTCTGGCTATCCACTCTAACACGTCTTAGCTCAGTTAAAGTCTTCAACCGACTTTTTGCCATTGTTGACTCAAACATAAACAGCATGAATAGGGTGAACAAACTGTAATACCAATACTCATCCAAACACCAGAGACCCACGCAGAAGACCTACATGCATGGCGAGCATAAAAAGTAGCAAAAGAGTGAAGAACCAAACATAAATTGATCAAAAGAAACCTGAAATGAATGAGAGAGAGAGAGAGCACTGACTAGAGACAACCTGAAATACAAAAAAAGGTTCCATGCAGTGCTCTTTCAATAACTTCTGGAATGTAGGTTGCGGGTAATCAAATCTACAATGCCAACATTATGGAGCAGAATTAAATCAATAAAGCCAAGACCAGTCTCAGAAAGATTAGCTTCCAATAAAATGGAATGATTACCAAATAATGAGAAGCAAGATAAAAAAATTAATTAGAAGGTATCCACAAATCAATGATGCAAACAAAACAAATATTATCTCAAAAAGTTAATCGAAATATTATTAAAAGCGTAACAATCTAAACAATATATAGATACTATTGTTCAATTGGAGGTTACTCTCAATCAACATTAATATCCAAATAGAAAAAGCTTATGATTATGTTAATTGGGATTTTTTGTTGTACAAGCTGAGAAGATGCAGGTTTGGGGGGTGCTGTTGGATAGCTCATTGTATCTCCTCGGTGCGGTTTACGATTTTGGTGAATGGCTCTTCTATAGGTTTCTTTAGCAATTCTCGAGGTTTGAGGCAAGGGGATCCTCTTTCTCCTTTATTGTTTGTTATAGTAATGGAGGCATTAGGTAGTATGATTTCAATTGTTGTGAGTGGAAGTTTGTTGTCTGACTTCTCTGTGGGGATAAGGGTTGATATCTCTTATCTTCTATTCACTGATGACAATTTGATTTTCTATGGGGATGACACAACTCATCTTTGCAATTTACGGATTTTGTTCTTGTTACTTGAAGTTGAGTCGAGTTTGAAGATGAACTTAGCCAAGTCAGGATTGGTCACAATAGGAAATGTCGATAATGTGGCTACGCTGGCTTGGATGTTGGGTTGTGGGGTTTCATCCTTGCCTATGAAGTATCTTGGTCTTCCTTTGGGGGCTTCCTATAAAGCCAAGCATATTTGGGTCAGTATTATAGAAAAGATATAAAGGCGGTTGGCTAGTTGGAAATGCTTGTATTTGTCTAAGGTGATCGGATTACCTTGATCAAGAGCACCCTTTTCCAACTTACCTATGTACTTCATGTCCCTCTTTACCCGCCATTTGAGTGTTGCTAACTGTATTGAGAAGCTCCAATGTGATTTCTTATGTGGTGGGAGGGTTGGGGATTAGGAGCCTATTGAGGTTCAATCTTGCTTTCTTGGGTAAATGGCTATGGCGTTATGGGCTTTAGAGAGAGGCTTAGTAAAGTGTGGTAGTGGAATCTAAATATGGAAGTTATTGGGGAGGGTGGTGTTCTAGTGAGCTTGTTGTGGGCGTTTGGGGCAGATATGGAAAAATATTAGAAGGGGTTGGGGAAAGTTCTATAGTCACACCAAATTTGAAGTGGATGATGGTTCCAATGTTAGGTTCTGGCATGATCTTTGGTGTGAAGAGATGGAGGATGCTTAAATCTTTCTACAATGCATTGGGTTGTCGTGATGGCTTATGTTTCCCTTGGAAAAGTGTTTGGGGGACTAAGGCTCCTTTGAGAGTGGCATTTTTGTGTGGTCGGGGGCCATAGGAAAGATCCTTACCATAGATATTCTTTGGAAGAGGCACGTCATTGTGGTGGAGTGGTGTGTCGTGAGCAAAAAGAATGATACAGATATATGGCATGACAAGTGGTGATAGCTGGTCCTAGTCCTTTATATAGAGATATGGCATGACGAGCTGTGCTAATATTTCCAACATGCATACATGTTAATGGATCTCATGGCAGCAAAGCTCAAGGTAGAAATCAGTTTTTAACACTATAAGTCAAGGTAGAACAAGAACCAATAATCCCCAGAAACAGTAGGGGTGGGCATCAACCTGATTGGGTCTGAAATCCCACCCCTTTATGAAGTCCAACAGAGATTAACTTTTGAGCTGACCCAACCTCAGGAGGGTTTCTGAGCCAACCAACATCAACATCCTCTGGTCAGAAGTTGGGTCAGGCATTGGTGCCCTCTATGGCCAGCAAGACATAGGTGGAAGTGCCCTTGCCACCCGTATAGTAGATGGCCCAAGCATAGCTGCCCATGGCGAAGGTATCAGAGGTGATGGCAGAGATCTCCAAGCTGTGCTAGTCTTAGTGATCTCAGTGTTGTTCTCGACTAAGAAATGCCAGGGATGTGCAGTTCTCGATGATCTTTGGGATCAGATCTCTAGCTCTCAGGACAGGGATCTTTGGATCTCTGCTTGGGGATGCTCGTGAAGAGACTAAATCAACACACCGCTTTGTGATCTCTGTGGTTTCTGCCAAAGGAGCACCAACTGCCAACTGGGAGAGGAAATGCCAAGGGTTGTTACAGGATTTTTTCTATTTTTTTATCTTATAAATTAAATACGGGTAGGAAACCTGAAACATGTTGGGAGTCAAAAAATCTTCCAACTACTGAGCCGACATGTATTGAAAGCCAATTATTAGGGTCGAAATGCTCAGGGAGGGTCGGTAAAAGTGGGTATTTGCATAGTACTAAGAAACAGGCAATGGTTCATGACTGAGAATTCAGACAGTAATAAGAGAAATAGCACAACTATCGAGAAAGATTTATTCATCTAACATCTCCATTCAAGGTTATGAAGTAGAAATCAAACAACCACAAATATTCAAAAGATATAAACATAAGAGAAAAGGTCAAAATGGTAACTCACACATTCCGTCCCCATTTTTCAGTGGCAACAACAATTTTAGCATCAGAACCATGGCCAGTACTTTTGAGATAGTGTCCAATTGTTTCCTTGGTAGGGTAGGTAAGCTTGCAAAATGTCTCCTTCTCCTTTGAAAAGATGAAGCACTGCTTTCTGAAATCAAAGTAAATCTCTTCCAAATCCATTGCAGACGAAGAACTTGCTGGCTGTTCAATGGAAGGACTACATCATCAAGCAAAGGAATTTCATAACTAAAAACAAATATGCCAACAATATAAGCCAATAGAACTTGCAAAAATAAGAAGAAGAAAAAAACAATCGAAGCCAAAATATAAAGAAACAGATGAAACCTATTACCAATCTATCTATCTTACATATATAAACTCCTAACATAAATATTTACATATAAGATGCCTGATTTGAATAATTAACTCCAAGTTTGAGTCTTCTTTGTTTGACATGATAAACCAAAGGGCACCAATTGCAGAAAACACAACATTTTGGTTTATGTGAACCTAAGTAAATGGAATCAAGGCTTTCTTGAGTCAAAAACTAGCATTTTTCTCTGCATGTATGCAAATATAAAGATATTCTTAGTAGAAGGACTTGCCTAGTATATATAAGAACAAACCAGAGCAGGATAAATACATGATGGAACCGGAAAAGAAGGATGCATTTATTTTTTCAAGAACAAATCCAATAACTCTCTCATCCAAGGTGTCATCATTGCTCATAAACTTCAACCTGCACTTCTTTTTGCAAATATTGGACGCAACCAATGATCCACTAGCCTAAGAGTATCATGTCAATCTGTTTCCAGAACAAGTTCAACAACAACATTCTGCTAAGTATCCTCAAGCTTAGAGCTTTCTTCTCCTAAAAATATAAAAGGTTACAAATTAAATCAAGAATGCTGCCACCACTTTTTGTCATTTCCTCTAATCTGAGGACCCACTACCATTGATCAATTAGAAAAGTGGCCTCGTAGAGAAGAGGAAAAAATCCATGCACTGTATTTTATTATCTGACTTCCACAACTGGCTGAGATTATGCATTTTTTTACGGCACCAATGCATATCTATTATTCTCTCTTCATGCTTTCACATCAATATCACCCAACCAAACCTTTCTCCTTAATTCAAACTCTAGATAAATTAGAGCATCTTATAGGCGCATTTATCAGATTTCTCCAGATAAATTAGAGCATAAAATTACAGCTTGCTGATTTAAAAATTTGAAAAAGAAAAAAAAAAAAAGGTGAATTACTATTATCAACTTCACAAGATCCACTTATGCACAAACCTCACGTTTTATTTTTAAAGAGTGTGCACAAAACTCAAAATGAGACCAATAAGTAGATAGAGAATGAAAGAAAGAAACGAACAGCCATGAGAAGTAACCATACTAAATAATGTCCCAATATGTTAATCTTTAGAACCCACCAGCCAGAGGTAAGCTATAAAGACTTATACCAGAAATAGTCCTTAAGAAGCAAAACAACCTGATTTAATTATGCACTGCATCTCACAGACTAAAAGCCATAACTCCAATATTTCTCTACAATGAAGGAAAAGATATTTAAGAAGATAAACTATAAATATAATGGACTTACTAATCTACGAAAATGAAGAGGCACTACTTCTTTAGAACCAGAAAATTTGGCTGGAGTAACCTTGCATGCATCAGCTTGGTGAATATCATTAACCTGCAAACAAATATAAGCCCCAATCAAATCAAAATTATTCCAAGGAAAATCAGTGGCGAAAACTTGCATCACTTCAATAAAAAGACAATCAAGAAACTGGAACATTCCTTTAAAAACAAAGTTACTTATTACCATTATAAATGTTGAGAAAAGTGTCATTCAATCCACTTCCTTGAGTTCTCGAATGTTTTATACACACACACAGAAACAAAAACATAAAAACAGACATATTTTTAAAAAATATAGTATGTGTGTATAACATTCATTATATATATGGTTCTTGATGAAGATGTGAGCATTGCATACCTTACTATATTGGACAAAGCACTTGAAATCGACAGACCAAGCCGTGAAAAGCCAGACCAGAATGTGAAGAGAAACAAGTCCACCGAAAACAATGGCAGCATCCCCAATGTCAATGCTAGGAACAATGGCTGTCAACCACAAAATATAAATAATGGCAAAGGGAAACACGTCCAATCGCCATGTTAAGTTCCTCTTCCTCAACAACTCAACTCTCTCCACCACTTTCCCTCCCACATGGAACCTTGACATCTCTCAACCTTCCACCCACAAATACATGATACGAGGGTTAAGATGACAAAATTGTACTGTTTGGTGCCAAGAAAGTGCAGGAAAATAAAATAAATAAATAAATTTCACCGGTTGTTCATTGCATAATACACTGTAATTCACCATTTGGTTGCCAAGAAAGTTGAGGGCAAAACACAACTCCAAATAATGGGTTATTCTTTGTATATTACACTAGGCTAACAGAGAACTGCAAATGGATCGTTGGTTGCCAAGAAAGTGTAAGAAAAGAAAAGCAATAAGAGTAGAGAAGTGCACTCAATTTTCCTTTGATACAACCAACCATTAAGGTTAGTTGAATAGAGTTTCTTTTCTTTTCCAATTGAGATTGAAACTACTTAATTAGAACCTAAAGACCCACATTTCTTGTTTCACTAGGTTCATGCCCTTTGCTTTCTTTGCATACAAATCAGGTTTGGGCCAGCTTTTCGAGGAAACCTGAACTTACCGTTTTAATTTATGCGAAAATTACTACCGTCCATTTCTACAGTATTTTTTATTACATTGGTACTCCATCATCATCCAATTTTCTCACCTACCAAACGCAGCCTTAATAATCTTTTCCTCTATCTTCACACAAACACATCATTAATCTAAAAAATTTAAACCATTTCCAATCGCTGCCGCAAAGGCAATCCATAATATATTCTCAACCATTTGCTTTCCAGTATTAAAAGCTAACAATACCACAAAACACAAACACTCTTTAAGGTATTCGAAACGATAAATTCCTCGAGTACTCTCAGCAACCGAACAGAGAAAGGGATAAAATTCAATTCAGACTATAAAGTAATAACACAAAAAGTAAATTTCGCAACAAAACAGAACATCCAAACAAGGAAACCTAGAAACAAACCGACAGAGATCGTCGCGGGCGCTTGGAGGTGCTCGCGATCGGAGAAGCGAGACTGAGGTATCCAGAATCCCTAGATCGGACGGTTCTGGTTGTGAGTGAAGGACTTTTCTATAGTAGCTGAAGTTGCAAGAAAGGAATAGCAGAATCTTTCTTTCTATGTAACTTATTTTTCTCACTTATTTCCTGTGCTCTTACGAACAAAATTTGGGTAAATATATGATAAACTTTTTAGTAAACGCCGGATTTGAAATCACTTTTTTATTTTGGAAATTAAATGCTTTAATTTTTGTTAATTCTTTCTGAGGGTTAATTATTTTCTTAGTATCTAGGTTTATATATTTTTATTTTTTTACTACATGGAGTTTAAATTCTATAACAAATGGTACCTAACTAACCAAAAAATACTAACTTAATACTTTTATTAGGTTAAGACTAACTTAGTACTTTTATTAGTTTATGTTAATCAAAACTAACGGAATATCATATGTCGTCAAATACGAATATCACGTGTTCTAAAAAAATAAATATAATAAAATTATTTAAAAACTAAATTCTAAAAACAAAATTGAAAATTATGAGATGGCCCGACCATCTCATTTTAGCCATTGGTCAACCACTTTCAATGTCGGTCTAAGGGTGGGACCACCCCTAATGGCCAAAATGGGGTGGCTAAAACCACCCCAAAGGCTGACTACCCCCATAGGCCAAATGGGTGGCTCATGGGGCCAGTCTGGGAGTATTTTGACCACCCTCATGGCCTCTTGGGTTGGTTTCGGTTACCCCTTTTTGATCATTAATTGGGCCTTTAGAGTGGTTCGCTCACATACGTTATTTTTCTAAACAATAAACTTTGATGGCAAATTCACAAAATTGTCTATTTGTAATCATTGAAAACTCAAGCATCTAATTTTCAAAATTAAAAGTGAGATAGTAGTTTCAAATCACGGGTTTATCAAGGAATTTATCATATATTTACCCATAAAATTTTGTGGTTCGTTTTATTTTATTTTATTTTTTAAGAAAAAGGTGGATGATGAATCATGTGACTACTTTTTTCATCTAAACTACGAAGTAGCCTTTGTGCCACAATTTGGCTATGTTTGGGGAAGGGCTGGACCCAAGGACCCAAAGTCCCAATTTTTTATTTTTTTCAAAATTAATCTAAACATTCTTACTTTTTACATCATATCAATTATTTTTTATAATTATTCAAATAAAAAAATTACTACAATACTTTTTTTTTTTTTTTTTCATTTTTTCATACAAAACATTATTACTTTTGTATTCACATCAATCAAATATACTACAGTATCAGTCTACTCCCTTTTTCAAGCCCCTTTCCAAACACAGCCACGTTTGATTATCAAAATGTCATTTTTCTTTTTAAAAAATTATTATTAAATTAATAGGACCTACATGAAGATTCAATAGTTTATATATATATATATATATGAGTGTGTGTCCAAAAATGAAAGACTTAATTAATTGTGTTGTTTTTGGTCCTTTGGCAGGGCAGGCCTTTCCACTCAGTATTTTTGTTAGCACCCGAAAGTTAATGACCAATTCACCCCTGCTCTTGCTCAAAATTATCGATTTAGTCAATTAATTTGGTGAGCAGTTCTTGCATCATTTCATAAAATTTTGCATTAATTCCAATCGCGTCTTGAAAACTATGCATGGTTGTAAAACTAGCTAGCAAACAGTACTGAACAAAGCAGGTGATATATATAAAGCAGCAAAATGCTTAATTAGCCCAAAGAAAAGTCGATCGTGTTTCCATTGTGATGAAGCATTATTGGAAGATAATTAAATTGCTCAAATATTTATCTAGCTCCCAAACAGGATGGTAATTAACTAACCAAAAGGAAAATTGTTTCCATAATGGCAAAGCAGGGCACTGGAAAAGAAACTACTGTCCAAACTCCAAAGTACGTATCTAGCTTTCAAGCGTCAAGGTAAATGTTTTTCATTCTTAGTTGAAACATGTTAATTTAGTGGTGAATCTTACATCTTGGACATATTAATCTAAGTATGATACAAAGGCTGGTAAATGATGTGCTCTTAGGCCTATTAGATCGATCGATCTTGATGAGTTTCCAGTTTGCGAATCCTGCTTGGAGGGTAAAATGACCAACAGCAAAAGGGTATTGGGACAACGATGCGTTTGAGTTAGTAAATACTAATGTGTGTGGTATTATGAGTGTTCAAATCACAAGAGGTTACAAGTATTTCATTACTTTCATTGATGATTACTTTATATATGATTATATATGGATACCTAATGCGGCAAAAGTATGAAAGTACTCTTTAAAAGTTTAAAAGAGTTTCGGGCGGAAACCGAAAAACAATTTGGTAAATGCATAAAAAACGAGGTGGCAAATACCTCTTTGGGGACTTTAAGGAGTACTTGGCAGAGGTTACGATTGCATCCCAATTGATCACACTTACGGCTCCTAGTAAGATGGTGTGGCATAAAGAAGGAAGAAAAGTCTTTTAGACAAGATAAGAGCTATAATATTGAGTTGTGCTACCATACCTACTAAAAAAATAATGACTATAGTTTCACATATTTGATACTATTTGATGGGTATATGATCAGAAAATGCTAATATGAAGGTCTAGAGTAGTTTGAGATCCAAGGTCGATTAATTATTACATATGCCCACATATATACTCCCATGCATACATCAAGAATTATGCATAGATCTGCATAATATGGACTTGGAGGATAGAGAAAGCAATTTTGACTGAATCCGAAACATACATTACTTAATAAAGCATACGTATATGTACAACTTACTGCCAAATAAAGGAATAAACCAAGAGAATCTCAGTCCAATTCGCATCGTCTGCTATAATGTAAAGACATCAAATGTTGTGTAGACCCATCATAAGAGTCTTCAAACGATTTAGTTGAATCAACAGATTCTAACAATCTAGGCAGCCAAACGGCATCTCTTACTTGCTTCAAGGTTTGTGTATGCAACAACTTCTGCCCCATGCATGATATATCAATCTGTAACAAATAATTAAGCAATGAGCAAAAAGAAAAATCCAATTTACAAATGATCTTAAAATATCAAGTGGGTCTCTCTTTTATAAGAAATGAAGCACAAATGAGCTAGGTAGATGAACAATTATCCTACAGCTTCCTCTGAGAGAAGGAAATGCTGCAGTCATGCAAATATTGGAGTTGTGCAATAACTTCCAGCTAGCAAAGGTAATCCTATTTATTATTTAGCATTTGATTTTGTTCCACTTGGTTATTTTCGACATCATATTCCCAACTGAACTATATATGCTGATGATCAATTGGCTTGTTTATTATGCTTAACAGTTGGATTTCTCGTGTATGAATTGCTTTCTTTCAAGCAAAAACTGCTTAATTCCTATGTACAAAAGAATCTGAAAGAATTATAGTTAGTTTCCTGGCCAGAATGGTTCACAAATTGCTCTCTACTGACATGAACGGATCACCAATGACGAGCAATATTAACCAGCTCTATCTATCCACTCTCTTTAAACGCGTCAAATTTCATTTTGTAAATATTAATGATGCATACATCATACATGCATGATCTACATTTTCTCATGCCTTAAAGGATCTGTACGACAACATTCTAAACTGAATAGAAAAATCAGTGAAGCATGGATCGATGAACTCAATATATAATGACAGAAGATGAAGGATAATTTATTTATCACTATTTGACTAGGATCTCACAAAGAAATAGATAGAATGGATACATAAGCCTTTAAGAAAATCTATTGAACCCGAGAGCAAAAATGCAAAATCTAAATCACTCCATACTAATCGAGTTTCTAGCTAAACCACAAATAACTGAACAATTCTCGAGAAGTAAAATTATATAATTGGTACTTTTTGCCATTCAATGGGTATTTACTTTTTTGGTATTTCAATGCAGTCATTTCCATTCTATAATTACTTCATTCCTGTCTTGATACTTATTTAAATGGATCTGCACATCTATATGTGCATTTTTATATGAAATTTGCTTTCCTGTATTGAAGGTAATGCCAAAAATGCCATTGTACTGGAAACAACGTCAGAATCCAAAGCACTTGGTCCTTGACATGGCCTGCCACGTCTTCTTGGAGTTCATCATGTTCATCCTAATTGACATTTTTGCAAATTAAGGGCTTTCTTATTCCCTACTAATTTAATTATTTAATTAATATCATAACATAGCATGTAGGTTTCATTAATATTATTCGAATTATAAGGGCCCGAATTCAGATATATGCACTTATCCTATTTCTATTATGCAATTGATCAAATGAAGATATATATTTTTTTTTAAAAAAAAAATCCAATTCCAGTGTACGTCCACTACAACTCTATATACAGCGTTGACAAATTCTTGTATAATACTTTACCCCAACTCATGTTTATGTAAAATCATTGACACTAAAGTCTTGCCAAGAATGAAAGTCATGCATCTAGTGCATGTATAGACCTACCCCGTGAAGATGACTTGGGCGAGCTTCAATAGGATTCTTATAGTACTCACCCAACAGAAAGACAGACAAATCAATAAAAGGCAACTTTAAATAAATGAATGATATATACCTTTATGCCTTTCCATATGATTCTTTTAATTCATCACAATTGAACTTTCTAAAAGTGCATAGTCAATATTGGATAAGCAAAGAACTTAGTTAAACGAATCTTAGCTAAGAATCTTTATTTTTTCATAAAGGAAATTCATTTCTTATTTCATCTCACTAGCTCTACTACCAAAGTAATTAAGCCTGCATGCATCAAGATCGAGCAGGCATGAACACGCGTACGTATAACATCTAGTGCCATATCAGAAATTGAACCCTTGAAAATATGCCTAACATTTCTCGATAGTTTTTTTATATATATTCTCATAACAGCAACAAATGATACCCTCTTCAATCTTAAGACCGACAAAAATTACATGTAACATATACACCCAACGGTAATTTGTATGTGTAACATTTCTCGGTAGTTTTTCATTTATTCAAATAATTAATAGTAAGAAATGTAAGAAATGATGGCCTGCCACTAAATAAGAAGACAGAAGGCATGAAGATGTAGTAGGGTGTGGGTGGCTAAAGCAAAAAAGAAGGAAGATTGAAGTATGAGAATGCTTGTCAAAGGACACCATTGATATGACATTAATAGTACTCCACATTGCCCATTCCTTCACCAAAACCCTAAAAACTCTTACTACATATCAAATGGCTAGATCCGGCCATCTGCATGGCGATCGATTACAGCACAGAGTCACAGACTACAACGACAAAAATAGCATTCACTCAATGAAAGTGTGCTTTAATTGTCACCTCACTAGCTAAAACAACAAATCACTTCCATGCATGCCTATTGCCTTGGCTGTAATTATCCTCAGTAATTATTAAATATCACAGAGAGAGAGAGAGAGAGAGAGAGAGAAATTACCTCAGCCTCGTTGGAGAGACCAAGCTTTCTAACCAGGTACTTTTTAACCATGAAAACCGTCACGTTCTCGTCCCTTTTTTATATTTCAAAACCAGGCAAAAGGAGGACGACACCAAAACCCAAAAAAGAAAAGTAACGTCAGCTTTTCTTTTCCCACTCATTTCACTGAACACCATCATTAGCTAAGAAGAAAAAATATGACAATGATATGATCATTTATGGATTCTAACGTGCACCACTTACTTCACTCTAATGTACGCCTTCGGTATTTGAGGGACCCCTTCCCCGTCCCTGCAGCTCCCACATATTATTCAAACACAACCCAATCACCAAAACAAGCCAAATACCAAATATATGTAAGAAACAAACAAACAAAATAATAATAATATAAGGAGAACGGGTTCTGAGTGAGCTGATCGTGTTGAATTAATGAAACAACATATAAAAATAAAAATTTGGCTGGCAAGTTATAAGAAAGAGAAAGGAACACTTGAGTACATGAGATGAGAGGGAAAAACTAACGTTAAAATGATATCTTAAAAATGTACTTTCTAATCTAAACTCAAAAAAACGAAAGTTTGTATTTACTGATCCACCAGAAAGAAAGTCACCAGAAAACAACAAAAGAGGGAGGAAAAAGAAAAAGAAAAAAAAAAAAAAAGGATGTGTAATGATGAACACAAGGAAAAGGTTTCTGATCGGTACACTCACCGGTTGGTTAAGGAGCGGAGGGTAAACCAGAAACCAGTGGAATGGGGTCTTGTTGTGGAGTAGTAGTCATGATGAGTATCATCGGGAACCGGCATTTGCCAGTCATGAAGGCCAAGAAAGGCACCACCTGAATCAACGTGCCATGGCCATGAAGGCATGCCATTATGATCATGGTCATGATCATCGTAATGATGATGATAACGATCTGGCCACAACAGGTTGTGATAATTAAAACTAGACGGCGCCAGTGCACGACCCACATGCCTGCAGACACCATCATCATCATCATTATCAAACCTTAAACCTAACCCTAACCCTAAACCTAAACCTAACCCTAACTCCTGGTTGGTTTGCAAGGGTACTGAAGAGGAAAGAGGAACTGAAAGTACTGGGTCGTTTGATCTATGCTGATGATTTTCTTCTTCCACTTTCCTGCAAGCTGCTGTTGGAAACCCTAACCCTAACCCTAGCTCAAGCCAGTCTCCGCCTTGTTCATCTTCTTCTTCAGCTTTAATTAGCTTGTAATCTTGGAGGGATTTGTGAGAAGGAGAAGAAGAAGAAGCCATTGAGGCGTGCATATAATAATAAGCAAGCTAGCTACTTTACAAAGCAATCTGTTTGGTAAAAGATGAAAGGGAAAGGGTTTGGTTTGGCTCTTTATGGAACTCATATACTTTTCGACTGTTGATACCCAACCCATAACCCCCATACACACTCAAACTCGTCTACTACATAACAAACAAACCCTATTTCCCTTTTTTTTCCCCCTTTTTTTCTTTTTTCTTTTTTTTTTAAAAACAATAATAAAGCAAAACAATTTTCCTTTCTATTTTCTTTTTGCCACTTTTGGGTCTCGGGATTGAAAACCCAAACACGGAATTATAGATAGAGAGGAGTCGCTCTTTTCCGAGGCACAACATAATGCTCTGCATCTGTTCCGTTTTCTGTTGTGTTCTTTCATTCATATTGTCTTTGCGTCCGAACAGTAGAAGATGTAGGATTTTGTTAGTTTCTACAGGCTACAGCTACACGCTACCCAACGACACAGAGAGAGAGGGAGAGAGGGAGAGAGAGCAAATGATTTTGTTGTACCTGTGTAGTTGTAAGCGTGTTGTTTGCTTTTTTTTGTACGAATCAAGCTCTGCATCAATCTCATTTTGAAACACTATTTGCTCCTCTAGCTTTTGCTTTCCCAATTAATCCTCTATCTCTCTCTCTCTCTCTCTCTCTCTCTCGAGGAGAGAGAGACTAGAGCCTATAAAAAAGAGGATGGATGGACAGTTATATATATAGCTCGCACTCAAAGGAAAGGAAATGATGATATAGCTTGTGAAAATTAATTACCGTTTTTTTTTTCCTTTTAACAAAGATTATTTTTATTGTTTTCTTTTTTCAAACCAAGAAAATTAACAAATAACTTATAATATAAAAAGCTCAAAATTATTTTTTTTATATTTATATTACTATATGTTTTCAAAAAATAGGTCGATCAGTTAAAAATCATATTTTATAAAGTAAAAATAACTAGTTTAAATTCTTTTTTTTTCTGATCTTTTTTTATGCGGACATGAGAAACAAAAAATACTTCATTAAAAAAAAAAACACTTTCAAAAACATTAACAACCAAAACCATGTACATGATACTAAAGAATTTGGCTTACATGTTGTTATTGAAATAACATGTATACTATTATAAATTGACTAAAAATACTTTTTTAGTGACAAAGAGGGGCAGACCCATGTGATAGGGTGGGGGACAAATGTATTACTAAAGAACTTTAGTCATATAAGAATTATGTATTTATAAGGAAAATTTAATACTGCACCTTTTATATTTTTAACCCTCATATAAATTCAGATGAAAGCCTATATTCAATGAAAATAAAGTATATATATATATGAATTTTTTTTTTTTTGTTGAGATGTCCTCACGCAAGGAGAGTGAAGGGGAAAAAAAGTTCAAATTAATGATCTCTACTTCATAAAGCATCGCCTCTAATTAATTGAATTATCCTTTAGAGACGAGTGTCACTTAAATTATCATATACACATAACAGTTTGTATTTTAGCCGTTGTAACTAGCATTATGTTGAATATCATGTCAGTTTGTAAATATAATAAGTGTTATATAGGCTATTACATAATAGTTCACGTACATTAATTTTAATAATTGATATAACAAGTTTAAAGGTTATTGCAATATTAATTTGTAAAAAAATTATAGTAAAAATATTCTTACCCAACAACACAAGTATATATATGTTTATAATGATTTACTATATATATTTATTTTATATTGTTGACATAACATATTTATAATTAACTTGTGTTCTCATAATTCATCACTTAATTAAGATCTTAATTAAGCATTTCAACACATATATGAAGTAGTAGTACTTTTATATATAAAGACAAATCTTCGAGAATTTGATAAGAAAAAAATGTAAAGGTAAAAATAAAACACGTTGAGTATGGGTCAATTCAGGGCATGCTGTGCAAGCATGACACATGGAAAAGGCTAAATATGTGTGCTCATAGCCGTAGGTCGGTCGCGTGTAATGTGAACTAATTACGAGACAGTCCACTGTGGTTGACAGAGATGCACAATTATGATCAGACGTGGAATGCCATTATTGCATAAACTTCCTATACGACTGTGCCGTCCCTCGGAGACCGAACGGATCTTCTTCATTCCAATTCAAATACAAAAGAGTCAATTCTTTATATTTTAAAGATAAAAATTGTTCCTACAAAAGTAAAATAACAATTTTATCCTTCAAAAAGCAATGAATCAACTCGATCGTAATGTAAAAAATCCATTTCACCAAAGGATTTGGCAGGAATGGCCGAGCGGTCACCATATTATCAAATTAGATTAGAATAATTTCTTTTAAATTAAATTAGAAGATTTTTTTTTTTTTAATTCAGTCTATGAAAATAACATATATCTCTTTTTTTAACAATTTGTAATATGTACATTAATTTTTAATATTATTTATTCTAACTTTGGAGGAAGTTCTTCAAACTTAGCTTGAAAGAAAACTCTATCCGGCAGAAGTGGCAGTGCAATACTACCTCACTATTTTGGCAGGTTAATAGGGATTTAAGTCCTTCAATTATGTGTTGAATGCTAATGCATGTACATGACAGAACATAATTCTCTTCAGTTCATTTGAATTGGAGTTAGTTATAGTAGATGAATATTTTTGTCTTTTCACTTTTTGATGAGACAAAATATTTTTTTACTATAATTAACTGAATATTATTTAGTTCAAATGAACTGAAGATAATTTTATTTTGCACATAACAAACTCTCTAATAGAATGTAATGACAATTCTATAATAAAATGTAAAAGCAGTAACCCTAAATATTATCTTTTTAGACTAATGTTGTAGGGCATCACTTTTTTTATTTTTTGGAATTCATATGAAAAAAGTGATTTGGGATGACAAAAAAGTAATTTTGCATTTATACTTTTTACTTTTTTTTATCATTCCACATTACTTTTTTTTTTTTTTTTAATGAATTATGAAAAAAGTGATGCTCTCAAGCTTTTAAAATTATTATTAAATTTTTGATAGAATATTATTAAATTTTAATATAATAGTAATTTTGAGAGGACTAAAAAAAAAGAAAGAAAGTAGTATTACTTGGGTAAAAGACCGTGATTACACCCCATTCTTATTGATTTTCTATTTTAAACTCAGTCCTTTTTTTATATTCAATATGGAAAAGGGGAAAAATTAAGGATTACATTATAGAACACAAAAAGAAATATTCTTCCATTCATTCAATTTTTTTCCGTTGGTGTATGGAGTGCTCAAGAGGTGTACCACCATATTTGCTTCTCTTCTTGTATGCATTACAAGCCAAGATTGGATGATTTGCAAAACAATTTTCACATCTTAAATTAAAGTACTGTATCTCTATTATAATTAGCCTTTTGTCTAAAAAAACATGAACTATTTTTAGAACATCACCTTCCATAATAACTCAAGGTTGAGTATAGTATTACTAATAATTGATCATGTGACCATCTATAATTTACAAGCAAAATAAAATAAAGTTCAAAATTGAATTAAAATTAAAATTAATAGAGAGAGAGAGAGAGAGAAACAGAGAGAAGGGTTAGGAATTTAAAATTTCTCACCGGATTCAAAATCTTAGGTTGGGCTCCTCCGCTATTTTTTTCTTTATGCAGTCTTTCATACATTCATGATATTCTGACCTGACCGAGGGATACCTACTCAAACCTTGTTTCGTCTTTTCGGCCTTTTCATTACACTCTTTCTTACATGGATTTTTTTGCTTCTTCTAATTTTGAATATTTAATATTTTCTTTTTCCTCATGATGATGAGTATTTATGGGACCAGGATTTTTATTTTCCTTGGGAGTACTATTTTTTATCTTTGAACGATAATTCCCTCTAGATCTAGCAGAATCATTGTGTGGAGAGAGGGATATAATTGGATGGGGATGTGGAAAAGGAAAAGGAGTGAGAGATGGGGGGTTGATTGAGAGAGAGAGACAAAGAAAAACAAAGGGTTGTTTGCTTGCACCATGGTTTGAACAAGGATGTCCAAAACCACCACAATCATTGTCAAAACAAATTGTTTCATCATAACCTTGTTAGCCATAGCACCCATGCATCTCTCCTTATGGTTTCGTTTCAATGTTTAAAAGTCTTGCATTAAACAACAATTTATAGCATCTGAACAATAATTTTCGTGATCAAATTAAATAGAGAAGGTTTACTTGTAGTTTTATTTTATTCATTTTTTTTTTGTCTTATGGCTTGGTTAAAATCATGCATGCAATCTATTTTTAACTAGTTGATTAATTAAGAGATTAAATTTGTTTATTTCTCAAGAGATAGCTCAATTGACTATAAACCACGCCTAATGAAGCAAAAATCGCAAGTTAGAACCCTTGCCCCTTCCCTTATGTGAATATGTAAAAAAAAAAAAGAGATTAAATTTGTTTAAATTTTAAGGAACAGAGATAGGAAACACAAACATTTGTCTCTTCAATAAGACTAATATAAGCAACCTAAGTCACAACTATATATATATATATTTTTTTCACGACTATATATGTTGTAAAACCATGAAAGGTCATATGATAGAATATGAAATATATATTTAATTAAGAATTTAAAATCAATAGCAAAACATTATTTTATTGGTCATGTCTTTTATTTTCTTTTTTAAATGAGGAGCCATTTTTTTGGCATAACTATAAATGAATCTTGGTTAAGGTTACAAGGTTCTACAAGTTTCTGCCATGACTCTTGACAGTTCACTGTGCTTGACAGGAGATGCACAATGATCAGACGTGGAATGCCATTATTGCCAAGCCTATGTCATAAACTCCGATACGGATGAAGATTTTTCCATTTTAATTGAAATACAGAAGAGTAGAGTAGATTCTTGGATTTAAGTGCTTCAGGAATGCTAATGCATGTACATGACAACTCTCTAATAAAGTGTAAAAGTAGTAATGCTACGTACTAATTTTTTAGACCAATGCGAGAGAGCACTACTTTTTTTTAGAATCCATACGGAAAAAGTGATGTGGAAGGATAAAAAAGTAATATAAATGCAAAATTACTGTTTTACCATTCCACGTCACTTTGTTTTGAATGAATTATAGAAAAAGTTACGCCATTAAGTATTATTATTCTTTTTATTCTCCTAGAGTTGATGTACCTTTAAAGTTACTATTAGATTTGAAAATTATTATTATTAAATTTTAATTTAATAATAATTTTAAAATTTGAAATGAATTATTAGCAAGTCAAATGGTTCTGTTGCTTGAGACAATAATACATGGTATAGTTTGATACAACATAAGAGCATCCACAGCAGTCTCTTCAAATTTTCCTCTTCAAAATAACCAAAAGTACACTTTTGGTTATTTTAACAGCCCACCTTTTTATAGCACACTTTTCAGCCTCTCTACTTTAACAATTATCTTCCACTATTTTATTAAAATATTGTTTTTCATAAATTTGTTTATTCTTTTGTTTTTTAAAATATTTTATTAAAATATTTTATTAAGGGTTGAGGACCGCTGGGGGAGCTTCACTTCATGCGCTCTCCTCGGGTTCCACAGCCTCTGGAACAAAGATGGCTGTGGCACCTGCACTTCGAGACGGCAGACCTCGTCTCGACGAGTGCTCGTCGGCGTTGAAGACCGACAACTTGGCGGCGTGTTCGATTAAGGCTTTGTTCGAAGGGAAGGTGAGATTGCCATTGACGGAGGTGAGGAAGGGTTTGCAGTTGTTCGTCGATTCGATGGAGGGGGTCGCCGGAGCGGCGCCGAGCTACGTCGACAATGAGTGGAGGAGCTGGCGGAGCTCCATGGCACTGGGTCGTCGAGCTCGAGAAGTGCATGAAGAAGGGGCTGGCGTTTTTTGATGGTCATGAGCCACTCGATTTCCTCGCAAAATTGGAGAATTTGAATCCATTTTGGTCAGTTGGGAGGTTGGAGTTGGATCTGCCAACTCACCTCCTTGGCGGAGAGATATGGCGTTGAGAGAGGAAGAAAGCCGAGAGAGAAAGGAAAAAAAAAAAAAAAAGCTGCAGGAAGAAAAAAGGAGAGAGAAATGGAGAGGAAAAAAAGGAGGAGGGAGAAAATATAGTTGTTTAATGAATGAAGAGGGAATAGTAAATGTTAACTTTGAATAAATACTGTTCATCTTGTTAAGTTTTTTGTTAAAATGGAGAGGCTGAAAAGTGGGATTTTTGGGCCTTTTTGTTAAATTGGCTCTTCAAACTAACAAAAAATTGGGTTTGAAGAGCCTGCAGTGGATGCTCTAAAGGCAACAAAAGTAAAATAAGTGAATGTAATGATTTTCCCCAAAATCCTATACATCTCGGTCATCTATACATTAATTATCCATTGATCTCAAATCCCGAAAAAGGGAAAAATAGTAAGGGGTGAGCGAAATGCTGAGTAAGTAAATTCTCAACCAAGTTAAAACGGTTAGTTAATTTGGGGAGTGGCTTTGAACAACATAAGCAAGATCAATTTGACGTTGAAATAAATCTTGAACTTTCCCACAAACTTAAAAACATGTCCTTAATTGTAACTTTTATTTATAATCTTTTATTTTTACATGTCCACATAAAAGGGAAGAGGAGAATTCAAACCAGTGACCTTTACTTCATTAAGCGTGGTCGTAACCGATTGAGTTACCTTTTAGAGACTATAATCTGGTTTCTAAACAAGTATTTGTACGTCAAGTACCTCAACCTGGACCTGGCCATGATATAATTGCATGCATAAATAACATTAGTGAGTTCAAAAAATATATATAATAGAAATTCTATTGCAATATTAATTGCTTGTGGTTATATTAGTATATATTTATCTCAACGTATCTATTTAGAGTTCAAGGGCAATGTAAAATATAACATAAATTACTCTAATTTATAAATAACCCAACACCTTAATTTGGGATTACATGGCATGATGTAAAATACTAGTTTCGACGACTTTTTGTCCAAAACACGAAAATTACAGATTTATGCATTGGTATTAGAATTAGCGAGTGCTTGTTACGTACCTTCGAGCAAAGCCAAAAAAGATTAAAAAAAAAAAAAGAGTCATTCTATAGATTTTTGTTTTTTTGTTTTTCTTGAGAAATCTTTCATATTCATTTATTGAAAAATCAAGAGTATAAAGTCTTTACATCAAAGAGCATAAACCTCTCATAGGCAAAGCTACAAGGTTACAATGTTATAAAGACAAATATAAACATTTTACAATTAAGACCTATCTATGACTTCAGCATCTACAAACTCACGTCTAAATTTCAGTTATATAATAGATCTGATATAGGCAGATTCAATCTAATACATTTGGAGCCTATATTCCCAACTCTTATTTTTCCGGCCATAAGAGCAAATCCCTCACACCGAAATTAGTCATCTTCGACCCAAGGGCCAAGACAAAAACCTTCACCCATGAAAGCAAATTTAAGGAGAAGTTAAACCCTTAATAAAATAAAATAAAATAAACAATAAAAAAACTAACAAACAGCTACAACAGTCAAGGAGAGGGAGGCGAAGCGCACTGGCCGGGAGCACAGTTGGCCGACACATGGTTGAGCAAAACCAGTTGAAAAGACTAGATTTAAATTTGAAAAATAGGCCCAACTAATTTTGGGGAGGTGAAAAGCGGTGCAACACGGTGGAGGCAGCACAACATATGCAAAGGGATGGTGGAAGCAAATGGACTTGTAAGAAGAAGAAGAAAGAAGGAAAAAAAAGGGGGGGGGGGGGGGGGTTGGAAGGAGAGAGGAGGAGGGAAAGAGCTTCCTCCTCCCGATAGGTCTGATTTTTTCTCTCTAGGGAAAAAACCTATGGCCGGCGCGGCCGTCTGGTTCTTCTATAGATTTGTACCATAACTCTTGGTTAGCTCCATCTCATATTGCAAATGTCTCATATTTATAGGAGAATCGGGGTAGGTGAAGATAAATGATGACTTGATTACAATCTATCCTAGAAGGAAATATTCTATAAGGAATATAAACCTAATATGGAATCATATTGTATATCTAACACTAGACATCTAATAGGAACAATTGAAAATTTTTGGTCCTCAAAGTAAAGATTGTTGGATTCATGTCTCAAATTCGTTGTTAATTTTTGTTTTTTCCCATGATTCTAGGATTTGCAGTGAACAATACCAGTATTATGATTCTTATTTAACAAATAATATGAAATAATTGATCTTCATGACCAATCTAAAATTTCTAAGCAAAATAAAATAAAAAGTAATAGAGAGAGAGAGAGAGAGAGAGAGATGGGTTAGGAATTTTTACTTACTTCAAAATCTTAGGGCTCCTGCATTTTTTTCTCCAAGCATTCTTTGCGACATCGGTTATATTCCAACCTGACCTTCGCACTCGTACCCGAATTTATCAGCCTTTTTCTGGCCTCTTCTTCACTCTTTCTTACATGTTCTATGAGCTTCTTTTAATTTTGAAATAGGACTTAGTTCTGTTTTATAAGGACCAGGATTTGGTTTATTGATCTTGGGAGTTTTTTGTCTATTTGAACGATTTGGTAATTTAGATCTAGCATCATTATATGGAGAAAGAGAGATAGTTGGAGGGAACGGCAGAAAAGGAGTGAGAGAGGGGGGATGATTGGGAGAGAGATAGAAAGATGAAGGATTGTCTGCTTGGATCACAGCTTGAACAAACATGGCCAACACCACCGTCATCATTAAAACAAGTCTTTTCATAACACCCATCTCTCCTCCTTCCAATTCTTTTTGTTGTTTGGAAGTCTTGTATTAAACCACAATTTATATATACCTCCCAACAACAATTTATGTGGCCAAATGCAAATAGACAAGTTTTGCTTTTTTGTCTTTTGATTTTGTGTTAGATTTATGCAATTAATTTTTCAACTAGTTGATCAAGATTCAAGGGGTAACGTTACAATCAATGAGCATGAAAAGATAAATTCTAATAGAAAATGCAAAAGTTGTCTCTTCAATAAGAATAATATACATGAAAACATCGAGCAAAAGGTAGTGTCACAACCAATGAGCATGAAAAGATAAGTTCCAATAGAAAATGCAAAAATTGTCTCTTCAATAATAATAATATATATAAGAACATATCGAGCAACTGCTCGTAAATCGCAAACATGTTGTAAAAACATGAACACAATAGAATAGTTAAAAGTTAAATAGTAATAGATATTTAAGAATTTGAATCAATACCAAGGCCTTTTACTGGTCGTGCCATAACAAGGAGACATTCTTTCGACAGAAATATGATAGCTCCTACATAAATGAGGGTTGAAGCCATAACTCTAGTTAAAACTACAAGTTTCTACAATTATTTAGTACTTTATAATAATAGTCTTTTTTTAAAAAATAAAGTCTTATTGAAAGGTGAAAACCCACAATTTATAGCTCTGGACAACAAAATTTAGGTGGCCGAATAGAGAAGTTTTACTTTTTTAACCCTTTTTACTCTTTTTTTTTTTCGGTCTTTTGATTTTGTGTTAATATATATGCAATTAATTTTTCAACTAGTTGATAAGGGGTAACGTTACAACCAATGAGTATGAAAGATAAATTCTAATAGAAAATGCAAAGGTATCCCTTCAATAAGAATAATATACAAGAACACAACGAGCAACGTAAATCGCAATTTTTTTTTTAATGTTTTTTAATTTATTAATGTCTGATGCTTCTTATTACAGCATCACAAAATCTTAGTTGATGTTTACCACATAAGACTACTTCTGCTTCAATTTCCCTGTTATTTCCTAATCAATCTTATGGGTTCAATTTCCACTAAAATATCACTTCATGTAAGATAAACTTTCCGTAGAATATCCTTGCAAAGCTTTATCTTTCTTTGACCAACCAAGAAAATTTGTTGGAGAGTTAAAAAAAATAATAATAATCAAATGCCATTTATTATCAATGAACGCACCTTAGATGTACTAGAAGAATAAAATGATAAAAATAAAATGGTAACACATAATTCAGCTAAAAATATGACAAGATGAATTTCCATAATTTCAAACCAAGTTTTAAAGTTTTTTTCCTAGAATGTGATAGCCTTTTCTTTTTTTCCAAAAAAAAAAAGTTTTCTTGACATCATAATTGCAAAGGCCATGGCGGCTTTGTGGGGGCTGCAAGTGGTTAGTCCCTTAATTCTCCCAGGTGTTTGGCATGAAAAAAGAAAGTATTTAGAGGTTTTTGTGAAGTTTCGTCAAGAAGCCGTCCAAAGGTCGTCATAATGGTATCAAATCTAGAAGAACGAAGCTCTCGGCATGGTTTCGTTAGATAGTTGTCATGGCGGTAGTGCATCTAGAAGAACGAAAGCTCTTGGCATACTTCCATCAGATAACTGTCAGAAGTTTGTCATGACAATATAGCTCAGAAATGTCTCAGCCTGTCTTCATTAGAAATTCGTCATAACATCACCTGCCAAGTCTACCAAGTGTCAGGAAGTTAGCAATAAAACCCTAACTTCTTTCACGATGGAATTCTACTGTCATGACACTGCGAGAAATTCTAGATGATAAAAATCAAATCTTTCTCTTGTTTTCTCTTCTTTAACATAGTCATAACAAAACATGTCACCAAGACTTTATATTCTAATTTCCTTAACCACCTTATCACATGGTTGATTTTAAGATGATACGAGAGAAATATGATCAAAATATTGAGAGCAATCATTTCTCTTATAGAATTCACTAATAAGTATAAGACCAGATAACAAGAATAAATGAAAGAATCCAGGGTGCATAATAAATCTATAGTAGCAAACATACAATAGTATACCGTCAAGGAGCTGTGCTAGCAAGACTGGTTTGAAGTATGTTTAATGCTATTAGCTAAGACAGGGAGAGATAATGAAAGAAAAAAGTGACTCTAATTAGTATTTTTTTTTCCTTCCTAATTTACTCTAATTACCTTATGCCGTCTGTACTTCTCCCCATCATAGATTTGCGAGTAAACCGGAATTATTGCCACTACCGCAGAGATGTAAAGCATTGATACACTCACAAAAGCCAAAGGCTTGACAAAAGGGACAGTTTTCCTCCAAATTGAACTCAATTTATAAAAATGGCATGTATCCCTTGAGCATGTGAAAAGCAAAGTGTGTAATGCACCAGAATAGAATTTTCTACCAGAAAAAATATAAAATTAAATTATGTTAAACAAGTTTATAGAAGAGATGAAATTATCAAGTGTCAGCAACTAGCAAAATCTGTCGACTACTTCTCACATATACATGGGTTCTTTATAAGAAGAACAAATTTTGCTAAGAAAGTCGAAGCAGCAATTATTGGCCACAATGAAGCATGCTATACTCAGAAACTGATCATTCAGCAAGGTAGTTGGCCAAGCACTTCGACTGCATAGATGGAGCCTAGAAAAATTAGCAGTTGGTTCCCAACAATTGCTATGAATCAATAATCAATACCAAAAGCAACACACATGAATTGCACTTTGCAGAACAATAGAAATCAGAAAGATAGCCCTCACTGCAAAAAGCATTCAACTTTTTAGGGGTTTCAAACTTCAAGGAATGCAAGCAGCCCATTCCATTTGCAAAACCTGGAGAAACTACATTAGTTAATGCTCAAGTAGATCAGGATGTATAACACAATGCATTTAAGCGCACATTCAGATGATAGAAAGTGAAACCCAAGCCTGATCCTTGAATTCCATATTATCAATCATGTAAGATAACCCTTCCACCTGGTTCACACAAAGTTACTCATATTTAATGGCAAGACTATTAATCTTCCAATTAAAATACATATTTTTATATCCATATAAATATTTAGAGACCATGCATGCATACAAATGCAGATAAGTCCAGGTAAACACAGAGAGAGAGAGAGAGAGAGAGAGAGAGAGACACTCAATGCTTAGGCAGATCAAGATGACTAAGGCAATTCAAAGAAACATCCTATGTTGCTCAGATTCAGGAACGGGGTGTCAGGTGCAAGCATCAGGTGTGTCTCTAGGAGTTTGACTCCCCTAGCGTCTGAACTTAGGATCCATGTAGTACATATATGCACTCATAATCGAATCTAGCTATCTATATCGACTATAAACATCTAGCTATCTGTATCTACTATAGGAAGTAAATAATATGGTTGCTAAAACTGAAGTTAAAACAAGACAATAACATGGAAATCATTGTAATGAAGCATAAGAAAAAGGAAGACCAAGGGCAAACCCTTCAAAAAACAATATAAATATACGTGTTTGAGCAAATGTTTCCCAGAGAGTTTAAGGCAGTAGAAGGTCCAAAAGGTTATCATATTGATGTAGGGCAGTATGACCCTGTTAGAGTATGAGGGAAAAGTTCTTTCAGTTGTCTTATTTTGCTACTAAATTGATAACCAGGAGGGAAAGGCTGGGCAATTAAAGCAGGATTTGGAAGCAGTTTTCAAGGATTAGTGGCTATGGAGCAAGCACCCCATTCTGGTGAGGCACTATAGAATGCACAGATTCTGGAATCTAATGGTGTTAGTGCTCAATAAAGTAAACATCAGAGGAAGAGGTTCAGGTCTGGCAGCTTTCAGGAAGGAAAACTTCTTCCAATTATCTCGCTTGACTCCTTATTCAGTTGACAACAAGGAGAGAAAAGATAGGTAGAGCAGTATCTGGATGCTAGTTGTGAAGAATTAGTGGCTATGAAGCTAGCACACACTTTTTCAGAGATAGTGCAGCGCATGCATATTTTGGAACCTAATGGTGTTAGTGCACAAGATAGTAAAGATCAGAAGAAGGGGTTCTGGTTTGGCAACTTTCAGAAAGGATAGGGAATGTACAGGCCCAGAAGGGACAAGCTCTACTGAATTAGATGCTAGAGTATCATAACAGAAGATAATGGGGGGCTTGCCTGCGACAAGATTATGGTGGAAGGCTTATTATAACAAGACTAGGGCATGTTTCAGATGTGGGCAAATTAGCCATAAGATTAGGACTTTTCAAGTATGCAGGCTGAACACCTTACAATGGGCATGGGGTCCAGATCAAAGATCCAGGAATATATCTTTGCTATAACCAAGCAGAATGCTCAAGCATCCAAGTGGTGACAAGTACCCTTCATTTGTCTTCTCATTTAGCAGGAGTTTTCATTGATTCCCATTCTACCTACTTGTTTGTGCCATATGTATAAGCCAAACATGTGATTTATGATCATCGCATGCCTAGATTCATGGCACATACACAGAGATTGTTCAACAAGAAAACATAAGTACATTTAAAATCTTAAGCAGTGACCGTCACTGACCAACATGAAGCAATAGCAGCCATTGTTTATTCCTCGTATCACCAAGATAACAATCAATGTAATTACCGGTTTCAAATAGTGTATCAGGTGCAACTTGTACTATATTTGGCAATCTACAGTTTGAACTAGACACTCACAAGTCAAATAACAGCATCTTATTGAGATCAGAAATGTTTAACAATAGTCATGAGAAGAATGCTTAAAATATGAGGGAAACTGTACTTATCAAGATACGTAGTGGTTCTTATAGGATAAATGTTATACCTAGAAGGTGTGGCAGGGGAAGGAAGGATCTTTTTTGCATTTGTATATCACCCTGGAAATATAATCCCCACCATAAGTCAGTCAATCAATACCTTTCAGGCATGCAGAATTAATTATTTCTGGCTCCTTTACATGAATCAATGGAAGGCCTTTTGTTTGCCCCAAAACCAAAGAAAGTGAATAGATAACTTAAAGAAAAAGTGGGTGCAAAGAGTGAGCGAGCGAGAGAAGACACAGGAAATCTATTTACAATTTTTTTTTTTTTTTTATTTTTTATAATGAGGAACCCCTACAAGGCAGGGCCTGTGTAATGCGCCCCCTCCACATGGATCTGGTAATACTCCGGCTTCGCTGGTGGCCTAGACCTTGAATTGTTTGCACCCGAGGAGATTCGAACCTAAGACCTCATAAGGTTCACCAAAACCAATATAGTCAAATGCAAAAGTTGCCCCCAAGGCACTAGGTCCCTTGATGGCCTGACATGGTAAGCACCAGAATGGTGCTCGCCTGAGTGAAATGAGATACCAATGCCTAAGAAAGTTGTTAAATATATAGGAAACTAGGAATATATATAATGTATAATACACTGTAACAAAACAAGTACGTTCATTATCATCATCTTCATTGTCTCATAATCAAAACTAAGAAACAGGATTAACAAAAAAGGAAATCCTTACGAATAACTATGATAAAACTTACACATCATCAGTCAACCTACACATAAAGCCATTATAAAAACTTACACATAACATTCATACACATAAAACTTGAAACTAGAGGATAAAAACAGGTAGTCAATGAAAAAAATGGATTAATCACAATAAAGCTTCGTGCTGCCAAAGCTTACCACCAAAAGGGCCAAAAGACATGGCATAGTAGCTTCAAGTAAAAGTAAAACCATCTTGGGAATAAACCACACTTGACAGCGTACACCATATGGAACCAAAAACTCGTTCTTGTTAATAAATATTTGCCCCAACAAAAAAAAAGAGGAGTAAAAATTTCAACCCAAGCATCACAAGCAAAGGCATAGTAGTTCTCTTGTAGAATCCAGTTGATCATAAATTTGAGAAATGATGAAGATTTCAACAACTTAGAAAAGGTGATAGCCACCAGATTCATCAAGATCAGTTATCCTAATCATAATGTTAGGAACCCAAATTTCTTTCCCTTAATAAGCTGTATTAGCACCTTCCTTTCCTTAGTCCTTACTATGTTAGGACCTACATGTCAGAACATATTCAGAATATAATATGTTAGGATTCCTTATTACTCCAGGAAACCCTAGATTTTCCTCTATAAAATCAGTGTAGATGCCATATGGCTACTAACCGAACAATAATTCAGTCAACTGATTTCTGCAATTTGTGGAGATCGACCCCTAGAAGTGCTCAAATCTCTCCCTCTTTCTATTTGCTTTTGATTTTCTTCTGATTTCGTTTGCATAACAAAGTCCCAGTCAAAAAATAAGCCAAACCAAGTGAACTACGAAAATAAAATAGAAGACATAATATTTAGCAAGAAATAAATAATTGGACTTACAAATTTTGAAGGAATTGTAAACCGAACCATCTGAAATTGAACATTTATACCAACCCATGATTTACACCATTTTTGCGTGAATGATCAAAAATCAACATTTCCCCTTAAGTGCCACTCCTCCTCTTCTGGGGGGGCCCATAAAAAGAAAACGAAAACAGAAAAAACAAAAACAAAATCAAACGGCTAGGCCCTTGAATACAAACAAATTAAATAGAACACCCCCCCCCCCCCCCCAAAAAAAAAAAAAAAAAAACCCAAATCTTGGAAATTCAGGAAAACAAGAAACGAGTCCCAGAAAACAGCAGGGAAGCGTGGAATTCAAGGACTTGACAGAAAGAAAAAGGGAATTCAGGATCATTGCACGCAAAAATGATGAGAATCAAATGGGTTGGAAGCCAAATTCTTCGACTCTCCTCTCCAACTGGTTTGCCAAAAAACGAAGTATAATAACCAAAAAAAAAGAGAGGAAGATTAAGAAGAATAAGTCCTAAGTCATGAACTCCTGTTCTTGTGACCGTCGGGAAGTGGAGAGAGCGAGAGAGAGAGGTGCGATTGTATTGGTGCACTGTGCTTTTAACGGCTCGTATCTTTCCGCGTCCCCATATATCTACCTATAACCTATCTGTCTCTGTGGCATCTCAGATCTCACCTGGATTCGGGGAAGAACTTTCCTATTTCGCACAATTCTCTTAACAACCCACGTTGACCTTGTTTTCCATCACCATATTAACTTTAAGAGCAATGATACTGATATCTATTATTTTTATTATGAGTACTTAATTTTTTTATTTTATTTTATTCATTCATTTATTATAAAAATATTTAAAAGATGGTTAATAATATAATAAATTCTATATTAAAATTTAATAGCGATTTATCATAAATTTAACGATGATTTTAAAAATTATATTAATTTTAGAAGGTTAAAAAAATAACATATAAAATTAGAGAGCCCCTATGGTCATGTCCTCCTGTAAAAGTAGTGTTTTACAGCACCCAATTAACATAATACACATCATCAATTCAAGAAAATTGTAAAAAATCAAAATGAGACCAAGAATAGCAAATCAAAGTGATAAAATACCAAAAATACCCTAAACCAAAGACCCACACGAACCCAAAGAACCCAAAGACAATCCACCCGAGACCCACGCCGATGAACCCAGCAACCCAACAATCCACGCCGGCCAGAGACCCACGCCGACAGACCCAGCAACCCAGCAGACTAGAGACCCACGTCGGCCTGAGACTCACGCAGACCCAAAGAACCAATGAGACTAGAGACCCATACCGGTGGGGTCGGACCTGGGCCGTGGGGTTTGGACCGGCCAAGACCCGTTTGACCGACTTCAAACCCTCTTTGAACCCACTGAAATCCCCCTCAAAATTCGATTCTAATGCCCTATAACTCGTTTCTAATTCCTCAAAACCCGTTTCTAATGCCTCATAACTTATTTCTAATGCCTCCAAATCCGTTTCTAATGCCTCAAAAATTATTTTTGGAATCAAATCTAAAACATAAAAGAGAAAAGTTAACCCTTAGAAAATTTATTACCTAAAGGCCGAAAACGGGAGTTGGATAGGAAGACTCGGCACTCAACGCCATGGGTCACGGCCTGCATCGTGGGTCACAGTCGGAGGGGGAGCCACGGCTGGGTCACCGTGGGTCTTCTTTTCTTCTTTCTTTCTCTAGACCGTGGCTCTTCTTTTCTTCTTTTTCTTTTCTTCATCCTATGCTACAGGTTGTAAGATAACTTTATGCAATTGGTCTGCTTTTGCTTATGTGGCAGTGTGTAATTGGGGGCTGTAAAACATGGCTTTTAAGGAGGCGTCTGACCAAAGTTTAATTCATAAAATTTTTGTTATTTTACTTTATTGACAAGGTAAGCCGATCCAAGTTTAGATTAGTTTGTCAAGTCAGTTTAATGGTATAGTTGAATGACAGTGGTGTGATATATATCATTAAGAGATGGCTTACCCTTCTCTAGGACAACCTTGTTAATCCATTGGCAGTTAGTTAATAAATAGAATAATACTACATATTACATTCACATGCCACCCTCGTTTCATTAGATTGATGTGGTAGTGCCTATCAATCCGACAAGATGGGTTAGTATGTAGCTCAGTAGCTTTATGAGATACAACTTTTAGAATAAAGCTCTCCTTCTAATTCATGTGAGAATAAAACTTGCATATAAAAATTACATGCATTTTGAATACATGCTAGTTAAACGCATATGAAGTTGTGAACTGCATTGTAAGCACATTTTATGGAAAACTATGTCCTTTCGATTAGGTTGAAAAAAAAAATCAACGTAATTTATTAAATTAGCATGTGTATATGATCTTCACTTAGATCTTTAACAAGATTAATAGAACATTTGATTATCACGAGTATTTTACATGCATTGAACACATGACAGCTTAATGCATGTGGAATAAAAAATTACATGTAAAATGCATTGTACATGCCTTTAAAGGAAAACTTTGTTCTTCTTTAAATTAGGTTGGAAAAAGAAAAAGAAAAAAAAAAGGGGGGAAATTTCACTTACCCTCCTGATGTTTGGTAATTTTTGCAGATATCTCCTAATGTTCAAAATATCTCATTTAGGTGTATTAAACTTTGGCTTTCTCTTACTTTGTCCTTTCCGTACAGAAAATTTTAATAGAATGTCAATTTTACCCCAAAATTACACGTCATTTTGAGAACAGTATAGTTATGGAGTTAAGGGTAAAATTGGAATTACGAAAGATTTTCTGTACGAAAAGGACAAAATGAGATAAAACCAAAGTTTGATACACCTAAGTGAAAGGTTTTGAACATTAGAGAAGTATCTGCAAAAGTGACCAAAATTCAGGGGGATAAGTGAAGTTTCCCCGAAAAAAATTCAACACATCATAACTATGTGATTATCACGTGCATTTTTAACATTCATTTATGCTCTTTTATCCCTATAAGGCTGTACCACAAATTTCTCTCTCAACGACCACCTGTCTCTCGCCTGATCTATTTACGTTAGACTTGTTTTGTGTTTTTGTTTGTTGTGAATGACTTGTTCTGTGTTTTTGGTATATATGTTGGCACAAATTTGGATCAAACCTTGATAAAGGCATGAGATTGCCAAATGCCAAATGACAACCCAACAAACATACAAAAAGTGGTCAAAAAGTGGGATGGAGATAGGAGGGCAATAAGCATATGAGAGGGTATTTAGCCCCACTTGAAGCACACGTGTTCGAATAGTTCGAGTAGGTGTTTGAGCTCTTTGCTCCCGTAGATGGAATTCAAATGTCTTTTCACATGAATTATTCATCTTGCATGTGATATTGACGGTTCATTGCACCCAAATGGACCCAAGAAATCGAAAAAAAGGAAAAGAACCGATAGATATTTTGAGCAATCTCGTCGCAACAAATATGACAAAGTCGGTTATAGGGTCTACTTCTCAAAATAATTATAAGCAATCTGCTCGATCACTTATTGGAACAAATAGGCTTCGTAATAATTCATACAACAAATTACTAAAACTCTGAATGCTTTAAAATTAAGTGTTTTTCCAATCTACCGTTGCCCACATCCATGTTTGATTATTAGTTTATGCGGCATTCACAAGTCTCTTTTTTTCTATCATGCGGACTGATGGACATGATTAAACAAAGTGTTTGATTTGCTCAAATTATTGTGTTTCCCGTGAGCACAAGCAAAGCCTCTAGTGCTCGACAATCTTGGACTCTCATTAAGAGAACCCGCACGCCTATATTTTTTATAGCTGTAGGCCTACTTTAACATATATATATATACACACATGTTGTCATGTTGTTGGTCTTAAAAGTACCTTAAAAGATTTTTGGAAATTTTCAATCCGTTTAAACCGATATCTTTCGTTCACTAACTTAATAGAAATAGTTACACGCTAATTGTGTAGTTGGTAACTTTGAACAACTGCTCAACGTCAATTATTCAAGTTATAGATTACTGTCAAATGAAAGACAGTAGTGTCAACAAAACTCGTTGAAATAATGACACGTGATATAATATGAATTATCAATCAATTTAAGGAAAATATATAAAACGATTTTAAAATTTAAACATGCTAACGATATGTATACGTGAATAAAACAAATTTCTAAGCAAATGTTTTGCAATCCAAATATAAGCTGGAGTCTTTTTCACCATAAATTCTATTTCTCATTCCATCAATGTCCATTGAGTAATGGTAATAGGACCCAACAGTGGCAAAATTTGCTGGAAATCATGTGGGTTGAAAATGGTCCGGGTCATGCCAATTAAATACCATCTCTTTATTAAATGGGTTGTGTGAATTGTTTTATCTGTTTTTCTTTTCTCAATTTGAATGGAATTGTTTTACCTGTTTATTTAAATGAATTGTATTGTGATGAATTGTTTAATTGAATGAGTTAAATTAATATTGACCCATAATCATATACTAAGAGCTCTAAATTATGGACTATGGAGTGTAAATTAAGCGGGTTTATATTTGATTACCCGACCCGCATTGCTGGCGAAACTACTGACAGACAAACTGGAACCTGCGTTATAAAATTTACGAAAAGTGAAAGGATAACATGACATGATTGACATGGAAGAAAATAGCAACAGCCACGCTCCAATGAGGGAAGTGAATTACAAACTCAGATCAAGTGATCATGAACAACAAAGCTGTGGCAAAGTTGACATAAATTAATTTTAAAAAAAAGATACACATAAATTATTTAATGGTCAAGATTTAATGATATTGTATTTAATAGTTTAAATTATGACACAATAAATATGTTTTTTTTTTTTTTACATCTTCACATAAGGAGAGGGGGAGAGGGGATTCGAACTAGTGATCTTCTCTTTATGAGGTGTGATTAACAACCGATTGACCTACCAATTGAGAACGATATAATAAATATGTTAACATGTCATTCCGAATATATTTACATTGCTAGATGAGTAGATGTAATAATATTAGATCCTAATTATAAAATGACTCATATCCATGAAACTTGTTGTTAGGCCGATGCCAATTTGCTTATTTTGATTGAAGAGACACTCTCGTTTTAAATCTATGACAAAGAATAATCAGCATCTAATAATGGGTTGCTTGTCCCTAAGAAGGAGGGGGATCAGCTCCTCTTCATTTCAATTTCAATTAGGGGGAGGGAACATATCCTCTCCATTTCAATTTTCGAAGGAGGCCACAGAACAAATCATCTCTACTTAAGTTGAAATAGAGATGAGTTGATTAATTATATTTTGAGGATAAAATTGTTCATAAAAAAACAATGGACTGGTTCCTTCCATTTCCCCAAGGGGAAGTAATAGGCACATTTAATGTCTCACTGGTCATGTCGATGTGGGGCGCATTTTAAAAAGGTGTTTCCCTTTAGCTTGTTGACGGGAAGTTTGGATGAACACGCGGATAAATGTGAGTATATAGGAGAAATGTTTTATTTTCAGTTTTTGTTCATCTTGGCATAAGAAGTGGACAAATTCACCATTACATATACGAGAGCCGATGAGTTTTACAGATTCAAAGCTGTAAATGTATAAAAAAGATGGTAAGAATCCATATAGATGGATGTGTAAAAAAGAAAAAGGCAACGAAGTGAGGGTGCAAGCGTGTAGTAAACGCGCGAGAAGACAGGGAGTGTGGAATGGCAGAATGATCAATGGGAAACATCATTGTCAATGGGACCAACTACCCAGAAGAGCTGTGGGGACGGAGAAAAGGTCACTTACTGCCACACTGTGGCATTCGCTTTTCTTTCTCACACAGCCTTTCGTGGTTTTGTTTCTTGTCATTGTTGTGTTGGTTGTATTTTGTTGTCTCAGCTTTAAAAGGAGTATTTTTTTCCCTCTTCACCTTGCCTATTGGCTCTTGCAGTTTCAATGCACACCAACAACACTCAACAACAAAAAGAAAGAACAAGAATCACAAAAACACCATAAGCTTCAGCAAGAACCCCATTTTCATTAACAAGTTTCAGCTTTTGAAGGGGAAAAAAAAATGCTTGCCTCATTTTATTCCATCAATGCTTCAAGATCTCTCATCTACACCCCCACTTTCCTTTTCATTGTCTTCCCACGTTTTTCCTCTGCTTGTGGTGTCAATGATGGTCCAGATCATCTTCTCTTGACGTTTCAACATCTGGGTTGATGAATGCCTGCTTTGAAGTCCCTCAAAGATCTGTGGAATAAGCTCTTGCAATTTTTCTGCTTTTGGGTATTCAGTGGCTTAATGATGAAATTAGGTGAGTACTGTTGGCGAATAATGTAGCTGGTTATTTTATTCTCTGTGTTGGCATTTTACAGTAGCTATTGAAGCCATTGTGCATGATTTAAATAAAAGAAATAAAATTCATTGCATTTTCGTTTTCCTTATAATATGTCATGTCTTCTGGGTTGTGCTTCATTCAAGATTTACATTGTTGCGGATCCGTTATACTCATATGAAAGAGAATTATCTTTGCTTTTAGAGGATATACCAGTCATTAGGCCTACAGCCAGATTGATAAGCTCAACATTGAATGATTGAATCGTTATGTATCTTCCTAGGTACTGGAATCCCCCTTGAGGGAATATAGTGGCATCTAGCCTGTGGTGTTTCGTTTTCTTTTTCATTGAGTTTTATTGTTCAATAGGTATACATTTTCTCTCATACTCTGGATTCTCCTGTGTGGTTCACTCGACAAGGCATACGTCCTGGTCAAAGATGATAAACCATTTTCCTATAACAATGGAGATTGCAACAGATTGCAACCATTGAACAAACCATACCTAATAGGATTGCATCCCAAAGCAAATTCATATATTAGCCATGCCAAGAATTATCCCATAAGCTCTTTCTGCTAGAGAAACGATATGAATTCGAAACTGATGCTCACAATCATGGGAGCCACTCTTCCATGAAGTCTGCCCCATTATACTAATTTACCCTGTTTTATATGGCATTTATTCATTCAGCATGTTGATATACATGCCATTTGGCCTGCCAGTTCTTTGTCTATATGTATATGACATTTAGATTTTCTTTTGCCAAAGCATCAATGTTTAATCAAATCGTGGAATATTTTCTACAAGCTTGACAATTAACACGACTCAGGTTCCCCAGAAAATGGCTTCTCCCTGGAGCAAAATTTGGATGGAAGTTTCAGGAATTTCATATCTGGTTGGTATTGATTTTTGACATCCAATGTTTTATGAGTACTTTTATGTTGCCTTTTTTGATAAGTAATTGGGATATTATTAAAAGCGTAAGGTGCCAATGTACACATGAAGTATACAAGAGAAGCCACTTAAAAAGAACAAGAAAATCATGGTAACCTAATATCCTTATATGAATGGATGAGCACCCTTAGAAGCCTTTGTTATAATTATTTTTCGAATTTCCTTCATGTTTCGCTTTAGATTGTAATTGTAGGATACCCTCGTTGTATTTAACATAGCTTCAATTTTGCTAATAAAATTTATCTTGCTATGCTACGGTCTCTAGTTTTTGAGGATGATTAAGTTGGAGTATTATCATATGCTGAAAGCATGTTTGCATCATATATCAGATGGATCTTTGACACTGTGTGATGAACAATACCATTATTTAGAAGATTTTAGACATCAAAGTTTGGGTTATACTTAAGTTATGGAAGCTTTTGAAACTTTGCATCAGTTCAGAGCTAAAATCTCAGATATAGACCTTAAGGTCGAAACATTTCAGGTTGACTTTGGTCCCCTTTAAGAATAATCTCAATTCAACTCAACTTTGGTCCCTTTGGAAGGTATCTATGCGCTTTCAAGTGCTTATAGATACATAAAGCTGTCTTCGTAGATTTACACAAGTCTTACATTTCTCAAGATTTCTTATTTTGAAGTTTGGGCATCCATTAGAGTATATATAGATTGTGACTTGGAGATTTTTATTTATTAGTTATATATATAATCATTATACTATTCCATTTTAGTCTTTATATCCACTTTTTCTTGTTCAGTTAAATTTCAAGGTTCATTTTCTACTTCCTTCAAATTCTTGTACAGCCAAATGCAGTGCTACTCTTGTCAATAAAAATTTTTATAAGATAGAAGTACATCTCATGTAGTGTTCAACTCTCAATGGGCTGTTAGGCCCTAAAAGTTAAAATTCTAAATGCTTTGGTTGTGAATATGAAGTGATATGCTACAGTAGCAGTTATCAATTAATGAATTGTAAAAGCCTGGGCTTATATGATTTTTTAGTTAGATAATTCCAAAATCAGCCCCATATCTCGATCTTCAAGCATATTTGCTGCCTAGAGCTGCAATATATGTTTGTCGCTTTCACTCTTTTTGACGAGTAAAACTATAAACCACTGAATATATTTTTATTAAAATGTAGCTCTTTGTTGTCTTCCTTCCCTCACATTCTGCAGAAGATCTAGCCTCCTTTCATATGCTGTTATTCTTATCGTTGCAAATGTATCAGTTGCATGATGTTATTGCTGAAGTTCCAAGTTCAAATCTGTATTTTCAAATTTTATAGAAAAAGAATTGTTTAGTACTTTTATATATATATATATAATTGTTTAGTCAGGCTGACAATTACTTGTATAACATATTTCAAACATGATTTTTATGCACATTTTTACCCATATTACAACTCAGGTTTTTCTCACAATGATATCAATCTATCTCCGGGGCAAAGCTTGGATGGAAGTTTCCGGAAGTCTAACTCTGGTTTGTACTAGTTGATTAGTTTGTATCTTTTTTATTATTATTATTATTATTATTTTTTAAAGCAGCTGATAGTTAGCTTTCCTCCATTTTATCTCATAGAAAATATTAGTTAATCTCAATTTCTGGATAAAGAAACTTATGACTCCCCATAATGTAAATGTTTACATGCTTTGAGTTCTTCTGTTATAAATCAAACTTAGATTTGACATACAAGAAATATATAACTCGGATGTTTGGGGTGAGAGTGGCTTGAGAAGGAATATCCGGTGATGGAGTGGATAAATCCCAAACTTTTCTTTATAATATGTGCAATAAGAGAAAAAAAGAACTGATGAATTTTCTTGTTTGTATTCTCTCTTTCACACATTTTTAATTACAAATCTCTTCATCTATTTGTTGAACACCCCATCAATGCTATAAGTTTGGCAAACTTTATCTGTACAGACTGGTGGGTTTGGAGGGAAGTGGTTAGTTGGAAATTGTGGAAGTCAGAAGCTTGATGTTCATGTTAGTAGGTGTTGCAGGGTGTTTGAGTTAGCATTTTCTGTGTCAAGGGATAATTTATTTTAGACTTTATTTGTTAATAGTTTTCCTATTCAAAGTGATTGAAATTTGGTGTCATGGTACTATTACTCATGCTATAATGATAATGAACTAGAATATCTATTGTTGATGTGTGTGTTTTAAGGTTTGTATTATTTAATTGAAGGTTGGAATATGTCTGTTTCCTCTAGGAGGTTTATGTTGCAAGGCTTTTGAGTCCATTAAGAGGTGTTGCTATTGTCTCTTCTAAAGGGAATACCTATCCTGTTGAAGTATGCAGTTTTAAGCTTTTGTTTTAAAGAGTCTCGTTGTGAATCTTTTCTTTCTTTTTTTCTTTTCCTTATCTTCTTAGAGATTTTCCATATGAAACATTGAGTTGCTGTTTTGAATCATTATTCAGCCTTCTATACCGTTCAAATAATCATTATGTACTCCAAACCTACACCATCTTTTTCAGTTCCGATTCATTCCTTAGATTTTCTACTGTAGATATACCTAGTTTTCATCGTAATGCTGGGTTCTCGAAAGATCTTCTCATCACCTTGTAAAGTCTAGAACCTTTATGCCTCATTATCCAGAGAAATTTTGAAAGTTGCCAGCCACATCTAGAGAAATTCTGAAAGTTGCTGGCCTTGTAGCATGTTGCAAGTAGTCTAACAAATTCTGTTGTCAGAAAATCATATGCAGATGTAAAAAACTGAAAATGGTTGCTGGCTGAAATTGACTGGGAATTTTGGCAGTTTAAATTTTACTTATTTGCAGTTCATAAGTCATTAATTTGCAATCTATTAATCTGCAAACAAGTCTAAAGTGATATGAGGGGGTTGAAGGAGTTTGCTTAAATTTAAAAAAATGGTATCAAAGAGTTACAAATTTGTTTTCCAGGCTTCATTAATCCTGTAGAAACAATTGGAAGGATATTATGGATAGAATGGAAGTAGAATGGATGAAGTGGAGACCTACTTTTCGATTTTTTTACAATTGATGAATGAAGGGAATATCTCATAAGATAACTAGAAGACATGCCGTTGTATGTGGTTTGAATTTGGTGGGCTGCTGGGAACTGACATGTCCAAGACATTATCAAACCAAATTGATGACAACGAAATATGAGTGGGAAGCGTATATTTTCAGATGCATGAGTGCCAAACTGAAACATATGAAGGATTAAGCAACAATGAGAAGTTAGATTTAGCACCAAATTGGGGGAAAAATCATAGAAGGTTGGCAGAGGTGGCTTCTTATTATGTCAGGAAGACCCATGACCGCTCTTCTAAGGTCCACTAATTTGTTTATTTTCTTTTAAGTTGAAGCCATATTGTGTGATAATAACTATGGCGAGATGAAGTGCGAAGTTGAAAAGGAACTAATGTTGATGAGACCAAATGCTGAAAAGGAAATATTCTTGGAGTTTTGTTAGAAAAGTGAAAGAAAAAAGGCAAAATCAGTTCATGCAACCCAAGCACGGGGACACGCCCGCTTACAGAGACACACGTATACTGATACAAAGTGCTTAGTGGGTTCCATGACATTTCTCTTCCATTCCCATGCCTTCCTGCTTTCTTGGGCAAAGTTTCCTAGTTTTAAATTTCTATTTAATGTGACATGGGTATTAGCTTGTGTTTCTATTATGTTTATAATTATTCTTGATTTTTTGGTTCTAATATCTTTTCAAGTTTTCTCTCTGGTACTGTCTTCTAAGTGGTGCATCTATTACTTTTTTAATATATTTTTCTGATTACCATACTAATAGAAATGACTAATGTTTTGGTTGCTGTGGGATGCAGTTATCTCTACTCATAGTATCTCTGGCATTTCAGCTTCAAGCAAGTTTGTTCCTACTTCCAAAAGAGTGTTTAAAGGGCTAAAGGACTATGGAAGGAAACTTGTCAACCTAGAACTTTTCACAGAAAGTCTTGAGGATTGGGTTCTTGAGAATTCATGTGCAGATTCAGCCGATGATGAGCAGTTCTTCGATTGTCCCTTTCTGATTGATGAACTGTGCAAGCTTGATTTGGCACTCGAGGGGGTTTTATTTCAGCAGTTGTTCCGCATGCCATGCTCACCTTCTCAAACAGATGATCTTAAGAAGAGGAGTATCTTGCACTAGAAGACTTCCTTCATGTTGTCGCCAATGGCTTGTGGCGTACTTTTTGGCATAAAAGTGGACCCTTGCCATTCTTTGTATCTTGTCCACGTCATCCTGGATCTAAGTTTTATACTGTAGAAAAGGCAATATCAAGGGGAAGGCTTCAAGAGCTAAGTGGTTTAGCCTTATTGTCAAAAAGTGGTAGTAATTTGCAAGTTCACTGGGATCAAGTGGTGGAGTTTGTATTATTTAAGTCAGATATACTGTCAGGAAATGAGTTGAAATTATCTGCTCACACCATTTGTGAAGCCCTATTTTATGGTTTTCATATACTTGTTTCTAGGAGTTTGAGCAAGATCAGTACTATTAACAGTGATTCAGTTTTCCTTCTGGTTCTGGATTCTCAATATGGAGCGGTGGTAAAACTTGGTGGTGATCTTGGCAAACTTGATTTAAACTCATCTAACCCATACCAGGCTGTGGCTGAATGGATAAAAGCTCATGCTGAAGTTTGTGTTTCCTCGGTGGATCGGATATGGAACAAACTGGGGAATGCAAATTGGGGAGATCTGGGAACCCTGCAAGTACTTTTGGCAACTTTTTACTCCATAGTTCAGTGGAATGGACCACCACGAAGGTCGATAGCCTCATTAGCCTCGGATCATAGCCTCCGGCTTCAGAAACGGAGGATAGAGTGTCGCCTTAGTGAGAATGAAACTGCAATTGTTCCCTTCCAACAGTCTACCCACCAACATGGAGAGATTGTTGAAGTTGACCAGAATGATAATTCATTTCTGAAAAAAGAGGCATTGCGTTTGAAGCTAAAGAAGGGAGAGATATTGCTCTTGGATGATCAACGGCAGGGCCAGAAAAGTTTCCAAATACAGGAGTCTCTGTTAGGAGGGAACTCTTTTCTCTACAGTGCTGTTTCTCTTGATTATCCCACAGAGTTGTTGTCCTTATATGTAGGTGCCCATCCATCCAGACTCGAGCCATCTTGGGAGGATATGAGTCTCTGGTACCAAGTACAGAGGCAAACAAAAGTACTAAATATTTTGAAGCAGCAGGGAATTTCAAGCAAATATTTGCCTGATATAATGGCCTCCGGCCGCATTTTACATTCTGGTTCCTGTAAGAAGCAGAGCCCAGGAGGGCGATGTGATCATCAATGGTGTGGGACTCCAATACTTGTGACATCTCCAGTTGGGGAGCCACTTACATACGTTGTTGCTCGGGAAGGCTCGTTCTCCTCTGAGGAAGCAATCCGCTGCTGCCGAGACTGCCTAGCTGCTCTCAGAAGTGCAGCTATGGCCAGTGTCCAGCATGGTGATATTTGTCCAGAAAACATAATACGTGTTGTTGACATGCAAGGTCCAAGAAACAGATTTTTTTATGTCCCAATATCATGGGGACGCGCAGTTCTGGAAGACAGGGACAGCCCAGCTATAAATCTGCAGTTCTCATCGTCTCATGCGCTTCAGCATGGGAAACTTTGTCCAGCATCTGATGCTGAAAGCCTCGTTTTGCTCCTCTTTTTTATTTGTGGGGGAAGTATAGAACAACAGGATTCTATTGAATCTGCTTTGCAATGGAGGGAGACAAGCTGGGCAAAGCGTTTTATTCAACAGCAGCTTGGTGAGGTTTCAGCTCTCTTAAAGGCATTTGCGGATTATGTGGATAGTCTTTGTGGAACACCATATCCAGTTGACTATGATATATGGTTGAAAAGATTGAATAGAGCCGTGGATGGCTCAGATGATAGAGGTAAAACGATTGAAGAAGTAGCCATAACTTTGAGATTAGAGGATGTTGCTGAGTCTTCAGGAACCTCTGGAGGTGGTCCTTGAGTTTTATGCCAAGGCAGGGATGAGCTTTGGAGGTTTGCTTTTTGTAAGTACATTTTCTCCAAAACGCTCTTGGGATTCTCAGATTTACAGTTCGATAATTGCTCATATTGAAGCTAAGCTGATTGCTGTTTCTAATACGTTGTAAATTTACTTTTTAAGTTGTAATTATACACCAACCTTGTCCTTTATGGGCTTCTGCTATATGATTGAAAGTTGGACCAACTTCAGGCCTACCTCTGAGGAATCCCATAAGAGAGGTTAGCCCAGTATTGGCATCATGACCATTTTTGGCAGCCGTTATGCTGAACTGTTCTCTCTGCTGCTAATAGAGAGCAACAATTATTTCTGCTTGGAGAGATTCCTGTTTCTTTTTTGATTAATCTCCTTGTACATTCTTAAGTTATTGATGCCTTGTTCTTCTGGTTCATGAGAGATTAATATGGTATTGCTCAATGAAAGAGGGGTGATTATTGTAAGAGGTGGAAAAGTTCAAGCTAGTCATGTGCTGTGAGCCTATGAGCTCGGTCAGGTTTTTGAGGTTTGTCTTTGTCATCACTTCTGCTTCAACTAATAAAGCAAAATTCTCACTTTTTATTTATCCAAAAGTTAATAATGTTATTGTCTTCGTCTGTAATATGCATTAACTGAGTATGGAATCTAATAAGGAACAATTGTGGGACTTAGCACCCATGCCGCTACTCAATGTGGGCCATCCATTCACCCAATGTAGGAATAACTCTTTTGGGTGTTAAACATCCATTATATAAGGATTCAAATCCCGTGCAATGGACAACCTCATTGCACACGATCCCCATCGATTAGATAATTACTTGCCGTGTTCCTATCATCCATTAAGTCCAAGATTAATCAGAGATTAGGTTAACTAATATTGGGTTGAAAGCCACCAGGAAGTCCTAGTGGCTCCCTAACTTCTTGTTGAAGTGTAAAGAAAGACAAACTTGTGTCCAAGGAATTTGTTTCATGTTAGGTTGGTGGCAAGACAATTACTGGAACTTAGGTTTTCTGTATTTTTGCAAGATTATTTGCTTCTCCAATATCATAAAACTATACTCTTCATATGATTTTCTTATTGCACATATCTTGTTAAATACACACCCATCCTTTGAAAAGGATATCTTAGTCCATTAGATAATTTCTTGCAGTGTTTCTTCTCACTCATTAAGTCCTAGTGAGCTTGATGCGCCACTTTGTAAAAATGAGATAATCTTTATCTTCCGGCTGGCAACAATGAAGAGAACTTTATTTTATTCAAAAATAAAGTAAACAAGGACAATCAATTAAAAAAGTAGCATTCTTTAAAAATGTTATCTTGTACGAGAAGTTATCTCTACAAAAATAGAGATTTCCTTTTGTTTGTCTTGTTATTTTTCATTCCTCTATAAAAAAAAACAACCAACTGGTTTTTTATCTTGCAGTACCTCAACGCGGCATTAGAGTGAAAAGGGTTAAAGAAAAAGTTTTATGGGGCGAAAATGCAAAAGAGAAAGGCCTATTTGTTCTAAGGAATTTGCTTCATGTAGGTTGGGGGAAACTGGCAATTCAATTGTTGATCTTAGGTTCTCTGTATCTTTGCAAGATTATCTGCTTCATTACAAGACCTATCTGCCATAATTAATCTTGCTTTTGAAGTCATAACTTGATTCCCACAAAAATGTCACCAGCACACTTTGATCCATATCATTTGATAATTGTTCTTGGTTTCATAGAACCCTTGAAACGATATCATTTTAGCAATTGTTTTTCATTTAGATGTTAGAGAATCAATACAGCAAGAAAGAAATCATTACTAGGAACTTCAAATGAACTATGCATAGGCAAGTTAAGGAGCAATCATAGCACCACACAGTCAGAGACACAGAGTGAGAGTGAGATAAGGAAAAATTTTGAATTAAAGAAGCATTAGTAGACATGGGGAACGATGGAAATAGAACTATCATCTCCAATGGTCTCTTTGATTTATGCTTAGTAGGGCCTTATGATGTTCAAAGTATTCAGGATCTATACAATATCGAATTGAAATTGTGTGAAATATCTAGAGCTCTAATTTAGGCTGTTCATTTTAAATTATGCCACGTCTTATTACAAGTTAAAAACTTAAACTTTCTTTTTTGGATAGCTATCGTCACTCTTATCGCTACACCGCCATTATCAATATCCCACCATAACTATTATTAGAAGTGTCTAGTCACTTTTTTGACTACTTTAGCCATCCTTAATCACTATATTAGTTTAACAACCCAAATCAGTTAAAGGGGTGGGCGGCCACCACAAGTAGTGGTGGTGGTGGGAAATTGATAATGGCAATTTCAATTAAAAAAGACAAAATTTAAGTTTTTAAGATGCAGTATGACGTAGCATAATCTAAAATGAACGACCCAAATTAGAAATATTACACAACTAGCGCACAATACTTAGGATATTGAGTGCAATCTTGATGAGTTGATCCCTATTCATCTTACCCTTTTGTCACATGTTGAAAAGAAGAACATTTTTTTTAAAATAATAATAATAATAATAATTTAGAAAATGACCTATTTTCTTGGTTATATATTGAAGAAGCAACCTTGTCCCATTGGAGGTTGAAGAACACATGGTCCCGTGGGCCATGTTTGTACAGAAACTATCTTCCAAAAGTGTAGTCTATACAATGAAAGCACGCATCGGTCTTTTCCCGGCAACTCTCCATGGAAAGGTGTCTAACACGTCCTGCTTTAGTCTCCTTCACTAATGCAAAATTTATATAATTAATACAGAACAAAAGGACAACATGTACATTTCGTAGCATTCCTATGACCCAGTTTACGGCTTAACAACGTTGTCTCAAACTGAAAACCGTCTATTAGAAAAGGAATAAAAAGAAAAAAAAGTGTTCACAACGCCACATGGTCTTTGATCGGCATTCTCTACAATTTTCTGTTTGGACGGTACGAGGATCCGATGGAGACATCCTGTCAAAATAGTTCTTTTGTTCAAGGTTTTATCGGGAATTTCACACAATCCGATTGAGGGGAACAGAGAATTATGGAGGATTTGAATCCAATGTTTTCATTTTCAGTAGCTATGAAATGAGAGTGGCTACGGATGTGTTTACTAAATAAACTTTATTTTATTTTATTTATTGTAATCTCTCTTTCTTTTTATTTTTCTTGTCTTTGTCAGTTGAAAATAATCTTCTTCTATCCTTTTTCTTTTTCTTTTCTTTCTTTTTCTTCTTCTTTTTTTTTGGGGTTTAAATTTGGTCCGAATGAACTGCCACCCTAGTGGGCGACGACACAATGAAAAGAACTATACCATGAATTAATAGAATGGAAAGACTATCATGGCCCAACTTTATTTATTTATATTTTATTTTTATGAATACTATCATGGCCTAACTTTATCAGTCAAGATTCCCAACTTCAAAAAAGAGAAACTATGAAAAGAAAAAGGAAGTTAGGTTGAAAGAAAGATAAAAATAATTAATTAATTATTGAAGCACTACGATTTGTTTTCCCAGTTCTTTAATTTGCTATGAATGGCTGGTTTTTTGGCCAAATTCAGAGAAATATATTAATTAGGAAAATGTTTAACAGTTCCTGAAAAGTTTGAATGTTGAAACACATTTTATTTATAATACCAAATTTCTATTTTTTTCAATTGTTTATTTTCATGATTGGTAAAGTCGATCTTGCAGATAAAACTTGTTTAGCAACTGATATATATCATCGATTTAGATGTAAATTTAGACCAAATTTGTTTGAAACTACTTTTTTCTAGGTTGTATGAGACTACATTTGTTTATGTACTTAATTTTTTGGATGGGTTTTTAAAAGTGTGGGGAGGTTTTTTTTTTTTGAAAGGGAGGTATGTTTGTTTCTACTTAAACTATTACATGGTAAGAATCATGACTACCCTATTAGTTTGTAAATATGGTGAGTGTCATGTGAACAGTCACGTGATATTCTACATTTTAGTAGCCGATATAATAACCAATTAAATATTATACAACGTGAATTGACACATCACTTCATAATGAATTTTTAATAAAAGTCGTAGTATCTCAACTAGCACACTCAATTAATTAACTAGGAATGACAACCTCAAATCCTCAAATAAGGATTGAAAATCAACAGAAATATTTTGTGGACACTTAATTTTGAAGTGCTCAGACCCTACATGAACTCACATTTTTGCCACCTATCTCAAAGTGATGTGGCCGGCGGCCACTTAAATTAGGAAAACTCAGTACAATTCCACCAGCAAAATATATAATTAATTAAAGGCTAACTTGACTAATATTGGATTGAAGGCCGAAAAAAGGAGGGTCCTAGCTAGGGATTATTAATCAAATTAATATATAGCCATGAACAAAAATGAAAGCCTATCTGCGTCGAAGACTCCAAGGGATGCACGTCTTGTTCGGTTGGTGGTGATCAGATCAGTCCATTATTGATCTTAGGTTCATTGTATGATTGCCCTGTGCTCATCATTTATGACACTTTGTGAAATGATTAAGCGAAAAATTTTAATTTGTGATAATCAGTGATTGAGTTGTCAAATAATGAATTAATAACGCTTAAATATCTTAACAAAAAAGATAAGCATAAGAATTTGGCATAAGTTTTGAGGTTATTTTCGGAATCAGATTTTTATTTTTTATTTTATTTTATTTTCAAAAGAGTCAAAACTTAGCTCATATAAAGGCATATAGCTTGTATTATTTTTAATTCAATTTTTAAATATAATTTTTTTTTTTAAGTTATTATCTATTTTCTTAGGGGTGATTTGAGTTTTTCTTTTTTTCCCCAATCTTATTTTCTTCTTCTTTTTTAAAGTTAATTCGTCAATTTAATTAATATGTGACTGACTTATCAATTATACACTTTAGATTATTTCATCAACTTAAGTTTGTAAGGGTAATGTACCACCCAAACATTTCCCATTTGGATAGATTGATTAGATTCCTCAAAATGTTATAATATATGTGTTACTGTGCATAAGCAAGAATACAATGAATAACGCACCTGAATTAATAGCACCGGTGTAAGCAAAGGATCACTATCTTCCAACTAATACCAAGCAAAAGATTTATATAATCAATATATATAATATTTGAAAAACTCTAAGGAGAGTGTGAACCTTAATTAATTAAGGATTCATCATGATCTTTGAAACACTCGTAGATATTGTAACCAAATTTTGAAACAAAATCATCCACGTGCTTCCAATCAAATTGATAGCGTGAAAGATAAATAATAAATTGCACACAAGAATGGCGTCTTCTTCCATACACAACACAACAAGTCAAAAGCTTAAAGGATATTGGAAACACTCTAAAATTCAATTATTACTCAGAAAAGTTGAATTCTCATTACAACGGTTCTTCCTCTTAAGATTCCGCTCGAGCGGACATCTAACAGGGTGTTTTGTACTAATTTTGTTCGAATAGAGGTCTTAAAGATATTTAACAGAGTATTCTGTGAGAGTAATGTTAGAAACCATCTTTTTATCTTCAACTTTAGGAAGAAAAAGATGATCCCTAACATTATTCATTTTGTATTAGCCTCCGTTCAAGCAGAAGTCGAGCTGACATCTAGCAGAATACTCGGCACCCCTCTCAACATCAAGAACCTTCATTAAAATGGACTAAAGAATTTGCATTTATCATTGAAGGGCAAAAGCTTAGAATCTACAGGATTTCTTTGTATGATTTCCTTACTAGATGATATCAAAATCTGATAATGTAATTATTACAAGTTCTATCTTTTCTTTGGTATATATAATATTCTTCCCCCCTCGTATGAACCAATAAAAGTATCATATATATATACACTTTTTGTCCAGAAACGTCTTGCAATTTGCAAACGTGTTCGAGATTTCCAATCGTGCGCTACAAGTCAATTCCATTTTACACGTTGCATCACATTCAGATATTTTACTCAGCTTGCGTTTACACGTTGGGTTTGGATTGTTTTGCCGACCACTTTAATTAAATGGGTCCGACCTCTCGACGCTAACTCGATAATTTCATATTTAGTTCATGAGTCGTGTAAAAACATTGTCAATACTAAATGTCGTGTATCGATTCACACCATTCAATCATAATCTATTAATTTTGTGTTACATTTATAAATAGTGTTAGATTCAATAAAAATAGTACCCATGATAATTAAAAGGTCACTTTTCTTGAAAGAGCACTTGTATTTAATTTTATCATGAAAACTTTTTTCTGCAATGACTCTTGTTTTGTTTTACCTAGTGGGGATAGATTGGGCCTCTACGCGAATTGCACATTGGCATCCACTTGTGTGGAGGGTCCTTGGCTGAAGAATAATTAAAATGCCTTAGAAAAGTACCCCTTCAATTGTATGAAAATGTTACTCTATATATGTGAATGGAAATGATCCACCACATGCAATTAAGCTCGGAAATTTTGGACCCATATATTTCTCTATGGATGCTTCTTCTTCCAGGTCAAGAGTCAAGGTGTGTGTGTTTGAAACCATTGGTGCTTTGGGTTTGAATAAGTCTTGAGGCTTGACCTTGGAGATATCTTGAATGAAATGATTTGCCAATTAATGTCATTTTCATGGCTTCAACTTGTTTTTGGTAAAGTTTTTAGAAGTGTTTTTTGTTTTAACTTATAATGTGGAAGAAAAATCAACGTCCCGAAACGGCCGGTACTCAGTTTCACGCTCAACTGTATCACTCTTGACTAATCCTCTTAATAGAAATTATAGGTTGATAATCATTTTTGACCATCTTGATTTGTTTTCATGCCTATATTTATCAAGGCCTTCTTCCTATCTTGCTGGAGCTCTCCCTGTTCTTTTGGGGGTTAGTTTTTATAAACCACTTAAAAAGGATACCATTGAAAAAGTCTTATTTTTAATCTCTTACAAATTCAACATTAAAATTTATTCTTTAGTTTTTTTTTAGTCCCAGTCTAAGGCTACTGTGCCTACACAATGAGAGATGTTACACACCTTCCTTGAACTCTCTGTATAGGCAAAATTAGATCCCAACTCCCTTTCAACTGCAAAATTAGATTTTTCCTCAACTTTATAGCAATCAAACCATTCAAAAAAATAATTAACAAATCTTGACTGCCATCTAATCTGATCACTTTATTAACGGTGAAGATCGCTTCCCACAAAAAAAAAAATTGTAAAAAATTATACGAGATTTAGAAGACTGCCTCTAGTAAAAAATAGCTAGAGTTCTTCCCCAATCTTGCAATTTTCATTGTTAATTTTTGTACAAAAATCTCCAGTGAAAAAAGAAAGCAAATCGTACAACATAGGGTAACTCCATAGTCAAAAGACATTCCATTTTGATCAAAGGTAAAATACTCGTTTCTCCTCCACTATATTTGCAAATCATTGGCAGAACCACAACAATTAATAGGTTGGCAGACAGCCAGTACAAACAAAAATAAGCAATTACCATGGATTGCTTCTCATTTTGATCAATATACTCATAGAAGCAAAAACATTATGTACAAGTCTAAGCTCTAATCTAATGATTACAACATATTAAATAAAGCTTAATTTGAAGCTAATAGAAGCTAATGATCTATATATATATGATCAAGAAACTGGAACCCCATCTGTATTGCTATTGATCAAGCAAAACCTGCTAGGCTTGGCTGGAAATTCCTCCTCCTATGGAGATCATGGCTGGAGGGCTTGATCATTTGGAGGAGAAATGCCCTGAATGAATTTGCCTTTGCAATCACGGTCAATTCCCATCGGCTAGGCGAGACCCGTACCGCTCGCCCGGCGGAGGGGCGGCCGGGACGGGGACTCCGGTGAAAGCTGCACCTGAATGAGCCTGGATGGGTGGTGGGTGCACACAAACATGTCCTGCTTGTGGCTTGTGGCTTTGAATGAGGAGGTGCACTTTTTGTGGCCATGGAATCAATGGTTCGTCTCCTAATTAAGAACCTGGCGGTCTTTTTGGCGTGCCAAACTGGTTGGAAGCAATGGGATTGTATGCTTTATATAGCTTCTTTTGGGTTCCCTTATTACCTTTATGACCCTAGCTAGTATCATGTTTTGAGTTCTCCCATATTACCAACTTGCCCTTCTTGCACCTTGCTCTCTATTAATTTTCAAAGGGCAAAATAGTCTGTCAACTTTTATGGTACGTCTATACAAATATATATGAAGCTACCTGGAAAACGCGAAGGTCGACAGTTAATGTAGGACAGCTTGACAATCGATCAAAGAGTGACTAAAAATTATTCTGTTGCCTTGTGGTCCAATCACATTGACGGGACGGAACCAGAATTTTTCATTTCCAAAATGACGGGATGGCCGCTCCTAATTCCGTCCCTGACATCGACGTTGCGCCTCACCGGACCGGAAGTTTACACCTATATAGTAGAAATTTCAAAATGGGGGACGACCATCCATAGTTCCATCCCTGACATCAACGCTGCACCTCGTCATCAAAAAAAAAAAAACGCTGCACCTCGTCAAGGGGTTGATGATGTGTCGCTTTCTATTAAAGCACGTTAATGATAATAATGTTAACTAGAATGTTGGGTGATTCCGTTTTGGCATGCAAGATAATTCTCAGGATTGGATAAGTTTTATAATATGTTAAAGAGGCCTGCTATGCGGCTGGCAAATTGAGGCAGCCATGCGTAGGCTTTTTTATTTTTAAACAAATTTTTTATGTTTTTTGCATTATATGTTTGATGAAATGTTTTGAATTGTATTTTGAGATATTTGAATAATATTAGCTAAATTTTCATGAGTTAATATTTGAGTTTTAATACTTTAAAACTCATTTTTTGATTTAAAACTAAAACTAAAGGTGAAAGGTTAACTCTTTAGGGATGGTATAATCTAAAAGGATTTGGTAATTCTAAATTTGGTGTTAATGCCTCAAAATTCGTTTCTGGATTTAAAACTAAAATTTAGGGGTGTAAAGTTAACCTTTAGAAATGGTATGACCCTAAATGATTTGGTCATTCTAAATTTGGTGTTAATGCCCCAAAACGCTATCTTAGTTTTATATAGTTTTGCTGATATCAATTTATCAGTGATTCATGAAGACCAATGAATTTGATATATAGTTTAATCAATATTTGATAAATGATTTTAATTTTAAATTTGGTAGACATTTTCCCCTTTAACATATTTCCTACTCAATTAAAATAAAACAAAACATGGCAGCTGAAAAGCTCTGCTCTATGTTAAGATACAAACGCTACTACAAGTTGAATAATATATATATCATTTATTAATGGGTCAGAAATTTTTCTTCAGCAAGGCTTGGTTTGAGAGAGAGATTAGCTTATAAGAAGAGATGGTGGCTTGAGAGAAAATTAGGTTAATTAAAAGAAAAAAAATGATAAAAATAAATAAATTTGAAGTTAACATCGTTAAATTCACTTAAAAGTCGCATGTACCTCTCAAATGATATAAGATAGATGTGATTTTATTAAACGGGTTTGTAACTAAATTTTATCTGTTTAAATAGGTATGTGTACTTTTTCCTATAATAAATTTCTTTTAGACGCTGCACTACGGAACAAATTTTATGATGCTAAAATATAAAACTTTAACCAAATTCACATATTTCAAAAGCTACCATAGTTTTATAATATGTTAAGATACAAACGCTAGTACAAGTTGAATAATTCTCACATTCAGATTTTTAAAAAACCGGTTCATTCTTAAAAAGCCAGTTTAACATTATAATAAAATGGATAATATTAAGATTAAACTGATTCGACTTTTATATATATATATATATATATGATTAGTTTGTAAGGTAAATTAGAGAATCAATTAAATTATTATCAAATCAAAGAATTTCTCTCAAACACTCTACGAGCTTGTTTTATATTTTTAGTCAAAAGATGTAGACGCTTTTGATTGTTGTTACCAAGCCTTCCGCTAGGCCAACTAAACTACATCTATTCACATATTAATAGTTTTATCATATATCCTTTCTGGTTGCAATAAGACTTAGATTTTTATTTTTATTATTATTATTTTTTTCTTTCTAAAAGACACGTTATAAAGTACCAAATAATTGTAGAAACTTGTAACCCTAACTAAGGGGCATGGCTTCAACCCTCATTTATCTAAGGAGTTATAATATTCTTGTCCAATGAATCGGTGCTTGTTATGGTATGACCAATAAAATGCTTTGGTATATATTCAAAATTCTTAATATCTATTTCATATTTAGCTTTGACAATTCTATTGTGGCATTTCATGTTTTTAAGGAATGGTTGCGACTCGCAATGTCGATGTGTTCTTTTTTTTTATGAGTACTGAGCACTCACTGCAGGCTCTTTAAACACATTTTTTTGTTAGTTTGAAGAGTCCATTTAACAAAAAGAGCTAAAAACACAAATTTTCAGCCTCTTCATTTTAACAAAAAACTTAATAATGTAAACAGTATTTATTCAAACTTAACAATTACTATTCAGTCTCTACTCTTTAAACAATTATATTTTCTCTCTCCACCTTTTTCCTTTTTCTTTTTCTCTCTCCTTTTTTTCTTCCGCAAGTCTTTTTGTTTTCCCTCCGCAGGATTTTTTTCGCTTTTCCCTCTCGGATATCAGGTCTTTTTTCTTTACTTATTTTTGGAGCTCTTTTTTTTTTTGAAGGAGCTATTGTTTTAGACTCTACTGTTTTCTCTACTTATTTTTGGAGCTGTTATTGTATTAAGCTCATTGTTTTGAAAATATGAGCTAAGATTTGACACAGAAAAATATGATTTGTAAAAAATTACGAATTTTAAAAATATTACCAAGAATAAGACAAATATTAGTCAAATAGACCATTAAGAAAATATAAATATTCAAAACATAAAAGTTAAAGAAAGAATAAACAAATCTTTGAAAATAATATTTTAATGAAATAGTGAAAGTGAATTGTTAAAGTAGAGAGGTTAAAAAGTGTATTCTAAAAAGGTGAGTTGTTAAAATAACAAAATATGTACTTTTTGTTATTTTGAAGAGCCAAATTTAAAGAGGCTGCTGTGGATGCTCTTATTGAAGAGACAACGTATGCCTGCATTTTTTATATTCATTCTTGAAAATTTAAAATAGAAAAAGAGCAAATGAGAATTTATCTTTTCATGCTCTTTCGTTGTAACGTTACCTCTTGATCAACTAGTTGAAAAATGAATTTTATGACTTTAACCAAAACTAAAAGACAGAAAAAATAAAAACAAAATGAAAACCACAAGTAAAACTTCTCTATTTTGCCACATAAATTGTTGTTAAGATGCTATAAATTGTGGTTTAATACAAGACTTCTAAACAACAAAAAGAATTCAAAGAAGAGATGGGTGCAATAGCTAAAAGGGTTATTAAAGGATTTGTTTTGGTGATGATGGTGGTGGTGCTGACCATTCTAGTTCACGTTGTGGCGCTAGCAAACAACCCTTCCGTAAGAGTGTTGGAAACAGGCCTTGGGGAACAAAAGAAGGTCGGTAGGGATACCTCCACGTACATATAAACAATGTTTCAAAAAATGCCTCAAGGAAAAACTGCAAAAGCCCTAAGAATTTGAATTCGGTACAAGATAAAATTCATAATTCACATGAAAAATTGGTTTAAGTTAGTTTATTCTGCCATCTACTAAACCGAATCAATATCGAAACAGTATTTTTATTCTATTTACTTACCTCCAAAAGTGTCGGTCATCGATTTGTGACAATTCAGTGGCAGTCAATAAACAATTGGTAGGTGATAAACGCTTAATCTGTCTAAGACCCCCATTTGAGACCGCAATACTCCTCCTCGAGCTTAGGTGAGGTTGTAGACTTATAGTTTAAGTATTTTGATATATTAAGATGTAGTTTAGATAAATATTTTGCGGTGGTGATGGATATTGTGTAACAATTACAGCTAATGTGATATGATTACTTGATAAATGCGAATTGTGTCGATAGTTGCAAAGAAGAAAAAGGGAGGAAAAATGATTAGACTTAGCCAAGTACTCCTCACGTAAGTCGGTGAGGGTGGGGGCTAAAACCCCTGGTTTGGTGCTTCTACTCAACCACATTTACCTTATCCACCCCTAAAAGATTCCTAACACGTAATAACGTCGGCGTGGGCAAACAAACAACGACAATGACAGCTCACCAGCCTTTACATTTTGGTCTCATTGTTTATATATATATATATATATATATATATATAAAGGCAGATTTGCGGTGATAGTCAACCTGATAAAATAGTTGTGAGATAAAAATATAATTTATATATATATATATATATATAAAGGCGGATTTGCGGTGATAGTCAATCTGATAAAATAGTTGTGAGATAAAAATATAATTTTTTTATATAATATATATAAAGGTGGATTTGCGGCGATAGTCAATCTGATAAAATAGTTGTGAGATAAAAATATAATTTCTAAGTGTTACTTATTACGTTAATCATTATGTACTAAATTTAATTGTGGCTGAAATAACAATTCGTCTAAACTGACACATCAATTTATAAGAAAATTCTAATAAAAATTGTATTATCCAAATAGAATCATTTTTCCGTCACAAAATATTAGCCATAGTAACCTCAAGGGGTTGGTCCAATTGGTGAAAGTCTTGGCCTTGATGACATCCCAATCAAATCTAAGGTTTGAATTCTTTGAGCGTAAACAATTCTTCAAAGCTATTTCTATGGCAAAGCTGAGTTTTACCTTATCCGTATTGGATTGCATGAGTTTGAAATTTATTTTCAGAAGCATATACATGAATACTTTCAGAAGCAGATACACGAATTTATGCCTACCTTATCAAAATTTATGCCTACCTTATCAAAATTTCCCAAAAATAAAATAAGTTTTTTTTAAAAGGTATAAAATGAAATGGAGTGTCACAAGAAACTTGGTCATTGGCTTGTACGGTCGGTCGTATAGCATAATGTTGCTTGTAGACATGTATGCGTGTTGTGGAAGAGTCGGTCGTTTGGCCGTTGCTCAAGCCTCATTGATGTTGATTGACGTTGAGGATATGTAGACATTTGCACAAGGTAATAGATCATGGAGGAACGTAACGTAAATCTTATACACTAAATTTAGGCAAATTTCTAGTTACTTTTATTTATTTATATATATATTATGGAGGAACGTAACGTATATCTTATACACTAAATTTAGGCAAATTTCTAGTTACTTTTATATATATATATATATATATATATATATATATAAAGGAACTAGGAAATAAAGCAGGGAGTTGGTTACAATCAGGAAGTAAAGTTTGGCTCAAAGTTTCAGTTGAGTGAAAGCTTGTGCCTTACAATGGTAGGAGAGTCCTCTATTTATAGAAGCCCTCATACATATAAATATATATATTAGTTCTGGATCGTTTGGTATATATATATTGCAATGGTCATCTTTTTTACATTCCTTTAAGTCACCTTGTTCTCATCATAGTAGCAAGCAGACTCTACAGACTATAATGTTCTGTTTTAACAATTGTCTTTCAAGGTAGCTATTTTATTGGATTTCTATTCAAGATACAGTAAACTTGGCCATTTTATAACTCATTTTTAGTTATTTATTTGTCTTTCATTATACCATTGTATTTTTTGTTTGGAATTTATTGTTGGGACATCAATCCCCTCTTGTTTTATGTTTTCTCACTAGACATCAATTTGTATGTCCACGTGTACTGCATATTAGTATTTTTTTAATTAAATTCGGTTATTTTTTCAGATTTGATTTTTGTGGTTTTGATAATAATGAAATGATATGTAAAATTAAATATCGTATAATTTATTTTTATTTTAAACAAAAATTAAAAAATATACATATTTTTTAAAAATTGGAGGTAAACCACCCCAATTTGGTTTGAACCGAATAAATCCACCAAAATTTTCTTTCTTTTTTTAAAAAAATAAAAATAAAAAAACTAACCCAAATTTTTGTTTCTTTTTTTTAAATATATTTTTAAAATAAAAAAATATAATTACATGACATATGGTAAGATTTAATTAGTCAAGTCATCGTTTAAGTTAATAAGCAATCGATAGAAGATCAATTGGTCATTTATCAAAACCATATACCGTGATAAAAAACCAAATCTTAAAGAAAAAAATAAAAAGTAAACCCTAAATAATTAGGTATTTAACCCTAAATTTATTTATGACTCATATGATAATGTCAAGTGAAGTATCATATCAATATGAAAGTCATCACCAATCATTTTTCAATTTTTTTTTTTTTAAATTTCCTTTCTTTTAATTAAAATTAGGATAATCTCTCGATATGTGTAATTTACTTCAACTTTGCTTAGACCAGCACGCCACCAGATAATCAGTCCCCGATGACGATATCGTTGAAAAATCTCCTAAATATCTTCATTACTTCACTTGAAAGACTAGTAATTGATTTATTCTTTGCCAGATCTAATGAAAACTCAAATCGCAACCTCGCCCTATTCATATGAGGATCAAAATATAACATAGATGATGGCATGATGCAAATGAGCACACCAATTCACGGCTTATCCTTGCAAATTGAAGTTCCCAATTGTGCTACTTTTCACATCAATCACTTATAAGCAATTAAATTTGATTGTGACTGACATAACATCATTAAGTGTCAATTATCGATGTGCCACTATTAACTTGCTGTATAGGAAATATTATTTTTTTTGAGGATGAAGAACTCAAAAGAGACATTTTCCTTGAGCTTGAAGCTAAATAAGCAGGCCAAAAACGACAGACTTGAATATTTGGAATGGAGAGGAAATAGAGAGGATCCCTTTAATTGCTTTTAGAGGGCAATTTTGTCATTTATGAGCTTCTTATTTTTCATTTAAACAAAAATACCTCTAAAAGCAACTAAATAAATCCCCTCCATTTCAAATGAAATGGAGAGGATCCTTCTCCTAAAAAGACCATGTCTCCATGAAGCAGCTATGGAATATAAATATGCAGTCTACAAAGTTCCATGATGGGATAAATACCTACACAAAACCTAAGGATCACTAGCATAATGTACATGAATTTAATAGTGACACTCAAATATACATGAAAACTCTTTCACCAAACAAGCATGATTAGAGTAGAAGATCTCTATCTGCCCTTGTTTTCATCATCCAACGATCTATGCATATGTGCCGTTTGGTATATACACGGTGGCGTCGCTCTCTTCCATAAATAACCCAGAAGATCAATGAGAACATTACAGCAGCAGATACAATTACTAACCCAACATAGATCCATGCACTAAATCTTCGCAGATCAGGACAATGGTCGTTACTGATGCCAGTGAACGTGTCCCGTGCAAAAGTGCAGTCTTCCAGATTAACCAAGAATGGAGCATAACGATACAAACCATAGCTCACATTTACGGCAGCTGCCATCTGGTTGTAGAAGGTGGGGGTCAGTCGGCCGGGTGTGTACAAATACCAGATGCTGAAACTTGACAGGCATAATTCTTCCACACCTGCTTGGGAAAAATGTTGAAAATTTATTCATATACAGTCAACAGACATTTGATATCTATTAATGCTGTAAGCATCTCTAAACTAAAATTCAGATACTTAGTGATATTACCTCTGTAGCATTGTTCAAGTGCACCTCACCAGTTGCACATTGTCGATCCGCAAGATTAGAATAAAACGGGTTGCAAAGAACGGGCATCAATGGACCAGATTGATTGAAATAAAGGGGTCCGGCGATGGGTGGGAAATTAACATTAGAGATATTGATGATCATCCTGTCAACTACAACGACAAGCTGGTAGGTGACATTTTTGGATTGTGAAAGGGTTTCTTGGGCAGTTGCATTGTCCACACACGGCAGGATATCATCTAAAGCTGTATGTGCAGTGGGGTTCTGGACCCATTCATCCATTGCAACACATGTATCTGCAACCACACTAATGCATATACAAAAAAAAAAAAAAAAAGGTTAGATCTAGAGATTACATGTGCAACAGAGAATTATCAAGAAAGAGTCATAACTTAGAGTGAACAATACCATAAACAATTGATCTTATGATTGGTGAAGCTCTGGTTACATTTTAGATTAACTGATGGACTAAACAGATCAAGGATAACTATGAAAAAAAGATAGCAACCATTCTACAGACTCAAAAAATAACCTGCAAATTGGCAACCTAAATCAGCTGGAGAAAAGTTTTCACCTTTTACTAAATCTACATACTCAACTAATTTTATAGTAAAAAGTTAAAACTTAAAAAAGCACAATCTTTCAATTCTCAAACAACAAGGTCTTGTTATAAAAAAATTAAAAAATTAAAAAAGAGATTATTTTGGCATCAATTTCTGGAAGCATTTCTAAAGTACTTTTCAATGTCTTTCCTTCCTAAGCTCCACTAGCTTAAACAAAAGGGCTATTCAAAAGGGCAGGAGCCAGGCATGATTATCTGGATGCCAGAGCAACACAAGGTCCCAAAAAAAAAGACAACGCAGAAGTTTCATGTTAAAGGAAACTTTAACACTTATTCTGGTCTATGTTCTTTTAATTTCATTAAACATAACAGTTCTATCTTTATTAACTCAGAATTGACCAAGAATTACACGGTCAGTGCACTTCCCACATGATGCACAAACCATTGATGTTCCTCACACATTTCTGCTCCTCACATCGTACCTCAGATTTTGAACAATGAAGTCATTGAGAAGCAGGATGATTATGTGTAATCAATTTACAAACCACCAGAGTATTTGATTTCAAAGAAACACAAAAATAAACTATTTCCAAGAATCATAAACCTATTAAAAAAAAACTTGATAATGCATAACAGTTGAAATTATGTGTAAAATATTTGGAAAAGAAATTAAGCTACACTGCAGGCAAATAATGAGTTCATAAGCACAAGAAGACAGTTGTGTTGCAGGAGAGAAAACTGAGGTGCAAAATTTGGCTCGTTCACTCTTCAAATTATTTGTTAAAGTGGTTCCATATTTGTTACTAAATTATGAACTGTCTAATAAAATAGATTGTCCCAAGGTTGGTTGCAGGGAGCCGAAAACATTAAAACCAGTAAATTGATGAGAACAACTTCTACGAAGAAATATACGTCAACCATTGCTTGTTGCAGGCAGAGGCTAAAATTTACATTTTTAATGTCACAGTGAAGGGAAAGCAACATAAATATAAAAATGACTGTAAGAAAACAAAACTTACTTATGGAGGAGGAGAAATACGCCACATAAAATGAATGTGCCAGCAACAAGAATCCACCCAATCATCACCAAGCTGTAGTCATCACATATAAGTGAACATGGAGAATTATAAGACATCTAAAACAGAACTGCTTCCAAAACTATAAATGAACTGTTTATATCACTTACAAGTATACCAGAGGTTGCAATCCAAGAATGGAAAATACTGCAATAAGTAGCCACAACAATAACATAAGAAGAAATGGTTATAATAAGTCATATAGAGAATAGCCTGCCTCTAGTCCAAGAGAACAAAAGACTTACAAAATCCAAGAAATGCCAAAAAGAGCATAATAGCCGCAATAATAATAAGAGCCAGTCTCCTGCAGAGCAGAGCAATGGATAAATGTTATCCAAAAGCCTTTGAAGCAGCAGAAAAAAGTTGTAGGAGCTTATACTTACACAGCATCCAGGCCATCTTGTATACTCTTTGAATTATCTGTAGTCGTCTGAGAAAGAGTGGAAGCAGAAGAGTTGATCTTTGTCTCAATATTGTCAATGTTCTTCCGGACATCTGATGGCAGAAAGATAGAATCAACTGCAACCCCCTTAGCTGCAGCAAGATAACCTGACACATTCCTGAGGTTTTCAACGATGGTATCTGCCTGATCCACAACATACTCAAGTGTGCTGGTTGTACTGCTGTGGAAATTCCCCTGACCAGTGTACAGAACTATGCATCCAGCACTGAAATTGTAAAACAAAACATTAAGTGAGTCAGAAATTACTATATGTCTGTTTAGCAGTTTCAAAGTGTGCCATTTGAAAAAAAAAAAAAGGGATTTTAAAACAGTCAATGAAGACGTGATTTTAAAAAAATGTAGTTAAGCATTTAGTAAAATCATGGTGTGGCATTTTAAATCATGGTTTGGCCTTCAAATCTTGCGTTTTTAAAAATGCACCCGCTTTCCTTTTTCTCCAAGTTTTCAAACTGCCATTTTTCTAAATGAACTCTCAAACAGGACACTTTTCACAATTTTGTTTAAAAAATGCACTTTTGGGCTGCGAAATTGCATGGCCAAACGCACCCTAATTGGAGCGATTATATAATGGAGCATAAGAGCGTAGATAAGTGTGCTTAATAGAGAGAAGGCAAGAGAATTACATTGCTGAAAGGGTGAAGAAGATGAGCAAAATAAGGGAGAGAGCATAGCAAACTCGAGAATAGCCGAAAGGCTCTCTTGGACAACAGCAATAGCGGAGACAAACGATGCACAAGGTTAGCCCAAAAAGCACAAACCAAATGCCAGCAATGATAAAGAATGGCGCCGCGGTAAGACCCACAGACTGCATTATAAAATGATAATCAAAATTAAAAACAAAGAATTTAATTGATCAAACAATCTACTACAAAAACCAATGAACAGAAGATCAAATACAGGATTTCAGAAACAGAGTTAATCTAAAATTGCAGAAATTCAAAGGCCCATATTTGGAGGGAAAGAAATGACCCAAATGGGACGATAGGCCATTACTGATTTTGTATCAACAAGATCCATAAAAAAAAACAGTAAGAAACCAAACTGCTTTATAAATAAAATAGGAAATCAACATAGAAATATAACTGAAACCCAGATGAGAGATATAAGAGAATATTGATTCACATTTTTCTCATTACAAATTTTTTTTAAAAAAAATCTTATGAAATTATAGGATTGTGATTCAAGAAAAAGAAAACCCAGACGGCAGATGGAAGATTAAAAAAACAAAAACACAAAAAAACACTTACAGCCCAGTAATGTTGGTTGCTGATATTCCAGCCACCACTGTAGCGGTTAAACCCATCAAGAGGATCCTTCCTGTACGTTCTTGTCTCAGCCAATATCAGAGACGAGTTCCCTGCGCTTCCCTCCGCAAGAGATCTCCTCGTGTTCCATTGCACCACCCCACCATATTCTCTCTCAACAAAAACCTCTATAACGTCAAAAACAACAGGAAACAAAATAACTTTACAACACAGGTTGTTGCAAAAAACAAAAATAAAAAAGTTTCAAAAAAAAAAACGGAGATATCAAACGAAGAGAAATTGTTACCCGGGCTACGTCGAGTGTGGTCGAGAAGAGAGCTTCCAAAGGCTGAAGATATGAAGAGAAAGGCAGAGAAAGAAAGAAGAAAAAATGATGGGTTTGCTCTGAAACACACCATAATAGCTTTTGCTTTTGCTTCTCTTCGTTTCAATTTCCTGAGGACGGAAAACTCTCTGGTTTCTCGGAGATTATAGGGAGAAAGTGAGTGTATGCGTGTTTGTTGTTTAGTGTTGTTTAGAGCTTGCTGGCTAGGTTCTCTAGGACACGATCTTCTCTCTACACGCTTCTGAAAGAGACCCGACTTCGTTGGGGGCCCCTATATGCATAATGCTTTGTCGGTATGTTTGTGCTGGAACCAAAATATAGATATTCTGGTTATTATTTTAAATATAATTTTGATTTTACTATTTTAACATTCCATTTAATAAGTTGTAACGTATTTCAAATAAGTTCTAATAAAACATGATTCATTTTTAGTTTGGGAGAGAGTATGAGAATTTGAGAAATATGTATTTTAATAGTATTAACACAAAATTTTATTTAAAAACACGTGTTTCTTACATGTTAAAAGAACACGTAACAATTTTATAAATTAAGTACTTAGTTAGGAGGAAAATTTTATTTATTAATTTCTAACATTTTTGTCATATTGTATAATATGAGTTTTATATTGGGTTGGCGGATTATAAAAGTGCTTATGGATACTAAGTCTTACATTAATATTTTTAATATATATATGATATTAAACTTTATAAATGCTTTTAGGGGCTTTACTTGTAACTTTAACTAATTCTTTTGAATGTCTTCAAATGGTAGTTCAATATGCTGTAGACCACGCCTAATGAAATAGAGGTCACAAATTCGAATCCTCCATTCTCTTGTGTGGACATTTCAAAAAAAGAAAAAAACTAATTCTTTTGAAATAGTATTCATAATGTTAATTAATTTTCACATTGAGTGAGTGAATTAATTTCTTTATACCGTATACATCTTCTCTAGTCTTTCTTCCATCCTCCAAATCAGGGAAAGAAATGAAGCATTTACTCAAAATATTAATGGTGCTTAATTCATACTTACTGAAAGGGAGAAAGGAGAAATGATCTGTCATTCAAACGAAATGATATTATTATTTAAAAATGATGGGTAATATTGTCTTAACGTTAAAGTTGAAGAACTAATTTTACAATATTACCCATCATTTTACACTAAATGAATATTGTCCATTTCATTTGAAATGAACAGGATCCTATTCCGAGAAAGGAAGGTGAGAGGCCTTAAGGCTATTAAATGGTGTGGATTAGTGAGATGTAAAATCAATAGGGCTTTCACACTTTTATGTTAAAGGTGAGCTTTCCCAATCAAAGAAATATGAGGAAGGTGAACCTATCTATTGGTGACTTCTAGGCTTCTACCATCACTTATCCATCCAAATGGGCATTGTACCACCCACTAAGAAATGTAATTAATAAATAATTTTAAATCATTTACCTTTTGGATTCAATTTGCCAGAGTAGGTTCATTGCCCATTTGGATTACATGGAGTAGTGAAAATTACTGTGCAGATATTGTTATAGGAAACGGTACCGTTTTGGTTAAAAAGTAAGTCATTTTTATGAAACGGTACCAAAGGACTATGAAACTAATTTATAGTCCTATGATAAAGATATTGCCACGTTATTTTTAAATGAAAATTTATTTTTAATACAAACATACTTAATCAAATTTATTTTATATATATTAATTAGATGTGATATGTTAGGTTGGGTTAGTCTAATCTAAAGTTTGAAATGGTACAATTTGTGTCATAAGCACTTTTCATTAGTCACATGAAAAAATTTGGGTGGTTCCACCATCTTGCATAGGGTGCATTCCTCGCAAGTTGTTGTGTGTCACATCCAAAATAAAGGAAGAAAAAAACACGTTGCTTTGAGTTTTAGACAAATAAAGGTAAATTCTTAATCCTTAATCCACTCTATGAATCATGAACATCACTTTAAATGTACCAACTTTCTAATTTTGGTTCTTACACGCAAAAACCCACCACTAAGATAAGGATTTTTTTTTTTCAATTTTATTAGACTCAAAACAAAAATTACAATGCAAAAGTATGACCAAATAGTAAGAAAATAGGCTAAATAAGTTATTCGGTCATATTTATAAAGTGGTTATTTAAGCAAAATGGACACCGTTAGATGTTATGAAATCTAATCCATATCATATAATTGTTCATCTCGATTTCATTTGAAATGAAGATGATGTAATTCCGCTTGAAGTGGGTAAATATTAATGCATTTTCTCTTCTTGAGTAATGTTATCATAAAGCATATGTGATAGGGTCGATTAGCTATTAAATTAATTTGTGTACAATGACAGATCCAAAGACAATTAAATTAAGGCTTGCTAAGTTAGATTTGGAAAATATTTGTGTGGTATGTAATCTATTTTGTCCTCTTTAAGATATGGATGTTTTGGAAAATATATTGACACTTGCAATATTGGAGAATCGACAGTTGTGGGGAGGAATTGTTTTTTAATAATAAAAACATTAGCAAACTAAAAAATTATTTTAATAAAATATATATTTTTAAAAACAAAAGGTCAAAGTAGTCGATTTCTTTCATTTATAGAGACAAAGAAACCGCCTTTGTTTCTTTCTTGGTGGCATGCTCAACGTCTACGTATGAAAAAATGTCTCTCTTCTAAGTGTCCCACTCGTCACTCACTTGGATGATTGAGAATGTTAAATAGTTCTGATATCGTATTAAATATAATGTTGAATATATTAGAAAGAAGTGAAGGAAGGAAGAAAGAGCAAAATCATATAATAATTGACTACATTATATATTCTTTTCTATATTATTCAATATTGCATATGATTACATAAGTCTCTATTTATAGATAAATAAGAAGTAGTGAGTAAAAAACTCTAGACTAAATCTAGAATATATAAGAGCATTCTTAATGGAGGAACCAAATCACATTTTATCTAAAATGACTCATTAAATTTATAAAATACCCCTGGATTAGAGAGAAAAAAAAAAGGTAAAATAAATATTTTATTAAATTAGCTAAAAAAAAAAAAGTAGCAGCATTATTTAAAGAACTATTTGATTTTTTTATTGTTTCTCTCATCTATTTTTTCTTTTCCTAAAATTTTATCCTGCTATTTCTCTTCCACATTTTCCTTTTTCCAAAAAAATTTCCAACCATTTCTCTCTCCATATCTCATTTTTCTCAAAAGTTGAAAAATAGAATATTTAAGAAAAATATAATCCTTATAAAAAAATAAAAAATAAAAATATTTAATGATATATATAAAAATATAATTAATTGGATGTAGGGGCATGTAAAAATTCATTAGTTAAGTAGATAAAATAAGTTTTGAGGAGTAATTTTACATAAAATTTTGGTTCTTCTATTGGGAATACTTTAAGACAACATAATAGAATAATATCAAATATTATAACAGAGAAAAATCTCTTTGTTTAGCATCCCAATTTTCCATTAAAATTTGTCCAAAAAAAAAATCCCATTTAAAAAAAGTATTGAGGGAAAAAATTAATTAGTTGACACATCCTAAACAAATTGCCATCTAGCTAGAGAATGAACTTGTTCAAAGATTTTTTAATATATATATATATATATATATAAATTGACTACATTTTAAGAGATATATTAGGAGCTATTCTGGTATTTTTTTGGTCTTAGGATATTATTTTTTAAAAACCAAATGAAAGAAAAAATGACCACTTTCTTTTTTGAGTTTTTAAAAATAATATCCATAGAGGATTAGAAAAACTCCAACTAAGCACTTGTAATTATTCGACATTCTAATGTGGCATTCTAGTAGCATTATTTTATTTTTTTTAAAACAATAATTATTCTAAATAGTTATAAGATAATAGTATTAATTATTTTTAACACTATTCATGTTTTTGTTATAAATAATTTTATAATAAAATTTTAATATTCCTCATTCGAAAATGAAAGAAACCATAAACATTGCCCCCAACATGTTAAGATTTTTTAATTTTTAAAAGTTTTTCAAATATTTGAATTATGAATTAACTGCCCCCCACACCCACATGTATATAAAATAAATAAATCGACCTTGGCATGTGGCTACGGTGCTACCTACCATAGAGATCACAAAAATGACACGTGTACCTCTAAAGCGGTTGAGCGACCCTACAGTATCTTATCGAATCATGTCTGGCAGACTGGCATCTCTGCTTTCCTATGGCTATGGCTATGGGTGCACATCAAAATCAGCTCAGATTCTTCATTTTTATTTTGGCATCATCAAGATTCTGATTGCCAATTCCATTCAAATTTGACATAATTCTGTTTAATTTTAGGGTTTAGGCTTTTTAAGCATACTCCAACCTCCTCATACTTTTAGTGGTGGTTGAACCACTCACATATGACCGGTTTGGGTGGCTCAACCACCACTAATAAATTAAGAAAGAAAATTATAAATTAATGTAGCAATCTATAATTAAAAAAAAAAAGGTCAAATAAAAATATAGTTTAGGGTACTATAGTTTTTTTCTTCTTCTTCCTTAGTGCATTGCACGTCTTATAACCTGGTTAAGGAGACAAGAGCCGAATTCCACCCAACCTATTCAAACTAAACTAAATTAAATTTAATTATTATTTTTGCTTCTATTAATGGTGAACTAACTGAGGGAGTAACTTCTGCCCTTAACGGGCTGGCATATATATATATATATATATATATATATATATATTGCTCCACCTTGTTCATAGGCATACTAGAGCAGGCCGGGACACAAATATTTTATCAAATATATAAGCATTGAAATGGCAACTAAGTACATATTTGAAGAATTGAATATATATAAGTTTTATTAGAAAAAAATAGAAATATATATATACACACACGTTTCTTATAATTCGATATATCAGTTTACATGACGCTTATTAGTTATCGCATCAGTTATGAGATTATGTGAACTATTACGTAAGTTTGTAACAAAATTATAATAAAAGTTGATGGTAATTATCTTTTGCCTTATAAACTATAACACCTTGGCACTTTTCTCATGAACTACTAACTATGACACTTGACCTTATTAAATTATCATCTTATGATACTTTCCCCTTCCGTTAATCAAATGGGTTAAAATTAACGGTCAACGGTCGTATAATTTGCACGTGCTATTTTAAATTTTTTTTCTTCCATTTTTGCCCTCACTTCATATCAATAAAATGACGCTTATACTCTCTAAACCCTAATTTAACACATGAAGAAAAAAAAAAAAAAAGTGAGGGTAAAAGTGAAAAGAAAAAAAATTAAAATGACACATACAAATCACATGACCGTTACCGTTAAATTTAACCCATTTGACTAACGAAAGTGGGAAAAGTATTATAAGATGGTAGTTTGATGAAATTAAGTGTCATAATTGATAATTTATGAAAAGAAAGTATCAAGACGCTGTAGTTCATAAAAGCAAAAGATAATTACCCCTAAAAGTTATTGTAGTTTAAATATCTTTAGCTAATTAGTATTAAAATTGATAATTGAGGAGCCAATTGCAGGTGACAAAAAAAGTGGGATATTTTATTATTATTATTTTATTTTTGTTTGAATAGGAAAGTTGAAGAAAAGCCAAACGTGTAGCCACGCAGCATTTGCCTTTTGGCAAAGTCCCATTGCAAGATGGAGTCGGCAATAGCAACTGCAAATCACAAGGATTTGCCACCTAATTCACTTATTTTGTCTACTGCACTTTACAAGCAACCCAGTCACCACTTTTCTTTTTCTTTCTCCCACCTTCCTCTTGTCTTCTTTGGTATATATATATATATATATATATATGAAGAAGAATGAATTGACAGAATACTATAGTAAAGCAGGTAGCCCCATTTCGTGGAAGGTGCACAATTGGACCCAAACATTTAAAGAAAGAGTGTTCTTGGGATATAATTAAGGTAGTATTTGAGTGTTTTATAAGTATTTGTTAATGTTTTTGATTTAAAACAAAAAGAAGAGAGAAGGGATAAGTACTTCATGAGAGCAACAAATATATAGATATCAAATTTGTAGTTTAGACGAGGAAGAAGAAGACTTTGTTCTTATAAATAATTGATGCATGTGGAGTCGACATGTGAATGGCTATGCAATCATGTGAATGAGTGATTCTTGGGCTAAATATTGGGCATTGACTTGCTTTTATTAATCTAGTTAAATACCTTTTATTATTATTATTATTATCAAATAATTATATCGGTTTCAAAAATATCACATACGATACATATAAATGATGTGGTGCATGTGACATTTGTCAAATTTTTAGAGGTTTTGAAATGATCAAATGCTGTTGAGTTATTAGACAGAACATGAACAGAGAGATTAACTCCAAAAATTAGATGATCCAAAAAAGAACCCAAGATTTTCCCTGTGAAAGAGATAAAATCACAAGTGAATTATGTAAAAAAATTTACACAAAAAAAGAAAAAAAAAAAAAGAAACAAGAAGTACCTTAATATCTTTCTTTATTTATTTAGAGTAAGTAGAAATTAAAAAAAAAAAAAATACAATCAAAATAGTAGGCCCCTAGCTTTATGGGAACAAAGCACAAATTTCTTTGTCGGATTAGTTGGTCTTTGATTCTTCATTGCAGACAATGACATGATAGGTTCTTGATTTCCACAAAGGGATAAAATAAATGGCTTTATTTTTACTCTTTTCGATTCATTATGATGGTCATGTTCCATTACATACGCCTAACACAACGGAAATCAAGATTATTGGACACCGACGAACAAGAGAAAAGAGGGAATAAAAAAGGGGATTTAAAAGTTATTAAAGAGCAATCTTCATGGATAAGTTCAACTAGATGAAAACAATGAGAATAATGATAAAAAAAAGAGAGACAGAAATAGTAAACTTTTGTTATTATTATTATTTTCTTCAAGTGGTACCAAACTCTGAGGTTTTATTTTTATGTGTTAGCAAATTTTAGTGTCAAAACATGGGTTATTTCGATTTTGGCCTATTCGGATGATTAAATTATTTTTTATACTATATAAACTAATTTGTAATTTAAGCCAATTATATAGGCTAATCAATTATTTTTATATCACAAAAAATAATTTATAATTTACATTAATTACATAAACAATTTTACATTTATTTCTTAAAAAAAATAGTCTCTTTTCTTTCTTCTTCTGTCAATATGATGGTGTATAAAGATTAGAAAAAGGCTAAAATGGGCTAGAGTCCATTTCAAATGATGAAGGTAGGAAGATAGTGTAGGGAGATCAATTAGAGGAAGGAAAGTCAAGCCATTCTTTTGTCCAAAGGTTAATTAGTAGTGACATTTGTCAGAAGATGCAGGGCATGAAGTTGATTGAGTATTTGTTTAAAGCCCTTCTTGATGTTGTCAAAACACACTCAAACTAATTGTCGATTCTCTTAGATTTTTTATTATAAAAATGTTATTTGTATATAATATCTTACAAGTGCTTTAGCCCACAGATTTAGTCTATTATATTTGACATTTATCCTTTGTTGATGCTATTAAAGATGTATGTAAAAATTATATTTGTTAGGGACAAATATCAAGTTAATAGATTCAATTTGAAATTTTTTCTTCAACCCAGTTTCTAGCATTTAGAAATAGGCACCTCCAAAAAATCACTAGCAAAAAGCTATTGCAAATCTAAGATTGCTAGGTACATAGCCATGGACATAAAACAAGCCTAGTTTAAGCTTTCTGAATTGCATCATAATTTGAAGCTAAGCCTTTTTTTCGTAGTTTTCTTTTAAATTAGGTTTGAAAAAATTATTTAACTACTTTATTAAATTTATATATGTTCTTAAAGTAAGTAAAATTTTAATTTCTTACATGCAGTTGATTAACTAGATTTAGTCAGAGTTTAGGCCTATATCTTAGGAATAGTAGAGCATATATTTATACAAGAAGATACACAAAGGTAAACTCCAAAAGTTACCAGAGGATATAGAGAAAACTTCAGCTAAAACCAAGGCCTCTTTCAAAGAAGAGTAAGCCTACCATATACACCAAATTTTAGTTAGAGATTTCTGTACTCTTTTGCACATAACTATGCTTGGATGGTGGTGTACAATAATAACCCTCATTTTTCTAGCCTTGTGTTCTTCATCTCCTTAGTCGGGAGGTCTTTCTTATATACATCCTGTGTATTTGGTTCGAATGATTTTGATTTTTATGCTTCCCAATCCCTTACAGAAATGGCCATGGAAATGGAAGTAAAGTGATCAATAGCTTCAAAAAGCAATCATAATCACGTTTTCTTGTTAATATAATTATTTATTAGCTAGTAGCTACACAATCAATAGTTTCTATTTTCTATTTCACAACTAGATGCAATTACTCTACAAGCTTGAAGAAGAACATTATTTCAGCAATTTCCGGGGGGGGGGGGAAGAGAAAGAAAGAAAACAGAAACATGCTACCTCAGCCAGTTTTGCATGCTTTGGAAGTGAAGACAGCCCACAAACTTGAGGTTCGTGGGCCTGTTCTGCACCACCAGCCTACCATGAAAGAGGGCCCAAACCATCATCATCAATTGATCCCTGACATATCAATTGATGAAGATGAGAATTGGCATTTGCCAAAGATGAACCAGAGTGATATATCATATTTAGTATGAATCACTGCTCATCAGCTTTGAAGAGCTGCCTGTGGTCTGTGGGCTTCAAAAAATCTTTCTTTCCTTTGATCAGTATAGAATTTAAAGAGTATATGGGGAGCACATACAAGGATCCCTGAAAAAAACATTCAACATGTAATTGTAATTAAGCACAAAGGGAGATCTTGCAAGTGAAAATGAATTGAATTACATATAAAACAAAACCCAATTGAAAATTGATTCTTAATTTTTTTCCAGGTTTAGTTTAGACCAGAACAAAACCAGTGATTTCCCCATTAAAGATTTAAGCTTTATCAAAGTATGCCGTATAGGTCGCAGCGCCATCACTGGGAAAACTAAAGCCACCTTCGATGGAGCCGATACCATGGACGGAGACACAAAGACCCAAATTTGCAATAACCTTCAACAACAATATCAGAGCCTTTCAAATGATATCAACAATGGTAGATTGATCAAACTAAAAGAACCATACATGATACAGCAAGCCTTGTCCAGGAAAAGCCTTTCAATCAAGCTCTCCTTTGATAGCTTCCTCGATGGGCAGGCTAAGGAGACTTGGCGGCATGCTAAAGGTGACAGAAGGTTCTTACCTGATGCCAATTCTCTCGTCGGAGGCCGGCGTGTGGTGGTTCGAGGTGGCCGGCGCCGATGAATCGTGTTTGGGGGGAAAATTTTGAGTTTTTGTTTGATAATTTTTTTATGGGCTGATGTGGCAGTGCCACGTCAGCATCTCATGGCCATCTCCTACCTACCAGAAACCCTAGCTGCTTCAGAAATCCTAGTTAGCCGCTTAATTTTTCCTTCTTTTTTTTTTTTTGCTATCTCTTCATGTGAGTGATTTCTTCAGTAATCAACGTTTCACCACCACACACGCAGCTCCTTAAATCTATCTTCTTTAACGAAATTACCCTTTAGCTCGTAAAGATGGCGTACGCAATGAAGCCACCGAAGCAGCAGGGTGTGGAAGAATCCCAGGAGCAGATTCACAAGATCAGGATCACTCTCTCCTCTAAGAACGTCAAGAACCTCGAGAAAGGTAATTTTTTTCGCTTTCGTTTTGGCGCATAAGGTAATAATATGATGATGAAATCGTGTAATAAATTTGGTTCTGAGACATGGGTTTAATGTCTCTTTGATTATTATCTTTGAGTTGATTTGGGTTTAGTTGTTTTGAGATGAATTTTGGTTTATCTTCTATTTTAGATAAGACCCATTTGGGGCTTTTTCTAGTTTTTCTAATTTGATTTTCATTAGTTGTTTTTTTTCGTCTTGAAATGTTTGGAATACTTGGCATCCATCTATTAGACTCAAGTTTTGGGTTTCTTTTGTGATTGACAGTTTGTGGTGATTTGGTTCGTGGAGCCAAGGACAAGCGGCTGAGGGTCAAGGGACCAGTGAGAATGCCCACCAAGGTTCTGCACATCACTACCAGGAAGTCCCCTTGTGGTGAAGGTAGATATTGTGATATCTTACACTTCTTGGATTCAAATGCTTTTCAATTAGGCACTTATTCTACAATTTATGTAATTTTATCTATTTTCTTGTCCTATGTTTTTTCTAATGAATGCATTATTATGGTTCCTACTTCCTGGAGACACTTCAGAGTAGTCATTGCAACTTATTGCACTCTTCACACTTTGTACCTCACTTATTACAGTGTTTATTGTTTATGCTAATATTAGCTTTCTTTAAACTGTGAAAGGAAACACCTAGGGGCTCATGTATACAAGTCTTGAGTAATGCCTTTCACATTAGCTGACTTGGTGTTTTTTCAGCTACTTAAAACACACGTTACGTTAGCTTATGTGAATTGAGTGTGATAAATGGACGTGAATTAGTAGTATTACTTGTAAGTCTTGTGATCGTCCTATATACCTTGTTGCATAGTGACCTGGAAAAGTAAACCCTTTTCTGGTCTTATGTTAACTAAGTTTTGCTCATACATATGTTTATGAAAAACCCAAAAGGGGTTATAGCTTAGTGGTTAGATAGCTTGAGATTTTGAGTATGCTCCTCAAGGTCTTAAATTTAAAATCTACTAAGTGTAAACTGCTTCTTGAGGTCATCAGATTGAAGGTTTGCAAAATAATCAAGGCGTACTTGCGGTAAACTCTTTACCGAGGACTTGTACACTCCCAAAATTAGTCGGAGTCAAAGCTCTGGATACCCAATGCCAAAAAAAAAAAAAAAAAGGGTTTATGAAAAGCAAAAGGATTCCTGTTTGCTAGGAGTTATTTATGAGTTATTGGGTGTACTTTCTTGTTTGAATAATTTTGTAAGTCTTGGGTTTCAGGTACCAACACTTGGGATAGATTTGAGCTTCGTGTCCACAAGCGGGTTATTGACCTCTTCAGCTCCCCAGATGTTGTTAAGCAGATTACCTCTATTACCATTGAACCTGGTGTGGAGGTTGAAGTTACCATTGCAGATTCTTGAAAGCTGCCTACTTTTGCAATGTCCCCTCTTCTAATCTTTTTAGCTAATTAGAAATCCTTACTTTATGTTGTGCTGTTGTCTTGGAGCATACATGTCAAGCCTCAGAACTTGATCGGTTGTGTTTTCCAGTATGTTTTTGAAGTGAGAAGGCTTCTGTGAGGGATTTTTGTTTTTTGCAGTTTTTTAAAGATGAGATTTTGGAATGATTATGCAGGACAGAAATTTCAGAGGAATTTTTTCTAACCCAACTTATAAAGTTGCTATGTGTTCTTTGAGTATTTGAAAATATAATAAAATTATGTGTTTCTCGCACGCTAAAGGCCACATGACAAATTTATGTATGATTATTCTCCATATTTGATCTTTGTGTGTGCGTATGAGTTTAATATGTTCACAAAAATTAATTGAGCAAATAGAGTTTATACTGGTATGTTTTATTTAACAATTGAGCGTAACTTTGTGTTCACGGATAGCTCATATATTGAATTGAGTTTGAGTTGAGTTTGTACGAGCTGAACTTGCGCAGGTGGGACTGAAAACAGGAAAGGCCCATGTGAGAACCCTATCATCATGCTTGCTATTGCAAATCTATGATTGCTAGAAATTCAACCAAGACATTAGACATGGGCATAGCCATGGACATAAAACAAGTTCTCTTTCAAATTTCAAGCAAAACCAGCCTACATAAACAACTGACCCAGAAGGCCAGAGTTTTAACCCAAACATCTTGCTAATGGAAAAAGCCCAAATCTCAAATTAACTAGTTTTCCACAAGCTTGATGGTTCAAATTCTATTGCTTTTCTGAAAAGAAGAAAATAAATAAATAAAAAGAAAAAGGATAGTGGTTCTTGTGGAGCTTGATTTGCCCTAAAAAAAGAAAAAAGAAACTACATCACATTTTTTATAACTTTTTCAACGGTCGAGATCTAATTTCTCACTCTTTGTCTCATGGAAAATTTAAAATTAAATCTACACCATTAAAAAAATTACAAAAAATATAGTGTAGTTTATTTTTTACATCACGTAAGCCAAATTGGTCCCTAAGATCTCATGGAGTTTTTTTTCTAGAATTAACCTTAGATGCTTTATATGTCAGCATAGAAAAAAGGTTTGCTAATTTAGAAAAGAAGGGTTTGAATTTGATGACTCCAAACTGTGGCGGAGCTAGACAATTGATATTGGGGGTTCGTTAAAATTTTGTTGGTGCCCTAAAATTTTTTCCACCCTAAAAATTTGGTAATTCACACAATATATGCATTACAAAAAAAATATTTATAAAAATTTATAAATATGTGCTCAAATTGATATATTAAAAATATAACATATCAACACTATATTAAAAAGACAAAAAAATAAAATAAATAAAAAGTGTTTAGAATTGCATTTTACGGTTTCTTAAAAATATAAAATCATCAAGTATCGAATATAAATCAAAGCTCTAGCAAGTTAAATTAATCCATTTATAAACTTAAAGTTTATTCATAAATCTAAAATTTTCAAGTTAAATCACGATCCCGTAAGAGACAATCAAAGTTTATAAACATTAAATAGTAAAATAAACAATTATACTGATATTAAAGTTTACTACACATATGTATTAAATAAGTTTTAGTATTATTAAAGTTTACCATGTACAGCATTATATCCTTGGATTTTTTTTTTTTTTTTTAAATTTTGAGAATTTTTTTTTTTAATTTTTTATATCTTGGGCCTTTGGGGGTGCCAAAGGCCTATGTGGCTCCACACCACTGAGTACTCCAAATGAATCCAACAATAGGTAACATAATCGTACTCATTAATTAATTAATTTTCTTCTTCTTTTCCCATAATCTCTCATCAAAACAATTTTTTTTTATTTTTTTATTTTTTTTAAAAAAAAAACTCTTCCCAAGACAACCCTAATATATCATAACTTGTCGTCCTTGCCATTGAGCATGGTGTTTGACTGGTCAAATTACTGTTTAATCTCTCTCTCTCTCTCTCAGAGGAGAGGACGGTGTTGTACTAGTCAAAGTCAAAGAAAGAAGCTCCCCATCATGAGAGGGTGACAAAGATTATAGGGTTTGGCAATAACATCAATACTTTAGTTTTAGTTTAAATTTATGACCAATTTGATATGCACACGAAGGACAATCACATGTGCCCTCTCTTCCTACTTCCAACACTTTCCATTTTAGCCTTTATTATTTTTCTTATAGGATTTGATCACCTACTCAAATTTTCTTTATAAATAGAGATCTAGCCCTACACGACATTTTCTAATTGTAAACGTAAGCTTATAAGATCGAACCACTTCAAATTAAATTTATGTCTCTTTCTCTTTCCGCCGCCACTATTCGATCTCCTACATTTTACAATTGGCTTACAAAATGCCTTGCACTCATAGATAATTTAGAAGAGTATGGCAGTGGGTGAAGAAACTCCAATTCATGACTTCAATTAATAATGTTATTAATAATCATATGATATGAAGAAACCCTTGGGGAAAAAAAAATGTACAAAACCATAACTTGGAACTGGGAATCACGTGATGCCATTAAGACAAAACCCCCCGACCAAGTGATTAAATTAACTCAAAAAAACCTCATGAACTTTCAGAGAGAGAGAGATGATAATAAGCATTTGAAGGATTCAGTGCAAATGACGAAAAATATTGTAGTAAGAAGAGTTCACTTAATTTGTCTAACACAGAGGAGATCTATGAGGGATGCCCTTTCTTCTACTCATGCTAGTAGCCATGTCCTCATCAGAATCCCTATTGTAATTAACCGACCTTGAACACACATATAGCCCGCTTCTCTTCTTTCTGACAATCTGAGTGCATGCCACGCTCATGTTCTCGGACCCTGATGAACCCGACGACGAGCTCATCGGCTCGTCGCAGTCCACGATTGTCGAATGAGGTGTATCCGTCGTCACCTCGTCGTCTCCCATGTCTTGTGGGATCAAGAAATCAGGGCTTAGTTGTAAAGTGTTGCATGCCTTCAGGTATGGTGAGAGGTCCTTATAGTGCTTCAGCACAAAATCCACCTGCATAATTCAGAATCAGACTTAGAGTTCTTTTTTATCCGCTTAACCTTTTAGACAACCAATAATTTAACGTTCAATACACGTGAATTGAATTGCCAAACATGGTATGTATGTATAAACCTTTTAATATGTTTGAGCAATCATGGAAAGAAACCAAACATATATGGTAATTAACAGAAGCATCATAAATCAATTACCTTGCACCCCAGAGAGCAATGAATAAAGGGTTCTTGAAGGCTTCTATCACAAGAAGTGCAGTAGTTTCCAGACCCCTTGAATTGCCTGTTTTGAGGCCTCTTCTTGATAAACACCACTTTTGCACTATTGATTGTATAAGGCTATGCATCGGAGTTTCATCAAAATCAGCAAACCATACATATATGATAAACTAATTAACTAACCTTGAATACTATTTAATAATTACCTGAACATTAGAGCAGTCTATGAGCTTCTGAAGATCTTCGAGCCGGACAACGTCATGATATACATAACGACGAACCTGAAGAAGCCTATGGAAGCGATGCGACGGCAAACAGTGGGGGCAAATACTCGCGCAGCAATCCAGACAGCAAATGTTTTTCTCGTTCTTTTTCGCTGTTTCGTGATAGGAACAACCTGCAAAGAACTTTTGCGTGTAGAGGGCTTCCAACCATGCAGGCTTCTGAATTCCCTAAACCAATGATCAAATAAAAACAACATGAGTGTCAAAAAAAACACACAAGTCAATATAGAAAAGAAAGAGAAAGACAAGACAAACCATGATCACATAAACACTTGGAGGACAGAAGAGGGTTGCTTGAGGTGTTATCAAAGAAGAGGTAATCAATCAACAGAGAGAGGGAGAGTAGGGCATGGAGATGAAGAGTATTTATTGAGGTTCACAAGAGAAGAAAGGGTATATATTTATTCCTTGGAGAGATACACAACATTTTGTCAATAGGGAAAGAGAGAGATCTAGAGAGAGAGAGAGATGGGCAATAAATAAAGGAAGTAAGATATGAGGGGAACGTGGGCGCTGTTCCCGTGTCTCCCATTGTCTAAAACCTTGTTTAAACTATTGTTTCTCATCTCCTTGGCTAATGAGCTCTACTGTTAAACTAACTAAACTCTTCTTGATCGAAGGAGCTGCCCTAGCAATTTTATTTTTATTTTCTTACCATTTTCTTATTTGATTCTCATCTCTTAATTGGTGAAATGGGTTGGAGCTGGCTACCCACTTGCATTTGGACTTTGAAAATCAAGAAGTAATCAAAAATATGCTCAACAATTATATGTTTTTTAAACTATATATTTACGAGCCAAATTCTAGCAAAAATAAAGAAAGAAAGAAAGAAAGAGCTAAGTAATCATCTCATATTAGTCGTTTTCGTGCAAGATAGCAAAAGAAAAAAAAAAAAAATATATATATATATATATATATATATATATATATATATATATATATAGGTCATTCAGCATGGGTTGATACAACGTGTGTGGATGGAATCAAGCCACGCATACCATGCGGCCACTTGCTTGTTTTTATTTTTAATTTGTTAAGTACCACTTGCTTGTTATCAAATTGGCCAAGTTAGTTAATAAAGCACAACAAAAATAAAAAGGGTCTTTAATTACTGCTAAAAAGTTCTTCTTCCCTCAGAAAAAATAATAATAATTTGCTAGATATAGTCTTTCTGCACGTACGCCTCTTATTCTTCTGCACTTTTCAGTATATTATTCCTGCTATGAATTGTTTCTATATGACTTCAAACTGAAGTAATTAGATCACAGAACTAGAAAAGGTCTTTATGAGATGCAAGAGTGGTAATCAATCCAAAAACTACCTTAATTCATATATGTTGAAATTTCAGGGAGTTTAATTTTGTGAAGTTTTTTTTTTTCTTATATTTAATTATGGTCACGTTCAGCTAGGATAGCTACAATTGGTCATCCTAATCTACCATTTTTGTTCAGCCAAAAAAAATTATATTAAAACATATATGTTGTTGCCTGTCGGCTTAGTTAGTGGAAGCATGGGACTTTGAGTCCTGCTCTTCATGGATTCAAGATCAAAACCCACTAAGTGCAAATTGTCTCTTGGGACTAGCCCTTTAGGCGAAACCAACTATTCAACCGGTTCATGCTGAGAGAATAGCAAAGTATGGATCTTGATTTTACTTGATAAAGGTAAGGTGTATGAGATAACCTACCTTAAAGGGTTCCCGGTCATTAAAAAAATTGGTGAGGCATTTTTTATTTACCATCTCTAAACCAAACCCCCCTATTTGGTTGCTGGAAAATGTGACAGAGTAATAAACTACATATATAAAGGAGCTAATGCTTTAGCCTTCATTTTTCTCCATTTGGGGACACCATATATACGAGTGTGTCCAATAATATGTGTTACTGCTTAATGTTTTATTTAATTTTTATTTTGGGTGCAATTTTTATCCCCAACCCAGCTCATATGTCGGCTGTCCCTTGAAACTATTTCCCACTTCATGCCCTTTGTGGGGCTCGATCGTTTACTCTATAGGCGTATATAGTCTCGTTTGTTAGGGTTGATAATTATTTTTTTTGACATGTCCGCACAAGAGGGGGATGAGAATTTGAACTAGTGACTTTCGCTTTATTAGGCGTGGTCTTAGCCGATTGAGCTACTTCTTGGGGACGGGTTGATAATTTTTTATAAGACCAGTAAACTTGATATGCATTTAAGCTGAATATATATGATTGAAGGAAAGAAAACTAAGGTTAATTTATGTAGACTTATATTTATATCTCGATAAGATAATTCAAACCCGACATGCAATATTTAAGATTGACAAGTTTTTACATGACACCTGAATTCAACACAAACCTAATATAAAATTAATGAATTAAAATGAAACGTACCAGCCATAATGATTTGTGGCGCTGTTTAAGAACATTGTCCAAAAGCATCAAATGCGTTGAATTGGGTCAGAAACACAAATGCCAGCATAGACATGCCCGGGCTAACAGTAAGATGATGAAAAGAAAGCCAAAACAAAGACCATGTACGAGGAAACCCGGTTTTTGGGGAATCAAACATACAACCACTCCAATAAGGAGAAGCTGTTGCCTAAATTAATAATAATAATAATAATGTTGTTTTGTCACGCTCACACACATATTTGAGGCAGACAAAAACAACTCACTAAGCACTAGTGAGGGGAAATTAATTAATGGAGTAATTAATTATGGGCTTTAGTGCTAATTTTGAGGGAGACCTCGCTTGCTGAGCTTCTCTGTTAGAGTTAATTTTTAGGGTTTTGTGGTGGCCAAGAAATTGTATTGCATCATTCCCCATATACCCTTCAATTATGCAGCTCTCACTGCTCATCAATCATGGCGTGCCTCATTACAGGGCAAAGCACAGGTTTTTGTATGGTGCTAGCTTTTACCAAAAATCGGGGAAGAGTTCAATCTTCTAGCCTTGAGCTGCCTAAACAAAGTGATCATGTTGGTTAGGGCATATGAATTTAGTGGAAGGAATTGGATGGATTCAGACTCTGGCAATTTGTTGTTCGGATGATTAGTAATTTAGACAATTAATGTGAAAAAATTGGTGTGAGATTCATTTGCCAAAGCCAATGGGTGGAATGCCCAAAATTTGTTTGAAAATGTGAGCCTTATAGGAATGCTCTCATATTTGTTGTTGAACTGTCATGGATCCAAGCAGCCAAATTGGTGGAGGTCTCTATCGTTTTGGGATTGAGTTTGATGTTTAAATTGCTTGATTATGGGTTTTGAACTATTATTATATTTTAAAGTGTGTTTGGCCCCGTGATTATACAAGTTAAATGAGTGTTTTTAAACAAAATCATGAAAAACGTCATGTTTGAGAATGCATTTGAAAAAAAAGAAATGATAGCTTGAAAATGTAGAAATCGTAGATAAGAGGGCATTTTTAAAATGTAAAATTTTAAATATCAAATCGCAATTTCGCCAAATTCTTAACTATCTTTTTAAAAATTGAGCTTTCATTAACCAAGTTTTGAAACCATTAAACCAAACTGACATTTAGTTAATGACACCCAAATTTAGATATGGGTATTTCATGTGGATTTAAAATGTTTAGAGCAAGTTGTATTATGTAATTAAATTCACCATTTAAATTAGTTAAGTTGGAGCTCTGTTCTCAATTAATTAAGTAGAGTAGGAACTATTCTCTTTGTCGTGTTATGCCAAAGTTCATACATTAACAAAGTTCCATTTAATTTCACAAGCATAAGAAAATGGACTCTCTATTCCTCATTCAAGCAATCTGAACGGATGACCAAAATCCACAGCAACAAAGTAAGACTTTTACTTATTATTCTTCATTAATTTATTTTAAAATATTAATTAAATAATTAAGTTCATTATTTCTTATTAATTTAAGTATATATCTTATCAAAGTCTTAAATTCGACTCATGACTCTAAAGTTAATCTTTCAATTAAACATTCAGCGTATTAAATCTTACTTGTTGAGAAGAAGACGTGACGGTGATGAAAGCATTAAAATATTAATTAAACGAACCATTTTTTATCAGGTTAGAAATTTTATCAAACCCATACTATAAAACTATCAATGTCATGTGTCTCTTAAAAAGTAAAAGTACATATTAATTTTCATCATTTATTAACCTACAATTTAACATGCAAAATTAAAAATAAGGATGCTGAAGAGATTAAGAGATAAGTTTATATTATAAGAAATATTCCCTAGGGTCAAACCCTAAGGTGTGTTGTCTTACGTGTGGGATATAGCTAACTCCCACTTCACCCATGCCATGCATGCTAAAAATTAGAGCAAGAGAGAAGCTTAACGACCAAACCTATTCAATATGTCGTCTTCTTTAAAGACCTACTCTACTCTACTCTACTCTAGGGAACAAGTTAGGCACTAGAGAGAAATAAAAATGTTCTAGTTTTGATACCCATTTGCACCACATAATGATTGATCAAATTGCTCCATTCAAGGATATTGCAAGATCAATGTATGAGCCAACCTTGGGATCTCTGATATTGCTCTTCCAACACCAAGTATTTAGTTTATTTGAGATTCCTTTTAGGTGTCCCTAACTTATTTTTACTTTTGTAATATTTAGAGTATTGTCTTGTTAGTTTTGTAAATTAATATGACAATCTGTATAATATTGCAACGTTTGACGCAATCAAAATTTAATTATTTAGTGGATGACATAGAAAGTGTTATGTGAACTTACAAACTGATATGACAGTTCATGTATCATTGTTACATCAGTCACAATCAAATTTAAGGGATTGATGTCGTTGTGTGTTTAACATGATAAATATTATATGGACTTATAAATTGATATGGTAATCCATGTGGCATTACCACATTAATTACAATCAAATTTAAGTGATTAACATGGTAAGTACTATATATATGAATTGTCACATTAGTTTATAAGAAATTTGTAGTAAAAATTATAGTACCCATAACAACACTCCTTTGATATAAAAATGTTCCCAACGGATGCAAAGTTTTATTGGGGTTCATTCCATGCCCTTGAAGGAATACCTTTCTAAGTCCTATGAAGTTACTAGCTTTCACATGATTAAATCCCATATTAGTTTTAAGGGTTACTTCCTCTAACAAAAGCTTTATGCCTTTTTTTTTTTTTAATGATTGAGAAAGGAGCTCCATAACAAGAAAGTAGGGGAAAGAAGAAGAAAATATATAGTTATGATGGAAGTAAAGTTTTGGGTGATAAAGAGCCTCTAGATCACCATCACCGACCAATGAAAGTTGCATGATTCATGTGTTTGGTTAATAATCAAATCCAATTAACAAAATATCTCTCCAACATTAAGAAAGAAAAAGAAAAATGCTAAGCAGCATATCAGAGAAAAGGAGAAGCCAACCCCCCCACGTGCCATGAAAAGCAGAAAGGTATTATACTAAGCAAGAACCTCACGTGCAAGAGATCCAGATGTCAGACTTTAAAAAGAAATTAACCCTAATGTCCAAACTTTCTGACAAGATATTCCTCTCTAAACTCATTCAAGTTGAAGATGTTGTCATTTGCTCGGTGGTCAATGGTCAAAGATCCAGAAGTGCACCAGACAAGGTGAATTTAGAAGAACAAACAGAGAGGTGGGTCAGTGAGCCGCACCAGGGGTTCTTTATGCCTTTAGCGTGACAGTCTTAGTCTTAGATGCAGAGATTTTCAACAATTTTATTGTTTGGATTGCTAACAAAACATGAAACAGTTAATATGAAGCTCACTTGACTAAGCAAATTTTAAACTGCTTACCCATCTGTTTAAGCAACTAAGCTCCATAAAAAGCTCACATTTGTTTTCAAATTGTCGGAGATCCGAATTTCAGTGTAGAACCTCTGAAAGAGTAAAACCCATTTTGCTCTGTTTAAACAGGGTTTTATTATAACTGCATGCCCTCACTTTTAAGGGCTAGGTCACGTGGAGAGCCTTTTACTAGTGTAAAAAATGAGCTCCATGTCACATGAGCTCATGTCTCCAGATATATTATTACTGTCTTAGTTGAAAAAAAAAAAATTACTCTCTCCCTAGGGAAAGAAGAATAAGAATAAATATAAACCACCCTAGAGCTCATTGGCTGGCTTAAATCTCATCCATTCATCATTTTGGAAAATCATAATGTTATTGGTGATGATGGAAAATCATAACGTTATTGGTGTTGATATCCAGAATGAACTGAATCACAAAAAATAAAAATAAATAAATAAAGGGGCAGAAGATCCGTTGCCATCTGATTCAAGTGCATTATTGACTAGACACTTCATGGACCTGATAAGGCAATCAATATGGAAACATGTCAGATGCACTTGTAACTTACAAGAACCAGTTCAAACTTGAAAGATTATGCAGAAATGCTTGATTCAATGTCATGAACCTAGGTATTCTTTTGGGATCAGGGGTAGAAAATGGGTTAGTTTGGTCTGCTTATCAACACAAAGATGAACCCAATTTTCCAATCTGCCTCGTTTACTACATTGTAAGCAAGGGCATTAATATACTGGTTTATCAACTCAGTACCTCAGGTTCATCACTATTTCAAACTGTAATCAATACAATATTCCACTAGAATGGCTGTTATTTGGCCACTACAGACAACTAATCAGACCACTATCACTTTTTTTTCTTTCTAAATCAGGCACTAAACAGCTGTAATACTTTACATCTTCCCCATGTCATAACCTTTCTGGCCCTGTTTATTTAAAACATATCATACAATTGAAATACATTATATTTATATAAAAAAATCAATAAAGGAACAAGAGAAAATCAGATATGGAGAAATGATATTTCAAGTAGATCAAACCTAGTTTTAAGGCTTCTGAGCAGAAAACATGATGAAAGATTGCTGAACTTTGCTTGAGTAGTTGGTTAGGCCACATGATGTGCATAAGTCCTTGATCTCTTCCTCTGTCAAGTAATTATAGTTCTGCAGAATCCTCTGCACCCCACCAAAAAAAAAAAAAAAAGAAAGAAAGAAAAGAAAAGAAAAAGAAAGATATTCGGTAAGAGTCCATCTTCATGGCATATATGAATAAATCAAAATTTCCTTCAAAAGGAGCATAGATCCTATGACCATATTAACAGTTGTATCGTAGATCCACCCATTGACAGACCATACCTGAGACCAGTAGTCTCTGACCAAAATGCTAACTTCAAGGTCATGTTGGCAATCATAAGAAAAATGATTAAGTGCAATACTACTTAATATACAATATAAGGCAAAGGCAAATAGTTATAGGTACACAGTCTCATATTCACAAGGGGCAAACAATTGATAATAGATTGAGATGGATAGTAAGAGTTATTCATCAAGCAAATGGAACACATCCCAGAAAACTGAAATACACCCACCCAAATAGGATTTATATCTATGATTGATCAGGCATAAAATGCATTGAATGAGTATTACCTGCCTAAGAGGGCGCAATATCCAGGGAGTGGATGAATTGTATCGCAAAAATGTCGTTCCTACAAAGACCCCACCACTTCGCAATATGCGAGTGATTTCAGCAACCTGACAATTATGCAATAGAATTTCATTAGTTAACAAATACCTTTAAAAGAGAAAGAGAAACTTCAAAACAGATATGATAATTGCTTGGTCTTTTTCTTATGGGGATGGTGAACAGGTATACTGACAAATCTTTTGTGAACTTTTTTTTTTTTTCCTGACAAGGTATCTGGACTCTGAACAGTTGACTTGTCCCTGGACATGTTTTAGGATTCAAACTTGAGCCAATGTTTCCTGAGGTGTTGTGCATCCAAGTTGATGATTGAGCCACTTAGACCAAACCAATTCAACATGGACATAGTGTGATAAGATCAGAATAGGGTTGGAGTAGATGCCGTTCTAGATAAGTTCCATATTTTTGGTTGTCTAAACGCATTTATTCTGGAAAATATGAAGTCCTAGCCATTGAAAAACTTTGAGCAGAATATCAAAGGAAAAAACTTACAGCATTGGAAGGAGACAGCCAGCAATGCAAGGCTGCTCCAGCATGAACAGCAGCAACTGATCCTGATGAAAATGGAAGCCTAGAGACATCTGCCCTTACAAGAGCAAGATTACTGCAGATTCTCCAATGAAGTGTGAATCAGGATAGAAATGTCTTCTCTTATACAATCTATCGAAAAATAGATATAAATATTGAACGATTTCATGTCTTAACAGCTATAACTAGATAGTCTATGACAGGTAAGTTAAACTTACGTAGTTAAAAGAGTGTTATCACTCTTGATGAAATTATAACACTGGCGAAGCATATTTTCGGAAAAATCAAGTGCAATAACTCCAGAATAGGTCCCAGATTTGGCAAACTTTCTGGAAAACAAACCACTCCACAGCTAACATCTACCAGAAGACCACCTTCAGCAGATTTAAAGTACTCCTGAGCCATTTTGAACTGTAATGGATATCAAATGTCATGTGACTGCAATGTTAGAGTTGAAAAAGATGTTGCTCTAATCCATTTACACATGAATAGTAGCGTGTAATAATTTGTCAATTTATAATTTCTCAGAGTTTTTGGAGATTTTTTCTTCTTTTAATATACATTACAGATTCTCTTGTATATTTTTATGTACAAGAGTTGTGTATCTCTGCACTTTTAATGAATTTGAATTACTTATCAAAAAATATAACATGCGTATGGACTAAGTAAACAATGATGCACAAGGGCAGAAGCAGCTTGAGATTGCTTCCAGATGAGAATACAATTTAAAGGATAGATTGTTTTTCCAAGATCATAAGGAGATTCCACAAACCTATACATATAAAGTTGCTCCCACTGCAGCCTTTTCTTTCAGAATCACCCTCATGAAGCATTTTACAAATATGGGTGCATTTGAACCACACTAAAAGCCAAGAAAGACATACCTCTTCATCAGGCCCAGGGAAGCCACTTCGGTTAAAATTCTGACGCCAACCTCTTTCATACAAGAATGAAACAAGTGGACTCCTAATTAAAAAAGGTGCAAGCACCAAAGGTAAGACATACCCAAACAATTAGCTATCTTATGCAATCTCAAATCTCATATCCAAGGCATGGTCTAATTTTTCAATTCCTAATAACTTGACCAAAATTCAGCAAGAAAATAACCAGTGTATTATTGGGAGAGAAAATCAATTCATGTATACCGGAACAGCTCAGTCCCAGTTGGTTTGACTTCAATGTATTCCCTTGAACCAGCAGTAACTGTGAGATCCAGATAGATGTCTTTGCTGGAGTATGACTTACTGCATCTTTTACACATGAAACCAGACCTGTAAATTGCTGGTCTGCAGGTTTCACAGTTATCAAGTCAAACCTTCAGGCCAAAACAATAAGTCCAATTCTAACCAGATTAAAGAAATATCCAGAAAAATGAAACAAAGAATATGTACCTGCAGTTATCATTATGTATTCTAACTTACAAGTTAATACCTGGAGGTCCTTTTCTTATCAGTGGTTCATAACATACTGGGCATGCAAATAACTCTACTTCCGATTTCTGATTCTGCTGAGTTCTCAACTCCTGAAAGCACATACTTTTATTAATTTCTATACACTGCGTAAAAAGGGAACCAAACACTTGATGAAAAAAAAGTGTTGAAGTTACTGTGTTTATGTAATTTCTTCAGTTCTCATCAAGACAAAACCAAAAAAAAAAAAAAAACCCTGCATTATGAACTTCTTATAAAATGACTGAACTGTTATACTCTTGTACTGCAAAAGAAAGTTCCTGTGATCCTCAACCCAAATTCAAGCCATTCAAGGTCAATTACAAACATGATCAACCTATATTGAAAACATTAGATTAAAATAAACACATCTCAAACAAAATGCACATCAAAACATCTCATGCATAATGCTGACTCAATCTGTGTCTCTTGGCAACATCAAGGGGAGCCAGGATTGCTCACTCATCAAATGAGTACTTTCCCCAATATTTCGCTACTTGTTTCTGAAAATGAATTTAAATAAGTTTGTCTATGAGCCATAGAAACCATTTTCATCTATATTTCTTAAAAATCAGAACAAGAATATAAGCATTAGTGAAGCACAAGATATTTTACACAGTATGTGGGTTCTCTAACATCTTGCAACAGAAAGGGGTCTTGTGAATTCATTTCTATTCTTCATATTTCACCCTGGAGCAATCCTAAACCTCCTCACACATTCAAAGAAAAAGCTTGAGATGGAATGTATATTAGCTTTCATATTCTAAATCTCTCTATAGCTATTGAATCTTAACCTCCTACCCTACCCACCCTTTCCCTCCTCTCCTCCCTCCTCACATAAATGTTCTCAGAAACACTTCCAAAAGTTTCTAACTAGTTGTTCAAGCATCACACTGATGTTAACTTATATGCCCAATCTTGGGATTGAGTAGAGTTTTATTATTTTCTTGGGTTCGAAGTAATGAAGATATTAATAAAATAAAGATCAAAGAAGTATCTCATTTCTCTTAGCAAAAAAATGAAGAATCTGTTCTTTTATTTACAATTTTTTTTGCTATTAAATCACTTTTTATACCGAAAGCTTAAGAAAATGGTAAATTTAAGCTTAAGCCTTCATGTGTGACTCAAACAATGAAACATGTTACTAGCAATATGATTTTTTTTTTTTTTTTGACATGTCCACACAGAGAGGGGGGGGATCAATATGATATTCTTACAACAGAAGTGATAATATAATGAAATAGGTAAAGGGATAAGAGTAGGGAGTAATTGGGTATTACTGGTTCTAGAGCAACCACAGAGCTGGCACGAATGGTGGAAGAAGGGAACCGGGAGAGAGGAACAACGGAGGCGAGGACGGCGTTGGGAATCATGAGGAAGGTATGGGCATTTCGGGAATGAAGTTTGGCGAAGTGGGTGAACGTGGTTAAGGGACGAGGAAGCTACGGCCATGAGCTCCGACCACTCTTCTTCTTCCTCTGTTTCTTTGTCTTCTGCTTAATTAATTAATTAACTGATTCTCGCGGAGTTTAACGGTTTGTTGTTTGGGAAGCAACCAAGTGTACAAATCTACTCCTCAAAACCATTACCTGCCCCCTAAGGATTAAAACAAAATAAAAATAAGAAATAATAATAAATGCTTTTTTTTTTCTTTTTTTTTTTTTTTTGGTAAAGTCTACTTAACCCCTTTAAACTATCATTCGATAACATTTCAAATTATTTATTACAATTTATTTCTAAACTACTAAAATAATGACGATGTACTCAATTTTTAAAATGACGAAATTACCCTTATCAAAATAAAAACAAAAATACTAAAATTTAATTTCTTTTTCAAATTTTTAAGGATATTTTTATTTTATTGAAAATTTTATAGGGGTAATTTCATCATTTTGCTAGCATTAGGGGATACATTGTCATTGTTTTGGTAGTTTGGGGGGTAAATTATCGTAATTGATAGTTTGGGGGGTAGATTGTCATTAAGGTAGTAGTTTGAGGGGTAGATTGTCATTAAGGTAGTAGTTTGAGGGGGTTAAGTGGACTTTATTCTATTTTTTTCATTGGTTTAGAGAATGATTGGGATTATATGTGAGAAATAGACATTTTAAGTAAAAAAAAAAAAACTTTTTTGCGTAAGCTTTATTTTCAAGTTTTTGTCAAAAGTGTGTTTGGACAATTTTTAGCTTTTTTGGGCCATTAAAAGAGCTTTCAATTTTTTTTTGTCAAACTGATATATATTTTTTCAAACAAATTTTTTGAGTATTAAATACATTTTTAAACTTTTCAAACACATACCCAAACATACACTCAAGGTTATCACTTTTGTGTTGTTTTGGTATGAGCTAAGGTGGGGTTGGGCTAGAGATGGGGGTGGGCTTCACCCATTATTGGATGTGGGTAGGGGCGGACCCAAGCATACGTTTTACAATTCTTTATAAAATACACATATTTTGTGAATTTGTCCCACCCAAAAATGATATATTTGTCCCCCCCAAATTAACATATTATGTATTATTCCGTTTATTTTCTTTTTCTCTTAGCCATCTTCCCCACATCTCATTTTTCCTTACAATTTTTTTTTTAATTTTTTGTGTGTGTGCACACACAAAAGTGTGGAATATGATGAAAATATCTATTTTTATTTATTTTTTGAGTGATTATTCAACATTCGTTTGGGTTTAGTATAATTTCCCACAGAAATTTGCAGATATCATATGCCATTTAAGGGAGAGGCCATGCATAGCGCTTAAAAAATCAACCCTTAATAAGGCTAAATAGGCACAAGAGTAGAGCAATAGAAGAATGGCTCCCCATCACCAGTCATCCATATTCCATAATATCAAAGTTTATATTATAGATTTTATAAAGAAAATGATAGAGCTAAGTCTCATTTATCTCTTACAATTTGTTTAGATTATTTCGAGCTACTTCAACTTCGTTCCTGCCTCAGCCTCACTGAGGAGACCTGCATAATCTATTGATCCATATGGTTGAAAATACTCAGCAAATATCCCCTTCTTTCTTTTATGCTTACATCCCATGTCTCTGCACATTTGATCATTGTACCAAATGTTAGTGCTCCCAATGCATGACCTTCAGAAATTCCTCCCAGCATATTGCTTCATGTTCTTTTCCCACATCATGACATCCTTATCCATGTCTCATACACAAGGCAATTCAAGATTCCCGTCAAGGAAATGTGTTAGCCATTGACATCTGATTTCCGAGTTACACAGATTGAAGTAACCCTCTGCATATCCTATTACTGCTAGTTGTGGAATCCGAGGATGAATTATCTATCTGTCTGCAGTTTTATAAAGAAAGGATATATAAGACATATCAATACGATGTTTAAGCCGATAGGAAATGGCTAGACTCGTACTTTAAATCACCACTTGTCTCAAATGTTTTTAAGATTTAATCTGTCCAAAACATTATAAAGGTATATAGAACTCAAAATTTGAATAAGAGGGCAGACCTGTAGAGAGGAACTATTGAGGTTGCTGAACCAAAAATGTGTTTTTGGAAGATGTGTGATTTGAATATGTTCTTCAGCTTTTGGTCACCCTTGTATCCAGTGGCTAGGATTACAAGATCTGCTTTTAGTGGCTGAGGTTCACCATCAATGATCAGACTCTCCTTACAGAAGCTAAGGCTTTGTGATTTCTTCAAAAGGATGCTTCCTTCTTCGACTTTGTCATAAAAATTTTCAGGCAGCATTCCAATTTTGAGGAGCTACAAGCTTTAATGCTCTTAAGCTCTCTACCAGATAGCTGGGAAACCTTGGTGGTGTCCTTAAGTAACTCTACTCCTGATGGCAAGATGACCATGGAGCAAGTCACAAACAGCATGTTCAATGAAGAAACCAGAAGACAGGCTGCTGGGACAGACAATGCACAAGCTCTTGTCACAGAGAACAGGGGCAGAAGCAAAAATAGAGGTTTCAAGAGTCGTGATAAATCTAAAGGGAGATCAAAGTCAAGAGGGAGGTCCATTGAAAGAAGAAAATGTTATCATTGTGGCAAAGAGGGTCATATGAAGAGAAATTGCTATGCTTGGAAGCGAGAACAAAACAAAGCTGACTATACCCAAAGAAAAGATGATGAAAAGAATACAACTGCCACTTGCTCGGGTCAAGATGTGGTAGTCCTATCTTATGGCGCTGGTGATTGTTTGCATGTTGCGGGTAATGATGAGGAGTGGGTTGTAGACACCGCTGCCTCTTACCATGCTACTCCTAACAAGGAGATCTTCACATCATACAAAGCAGGTGACTTTGGTATTGTAAGAATGGGTAACACTAGCAACTCGAAGATAGTTGGGGTTGGTAACATCCGTGTTCAAACCAATGTCGGGTGTACATTGATTTTAAAGGGTACTTCCAAGTTATGCTTAAGGTATGGTGGTTCCAAACCAGAATTGATAGGCTTTACTGATTCTGATATGGCAGGGGATTTAGACAACAGAAAATCTACATCCGGATATATGTTTACCTTTGCCGGGGGAGCTGTCTCATGGCAATCAAAACTCCAGAAGTTTGTTGCATTATCAACTACAGAAGCAGAATACATTGCCGCTACAGAAGCTGCCAAGGAAATGCTATGGATGAAGAGATTTCTTCTTGAGCTTGGAGTAAAGCAAGATGAGTATGTGGTATTTTGTGATAGTCAAAGTGCTATAGACTTGAGCAAAAATGCTACTTATCATTCTCGAACAAAGCATATTGATGTGAGGTATCATTGGCTACGTGAGGTGATAGACAAGAAGCAAATGAAGCTTGAAAAGATTCATACAAAAAAGAATCCCTCTGATATGTTGACTAAGGTGGTTCCAACTGGGAAGCTTGAGCTATGCTCCCAGTTAACCGGTTTAAACTTCCAGTGAGAGAAGTTAGTCGTGGCTTGCTCCTCTAAGTAGAGAGGGGGAGATTTGTTGGTTCCCAACAAGGTTTTTCCCTACTTAAAATAAGGTTTTGAAAAATGGAGCAAGTCCTACAAAGATTTATCTAGATGGTTCTTTATCCATCTAGAAGGTTCTAGATGGTTCTCCATCCATCTAGAAAGTTCTCAATTTGTCTTCATCATCTAGATGGTTCTAACTTGGGGGCTAAGTTCATCATCTAGATGGTTCTAACTTTGAGGCTAAGTCCATTCATTCTAGATGGTTCTAACTTGGAGGTTAACTTCTAGATTGTTCTAACTTTGGCTATAAATAGCCAAGGGACCTTATGCCTCAAAGTATGATTGTGATGATTGATGAAGATCAACATCAAGAAGAAAAGCCAAGAGAGGAGAGCTTCAATTATACTCCAGAGAGAGAGTTAAGAAAAGAGTGCTTTAATACACCACTGAGAGTGTATATTAGTTTCAACAGAAGATTGTTTCTCTCTGTACTGTTTTTATTGCTATATTAACTCAAGTTTTGCATAACTTGAGTAAACACTATTGTAACAAGTTGTTTATAGTGAATGAATTGGAGTTAATCCGTGGATGTAGGCACCTTTGCCGCCGTAAATATGTGTTGATCTCTTGCTTTCCATTATTATTCTGTGGAGTTTGCTCAACCATTGATTCAAGGGTGTGACCATCCCTAACAAATTTGACATGAAGAGAAATCTTGAAGAAAGCTGTGTTTAGGTATCATTCCATATTTCTTCAATGGGAAATTCCATCTAAGATAGCTCTGAGCAAATTTTGAGACTCACCATCTCTGAAAATACAACCTTTAGCATTGTAGATAATTATTATAGAGAAATGTTCTACATACTCTCACTCCCACACTAAGTGCATACTCTTTGACATGAAAGTAAAAATTACCATTAGATCTAAAATTCAACAGGAATCTATCAAAAATCTAATTTTTATTTTTACTGGAGTGTCAAAAAGTATTGTGTACTTAAAAGTGTGTGAGTGGGAGCGTGTGTAGCATTTCTCATTATTGTATGAATATGCACATTCAAAGATGAGAACAAGCATATGTACCAAGGGTGAAAGCATGGTTGCCAAAAACTTAAGCAGTAAAGTTTCACCAGGCTTATGAACCAAAAGCTCTGAAAAGCGATTGAAGTACAAGAAACCAAGGCTTACTCCCCACAAAGAGTGGCTGGGGAGAAACCAGTGAGCAGTCTTCCGAATCATTGTGCAAGGGTACTCAACTCCTGTGGTAAAGAAGGGCAAGATATCTATTGAGAAAGCAAAAATCATAGGCCAATGTGAAAAAAATGATATGTTTAGAAGCATTAGCATATATACTTTTGGAAGATATCAACTGTGTTTTCTGAAATTCACATTTTGAAACAATAGAATCAACACATCTTTAGGAAATTTCTGCATTTATTCTCATGATAAGCCTAACCAAAAAACATTAACGAGGAAGTTCTTATTCCTTGAAGTCACCTCGAACAGATATCCTTATAAAAAATATTCTTACCATTTGCATTTGAACATTCTCCTGCAATGTCAATTGCAGATTTCTGTGAGCCAACGATTACGATTCTCTTTCTTCTAATCAATTCTGCAGCACTGGCCTTGTCCATATCAGAGTAGTCCATGGAATGGATCACCTTACCATTGAATACTTCCGGGCCTTGATCTGGAGGGAACTCGGGTATGTTTGGGAGACCACTGAATCTTCCAATACAGAGAACCACAAACTCAACTTGGTGCACCTGGCCAATTAATGAAACACAATGCATTACAAATAAAACCCTTTAATTGTCTCACTAAAAGACTAACATCTAAAACGTCACATGTCGCAATTCTAGGCATAAAGCAGGAGGAAAAAAAAAAAACATAAAGCAAGAGAAGATGAAAAGAAAATTAGATAAAGAGAGAGAAAGAGAGAATTTGAAAACCTTTTGTTTTCTTCATTTAGACAACTCAATGCATTACAAATAAAACTCCCATGTTTTAATTGTCTCATTAAAAGGCTAACATCTAAAATGCCACGTGTTACAATTATAGTTACTTTCTAATTAATAGGATCGTTAAGAACATGTGTAATTCTACACACTCTTTAAGCCAAATCTTTATATATATATATATATATATATATATATATATATATATATATATATATATATATATATGATAAGCTTAGGCTCTAAGTATTCAAGAATGATTTTTTTTTCTTACCTTTTGGTTTGTATTTGGCTCCAATTGATTCTATTTGTTAAGAGTATAATTTAAATGATTAAATCTATACTTTCCTATAAGCTTAAACTTTAGGAATAAGCGGTGATTTAACATATTATCAAAACAAACACTGAGTTTGAATATTGTCTTTCCATTCATTATCATTTCGATTAAATATTTCACGTGTTGAACCTCACTTAAGAGTGAGTTTGAGCTCACATGAGGAGGAGTGTTAGAATATAATTTTAATTATTAAATCTATGATTTCCTATAAACTAAAGCTTTTAAGATTAGTGGTGATTTAACATTATTAACACTAAAGTAGGATGATAAACTCTATCTATGCTCTTTGCTTAGGTGTGTTGTTGACTGTGACAATACAGCTTGCTGTTTCTATCAAACTGCACGTTATCTATAAAGATCGATGAGGGTGCAGGCATAAAGACTTAGCTTCCTTTTTCTTGAAAATGAACTTTGCATGAGTTCAAAAATACATCTTCCTTTACTTTGAAAGATTGTGGGGTGTGTTTGAGAAGACAAGTAGTTTGCTTGGTGTTCCAAAATCTCCCAGATCTCATAGTGTACTAACTAGACATTTATATAAATGGTAAACTACCTCTTCGGAGCAACTTTTGGTGTCTTGAACTATAATGTGCCATTTCCCTCTAGAGCCAAAAGGCTTGCCTGTTCCTCCCCATAGATCCCATGACTCCATCTCTTCATAAGACTCTCCAACATAGTCTATACTAATGACTTTGGAGTTGAATTTTATGTAAGGAACGATGCCAAAGTGTTGAGCACAGGATTGAAGATACTTCAGCACTTGAGTGTGATTAGGATGCCCTTCTTGTACTGAAGAAGGCCAAGGGAAATCTGAAAATTGGTAAGTTTCTTTGGCATTTTGGAGCTTGGTGGACTCTGCAGTATGCTTCCATAATCCTCCTACGCTTTCTTCAGCTTCAAAAACAATTGGATTAAAGCCCTTCTCCACTATATACTTGCAAGCAAGAAGGCCACTTGTTCCTGCCCCAATGATGGCCACGTACGCTTTTCTTCATTGTTCAACTTTTATGAATCTGTTAACATAGGGAAAATGAGAAGAACATAAGATAAGTTAAGAGGATATACATATAAATATAATAAACAAAATGGTTGATCCTTACTTGTTCATCATTATTATATTTCAAATTATTGCATTGTCATGTGTTTCCTTCTCCATTTTCTTCCGGTGCTCTAGCTACCCCCTCTCTCTCTATATATATAGAAGACCAGGGATGAACAATTCATGGAAAAAGACAATAGGAGATAATGTGCTATTGTTGGTAAAGTTTGATGTAACCCCCGTTTTTATCTTGATTCCTGTCCACGGGATAAAAAGGGACCAACAATGTGGACTTCTTTTTGTTTGGCAGCCTAATCTTCATTAATGTTGCCATTGTCTCCCACTGAAATAAAAAAGATGGTGATAGAACGGATGAGATGTATTTTGCTCTGGGGAGAATTTCTTATAAAATGACTGAACTGTTATACTCGTGTACTACAAAAGAAAGTTCCAGCGATCCTCAACCCAAATTCAAGCCATTCAAGGTCAATTACATACATGATCAACCTATACTGAAAACATTAGATTAAAATAAACACATCTCAAACAAAATGCACATCGAAACATCTCATGCATAATGCTGACTGAATCTGTGTCTCAAGGGGAGTAAGGATTGCTCACTCATCAAATGTGTACCTTTCCCCAATATTTCGCTACTTGTTTCCGAAAATGAATTCAAATACGTTTGTCTATGAGCCATAGAAACCATTGTCATCTATATTTCCTAAAATTTAGAACAAGAATATAAGCATTAGTGAATAAAAGATATTTTACACAGTATGTGGGTTCTCTAACATCTTGCAACAGAAAGGGGTCATGTGAACTCATTTCCATTCTTCATATTTCACCCTGAAGCAGTCCTAAACCTCCTCAAATATTCAACTAAAAAGCTTAAGATGGAATTTATATTATATATATATTGAAAAGATATTAATCTTATTAAGGTAAAAGTCAAAAGTACGAAACTTATACAATGCAGAGCAACAAAACTCTGACAAATCTTAACCATAACCAAAACTGCGACTTCACCAACCGACTAACCTATGTGTAACTTCTAATATTACAACAAATCTGCAATAAGCAGAGACCAACAAAACATAGGTGTAGCCACTAACGGAACCCTCACAAATTAAAACAAAAACAAAAATACTATTTTTTTTTTTTCAAAATTTTACGGTTGTTTTTTGTATTATTGAAAATTCTATAGGGGTAACTTCATCATTTTGTTAGGATTGGGGGTACATTGCCATTATTTAGGGGGTAAATTGTCGTAATTGATAGTTTGGGAGTAAATTGTTATTGGAGTGGTAGTTTGAGGTGGTTAAGAGCATCCATATCAAACTCTTTATTTCTAACATTTCTCTAAAATTTTAACAAAATGTCTCCCACATCAAACTCTCAATCAAATGTTAGATATAACATTTGTCAAACCCCCTCTTCAAATCTAAAGACACAAAAAGCAAACGTTATTTATTTTATTAAATTATTTTATTTGACTGCTAGCCGTCTTGAAAACTAAAATTTTGAGAAATTATTGTTAATTTGTTCCATATTAATATGAATGCTATTATGATGTTGGGCACAATAAATAATTCCATATATGTGAGCATGAAAGTGAGTTTCATGGTAGTTTAAGTAGTTTGGTTTCACAATAAAAAATAATATTTGGTAAAGTAGAAAAATATTTAGAGAGTTTGATATTTGGTAGTCTTAGAAAATGACTAGATATATTTAAAAAAATACATTTTGAAATTTAAATTTAACTAAATTTTTAAGAGCTTGATGTGGATGTTCTAATTGGAATTTATCAAAAAAAAAAAAAAAAGAATTAAAAGAATTAATATTTTAATGATATATGAAAAGAATTATAAGGGAAACTGTTGTAAAGTATATTTGTATTAGAAAGCAAAAAATAGTTTTCTTTCCTAAATTTTAAAAAATAATAATAGTTGGCATCCGCTTCTGGTACTCAAAGCTGATAGGGTTTGTTTGTCACAACAAAACAATAATTTTGTTTGAGTGATGAAATGATTTTGTATTGGGATAATTACTGTTTGTCTCATGAATTACAGCGTCTTGATACTTTTTTTTTTTTTTTCCATGAAATACCAATTATGACACTTGACCTCATCAAACTACTATCTTATAATACTTTCCCTTTTTCCGTCAGTCAAATGGGTTAAAACTAACAGTCAATGGTCATGTGACTTGCATGTGTCATTTTAAATTTTTTTTCCTTCTATTTTTGCCCTGACTTTAGATTTTTGGATTAAGGTTTATAAGGGTATAAGCATCATTTTATTGATTTGACGTGAGAGCAAAAATGAAAGAAAAAAAAATTAAAATGATTGACTGTTAGATTTAACCCCTTTGAGTGACGGAAGAGAAGAAAGTGTCGTAACTCATAAGATAGTAGTTTAATGAGGTTAAGTATCATAATTGATAGTTCATGAAAGAAAATTGTCAAGGCACTACAATTCATAGGGTAAAAGGTAATTACCCATTTTGTATTTTAAAGCTGATGGGGTTGTTCGGTCATTTTGAAGTTTTTTTAACAGTATTTTATTATTATTTTTGTTTGAGCGATGCAATGACATTTGTGCCCTCAATTTCTTCTCCTTAATACTTAAAGCTGATGGGATTATATGGTCTTTTTATCGTTACGTCTATTATTGTCCCCGCCTAAATGACTCTCGTACCCTCCTTCAACTACATAGTCGATGGCTTTGGGAAGGCTTTTCTGTCATTTAGACGCATTTTGGCAGTACATGAGAGTTGTTTAGGGGTGCGTACCGGATTTGAATGTGGAAATCCACTTTTGTTTTCTTGGTTTTTTTTTTTAAATCTTTTTTGTTTGTTTTTTGTTTTGTTTTGTTTTTTTATTATTTTAACCCCCCACCTGCCTATAGTCACTCTTGAGTAATTTTAAAAAAATTTATTTGTCTCCTACTAAAAATAACGTGGTTATTAAAATTATCATTAGACTTGTGATTGATTATTATTGAATTTTAATCAAATAATAATTTTAATAGTCACATTATTTTAGTAAAACACAAGTAAACCTTATAAAATTACTCCTCTATATCAACGATCGGGATAGAGGAAATATGAGAATTTAATCTTAGTTGTCCATTTTCATTCAACAGCTCGCATCATGCCACATGTCTCACTCAAATTTATATAATAAAATATTAATTAATTTTTAAAAAGAAAATAAAAATAGAAATAATAAAATATTTAAATCAAATAATAAAAAAGTAAAATCAAATTAAAAAAAAAAAAAAAAACTGGGAATCACCCTATATAGTCTTCATCCTCCAAAATCGGCCTCCTCTCTCTTTCCTCATTTTTTTTTCTTTTTTCTTTTTCTTTCCTTCCCATTTCTTTTCATCTTTCCTTTGTTTCTCTTCATCCTCTTCTTTCTTCCTCTCCTTCTCCCCGATACAAAATACTCATAATTCAATCTCCACCATTCACAATAAAGTTTCACGTATCATGAACATTCCTAGCAATTTTCAACTCAATTGGACCACAAACGCTCGTTGATCGGAGCTATTGATTAAGGCTGGATTGAATTTCCAGATTCTGGTTTTTGGAAGAAGGTGAGTTGTTTCTGAAGCTTTCCTTTATAATTATGTTAGAGCACTCACTGCATGCTCTTCAAACTCATTTTTTTGTTAGTTTGAAGAGCCAATTTAATAAAAAGGGCTTCAAACGCCACTTTTCAACCTTTTCATTTTAACAAAAAAACTAACACCAACCTTTTCATTTTACCAAAAAAACTAACACTATTGTGTTCAATCTCCTCCCAAGAATCTTGCCCCGGATGCTTTGGTTAGTGAACTCATAGATCGGAGAGCTGGTGGGTGGAAGAAAAATCTGCTCCTAGAAAATTTTAACAAAGAAGAGGTGGAGGCAATTCAGTCCATTCCTATTAGTTTTACTAATCAACCGGATAGACAAATCTTGAGGGGAACAATGAAGGGGGAATTCACGGTTGGAAGTGCATACCACATGGCTAAGGAAAATGAGGCAAATCTTCAAGCGGGTTGTTCCAACAGGAGTGAAGAGGGCAATATTTGGAAAGGAATATGGAGCTTTAAAATTCCAAACACTGTGAAGACTTTCATGTGGAGGGCATGCAAAAATTTACTCCCTACAAGAGAGAATCTTGCAAAATGGAGCATAATCAAAGACCCATCCTGCTCAATTTGTGGGTTGGAGATTGAATCTACCGAGCATATCCTATGGGAATGCACCTCGTCATCTGATGTATGGGGAGTATGTAGCACCCCAGATTTTAATAGTTTTATTTTGATATATTTATTTGATAACATTATTCAATGATTTTCTTTTAAGGAGTTTATGGTATTATGGAGGGTGATAATTAGATAATGGTAGTTATGGAATAATTTGATAATAAATGGTAGATGTAATAATAATATTGATAGGTGAAATGGTAATGGCAGGTGAAATAGTAATGTTGGTAGGTGTATGGGTAGGTGAAATAGTAAAATGAGGGTAGAATTGTAAATGAAAGGTAGAATAGTATCTTAAAATTTTTCTACAAATAAGGCTTCTCCCTTCACAATTTCATCACTCTTCTCCCTTCTCTTCTTTACATATTCTTCATTCTTTCGCTTTCTACTCGGTCTTTCTTCTTTTGGAAATGTTTACACGAAAAAGAGAGAGAAAGGGCGAGACAAGACGCCGCAAGAAAGGAAGAACATGAGAGATAAAGCGGTCTTAAGAAATTAGTTCAAATAAAGTAGTGGGTGATAGTCAGATTAGAACAGCTAGATTCTTTTGAAAACTTAAGCCTTGGTTTAAAGGTAAGTATATTCACTACCATTTTTAAAGTTATCGTGTCATGCAATTTATGTACAATTGTAAATACTTATTTATTTTTATTTACATATTATGAAATTATGTGGCATACATAAAAGATTGAGAAAGATGAATTTCTTTTGTGAACATGATGGTTATAAAATAATAATAAAACCCTCATACATGTTGTCCTAAGATACATCAAAAGAAGTACAATGAAAAGTATAAGAAATGTTATGAATGTTTAAGAAATGAGGGCACATGTATAGAAGAGAATTTTGGCCCCAAGAAAGAAAGAGTTAGAGGAGTTCGGTACCGATACTCGGATGGAGGCGAAACCACTAAAGAAAATTATGCAAGAAAGTTGTATTCCATCAATAAACCATTGAGTGCACCAAGTAAAAGAGTTAATTGATGGTTAGGCATGGCTGAGGCCACAGTTCAGTGCCATGGTCACAAAGACCTGCAACCCTCGTGTATAGGGGTAATAGTGTACATGGGCCTCAAAATGAGAAAATGACAAGATAATTGCATCAATAATTTACTATGATGATTTTCAATGATGATTTATGATGATAATTTACAATAATGCAACATGATGATTTACAATGATGCAATAATGATGTTTTACAAGAATGATTTATGAGGACTATTATTACTAGATGATATATTATTATGGTTGGTTGTATATCTATTTGCGAAAACAATTTTCAAAACTGAGAACAAGGAGTAAAACTATTTATGGTGGTGGATTTTACTTGCTGGGCCCCCTTTGGGTTCATTCAGTTTTATTTCTTGTTTTCAGGTAGAGAGCATGCTGGAATAAAAGGCCGGAATGGGGGCGGGAATAATTATTAATATTTTCATAGTCCTTTTCAATTCAGTTATTGTACTATTATGATATTTTGCAATTAAAGTCTATGTTTTCAAATTTCGCTTGTAATAAAATCTCTTGATGAAATTTTTATATGTTTATCGTACTCTTTATAAATCAAATACTCTGATAGACCTTATGAATCTTTGTAAAAATTTTATTGTAAAAGAAGAAAGGTGACAAACCTAGCCTTAACGGGCTGGGGTGTTACAGAGCAAGTCTGCGGCATTTTCAGAAAAGCTCCTGTTCAGCTTTCAAGAATTTCCAGCAAATTGCTGAGTCTATTTTCCAAGAAGGAACGGAAGAAGATTTCAAAATTTTCTCTATAACAGTTAGGAAAATCTGGCTGAGACGTAACGAATGGATTCATGAAGGAACTTTTACTTACCCGAACGCCCTAGCTCTCGGTGCCCAGCAAATTCAGAAAGATTTTCACGTGATAAATCAAAAGGAAGATGGTAAGCCACAACAAGGAAATGATAATAGCTGGCAAATCCCTCTAGAGGGATGGGTCAAGGTAAATTGCGACGCTGCTATAGACAGGGGAAGAAGACGCATGGGTATGGGGATTATCTTAAGAGATCATGAAGGAAAAGTTAGGGCTGCTTGGAGCTTTTCAAGGCCTGGTCTGATAGATCCCACTGCTGCTGAAGCTTCTGCTCTGTTCCATGGGATGAAACTGTGTAAGGAGTTGGGAGTTTCCAATCTTGTAGTAGAAGGGGATTCCAAAGTGGTTATATCCGCAGTTCAAAATCATGATGCTACCAGTAGCATCATGATATAGGGACGGTTTTGAGCTCCTCTCCCTGTTGGCAGATAGTGCATGTGAGAAGGGAATCTAATCAAACGGTGCATGGCTTAGCAAATGAGGCTTTAAAAAATGTCTTTGATAGGAGATGGGATTTCTCAATCCCGGATTGTATTAGAGACATAGTTTTGACGGAGCTATTGGCTACTGTCTGATTTCATTAATGAGAATTCTAGTCTTTTCTTCAAAAAAAAAAAAAAAAAAAACTAACACTATGAATAATAAGCATTCGAATTTAAAAATTACTATTCACTCTCTATTCATTAAACAACTATATTTTCTCTCTTTTTCTTTTTTCCTTTTCCATTCTCTATCCTTTCTCTTTCCGCAGCCCTTTGTTTCTGATGGCTAATGGTGCCATTTTCTCTCTGAGCCATTCCTCTCTTAGCAAGGGAATGCTTCCTCTCTCTAAGCCATTCCTCTCTCAGGAGGTGCCGTCAACGTCGTCTGGTTCATCGATGATGCTTGACGTGCAGAATCGGCCGGAGGGGGTGTCATTGACGACATCTGGTTCTTCGATGGGATTTGGCTGTACCGACAAGAGCTTGCGGTCGTCGTGGGTGTTTGATGTTTCAGATATAGCGGCTTCTGAACTCGGTGTCATTCCTGATTTTGGGTCTTTTTTTGTTTCTGATCATGTGCCTTTTCCAGTGGGTGCTACCGATGATGATTCCTACGACAGTGCTTGGGTCAGTGCTGATGATGATCATGCGCCTTCGTTGGTGACTCCTGCAATAGTGCCTGGGTCTACTGGGTTGATCGATGACCTGCACTCTAGCTTTCTTTTTGGACTTGGAGAGCGATTGGTTAAATCGCCGGAACTCATTGGAGAACATGGGGGAAGGAGGGGGAAGAAGGGTTTTTTTTTTTAGGGTGCAGCAAAATGACAACGTTTTGTTTAGGTTTTTTATATTTTATTTTTTATTATAATATGGGCATTTTAGTAACTTTAACACTCAAAAGTTAGAGAAATAATAAACAAATATTTGAAAATTAATATTTTAATAAAATAGTGAAAGTGAATTATTAAAATAGAGAGGCTGAAAAATATGCTCTAAAAAGGTGGGCTGTTAAAATAACCAAAAGTGTATTTTTAATTATTTTGAAGAGTAAAATTTGAAGAGGCTATTGTAGATGCTCTTATACCCAATGATTATTAAGCACAAAAATCATGCTAATTGGAAGTATTTTGCTTTTCTTTGACTCTTGATTTCTAGTTTAAATTGAGTTGATTTAGATGATAGTGAAACAAGTGTGGAGGCAGAAACCTCAAACAAGGTAAGGATTTTTCTCCTTTAATTGTTTTGATTTCTGATTTGTAGTTTAATTTGGGGATTTCCATTGTAGTTTAAATCTTTTTATTCTTTATCTCCTCATCTCCTTCGTTTTCTTTTATGTTGGTAACTTGCTGCACAAAGAGGTTGACAAAGAAAGTTGACGAGAGGAAGAGAGAGCTCCAGAGACAAAGCTGTGAGAGAAATTGCAGAAAAATGGGTTATTCAAAGGTATAAATCGTTCCCTTTGTTCTTAATTCTTGATTATAGTTGGGTTTTCTTGTATTGATTTTAGTAGCCTTGGATTATTATGGGTATTTGATTATAGGTCGTAATTGTGGAGGATTTTGTGTTGATTTTTGGTCTTAGCTGTTTGGTTATCAAAGGTTGGGAATTGTTGATTTTTCTGGGTTATTTTGATTGCTGTTCTTGGCTGAATTTGGTCCTAGATTGTTGATTGTTGATTCTTTTTTAATGTCTAAATATTTTTTGCTCTTAAAGTAGAGATCTATCTTTGTTTTCTAGGAGTTTTATTACTATCTTTTAAGCTACAAATTTCTTCCAACATAAGTTACAAAACAATTATATTTTGGTTGACATAAGCTCTAGTTTGAATTGCTGATTTCAAGTTTTGCAATTTTAGCCCAAATATATATATATATATATATATATATATATATATTTGGGCCTTCAAAACAACTAATTTTTAATAAGTTATTTTAACCCAATAAAAAATATTTGGGCCCAAAACAATTAGTTTTAATAAGCTATTTTGCCCAACATAAAGTTTTTATTTTTGGCCAAATTAGCAAACAGTAATTAAACAATAAAAATCACTCGAAAACCAGTCTAACCAGACTGTTTCCCAATATTTTTGGTACAAATTTTTATCGTTTGCTAATCGATTAAAAAACTGTTTAACTGATTCTTATCGGAATCGGTTTTTAACCGATAACCGGTCTAACCCGTCCATTAATGAAAAGCAATAACATAGACCACATGCCTGAAAAGCAATAAGTCTATGCCATCAAAGTAATAAGATAGACCACGTCAAAATGGTATCATAATAAGTGTTCTTAACAATGTCTGCATGCCTAAACTTTTTAAATATTTACTAGTCTTTTATTTATTGGGGAAATTACATTTTACTCCCCTGAAGTATCCACTCATTTTCACTTTTGCCTCAAAAGTTTAAAAAGTGACACTTAACCCCCCCAAAGTTTCAAATTGTGGCAATTTAACCCATTTGGCCTTATTATTCCCAAAATGCCCCCATCACATTTTTTCTTAAAAAAAAAAAAAATCCTAAAAAATAAGAAAAAGCCAAAAAAAAAATATAAATATATGCTGGGGTGGCCAAACCACCCCATAGGTCCCGTTTGGATTTTTTTTAAAAAAAAAAATGCGATGAGGGCATTTTGGGAATAAAAAGGCCAAATGGGTTAAATTGCCACAATTTGAAACTTTGGGGGGTTAAGTGTCACTTTTTAAACTTTGGAGGCAAAAGTGAAAATGGGTGGATACTTCAGGGGGGTAAAAGGTAATTTCCCCTTATTTATTTATTTATTTGTAGGGAAAAATACAATTTTAACCCATGAAGTTTCAGTGATTTTTCAATTTTAACCTCAAAGTTTAAAAAGTGGCAATCCACCCCCATGAAGTTTCAAAAATTTGCAATGTTAACCTTCTGTCTATTTTTCTGTTAAAGTAGACGGAATTTTTTTAAAAAAAAGACTAAGGGTAGTTTCGTCATTTTATAATTTTTCGTCCATTTTAACGGAAAAACTAACGGTGGGGTTAACATTGCAAGTTTTTGAAACTTCAGGGGGATGGATTGCAAATTTTTAAACTTTGGGGTTCAAATTGAAAAATCACTGAAACTTCATAGGTTAAAACTGCATTTTTCCCTTATTTGTATTTGTAACGAAACGAAATTCATTCAAACAGGGGTTATATGGACATGAAGAAAAACAAGCTTACTAATACCCAAGCTTAATTCTTGTTTAATATCCTTAATTTGGAACTTGTGGCATGTCATGGGGTGTCCCAGCGAGGCGAAGCTGCCTCTCATCGGACAGTATTTTTGTGAACCTGCGAGAATATAATAAAGTTTTCATTAATAGACTAATTATTTTCTCAAATAAACGTAGTACGTACGTAAGTACCTTCTGAGAGCTTCTTCAGCAATCTCTTGGCCAAAAGGCGTGTCCGAATTCACCTTAGTTACTGGTTTCTTCAGCAATCCTTCACCATATTTAACAACATTATCCAAATTCTCCGTTGTGGCTATATCAACAGAAGAGACGGCCCTACTTAACGTGTTATCCTGTATCCGGAGGCATAGAAGAAAAAGTTGATGAACAAAAGGCTTCTGAGCTTTCCATATTGTTAAAGGAAAATCAATATGAAAAGTTTCTTGAGGTATCCAAGAAGGAAATATTCATATGAGTGTACAGCAAGGATTAATCTGGGTCACCCATAGTATAGTTGCTTGATTCAAGCTTAAGTAGGGAGTTTTGGGTGGTAGTAGGTGGAACAAAAATTGGGTTAGCTGCTGCCATGGTATAGACAGTGCTGTAGATTCCAAGATACGATTATGACGTTTGCCTAGAAGGCTCTGATACCATGAAAACTTTGATAAGGTTTGTATTCAAAGTGATAAATTTACAATGAAACAATAAGCTGTTTATATACACAGCAGAAGCTTGACCTAATACTTGAACAACAAGGAAAATCTAGTTTACAACTCATACTAGGAGAATCTACAAATCATGCACAAGATCTTGTTCTTCCTTGCTGCACACTCATATGAATATTTCCTTCTTGGATACCTCAAGAAACTTTCCATATTGGTTTTCCTTTAACAGTAAATATCTCCCATTGTATTTTGGTCCGAAAAAAGCTTTGATAGACTTAAACAACGGAAACCTGTATTGTAAACACGACATCACGTTTGTATTTTGATGAATGAATTTCGATATTACAAAGAATTACAAAACACTCTAGCCTAGGAGAATCCTGCTAGATATACCCAATACCGACAATGCAACTGAGAAAAATCAGCAAAAAACAAACCCCCTAAACAACCTAACATACAACCCATCTAACAACAAATGCAAAAGAGATGTTACGAGGTTAATAATCAAATATTACATGTATAACTGCAGCATATATATGCACCTACTGACATATATTTTGAAGCCGTACGTAGAATTTAATACGACAGATATTTACCTGTTTTGTGGAAAGATTTTAGGACAGTGTGTTATGTAGAAGTCCTTAATCTAGCTCCTTGGCAGCAAATAGAGGCCGGTTCTTTTTATTGGGGCATGTTAGCATGGTAGTCAAACGAGCGCCAGTGCTGGTTCCAGCAATAATGTCAAAATAGTCCGCAATTCTCACATGTTCACCATCCAGCTTCTGCATTATATCTAAACTAACTCAGAACCCGTGTAATGTGCAGAATTATTTATCATAATTTAATTTTAAAACTTAAAATACATCTGTATTGTATTTTTTTATTATAGGTCAAAAAAGTTGTATAAAAAATATATCATACCTATTTCAATAAAAACAAAATACTAAAGGTTCTACAACAATATATTACAGATCATAGTGACATAATTACACATAAAATTACATGAATATATAAATTACATAAAAATATACTATGATAAAAACTGTATATAATTTTAGTTTTAATCCAATTTTTTTTCCATTCTTTACACATGAGAATTAAAACATATTAAAAAGTCAATTAAATTTACAAAAGATAAATAAGAAGAGAGCCCCTTACATCCGGATGGGCTGCAAATGCCATCTTTTACAGCACCCAACTAGACACTGCCACGTCAGATAAGTACACAACATGTAATACACTTGGAAATACCAGATCCTTGAAACGATTTCATCATCTGCCCGTTCAAAGCCAAAATCCATGGAGCCTCGCCAGCAACTGCCCATATTTGCCGGAGAAGAAGAAAACCAAAACAAAACAAAATCCCCAGAAAAGAAGAAAACAAAATCCATAAAAATCTGTAACTCATACATTCATATGGAAACATGCAAATTAATACAGAACTCATAAAATGATTTCATCATCTGCCCGTTCAAAGTCGGAATCCATGGAGCCTCGCCGGCCACTACCCAACGTCGCCGGCAACTGCCCAAATTCCGGACACTGCCCATATTCGCCGGAGAAGAAGAAAACCAAACTAAAACAAAATCCCCCAGAAAAGAAGAAAACAAAATCCCTAAAAATCTGTAACTCATACATTCATATTGAAATAGGCATATTAATATAGAACTCATACCATTTCAGAGTACAAATCTCTTATTAAAACTCAAATAAATCTGTCACTGCCTAGCCACGCTGGAATCCATGGTCAGGCCGTGACCCACTGAATCCATCGTGGGTCAGGCCGTGACCCAGTGGCTGGGTCAGGGGACCTAGCGTGACCCAGCTGTGGTTGGGCGGATTCCGGGCCACCAACATCATCTCTCTCTTGGGTGGATTCCGGCTGTAGGGGTGGGTTGGTTTATGTTTGGATGGAGGGGTGCGAGGTTGAGACAGATCAGCCGAAATGGGTAGTGAAGGAAGATGTCCGGTGATTTTGGGCAGTGGCTAGAATGGGCAATGGCCGTCAATGTTTGGTAGTGGCTGATGACGTTGGGCAGTGATCGGCGATGTTGGGCAGAGGCTGGCGGTGTTGGACAGTGACGGGCGGCGATAGCTTTGGTTTGTGGCTTTGATCTGTGTAACTGTAAACAGTGGCTGTTTGGCAGTGGCTTTGTATAAAATGGATTCAAAATCAGGTGGATCTGTTACAATTTTTTAGTTTGTATCTTACATACGTGGCAGTATTATATGGGATGCTGTAAAAGATGTGTTTTGCATGGTCTGCATTCAAGGTTTTCTCAAATAAGAAACTTGAATGTAAAATAATATATAAATTATAACAGAACATAAGGAAAAACGGAAAAACAAAACAACGACATGAAATAAATATCTTTCTCTATATTTTTTTCTAGTTCCAATGAAATTTTGAAGTATAGGAAAAAGTTTTAACTATATATATATATATATATATATATCCCTTTCGGCTATCCTTCACATACATAACATAAAACTAACTACATTTAGGACCCAAAAAAAAAAAAAAAACCATACCTATTTTTCACTATCTCAACGTAAAATTTACAAACAAAAAATAATGAATTTGAATAAAATATATATATAAATTAGAACAAAATATAAGAAAAAAAAAAAGAAGAATGAAATAACATATATAACAACGACATATATACATAAAATGAACTACTTTTAGAACGCTTAAAAAAAAGAAAAATGAAAAAAAAGAACTACTTTTAGAACACCCTCTCTCACTATCATTTATCTGAATTCAATCTTTCACCTTTGCAAGTTCTAGACATTTTTGGTTAACCTCTTGGCTTAACGAAGGAGGAATATGAACCAAACAACAAAACACCGTGAGTGGAACAAAACATTAATTTTAGTGTGACTCAAAGCCAAAAAAACTATGCAGCTAGCAACGTACGTTAATGAGACTACTCTGGGGAGAGATTGGATCTGAGCCCTTAAATTTTTAACTGGGAAAAAGAAAATAATCATCATTCATCACATAGACTCTAAGAATAATCATCACATAATCTAAAATACAGAGTTACCGAGTTAGAAACTGCAAAGAAGAATAAAAGAATAATTCCTGAATTGTACATGGAAATGGAAACATCTATGGCATCAAGTTTATATTAAATGTACCTGCAGCTCATGCTCGAGCAAAGAAAGGATAATTGCGGACAAGGTCGGATTCCACCCCTTTCGACGCTAAGAATGGTGATCAGCGTTCCATAAATTGGTGGCAGGACGGGTGCGAGTTTTGTTCCCATGGGGTGGTCGGAGTCGAGGTGCTCAATGGTAGAGAGAGAGAGAGCTTTAGTGATCTTGAACACCAGTCGAATAAACTGAACACCAGTTGAACGTCTAAGGACTAACCACCAAATATAGTTAACTCTAAGAAAGCGATACAAATATGCATGAGTTACATTATATGGGACCTACTTGTATGTTAATTATCTTATATGACTCCTAAGAAAGCGATACAAATATGCATAAGGTTACATTATATGGGACCTACTTGGATGTTGTTAATTATCTTATATGACTCCTAAGAAAACGATACAAATATGCATAAGGTTACATTATATGGGACCTACTTGGAATTTGTTAATTATCTTATATGACTCCTAAGAAAGCGATACAAATATGCATAAGGTCAATGGGACCTTTGTTAATTATCTTATATGACTCATAAGAAAGCGATACACATATGCATAGGGTCCCATGACCTTATGCATATGTGTATCGCTTTCTTAGGAGTCATATGATATAAGGTCTCATTGACCTACTTGGATGTTGTTAATTATCTTATATGACTCCTAAGAAAGCGATACAAATTTGCATAAGGTTACATTATATGGGACCTACTTGGATGTTGTTAATTATCTTATATGACTCTTAAGAAAGCGATACAAATATGCATAAGGTCAATGAGACCTTTGTTAATTTAAATCTTAGGTCCAATATAATGTAACCTTATGCATATTTGTATCGCTTTCTTAGGAGTCATATAAGATAATTAACAACATCCAAGTAGGTTAATGGGACCTTATATGACTCTAAGGGGTGTACCAAATTTTAGGAGGCAATGGGACTATATATCATATGATTTTGAAAGCGATGATACATATGCATAAGGTCATGGGACCTTATGCATATGTGTATCGCTTATGAGTCATATAAGACAATTAACAAAGGTCTCATTGACTTTAAATTCCAAGTAGGTCCCATATAATGTAACCTTATGCATATTTGTATCGCTTTCTTAGGAGTTAACTCCATATTTAGGTCCCATATAATGTAACCTTATGCATATTTGTATCGCTTTCTTAGGAGTCATATAAGATAAATAACAACATCCAAGTAGGTCCAATATAATGTAACCTTATGCATATTTGTATCGCTTTAGGAGTCATATAAGATAATTAACAACATCCAAGTAGGTCAATGGGACTTATATGACTCCTAAGGTGTGTACCAAATTCTTAGGAGGCAATGGGACCTATATATGATTTTGAAAAGGATATTACATATGCATAAGGTCATGGGACCTTATGCATATGTGTATCGCTTTCTTATGAGTCATATAAGATAATTAACAAAGGTCTCATTGACCTTATGCATATTTGTATCGCTTTCTTAGGAGTCATATAAGATAATTAACAAATTCCAAGTAGGTCCCATATAATGTAACCTTATGCATATTTGTATCGCTTTCTTAGGAGTTAACTCCCATATTTAGGTCCCATATAATGTAACCTTATGCATATTTGTATCGCTTTCTTAGGAGTCATATAAGATAAATAACAACATCCAAGTAGGTCCAATATAATGTAACCTTATGCATATTTGTATCGCTTTCTTAGGAGTCATATAAGATAATTAACAACATCCAAGTAGGTCAATGGGACCTTATATGACTCCTAAGGTGGGGTGTACCAAATTCTTAGGAGGCAATGGGACCTTATATCATATGACTCCTAAGAAAGCGATACACATATGCATGGGACCTTATGCATATGTGTATCGCTTTCTTATGAGTCATATAAGACAATTAACAAAGGTCTCATTGACCTTATGCATATTTGTATCGCTTTCTTAGGAGTCATATAAGATAATTAACAAATTCCAAGTAGGTCCCATATAATGTAACCTTATGCATATTTGTATCGCTTTCTTAGGAGTTAACTCCCATATTTAGGTCCCATATAATGTAACCTTATGCATATTTGTATCGCTTTCTTAGGAGTCATATAAGATAAATAACAACATCCAAGTAGGTCCAATATAATGTAACCTTATGCATATTTGTATCGCTTAGAGTCATATAAGATAATTAACAACATCCAAGTAGGTCAATGGGACCTTATATGACTCCTAAGGTGGGGTGTACCAAATTCTTAGGAGGCAATGGGACCTTATATCATATGATTTTAAAGCGATACACATATGCATGGGACCTTATGCATATGTGTATCGCTTTCTTATGAGTCGTATAAGACAATTAACAAAGGTCTCATTGACCTTATGCATATTTGTATCGCTTTCTTAGGAGTCATATAAGATAATTAACAAATTCCAAGTAGGTCCCATATAATGTAACCTTATGCATATTTGTATCGCTTTCTTAGGAGTTAACTCCCATATTTAGGTCCCATATAATGTAACCTTATGCATATTTGTATCGCTTTCTTAGGAGTCATATAAGATAAATAACAACATCCAAGTAGGTCCAATATAATGTAACCTTATGCATATTTGTATCGCTTTCTTAGGAGTCATATAAGATAATTAACAACATCCAAGTAGGTCAATGGGACCTTATATGACTCCTAAGGTGGGGTGTACCAAATTCTTAGGAGGCAATGGGACCTTATATCATATGACTCCTAAGAAAGCGATACACATATGCATAAGGTCCCATGACCTTATGCATATGTGTATCGCTTTCTTATGAGTCATATAAGACAATTAACAAAGGTCCCATTGACCTTATGCATATTTGTATCGCTTTCTTAGGAGTTAACTCCCATATTTAGGTCCCATATAATGTAACCTTATGCATATTTGTATCGCTTTCTTAGGAGTCATATAAGATAATTAACAACATCCAAGTAGGTCCCATAGAGTGTAATCTTATGCATATTTGTATCGCTTTCTTAGGAGTTAACTCCCATATTTGGTGGTAGTCCTCCACAAAGACGTGTGAACCTTGGGTCTCAGGGTCCATCCAAATAGACGTTCAACTGGTGTTCAGTTTATTCGACTGGTGTTCAAGATCACTAAAGCTCTCTCTCTCTCTATACGTGTTCAGGATCACTAAAGCTCTTTCTCTCTCTACCGTTGAGCACCTCGACTCCGACCATCTCATGGGAACAAAACTCGCACCCGTCCTGCCACCAATTTATGGAACGCTGATCACCATTCTTAGCATCGACGGGGGTAGAATCCGAGGCCTTGTCGCCGCAATTATCCTTTCTTTGCTCGAGCATGAGCTGCAGGTACATTTAATATAAACTTGATGCCATAGATGTTTCCATTTCCATGTACAATTCAGGAATTATTCTTTTATTCTTCTTTGCAGTTTCTAACTCCGTAACTCTGTATTTTAGATTATGTGATGATTATTCTTAGAGTCTATGTGATGAATGATGATTATTTAATTTCTTTTTCCCTGTTAAAAATTTAAGGGCTCAGATCCAATCTCTCCCCGAAGTAGTCCATTAACGTTGCTGCATATATTTTTTGGCTTTGAGTCACACTAAAATTAATGTTTTGGTCCACTCACGGTGTTTTGTTGTTTGGTTCATATTCCTCCTTCGTTAAGCCAAGAGGTTAACCAAAAATGTCTGGAACTTGCAAAGGTGAAAGATTGAATTCAGATAAATGATAGTGAGAGAGGGTGTTCTAAAAGTAGTTCATTTTATGTATATATGTCGTTGTTATGGTTTTTTTTTTTCCTTATATTTTGTTCTAATTTATATATATATTTTATTCAAATCAATTATTTTCGTTTGTAAATTTTACGTTGAGATAGTGAAAAATAGGTATGAGTTTTTTTTTGGTCCTAAAAGTAGTTACTTTTATGTTATATATGTGAAGGATAGCCGAAAGTTATATATATAGTTAAGACTTTTTCCTATACTTCATAATTTCATTGGAACTAGAAAAAAATATCGAGAAAGATATTTATTTCATGTTGTTTTGTTTTTCCTTTTTTCCTTATTTTCTGTTATAATTTATATATTATTTTACATTTAAGTTTCTTATTTATCTTTTGTACATTTAATTGACTTTTTAATATGTTTTAATTCTCATATGTGTAAAGAAAAAAAAAAAATTGGATTATGGTTCTTATGATAGTATATTTTTATATAATTTATATATTCATGCAACCTTATGTGTAATTATGTCACTATGTTCTACAATATACTATTATAGAACCTTTTAGTATTTTGTTTTTATTGAAATAGGCATGATACATTTTTTACACAACTTTTTTGACCTAAAAGAAAAAAAATACAATTGCAAATGCATTTTAGGTTTTAAAATTAAATTACAATAAATAATTCTACGCATTACGTGAGTTCTGAGCTAGTTTGGATATAATGCAGAAGCTGGATGGAGAACATGCGAGAATTGCGGATTATTTTGACGTTATTGCGGGAACCAGCACTGGCGGTCTTGTGACTGCCATGCTAACAAGCCCCAATGAAGAGAACCGGCCTCTATTTGCTGCAAAGGATATTAAGGACTTCTACCTGGAACACTGTCCTAAAATCTTTCCACAAAACTGGTAAATATCTGTCGTATTAAATTCTATGGGATCAAAATATATATGTCAGTAGCTAGGCGCATATATATGCTACAGTTATACATGTGAAATTTGATTATTAACCTCGAAACATCTCATCTGCATTTGCTGTAAGATGGGTTGTATGTTAGGTTGTTTAGGGGGTTTGTTTTTTGCTGATTTTTCTTAGTTGCCTTGTTGGTACTGGGGATCTAGCAGGATTCTCCTAGGCGGCTAGAGTGTTTTGTAATATAGAAATTCATTCATCAAAATACAAACGTGATGTCGTGTTTACAATACAGTTGCCCGTTGTTTAAGTTTATCAAAGCTTTTTTCGGACCAAAATACAATGGGAGATATTTGCGTCACCTTCTGAGAGAAAAACTTGGAAACACAAAACTGAACGAGACATTGACAAATGTTGTTATCCCAACACATGACATCAAGCTAGGCCGGACAACCATCTTCTCCAGCTTCGAGGTTAAACTTCTTCTCTTGGAAAGTATGTGATTGCACTAATTAATTAATGGAGAGCTGAACTAATCAAAATAGACAATCATTTTGCTTTCTGTGCATAATGCAGGTGAAGAAAAACCCAAGTTTAAATGCGTTGCTTTCAGACGTATGCATTGCCACCTCAGCAGCACCCACTTATCTTCCTGCTCATTACTTTGAAACCAAGGATCCTGCAGGGAAAGTGAGAGAGTTCAACCTTATAGACGGTGCCATCGCTGCAAATAATCCAGTCAGTATAAATAAATCTAATTAATTTCATATCAAGTTTTAACTTGTGTTTCTCTTGAGCAGATTAACATACTAAAGTTGTTCATTTCTAGGCTTCACTTGCTGTTTGTGAAGTAGAAAAGGAGCTCAAAAGAAGACCTCCGTATCTGTTGATTTCAATAGGAACAGGGTCTTCCAAGGCAGAAGAGAAATACAACACACATGATGCAGCTAAGTGGGGTCTGTTTAAGTGGTTAATCTACAGGGGCTCTTCCCCAATAGTGGATGTTTTAACACAAGGAAGTGAGAATATGGTGGATATCCATCTCTCTACCATTTTCGGAGCCCATTGCCTTGAGGAAAACGGACCCATTTGCTCTGGGGAAAGCTTCCTCCGAATTCAGGTATCATATCATTCGTGCCCCATCTTTTCGTAATTTTTTATTTTATTTTTATTTTTATTTTTTATGAATGAAATAAAAGTCCAGAGTGCTAATACAATATATAAAATAATATTCAAAAGCCTTTTGTTCATCAACTTTTTCTTCTATGCCTCCGGTTACAGGATGACACGCTAAGTGGGGCTCTCTTCTGTTGACATAGCCACAAAGAAGAATTTGGATGATCTTGTTAAATTTGGTGAAAGATTGCTGAAGAAACCAGTCACTAAGGTGAATTTGGACACGCCTTCTAGCCGAGAGACTGTTGAAGAAGAGACCGTTGAAGAAGTTCTCAGAAGGTACGTACGTACTACGTTTATTTGAGAAAATAATTAGTCTATTAATGGAAACTTTATTATGTTCTTGCAGGTTTGCAAAAATACTGTCCGATGAGAGGCGGCGAAGGCTTCACCTCGCTGGGACCCCCCTTGACATGCCGCAGGTTCCAAATTAAGGATATTAAACAAGACTAGTAAATTCTACTATGATACCATTTTGTAAGTCTTTGTTATAGCTTTTCATAACGGTTGGGTTAGACCGATTATCGGTTAAACAATCTCCTAACCAATTACCGACCAATAATAATTTGTACCGGAAATATCAGTAAACGGTTATAACAGTCCGCTTAGACCAGTTTTCAAGTGATTTTTATTGATTAATTACTATTTGCTAATTAGGAAAAAAATTAGTTATTTTGAAAGCCCAATAACTTTTTGTTGGCAAAAATTGCTTATTAAAACTAGTTGTTTTAGGGCCCAAATCATTTTTGTTGGGCTAAAATAGCTTTATTAAAAATTAGTTGTTTTGAATGCCCAATTTTTTATTTTTTTTGGGGCTAAATTTGCAAAACTTGAAATTTGCAGTTCAACCTAGAGCTTATGTTAACCAAAATATGAAAGCAATTGTTGTGTTGGAAGAAATTTGTAGATTAGAAGATAGTAATAAAATTCCTAAAAAACAAGATAAATCTCTACTTTAAGAGCAAAAAAGATTTATACATTTGAAGAAGCTTAAACCAGATAGTAATAAAATTCCTAAAAAACAAAGATAAATCTCTACTCTAAGAGCCAAAAAGACTTGGAGATTAAAGATGCTTAAACCAGATAGTAATAAAATTCCTAAAAAACAAAGATAAATCTCTACTTTAAGAGCAAAAAAGATTTAGACATTTGAAGAAGCTTAAACCAGATAGTAATAAAATTCCTAGAAAACAAAGATAAATCTCTACTCTAAGAGCAAAAAAGATTTAGACATTAAAAAAGCTTAAACCAGGCAACAAAAGATAATCGACGATCAACAATCAACAATCTAGCACCAAATTCAGCCAAGAACAGCAATCAGAATAACCCAGAAAAATCAACATTTCCCAACCTTTGATAACCAAACGGCTAAGACCAAAACTCAACACAAAATCCTCCACAATTACGACCTGTAATCAAATACCCATAAAAATCCAAGGCTATTAAAATCAACACAAGAAAACCCAACTATAATCAAGAATTAAGAACAAAGGGAACGATTTATACCTTTGAAGAACCCATTTTTGTGCAATTTCTCTCACAGCTCCGTCTCTGGGGCTCTCTCTTCCTCTCGTCAACTTTCTTTCTCAGCCTCTCTGTGCAGGAAGTAACCAGCATGAAAGAAAACAAAGGAGATGAGGAGATAAAGAATAAAAAGATTTAAGCTACAATGGAAATCCCCAAATTAAACCCTAAATTTATATCCCAAATCAGAACAATTAAAGGAGAAAAATCCTTACCTTGCCCGAGGTTTCTGCCTCCACACTTGTTTCACTATCACCTAAAAGTATACTCAATTTAAACTACAAAACTAGAGTCAAAGAAAAGCAAAATACTTCCAATTGGCATGATTTTTGAGCTTAATAATCACTGGGTATAACATAATTATAAAGGAAAGCTTCAGAAACAACTCACCTTCTTCCAAAAATCAGAATCTGAAAATTCAGTCCGTCCTTAATCAACAGCTCCGATCGACGAGCGTTTGTGGTCCTATTGAGCTGAAAATTGCCAAAAATGTTCATGATACGCAAATCTTTATTGTTAACGGTGAAAATTAAATTCTGAGCATTCTGTATCGAGGAGGAGGAGGAGGAGAGAAAAGAAGAGGATGAAGAGAGAAACAAAGGAAAGATGAAAAGAAAAGGGAAGAAAAGAAAAAATGTCATTTACGTGGGGACAATAATAGATACGTCAATAAAAAGACCATATAATCCCATCAGCTTTAAGTATTAAGGGGAAGAAATTGAGGGTACAAATGTCATTGCATCGCTCAAACAAAAATAATAATAAAATACAGTTAAAAAAACTTCAAAATGACCGAACAACTCCATCAGCTTTAAGCATCAGCGAAGAAATCGAGGTAAAAAAATTATTTCATCACTCAAACAAAAAATAATAATAAAATACTGTTGAAAAAACTTCAAAATGACCGAACAATCCCATCAGCCTCAAGTATAAGCGAAGAAATCGAGGTACAAAATCATTTCTTCACTCAAACAAAAATACTGTTTACAACTTATAAAAAAAAAAAAATACTGTTTACAAAAATATTGTTTTGTTGTAACCAAACAAACCCTATCAGTACCAGAAGCACAACTATTTTTTTAAAAAAATTTAAGAAATAAAACTATTTTTTACTTCCCAATATAAATATACTCCGAAACAATTTTTCTTATTCTTTTCTTATATTATTAAAATATTAAATCTTTGATTTCTTTATTTCTTTTCTGGTAAAGTCTACGAGCCTCCGCATCAAGCTCTTAAAAATGTAGTTAAATTTAATTTTTAAAATGTGTTTTTTTAAATACAGTTAGTCACTTTTTAAGAATATCAAATATCAAACTCTCTAAATATTTTTCTATTTGACCAAATATTGTTTTTATTATGAAACCAAACTACTTAAACTATCATGAAACTCACTTTCATGCTCACATGGAATTATTTATAGTGTCCAACATCATAATAGCACTCATATTAATATGGAACAAATTAACATTAATTTCTCAAAAGTTTAATTTTCAAGACGGCTAGCAGTCAAATAAAATAATTTTATAAAATAAATAACAGTTGCTTTCTGTGTCTTTAGATGTGAAGTGAAAATTTGACAAATGTTATATTTAACATTTGATAGATAGTTTAATGTGGGGGGACATTTTGTAGATTTTGTTAAAATTAAAAAAAAAAATGTTAGAAATAAAGAGTTTGATTTGAATGCTCTTAACTACCTCAAATTACGACTCTAATGACAATCTATCCCCAAATTATCAATTATGACAAATTACCCCCTAAACGATGATAATGTATCCCCGATGTTAGCAAAATGACGAAATTAACCCTATAAAATTTTCAATAATACAAAAAATATCCTTAAAATTTTGAAGAAAAAAAAATTAAATTTTAGTATTTTTGTTTTTGTTTTAGTATGGGCAATTTCGTTATTTTAAAAAAAAATTTGAGGTATATTGTTATTGTTTTGATAGCTTTAGAAATAAATTATTATAATTGATAGTTTGAAGAGCAAATTGTCATTAGATGATAGTTTGAAAGAGTTAATTTGAATTTATTTATTTCACTGTATCTCACTCTTCCTCATTAACTGAGGCTCTGCAGTCCTGTTTGACTGGAGAGGGTCCTTTTCCCTCATTTTGTGTCGCCCATTTTGTCCTCCGTGTAAATGTGTAATCTACCTTCGAGATCGAGAGCTAAGATCTTACCAATAAGAACATAAGACTAATTAGTATATTAATTTTCCAGAATTTATTTCAACAGGGGTGGGGAATTTTTCTTTTTTCTTATCCCTAAATCCCCTATCTTTATCCTCCCATCCAAGAGCTTTGTTATGAGCTAACAAGATCTTGGAATTTTAAGTTGGGAGCGCTAAGGAGGAATAGCAGAGGAGTGTACAAAGATGTAAAAAGAAAAGGAAGACAAGGTCTTGAACAATGGCTTGAGTTCAGAGAGAGAGAGAGCTCTTTAGGGAAACCGTGGGAAAATGCTTCAATGAAGAAGAAGAAACCATGGGGACGCGTGAAGGAGAGAGAGTGATTTTTTTTTTATATAACTTAATAATAAATTGGGTTGTTATTATATGAAATCTGTTAAATATAGAGCTTTTCATGCGGGTATATATATATATATATATATATATATATATATATATATATATTTCTAAACAACGGTATGCCATATAGGGCATTTGTAATTATAGTCTAAATAAGGAACCAAAAAATATCTTTATTCCTTAAATTTAAGGAAAATAGTTAGGTATTTCCTGCTAATGCTCCAACTAGGTTCCTAAGAGTATCTCCAACAGCATTAGGCATTTTACTTCATGAAAAAATATAATTCTTTATTTTAACTATTGTTTTTTAACTACTCACTCAAGATTTTTTATTCTATTAACTACTTGATTATTATTTCTCTCTTTTTTTTTATTATCAATTACGTGTCTCTTAAAAAGTAAAAATACATATTAATTTTCATCATTTATTAGCCTAAACTTTTTAGATAAGTTATAATTTAACATATAGAGCAAAATTAAAAACAAGAATGTTGAAGAGATTAAGAGATAAGTTTATATTATAAGAAATACCCCTTAGGGTCAAACCCTAAGGTGTATTGTCTTATTTGTGGGATATAGCTAACTCCCACTTCACTCATGCCATGCACGCTAAAAATGAGAGGAAGAGATACAAGCTTAACGACCAAACCTATTCAATATGTCGTCTTCTTTAAAGACCTACTATACTCTACTCTACTCTAGGGGAACAAGTTAGGCACTAGAGAGAAATAAAAATGTTCTAGTTTTGATACCCATTTGTACCACATAATGATTGATCAAATTGCTCCATTCAAGGATATTGCAAGATCAAAGTATGAGCCAACCTTGGGATCTCTGATATTGCTTGTCCAACACCAAGTATGAAGTATATAGTTTATTTGAGATTCCTTTTAGTTACTTTTACTTTTGTGTCCGAAAATATTTAGATTATTGTCATGTTAGTTTTGTAAATTAATATGACAGTCTGCGTGATATTGTAACGTTTGACGCAATCAAAATTTAATTATTTAATGGGTGATATGAAAAGTGTTATGAGGACTTACAAACTGATATGACAGTTTATGTATCATTATCACGTCAGTCACAATCAAATTTAAGTGATTGATGTTGTTGTGTGTTTAACGTGATAAGTACTATATGGACTTACAAACTGATATGGTAGTCCACGTGACACTGTCACATTAGTTATAATCAAATTTGAGTAATTGACGTGGTAAGTACTATATGAACTATCACATTAGTTTATAAGAAATTTGTAATAAAAACTATAATACCCATAACAACACTCCTTTGATATAAAAATGTTCCCAACGGATGCAAAGGTTTTCTTGGGGTTCATTCCATGCCCTTGAAGGAATACCTTTCTAAGTCCTATGAAGTTACTAGCTTTCACATGATTAAATCCCATATTAGTTTTAAGGGTTACTTCCTCTAACAAAATCTTTATGCTTTTTTTTTTTTTTTTCATAACAACAGAGTAGGGGAAAGAAGAAGAAGAAAATATACAGTTCTGATGGAAGTAAAGTTTTGGGTAATAAAGAGCCTCTAGATCACCATCACCAACCAATGAAAGTTGAATGATGCATGTGTCTGCCTAATAAATCAAACCCAATTAACAAAATATCTCTCCGACATTTAGAAAGAAAAGAAGAAAGGTATTATAGTAAGCAAGAACCCCACGTGCAAGAGATCCAGAGGCCAGACTTTAAAAAGAAATTAACCCTAATGTGTCTGGGGCGGATTTAAAAGGGGGCACCCTGGGGGTGGGTGCCCCTAGTAAAAAAAAAAAAAAAAATCAAGCAAAAAAAAAAAAAAAAACTGCAATTGACCCCTGGTAAGAAAAAAAAAATTGAAATTAACCCCCGGTAAAATGGATTTCTAGATCCGCCCAAACTTTCTGACAAGATATTCCTCTCTAAACTCATTCAAGTTGAAGATGTTGTCATTTGCTCGGTGGTCAATGGTCAAAGATCCAGAAGTGCACCAGACAAGAAGTGCACCAAACAAGGTGGGTTTAGAAGAACAAACAGAGGGGTGGGTCAGCGTGTGAGCCGCACGAGGGGTTCTTTATGCCCTAGGTGTGATAGTCTTAGTCTCATATATAAAGATTCTCAACAATTTTATTGTTTAAATTGCTAGCAAATCGAGTAACAAAATATGAAACGATTAATATGGAACTCACCTGATGGTCCTAACCAAGCAAATTTTAAACTGCTCACCCATCTACTTAAGCAACTAAGCTTCATAAATACTGTTCGAATTACCGGAGATCCGGATTCTAGTGTAGAGCCTCTGAAAGACTAAAACCTATTTTGCTCTGTTTATTATAACTGCATGCCCTCACTTTTAAGGGCTAGGTCACGTGGAGAGCCTTTTAGTAGCATAAAAAATGAGCTCCATGTCACATGAGCTCATGTCTCCACTATATATTATTACTGTCTTTGTTGAAAAAAAAAAAAAAATACTCTCTCTCTATGGAAAGAAGAAGAAGAAGAAGAATAAATATAAACCACCCAGAGCTCATTAGCTGGCTTTAATCTCACCCATTAATCATTTTGGAAAATCATAATGTTATTGGTGATGACGGAAAATCAAACTGTTACTGTGTTGATATCCAGAATGAACTGAATCACACAAAAAAAAAAAAAACTAGAATAAAAAGTGCAGAAGTTCCGTTGCCATTTGATTCAAGTGCATTATTGAGACACTTCATGGACCTGATATGGCAAGGAAACATGTCAGATGCACTTGAAACTTAATAGCCAATACAAGAACCAATTCAAACTTGAAAGATTATGCAGAAATGCTTGATTCAATGTCAGGAACCTAGGTATTCTTTGGGATCAGTCTGGTAGAGAATGGGTTAGTTTGGTCTGCTTATCAACACAAAGATGAACCCAATTTTCCAATCTGCCCCCGGTCTACTACATTGTAAGCAAGGGCATTAATATACTGGTTTATCAACTCAGTACCTCAGGTTCATCACTATTTCAAACTGTAATCAATACAATATTCCACTAGAATGGCTGTTATTTGGCCACTACAGACAACTAATCAGACCATCATCACTTTCTTTTTTTTTATTTTTTTTTCTAAATCGGGCACTAAACAGCTGTAATACTTTACATATTCCCCATGTCATAACCTTTCTGGGCCTGTTTATTTAAAACATATCATACAATTGAAATACATTATATTAAAAAAAATCAATAAAGGAACAAGAGAAAATCAGATATGGAGAAATGATATTTCAAATAGATCAAACCTAGTTTTAAGGCTTCTGAGCAGAAAACATGATGAAAGATTGCTGAACTTTGCTCGAGTAGTTGGTGAGTCCACATGATGTGCATAAGTCCTTGATCTCTTCCTCTGTCAAGTAATTATAGTTCTGCAGACTCCTCTGCACACCCCCATCCCCCACCCCACCCCCAAAAAAAAGAAAAGAAAAGAAAAAGAAAGATATGTGGTAAGAGTCCATCTTTAACAGTTGTATCATAGATCCACCCATTGACAGACCATACCTGAGACCGGTAGTCTCTGACCAAAATGCTAACTTTAACATCATGTTGGCAATCATAAGAAAAATGATTAAGTGCAATACTACTTAATATACAATATAAGGCAAAGACAAATAGTTATAGGTACAGAATCTCATATTCACAAGAGGGCAAACAATTGATAATAGATTGAGATGGATAGATTTAACAAGTGAAAATAGATCAGAGCCCAGAAAATGAGTTAGGATTTCCTATTATAATGGAATATCATGAACAGATTAGGAATCAACAGCCCAAGCATGTGAATAAAGTTGAAGAGGAAAAGTAGAATTTCAATTACATATATAAAAGGTTTCGTTCAAGAATTCTTCACATTTATTAGATGGTACACAACCTGCTCCTCTCTATATATTCAATAAATTTCACTATTGCAGCTCTTTATCAACTGGTCAAATAGTAAGAGTAATTCATCAAGCAAATGGAACACATCCCAGAAAACTGAAATACACCTACCCAAATAGGATTTATATCTATGATTGATCAAGCTCAAAATGCATTGAACGAGTATTACCTGCCTAAGAGGGCGCAATATCCAGGGAGTAGATGAAGTGTATCGCAAAAATGTCGTTCCTACAAAGACTCCACCACTTCGCAATATACGAGTGATTTCAGCAACCTGACAATTATGCAATAGAATTTCATTAGTGAACAAATACCTTTAAAAGAGAAAGAGAAACTTCAAAATAGATATGATAATTGCATGGTCTTTTTCTTATGGGGATGGTGAACAGGTATACTGACAAAACTTGTGTGTGCGTGTTTCCGGGTATAAACCAAGACAAATAATTTTCTGAGTTGTGCATCCAGGTTGATGATTGAGCCACTTAGACCAAACCAATTCAACACGGACATAGTGTGATAAGATCAGAATAGGGTTGGAGTAGATGGAGATTGGAGGATTGTGCCATTTTAGATAAGTTCCATATTTTTGGTTGTCTAAATGTATTTATTCTGGAAAATATGAAGTCCTAGCCATTGAAAAACTTTGAGCAGAATATCAAAGGAAAAAACTTACAGCATTGGAAGGAGATGGCCAGCAATGCAAAGCTGCTCCAGCATGAACAGCAGCAACTGATCCTGATGAAAATGGAAGCCTAGAGACATCTGCCCTTACAAGAGCAAGATTACTGCAGATTCTCCAATGAAGCGTGAATCAGGATAGCACTCTTATACAATCTATCGAAAAATAGATATAAATATTGAACGATTTCATGTCGTAACAGCTATAACTAGATAGTCTACGACAGGTAAGTTAAACTTACGTAGTTAAAAGAGTGTTATCACTCTTGATGAAATTATAACACTGGCGAAGCATATTTTCGGAAAAATCAAGTGCGATAACTCCAGAATAGGTCCCAGATTTGGCAAACTTTCTGGAAAACAAACCACTCCCACAGCTAACATCTACCAGAAGACCACCTTCAGCAGATTTAAAGTACTCCTGAGCCATTTTGAACTGTAATGGATATCAAATGTCATGCGACTGCAATGTTAGAGTTGAAAAAGATGTTGCTCTAATCCATTTACACATGAATAGTAGCGTGTAATAATTTGTCAATTTATAATTTCTCAGAGTTTTTGGAGATTCCTATTCTTTTAATATACATTACGAATTCTCTTGTATATTTCTATGTACAAGAGTTGTGCATCTCTGCACTTTTAATGAATTTGAATTACTTATCAAAAAATATAACATGCGTATGGACTAAGTAAACAATGACACACAAGGATGGATACAATTTAAAGGATGGATTATTTTTCCAAGATCATAAGGAGATTCCACAAACCTATACATATAAAGTTGCTCCTACTGCAGCTTTTTCTTTCAGAATCACCCTCATGAAGCATTTTACAAATATGGGTGCATTTGAACCACACTAAAAGCCAAGAAAGACATACCTCTTCATCGGGCCCAGGGAAGCCACTTCGGTTAAAATTCTGACGCCAGCCTCTTTCATACAAGAATGAAACAAGTGGGCTCCTAAAAAAGGTGCAAGCACCAAAGGTACAACATACCCAAACAATTAGCTATCTTATGCAATCTCAAATCTCATATCCAAGGCATGGTCTAATTTTTCTATTCCTAATAACTTGACCAAAATTCAGCAAGAAAATAACCAGTGTATGATCGGGAGAGAAAATCAATTCATGTATACCGGAACAGCTCAGTCCGAGTTGGTTTGACTTCAATGTATTCCCTTGAACCAGCAGTAACTGTGAGATCCAGATAGATGTCTTTGCTGGAGTATGACTTGCTGCATCTTTTACACATGAAACCAGACCTGTAAATTGCTGGTCTGCAGGTTTTACAGTTATCAAGTCAAACCTTCAGGCCGAAACAATAAGTCAAATTCTAACCAGATAAAAGAAACATCCAGAAAAATGAAACAAAGAATATGTACCTGCAGGTATCATTATGTATTCTAACTTACAAGTTAATACCTGGAGGGCCTATTCTTATCAGTGGTTCATAACATACTGGGCATGCAAATAACTCTACTTCCGATTTCTGATTCTGCTGAGTTCCTAACTCCTGAAAGCACATACTTTTATTAATTTCTATACACAGCGTAAAAAGGGAACCAGACACTCGATGAAAAAAAAAAAGTGTTGAAGTTACTGTTTATGTAATTTCTTCAGTTCTCATCATGATACACAACCCAAAAGAAAAAAAAAAACCTGCATTATGAATTTCTTATAAAATGACTGAACTGTCATGCTCGTGTACTGCAAAAGAAAGTTCCTGTGATCCTCAACCCAAATTCAAGCCATTCAAGGTCAATTACTAACATGATCAACCTATATTGAAAACATTAGATTAAAATAAACACATCTCAACCAAAATGCACATCGAAACATCTCATGCATAATGCTGACTCAATCTGTGTCTCTTGGCAACATCAAGGGGAGTCAGGATTGCTCACTCATCAAATGTGTACTTTCCCCAATATTTCGCTACTTGTTTCCAAAAATGAATTTAAATACGTTTGTCTATGAGCCATAGAAACCATTTTCATCTATATTTCTTAAAAATCAGAACAAGAATATAAGCATTAGTGAAGCACAAGATATTTTACACAGTATGTGGGTTCTCTAACATCTTGCAACAGAAAGGGGTCGGGTCTTGTGAATTCATTTCTATTCTTCATATTTCACCCTGGAGCAATCCTAAACCTCCTTACACATTCAAAGAAAAAGCTTGAGATGGAATGTATATTAGCTTTCATATTCTAAATCTCTCTATAGCTATTGAATCTTAACCTCCTACCCTACCCACCCTTTCCCTCCCTCTCCTCCCTCCTCACATAAATGTTCTCAGAAACACTTCCAAAAAGTTTCTAACTAGTTGTTCAAGCATCACACTGATGTTAACTTATATGCCCAATCTTGGGATTGAGTAGAGTTTTATTATTTTCTTGGGTTCGAAGTAATGAAGATATTAATAAAATAAAGATCAAAGAAGTATCTCATTTCTCTTAGCAAAAGAATGAAGAATCTGTTCTTTTATTTACAATTTTTTTTGCTATTAAATCACTTTTTATACCGAAAGCTTAAAAAAATGGTAAATTTAAGCTTATGCCTTCATGTGTGGACTCAAACAATGAAACATGTTACTAGCAATATGTTTTTTTTGACATGTCCACAAAAGAGGTGATAATATAATGAAATAGGTAAAGGGATAAGAGTAGGGAGTAATTGGGTATTACCGGTTCTAGAGCAACCACAGAGCTGGCACGAATGGTGGAAGAAGGGAACCGGATAGAGGAACACCGGAGGCGAGGACGGAGTTGGGAATCATGAGGAAGGTATGGGCAATTCGGGAATGAAGTTTGGCGAAGTGAGTGAACCTGGTAAAGGGACGAGGAAGCTACGGCCATGAGCTCCGACCACTCTTCTTCTTCTTCCTCTGTTTCTTTGTCTTCTGCTTAATTAATTAATTAACCGATTCTCGCGGAGTTTAACGGTTTGTTGTTTGGGAGACAACCAAGTGTACAAATCTACTCCTCAAAACTATTACCTGCCCCCCAAAGGATTAAAACAAAATAAAAAAAAATGCTTTTTTATTTCTTTTTTTTCATTGGTTTAGAGAATGATTGGGATTATATTTGAGAAATAGACATTTTAAGTCAAAAAATGCTTGTTTGCATAAGCTTTATTTTCAAGTTTTTATCAAAAGTGTGTTTTGACAATTTTTAGCCTTTTTGGACTATTAAAAAGGCTTTCAATTTTTTTTTTTGTCAAACTGATATATATATTTTTTAAACAAACTTTTTGAGTATTAAATGCACTTTTAGGCTTCTCAAACTCATTCGCAAACATACTCTCAAGGTTATCACTTTTGTGTTGTATTAGTATGAGAGCATCCACATCAAGTTATGCAAAATTTAATTAAATTTAACTTTTAAAGTGTACTTTTTTAGATATAGCTAGTCACTTTTAAAGACTACCAAATATCAAACTCTTTAAATATTTTGCTATTTTTTTCAAATATATATATTTTTTATTGTAAAACTAAATTACTTTAACTATCATGAAACTCACTTTCATGCTCACATACATGGAATTATTTTTTGTGCACAATTGCATCTTTAATTCAATAGATTTCATTGATTAATGCATTTAATTTATTAGAGAAAAAAAACCAATGAACGCTAATTAATGCAGTTGTGTATTTAAGAAAAGAGGAGTGAAGAAAAAAATGAAGAGGAAAAATGTTAAAAATGAGGGATGAAACTTTAGAGGAAAGAAATAGAAAAGAGAAGGAGAAAATGAAAATGGTGCTAGAATGCAATAAAATAATATAAAATAATATGATAATATTTTAATATTTGCTTTTTGGCTCTTTAAATTTGAAGAAGAGGTTTGGCAAATGTTATATTTAACATTTGATAGAGAATTTGATGTAAAGGACTTTTTGTAGATTTTGTTAAAATTTTAAAGAAATGTTAGATATAAAGAGCTTGATGTGGATGCTCTGAGCTAGGGTGGGGTTGGGCTAGAGATGGGGGTGGGCTTGACCCATTATTGGATGTGGGTAGGGGCGGACCCAAGCATAAGTTTTACAATTCTTTATAAAATACACATATTTTTTGAGTTTGTCCCACCCAAAAATGATATATTTGTCCCCCCAAAATTAACATATTATGTGTTATTCCATTTATTTTCTTTTTCTCTTAGCCATCTTCCCCACATCTCATTTTTCCTTACAATTTTTTATTTTATTTTTTGTATGTGTGTACGCGCAGAAGTGTGGAATATGATGAAAATATCTATTTTTATTTATTTTTTGAGTGATTATTCTATAGTCGTTTGGGTTTAGTATAGTTTCCCGCATAAATTTGCAGATATCATATGCCATTTAAGGGAGAGGCCATGCATAGCGCTTAGAAAATCAACCCTTAATAAGGCTAAATAGGCACAAGAGTAGAGCAATAGAAGAACGGTTCCCCATCACCAGTCATCCATATTCCATAATATCAAAGTTTATATTATAGATTTTATAAAGAAAATGATAGAGCTAAGTCTCATTTATCTCTTACAATTTGTTTAGATTATTTCGAGCTACTTCAACTTCGTTCCTGCCTCAGCCTCACTGAGGAGACCTGCATAATCTATTGATCCATATGGTTGAAAATACTCTGCAAATATCCCCTTCTTTCTTTTATGCTTACATCCCATGTCTTTGCACATTTGATCATTGTACCAAATGTTAGTGCTCCCAATGACCTTCTGAAATTCCTCCCAGCATATTGCTTCATGTTCTTTTCCCACATCATGACATCCTTATCCATGTCTCTTACACAAGGCAATTCAAGATTCCCGTCAAGGAAATGTGTTAGCCATTGACATCTGATTTCCGAGTTACACAGATTGAAGTAACCCTCTGCATATCCTACTACTGCTAGTTGTGGAATCCGAGGATGAATAATCTGTCTGCAGTTTTATAAAGAAGGCATATTACAAGACATATCAATACGATGTTGTTTTAAGCTGATAGGAAATGGTTAGTCTCGTACTTTAAATCACTACTTATCTCAAATGTTTTTAAGATTTAATCTGTCCAAAACATTATAAAGGTATATAGAACTCAAAATTTGAATAAGAGGGCAGACCTGTAGAGAGGAACTATTGAGGTTGCTGAACCAAAAATGTGTTTTTGGAAGATGTGTGATTTGAACATGTTCTTCAGCTTTTGGTCACCCTTGTATCCAGTGGCTAGGATTATAAGATCTGTTTTTAGTGGCTGAGGTTCACCATCAATGATCGGACCCTCCTTACAGAAGCTAAGACTTTGTGATTTCTTCAAAAGGATGCTTCCTTCTTCGACTTTGTCATAAAAATTTTCAGGCAGCATTCCAATTTGACATGAAGAGAAATCTTGAAGAAAGCTGTGTTTAGGTATCATTCCATATTTCTTCAATGGGAGTTTCCATCTAAGATAGCTCTCAGCAAATTTTGAGACTCCCCATCTCTGAAAATACAACCTTCAGCATCGTAGATAATTATTATAGAGAAATGTTCTACATACTTTCACTCCCACACTCTTAAGTGCACACTCTTTGACGTTAAAGTAAAAATTACCATTGGATCCAAAATTCAACGGTAATCTATCAAAAATTTAATTTTTATTTTTACTGCAGCGTGAAAAAGTACTGTGTACTTAAAAGTGTGCGAGTGGGAGCGTGTGTAGCATTTCTCATTATTGTATGAATATGCACATTCAAAGATGAGAACAAGCATATATACCAAGGGTGAAAGCATGGTTGCCAAAAACTTAAGTAGTAAAGTTTCACCAGGCTTATGAACCAAAAGCTCTGAAAAGCGATTGAAGTACAAGAAACCAAGGCTTACTCCCCACAAAGAGTGGCTGGGGAGAAACCAATGAGCAGTCTTCCCAATCATTGTGCAAGGGTACTCAACTCCTGTGGTAAAGAGGGGCAAGATATCTATTGAGAAAGCAAAATCACAGGCCAATGTGAAAAAAATGATATGTTTAGAAGCATAATTAGCATATATACTTTTGAAAGATATCAACTGCGACTTCTGAAATTCACATTTTGAAACAATAGAATCAACACATCTTTAGGAAATTTCTGTATTTATTCTCATGATAAGCCTAACCAAAAAATATTAACTAGGAAGTTCTTATTCCTTGAAGTCACCTCGAACAGATATCCTTATAAAAAATATTCTTACCATTTGCATTTGAACATTCTCCTGCAATGTCAATTGCTGATTTCTGTGAGCCAACAATTACGATTCTCTTCCTTCTAATCAATTCTGCAGCACTGGCCTTGTCCATATCAGAGTAGTCCATGGAATGGATCACCTTACCATTGAATACTTCCGGGCCTTGATCTGGAGGGAACTCGGGTATGTTTGGGAGACCACTGAATCTTCCAATACAGAGAACCACAAACTCAACTTGGTGCACCTGGCCAATTAATGAAACACAATGCATTATAATAAAACCCTTAGGTTTTAATTGTCTCACTAAAAGGCTATTATCTAAAACTCCACGTGTTGCAATTCTAGGCATAAAGCAAGCGGAACAAAAAATAAATAAATAAAACAAAAGAAGATGAAAAGAAAATAAGATAAAAAAAGAGAAAGAGAGAATTTGAAAACCTTTTATTTTATTCATTTAGACAATTCAATGCATTACAAATAAAACTCCTATGTTTTAATTGTGTCACTAAAATGCCAACATCTAAAACACCACGTGTCACAATTGTAGTTACATTCTAATAGGATCGGTTAAGGACACGTATTGCAATTCTACACACTCTCTAAGCCAAAACTCGGCTTTTATATATATATATGATAAGCTTACGCTCTAAGTATTCAAGAATGATTTTTTTTTTCTTACCTTTAGGTTTGTATTTGACTCCGATTGATTCTATTTGTTAGAGTATAATTTAAATGATTAAATCTATACTTTCCTATAAGCTTAAACTTTAGGAATAAGCAGTGATTTAACATGTTATCAAAACGAATATACGCTCTGAGTTTGAATCTTGTCTCTCCATTCACTATCATTTCGATTAAATATTTCACGTGCTGAACCTCATTTAAGAGGGAGTTTGAGCTCACGTGAGAAGGAGTGTTAGAATATAATTTTAATTATTAAATCTATGATTTCCTATAAACTAAAGCTTTTAAGATTAGTAGTGATTTAACACAATTAACACTAAAGTAGGACGATAAACTCTATCTATGTTCTTTGCTTAGGTGTGTTATTGACTGTGACAATACAGCTTGCTGTTTCTATCAAACTGCACATTATCTATAAAGATCGAATGAGCCTTTAGGCATATAGACTTAGCTTCCTTTTTCTTGAAAAAGAACTTTGCATGAGTTATAATATATCTTCCTTCACTTTGAAAGATTGTGGGGTGTGTTCGAGAAGACAAGTAGTTTTGCTTGGTGTTCCAAAATCTCCCAGATCTCATAGTATACTAACTAGACATTTATATAAATGGTAAACTACCTCTTCGGAGCAACTTTTGGTGTCTTGGACTATAATGTGCCATTTCCCTCTAGAGCCAAAAGGCTTGCCTGTTCCTCCCCATAGATCCCATGACTCCATCTCTTCATAGGACTCTCCAACATAGTCTATACTAATGACTTTGGAGTTGAATTTTATGTAAGGAACGATGCCAAAGTGTTGGGCATAGGATTGAAGATACTTCAGCACTTGAGTGTGATTAGGATACACTTCTTTTACCGAAGAAGGCCAAGGGAAATCTGAAAATTGGTAAGTTTCTTTGGCATTTTGGAGCTTGGTGGACTCTGCAGTATGCTTCCATAATCCTCCTACGCTTTCTTCAGCTTCAAAAACAATTGGATTAAAGCCCTTCTCCACGATATACTTGCAAGCAAGAAGGCCACTTGTTCCTGCACCAATGATGGCCACGCTTTTCTTCATTGTTCAACTTTTATGAATCTGATAACATAGGGAAAATGAGAAGAACATGAGATAAGTTTGAGGATATACATATAAATATAATAAACAAAATGGGTGATCCTTACTTGTTCATCATTATTATATTTCAAATTATTGCATTGTCATGTGTTTCCTTCTCCATTTTCTTCCAGTGCTCTAGCTACCTCCTCTCTCTCTATATATATAGAAGACCAGGGATGAATAATTCATGGAAAAAGACCATAGGAGATAATGTGCTATTATTGGTGAAGTTTGATGTAACCCCCGTTTTTATCTTAATTCCTGTCCACGGGATAAAAAGGACCAACAATGTGGACTTCTTTTTGTTTGGCAGCCTAATCTTCATTACTGTTGCCATTGTCTCCCACTGATATAAAAAAGATAGTGATAGAATGGAAAGGTTTCAAGAAAACAATAATTCAAAGGGGTTGTGTTCGGTACATGCTCCAGGACATTTTACTATAATTTTCTTACAAATTGATATGATAAGTGTCATACGGACTTACAAATTGACATCATTGTCTACATGCCACTCATCATGTCAACTAAATTTAATTATTTAGTGAATAACATGATAACTGTCATGTGTTTTCATGTCAATTTATAAGAAACTTGCAATAAAAATTATAGAAACATTGCAGCACTGTGCTTAGTAATGGAATTAGAGAGGAGGGTAGTTATTGCAAGTCAATGCTGAAATGAAGTGAGGGCCCTGGAGACAGAAAGGTAGAATGCGAATAGAGATTCCACTAGAAATAGGGCTTTGAAATTTCAAGCAATGAGGAAGCATGATGGATAGGAATATGTGCATGCTAGTGTTGTGTTGGAATATATACGTGTAAATGTGAACAGTAGAAAACCCAATTGATAAGGACTCATCAAACAAACCTGTGTATTCATTTCCAACTAGTTTTTGTTTTTATTTATTATTATTTTATAGACCAGATAGCACAAAACAACTACAGAAACGAACAAATACAAAAAAGGCCAACAAAAATATCATGATGGTAGCCGCAGATGTTTTTCTTTTTTTAATGCTTGCATCCATGTCTTTGCACAATTGATCATTGCACCAAACACTAATGCTCCCAATATATGACCTAATGCTCCCAATATATGACCTCAAAGAAATAAGTACCCTTCCAGTTTGTGAACCTGTGAAAATTACGATATGTCATGATATGGAAAACTAAACTTTTATAGTTAAATCATGCAATCATTTAACCAAAATTACACCCAAACTATTAAACATATGCATCATATGGAAAAAGAGAGATTTTTTTAAAAAAATAAAAAATTATCTGTTAGTTTTGAGCTAAGGGGAAAATAATAATAATAGTAAAGGCAAGGAAGTTCATATACCTTAAGAGCTAAAAGGCTAACCAGAGGTCAAAACCATGAAGACTCACATCCTTGAATTGTCAAAAAAATAAAAAATTAAAAAAAAATCCATTCTTTTGGCCTCTGAATCGAAAAGGCAGAGAGAGAACAGAGGAAACTCTGTTTTGGTAGTGAAGGGCTAAAGCATGAGTCTTGTGCCCTGAAATATTCTTCGGATGTACAGGGTAGAAGACAAATTTATGAATAACCTTTCAAGTTTGTTAATGTTGTAAATTAAAAACGACCAATTTGATGACCATTTTTTTCAAAATTTTATTTACATTCATCTACCGTACTTACACAAATGTAGGGAAACATTGTTGCTCGTGTGTATATATATATTTGATTAACTATTTTAAATAAAAATTTAGATAAGCTGTTGGGAATGCTCTTAGAACCAATCCCCCCATCATCTCCATCCTATACCGTTGATTATACTGACCAAGCTGATTCTCACCAAAAACAGCTGAGACATGATCATCTTGATGCCCTGATGATGAGGGTCAGCCCAAAGTAAAATAATAGGCGTGAGGTTCATACTAAAAACCCAGAACCGGATATGAGCATTTAGAACATAAGGCCACAAGAAAATGTAGATAAACTGAAGCAAAACAAACAGGACCAAACTGTTTTTAACTGTCTCAGACCATATCATCATCACACACACACAGCTTGAAAGTTGAAGCCTCCAATGGCTACTTCTTCCATCAACCCTGTACTTCCACTTTCCCCTTCACCAAAACAGACCATTTTCTCACCTACTCCATTCATGTCCAGCAAACCCATCTCGGTTCCCATGGCTTCTTTGCACATTTCACATTCAATTCAGCCGCGTGGGCAAGTGGCAGTCTCGGTTGCCTTCAATCCATCCGGGAATTTCGACCTCTCTTTGTATGACGAAGAGGGTAACTCCTAAATCCTAGTACTTATATGAAGCATGTATCAGTAAATTATCAGTTAGTCTCTGCTTTTTGAGCTGTGATTCTGTGAAGTATCTTTTAAGTTTCAACCCGGCCAGTTTTCTAATAGTTTTAGCTCAATCTTGAAAAAAAAAAAACCCACTCGAATTTATGAGCACAACGAATGACACATTGTCCTTCATCTTTCTACAAACCTGATATGTTTGAACAAAAATCTCAACTTTAGAACTGTTGCTTTGAGGTGAAAATAGCCAATAATAGTTTTGAGGATATAAGAACAGAAGTTATCGTGAAAAATAAGTATACCTTAACCGGCGCATCTGGCTTCCAGGTCTGAGCTCCACCAAGGTTACTGTTGAGTATACACATGTGAATGTAAAAAGATTGAGGAAGATGTAATAAGTGTAAGTGGTTATCATAGCATAGATGCAAACTTATAGGCTTAAGTGTTGGGATTGAGTGGTGCACCAACATGCTATATATTATAGTCTCACTAAAAGCCTCTTCGAGGTGTCAATCTCCCTAACAAGTAGTATTAGAGCTTATGGTAGTGTGTGGTATGGTGGAATGGCATAGGCCTGGACAAGGGTCCTTAAGTATGAACAAAGGTCCAAGCTAGGAGCGTGGTCGAGGGTTCCTAGAGTAAGGGCAAAATTCCTAGCACGGGCACAAACAATGGCCTATAGAGTAGATAACTTGTAACACTTTTAAGATTGAATGTTCTTAATTAGATTGATGAGACCAAAATAATGCATAAGCTTCTAAGATAAACATCATGCAGATCTTAATCGAGTAAATGACGATAATAAGCATAAGCTTCTATATCAGATTATGATCCCTGGAAGTTTAAACAAGTGCAATCTTATTGATAAACTCAACTCTACTCAATCAAGCCTTATCCCAGTTAATTGTGGTCTGCCACAGTTTCCCTACTTTCCAATTAACAAATGCGTTGTTGCTCCACAAGTCCACAACTTGTCTGTCTTACAAATTATTATAAGGTTATAGAGAGCTCAACTCTCACTCTCTCAGCTTTAAACATTTATGTCTGAGGCTGCAGCTGAATGTACTAATCTCAGCTTCAAATTATTAGGAGTTGTAGCTGCTGTTGAATGAACAAAGGCTGCACTATAGCACAAAAGTTTCAATAATCACCTTCTCATAGTTTCTTGAGTCTGACTATATAGAGATAAGAGCATTATTCTTTCAATGATTATCAGAAGACATTCTTTGTTGGATTTACCTCAAGCACTTCATACATTTTCGTTCTGACCAAGATAAGATTTGGTAGAATTTGTTGAACTGCAGTTTGACGGATTTTGATTGACAGATTCAACAAAAGCACCACCTCCAATGCCGCCAACCGAAGGCCGTTTTGATGTAGTTATAGATAATGATATCATTCGCCGTCTTGACTTATCCCCATTTCAAGCCACAACAGGAATTACCTCACCATTATCTGGTAATTAGCATTGTGTGAATAACTTAACCATTTGAATATAACTGGATACTGGTTTATAGATATGATCCTTCCTTCTGCTATTGTTGCAGCCGAGCCAAAAGAGTTTCTTGAACGTACAATTGGCTTTACAATCAATTACACAAGAGAAGATCCAAGTGATCCTAGAGAATTATCAGAATTTCCTGATATAAGACTCTGGTTTGTCAGACTTGATGCTACTTATCCATGGCTACCTGTCTTGTTGGACTGGCGGGCTGGAGAACTAGCTCGTTATGCAGCAATGTTGGTCCCTCACCAGGTAGGTGTTAGAATACTAATCAAATGATTAAATCAATTTTTTATCAGTTTTTGAGATAAGTGATGATTTAATATTGTATCAGAGTAAAAGTCTTGAGTTCGAGCTTTATCATCATCATTTATTTTTCATTTCACTTAAATATTTCACGACAAATTAAATGATTTTTAGGATAAGAAGTGATTTAGTAATAATGAACAACTAAATAGAAAGAGAAATAGAGAGAGAGATGAAGCTCTAATGTTCCAACTTTTGAAATTTTCTGTTGGCAGATGAATATGAGAATGGGTGTTGTTTTTAATCCTGAGGCACTGGAACTGTTCATCATGAAGAAAGTTTTTATTGCCTATTCTTGGTTGAAGCAACATAATATTCCAAAGCCTAGATTGAAGACGAGTGACATGGCCAAGATGCTTGGATTCACAATTGGAGATGAACTGTTTGAGTTGATCGATGAACACCCACTTTATCCATCGTAAACAAGGAAAGCCTGCAACTCCACTTGTACTTAACTTGACATCCAAGTCTCAGGCAGGATACGTACAAAATATATTGTCCAAGACCCTGTAAAATGATACTGGGCGTGATCAGCATCTACAAGGAAAAGTAGTTGCCCGATTCAGCAGAGCAGAAGGGTATCATTTTCCTTCCAACTGATTTCATTGATTGAATATTGGGACTTCAACCTGCTGTAATAGCAAGAGGTTTACAAGATCTTGACATTTTTGCTTATGTTTCTCTAGATGAAGCTCTTTCTGTATTTCAACTTAAATTTACATTTCTAATGCTAGACTTTTGTATCCAAACTAACAAAACAGATATAGTAGGTTGAGCTTTTCCATGCAAAGCTCTTGAAAGAGATGCCTCATGACGTTTTCAAATGAAATGGATATAGGATTTGTACATAGATGATTACAGTCGCATTATTTAGAGTCTGTTTGGGAGGTTTTTTTTTTTAGTGGAAAAATGTACATTTTCAAATGTCGTTTTTAAAAGCACACAATATATAGGTCAAAGACTCGAGCTTGATTTCACTGAATGCTTAATTGCTTTACTAAAAATCACATTTTGAAATCGCTACTTTTTAAATTGCATATTGTGAAACTCCAAACCAAAACAGACCCTTAGCGTGAGAGCCTTGCAGCTATCACCCTGCTAACCTTATGAAGCTTTTGTCCGTTGAATACTCTTAGACTAGCTTTTGTAATTACCATTTTTAAGAGAGATTAGAGTAGCTTCCTCTGACAACCCTGTGCTGACATGCCCTATGTGATTTCCCAAAGCCAACAGGTCCTGAAGAAGGCTACAAGACAAAAAGACAAACAAATGTTAAAGCACAATATGCTAGAAGGTGATTCCCTTGCTGCAGTTCTTTGGCATCCAGCACAGTAACTTAATTAACCACATATTGGAAAATTTCTTCTGTGGTTTAAGACTCTCTTCGACTACTCAACTCTTTCAACAGTTGGTCTATCTCCAAGATTCATAGGAGTGCAAATTCTTGTGCTCACAACCTCGTCAAATGGGCTGCTTCAACTAATTTTTCCAGTAGCATTCCCAGTTATAACTTTTATTTGTAGGACCTTCTCCAAGATAGTAGAAATGATCCCCCTTTGTAATTTGGTTTCCTTCTTGTAGTTAAGAATTTTGCATACCATTATCATTAGGAAACAGAATGGGCTTAGGCTAACTTGAGCATAAATATGTGTAGCAAAACCTGCAAGCACATGCAGGCCCATTGATGATATCATAAATAAGCCTTCGGTCCAATTAACATAAATGCCTTCTCGATCATTAGAAAGGCTAAAAAGTCTCCGAGCCTCCATAATCCTAGGCCCGGCCACCAACAACAGTTAAATAAGGAGTCTAATATAATTGAGGGTTACTTTTGAAGAGTCATTTCTCTCTAAAAACTCTCTACTTATATGATTAATGCTTTATTATTGTCTTAATTATTTGAAGCACTTGCTGGCATCATTCCGACGGTCATTTTCTATTCTTGTAGGTGGCCTATCGTCCAATCAAGTTGTCCAAAAATCACCCGTTAGACTAGATTTCTGTTTGGTCCATTCAGAGCTCCATATATACGATGAATCACTAAATGGGAGAGGTTGGTAAGGTTTCATTCTTTATTTAAGGCTCAAATTAGAAGTAACCTGAAATTTGATAGTTAAATTACAAAATGAAAGAATCATGGAAATCTTGAGTTGGCCCATCAATTGTTGGTTGCAGCTGCAGGCCATGTCATTCAAAAGAGGCTCTTGTCGAAAATGGTCGGATGCCTCCATATGTGGGTCATTATCATAATTTCATGATCACCTAATTTGGAACTCTTCCTTTCACATTAATTAATTGCTACTATTGTTAGATGCATTAATTGATCACTTGGAGATGATCCGATCATTAGGGACGATTGAGAAGGTTTTCATTAATTAGCAAAAAAATTAATTATATCCTCAATCAAATCAAGTATTTTGGTGAAGAAAACTATGAATATTATTCGGATGTTTTCTCAACTATTTCAACAAAGACAATAACTCTTAAAAGAGAGTTGTCACGTCATCTTAGAACACAATGCTAAAATGTATGTCCTTGTATATCTGTGAGATGATCACACAGCCACCCCTATTAGAACAGTGTTAGGTTTTTCTTAATTGGACGGATTCAATCTAATAATTTGTTCTTTAATTTGGATTTGCATTTAGCATTTAGTAAAATTACGATAAAATTACGATTTGAGATTTAAAATCATGTGTTTTTTAAAAATGCATGCACTTAATTGCCTATAGTTTCAAAACAGAGAATTTTCTACATTTTCAAAACCACATTTTAAAAAAAAAAATCACTCCAAAACGATACATTTTCCATAATTTTGTTTTAATTTATACTTTTTACCTGCAAAATCACACCATCAAACACACTCTCCGAATACTAAAGAATAGTAGAATACTACATCGAGTTGAATTTTTACAATGATTGGGGTGCAAGGTATCTATATGTATGTCTTATTAATTAATTAATTCTAAGGTCAATTATTATTAATTTTTTTTTATAGATAAGGTCAATTATTAAAGAGAGTGAAGTGTGAAACAGAACAAACAAGTAAATGAAATGTTTAAGTTATCTAACCTATGAAAGTGAACCGTTGAAAAAATGGAACCCTAGCTTGTAAACTCTTGTCGGCTGTCTCACACTCGTACATCTAGGCTTCATGGTCATGTCTATTCAGATGGATCTTTACCCATGGTCGGTGAATCCAACAGGTTTGCCGGGCGAGAAAGTCGGGACGGAATTACATATACATATAGATGAAGAGGGGTCATGGCCTTCTCGGGTTTCAATTTTTTTTTAATTTTTATTAAGTTTGGCCTCCTATTAAAAGTAGGTTTAACCCCTCGTCCATACTTCTGACCCTTCCGAATGAAAAAGTTATGATTTCGTCAAAACCGGCCTAAAGACCAGCAAGGTCAAGAATGGACATGGTCGGTTAGCTAGCCATGGTGGTACCACGCCCATGTGCCAATGGACCAGTAAACATGCATATGGGGGGTTATAAAGAAAGGTATGGGAAGGCAGAGCAAGTTACATGAAAAGAACATGCATGGAGACCAACATTCATTCATCTGATAAAACAACAATTGCATATGTTTGTGTTTGTTTGAAATTAAGATGCGGTGCAACATTTCTAGAGGACAAGCTCTCCAAAAATTCAATGCCCATGCATGACTCACAGACTCAGTTTTTGTTTGTTTTTGTGAATGAAGAAGATGGGTTCTCAATGGTTGACAAGCTTGTTCATGTGTTGAGGTCTGTGGGGTTTATTTCCAAATTTGAGGAACATGAGGATAAGAATACGGATGCTTTTCGCACATGACATGTCTTACTCCTGTACGTGTCTATTAACATGGAAGGGAAAGGAATGAAGACTTAAAAACTAATTGACTTCCTCCCTACCACATGAACAACGAGAAAGAAATGAAACTATATATCACTCCGTATTCAACCGTAAATGTTTTCTTTCGCACTGGGTTGAAAGAAAATTCTCTAATCTATTTTATTAAACTAACACTAGTTCAAAATACATCAAACAATATGTTAAGTGGAGTGATTTTTAACCTATATATTTGCTATTATTACCAAGATTTGCACCGAAGACTGCACCGCTTAGGCTTAAAATATATACAAATTTTATTTTATTTTATTTTTGTGCATATAGAGAGTGACCTGATCAACCATTTAATATATGTGCATTCATTCTCTTTTCATTATTTTTTGTTTTTATCCTTTTCTTCAGTTTGTGGTTCGTTAGCTTCTAGATGCATGTTCTTAATTGGTCTGTACATAAATAAATAAAAAAGACTTCAATCTTTTGCATTAATTGAACAGAACTGAAGAATTTTAGTACTTATTAAACTATTCCTTCTTACAGTTTTTGTCTTAAAGATACTTTCATTTGGTCTATGTATCTCTCAGGTCACTAGTAGAAAAAGAGAGGAAAGAATAAATAAATAAATATTATTTCAAATAAATGTTAAAAAAAAAAAAAACATTTTATATTAAAATAATATCAAGAAAATTCCCCACATTTAAAAAAGAAAATGAAATTTAATTTAAGAGAGCTTACCCTATAGTTGCTCTCACATGAAATCTAGGGCATTTATTATGAAACCTAACTCAGCATCTACTAGCACGAAACGTCCCTTTACTCATACTGCAAGTCTGCAACAATCTCAGGCATTTAATGTTTCTGCTGCCATGAATCCAAATTCCATTTCCTATATCCATATTTCAAAATTAGGAGGCATGGCCATCCCCCATGTTCCCCAGCTTCTTCTCTCCCCTATCATAATCGAATTACTAGTAATTAAGGCGATAATTATGAGAAAGCTTTTATCCAAAACGGATAAGAATTTCTTATAATTTCATAAAATTACATGTTATCAAACTACGGAATTTGATCCTTTTCATCAAAAGGCTCGGAAAATGCAACATACTAAAAATGTGCCTTCTTATTGAGGCCGTTAGAAAAGAATTTTTCTTCCAAAAGGCTTATTCTTTAGAAAATAAAAAAGATTGTTTTAGTTCAAGGCTGTTTTCTAAGTGTTTCGACATAAAAAAAAATGGCTCAAATTGTGTAGCTACTTGAGAATGTTTAAAATTGTTGGGATCCTAAACAACTATGTTTTAATTTGTGATTAAATAATTAATAATAAAGTCTATATTAATAGACCTAACATGAATGGTATAATTAATATTGATTTCATAAATTCATCATGTTGAGGAGCAGGTTTTAAGGAATGTGCAGTCTGCAGTGCAGAACACCAAAATAACTTCTGGGAGAGAATTAAATAAATAAATAATAATTTGTTGCAAAAGTATGCAACACGTTAAGTGGGGATGCATTTGCATGGTTTGAATTAAATTAAATTAAAAGGCTGTCTATTTGTCAACTGTACCTTTGTCGTGCCTTTATGAAGTACTATATATTTATACACATTCTTCCCATACATTAATAAGTTCGAAACCAATGCAACAAAACATTGCTTATTTTTTAATGGCAATCTGGAATCAACTTGGCAATGATTCCTCTATTAATTGAAGTTATGAGACAAACTTTTCACAACAGAAGTAGATTCCAATCCGAAAGAGATCTTCAACATTTTTGTTGTCCAGATTATTAGCAATTCAGATAGTAAATATGGAAAAGTTCTCGTAAAACTCACTTACCTTAACTTAGTAAGTTTATGGCGGTTGTGTACATGCATGTTTGGATAAATGGGTCACATAGAGTGCTCTGAACAAGTAAACCCTACACTTCTAGCTGTTTGCAATACTCGGATCCCACACTCCCTTGTGTACAGTGTTTTTTTGCCTGATTCCCTAAAATTTGAGTAGAAAGTTAATCATTTCTACCAAATAAGCTTCTTCATGACTTGGTCCCCGGCAAAGACAAATCTATAGGGGGATTGGGAGGAGCCCTGGTCCCCTTTCACCTCTATACTTATAATGGCACCCCAAAAGAGTAGAACTACCATTCAGTATTAGATGGAGGTTAGAGTTTCAATCTTATGGGAATTAAAGCCAACGCTTAAATTAAGATTTTTTGTTTTTTTTTTCTTTTCATTTATTGTTTTGAGTGTATTGTTTGGACGCTGTGACTTTGGGACCAGACATAGAATCACAAAACATTACTCCCAGAGCAAAGAGAAAGGGCCTATTTATTTTTTGTTTGTTTTTCCTACAGAAGTGGACCAATCTATTCTGGTAAGTCTTAAAAAAACCATCATGTAATGTCTCTTTGTCGGACAAAAGTTCTTGACTCCCTCTTTTAAGTTTTGGTATCTTGGACTCATTAGGGTACATTATGTTTTCTTGACCCCATAACCATAAGTCCTTAGTCCTTTTATGAATGGCATTTGCTTAATAGAAAGAAAAATATGCCCTATAGCCTATGTATATATATACATATAACAAGTTAATTACTCCCAAATGGTGGAAGTGCTCCTTCCAAGAAACCAGAAGTATCTAAAATTTCAAAAGATTGAGGTTTTGATTCAAAACGTAGTTAAGAAAACGTAATTTTTAAAAATGCAGTTAAGCGTTCAATTAGATTTATAAAATAGTGATGTTTATGTGTTTTTTGTTTAAATATGAGTGTTTAAAATGTAAAATCACGGGGACAAATGTATTCTAAAACGAACAATTTCATTACATATTCAAATTCAACAATGGCTTTGTTTGAGCATTAATTGTTTTGGGTACATTCAAAATTATAAACCTAAACTTTAATTGTTCTAAGTTCAAACGTTTAAAGTTGGTCACATTCGCCATTAGTGATGAATAAAGTGCACAAGTTTTCTAAAGAATGTTTCTAAAGTGTCACCACTATTGGTAAAATCCAGTCTGTATGTTAGACATATTCCAGGAAACAAAACACAACCAAATCTCTCATTTCATGATGTACTAATCATGGCACTACCCTTTTCCTTTTCCCACTTTATAACATCATTAAGTACATTAAGTGAGTACTCTAGAATGGTAATCAAGATTTTAACAATTTTGTTGTTTAAGTAGCTAACACTTCGAACAACAAATATAAGAAAGTCTTTATGAGATCTATATGTTTGAACAAATTTCAAGCAATCCATCCCCTACTCAAATACATAAAATCTATAGTGACTTTTTCACATTTACTATCTAAATTAGTAGTAATTGAGATAGCAAACTCAGAACCTTCAATCCCTAGAATATATAGTTGTCTATTATAGTATCTCTTGAAAGAGAATATTGATCACTGACCAGTACTGTCTTTGCAGCTACCAATGAGAAGGCAAAACAAGAGTAATATTCACAACCATAATGATCAATAAGTCTTCTATCTTGTGCATGTGCCCCAAAGTCTAAAAGAAATGATTAAATAATGCACATGCAATTGATATTGAGTCCCTATGTAAAGTAGTACCTAAAGAATTGAAGTTCAAAATTTATTTTTCCACATCAATTTTAGAAGTCTTTTCCTAATGGAAAGCCTATAACGTTGATTACCTTTAAGAAAGAAGCTGCGTCTATTTTGAAAGTTACAGCATTTAAATTACAAAATATTAAGTGGGGAATAAAAAAATGAAGGAAATATTTACCAAAAAGCCTTGAATTTTCCTTGGTTCAGGATAAGATTTATCAAGCTGTCCCATCCCTCACCCAATATTCCCCATGTAAAAGACATTCCACCGCTGAGATACAGCACAGCATATATGCATCATGACGTAGCCGTCTGATTTAATTATTCACTCATAAGGGAACACCCTGTCTGCAGAGCCATCTGATCTGATTAATCATGCAAGTGTAAAAGTAGTTGACTAGCCAAAAGATGGCAGTAAGTTTAGCACTGCATGGGCAAATCAAATCGTCTAATCCAAGGAGGAGATCTAGCTGCAGCTTGCAGGTGTGAATATTGCATGAAAGAAAACCAGACCAAAGCCTAAAGAGCTAGCTTTCAGGGAGGTCTACTAATTTATTAACATGGTCAAATACACATAAAAAGAATGGGCCAGCATGGCTGCAATCCAGACCTACTAAAGAACATGAAAGAGATTGCACTTTGTCCAACCCCGACATAACAGATATTTTTGATAGGGTATGTGTCCGAACAAGTTTCGAGAGGTCCAAGTTGTAGCATGTCCAAGACCTACTCAGCACATGGGCCTCATTGGTGGCCTCTCTCGATTGCCTACTCGAATTAATTGCGCTACAATCCAAATAGATAATTATTGGGATCGAAATTAATCCATCTAGCTAATTAAGGAAATGCTTAAAAGCACCCTTTTTTTAAACTCTAATGTAATTTCTTTTTATTTAATTTGAGCACTCCCAGATTCTACAAGAACAAGACCATATAAGTAATAAGTAGGATTGACAATTTTTGACATGACATACAAATTCGACATGAACTCAACGCAAAATTAGTGAGCTATGATTGATCGATCTTACCTATTTGATTAAATGAGTCAAATTACAGTTAACCTATATAATTTTATAGTCATGTTTCGACACAACTTGAATCCGACACGCGATATAATGACTAACAGTTTTTGGCACGATCTTCAACTTGACATGAACCTAACACTAAATAAGCAAGTTAGGATTAAGTGATATGACTTGTTTGATTAAATAAATCGACATTTATAATCTTTAAAATTGCCACCCCTATCCTTATTCCTCTTTATTGAATTATGAGGTGCCCAAATGAGTAGTCATTTCCTTCGACAAATAGTTACACCATGTAGAGGAAAGACAAAAGAAAAGAAAGGTGGAGGAAAAACCCTATTCTAAGTTGATGCTAGGGGAGTTGATGCGGGCCCCATGACCGTCTATGTATTTAAGCACGCATTCCCCATGCTAGCTAGCGACCAGTCACAAGTTACACAGTCAATTAGAAGAAGAAGAAGAAGAAAGAAAGAGAAACGAAGAGGAAAACCCCTACTTCTCTTCTTCATCTTAGGTGTTACAAATCTGCTTTATATCCTTTCATATCTTCAACCTTTTCTCGATCCTATGAGGCCTTTTCTAGCACTCTCTCTTCTGCTTTTGTGCCTTCTGCTTTCCCATGAGGCTCAAGGTATGCAAACATGTATATCTATCTATACATATATATCCATATCTTATGAGCATTAGAGTTGTGTTCTGTTTTGGCATCATATAAGATTTGGGTTTGTAATGTAGTTTGTTTCTTTTGTGAAGGGATCCGCTTGGATAAGATGTTCATGTCACTTGGGCAACAGAAACAACATGTGGGTGAAATATTTTCAGTACTTTTGTCTTTCATGAAATGGGATTTTTTTTTTCTTCATTTATATATCTACCTGTTTTGATGCTCAAATACCTGTCACTGAATGCAGGAAGCAGATGGAAATGCTTTGATAGCAGAAAGGATTCTCTGCAAAGATGGGGAGCACTGTTCAGGTACCATGAAGAAAAGAGTTTCTAGAGTACTGTCCAAGAAATCTCACCACTGGTTACCAAGCATTCATGAAGATTACTATGGACCTAGGAGTCACAGACCTAGGCATCATTAGTTTCCCCTCTCCCTCTATTTTCTTCTTCTTCTTTTTTGATGACCTTTTAAGTATCCGGGATTTTGCCCCGACTAGATCCCCGAGGCACTGTGCAAAGCTCTTCCTCTATTTTGTTTCCCTTTAGAGTTCACTGAAGAGTTGGGTTTCAGAAGATTCAAACCTCATGACCATGTACTTATCTAGAAAAGGAATCATGTCACAAAGAAATCATCAACTTCTCTAACTAATATTCTTTATAAGTTACTTGGAGCATTATATAATTTATATTGGTACTACATATATATGCTTTAAATTTTGCAGTAGACCCACAAAAGATTATGAAAAAATCAAATTTTTTTTTAGCAGAGAAGTCCAATATATATGATATCTAAATTGGTTTCCTCATGTCTATTGTTGCAGGAAAGAATAGAAAACTTATTAATACAGCCACTTCTACTACTACCACCACCACCACCACCACCACTACATCAAAGGTCTGTCTTTTATTAAGACAAACAAATTTCCATAGATAGAATTAGTTGAAAATTAATTAATTAATTACCCTCCCCTTAATATTCTTCATTCTTCTTGTATATGATTATATAATACATACATACTTCATCCACAGAATCATGAGAAGAATGAAGAGAAAGAGAATTTCAGTGTTAATGGGAGGCCTACTTCTGAGCACCATGAGATTGGCCACGACCACTTTCCTGCAGACCTCATAGCTGAGATGGACTATTCTCCAGCAAAGCGAAAACCTCCAATACACAATTGATTGTTGGGAATTTAAAAAGAAAAAGAAAGAGTAGAAGTATTAGGATAATAAAAAGGGGATTAGAAGTTGGACAGCATTACTGGAATGCTGCAGTTTTTGAGGGTTAATTAGGATTTGATTAATTTTGTACATGCATAGAATATTTCTATTTTTATTGTTTAGTCTTTAAAGTATCATGCGATGATTGAGCCATAATTAAGCACTTGGAGGGGATTACAAGGCATTGTAACATTGAAAAGCCAAAAGAAATTAATAATCAGTTTAATTATATGCATTTTCTCATGTGTCGGCTTCTTCTGTATGATCTGGTACTTGTGCATCGTAGGGGGGAAATAAAACAAAATTTGAGACAAGGATAGCAAAAGTTGCCCTTCTTTTGCTCCCTCAAAAGTTGAAAACCCCATAAAGGGATGACTTTGACATTAATTAGTTTAGTCTCAAATCAATCACTACAATCATATGCCAAGTTGCTTATGTGAGAAAGTCTCATTAAATTCCAATGGGGGCCATAGATTCTTAAAACCACGCGAGATTAAGATTTGGTGTAATGTCTTTTATTTCAAACGTACATTTTAAGATCTGTATAAAAAAGAAGAAGATTAGTTTAGGTGACTGTTGAAGCGTCAAATCATTCTTTTAACGATTCAGCTAACGGGATGTGACATTAACGTGACATTTTGCTCAATTTACTATTTAAACATGTTGTATGAATTGAATATGCTGATGAGAAATTGTTGAGAGAATACAAAATATGCTGTAGATAAACTCCAAAAAGAAAGGGGGGGCATTAGAAAGCAGGAAGGGCCTTTGGTCAATGAAGTAGGTGTGGTTCATTATGTCACCAAGGTCCCTGTGTCTTTCGATACTGGTGCAATGGGACCCATAAGGGATTTGGACTGGACCCACCATGGTTAAACTTATCGTTTGCAAGGTATGAGTGGTCACTCGATCTTACATGTGGGCTCACATGTTCTTCGTTGGGTCACATATCCGGTGGCCTGAAGACCCGAAATTGCGGTGGACCACACAAAAATGAGGGCAGCATTTAGGGCAACGTGTCTGGAAATTGAGATTGAACCATGAGGAGAAACTGCAGTCTAAAAGGTGGCCCGACTACCCTTTACGGCGTTGGTCGTGTTAATGGCTTTAGAGGGTGGTTATGACTACTTCCAAGAATTTAGTGAAGTGTGACCAACCACCTTCTTGTTTTCAAAGGATGGTCAGTTATCCATGAGAGTGACCGGATGTGCTGACTACATCGCCAACCCTCTTGAGGTGGTGCAATTAAGGTGGTAGAAAGAGTTAAAAATTTGGACAGTATTACTGACGTGCCACACCAATGTTATTGTAAGGGAACATAGTATAATATATATGTAGTATTTCCAAACATTTTACAATCAAATTATTATATAATGTTATTGGTTAAATTAAATAAATTGAATTAGCAATAGTCTTTGTAGTTCATCAAGGATTCAAAAGTACGAGCTTTGCAATTCAAAGGAGCTATTGCTCTTCAAAAATCTGCTTCAAACGGCTAGGCTAAAAAGGAAAGGAAAAAAACGAAAGAAAGTTAGAAAAGAAGAGGAATAAGTAAACGTCCATAGGAAGTATGATTAGATGGGCTTAGAATCTGATTGTGAAATATTTGCACCATTTCTAATTACTTAACCTGGGCCTGGTTCGTCAGTGCCATGTAATCAACTTAGCATTTATAATCACGATGGGCTTAACATTATAAATGTTTGCTCCTCAAACCGAGACTTTAAGCAATTTTGTTACTTAAATTGTTCCGAGCAAGTTTTAAGCAATTCGTTCATTTGTTTGGACAGATACGTTTCATAGAATTTCTGTCACATTTACTGTCGAGATTGCTCACAATCCGGGCAATAAATTGCTGAGAATCTAAATCTTGCTCTCCAAACATATTTCCAATACTATATATTCAGCATTTTTCCATTGGAACAGTGATGAGCTTTTCTCATGTGATAGTGCTAAAATAGAAGAGAGAAGAAACAACCCACATACAATTAAGGTTGCTCCACTTTTACAATCATCTACTAAACTTAGAGCTTTTTTTTCTTGTAAAGAATAATTTTTTCCTCCAAACTAAGTTGGAACAATTTTCTTCAATTTAATATGACAAAGTTTTATTCTAAATTGGGTTAGAAAATTTGTAAATTAAACAAAAAAAAAAAAATCTTCAACCCAAGTAGAAAGAAAACCGTAATTTTTTGGATATGTTTACATAAGGAAAGAAAAATGAAGAAGTGAATTCAAACTAATAACATTTAAAGACATACATTTCGGCTTAGGCTGAACCTTGCTAACAACAACATTGTAATTGGCACTCTCTACACATGAAGAAACAAGCCCACTAAAACCACAAAGGGTATACTCCTACAAAAGTTCAGTGAGACTGCCAAGGCCCAAGTCCAATAACAGCCAAAACATTGCTACATGAAAATGTTGAACCTTCTTCCACTTTAATTCACATAAATGGTTGTTTTGGGGCTTATTATTGTTGGATTGTCTAGTCCTTTGTTGTAATTTCCTTATTCGTGTATCTAAAAAAAATCCACATAAAGGGTCACAAGTCAATATTTGCTAGTCATCTAATGGGACAAGTATATAAAAGCAACTCGGTAGAACAAAATTTTGGTGGGTTCCCATATGTATGAATAAAGGGGTAACATATATCAGGTGTTTTTTAAGATTATAGTTTTAAAATATTAAAATATTTACACCCCGTTGAACGTGGAAAAATTATGCCCACTAAACTTTTGGAAGGAGCAATTACTCTCCTTGTTTCGAGGTTTAGGTTTAGGTATGCGAGCGTTCACTAGCTGGATTGCCACATTCAATTCATAATGCAGTTCAACATGTGATCTCTAACTCCATCAAGACTTCTACTACTTCCAGAGCTCACATCGTAGCCTAGCAAAGACTCTTCTATTTCCTCCCACTATTCATCTCTTTAGTGAGCAGCTACAGTTATTAGTGACTTTGATGGGAACAGTATCAAAGCTACCACCAAGCACTTGCTCACTAAAGATGACTCAATTGGTGAAGCTCAAGCAACATTGTTAGCTGCTCAAACAGCCACCTTCTGTGGACCAAGCTCTCTTTATCTTAGAAGGGGATGCTCTTCCTATTACTCTTGCCATCAATAGTCCCAACTTATTTGCTTATTGTAACTTTGCAAGCATAATCTCATACATCAGTTCACAATTTATCTTAGTATCAATTTTAGAGCATATGGTTTAACTAAACAGGCCGTTTTTCACCTTATGTTTGAAAGTATTCACAATAATTCTCAAATTCTTTTTTTTTATTCGGATTAAAAGCGGAAAATATCTCATTTATAATTTTTTTGATGGTGCCTTGACTGGTAGATAGACATTTCTTGTTAAATTATTCTCTTATATACATTGCATTTTCTCAATTTGGAAACAGAAACAAAGGAAAAAGGTATATTATTAAGAAGAAGCAAAAGCAATTAGTAACAGTCTAGAGTAGATACCTATACATAATTACTTCTTGCCATTTTTGCTGAAATCTCATTATTACTCAAAAGAGTCAAAGCTCCATGCAATCAACCATAATTATATCAATGTTTTAAACAATAAATTCTCATTTAACCATAATTATGTCAATGCCAGATAAACCCTTAAATCCACTCAATACATTCTCCAAAAAGTTGGATAATTTAGTACCAATTATTTTTCTTCTTCTTCAATCAAAATTAAACCCTTAATCATGTTATGATACTTCGGGTCCGTTTGAGAGTGCGTTTTTTAAAAAATAATCTATGATTTTAAACAAAATCACAATTTTTGAGTGTTTGGAATTGCGATTTTAAAATCGTGAAAAATCATGATTTCAATAAGTTAACTGGACGATGTTTATTTGAAAAAATGCGAATTTAAACCAAAATCACGATTTCTCTTAAAAAAATATTTAAAGCAATATTTACTTATTTGGTCTGAAATCACAATTATATACTAATTTTACTCAAACACTTGATTAATTAAAAAGTTTTTTTTAATATGTTTTACCAAACACCTATGTAATTTTAAAAAGTGACAATTTCAAAAACACAATTTTTAAAAACACAATTTTAAATCACTTATTAAAATCGCACTCTCAAACAAACCATTCATTACAATTTACACTTATGAGTTTGGGTTTGGTTTTAGTATAAAAATATTGAAGATCTTTATATGCAAAAATAAATGGTAAAAATTAATTTCAATAAAAAAAAATTAGAATTCTGTTCTAAATCTTATAATATCCACCGTTAATTTTTTAACCTAGGACAAGCCTAACCTTACTATTTTGGCCCAAGTCTCATGAAAATCCAACCGCATAAAATTCATAACCAACCTTCCAAAACCATGCAAGACAAAGTTTAAAAAAATAATAATAATAATAAATAAATAAATAAATAAAAATTGAGCTCCAGGGCTTCACTCACGTCTGTTCTGACCTGTCTGCATAAAAATGAGTATAAATAAATAGATTTAAACATGTAAAAGCAGTGAAAAAACCCAAAGTCACAACTCTATACAATCACATCTTCGTAAACCACTCGTGAAGCTCCTCGGGTAACTATTAGCATCATCTGTTTTTTTATTTTTTTATTTTATTTTATTTTATTTTATTTTGTAGTTCTTTGATCATATAGTCTGAGATGTTACAGGGGTTCTGATGGTAATTGGGTTTGCTTTTTGATGTCTATGCTATTTTTTCTTTGGTGGGTCGGGAATTGAAAAGCTTGAGCCTTTGTTGTTCTCTTCTGATTTTAAAAGCCCTAAGATGCTTGGTACAGAATTTCTTACTCTCTCTCTTTTCCTTTTTTCCTGATGGGTTTTTGGTATATAATATCAGTTCATGTAAAGAAGTTGCTTCTGCAATCATCTCTGTGTAAAAGTGTTGCATTTTGACTAGGTCTTTATTGCTTTATTGGAAGCTAAAGCTGGAAAGATTGTGAATTTGGTTTCCTAATGCCTTTTCATTCGAAGTCGTGGTTCTTGGGCTTGTGTTTGTTTGAATGAGATTGGAGGTGGGTATTGGAAATTTTAAATCTTTGTCACTGGAAGCTTCTTGATAACTGAGGACAGGGTTTCTGAGCTGATTTGATAGGTGGGCAAGCTGTAATAATGGATTAGATCACGGGTGCTGTTTCAAGAGGATTTTGTTTTATGAATTATCTTTTGTCTGCGTTGTTGATATGTAATCTTCCATGCATAGGAAATGCTTCTAAAGTCCATTTCGTGTGTTTTTGTGTGTGAGTGTTTGCATATTTGTTTGTGTAAAAATGTGTACTTTTGTAGGGTTTTGATTGCTTGCAAGACGCAACTGTGTGCGTCAGTAGTATTCGGTTTCTTCAGGTTTGTTGATTTTTAGACTGAAAATGATGGTGAATGGGGTTCGGAAAGTTTCAATTGTGAAGAGGGGGTTCTGAACCCAAAAGTGACATTTTTTTTTCTGAACCTAAAAGAGGTGCCAGTAGTGTCGGGTTTCTTTAGGTTTGTTGATTTTTAGACTGAAAATGATGGTGAATGGGTCTTGCAAGAAGCAGCTGTGAAAGATTGTGAATGGGTTCGGAAAGTTTCAATTGAGAAGAGGGGGTTCTGAACCCATAAGAGGAGTTTATTTTCTGCAACTAATAAGGAATGGGAACTGTTTTTCTGCAACCAAAAGCAAGACCGTTGAGTGCTTACAAAATGCTATGAAGGGCTTCTGATTCCTTCTTGTAGATTATTGGTGCCTTTGGTTTGGGAATTACAATGACGTTATTGTGTTTTCACTTTGAACTTTGTATGATATTCTGATTTCATCTAATAGATCTCGATAATGTTTTTTCAGTTGTGCGGAAACTGATGCTTCTTAAACTCGCAATTATTTGAAGCTAGGGCGTATACATGCGTGGATGGTGTTGTGATTAATCCTTATTTTGAAAGTATCCAGAGTTATCAAAAGAATTATTTATATGTCTTCATTTCCTAGCTGTTAATCATAGCATCTCACAAATTCAATGGAATTGGTTGCTTGGTTATCTCCCTTACCACTCCCAAAAAAGAAAGAAAAGAAAAAGGACATTGTAACTTTTGTTCTATACTCTTTTTTTTCTTTCAGGTGCAAAGTAATCCGAGGAGGAGAATGGGAAGTAATGGTGTGGACTCACTTCCTATGGCTGATGAGGCTGGAGGTTCCGAAGCTACAATTGAGATTAAAATAAAAACTTTGGATTCTCAAACGTATACCCTGAGAGTTGATAAACAGGTGATCTCTATAGGTTTTTTTTTTTTGTGGATTTTTTACTTTGAAGTATATATTGTGAATGCATTTGTTGCTTAAAAGTTTCTTTATTAGCTACCAATTCAGTAACACTAAGGTTCTCAGGGTACAATCCATTTTTAATTGCGTTAGGAGTGCTAAAAATGGACTTTTAGCATATTGACATAGTTATGCTGCAGTGTTTGAGATGGCATTCTACAATTCTTGTGTCTTAATTTGTGAGAAAACCTAGAAAAGTAACATGTATGTATTCAAGTTTTTAATATATTTTTCAAAGCTTCTTCAACATGATAGACTGGCCGGTTATTGTACGTGAGAGTTTGTCACATGGACTTTGGGAGTCACTATATTAGTTCATATTTTTTAATAACCTGCAGGTGCCAGTTCCTGCTTTAAAAGAACAGATTGCTTCTGTCACTGGCGTGTTATCGGACCAACAACGCCTAATATGCCGAGGAAAGGTTCTAAAGGATGACCAACTCCTCTCTGCCTACCGTATCCTTTTTTCTTTTATGCTTCTTTGGCTTGCTGAAGTGTTTTTAGCTCTAAGTTCTAATGTCATTTTCTTTGTACCTTAAGAAGCTCTTTCAATTTCTATTTTAGGTAAAGGTTTAGCATTTATCATATATATGGTTCAATGAACTTTACATGGTTTGTTTATCACTGTCTCCTTGCTGGTTCAATCTTCTGATGAGCTAGGTAAACCTCCCTCTTAGGAAGGAGGTTCCACTGGACCCCAGGTCACAACAGAGGCACCACCTTGCTCGTGTGTGTGTGTGCGCACTTGTGCAGGTGTGGGGACATGTGACTGAGTGTCTCTATGTTACAATATAGAACAGGGAGTAGGGTCATGTAGAAGTCAGAAAAGATTGATAAAGTTACTTGACCTCCTGCTGTAGCTGTCCTGCTTTTCAGTTGGTGGGTAAGTTTCAAGAAAAGTTCAGTTAAATTTTTTATGCCAACCAAGCGGGAAGCATCATATTAATGACTCAGGGCTAGTATACTTCTAAACTTGGCAGTTCTTGATTTCCCTTGAAAAGTGATACCTGCATTAGATCCTGTGATCCGTAATAATATACTCTTCCATTCTAAAAAAACTTTGTTGCTTTAAAAATTTACTCCTGTTTTCACTTATTTACTCTCAGGGCTTTGAGAACATAATGAATTCTAAATAATAGATTAGTGTCCCAAAATGATAAGGGTTTTGTGGACAGGCTGTGACATCCATAATAATCAAGATGATAACATAGATGTTGTGCTCCTACATGGTTAGTTAATCCTAAACATACTTTCAACATGGATAGAAAATTTGTTCAGTTTGAAGATGAATGTTTCAGTATTAGGTTCTATTAAATAAAAGAGTTGGTCTGGCATTCCAACTGCTAATTCAGAAATCTATGTATACCCTAAAATCTATCCTGCATGGTTCATGTTCCAGGTCACATTGCTCTTGCTGAGAGGTGATGTACACCAGTAGCAAAGGATTCAAATGCTAAATAGATTGTGAGTGAATTAATTTTTAGCCTTATCTTTCCAAGTCAGTTGAACATTGGGGTTCAAGCATTTTAGTTGATTACTGTCAACACTTATAACCTATCGTGCAAGACATATTTACTATTGCCTTCCCTCTAGCCTAGTCTGCATTACATGGTATTTTTAACTGCTCTCTTTCTTTCTTCTTCTTCTTCTTTTTTATTTTTTATTTTTAAGTAATTATGTATTTAATAGAGGAGAGGCCTTGTTTTTGCTGGGTGTATATGGAGGGTTCTCCTCAAATTTACAATATGAAGTTCGAAAGATTGGGAAAGTCTATAAAAGAGGAAATTTGGATGCTGTTAAACACAGGCATACAATTGTACAAAGATCTCAAAAATATGGATTTTTACTGTTCTTACAATCTTTTCATTTTCAGCATTTGAAATGAATTTCTTACCTTGACACAAGTTAGATGTTGAAGATGGTCATACCTTGCATCTGGTTGTTCGGCAACCTGTTCTGCCATCATTTGAGGGTTTATCCAGTCATCCAGGTATATTGTGCTTCAATGTGATAATAATCTTTAGAGAGTTACTTTTCATATGCTGAATAAGATAGAGCTTCTTTGGTTTCTAAATAGAAGTGCGTTTAAATGTGATGTATTTCTGTTACTGGCTCCTCTTGATGAGCAACTCACATCAAACATTCTACTAAATAGATCCAAATTTTTTTTAAAAAAAATATAAATTATGCATGATGAAATCTTAGATTTAGTTGTATTAAGTTCTGACAGAAAATTATGTTTTCCCCTTTGCAATTGCTATCCTTTAGTAATGGCAAGAAGCTCACATGCCAATATAGGAATGAACAATCAGCTAAGTAAGAGAGTGTATTTTTGAGAGGAGTAATGCTACTTACTCAACTCCCATTCCACTGGGCTGATGTGACAGTGCACATCATCCCTTGGATCAACCTTTATTAAAACATGAAGAAATTTAAAGGATGATGGGTACTGATACATCAGCCCAATAGGATAAGAATGAAATTAGAATTGATTATTTATAATTATTCCTTTGAGAGTAGTCTCCCCCTCCCCCCCCGGAACACCTTTCTTCAATGCTAGTTATTTTCCAAAATTCCTTCAGTTGGTGCTGCCATTAAATTTTATGGTCCTGGGGTCCAACTTACATGACCTAAGTGCTTTGAACATCTCCATGGAGTAGATACATTTGATTAGTTAATAGCCAATGTTGTAAGTATGCTCTACAAATGTAGTTTGATCTACTAAACAAACCAAAAAAAGAAAAAAGAGATTTGTTCAATAAATCAATAGAGATAGGTTTGATTACTAAACCCTCAGTTTGTAACTCATTAAGATATGTTTGGAGGATAAAGGCATGCTTAGTTCATTGTATGTGATCACATCAATAGATGCAATATTTAATTCAGAAGGGACATTGCAAATATTGTTAGTTTTGGGGGGTATTTGAACTTTTCCATTTTCTTCTTCTTAGAGAAACATGTGTTATGTCACTTTGGCATGTTTTCTAATGAATTATTTGGAAATGTGCTTCTCTAGATATTAACAATTCTACCCATACGCATTGACTCACTTGGTTATTTATTGGAGAATCTGCAATTTGGTTAATGACTCCCATGATTCTCTAAACTTAATGAATTTGTTGACTAAGAGATTCATGTCATCTTTTGCCGAGGATATTCTGAGTGTATTTTATCTGACTTGTCTCTTGTCCTCTTTATTTTCTACGCATTTCTTAAGAATATTGATGTGCGTATTGTTTGTTTCTCAAAAATTAGATTCACTTAGTTAAGTTTACTGTTGAACTCTATTGTTTGCAGCAACTGATCCTGCTTTAAGTACAAGCCGTGGTCAAAGTAATCAGGTAGCCCCTGGTCTTGTTATTGAAGCTTTCAGTGCTGTTCAAGGGGATAGCGTTCCTCCAGAAATCAATCGGGTGAGTCTATGACTACAAGAGGATTGAAGAACTTTTATGGTATTATTGGTGGAACTATATCTCACGGTAATGGTTTATCCTCTCTTATCTTTATTTCTAAGCAGATCGTCTCTGCTGTTCTGGGTTCTTTTGGAATTACAAACGTTTTAAATGGCGGTGAAGGGATTGATGTCAGGGTAAATCTCCTGTCTACTTCTGGGAATTAATGACTTAGCTTGTTTGCTGGACTCGGTCCAAAATATTACATATATTTCCACAGGCTGGATATAGAATGACATTCGCGGTCTCTCTCCCAGAGAGTCTACTACTATTACACATAAAAAAGTTAAGTAGAAAGTATGTTGAAATGAAATTTTAAATTTCTAAAGTATATGTCTTCGAAGCTATAATTTTATTTTATTATTTTTTTTAATCCAAATCAAGAATTAGGTAACTGTGATAGATGGCTGGACTAAGGAGATGTATGCCACTATCTTCTAGGTCTAAAAAAAATGTAGTTATTTGTGGCCTACAACATCTGACATACACACACAGATATACGCATTGTTAATTGATCTATATATTTAAAGAGAAAGTACATTTACTCCCCTGAATTACCAAGCAATTTGCAATGTCACCCCCCTGAAAAATTATATAGAAAAAAAATGAGAAAACAGAACAAAAAAATTCAGAAAAATAATAATAAAGACAAAAAAAAACCAGGAAAAATGAATATAGATATAATTTGTTCCTTTTTTCTAAATTTTTTTTATCAAGGGAATTTTTGTGCAAAAGGGGACAATGTTAGTTTTTTTGGTGGGGTGTGTGAGGGTTGTGAGGTTGTCCATACATTGAAAGTTCAAGGACCATTACAAATTGCTTGTTAGTTGATTGGGGTAAATGTACTTTCCTTATGTGTAATTTAATAACTTACTCTTTCGGGCGATGGGTGGATGCTGAAGGAACATGGTACACAAAATCCTACCCAGCTTCAGTCTGAACAAACTGGCGTGAGGGGTCCACCTGATAGATCTCACGGTATTTATGGACTTCCACCAGCAGTTTCTTTGGGACCTCTGCAGCCTCCTGTAAGTTTGAAATCCCTTGTTTGCTTTATTAATATGTATTTTTCCCCTAATTTACTGTATTTTTATATATATATTAATGAACTTTGTGGAAGCCTGTTGTGGTTGAATGGAAAGTATTGTGTAATATTGTTGGTTTTTGTAGGTAATTCATGATTCTTTGACTACTTTATCCCAATATTTAAGTGTAATGAGGCGTGACTTTGATGCCATTGGTCAGTTAATTTTCCATTTGTCATTCATTATTTTTCATCTACAAGATTTTATAATGTTTTTCCCATAGCTGTTCCTCCTGCAAAGCTGGTTCTTTGAGACAGTGGTGACACATTTTAGTGGCAGGGAGAAGTGGAGGAAACAGTGCTCAGTCGGCTGCCACACATGGTAATGGGGAGAGAGGTCCTAATTCTGCACTGCCTACTGGGACAGTACAAGAAGTGTTTCCAACACCTGCATCCTTGGCAGAAGTCATGCTATCGACCAGACAAATGCTCATTGAACATGCTGGAGAATGCATACTTGTGAGCTCTCAAGTCACTTTATCTTCTTTATATATTCTTGAAAGAGAAATATTAGGGGTACCAACTATTTTACTAATAGAGGCTTAATAAACTAATGTGTAGCTCATTCATTGGTACTCGTTACATTTTTCTTAATTAATTGTTTTGTTTTTTTCCCAATGATTGAGCTACACATCAATTTAGTAAACCTCTATTACTAAAAGATTTAGTACCGCTAACATTTCTCTTCTTGAAAATGAATATCTTGGCGTCCCATATTTTTGCAAAATTTGCTAGTGGCTATACTTGTTAGGAGTTTTCTCTCTATTACTACTACTCATATTTCAACAATTCAATTGCATGAGAGTTGATGAATCTTTCTTTCTTTTCTTTCTTTTTTTTTTTTTTTCTTTTCATTGTCCAAGAATCTGTATATCATGACATGTAAAGTGTTTACGATCTTCTCACAGTTTGAAATTCTTCTGATAAACCAATAATAATTTATATGTTGGCAGCAACTATCTAGACAACTGGAGGATCAAGTGAATGTGACTGATCCGTCAGTGCGGTTAAGCACTCAGTCTAGTGTACGTGGAGCTGGATATCTAATTCATAATCTAGGCGCACTTCTACTTGAACTTGGTCGTACAACTATGACATTGCGGATGGGTCAAACACCGGTAGGATTATTCTTGTTTCTGGTTTATGGCATCTTCTCAATTATGCCATCACCTGCGCTTTGTGTTGCTATGATTGATTTCTTATGCAGTCAGAAGCCGTGGTTAATGCTGGACCTGCAGTTTTCATATCCCCAACTCGTCCTAATCCTATGATGGTTCAGGCAATGTTCTCACCTTATTAATGTTTCTGTTTACTTGTTAAAAACAAAATGTTTATTGTTGAAAACAGTTATATCTGATGATTGAACCCTACATGTCCAGCCTCTTCCTCTTCATCCGGGAACAAGCTTAGGTGCCATCCCCATGGGAGGTGTGCAACCTGGCTCCGGTTTGGTCGATGGACTTGGTGCTGGATTTGTTCCGAGGCGTATCGATATACAAATAAGAAGAGGTACCATGTAATATTTATGACTTGGCTATTTAAAATCCATGTTCTGTTTGAAGAAAATTATGTCCCTAATAGATAGGTATTCATTTTACTGAAAGGTTCTTCAGCAACTGCTCCAAATGTTAGCCGTGAGGAACATAGTGATACTCAGCCGCCCTCTGGGCTCAGAAACTCAACAACGAATTCTGGTGGTGAAAATACTATTATGACATCAACTTCAAGAGTCTCAGAGGGTCTGCCTCTTGGTGGAGAGTCAGGAGTACAGGTGGTACCGACTAGGACCATGATTGCAGCAGTACCTGGTTCCTTCAGTCGCCTACCTTCAGATTCAGCTGGTAATTTGATAGGTTTGTACTATCCAGTTCTTGGAAGATTTCAGCATGTGGCTTCTGGACTTGTTAGTGGTGAACAGGGATCTCAAGCATCTGGTGAGCGCCATTCTGCTGGCCTCCAAACTGAGCAGCAGAGTAATTCTGCGGTACAGCAGCATAATATAGATGGTCCTGCTAGAGATGGTAATCTGAACATTCAGCTATTCAATAGATTAAACATTTCCTGGAAAATTTGAGTTTGTAGTTTTGGAATTCTCTTTTGGCGGCATATCTTTGCAGGATCATTTCCAACTCCCTATTTACAACAACAGCAGCCATCCACCAATGCACGCAGTGCAAATATTAACATTCTCTCAGCTGATGGGACCCAAAACAGCCAGGAGTCTGATGGACATCTACCAAGCAGTGTTATGCAGTTCTTAAGGACTCTTTTTCCTGGTGGTGAAATTCATGTTGAAGAAGCCAGTTCAGAGGGAACAGGTAGAGGTTCTGTCTCTGAGCATGTAGGGACATCTGGGGGCTTTGTGAATGCACCAGAAGCCGAACCGAGAGCAAGCGACGAAGGAATATTTTTGTCTAATTTGCTACATCAGATCATACCCTTAATATCGCCACAATCTGGTTCAGAGCCAGATGCTAGACCTACAGAAGCAGCAAACGCTTCTGAAAATACAATGCCTCAAGATTCTTCCACCCAGGTGAGCATGGTTCACGAACCTTGTCATGGCTTTTTTAGTTCTCATGTTTCAACAAGCTATTGAGTTTCTTGTGATTTCAACCTGTAATGCTCTTTATTAAACCAAATAAAGCGTGAATTTGTAAGTCTTGCCGTCAAGCAAAATTCTGATTTACCACAAAAAAAATGCTAAAATGCTAAAATTATAAAATGTATGAAGAGAAGCAACATAATGAAGTATTTGCAGGCTGAGGACTCTGATGTTGGGACGTCTCGTCGACCAAATGATGATGAAACAAGCCCTCCAAATTCGAAACGCCAAAAGGTACTGCCGCTTAACCTATTAAGCATATTGAATGTGGTATGGTATTTCCTCACTGAGCTGGATGCTTTTGTTTAGTGTATGGTGTAATGCATTTATTCTGCTATTGGAGACATACTAAGTGGAAACCGGGTTGTTAAAATTATTACATCAGACTGGTTTTCTGGTTTTGAGTATCTTAGTTGATAATCATAAGATTTTGAGTGAGTTTCTATATTAAGAATCGTATTTTGTATAAAAACAAAGGAATCAGTGACTTCTAAAAATGCTAGCTAAAGCAGTTTGAGAAAATAGTGGACACTTTTGACTTCCTAAAAACCAAGCTTCAGTTAGCTTAACAACCTAAGAGTCCATTTGGCCCTGTGATTTGGCAGGTCAAAGTGCGTTTTTAAACAAATTGCAAAAATGTCCCGTTTAAGAGTGCATTTGAAAACATGACATTTTGAAAATGTGGAAAAATCTACTGTTTTCAAATCGCAAGCAAAGGGGTGTGCTTTTAAAAATGCTCGATTTTAAAGGTCGACTATGCTTTTACCAAACACTTAACCATGTTTTAAAAAAATCGTGTTTTCATTCATTGCATTTTGAAATTGCTATTTTTTCAAACAGCACCTTTAAAACTTCTAAACCAAACATGAGTTTTATTATCAAAACTAGGATTTTATTGAATAGTAAGTGGAAGTATACTACCACCACCACCCCTACTAATATATATATATATATATATATATATATTTTGACATGTCTACTAATAATATTTTATTGGTAAAAACTAAGAGCACTGCTGCCGTTGAAAAGAGTTGATTCATATCTGGGTTTTGCATGAAATCAATTCCTTTGGACGACAACCTTGGAATGTTGGTTGGGTTTACTGTTGCATACGCCAAAGAGTTGTATATAACGTGTCTGCCTTTTGTTGTCTAAATGTGCTTAATATCTCTGCTAACTCTTCAAATAACACTAAACTTTTCTGGATGCAGATGGAGTGATGTCATAAGATTGGTGATCTAATCTTTTCTGGATGCAGATGGAGCCAAAAAGTTGCATACTAGCCAAAGTAGTTCATTGTTTTTTTCTTCTTTTTCTCTTTTTGGTCCTTCTCAAGCGGGAAGTTGTGAAGTCGATATTTTATCGAGTTATAGGGGATACTCTCTGAGACAAAACTTGTTTTTCTCTTGGACAATATAAATTATAAGTGTTGTAAAACTTGTAAGTTGGATTTTATTTCCAATAGAGCTATTTTTTTTTAGTTTGAGAATGTTCATTTTTTAATGAACCCAATGCCTTCATTTCTTGCTTTGAGTCCATCTCTAACTTAATTTGGGATTACACTCACAAGTGCATGATTTTTGGTGCCAAATATTTCAATTATACATTTTATTTTTGAATATATATATATTGGAACGCTTATCCCCTCAACTTTGCTATTTTAACTTGGAATGAGATTCCTACTTCCTCTTTTTTATGGGAAGGTTGGAATATCAACAGAAGCGCAATTTCTATGTCTACTATGTAGCAAATTGGGCTGCAACCAAACTTTTTTCTAGCTGCATTCCTAGTTCTTTCTCTCCTTATTCCTCTCTGTAGTGAGAAAGATCATCTCCCGGTCTTTGTTTTTTTCTTTTTCTTGTAGCCCTGTTATTGCAAAATAAAAAAAAAAAAAAAATGGAATGTGAAAGAGCTTATTAGGACCAAGATCTTTTATATATTTTAAGTAAATTTATGGTAGAGTTTTTAAATTTTTAATTATTATTTTTAATCGCCTTATTTTGGATTATGTCATCTTAATATTTATCATCTTTAAAATATATATTCTGTTTATTGATTTATCATTGTTTGTAAATTGTTTATTGATACGGTAAAACATATATTAAAAATAAGAGACATCATTTTTTATGTTTTTATTATTAAAAAAATGTTTGAGGTATTATACCTTTTACAGCAATTTCTTTACAAACTTACGCTTGGTATATGAACTATATGAACTGTTATATTAGTTTGCAAAAGATTTCATATTAAAAGATGTAACATCCCTAATTAATAGCACTCTTGCTTATTTGATTGGTTTGGGCATTTTAATTCGGCCATCTCAAGTCATGTTAACGTTGTTGGAATAAACTTTGGGCCAGTTAAACCCGACTTAGTTCGGCCCATCCAAATGGTATAAACAGCCCAATTTTCCACATCATATATTCCTAAAAGTAGGATTAGGGTTAGGGTTTTTTGGCGGCAGAGACTCATCTAGTTCACCTTCCTTCGCAGCTTGAGAGCACCAAATCATGGCTGAACAGGTCGGTGCCAGATCCATATACTGCTTCTTCTCGATTCTCTGTACATTACACTTTGTTTTTCGTTTCACAAAATTAGGGTTTGGTTTGGGAGCTATATGATAAAATATTTTTTTTGTTTTGTCCTTGCAGACTGAGAAGGCGTTTCTGAAGCAACCAAATGTATTTCTATGGTATGGAAAAGCAAAGTGATTTTTTTTTTTTTAACTTTACGTTCTGGGTTTGGATAACTTGTGGGGTTTGCTGGCATTGCTGCAATTATTTTCCCTGTTTTTGGTGATTATTTTTATTTCCTTTGTTTTTGGAAACCTAATTTATAGCTCGAAGAAGTCTGGCAAGGGAAAGAGGCCTGGCAAGGGCGGGAACCGGTTCTGGAAGAGCGTTGGTCTCGGTTTCAAGACCCCCAGAGAAGCCATTGACGGTCTGTTTGTGTGAGATTGATTTTGTATTTGGTTGTTTTTTGAACTGTGAATATTGAGTCTTAGTTGAGGGTGTTGCTTTCTTGGAATGTTGTTGCTTGCATATACTATAATCTGACTCAAGAATAGTGCTTTCGGTGAATTTGCTAATTGTTTATGTAGTGAGAATGAGTACTTTTGATGCTTAATTTGGATTCTGTGTGTATATATTAGCTGATTATATCTTTATTGGCAGTATAGCGTTGCAATTTTCTTTCTTGGAATTTGGGTTTCAGACCATAAGTTGAGATTTGAACATTTGCTGATATAAATTTGGTTTCCACCTGTAATCTTTGGCCATTGTGATGTCTCTGTTTCCTTATGGAAATGGAAATAAGTACAAATACCCTGGCCAGATCCTAGAAAACAGGCTACAATCCGTCAATACTGTGTGAGATCTATCTGATATAGAACTGATATATTTATATAGCTAATCTATGATGACCATGTATTAATGCTTGATGTTTGTTAGTCATTTTTATTTTTTAAGTTTTCAATTGGGTTTTAAATGATCAATTGCGTGATTTTGTTGTTTTCAATTCTTATCTTTTTCTGTTTCCCTTTATGAATTTTCTTAGTTTGGCGAATTTTTATAATATCTATGTCATAAAAGTATGCATGGGGTTTTGAAGATGCAAAGACAATCTTAGAATTAGAGATTAACTCATTTGTCAAAATTGTTGATGGAGCCACTTAAAAGAATTGATAAAGACATCAATGACGTTAGCTGCTATGCGTTATTCATGTGAAACTAAGATTTTTTTTTTTTTTTTTTGAGTCATGTTAAACGAAAATATTGAACCATTAAGTAGTGAATTTTCTGAATCATAATCACAATGAACACACTTCTTGGGGATTATTCTATCTAGATGTGTGTTTCTCAGTTCTTCAAGTACTGAAGAGCTTGAATTTGGCTACTTTTTTCATAATTATTTAGCAGTCAAAATTATGACTTTTTGCTTATTAGAGCCCTTTTTCTCCGTTTTGCACAGGAACCTACATTGATAAGAAATGCCCCTTTACTGGCAATGTATCTATCAGGGGTCGTATCTTATCTGGCACTTGCCATAGTGCTAAGATGATAAGGACCATTATTGTTCGTCGTAATTATCTTCATTTTGTGAAGAAATACCAAAGGCAAGATCCTGCTTTATTTGTGATGGATAACTCTTTTTCATCTACATTTTCGCACTTAGTAAAAACATAACCTTTTTCCTTTCTTTTCTTCCACTTTTGGGCATCTTTTAGATATGAAAAAAGGCACTCAAACATTCCTGCACACATATCCCCATGCTTCCGCGTGAAGGAAGGAGATTATGTCACTGTCGGCCAATGCAGGTAAAAGTTTCTTAAATCAAAGCCCCTCTTGTTTTATCTTTTGTTTGTGTACGATTGAATGGATACGCATGCACAGTTCCTAGTTTTGACTGTACTTCCCCCCCCCCCAAAAAAAAAAAAATCTTTTCAGGCCATTGTCGAAGACTGTGAGGTTCAATGTGTTGAAAGTCATTCCAGCTGGATCTTCTGGTGGTGGGAAGAAGGCTTTTACAGGATTGTGAGGTGATTTCCAGTTTTCCTCGAAGGATATAATTGTCATGGTTTTCAGTGAGCTATAGGGAACCTTTTGAAGTTGGCAACAACAGCATGGTGATTGGGTGGACCTGGACACTGTTAAATGCTCTGCTCTTTTTCTGCTTGTTTCAATATAATTATGACTTCTTTAAGTGCTGTTTAAATTTTGGTTTTTAATAGGAATTCAATCTACTCTTCTATATTTATTACCTTGTGATTTTCTCATTATTCCATTGGTTACTTGCCCAAACGATGAATTTTCTAGCTGCCGTCTAACTCCTTTTCACAACCATTTGCAATCTGGGGAGCCATACATAATGCAAAAGTGGCACTCGCACCAACCTTGAGAGTGGGGTTACACTTTGCCACGTCAGGATCCACTAATTGATCACTCTCTCTATCATTTCTTTGATGCTATCATCATTTGTACTAAAAGAGCTTTTACTTAATATATGAGAAAAAAAAAAAGACCCATCTTTTTAGGTTGACTTGACCTTTGATAGTCGTTCAATAATAGAGACATTGTTTTATTTGAGCGTAGTGTTTTGTAGATTTGGCACTGAAGAAAATCCCAAAAGCTCAATATTAGATCTTGAAAATCCTTGTTTTTGTTTTTCTTTCTTTTTTCAATTATCCTTTATATATATATATATATATATATATATATATATATATATATATATGTGTGTGTGTGTGTATGTATATATATGTGTGTGTGCGCGCGATATTTCTTATTTTTTTTAGAAATTAAAAAAAATAAGGGTATTTCAAAAATTTTGACAATATTTAATGAAAAATTCTAACGGAATTGAGTGATTAAAAGAAATTAAAAATTTGATATCCTTATTGAGAGTATTTAAATTTTGGAAGGTGCTATCAAAACAAGTGAAAATTCATGAGAGTTTTTGTGAAATTTTTCTTAAAATTTTACATCAGATTAGATTAAATTAGTGAAATTTAATTTGAAAAATGAAATGAATAATTTGTATTTAGGGTGGGTATGCTGAACAATCCGATTTAATTAATTTGGTTAAGTGGTCAAATCTCAATCAAACTAGAGGAAATTCGGAGGACAAGAGGTGGTTGGATGATAGCAAGATAGAAAGAAACCTTTTTCTTTTTTGGCCTTTTGACCATCAAGACGACGTCGAATAAGTTAGGAAGAAGGCAGATATTTGATCCAAAGTGGTGATTGGTTACCTTTTGTATAAAGCAAAAAGAGATTTATAATAATATGCACATCATCTTCCCATTCAACATGTCCCTTTTTTTCTGTATGAACACATCCCAGATGCCCCGAATATTTCACTTTCAAATCTTTTACCAATTAAAATATAAATCAACTTCCTAATCCAGCTTGTTTCTTAACTTTGAAGCCCATGTAGCATCACAAATAAAGTTACTTTCTAGAGGAATAAAATCATAAGGAATTCAAGCAACGTCACAGCAAATAGTATCGATTCAGATTAGCTGCTACGAATTGTCACATGTCCAACCCCTATTTGATAGAGAGATTTATGAGACTTATATGTCTGAACAGATACTCGGACACGTGAATCCAATCAAGGTCTTTCCTCAATTACCTGTCATAATTGGCTACAAATTTAGACTGGCAAAATAGCCTTGTTATTGCATGTTGCAAAAAAAGTCGAGAAATATGCACCCCCAATGCAATTAATTATTCACACATATTAAAAATGTCTTACATGTGTTAACTAGTTACGAAGCAATGATTGAAGTCTTGCTTTTCACATTTTCCATCTTGCAACATGTCTACCTAATTGTCAAGAAATTAATGCTAGAATTAAAAAAAAAAAAAAAAAATCACGTTTATCTCATAATATCAACATGACAGTTTCAAACAATTATAAAATTATTTTTAACCGTGGTTGTTCTAGAAATTGATCGAAATTATTACATTAGCATGAAGGGATAGTTGTGAAATAAAAAGGTGTGATTTCAAATATTAATCAATTATGTAATGGGTGTCAAATTATCAATGCTTAAATCAAGATCATAGATCAAATTATCAATGCTTAAGCCAAATTATGTGATAAAATTGATCACATTTTTTTGTTTGTGCCAAAGTTGATAACACAAGCTATGATAAAGAATTAGGTAAGTAATTAAATGGTGAGGATCATGCGATATAATGAATATGGGTGGTTGGGATATTTTAGTTTATTGGTGCAGGCCACAATCCACAACCACACATACAATCCCTTTGAGTTTATGGTATATACATTTTTAGAATAAATAAATAAATAGAAGACAGGTCAAAATGTATTGAATTAAAGGTTTTTTTAAAAAAAGTTCTACTTAAGGACAAAGGTATGCCAAATTAATATAATCATATTTTAAAATGCACATGAGAATCACATAATCTAAATACAAATATTAGTTTAATAAACTAAGTCGAAAAATCGTTTGGAGGAAAATTGTCTCCACTTAATCTAATTCATAATCCAAGAGACGGTATTAAGAGCATGCAATCGGAAAATCAAATCAACTATTTAGACATGAGCCAAAATAAGCCAAAATATTATCTATACATTTTTCCTATCATAAAATATGGCTAACGATTAGTAGATTCTATCCACTAACTTAATTAACATATTGGGTTTTTATTTTGAACGGTTTAGGCTCACTTTAAACCCTTGTTTTGCTCACTTTAAACATTTTCCTTTTTCATGGCCATTTTAGCATTAAAATTGTTGGTTTAAAGTGGCATTATATGTTGGACCATTATATCAAAATCTTGTTGGTCACATTCTACAACATATAACATACGAATAAAATTATGATAAAATTATCATTTTGGGTTAGGAAGAAATGAATATATAGAAGTGCAAAACTACGTTATTTTGCACTTCTACATATTATATAAATAATAAAGTATAAAATCCAAACAAAAGTTAAAGGTGGTGGGAATTGAAATCAGGACTCTTAAATAAAAGAGGCACACAATAATCACTAGATTACAATAACTTATTATTATTTATTATATGAAATATATATAATATAAATATATATTATATTTTTTTAAAAAAATGCAAAATTAGCGGTTAGATTAGCATTAGGCGGTTTTCTAAAATCCACTAACCGCTTTCAAAGCGGATAGCGGTTAGCGGTTAATACGGTTAGCGGATGCGGTTAGGCGGTTTTAAATTTCACCCCTAATATTTTCATACCTAAGGGCTTTTTTATTATTGTCAGCTCAAGTCAACCCTCCGGAAGCCTCGCATGCCGCTCTTATTTGTTGTCTTTCTTCCTCCTAAGATTATATGAAAATATAAATAAGTATTTAGTAATTTTATATACGATCCAAACACCAAAATATAGTTTAAACAAATTGGCTTAGAAAAATATTTTCCAAAAAAAGTATGAAAGAAAAAAGTTCACAAAACAATAATAATAATAATAATAATTAAAAAAAATCAGATATATAGGGACATCAAAAGGACATTTCCTTATTGCAAACCACAACGACCAAAAAGAAGATCTTATAATAAGACCCAACCAACTGATTTTCAGCCACGCTTTCATAGAAAAATCTGGACTTTTAACGGCTCTCTCTCTCTCTCTCTCTCTCTGAGACCACACCCACTGTAAGCTGAGTCCCCATCCGTCTTAATATATTCCAAAGAATCTTCTCCCGCATAAATATTTTTCTCTGATTCTTTCTCTGCGTTTGTGTGCGTGTGCGTGTGTTGCTTTTGCTGCTAGAAGAAACTCGAACTGCGAAACAGCACCTCCACCGCTAACCACTACCAACCACTATACCATCATGTGTGTGAAGGACGCAGAGCAATTTGACCAGGAGTTCAACAGTATGGACAACAACAATAGCAAGAGGCCAGTGCCTTTGCATTGTGAACTGTTGCGTACTCAGATGGAGAACTGGGAAAAGGAATCTCCTTTGATGAGTTCAACTGCTCCAATCAGTCCTGAAATATCATTTCCTGTAAGAATTTAAATCCCTTTTTCGTTTTTTTGTACTGGGTTTGGTTTTGTTTTTTTTTTTGTTTTTTTTTTTTTTGCAAGCCAGTTTGCTTAAAATTGGGTTCTGATTCTTTGTTTCCTCATGAGGTTGACGATTGATAATGAATTTTCTTTTTGGGTCCATGGTTTGTTTTCCTTTTTTTTTTTGCAAAATGGGTTTTTGTTTATGGGAACTTTCCTAGCTGTTTTAGTATTTGGGCTTATGTGGGTACAGTTATAAAACTGAGCTGGTTTCACTAATTTCAGTTCGATGGACTGTAGTTAACAGTTGGGTCGGTATTTTTTAGGAAATGATTACACTTTAAACGTTGCTGCCTTTTCCAGTTGAGCTTCGGTCAATGGATTGGTGTCCTAGAATTTTTTTCCCATAACAAAGACATCAAATTTATATAAATTTCTGTTTGCTTCTCTATTTGCAGGAATAGGTTTTTCCTTAAGATGTTCTTTAAAGCTGGATGGTGATGCTTTCCCCCTTTTTTTTAACATGCCTACCTACTTGTCAAGAAAAAGATTTTTCTTAATTGAATTTCCCTTAACATGTCTTTAAGACGAATTCTTCACAATTTTAATGGCCGGATGCTTTTATCTTACACTTCTCTGGAGAAGAGTGATGCTTATCACTAAAACCAACATTTATATGGAGACCTTTTATCTGGTCTAGGTTTAGAATGTCTATTAAGTGTTGCTTCTATTGCTTCATACTGCTTTCTTGAGTTCCCCTAAGTCCTTATATATTTCTACTTTTAATTCTTCTCATCCTCTTATTCTAATTTCATGTTGTTGTGATTCATTCAGCTGGAAAGCATTTGTGAGGATGCAGTAACTTTGGACAGAAAACTGAAACTATTAAACTTTGTCCCTGTCCTTAGTTCAGGAGAGTGGTCTGATATAGGGGGCCGTCCCTATATGGAGGATACCCACATCTGCATTGGTGATTTGGCTAAGAAATTTGGTTATAATTTACTGTCTGATGAAGTTGTCTCCTTCTATGGTGTAAGTTCTCTAATTTACTAAATTGCCTCCTCTCTGTCTCGAGAAACAATATGCACCATCAAATTTTTCACAAGAGTTGCATCCTTAAATGTGGGTTGTTGTGAGAGTGTGAAGAAAGATTCAACTAGCATTGTTATACAGAGAAATAAAAGAAAAATCTTCTGTTGTGGGCCTCTTGCACCAATTTGATGAATAAATTGAGCATTACTTGGAAGCAGATTATACCACAGTATTATGAATCTTCTTTTTAGCTGTTAGTTGCTTTTAACTCAAAAAGTCTAACCAAGTTCCACTTTTGAGCAGTGAATGATTGTATTGCAGACCCCATCACTTTTGAATTGTATAATATGTATCCATTACCCAGCAATTAAGAATACTCATAAGCTTGAAAACCTCTGGTGATCAATAACCATTCCTGAATAAAAAAATTGCTGACCATTAAATGAATGTTTTATGGTATAGCTATCATGCCAAAAGTCAAACTGTGACTATTTTGGTTTTGCTCTGATTTATGGGTGTGGATTTAATTGTAGCTACATTTTCTCTACTGATACTTGCTTTGTCTGTACAAGTTGTAGAAATAGGTATTTGATCAACACAAGTATTTTCACGTGGAGCAAGCCCATAACTTATGATGGAGACATTTAATTCAGATTTTGACACATGTATCACAATTGGTTTGAAAAATAGGTATTTGATGGGCATGGAGGAAAGGGAGCAGCACAATTTGTCCGTGACCATTTGCCAAGAGTCATTGTTGAAGATCCCGATTTCCCTTTAGAACTTGAGAAGGTGGTTACAAGGTCATTTATGGAGACCGATGCTGCATTTGCAAGGACTTGCTCTCTTGAGTCTGCCCTCTCTTCTGGCACTACTGCTCTGACTGCAATGATATTTGGGAGGTAAGTTCAGTGTTGATTGGCCATCTTAATATAGACTTTTACAGTAGGGTAATATTGGGAATTGGGAATATTCCATTCTTGCATAGCAAGACTGCTGAATGAGCTGTAGCCACTGACGTGAAAATGGACCAAATAATGAGGAAAAATGAAAAAAATTAAAATTAAAACAAAGAAAGAAAGAAAGACTCAAGGATGTGGTGCAACCTGGTTTGCTGTATTGGTTATAACTGTAGGTTGTACTAATAAAAGAGGCTCACAATGATGAAACTCAAAATTCCCGTTTCAAGGAATTGCTTATGTTGTCTTCATTTATGCTTTTTTTTTTTTTGTTTTATTCACAAAATTATGAGATCATGACATGGTGTCAGTTGTACTGCTAAGGCCTTTTGAGTGACACAGAGTGTGCTTCCCTCTTTCTCACAATACACGCTTTGGACAGGTCCTTACTTGTAGCCAATGCCGGGGACTGTCGGGCAGTGTTGTCGCGACGCGGAATTGCTAAAGAAATGTCAAACGATCACAGGCCGGATTGCACAAAAGAAAAGACGAGGATTGAGTCCTTGGGTGGATATATTGACGATGGCTACCTCAATGGTGAGTTGGGTGTGACACGTGCATTAGGTGATTGGCACCTTGAAGGAATGAAAGGTATGGGTGAAAGGGTTGGGCCATTGAGTGCTGAGCCAGAACTCAAATTGGTGACATTAACCAAGGAAGATGAGTTTTTGATAATTGGCAGTGATGGAATATGGGATGTGTTTTCCAGTCAAAATTCTGTAGATTTTGCTCGGAGGAGACTCCAAGAGCACAATGATGTGAAGTTGTGCTGCAAACAAATAGTGGAGGAAGCAATAAAGCGGGGAGCGACAGATAATCTGACGGTTGTGATGGTAAATTTTCAGACGGAGCCACCTCCCCAAGTGTTGGTACAAAGGACCAGTGTGAGGAGAAGCATATCTGCAGAAGGCCTCCAGAGTCTCAAATGCCTAGTAGAAGGCTAATTTTTGTTTTTAAGCACTTTTTATGGCAGGGAAAGATAATACTTTGTGGTTTCATCAGCTATTTGATCTCTTAGAGATTGTCTCTCTGTATATATATATTCTTCCGGGAATTGGGAACTGCCTTTTTCCTTTACCTCTTATTAATTGATGCCTCATTTATCTCCTGAGAAGAGAAGGCAAGAAAGAGAAGAAGATTTGGAATCCAACTTGTAAACAGATTGAATTTAGCATTGTACCATTGTTAATTCAATGTATACCAAAACTACAAACGTCATTTGGTCTTTGATCAAAGCGAAATCTTACTTGGGTATCATAGTTGGATTCTTTCACACTTCTTTCACGTGATGATATAGGCATAGAAAAAGTTATTAGTTTTGTGGAATCCAGAAATATTATATTCATTTGCCAAAAAAAAAAAAACATTGGAATAATATATTCCACGCATCTCTAGTCTAATTGATCTGTGTAATTTCTATTTTCATTGTTGCATGATTGCATCCAAGCAGCTCATTCATTGGACCAAATCAAGAACTGCCCGTCCGTCCACCTTTTTCTTGGCCTTTAAGCTAAAGAAGATATTGGATCGGGCCCTTTTATATATATATATATATACACACAAATTTTCTTGGATTGTATTGACTATGTTTAGGTGTTTGTTCCAAACTGTCATTCTCTGGGTACCTCAATGGATTTTAATACAATTTTGTCTTACCCATGATAGTAACCAAAAAAGAAAACTGGATTGTATTGTGACCAACAATAATGTATGACTTTTCACCCCACACCCCCCACCCCCCCTCTCTCTCAAGTTTTTCCTTTTCTTTTTGTCTTCAGAGCCGTGGCCTTTATTGACGAATTATATAACCACTACAAAACAACTTAAGGGCAAATGCAAGATGGATCAGAAAACAAGTAGGGAATTACAAGAGCAAAAACTTGGGCTTGTAAAATTAACACACACACACACACACACCAAAAAAAAAAACCCTCTCATCTCAATATGTAGCTCTTGTACATGTGTAAAGGCTATTGATGAATAAAAGAATGAGATTAAAGACATAAATGTATAGTGACTCGAGTAACTTCTCTATAATATTTTGCTTCCTATGTGACATGTGAGATACAGTTTTTCCTAATAAGGTACAAAAAAGACATGCGTGATGCCTGGAGGAAATTCTCCATCAATTTGAGCTGATGCTGTCCCAAGACCATTTTCTGTCTTTCAGTTTCTCTTTAATTTCTGTTCTTGCCACATGGATCAAGAATAAACTTGCACAGAAAGTAGCAATAATAAGCATAAAAAAGACACTGTTCCATCCTCTAGTGGAAATATACCCAGCCAATAGTGGACCAAGAGCTGCCCCAACAGAGCCAGTACCATCTATAATAGCAGTAACAGTGGCTAATGCACGGGAATTTCCTCTGACAGAACTCTGGGTACCAAGATCAGCTGCAACAGCTGTTGTAATAAGAGAGTAGGGGCCATTTACAAGCAATCCAGAAAGAAACATCAATCCAATGTTGGCAAACATAGAAAGGCTTCCATATACCCTGTAGAAAACAAGGGCTGGAATTGATAGTAACAAGAATAGAATTGAAGTAACTGCACGGGCATCAATCATATCAGATATGTATCCTGCCAAAATTCCACCAAAGACTCCTCCAATGTCGAAAATTGTTGAGAGGATCCCAGAAGCTTTATGCGACAGATGCACACCAGCAACAGCTACAATGCCAATTCAAATTTATAATGAAGAGAACATTTGCAAATTCAAATGCATAGTGCACAATGGTACAGATGGAAATTGGAAATGTTTAACCATATAGTATTTCAAGGTACAAAATATTCACAAGGATGTCATGGAAACCTCAATCCATTGCCACAACCTTTTAATAATTCATGCTAAGAGCATATCTCCAGCAGCATTATCTATTTTTGTTATTCAAAAAGCAACATTCTCTATTTTAGCTACTCACTTTATCAATACACACTTCAACAAATTCTCTAAACAAAAAGGAGAAGAGAATGCTACAATGATTAATTTAATATAAAGAATCACTATAGCATTAGTTGGTTTTAAAGATTATGGAGAGAATCTGTTGAAGTGAAATATTGGGTTTTATTAGCTAAAATATAGAGAATTTGATGTTGTAGACAATCTATTGGAGATGCTCTAATTTGCCATTTTGTGGGATAGCTGTAATGTATTGGCACAGGCTATGCATACACAGCAAGGTAACAACTCCATTACACATCAGGATAGCACAACCCTACAATTCAATTCCAAATCATTGATTCATTCATATGTTAGTCGAAACAACTACCTGTGTGCCTTATGTAGAAGGGCAACCAATACAGAAAAGTGTAAGCCACCAGCTTTGAGAAGAAAAGGCAGAAAGCAAATGGCGCCACACCCGGCAGTCTCCACGCCTCCAAAAATCCAATGGCATCCAAAGTATCTGGCCTCTCCCTCTCGAGAAGCCCCGCCTCCTCCGACTCCACTTTCTCCGCATCCACAATCATCTCAATCTCCATTGCAGGAGACTCCAACCCCAACCCCAACCCCAAGTCCTCAGGACTCACCACAAGAAACATAAACACCACCATCCCAACCACAATCACCAAAACACCAGGCACCAAAAAAGACCAACCCCACCCGAATTCCAACACCCCGGATGCCACGACAGACCCGATAACATTTCCAACCGAGGTATGCGAGTTCCATACCCCCATTATCAATCCCCTCTTGTCCTTCCCAAACCAATTCCCCACAACTGCCACCACACAAGGCCACCCAATTGACTGAAAGAGCCCACACACAGCCTGAACCCCCACAAAGAACCCTAACCAATGCACATTCAACCAATACCCTAGACCTAAAGCTATCGTAAAAGCACCACTGCCCATCATCCCAAATACAAGGAACAGCCTCAGATCGATCCGATCACCGAGGTGACCGGCGAAGTACATGCCGATCGAATACGACGAGAGGAATGCCAGGTCGAGCTCGCCGAGACGGTGGGTACCCTGTGGCCCATCGAACGGGGCCCAACCCGATTCGGGTGCGATTCGGGTCGAGTTTGATTGAATTTCGGGCCCGAGCACGCTCTTGACGATGCTCGGGGGCTTCCGAGAAGCGTGGAAGGAAGCGTAGGCGAAGAATGTGAGGATTAGGACTAGGGTTTGGTGGAAAGCAAGGGTTTTGTGAGGAGGTTTGAGGGTTGGGAAGAGGGTTAGAGCTGGAGCTAGAGTTTGGGTTCTGGATTGCATTGTGATTGATCAAGAGAAGGGCCAGATATGGATCTGAGGTTAAGATTAGGGTTTTGGATTGCATTTTGATTGATTAGAAAGGAAACAACTTCGTACAAACATTTTGTACAAGTTCAATTTTTTTTCTTTAATTTTTTGTTGGCAAAAACTAAAATTTCTTTACAGACAAGCTGTGGATGCAGAAAAAGAAGAAGATGAAGGGGCTAGGGATAGGTTAGGGTTAGGGTTTCTGGGTTTTCAATGTGTAATTTAAGAAGACAGACTTTGAACAGAAATTTTTATACAAGAGGAAAAGATTTTTAGTTCTTTTTAGACGGTGTTGTTTGACTATAGAGGAAGGAGGAGGAAGAAGGAGCTGATTGAGATTATAGGAGAACATGGGGGGCTCTTTGGTAACTGTGGGTAGAAAAAATTTGTGTATTTTTTTTTTTTTTGACATGTTTACAATGGTAGGAAGATGAGATTGAGCTTACTTTCTCTATAAAAGCGTGGATTCATCGATTAATGCATTGAGGAATGAAAAAAATTTGTGTATTGTTTACTGTTTAGCGTCCATTATATCTTACCTAATAAATTGCCAATATTTTATTGGAAAATGCTTGGTATTATAGTTTTTATTACTATCTCCTATAAACTATAATTGAATACAATATGGACCGTTATTTCAATTGTAAATGAGGCAAGTGTCATGCAAATTATCATGTGATAGTTTATATTGAAGTTGGCAATTTTGTATACACTCATGAACTCGACATGAATTTAATGGGTTAGGATTTAAGGGCATAACTTATTTAATTAAACTAATTGAGTTAGAGTTTACCTAAACATTGTTATACTTATCCTTCGAGACAACTTGAATCTGACACAAACTCAATACAAAATTAGTAAATTAGGATTCAAGAGTATGACAAATTTACTTAAATAGGTTAAATTATGATTAACCTATATAATATTAGGGTATTCTACCAGTCTTTACGTAGAAATGACGTGATTTAAAAAAAATAAAATTGTAATACGTTTTTTGCCAACCGATTAATTTTTATGAATTAATAGTTAGGTTCTAATGCTTTAAAACTTGTTTTTTGATTCAAAACTAAAACCTAAAGGTAAAAGTTTAATCCTTTAGGGATGGTATCATCCAAAATGAATTTGATCATCATAAATTTGGTGCTAATGCCTCACAAATTTGGTACTAATGCTTCAAATTTGGTGTTAATGCTTAAAAAAACCGGTGGTGGAGGCCACTACAATTTTATTTTTTCTTAAATCATGTTTTACGTAAAACTGGGAGAATGCCAGGAGAACCTATAAAGAGAACCCTTATCATTTTCCATAATATTATATTCATGTCTTGACTTGATCTAAACCTAATAAGTGAACATAAATTGCCACAAGGGCTAACTCTACTAGTAGGCGAATTAGGCCTAAGGCTCCCAATTTAATAAATATTAATGAAGTTTTTTTCATTAAAAAAAAAAAATTGAAGGCATACTTATATTCAATATTATTTAATTAAAGACCCTCCCTAATTATGGTAAATAAATAATTAAAAAACCATTAATATCATTTGATTCTTCTAAAAACTTAACTTTCCAACATTCTATTCTTAAAATTAAAAAAAAAAAATCAAATAATATTAAAGGCATTCTTAAATAATACACATTATCCAACTTTAGTCGTTCTATTCTATTCTTGGAGAGAAATAAAATAATAATAGAGAAATGTTACAGTTTTTCTTGATCTTACGTGAATATTGTTTTTTTTGAAAATAAATAAATAAAATGAGACTAACAGAATAAGCTTTTTTTCTGCTTTTAAAAAAGACATATCAACATAAGATTAAGAGAACACCATAACAAACCATAACATATCTCATCATAATAATATTCAATTAGGTTGTGTATAGAAATTTTTTAAAATTCAATGCTAATTATTATGCTACACAAGTTCCACGTTCAAAATAAAATGGGAAAAAAAAAATTTTAAATGATATTTCAAAATATTTTATTCAATTATAAACTCATCTTTTTATAAGTTTCTTATTATTTTCTAACAATTCACTGTTCAAGGCATTAAAATCATTTCACATCATCTCGACTCTTGTTCAGAGGAAGAAAAAAAAAAATCATATTTGAGTCGTAAATGGCACTAGCTACTGCTTGTACCAGTTCACAACACCTAGCAACAAGCAAGCAACAAGCAAAGATAGCTCGATATTTCTGTAAGAACTGTAAATATGAAAAATAAATTTGACAAATTAGTAGAGTTAGAAGATCTTTTTACATGAAAAAGTAAATTTGACAACTTAGTCACAGAGTTTAAAACCTTTTACAACAAGTTTTCTACTGAAGGAGAGAATAAGAAAGTGGTCAGTGGTGTCAAAAGACCTAGAAGTAGAATCTGGATTTGTTTTAAAATTTGCATACTGGCTTAGATAAAGTTTGAAGAACAGAACCATCTACACCTCCAGCTGTGGCACCCAAGCACCAAAGTCTTGAGTTGAACTCTTATCACAACATTTGCTGATGAAGATCAGCTGCCTGCTGGGCCAGCTCCACCATCATAGCCTCATCAAAGAACTTGTTAATGCTCACATCTTCACTCATTCCCTGCCAAATTCAATGCCAACTCCAACATTATTACAGCTTAGATGCAGGTTTTCTAGTTATACATTATTGTGCAAATTGCATGTTCAATAAAATTATCATAGTTCTATATCCACAGACAAATTTGTATGGTTTTGAAGCATCAACCTCCAGATCTTTCTCAGATTGTGCAGGAAATGCAGCAACAACGAGGCAACAAAAAATTACCTCCCTAGATGTTCATTATGTCATGTCCTAAGCGATAAATAACAGAAAGCACACATATTTCATGTCAATCATGCTGGAGACAGCTTGAAAAGCATTACATGTAACCCACATCTTTTGCAATTATTTTTCTTAGGGAAATGCTAGTTGTTCTTCTAATATTTTTCTAGTGTTCTCACAACTTTGATGTGGCTTTTAAAATCACAAATAGATTAAAAGTCAATAATGATAATTTCAAATTCAACGATGATTTTAAAAGCCACGTTATAGTTGGGAGAATAGTAGGAGAATACTAGAAAAACACCTATCATTTCCCTTTTTCTTGTTGGTAAGTTATTCTTGCTGCATCTTGAAGCCACAACTTTACCCTTCATAAAATTCTGATTGTTTTTCTTTCTTTTCTGGATGGGGGAAGCTTTTTGAAAAATCTATATATGGGTTTGGAGCTTCTTTTTTTTTATTATTATTATTATTATTTATTTTGTCTAAAGAAGGCACACTCCAAGAGATATTAAAGCAAACACAACACAAATCAAAGCACAACTGTGAATCTAAAATTGGAAGGGGGGGTGAAGAGTTCAAAAGAACTTCCGCTCTGCTCTTTGTAGTCTTTGTTGAATATGAGAGAGAGAGAGAAGGGAGGGAGAACAACTTTACCTTTCTCCGCCTTGTCTTCACCATAAATTCACGAGCAAGATGCTGAATTGGAGCCGGTTCAAGTGGCCGCAGAACAATGCTCTTGTCCAGAGGGTCACCAGGAACAATAGCCCAATGATCAAACACCGAGAGGCAAAAAGCTTGTCCTTGAGTATGGTACCTCAAGTCTGTCTCAAAACCAAATGATTCTATGACAGGTAAAAATGCCTGTGATCCATTGCCCAAAAAAAACAAAGATAAGAAAATTTTTTTTGGATAAGTAAGAATTCAAGCATATATATATCTTCAAATTATATTCCACAGCACTCCACACTGACCAATGGTCTCAAAAAATTTCCATGAGTGCAAGATTAGGCCAAGCATATAATTCAATCATTCAGAGGTTAATTCGACATCCCCAAATTTTCCATTCCAAGCCATCTAAGGCATTATTTACAAATGTTTTCTATGGTTTTCATGTTCTATTCCCAAAGTTGATGAAGATTGGATGCACACTCATCATCAACTATCCTCACTCTCATGGTAGTCCCTGAAACCATCAGTCATAAAAGCATTTCCCAAAGGATCCCTATGTAGATAAAGGTTAGTCAGCAAACCTTAACAATATAAGCTGGGGTCCCTGGTTGAGGAACATCAGCTGTAACATGACCACGCCTGCGAGATAACACCGTGTAGATTGCGGAGACACAGTCAATCGGGGTTTGTATCTGAAACAACCGAATCAAAAATTAGTTTCAGCTCCAAGTTCATGCCTCAATATAAGTCGTATCTCAAAACAATTATTGTTTCTGAGAATCTCAATCCTAAAGCAACTTCATGAATGAAGAGCAATTACTTACAGAACTTTAAAAATTTACACATTTTATGCTAGTATCATAAGAGACTAAGGAATATTTGAGAAGACTGTTATGAGATCTAAAAATGATTATTCCCCTCAACTTTCATTCATACACTCATCTCATTAACCACCATTTTATCTCCTCAGTCACACCAAAAAAAACAGCCAATCAGACATCTTCCTTAAAAATGTAATCTTATCTTGATGATAGAAGTCACAAGCAATCACCTCTATATAATACATTGGTTCCATAAGGCGTGGGGTTGCCATAAGGAAAGCTGAATAGGCCACACGTCGAGCGGTAGGAATGATTTGACCAGATCCCCGATGAAGTGGCTCAGGTGCAATCCTTGCATCAACTATTTTGAACTTAACATTCCTGATGGGTTCATCACAGAGAGGTCCTTCTCGAGCACCCCATTGAAATCTGTCCAAAATACATAAAACCATTAATGGTGGGCCTTAACTGAGACAATGAACAGGAAGAAAGAAAAAAAAACGCTATTCAGTTTACCCCTGAACAATGGAATCCTTGACAGCATTCAGCAAATTCTTGTCAACTTCACCTGAGAGTGTGTCGTCCAATAGAATGTTAGGTCCCTGCAAGTATGGTATTTTGTCAAATGAGTGCCACACAATATTTGATTTAATACAAGAGTTGAATATCTTTTCAAATGAAAATATCGTACAATATTTGGTTTAAGACATAAAAGAGAAAAGAATAGCAACCAAGGATAACAAGAAAACAATAAAATTGATATTGCTTTTCTTTTAATTGCATAAAAACAAGCACACAAATACACCCACACGCTTCATACTCGCACATTAGGGACATATGCCCATAACCGGTCATATTTTGAAAGGAAGAATTCAAATACCTGCTTGTCAGGGCCAAATGCCCATATGGACCTTGATGCAAGCACATCCCAATGATGATTCTTCTCAAAGAATTCACCAATTCGCTTTCTACTCCAATCAATGCTTACTTCACCATTCTCAATTTGCTCTGCAATTCCTCTCTCCAAAGGCTCTGCAATCTAGAAAAGGAGAATAGGTATAAGTGACATATTGCCAGAATAGAATTGCATATGATTTGGCCGGCTTTCTTACCATGGTTATTTTATTCTTTTTGTTTGGTGTTTCAGCAAAACATTTCATTGATGAAGACTCCACCACAGTTTCACAGAATGAAACGACAGGATCAGCTACCTACATTTCAAGTACAACATAAGAAGCAATCACATGCCCATGAGCTCAAAGTAAATCCCTAAAAAATGTGAAACAGAAGATTTGGAAGAGAATATTTAAGGGTAGGTACTGAAGTTTATTGAAAAAAAGAATAAAAAAAAAAAAGAGGGATAAGGAAACAAACACCTTGACTTCTACTTCAGAATAGAGCTCTCTAAGGTCCTTCATGATTGAATCCAAGTACAACTCTCCTGTACCTAAAATAGTGTGCTCTCCCGACTCCTCAACTTTAGTAATGGCTAGAGGATAGCTCTTGCTGATCTTCCTAAGACCCTCCACCATTTTAGGCAACTCACTTGGATTTAAAGGCTCAGTAGCTGTTTTCACAACTGGAAGAGTGTTGAACTGTAGAGGCCGGAAGATGTAGACATCCTCATAACGTGCCACATCTTCATCACAGAGTGTGGCAGTTTTCATTATGGAAGCATCCACGCCTTCAATGAGAACCCAAGAACCAGCAGGCGCCTCGGCTATCGGCGTCCTATCTCGACCTTGATAAACCCATAATTTTGTCACTTCTTTTACTGTCATATCCTCCTCATCATCTGGGGAATAGCCTTCTCCTAAAACACGTACAGTCTGCCCTGTCCTAATCCTGCCACTATAGACCCTACCGAAAGCATCAAAGACACTACAGTCTGACTTGGGGTACAGCTTGGTCACATTAACCGTTAAGGGCCCATCAGGATCACAATTCTTCATGGCCTTGTAGATCATAGAGTCTTTTGGCCCGGTATATATATGATCAACCCTCCTTGTTGCAGCAGCTTTGGGGGAAGGTATATGCTGAACCAGCATATCGGTAAAGCCTGAGGCATTACCAAAAACTGAGCTACAAGCCAGCCTCAGCAAAGGCCTGACGTTTAATTTGTAAGCTGCATTTGGAAGAGTGACACCAAATTCCACAAGAGTAGCTTCCACACTCTTTTTATGTTCACCAATCACTTGGCTATATATTTTGTAAAGGGGTTCAAGCACAAACTGGACAAATGATCTTTCCCCTCCACCTGGAGGGGGTTTCTTCCTAAAAACTCGAGCATCTGGATGATAATATTGATCTCCCCAAAGCCGAGACGCAAACTTATCAGCATCAAATGGGATCCCATGGAGTTTGACATATAGTTTAGCAAATGATTGCAAAGTGAAGGACCACCCTGCTGTAGCACTTGCAAAACAAACATTTCCAGCAGCTGGGTCTATAACTGGCACATTGCCAACAATAGAAGTTGCAGCAGATATGTTGTTATTAATGACTTCCAGCGTATGCCTTAGCTTAAAGTAAGCATCCTTTGGTGGCAGTTTAAGTTCTGTTATCAGCCTGTCAACCTTTAGAACAAAAAGTTTGATATAAGAATTCAAGGGTATCTAGAAGTTCACGGCATCATTATACATACTCAAAGGGATTTTAAAAATGACACTTAAAGCTTCCAAATTCACACAAAAACAATAAGTAGGCACTCCCTCCCACACACACAAGCAATAGGTAGGCACTCCACACATGCACACACACACAGATTTACCTTATTGATTACAACTACAATAGGTAGGCGATCTTGGATTGCATGGCGTATAGCCCTCTCTGTATTTACCTGTGCATCACAGAATATTGTACAAATTAATATTAAGCAGTCATATCATGTTTACAGACATTATACTCCAATAAAGAGTGGCGATATCATATTAACACCTTAACCCTGAAGGAAACTGATATAAATGAATCAACACGTGGTTGACACTACGCAACGCATATTGTTTTATCCCTCCAATTAGCCAGGGTTTACAAACTTCCTAATCTCCAGTCTACATGGATGCCAATAGCCAGGTAAACAACTATCCAAGGTTTTAAACTTCATGGTTAAACTCATCTTCAGTCTCTGATGTCTTAAAATTTTGTTTCAGAGCCAATTCATGAATTAAACCACAGAGTTATAGGCTATACCAAAGCCTAAAAAATTTAAAGATTAACCCTTTGGATAAAATAAGAAAATTACTTACCATTACTCCTTCAGCAGCATCAACAATCAATACAGCGCCATCGGCAAGTCTGAGAGCAGCAGTCATTTCATCAGAGAAATTAACATGCCCAGGGGTGTCCATAATGTTACACAGGTACGATTTTGAATTGCTATCTTCAAGAACAAGCGACATTGGAACTGCTTTGATTGATATCCTTCTCTCTTGTTCATCAATCCTCGTATCTGTGTACCTCAAATGCTTCTCACTGTGCGCATCGAATGTGGACATATGGTGTGTTTGCTCAATCAACATATCCATGAAGACAGTTTTCCCATGCTGAAGGTGACCGACAAGAGCAACATTCCGCACCAGAGTAGGATTTGACATGAGACCCACAAGAAATTGGGTCGGCACATACATGGAAGAGTCCTTCACCCCAACCTCAAACTTGATATTCCTAACAGGTTTAATTATTGGTTGCTCCAACGGCTGCTCATCTTCATCCATAACCAACGTTTCAACATCTTCACCATAAACCTCCTCCGCAGTCGGGTAGTACTTTTTGTCCTCCGCAAGGACAATCTGGTTATCCATATCAACGTCATTCGAAGCTGTTATCCACCCATTTGAGGCAGCAGCTGCATCCTCACCATCCGATTCCTCAGCCTCTTCAGTGGGCCTATCTTGAAGATCTTCATCTTCATCTTCTCTGTCACTCTCTCCGTCAGACTCGATTTCAGGTCCAATATAGTTTCCGAACTCATCATATAAACTATCATCCATCTTCTTTTCCAAATCTGCCATATCCCATGAACAATTAGAGGTCCATTCAAACAACAAAGTTCCTTTACATTTAAATTTAATTCTATCCGAGCTTTGCTTTTTATAAACATATATACAAAGACAGAACATTGACGGAAGAAAATTGCGTACCTGAAGAGAGCGAAAGTCTTTGTAGGCTACGAACAGTGAACCCCAGAAGAAGCAGAACAATAAGAAGAAGAAGAAGAAGAAAGAAGAAGAAAGAAGGGTTCAAAACGGGAGAGTGGAAATGAGGGTTTTACTTCGACTCGAGACACTGCGAGAGATTTTAGTGCTTCTTATGTTCTATTTTTCTCCAATTGACAATTGTACCCTTGAAGAAGGTTAAGAGGGCTGGGCTCAGTTTGGCCCTAGAGCCCCATTCGATCGCAATCCCTCTTTGGGCCCCAAAGCCTCATTCTTATTTAATAGACATTGCCCATTATTCTACGAGCATGTTTGGGATTGTGTTTGAGATATCTAAAAGTACTTCACTCAAAAAGTTTATTTGAAAAAAGAAAAAAAAGTACTTGTTTGGTAAAAAAAAAGGAAAAATATAAAAAAGCCCCCTAAACTACTAGCCATTTATAATTTAGCCCCATAATGTTCAAAAAGTAATAAAGTAGCCCCATGAACTACCAAAATGCAACAAAAAGACCACTTATTTTTTTATATTCCTATAATACCCCTCTTCTTTTAACAAATAAAATATTGAACTAATTGTAAAAAAAAACCCCAAAAAAAAATAATGGGTAAATATTTATTTATTCCAAAATATATATATATTTTTGTATTTACCTGCCCATTGTTTTTTTTTTTTTTGTATTTTTTAAAAATTATTTAGTTTTTTTACAATTAGTTTAATATTTTATTTGTTAAAAGAATAGGGATATTATGAGAATATAATAAAATAAGTGGCATTTTTGTTAGATTTTCTAAATTGTAAATAGCTGGTAGTTTGGGGGGCTTTTTTATATTTTTTTCCTAAAAAAAATTAAAAACGCTTTTAAGAGTCCAAAAAACCTAAAAATAGCAAAAAAAAACACTTTTGTTAAAAGCTTAAAAATAAAGATTTTGCGTAAAAACTCTTTTTGACTTAAAAACTTTATTTTTCAAATTCAATCCAAAACAGACTCTACGTCTCATTTTTCAATTATTCCTTTTGCAAATTTATTATTGGATTTGTGTGACTCACTTACGGTACAAAATTTGGTGAAAAATGGGACAAAAATGATTTTTATTATTTTCTTTAGAGAAATTATCTTTTTACATTTCCTATAACATCTTCAAAACATTTCTTTTTTATATTAATTATTGGATATGTAAGATCCTCGTATAGGTCCCACAGATCCAATAATTGTATGGAAAAAGAGATGTATAAAAGATGCACATATAACAAATCTATAACATTTAATGGTTGTTGTAGTAATTGTTAGGTCAGTTTGAAAATGTGATAAATGTTGTGTTAATTACTATTAGATAAAATAATTTTATAATGTGTGGAAACTGAAGATTTCATAGGTTAAAAGTGTATGGTTTGAGAGCGCATTTTAAAAAAATTGTAATTTGAAAACTTAAAAAAAAAAAAAAAAAAGTGTTTTCGAATAGCAAGTAAGGGGTGTGTTTCTCAACCCAAGCAATTTTAAATGCTACATTTTTAAAAATTCACACCTTTTAAAGTCGCTATTTTTAAAATCTAAATTAAAGATAAGAAAGCTCGATTTATGTTGTGAATGTGTGATTCATTTACATTTATCAGAAAAGTTGACCAAATTAAGTGGTGGATTTTATTTTATTTTTCTTTTAATGAAGATAATAGGCAAATAGGCAATATTTGGAAATAAAGTTTGCCTTTCCTTGTTTTTTGGTGAGTAAAGTTTGCCTTCTCATTGATGCAACAGAAGTCCTTCTCATGGAGGTAAAGAGTACTATTTAATTATGAGGGTGGGCCTAACCTAACCAGGCAAGGTTGAGGCTTGGGTCCAGAAGTAAGCTAAGAAATGGTAGAAAAGAGAATAAAAAGAATTATATGAACCAATTTACTGAGGATTTATTTTCCAATCCCCTTTTCCTTTGCATGATTAGTTTGTTCATAGATCTTAATTAAGCCAACCGAGGGACGGAATGCAAAGACAAACTTACAATTATTTAATTATTATTGTTATTATTATTATATTTTTTATTGTATAGATTAAACTCTCTCTCAACAAGTAAAGTTTATTGTCAAAATAATTATCTTCATTTACAAACGTTCACAAGAATTAAAGAGTGAAAAGAGAGAAAGAAAGAAGAGAAGAAAAAAGAAGAGCAACCCACAAACATGGTGCCCCATTTATTGATAATAATTTTCACAGTAGAGTTAAAACACACTCACAATAGCATGGTTCCTACTCTTCTCCACCAAATAAGCCTCCAGTTATTTACTGATGAGTACATTATGGAGGATACAAGCAAAAGAAGTGCACATATAAGCTTCAACACATTGCAATTAGGGAATTAGGGGTGATGATGGGGAGGATGTGGTTTGTGGGGGTCGTGAGGGCCGGGACCGCCCGGACCGCCTGGTGGAGGTCCGTGTGGACCTGGAGGAGGAGGGCCATGATGAGGAGGAGGTGGTTCGTGATGATGCGGCCCTGGAGGTGGTGGAGGCTCATGCGGTGGCCCGTGGTGCGGCGGTCCGTGGTGAGGCGGCCCGTGATGAGGGTCATGTGGTGGTGGAGGGTTATGCATCTTCTTGCTAGCTCTTTGTTCTTCTTACTTGCTGCCTCTCCAAATGTGTGAGAAATTGAGAAGGGTTGGGGGACTTTATATAGGAAGGGGTTCACCCAAATGTCATCACAATGTATGGATAATATGTTGTCCAAACATATCTTCAATTTATTATTATTAAAAACGTGTTTTAATTTGTGTGGTGCTGAATTTCCATTTGAATACAGCCATGAAATTCTTTTAACTCTTTCACAAAAACATCGATGAATAAGAAAGGTCATGTCTTTTCATTGCCCCACCCCCACTCCTCTTTGTCTTGGTGGGAGGGCACTCAGGCTAAAGGATTTAGTGCTTGGCTCTATTGCTTATGACACATTCACATTCTCAATGAAAATTGTCCATGAGTGGCACAGGCTAATTATTGAAATGGATAATGTTAGCATAATCTCCTTATAAATTTGATATGGCAATCTATATAGAAGTTCGAACTATCCCATTAATATAATCAAATATCACTATTTATTAGATAATACAGTGTTAGGTTCAGGTGATATTGTCACGTCATACAATCAAATTTAATTCTTTAATAATTGATACGGTAAGTATTACATTGATGGTCAAGTCAATTTGTAAGAAAATTGTAGTAAAAACTATGAAAATTTTCACTTAACCCATTTGAACTTCTATCACATTTGCAATTATTCTTCTAAACTTAAAAAAACTCTAAATTTAATGTATTTTCTTTCAATTTCCCATCTTCGTTATGAGTTTTCATTAAATCTTAATGGAGTGGTATCAAAATTTTCAAAATACTCATGTTTGCTTGGGAAAAAAAAATTATAATGATAAGGTATTGGTCAAGATTTAATGAAAAATCCTAACGAGTAAAATTGAAAATTGAAAAATAAAAAATAAAAAATAAAAATTGAAAGATGTATAACTAAATCAAGAGTTTCTAAAAGTTTACGGACGCAATTTATAGGATAAAGCGAAGCTTTCCCTAAATACTATGATACTCATAGCAACACTCAACTTGGAATATGTTAGAAATACTACAATTTTATTATAACCCCCTTATAAACAAAATGACAATTCACATTTTATGCAAATGAATATCACGTAGATTATCCCGCTAGTTTGTATGCACGATGATACTTATTATGAGTATGCGCACTCAAATAAAGAGAAGTAAATAATTTGAAGGCTAATTAGCTTGCCCCCACATGTGGTGATTATTTGCTGGGGGCATCCTACTTTTGCAATTCCACCACAAAGTTCAAGTTCATGCTGGTTAAAGTAATAATTAAACAATTAAATTTGTTAATTTTATTTGCTTAAGACTTTAAAATGATATAAGGGTAAATGTTCTAAATTCAAATCTTTCGTATTAGTTAAATATTTTACGTATTGGAAAAGAGTGCGAATCACAAGTTAGGAAAGTAATTTAAATGTTTGGCGATTTAACCAAACCTGATAAAAATTGGTTTAAATTTTGATCTTCTCGCCAACGACACACCTACTCTGAGTTTAAAACTCTTTAATCTTATTTCTCCCAACCAAAAGAAATATAGAGAAACAATAAAAAGGAAAAATAGAAGCAGAAAAAGAATGAAATGGTGGAGAAAGGAACCACCAAGTGTAAGAGACAACCATAGGTATATATATACATAAACATGTTCATCACTTTATTATAATAACAACCGCATCATAATTTTTACATAGATGTCTCTCTTTTTTTTTGTTTTGTTTTGTTTTTTTTTTTTTTTCTCTCTCTCTTGATCTCTCTCTAGTACAAAGTAAAAAAGGGTAAGACATGCTAGTAAAAACAGTGTCACAAACTAGAGACTACACTTATTTGCTTTGAGCCCATATGATCAAGGGTGATGGTGATGAGGCGGCGGAGGATGAGGCTTGTGGGGCTCGGGAGGGCCCGGAGGAGGCGCGTGAGGTCCAGGAGGAGGTGGATGGCCATGCGGAGGAGGAGGCTCGGGATGTGGAGGACCCGGAGGAGGCGCGTGGGGTGGCGGTGGGTGGTGAGGGCCTGGTGGCGGAGGGTGATCGGGCATCTTTTTCTTCTTGTTTTTCTTCCCTTTGTTTTTTTCTTCACAATGTTGCAAGGTGCATAGAAAGTAGCCTGTGGAATTTATTCAAGTGGCCGAGGATAGAGAGACTGTAGCTTATTTCACAACTGCAAGTCAGACCGCCATCACCCTATGTTTGTTTCTGGTAGGTGCATGTCTACCAAAAATTCATGGATTTCTCTAGAAAGCCTAGAAGATACGATCACATTGATGACAAATATTAGGAAAAAATATGTACATATAACCCTTTAAAGTATTATTATTTCTATATATATTTTAATCTCCAAAACTTAAAAAGTAACAACATTAATTATCACATACTTTTAAGAGTTGGTAAGTTAATTTATTCGTCTTTTTTGACAAAAATAAGTAATATGTAACAATGCTACACCAATTTGTAAGTTTAAGAGATACTTATCACGTTAACAATTAAACAATTAAACTTAAGTGTGACTGATGTGTTAGTACTACATGAATTGCTGCATTAGTTTATTTATGAGTAGGTGTAATTAAAGCTCTAATTTCCTAAGCATATATATATACACAGAGTAATGGGTTTATGTGGCTTGTATTTGTCCACGTAGTGAGCTCCAATTGCTTAGTATTTAAGTACTTTCAATGAGTTAAGCCGCAAAGACTTTTGGTTGCTTCAATTGCTGTGTCTGGTGTGGAATTTTTGGTCGGTTGGGAGTGTCACAATCATTAATCAGGTTGATGCGTGTGGGCCAATACTGGGCATCCTTCTTGCTAAATAAACTCAAGACTCCAAATAAAGCCTATATTGCCCAATTCCAGCAAAAGCTATAATGGGCCTGAAGGAGCCCATGAACGTAAACATCACAGGGGTCTCTCTCCCTCTCCACCTTAAAAAGGCAAGGTTATTAATTAAAGAAGCAATAAGAGAGTATCAGTTAAGGACTTGATTGTCCAATAAACACATTTATTACCCAATGCTACAAGCTTTATTATTTTTTTAGGGAATGTTTCAAATTTCATTCATAGATGTATAATAACTCTATCATTGTCTTCAAGAGATAGCTCAATCGGTTGGGAATACGCTTAATAAAGCGGAGGTCACTAGTTCGAATCTCTCCTCTCCCCTCTTATATAGACATGTCAAAAAAAAAAAAAAACTTTATCATCACATAACACAAATATTTAATATAACATAGTCAATTGCTATGTTATTACAAAGTCATACATACAATCAGAAAATTCTTACAATCAAAATCTATTTATGACAGAAACCTTTACTAACCCATGCATAGCTTCAGTTATAAAACAAATATGTTCCGACTTCCATAAGCATACTAGATCTAAGAAATAAGTAGCTCATATTTTTTCTAATATTATTTTCCAGCTGTGAGAGATAATTTCACACACCGACCTAATCCCCATTGGCCAAAATGTCAGGAGAAAAACAACCGTCTTTGACCCAAAACAGATAAAATGAACAAAACAAAATACAAAAATCAAAAGAAAACATACTAACCCCCCAAAAAAAGAGCTACAATAAATGAGCATGACATCGTAGACATCTCTGGGAAGACACATATTGGCGCTTAAGATCCACGTGTTGGCACATGGGACTTCGTTGGTTGATCAACGCAGCTCAATGGAAAGCAAAGAAGCCAACCGGGACAATGATGGGAGCATGTGTGATAGTATGGCTAACAAAAAAGAATAGATATGAGTTCGAAAAACTAGATAAAACAAAACCACAAAAAAAGCGAAGACTATAAGAGACTATAGAAAAATATATAGAACATTGCTACCATGGGAAGGAAAAGGGAGATGGACCGGGGGGAGGGGAAATGACCATTCTTCCCTTCTCTCTCTATTTATATGATAAAAGCCATATTGAGGTGAGGTGACTTTCTCCTTCAACTTTAGTAGAAGTTTTCTTTTAAATTGGGTTGAAATAATTCATTAAACTAATTTGTATATCTCTAACCTCTATAAATGCAAACTTGAACATCAAGCTAAGCTAAGTACGGTGTCAGTTTTTTAGTTCTTGTTTTAAGTTTTGCATGGTATCAGTTATTTAGTTATTAATTTGAACTTTGTTTTTGTCAATTCACCTATCGATTGAGGGGGAAATGTTAAAATATTTGCTAAATGATTAAATTTATCTCTTCTTATCAACTTAAACTTTTAAAACAAGTGAACATTTAATAGAGTCAAGGTCAAACAAGTCGCTCGTGACAAGAAATATAAACAAGTGAAGTAAGTAAACAACTTCCGAAATGGCTAAAAATGTTATTTCATTGAAAATGACATTTTCCTACTAATCTTTTGCAAATCTTTGCACTCACAAAATCCTTGTGTGCCTTGTGGAAGAAACCGAGGCTTGAATGGTGGAGGAGTAATGTTTGTTTAACACTAAAGTAAGTGAAGAAAAAGAAGATGGAGATGAAGTTGTAAAAAGTGGATTAGGTTTGTTCACGTGCTTATACATATTCAATTTATTAGAGCATTCTACAAATAACATTTATATATAAAGCAAAAAGATGACTTTTTGATTACTTTTGCTGCATTTTTCACCATCAACCTCTCCACTCCTCCACCAAAGCCTGCATGCTTGAGATACAAAGTGAATATGCTTTGTTTGTTAATGTGGGTTTTTTTTTTTAAAAAAAAAAAATTAATTTTTAATTTTTAATTTTTGATATGATATAAAGGCTAAATTTGCTTTGGATGTTTGTTAATATTTTTATTTGAAAAGAGAAAACAAAAGGTTAAAGGCGAGCTAGTTCGGCAACATTATTTAGGATTTTTGTTTTGGCTAAAAATATAAAGGCATTAACAAACAGTTTAACACACAAAACACTCAAAATTACTTTTATTTTTATGTCACATTACAATTAAAAAAAAAAAAACACAATCTAAAAAGTTTTGCCAAATGAACAATTTTATCGAAGGAAGTCAATGATGTTTTGGAGTGTTTGTTAATTTTTTTCTTAGCCTCCTCGCTTCCAAAGTTCCACCAAAATAGATTTATGGCTATGTTACATTATGAAATTGAAGTTTCGTTTTAGGGTTAATATTTTGTTTGGTTGCATTTGATGGTGTAGGGTGTCACATTATTTAAATTTACTAGAGAGGATAGTAGTGCATACTGCTAGATATATGAAATAAATTTTTTCAATTTTCTGAGCACAACATATACATTATTAAATCTATAATATCCAATATACTGATACAGAGCACGAAATGAGTCACATATGGGTGGTCGCGTGAATTATACAAATTTAATGATTAATTTTCGAAAATGATAATTTTTTTAAAAAAAGATTAAATTTTAAACTTAATTTATTAAACTAATATTTTAAACTTAATATATATATATATATATATATATATATATTTGGGTTTAAACGAGAAATGGAAGAGTACCGTGTCCAAAATGGACGTACAGGAAAAAAAGAAAGAAGACAAAAAACAGTGAGATGTACGAGACGCTGTCTCACGTTGTGTCTCTCATGCCTTGACCTTTAAATAATGGAAATTGGAATTTGAAAAGCTAAGCTGTGAGTTGTGTGTGTGTGTGTGTGTTTTCAATTTTCCATTTTCCATTATCATCGTCATCATCTTCCACACTTCTCAGCCTCTCTCTCTCTCTGTCTCTCTAATGGGTTCGAGCAATAGTCGGCTGGGGTCGCGCCCTTCTCGGCCCCGAGTCAACCACACCAACCGCTCAAAGCTCTTCTCTCTCATCTGCGGTGGCTCCACTTCTCGCGCTACGCGTCAGGTACACTCAACCCCACCCTCTTCAACAAAACCTTTAATCTGTTACTTCTATTATCAGTACCCATCTTCGATTTTGAATCTGAAATTCAAGTTTATGACTTTCGGATGATCTGGGATTGGTCAATCAGTGCCGAAGATCGGTCCCATTCATAATCACCACCAAGGAAACGTTATATTTTAGCTGTAAACCTAATACCCATGTCTTGATTTTTGTTGTTTTCAATTCATACTGTGAATTTGCAATTCAAAATGTTGACTTTGGATGATTTGGTATTGACCAATTGATGCAGAAGATAGGTTCCTTGTGCTGTTCCCTAATTAAAATGAAAGGGGCTGTTTGATCTTTGTTTCTCGTGTGCTTTCTTCTATGTATAGGTGCGTTTATTGCTGGGTTTATTCGGTTGATTGTAGTAGTTGTTGATTATCCGATGTTAGGGGCCTTGAGCATCTGGAAATTTGGTCAATTGGGTCACTTATTTGATGCCTTTCTTTGCGTAAAGTTTGGTTCTTACAATTTCTTAGGCTCACAATAAAATCATGCCATATCAACATCAGGAAGGATTAGATGAAGGATTTAGGGTCTTGACTAAATGGTTGGCTTACTGAATCGGAATCTTAACTCAGCAGGTTGAAATCATCACTTATTATGATTTCTGCATTTATTTTCTGTCAAATTCTGCTAATATTGTTGAATGGTGGCGAGCTCTTTAGGGTTGAAACTTTTGACATTGGAAAGTTTATTTATTTGATTCTGTTCAATTTTTTCTGTGACATGAGTTTTGCACTAAACGACATTCTTCTCCACAGATGGAAGATTGTCCAGCTGAATTTCTGGTGAATTCTGCAGAACATTCTAATTCAGTCATCAATGAAGTTCAGAACATCACAGAGGAAACCCCTCTGAGTACCGATACAGGAAGGTTCTCGTACTCAAATACCGAAACCAGTGCCTTATCTGAAAGCACTATTGTGGCTAGTGAGGATACTTCAGTTGAAGATAGTTCAATAAATGTTGGAACGAGTAATCGAGGGAAGTGCTTGTCTGAAAGTAAGGAGCTAGTTCCTCCTCATCAGGTAAATGCTGATCATATTCATGATGAGTCTTATAGGGATAGTTCTACTGCAGCTAGTACTTCGTTTAAAGAACAACAATCTTCAGACCCAGTCTCTGTTAATGTTTCCACTAACAAGGATGCAGACAACAATTCAGTGGACAGGGAAGTACCTTATATGTGTCCTGAGGTTCGTCCTAGCAGCTCGTCTGTTCAAGAGCTAGGAGATTCAAGTTCTGATGGAGTGTCTGTTGAGAATCGCATTGGTGAAGTAACTGCTGTCCATAACTCTGATTCTGTTTCTGTTCCTCATGATTCCAATGTATCAGCAACATCTCGATCACTGGGAGATGAATCTTTTCAGGAGGCAATACCTTCTGGTTTAGGATTCCTTGTTTCCAATGGGGAACAGGGCTGGGGAGATGGAGGTCTACTTCAGGTTGATGTGGTAACCATCTCTTCCAACATTATTTCAAGAAGCAATGCTGATGAAAGTAATCGGGAAGTCAGAAGGAACAGTAGAAGACTGTTTTGGGATGCTTTTTCAAGACGCAGTTCTAGAAGGCACAGTGATTCTCCGACCATTCTTTTCTCAACAGATGATTCTGAGAATTTAGGATCTCATGATAGATGGCTCCTTGATCTGAGTGGTGACCTTTTTGATGATGGTGTTGGAGGTGACCGTGGATATCTGGGCAATAGAATTCATAGCTTGAATGAACGCCGACGGAATTCGAGATCCGAGGTGATTCTCAGAATATTTTGGTTATCTTATGCTTTTGTAACCTTTACAAATTTATTTGCATCTGATAGTTAGATTCTTGTATTATCTTTGCTCTTTGGGGCTTCATTCATTTGGGAGATTTTTGGGGCTTATGGTCTGTATAGTGTAATATTATTAAGTATTCATTTACATTATAGACTTCTAAATACATTTTTATCTTCATCTGAAAATCTTCATTCAAGTTTGGTCAATATTATTGTACACCAACTTCATAGTTTTCATGCTCTGCTATGTTGTCTATGTATTTGTTGTAACGGGGCAGCTGTAGTAAGGTATTTTTATTTATTTACTGTCTGATTTTACTTCATACTCCTTGGATAATATTTAATGAACTTCTTCTGCAGAACTCATTGCAAATCTGGGAAAAACTTTGTCTTTGTGGTTGTTGAGCTGAATTGATATATAGTGCTTTTTAACTCTAACTTTATGCCTGTTTGATAATCTTATGAACTGCTCTTTCATAAATCTGTGCAGATCTGGGAAAGACTTCGTGGCAGCCTTGATGACAGTGGTAGACGAAATACCACTTGTCCATCAGGTCTCCACCCTGATGGTACATGCTCATGTGAGTCAGTCTTGACGAATGAAGAATCTAGTACTCGTGCAAGTATATCACGCATAGTTATGCTTGCTGAAGCTTTATTTGAGGTAGTTTTCTTTTCTGAACTAGCCAGTCGCCTATGTATGGGCTCTCTCTCTCTCTTCCCAGTTTTCTTTTGTTTTTGCTCAGCGCTGGAAAATTATGCTGTCAAAAATGTTCAAACACTGTAATAAGTCAGCAGACCATTTTATTTGGACCTTATCAAGGTTCCATATCCATTGTTTGGGAGGTGTCTTGGGCTCTTCATGTGTGTGTCTTTCACAATTTATTCCATCGCATAAACTTGGGATTGTTTGGGATTCTGCCAGAATACTTCCCTATGGTTCATGTATCATTTCAAAAGATAAATAGTTTAGTTTTTGTAACAACTTTGGGTTTTTGTTAGTTTAGAAATGCTTTTTGGTAATGTTAGCATTTCAAATCTGCATTATATGGAGACATTGAAGATCCTTCAATTTAAAGATGAGGCCTAGGTTTTGATTCTTTGGTGGTTCAATAGTTAACCCATCCTTCATGTACGCTATTGACTGACTTTAGTTTTATTCATGTTGCTTTCAGTTGATACTGGCGTCATTCTGATTTTTGTACAATTATGGTTACTTGTGCCCCTGTGCTAACCATAATTCATATCTAGTTGGTTGTGTATCAAGATGTTTTCTGATACCCTAGTTGTTGGAGATAGGACAGTTTTGAGATTTGGATGCTTGAAGAATGTGAAATTATTACTAGATAGCTACTCGATTAAAATTGCTTCTATCTATTTGTCAATGTTCCTTGCACCAAACATAATCCCCTGCCCTTATAAATAAGAGGTGGAGTGTGATGCCGCAGTTCAATCCTGTGTGAATGCATGAGTTGTATTTAAAAATCTTACCTGTTCTTTTTGCTATTGGAGTATTGAATCTTGATGACATCTATGGAACTGCAGCAATCAACTTGGTAACTCAGAATTTTTGTAATTTTTTATTTGCAGGTTTTGGATGAAATTCATCGCCAACCTGTGTCACTTTCCCTATCTATGGTCTCTCTCCCAGCCCCTGAATCAGTTGTTGACTCTTTCCCTCTCAAGAGTCACAAAAAGGTCAACGCCTCTGAGAGCAGTGATGTAGAACAGTATGTCCCTTGCAACATCAATATTGTTTATGATATCGATACTTTTTATAAATTAAAATAAATGAAATAATATTTGTGTACATGCATTTGTGTTTGTGTGTTATCTGTTTTCATCTCTTATATAAAGTTGTTTACTACTACAGTTATGTCTTACTCTAAGCCGCAAATACATATTATCATTTACAGTAAGCAGTTTGTATTGGTGTTCAATCTGAACTTATTTAATAGTAATTATGCTAATCAAATTGATAGGTGTTACATTTGCCTGGCTGAGTATGAGGAAGGGGACAAAATTCGAGTTCTTCCCTGTCACCATGAGTATCATATGTCATGTGTTGATAAGTGGCTAAAAGAGATACACGGGTAATTGTCATGGCCACCCTCTGCTTAGATTATTTATCTCTTTCTCGCCCTTTTTCATGTTATATTTCATTATTTATTTGCGTGCTTTCTCTGATGCCTCTCTCCCTCTGTCCTCATTGGTGTTTTACAGTGTATGTCCACTTTGTCGAGGAGATGTTCGCGAGGGTTTCAACGAGTCTTCTGTATCTGGCTCGGAGATCCCTTCTCTCTGATGTAATTGTACATATAAATGTAAATAGTGATTACCTTTCACTCATAAAATGTGTATTCACCGTACTTATATAGACTCGTATTAGAATTTCGTTTTATTTATTTTTCCTCATCTTGCAGCATCTTTTTCTCATGATTCGGTTTTGTGAAACCCTTATATATATATTATCAGTTTAGAAATTGAGAATATGCTGACTCGGCCTTGTAGCTCCTTCATTGTTATATCTTCTGTTGAATGGCCATAAATGTGATCCATCCAACGTCCATAAGACCCAAACATGATGTGAACTCAGGTGCAAAGTATGTATATATTATGTAGTTATTGCTTTCATCCTTTTTTTTTTTTTTGGGAATTGCAGTGAAAAATGCCACACTTTAAAGTACAGTGAAGTGCAGAGTGCAGTCTCCTATATAAATTGCTAGGGTTGATTAATTTTGTTACAATGAGCACTGTAGTGGACATGCAGCCTCAGACAAACACTCCCCCCATACATATGGCTCAGAAATTGCTTAAATGTATAAAGTATTGTGTTGGCCTTTTAAGAGTATAGTCTCCAAAATTTTGGGCAGCGAATTTGAGGCGATCCTGATCTTGATCCCTGGGAACTCAGATTATCGCGCTTGTAACTTCTTAAACTATTTCAGCTTATTTTTTTTCACAAACCTATGACTTTTTATCCGGTTTTTATTTATTTATTTACTTTTTTTTTTTGAAGCATTTTGTTTCATGTGAGGGAGAACACTAGCTTTGAACTTAAGAATGAACAAGATTTGAACTTCCCATTTTGATTTATAGCCGCATGAGGAACCTATCTTTGTGATCGAAAATTGGCAATCACTATTTTGAAAACAAAGAGATAGAAAAGCCTAGAGCGAAAAAGAATTTGAATTACATGAAGAATCTTTCATGGTTCATACACCAACAAATTCTGAGTAAATATGCATTGCTCTCAGGAAAGAGAGGAAACAGATGTAAAGCTTTCGTCTATAATCTAACCCAGCAAAGAAGAGGCAGCCCTTGGAGACCAGAAGGGGTTCTGGCCATGGAAAATAGCTGATTCAGATCTCAGCTTATTTCCACTACTTTCTGTGGAATCATGATGAAAGAAGGGATTATTTTGGAGGCCCTTGCTACTATTATCATGGTGAGCAAAGAGATTGGGGTGGCAGTTCTCATCATCTTCAAATGTCGTCCATCCCATTGAGTTGCCATGTCTCTCTTTTGCAGCATTTCGCATATTCTCCATCTCTCCAACATGGTCTTTGAATTCTTTCTTCACCACATCCAATACAACGTCACCATACCGATCACACCATGATCTTCAAACACAAGAAAACAATCCAAAGGTGAAATGAGAAGGAACCCAGATAGTGGCAAAGCCTTATGATCTACTCCAACCTGGCCTTTGATGGTGATTCCCTTTGGCTATTCACCACAGGGATAGTCCAATCACCCCTAATGGTCGGTTTGGGGGGAGGAGAGAGAAAACCACCGATTGGCCAAATGGGTGGTTCATCCACCTCAATAATTCAGTTACTCTTTTTCTTACTATCTTATTTGCTATTGTAATTTGAGTCGTTCATTTCAAATGAATGACCCAAATAAGAGGTATTGCATCAATGCAAATCCCGACACCGAATCTCAATCCTCAACTTTTTTAGTCCTCTTTGGTCTTGTGGTATAATTTTAACGGACTCTAAACGTAAGTTTGTTTTAACTTCATTTATTTAACATCTTTAGGTAGCTGTAATTATTATGAACGGAAACACTGTTCACAGCAATACAGAGAATGGAAAAGGAGAAGTTGCCTCACTTGGGGAAGAACTTTTTCAATTCAGCTTTGTCGACAGGAAGCTTGGTGGAAATTGCTTCAATTTGATCATTCCTGATAAAGCCACATGAGAGCAGAAAGTGAGCATATTTGTAAGACAAAAACTTGTCATCACAGAGAGAGAAGCACCAAAAGAAGGAGGCTTACGAGAATTGAAGATTGGGGTTTTTGGTGCAGAGCTCTGTCTGGATTCTTGACAGCTCCTTCTTTATCTTGTCTCCTAAAACCTTCACATACAAAAACAACCCAAATATCAATTTCACAGCACGAACTTTCCAATTACATAACACAAAAACAAATCTCAAGTCAGCAATTCCGAACCTTATCTATGAAGAAATCAGAAGGAGAACCATCCGAATGCAACTTCCTCTTGATCAGCTTGGTGTCAGGCCCCTCTCCTATAGGGCTCGCCACAAGCCGGCCAGACTTCATATAAGCCTCACTGTCTGATCTTTCATTGAGAGGGAGAGGAGCTGTCTCATCATCTGAGTCACTTCTCTTCCATTTCTTGAACCCATCAAAACCCCATTGCTTCTTTGCAGATTTTGCACTTTTCTCCGCAGAACCAGCACCATTTTGATCGCCATCACCACCACCACCATCACCACCCCCATGTCCTTCTCTCTGTTCCCTCTGAAACAGAGTCCTAAAAGGTTTCCTCTTCGTGGACTCCATTGGCAAGCTTTCTGGCATTAGAATTGAGCTTGTTTCGCTTTCTTTTTGCTTCAAATGGCTATCCCAAAACGGGTTTTCTCTGGAATACCCATTTCATGCTTAACAGAGGGAGTGGAAGTGTCAAATATGCTCTTCTCTTCTTTGTTCTTTCCGGGTTTGTAAAAGCCGAAAACTGAGGCTGCTCCTTTGATCTGCTTCACTGCTGAGCCATGCTTCGATTTGTTCTTAGAATTGGAGTTCTCTTTATTTAGCAAGCATTTCTCATCCTTTAAGTCAATCACAGACCATTCTTCTTCTGCGTTCTCTTTTGGGTCTCTTGGCCCAGCAACAATTACATCTCTAGCCTCAATCTCTGCTCCTTGAACCGCCAGTCTCTGCAACAATGGCCTCTTTGAAGCATGGTAGTCCTCTGAGGAAATACACTTCGCGTAGAGGAGCTCCTGGAAGAAGAGAAGAAACAAAGAATAGGAATCTTACATATTCAATATAAACCCGTTTGGTTACTGAGAAAACCAATGGAAAGAAAGGAAAAAGAAAAGAAAAATGTAAATCTTAAATCTTAAGCTGAATAGAAAGCCTAATGATGGAATTAGTTTCAGAATGAATGGATCTTAAGCTAATTCAGGTTCTAAGCAATGGAATTTGATTTCTCTCAAGAACCAGAAGAGGTAGTTAACAAATTTACCTGCAAGAACAGCAACTTATCTCTTAACATACTCGGCTGCTCGTGCTCCACCGGAGAAGCGATAAGGGTCTCGAGCAAATGCGTCCGGAAAGCAGAAACCTCAGTCTCAGCCAAAATTCCTTCTTTGTGTAGACCCATCAGGTTCAGCATCTGGTGGAAAGAATCCTGCTGCCATTTCAGATTATCCGACTGCAGCTTCGAGAGCTTTTGATCGGAAGCCGGCAAGCGCCGCTTCTTGAGGCCAAACGGCAGGATGGTCTTGCACAGAGAGGTGATTGAGTCATGAAGTGTGGAGTAGTATGTGGGTGTGTAGGAGTAAACCATTTTCGCTGCCGAAACAAAGATTGGAGATTTTTGAGCTGGGATTTGAATTCCTTGGAAATTTCTTTTTTTCTTTTGGATTTGTTTTATGTGTATTTGTAATTGAAGGAGATGGAGGATTTTCAGTGCGTTTACGGTGGTGTGTAGGGGTTGCTTTCAGATTTTGAATTTGGGTTGCTCTAAACGGTCACTAGAAACTAGCCGTTGCAAGGGAGGGGGTGTGGACTCAAAAGCTTAAAAAAGGTGGCCACTAATAATTGGATCAGGTAAGACGATGTCGTTTTGTTTGGTTTTCCTCGAGCAATATTTGGGCTGAGGTGTCAACTGGTTTCTATAGGTGTGACCGCGTGAGCCTTAAGATGGTCTTGGGCCTTGGCCCAGTCTAGTTGGGTCTTTCTTCTTCTTCTTCTTCTCTTTCTCTCTCTCTTTTTTTAAATATATTTAATTTATTTAATTCAATTATTATTTTATATTTTATTATATATATTAAAAAGTAAATTTTTAATGGAATAATGCCACTTTTCACACCGGTTAACATCAGTGTTTTAAATGCTAATAAAAACCAATTAAAACATTAAGTTAGCTTATTTAACCTAAAAAAAGTCATTATGATCCTAAAAATAATGTTAACATTTGACTTTATATACACTGTTAGATGCATAAACTTTAAATCTTGATAATAAAACAAATACCATCAATTTCAATCGAAACAGAACGGATCTATCATTCTCTACCTCTTCATATCAACATGTCAAAATCAATTTAATTCGATGGACCTTATCTCAAATTACTTCAAGTATACGCCATTAAATAAATGCCATTTGTAATATCATCCTAGAGGAGAGACATGGGGCAAATAATCAAAGGTCTTTTCAAATTTCAGCTTCATATACTAATCACTACTATGGACAAACAAGATGGATGAAGCTCAAACAAGAAGTTCTGAGTATAAAAGTGACTGAAAAATAATTAGGCCCCACATTGAAAATATATTATAAGATTTAGTGGGATTATTTATTTATTTTTTTACATATCCACTCAAGAATGAAAAGGAAATTTGAAGTAGATATCTTCACTTCATGATGTGTAGTCTCCAGCCAACTAATTCAACTTTCCATTGAGGACATAATAATTAGTGGCTAGTGGGATAATATAACATAATTGAGCCAAATTATTAACCTATTCTTTGGGTTAATAAATATCGATTTGACCTTTAAAATCGTAGTTTTGAGTCTAGTTTTCAAACTTGTACTTTTTTTTTTTTTCTTTAAATGTTTTCAAATCGCAGTTTTTTTAATAACTCATTCTCAAATGATAAACTATCTATAAGTTTGTTCAAAATTACACTTCTAACCAGTGAAATGGCAGAATCAAACAGACTGTTAATCCAAAATATCATAAAGATTAAGGACCAAGATGGGGTTGATCCTTATGTATTTAGTGGCAGATAATGACTTTCCACTATCAGAAAAGGACATTTAAATCTATATAATACTGCATAATAGACATACTTTTCATATCACTAACAATAATGCAGCTCTCTAATAAGATAATTGATATGAAAATCTAAGGTGGCTGCAAAAACCTTAATGGAGTTGGATGATTATCACCAACAAATTGATTCAGAAGAAAGTCTGCTATAATAATTATATTTCTACTTTCCAGTTCATGATATTCAGAAAACCATGCCCATAATTGTTTCCCCTCTTCAATGGCCCACTGTCAGGCAATAGTGGTGCATTATTTTGAACTTGAGTTTTCAATGTGGGACAAATGAATAGACCGAAAGTAATCTTTGAGGTAATCAGGACCACTTGCTTCTACAAAGAATCAGTATAAGTCTTGTACAGCAAGTGTAAGTTCTTGTCTATTATCATGCAATATTTGAGGATAGAAAGAATACCATCTGTTTATCTCTGACATCACTCCCTGCATGTGGTACTATCTATCAGAGCTCAAATCTTATAGAGTTAAAGTTTCACATTGAAAAAGATAATTTTTTTGTGCTCGTAGAGGACTAGAAGAAAATGCCAACAATCTTTTACATGACTCTCAAACTTAACATGAATCTAGCTTGGAATTAGTAGGTTAGGTTATAGACATGACTTGAACTCAACACATGACATTTACAATTTGAATATTTTTTGATATGACCCGTAAACTTAATATGAACCTAGCAAAAATTAGAGAGTTATGATTGAAAAATCTGATTCGTTTAATTAAATGAGTCGAGTTAACATATATAATCTTATGTCTATACATCGACACAACTCAAATCTGACATAGTTGCCAAACCTAACAGCAAGTTAGAAAAGTTCATGCAAGCATTTCCCAGATTGTAATCCAAATTATAGCCAATGACCAATAAGTTTCAATATACACAAACTAAAACGAGGGTAATATAAGATTTACCAATTATATATCTATCCAAACTTCAACAAACCCTAGGCAGATTTTAGACAAACACATGCATCACCAAGAAAAGAAAATTACTGGGAGATAATCCCCATTCTGCAGCAAGGGCAATGGGCATTGTTCTCTAGCCATGGCACCAAACACCTCACATGGAACCGGTGTGCACAGGGCAGGTGCACCAGGGTCTCGCCGGCCTTGAACTGTTCCAGGCAAACGGCGCACTCATCTTGGTCCGACGCCTTCCAGCTCAACTTGCTCCAGCTGAACCTTCTTGAGCCACCCTTCTTGGACCCAAACACCTCTGTGTACAACTCCCCTATCACCGCAGATCTGCCCTTCACACACTTCAAGCTCCCTTTGCTGTTATTCCCAATTAATATATATCAAATTATAAGAGAAACACAAAACAAAATAAACATTAAAATAAGTTACTATGGGGTTGATTCATATACGATTGTCATACATACAACTGAAATAACGTTGCAGTAAAAATCAATCTTAAAATCAGCTTAAAATCAGCCTTAATCAATGATTGATTTTCACCGTCACATCATAATACATGTACCTTTTAGCTTCTGGTTTTCTGTGTGTTTTCAGCCTTTCATCTAGTCTTTCCTTGGCTTCTCTGGCTACCACTTCAAGCTTCTTATCCTGGTCTACCTGGTTTAATAAACTTCTTTGCTGTTTTTGTTTTCAGTGATATTAGTTATATATATTATGGATTTCACCAAAAAAAGAAAGAATTTTTGAGAGAGAAATTAGAGAGAGACAGATCATGTATGTACCTGAGAAGAGGCAGAGGTAAGATGGGATTCATGGTTGCTTGTGTACAAGCAGAAAGACAACCGCCTTGTCCCACCATGCGCAGCCATGTTTGGCGAATCCGAGGAAGCTCCACTCCGATGGAAACGTCTCCTTCGAGCACATTCCACTCCTGGAAGCATTCCAGCCATTGTAGCTAGCAACCCAAAGAATTCAAAAGAGAAAACAAGAAAAGAAAAGAAAAAAGGACTTTTTTGCTAGATTGAATTCATCATCGTTTATTATGATACATATTTGTGTGCCTCCTTCTCAAGCTGGCTGAAGCAAACAAGAAACACCCACATGATGAAGATCAAGAAAAAGATACCTTAAAGAACAGTTTTGATTGAAAAATAATTATACTTTATGTACAAGTAGTAGGAGAAAACAAACAGTTACAGTAGTGCAGATCATTGAAAGATGTTGGCAGACAAAAAAGGGTCCATTCCTTTATCGTTTTCAGCCCCCCCTTTCTCTCTCTCTCTCTCTCTCTCTGTGAAATATAGTACATTTTTGGGTGGAGTTGGGTTAAAAGTATGAAAATGAATATAGGAATGGAAAGATCAGGAGAGGGCCGGGCTACAGGGATCAGGGAAGCTAACCAAGCCAACCAACCACCAACCGAGTACTTACGAACAAGGGTGAGCCACGTGACCCTCCTTCTCCTCGTCTTCATGTCTACATGTTTTCGACGTTTTTGTTTGGTTGCTTTAGCATGATTTATTGGATGTTTTGCTTGTGATGGATACAACTCATTAACTGTACGTATTATTTGCTATCTGAGTAATTCTATTTATCATCTTTTTATCTTTAAAGTTTATGACGGCCTGAAAATTACGTTACATAAGTAGGCTTCTAAGAGAAGGATGGAGTGATGTATAGCATTATTCATTGCTATTTAGAATTTATCCTTGTGTGGACATGTAAAAAAAAACGTTATTCATTGCTATTTAGAATTCTAAATCGCATATATTCCTCGCCCTCATCATAGACTTAACTTTAAGGACAAAATCTTTCTCTGTATTGGGGGCGGGATAAAATTCTTTTAATCTAATCTATTAAATTGGCATATATGTTTTTAAAGTATGTGATTTATGCATGCATTTTTCACAGGATTAATAATAAAGTATATGTGAATGACAAGCTCTAAATTAAAACATATGTCGATTTAATAAATTAGGTTGATTGGAATGAATACAACCAAACTGTAAGATTGAACAGATCAAGATTACCTAATTCTAAAATTATGTGATTCAGACTATTTTTTGCATCGAACGACTTAAAAAATACCACCTAATAAAAAGAGATGGCATGTTACCAAAGTATCCTTACAAAATTTTCTTCCAAAAAGCTTCTTCTTCACTTTTGAAGAGATATTTCTTCTTTTGAAAGCCAAAAGACAGCTTTTGACTCTTTTTTTTTTAACAACATAAATTGCAAAAATCTAATGAAAATATACTCAATTTTCATAGGTAACATGCCACATTTTTAATGAGTAACATTTTTCAAACCATTTGATGCAAGAAATAACCTAAATTTACATAATTTAAAAATTTTCAATTTCTTTAAAACTATAAGCGACCTTTATCCAAGAGGAGCATTATACTCTTATTCTTTATTATTTTCCTTTTTGGGGGGAGGGGAGTGTGGTTTTGAGAGAAAAAAATAAATAAATTTCAGTGATGAAATCCAGGTTCTAATTTAATGGGCAGGCTAAAACTAAACAAAGACAGACATTGTTTAGTCACCCTAACCCAAGCTCTTACATAATACACCCAAATTCTAGGTTCTTTCTTCTACTCCCAATTTTAGCGTACGTTAGTGAATAAATATATGTATTGACAGAGACAAAGATAAAAATATTATTTAGGAAATTGGGGGGGTGGAATTGGGGTTGGATTGGAATTTTTTGTTAAGGTACTACTAATAAAATGGCAAACAATATATATATATTTTTGTTATTTTCCCAAAATTTTGGAGGTAAAATAACCCTCTAAAGATTTTTTTTTTTTTGTGGGGGGCGGTTAGGGCCCTCCCTTCCACCCCCTAAATAAGTCCCTCCATACCGTGCCATTCAATTTAATATTCAATGCGTTGTAAAGCTTAATAGAACAAGACAATGATCCCGAGTCATGTGGGATGGAGACTATGAAAGGTAAAACGATAGTGGGAGGATTCACATGGTTCTTTGCTTCATAATATGACACATGGAAGTCATAAAAACTTGGTATATAAAAATGCATGTGATATTTGATATGTGGCCCATGATCTCATACATTTCTTTAATTAGGAAAAAGACTAGGATCTGAGATTGCCTTGATATGGATGACGGATCCAAAAGATTGTTGCTGATCTGTTTATCACTTTGTTCATAATGGAAAATCATTTGGCATTATCTTTGTTTATATGTAGAGAAAGAGGAAGTGGACAAACATGCATTGCTGGAGCTCACATCATGTTGAGCTCTATCTAGGCCTGATTGCTTAATGAATTTGGCTGAGGATTTGTTTCCTGCTGAAATTTCATGGAACTCATGGAGTTTACCCCTTCCAAGAAGGCGAGACCAAACCACATAGACGATTATTCTGGAAGCGGATTCGGCTTGGTTTCAATTTCAATTTCAATTGAGATATGTGTTCTTTATATCTTATTATAAGACGTGTCCCAAGCCAAACCCTTTGTAAACCAATAAGAAACGATAAATTTAGTTATTTACTTTTAAGAGGTTTCCATGTTTTTTCTTGTGACGTAGACCAATCACAAATTGTCTCTGTTTTTTGTTTTCCTTTTAAATGCCTTTGCTGCAATGGGAATGGGGTAGGACATTTTATAAACCAAAACTTGTTAGGTATCAGAAGGCTTCATTCAATAATACAATGCAACCTTTTGATTTTGTCAATTAATCTACTGCAAGTTTGGTCTAGTGCAGCTTAGGTTATTAAGCGTGTTTCTCTTAGAAAGCTCCTTGTGACAATTTTCTTCTTTTTAAATGTCTTATTGCATTGGAGTGGGACAAGTTATAGACCAAGACTTGTAATGGTGTATATATATTAGGGGAAATTACACTTTACCCCCCTGAAGTATCCATCCATTTCACTTTTGCCTCCAAAATTTAAAATGTGACACTTTCTAAACTTTAATTGTGGCAATTTCTTATTTGACTATTTATTCTCAAAATACCCACACAATTTTTCAAAAAAAATCCAAAAAAAAAAAAGCAGGGTGGCCGCCACCCCAAACATATATTATATATTTTTGGGTTTTTTTGGAATTTTTTTTAGAAAAAGAAAGTGTTGGGGGCATTTTGGGAATAAATAGGTCAAATGGGTTAAATTCCACAATTTGAAAGTTTGAAAGTAATCAAATTTAAACTTTGGAGGCAAAAAAAAATGATGAATCTTCAGAGAGTAAGTGTAATTTTCCATATATATTAGAAGGCACAACTCAGTAATATAATGTGTGACATCATGTTTCATGTAGGTCTTAAGAAGCCCATTGGTGATACCATTTATTAGAGTCCTCCTTGGTCCTTGCAAGGCTCACTTAAGCCCAATAAACTCGCAATCCTTTGAGCTTTGGAATATCTATCCGTCTTTAGGTTGGGCTGCATTCGGCGGGTCATCCCTCTCTCAATGGCGACACCAACTGGCGATCACCTGCTCGACAAATACGTGGTGAGGAGACTGTATTAAGAAAGGTCTCCTAAGAATCCCCTAGTTACAGTCTTACCTATTTAAACTTGGCCTAATAAGAAAACGTTTTGTTAGGGCATCCCCGAAAGGAAAGCCTAATGAGTATATGACACATTCCATATCAAACCCTTGACTCCCGGTGCTTGCCACATCTTGGATATCCTATTGACTTACGTATTGAGTGTTTTCCACCGTTTCTTTGGTAAGTCACCCTTGTAGGTTTTTGTGTCTTAAGAGGTCTTCTTGGCTGGATGCAGTCAACTTTACAAACAGCCATTAATTTTGTCACTGAATCTGCCTCAAGTTTGTTCTAGTGCAGCTTTTGTTAGCAGATTAATGGCCAAGATCATTCGCAGGCCAGAAATACTCTGTTAAAGATCATTGCCAAATTAATATTCAAGATTCCATAGCACCTCCTGTAGCAGATCCAAATCTGGAAAATAAGGGATTTTTGTTTAATCTTTAATATTTTCAAGGCTGAACAAGGATAACTTAAAGAAATATTTTAATTTTCCCATTTTCAAACTCAAACCCTTGGGAGCATCATGTCTTTGCATATTTACAATATTGGATCTTTTCCCAATCCAGAACTTACATCAAAGAAGAAGAAAACTTGGATTAATTCCTAGAAAAACCTCACAAAAATGGTGATCATCACCACACAAAAAAAAAAAGAGGTATAAAACTATAAAGAAGATGTCTTGAGCATTGTCCTCTAGTCATGACACAAGCTTCTCATATGCAGACAGTACAGATGTTTTGATCTGAGGCCTTCCAGCTAAACTTGGCCCAACTGAACTTCTTTGAGCGGCTCTGTTTTGACACCAACAGCTCTGGCTGCAACTCTTCATGGAACATGGACCCCAACCTGTCTTTGTTGTTTCTCCTAAAATAATCATGAAAACCAAGTTAAAATAGGAGGTTGAGAAAAGGGATTCTGATAAATCTGGCTAACATATTATCCTGAAATCACAAAGATTCCTTACCATTTGGTTTCAGATTTTCTTAGTGCTTTCAACCTTTCATCTAATCTCCCCTTGGCTTCTCTAGCTCCACTTTCCAATCCCTCATCCTGGGATGCTTTCAATGCTTTGCTCAATAAGCTTTTTTCCCTCTTTTTTTTTTTTTTTAGGGTTTTCAAAATTAAACAATATCAGCCACATCAAAAAGAAGAAAACAGTGACATGTGAGACAAAATGGCAAAGAGAAGGGGATAGGTACCATTGGAGAGGTTGAGGAATGATGGGTTTCATGGCTGCTTGTGTATAAACAGAGAGACGACCGCCTTGTCCCACCATGGCTTGGTGAATCCGACATGCCACTGCTCTGATGGAACCGTCTCCTTCGTGCACACTCCACACCAGGAAGCATTCCAGCCATTGATATGTACCCACCCACAAAGATTTTGCCTTTCTCTTTTCCTTTTCTGATGTTTCTGAGCTGCAGCCCCCAGCAAGAAAGAAGCACCCAATGAACAAAGATGATAACTTGAAAGAACACAAACTATATCGTATCCCCGAAAGGAGAAGACTGATATATACTACAATCAATCAGATCAGTCTTCTTCTGTGATGGTTTTTTTTTATCAGTTCTTTACTATCTCTTAGGATTGCAAGTGAGAAAAAGGAAGGGAGAGGAAGGAGGTAAGGAAAGTTCAAGGCAGCTCACCAGCCAACGACCAACATGTATTCCTTTTGACCACACAACGCCGGGGCATGAGGAAATGGTTGTATTGTTCGATATCGACACTTGAAAATATCGAACAATTATTATTATTTAAAAAAAAAAAAGAAAAATTATAAAAGCATACATGAGAGTATTTTATAGAACATTTTGCAAAAGTAGGCTGTTCAAAGTCGTTCGCATAAGTCTCTAAAAAGTAATTTAATTAATTGTAAATTATGTTTTATGAAATAGAGGTTAGAATTTGATCGTCTCTCATCTTCTCTTGTGTAAACATGTCTTAAAAAAAGAAACAAAAAATCGTTCGCATAAGATTTTTCTTATATTTAATGCTTAAATGTCTAGTTATACGATCAACAAAATTGTTAAAAACGGCTAAGTATTAATGGTTACTTTTACAAAAGGACATAATTTTCTTTTAAATTGTCTCTAACCTAATTTATTAAAAATATATATGAGAATTAGATGCATTTTAAATAAATGTTAGTTTAATAAATGACGTCGAAGAAACTTCTTTAAACTTAAATTAGAAATCATTCTATAATTTTACCAAAATATTTGGAGCAAAATTCTTTGTATACAATACATTTTTTTTTTTGTTATCAAAAAATAATTTATTTTTTGTTATTTGGTTAGGTTCTTGAAATAATTTTTTAGTATATAGTTGCACAAAAACTCTCTACTATGAAACCAAACAAAAAAACCCCACTAATAAGTTGAGTGATAGGCACCAGGCCCACCACCATGATAACAAGTATCTTGAAGGCCCAACCCTATTCAAATGCCCATTTGAAAAATGGCCACCTTTCAAAGCAGCCCAATTAGAGGACCCATACTTGAGGATATCTGAAAATCACCCATTATAAATAAGAAAAAAACAAAACAAACAAAAAAATCACTCACTATAAACATGAATTGAAAGAATTCTAATCCAATTTAGAAAAAAACTTTATTCCGATCAAATGCAATTTTGTTCTTCATCAATGATTAGAAAGAAAAATGGAGTCTAGAAAGAAAGGTATCTGCCAAAAGTGGTGGTGGTATGATAAAATATATGATGTATTCCACCAGCACTTTCTCAATGGTCCCATGATTCTTCATGTCAACCTTAGCGAACAAAAGAATATCATTCACAAATATTATATACATAGAACAATTTTTCTTTTGAGAAATGTTTTACAATTTGCTCATTTTTACACGCATTTTTAATAAAGTATGCGATTCTCACATACATTTAGGACATATATCTTTCTTTTTCTTTTTTAATCAAATAATAAAAATGTTATCGAAGAACTAAAAATGAGTAGGTTCTCCAACAATAAATTCAAAATAAGAAAAACAGATAATAAGCAAAATGGGTAAAAATGAGTAAACAAATTCAAAACAAGAAAAATGAGTAATAAAATTCAAAAAATAGTAATAAATTCAAAATAAGGAAAACAAATAATAAGCAGGAAATGGGTAAAAAAATTATAGAAGTAATATTATAAGTCTCGCTTGCGTCTCTCCAAGAATAATGTAACTATTAAAATCATTATTTGATCAAAATTTAATAATAATCTATCACAAACCTAATACTCTCAATAAACAAAATTAAAGAAAATTTTGAATTTAATTCTTCCAACTCAAAATAAATGCTTTCGAAAAAGTTTTGTCAACGGAACTCATCCTTAAATATATGCTCATCTCATAGGAAATTAAAAACAAAATTTAATATTATTTTTTTAAAAAAAGATTGGATAATAAAGTAGAATTTATAAGAAGATGAAGTGACAAAAATGTCGCTCGACCTTGGCATTCCCCAAAGTCCGGACTCATCAGAATTCCCCGGCCCCTCAGCGTCCTCATCCGTCTTTTCACACCCGCCCCCTCCCATTAATCTATATATACATATAAACGAACACACACAGACACGGCCTTCTCGCAGTTCTCAACTTCTCATGGAGGACGACCACCACGACAATTCCTCATCCTCTCTCAAACAAATCCTCAAGTCTTCCCTCTGCTGCTTCCGGAGGACCCACCACCGCCACCACCACCTCCACGACGACGAATCGCAGAGCTCCGAGCCCATGGCCAGGCTCTCCCGGAGCGCGTCCTTGCAGAAATCGCCGGAGCTCAAAGACAAGTGCCGGAACTTCATCTCCCGAATCGGCGCTACACGAAACCACCACCGGCGACACTCTGCCGACTTCAAGTACGACGCCCTCAGCTACGCCCTCAACTTCGATGACGACGGCGACCGCCGCTCCGCCGATTTTCCGCCTACGAACTTCTCCTCCCGGTTGCCCGCCTCGCCTCCGTCATCGGAGATCACGGCCTTGGTTAGATAGAGAGAGAGAGAGAGAGGTTAGTTTTTTTGGTGGTGCTGGCGGTTATGGCGGGTGTGATTCAGTTGGGGCTAGCTGTTACTGGTGTGGAAAAAAAGCGTTGTGTTCGAGGAGGTGTGACCGATAACGTAACGTCCATGAGAAATATTTGCTTGGTTGTCGTATTTCGTTGATTTTTTTTTTCTTTTACCATTAATTCCATGTGTATGAAAATTACATTTCAATTTCAATATATATATATATATATATATATATATATAGTATGCAATATATGTTAAATACTTAATTGAAATCTAAGGTGAATTAGAAAATCAAATTTTTAAACTCAAAACTTAATTACATAAAACTTTAAGTTAATATGAAATAAATAATTTAATTAATATTCCAATAAATAAATGAGTGATCACTTAATTTTGAGTGAAAATATTGTGGTAAAAATTAGTGCTTTAACCAAAATATTCACGGCAGCTCTGCTCCTTTTTATGTACAAATTTCAGAGCACACTTGGGGCATGTTTGAGTATGCATTCAAAATGTCTAAAAGTGCGTTTAATATTAAAAGAGTCGTTTGAAGAAAAAAGTGTTTGATAAAAATAATTTAAAACAGTTTTGAAAGTTCAAAAAGCCTAAAAATAGTCAAAATACACTTTTATCAAAAACTTAAAAATAAAAATTTTCAAAAAAACATATTTTTACTTAAAAACTCTATTTCTTAAATATAATCATAAACATGCTCTTAATGCTCTTAATAGTAAAATGAGCAATTTTTACTGTATATTTGAAAGTATTCTCACACAATTTCTGAGGGCAAATGTCATTAGAATTAGAAGCCGCAAAGACTTCTTCTAACTCTTTAATTTCCATTGGTATTGCTTAGAATTGAAAGAAAGACGGAGAGCTTTAATTCAACCACCCTTCTAGTTGCATCAAATTAGTAAGGCATTTAATGTTTTCCATACAATTGTAGATTTTTATTTTTTATTTTTTTGGTCTATGACGCAAGCCGATAAGTTCACATTTTCATTAAAAAAAAAAAATCTCGCTAAATATTGTTGACTTGACTAATGTAAGAAACACATTTTTATCCTACTATTATCTCATTGATCAGCTAATGTGACAGTACTGATCAATTATTAGATGAATCATTTGTTAACAAAGTAAAAAAATTAAAGGAATGATTGGCACTGCCACTCCTTTATCATAAACTCATTTCATATAAGCTAACACAACATATTTTAAGTGAGTTTTCATATTAATCATTTAAAAAAATTATATAATAATAATATTACAATATGTCAACCAATATAAAATAAGTATAATAAAAAAGTATAAAGGGTCACCGAATTCTCTTGTTGACCCCTTGGTAGAAGGTCAAGTGTACAAGAAATGATAATATTGAAGGGGTCGGTCCATGACATAGCCGTGAAGTGACTCCCATGAGGATCCAATATTTGATGAAGAAATTATAACATTTGGTCGAATTAATAGAGCAAGTGAAGTGGATGTGGATGATTAAAGAAGTGCAAGGACGAAAGAGAAGCAGTTGAACATATATTTATATATGGCTGAGTTGGTATATAACAATTAAGTCAGCTCTGTTAGGTGATTGATTGGAATGGATACTGCATGCTTCTTGCTATTTCTTCTTTCTTGTAATACAAGTTTCTTGCAATAAATAAGTATTCGGCCTGGCCTTTAATGTTCTTTTCTTTTTTTTTTTTCCCCTATTTTTATCTTTTATTTTTGGATTTTTAGGGGCATAAGACATTGCAACCTCACTGATAGATTGGTAGATCAATTACGTTAACCAAATTGAAAATGGTTGGTTTGTATAGCATAGTGTTAGGTACCTAATTGGTATGTCGGTAGCTTTCAAGTTCATGGAATGCAAAAAGTTAAGCTCATAAATCAATTGCATACTAAGATGGTCTAATTTATCGCTGATCATAACTCAAATTCAGTCATATCAATATCATAACAATTCACCACACTCATATGCCAATGCTCATGGCAACCCATTATGTGCATGGTGGCTTTTATTCTGAATTTAGTAGTCATTTTTATCTTTTTAGGTGGTTTTTCTACCAGGTAATACTTTTTATAGGTTACTCTTCGAGATTTGAACAAGTAACATAACGTTTGTTCTGATATTAAATGTCAGATACCTAATTAACATGCCAAAAACAACAGCCCTAAATGAACATAAAAAGTTAGGCCTTAAACTTATCCTAAAAACTAATCCAATCTAGTGTCCATACCCCAAATTGAAAGAGCACCAAAATCATAACACATGGTGAGCAGAATTCTTAGCACATGACTGGGGATAGGGAAAGAGGATGAAAATGACCTTACAGAATCTGCTTTTGAAAATGGAGATGCTTGATGGAGCGTATTTCGACTCCATCTAATATGTATCTCTTTCAACTAAACTGCAATCATTCTCATTCATATAACCTGTACGATGAAGTTGGCAGAAACAATGGTAGCACATTGCTCTTTCCCTGCAGCTTTCCTTTTCATTTCAGTCTCATATTTTGTTGTTCTTTCGGTACCTACAAGGGTCTGCATCATTCAAAATCAATGCTCCCGTGAATAGTTGACGTTAATATGGCTGTAATGCTATACGTCACTCTTTATTCTCGAAGTCTAGATGACGTGGTCTCCCGTAACATTTGATGTATGGATCGAGATAGTTTTTTGGTCGGAGGGACCAGTGGTAAATGCACAGATCGAGCACAATCCCGCAATCCAAAAAGTTTTCTGCATATTCTTTAATGTTTGATCTTGTGATGTAAATGATTGGATATAATGCTTGTCGTTGCACAGTTGCAGAGCCTACTACAGTGATGTGCAATACAGATATCAAGAAAACTAAATTTCAATAAATTTCAGTATTCACAGCCTAATCAATAAATGTATAAACTACTGATAAATATGGACATGCATCTCCAGAAAATATAATGACCTTATCATTCTATCATATTTTATATACGAAAACAATTACCAAACAGAAAGATATGCATTGAGATGCTTAACAAGAGATATTGTCTTTCATGACATTTGCACTAGTAAATTAATCAATTCTCACAAGCTTAAAGGACTACTTTTGGGAATCCAAGAGATTACAGGCTCCTACTTTCTCTTATATACATAAATTAAGGTGATGACTCTTTGAGCTAGAGCCCCATAAGAATGGAGTGGAGGGTGAGGTTTTAGATTCCATCCATTTTCATTTGACGGTAGTAGATATTCTGTTCTTCAGCAGGCTTCTTCAAAAATACCCAAAATATATATTTTTTTAATTTATAAAAAAATTCCATTGTATTAAGGAGAAAGAATGAGTAAATCTATCATTAAATAAGATCAAAAATTTGCAAAAAATAAATAAAAATAAATCTATTAAATTTGCAAAAAAAAAAAAAGATCGAGAAAATGATAAATATTTTTGATAACTTAGGGCATATTAATTCATGGGGAAAGCGACTCTCTAACTTTATGATAAGTGTGGCTTAAGCTTTAATTTCATTATCTATAAGTGGGGCTTAAGCATTTATTATAGCCAACTACTACCATATTGAAATTGAAAATATGGTCCAGAAGTTTGAATTTCATCCCTAATAAAAAGCTGCTAGGCCACGCCATCTATATTTTATGTCAATAAAAAATTATTTCCTTTCAACTTCAATAGGAACATTTTAAAATTTTCATATCAAGCAAACTCTGCAGGTAGATATCATACTTGAAAATTATATTCCCAACCCAACCATGAACCAGATGAAGCACTCTTCTCTGCATTCCAAGTTGATTTTGTTCATATTTTTTCATGGAATTCTTCTTTTGTTTATGAGCTCAAGTGCTTTTGCTGATGAGTCTGATGGCTTGGCGTTGCTTGACTTCAAGAGCCGGATTAGTGAAGACCCACTTCAAATCTTGAGCTCATGGAATGACTCCATCCATTATTGCAATTGGTTTGGTGTTACTTGCAGCCCCTCCAGTAAAAGAGTTATGGTTCTGAACCTGGAAGCTCAAAGATTGGTTGGCTCCATAGCCCCTTCTGTGGGAAATCTTACGTACCTTACAGGAATCAACCTGAAAAACAACAGCATCTATGGTGAAATTCCTCAACAACTGGGAAGACTAGTGCATCTGCAGCATCTCAACTTGAGCTTCAACTCCTTTGGTGGGAGCCTTCCAACTAATCTTACTCACTGTACACAACTTAGAGTGCTTGACGTTGGTGCCAACAAACTTGTTGGGCAGATTCCAGAGCAATTTAGTTCATTGTCAAAGTTGGTTTACCTTAAACTTGGTGGGAACAACCTTACAGGAACAATCCCAGCATGGATAGGAAACTTCTCTTCTTTGCAAATGCTTGCACTTCTCCTTAACAATCTAGAAGGGAGCATACCGAATGATCTTGGCCGTCTATCAAGCTTGGGATATCTTCAACTTTATGGGAATAACCTGTCTGGTACAATCCCTCCTCTGATCTTTAATATATCTTCCATATACTATTTATCTGTTACTCAAAACCAGCTGCATGGAAGGCTTCCACCAGATGTTGGAGTTACTCTTCCTAACCTTGAAATATTTGCCGGTGGGGTTAATAGTTTCACAGGGCCTATTCCTGTGTCATTGTCAAATGCTTCTAGACTTAGTGTGCTTGACTTTGCTCAAAATGGTCTCACTGGGATGGTGCCTCAAAATCTAGCAAGTTTGAGTGGCTTGGTTAGGCTTAATTTCGATGACAATAGGCTTGGAAATGGGAAAGTTGATGGCCTGAATTTTCTTGCTTTTTGGGCTAACTGTACTAGTTTGGAGGTCTTGGGACTTGGTCGTAATCAATTTGGTGGAGTATTGCCAAGCTCCTTAGCCAACCTTTCCTCCACTCTGAATATTCTTACTTTGGGTGAAAATATGATACATGGAAGCATCCCCATTGGGATTGGGAACCTTGTTAACTTGACCCTTCTAGGATTAGAAGGTAACTATTTGGGTGGTCCTCTCCCAGATGCTCTTGGGAAGCTCCACCAATTACAGGGACTACATTTGCACTATAACAATTTTTCAGGGTCGATCCCTTCCTCCTTAGGTAACCTTACTAAATTGACAAAGCTTTTTATGGATGATAACAGATTTGAGGGAAGTATACCCCCAAGCCTAGGAAACTGCCAAAACTTGCTTCATCTAAACCTTTCTAGTAACAATCTCAATGGTACCATACCAAAACAGGTTATTGGTCTTTCTTCCCTTTCGATTTCTTTGGTCATGTCTCAAAATTTTTTGACAGGTACACTACCATTTGAAGTAGGTTACTTAAAAAATCTTAGGGAGTTAGATCTCTCGGAGAATAGATTATTAGGTGAAATTCCTACTTCCCTTGGTAGCTGTATTAGTTTGGTCGTTTGCATTTGGAGGGTAATTCATTTGAAGGAGTAATTCCTCTATCTTTGAAAACACTAAGAGGTTTAGAAGAAATTGATCTTTCGCGCAATAACTTGTCAGGGCAAATTCCCGAATTTCTTGACAAGTTTTTGTTACTTAAGCATCTCAATCTTTCTCATAATGATCTTGAGGGAAAAGTGCCAAGTGAAGGGATTTTTTCGAATGTGCAAGCGCAATTTCAATATTTGAAAATAACAAGTTATGCGGTGGTGTCCCAGAATTACAATTACCAACATGTTACAGAAAGAGTCCACGTTCATCCGGGAAACACCTTGCACTCAAGGTAGTCATTCCCTTCACTAGCATAGTCATATGTATACTTGTTCTATTGTGTTTTTTCCTCACATGTTCTATGGTTAAGAATTCGAGAAAGATACCTTTGGCCACATCTTCCTTAAATGATTGGCAATTGGGTATATCTTATGCGGAACTCCAAGAATCGACTAACAATTTCTCAGTAGACAATTTGATTGGTTCGGGTGGTTTTGGTTCTGTATACAAAGGAGTTCTTTCTAGCAGTGGAGCAATTGTTGCAATTAAAGTGTTAAAACTTCAACAACAAGGAGCTTCCAAGAGTTTCATTGATGAATGCAATGCTTTAAGAATTTTACGACATCGCAATCTCCTTAAGATTATCAATGTTTGTTCAAGCATTGATCATCAAGGGAACGACTTTAAGAGTCTAGTTTTTGAGTTCATGTCTAATGGAAGCCTAGACCGATGGCTGCATCCTATAGAGGATGAGCAACATAAATGCAAGAGATTGAGCTTTATTCAGAGACTGAACATAGTCATGGGTGTTGCTTATGCATTGGAATATCTTCATCTCTATTGCGAAACGCCGATTGTTCATTGTGATATAAAGCCAAGTAATGTCCTGCTCAATGAAGATATGGTAGCCCATGTTGGTGACTTTGGATTAGCGAAGTTCATCTTTGAAGCATCAGATAATCGCTCCAAAAATAAAGCCATGTTAGACTTGTCAGTTGTATTGAAGGGTTCTATTGGGTACATTCCTCCAGGTATGTTTTCAACCAATAACTCGGCTCAATTTTGACATCAAGTGAAAGTATGAATGAGAAGTCAAGTCCAATTCAAATACCACCACACACATGAAGGAAAAATTTCAAAACAAGGGGCAATGGCCCCCTCCTGCCCTTTCATTCTATTGACTAATTAACTAAGTGCTTATTTTTTTTTTTTTAAAAAAAAATCTCGATATTGTTAAATAATGGTACATAGCCATAGGCATTAGTGGATAAATTTTAAAGTTTAGAAGACTAGTATCTTAGTGATAATATTTTAACAAATTGCAGAGTATGGGATGGGTGCCAAAGTTTCCGTAAGTGGAGACATTTACAGCTATGGGATACTCTTGTTAGAGATGTTCATTGGGAAAAGACCTACTGATGACATGTTCAAAGAAGGTTTGAGCATTCGCAAGTTCACTAAAATGGCTTTGCCGGAACGTGTCATGGATATAGTGGACTCGTCAATGCCCTTTGAAGAAGATGCTAATGATGAGAGAAATAAAGAAGACTCGGAAGAAAGCACAATAATTGAAGAAGTTGATCGTCATTTCAATGCCATGAGCAAAGTGGAGGATTGCTTGGTCTCAGTGTTGCAGATTGGCCTGTCATGCTCTGCAACATCACCTCTTGCGCGGATGCCCATAAATGTTGTCGTCAACAAACTGAGTGCAATTAAAGACACATTTTTCCATATTAAATCACCAAACTAGTATGGAGGAAGGGGCTTTGGCAATTTACCGAACCTGTATTGTATTGCAATATTTATAGATGTACAGATTACATTACACAGAAACAATCCTATCAACTAGTGATCTCTTTCTCTTGTATATCTGGTGACTAGTTTGAATACAAGGAGATGTCTTGTATACCACCTCTGGCTGGAAATGTTACAGCCTTGTCATGTACAGCATGTTCTTTATCTACGATGTTCTGAATTTGAACATGTTCTGCAACAGCAACCTTGTCTTGTTGGACTGCAGCTTAATTCATCTCTTTGAATGTTTTCTTCAACACACGTTGCATCCTCTTGGATATTTACTTTAACAAACAGAAGAAAAATGAGCTAGTTATCTTGTTTATTTGATCGATTGCCACTCAGATAATAATCAAAAAACCCAAAAAAAGGAGCCATTAAAAACAAATTCAATAACTTCTATTAGAAGCATCAAATTTACAAGTGGATTACATTTTACGTATTATATTTATAAAAGTTCAATCCTTAAGAGAATATGGGGTAGCTGGCCACTCTTAGGCCGGGTATAGGAGATAGCGTAACTCACCCATGGCCTTGAGGTGGTTTGGCCAAAGCCACCCCCATTTGGCTTAGGAGTGGCATAGTTTAGGAAAGACATTGACTCAATCAATAGTTTGGAGGGCACATTGACAATAGACTGGTAATTTAAAGAGAGTTTGTATTTTTCTCATTTTAACTATCAATTAAATATCATGTTTAAAAAATAATATTAATTTTGACTACAAATTAATTAAGGAAAGAGTTTCCTGAAAACTAGGATGAAACCCATAAGGCCATAAATTAATTAAGGACTGAGGCATGAATGGTGCATGCTGCCGTTTATCAGATTCATGAACACTTGTGAGGATACCCACCCATAGGCCATAAATCCTTAACCCATGATCGATGAGGATACCCATGATTCTTGTCTGAAGATACCCATGAGGCCACGAAGATGACCCAAAAGATAGAGAGACTCTGGATACATCATATTTCTTCCAATAATTTTGTGCAGCTCTAGTCAAACATGGATAAGTATGTGAGTATTGCCGACATGTAATACATCATCCATAGCTTCATTTTTCATAGTAGAGAAACTTTAATAGGTTAGGATTTTGAGGGCTAAGGGCTTTAATGAAATCAGAATCTAATTTAGGAAATTTGGATCATTGTCTGTGCCCTTAATAATTGGAGTAAGAAAGCAGGCCAAGTCACGAAGGAGACGGCTTACAGAATAGAGTCGCTAGAAGTGAAATGACTATCAAAAAGTTAGTGTCGATAGAGTGAACCGTCTTGAATATCAAATTGAAAACTTAGTAGAGCATTACGAACCTAAAAATTGAGGGTTAAATGAAATAAATATCCAACGGTGATAACTGTTTGATCACTCGTTAGACCCTTACAATAAAATTAAAACTTAATTCACATCTATCACCACCCACAAAAGACACAGGCATTGCATTTGAGCACCATAGCCAAATCTTTGTTTTGGGGTACCCTTTTTATCGTTTCTTTTCAAGTATTGGCTCGTGGGTCCTTTCAAATAGAAGATGTTGCCACTTTTATTCTTCTCTAATCACACTATTCTCCGAAAACAACTACCATCGAGTTAGTGTTGATAATTAATCCACCGTAAACGTCAAATTCGAAAGAGCGGTGGAATCTTATTATCTTAAAGACATAGGCCTTGCATTTGAGCAACGTAGCCAATCCGACACAAGCCCTCAAATCATCAGAGGACCTTTTATGCCACAACCTAAAGAAATGGCAAAATATACTAGTGGGGTCATGTCATGCACCTTCCTGGATCCTTCTCTATTCTTAGCTCATTCTGGTTGTTAGCATCACCAGGAGATTTCCCCCCCCCCCACATAGTCAACAAGGAGGCCGGTGCTTACTGATTAAGTAACTTCCCAACTCCCATGGTGGAATATTGTCAAAATCTTATGCATTCTAAAGAAAACAGACAAAATTTGATGCAGTCACCCATGTGGGTAGGTCCTCTTGGCTCTTGCCTCTCCATCACAATGACTTATCCTTATCTCACACAAATTTGGACGGTTCATTGCCCATCCTTAACTTTATTGACTATGTAAATTTTAATTTTTTAAAAAATATATAAATAAACAAAGGTATGGTTGAATTAGAGTTTGAGGCGGTTGGTCATCCCTTGAGGAGGTGGTCAAACCACTTTAGCCACTTTTATAGGGGTGGCTGACCACCTTTTGAGGGATCATCCCTTCAAAGGCTAACATTAAAATAATAGATGATACATTACCCTTTGGCTACCCTTTTATTGCTTTTAATATATAAGGCTTACATAACTCAATCTAAATTGTTCATTTTAAATAAAGAGTACTCTAGGCCGGGAATATCAAATCTTGATCAAACATAATTTTGGCAACAAAATTGAAAAATATTATAATTAAAATATTTCATGTATCGTCTAGTCTCTCTCGGTTAAAAAGAGGGTTAAATTTATAATTAAATGACATGAATATCCAATCAATTCAATTATGTTGTTTCTCACGAGCTTCCATCTACAGGACTTGGATTGCCCATCATTTTCATAACCAAAGACTAAAGCAATTGGGCAGATCCAATACAGTGCAGAAAGTGGATTTTGCTCAAAGTCTAGCTTTTTGTGTAAGAAGAATTCAATACAGAGACACATAAAGCATAGCATGATGTGGAATGATCATCATCATAATCATCAATCTCTATCCCATGATGCCTGGGTGTTACAAACTGAAAAGACAACATAAACGTATTGGGTTCACATCATTAATTTCTGGATATAGGAAACATTGCGTACCCCACAAAATAGGATTATCTACCGGTCAACAAGTAATCTTAAGGTTGGTGGAACATCTTTTCTTCTTCTATTTTTATTTAATGGTACCAGATGACATGATGTAGACATGTATGTTTAGATTTAAGCTGATGGTTGTAATGTGCATGTGTTAGTTGTTGGGTGACGAATTGACGATAAAAAAGTGACAGTAGGGATTGGTGATACTGTTTATTAGAGGCCCTTTTGGGCCCACAAGGTTTAGTTAAGTTCAATAGATTTCATTTATTCTTTCGGGTTTTTGCCTACCAAAGATCACTTGTTCGATAGACACATGGTGAGGAACCGTAGAAAGAAGGGTATCTCTTAATTACGGTCTATTTATTTAAACTTGACTCAATGAAAAAAAAAAACGAGGACACATTCCCCAAAAGAAAACAAGTGGTGATATTCACCAGGCTGGCGTAGGTAAACAATATTACATTGGCCTTTTAATATTATGAAAAAATTTAATATTATTTTTTAATAATATTTTAATGATATTTTAATATTATTAAAATGCCAGCGTGAATACTATTCACCCACGCCGGTCTGTCTGGTGAGTTTCACTACTCAAAGAAAATAATTCATTAAAATATACCACATTTCATATTGGTCTCCTCACTTTTAGCTTTGTCATATTAAAATCCATGTCCATAAAATAAAAAATTAAAAAAACAATATTGGTCCTATCAAATCTTATAGAATTTAATTAGCAAGCTACCTCAACCAATTTAATAAGTCATATTTTTTTATTAAATACTGAAATATAACTTATTTTAAACGTTTAGATAAGATGAATAACAAAAATTTATGAATTTAAGAACCTTAAATTTAAAAAGAATTTTAAAAGAGCTCAATTCATTCTTACCTTATCTAAAAAGAAAAGGAGAAAAGTAAAGACACGTATGATTTTCACTTAATAAATTCTATTTTACAACTTTTTTGCCTTTTTTATTTTATTTTTATTTTTATTTTTTAATGTGTGAGTGAAAACGTGACTTTTCATCAATAAAAGCAAAGTACTAGTCATATCTAACCTTTTCTCTTTTAATTTTTTAATTTTTATTTTTTCTGATTCACACAAAGAAAGGGAAGGTGCTTGCATGGAAGCTAATGTCTACTTTCTCCACTTGTCTTCCAGATCTCACTGTGCTTAGCCCTTTATTTAAATAATCAAATCTACTCTCTTATCCATTTGATAGTTTAAATAATTCAAACAACTAATGTAGTTTGTGATTATCATGATTAGACGTTGTACATACTAGGGGTGAAATGTTGATGGGGTTGGGAGTTATTTAATTTAAATAGGTTGATTTGATGGATGGTCAAAGTTTGATCTCGGTCACTTTTTAAAACCATAAGGACCAATTTAGTCATTTCAAACAGAGAAAAAATAAAGTTTCAAACCCTAAGGACTAATTAAGTATTTAACCCTATATTAAATTATTAGTTATTTCAAAAGTTTAACTAATATAAAGCGATAAATTTAATCACTTAATTATTACTTTATCATTATAGATTTTTTCAGTTATTTCTGACCCAATAAGAAAATGTCTTTTTGATTAGGACAAATTAAATGAACAATCCAACTTTTAGACAATACTTTTATGGTGAGAAAGCAATGGACTCTTTTTTATATGACCTATTCATCCATTAGGGCAAATAATTATGTCATCTTTGCAGAAAGATTGGGTGGCTTCCTTTTCTAGGGTTGAATGTTATTGCGTGGGGTTCATCTTCAATGAGTCAGGCAAGAAAAAGACTTGGCACTTGGTAGGTACGAGTCATTATATTGGATTCCCTCAAAACATCCTCAAAGCATTTAAAATTTGTAGGTTTCATTGATAACCTTTTCGTGTTGAAATGTGATTGTTTTTGTAATGCTGTCCCCACATCACGTTTCTTAAGGAGAGTTATTAATTGACAATTTCAAGAGCTATGCCAACCATGGTTAAAGGTTGATTCGGGTTTACGATTTCAAAAAATGTGATTTAAAAATGTGTAATTTGAGCACATAATTTTTAATAAAACAGTTAAATGTTTGACAACATTGTGGGTTGACATTTGAAATCGTAGTTTAGCCCATAATTGTGAGTTTTCAACCAAAAAAAAAAAAATCTCCTTACCTATAATTTGAAAAATTAGATTTTTGCCTTTTTAAATTGTAATTTTTTAAAAATGCAATTTCAAACAATCCATTTTCTATTTATGAAATCATAATATCAAACGTACCCTAAATCTCTTTATATCAAGTCACAAGACACCAAAGTTATTTTTGAAAAGGTATTTCACATGTAAACAAATGTTATAACTAGTAATAATAAAATAGGTTAAAAAATTAATAGAATAATACGCATAGAGAAACCTCCCAAACGCTATAAAAAGATAAATGTTATTTAGCAAACTCCAATTTCACCCTATTTTGTTGGGCATACATGGCAATTTTTAATCAACCACGTTTTAAACAAGAACCAACATGGTACGTTTGAATGAGCACCAGTGAGGTGAGATAGTGGTGGGATGGGGGTATGCAAACATATTTCATTTTCTATTCAATAAGTCTTTCTTTTTCTTACCTAAAAAAAATAGAAGGAAAAAAAAAAAGCAGAGCAGAGAAGGCATCTACTCGTAAACAAACAAAATTGGCTTGAATTCCATTTTAGTTGGAATCAAATTTGTCAAGATTGAGACATGTATCCTATATAACCGAGTACAAAGAATACGTGTCACAATCCTAATAGGTTAAGTTGTAGCTCCCAATCTCAATTGAGGGTATCTACTTAATTTGGTTTCTTTGTGAGGAAACAAATAGTTTTAAAGACTTTTCTTGAAGGTGTGAGAAATAGGTAATTTAATGGGGCAAAAAAAAAAAAAAATGGTAGTGTATAGAAAGCCCCATAAATAAAATTGTCCCACAAATATATATATTTTTTTTGAAAGGATTTTTTCTTGCATGGTTTTCTTGCATAGTTTTTTCATTGCATAGTTTTCATTGCATAGTTTTTTCTTGCATAGTTTTCCTTTCCTTTCAAAAATTGTCCCACAAATATTAAATATACAATATTTTGACTGAAGAAAAAAAAAATGATTTGCATGAAGGCATCCACGTGCCTCGTCCCCCGTCTCTCTCAAATTGCTCAAAGCCTGAGAAAAAAGGCCACGCCGCCTCGCTATTCTTCGGACCCTTCACTGAGCACATACAACAAACAGTTTTCGATCATTTTCCGAGAAAATAAAATCCCATCCAGAAAAGAAATATATTGTACATCAGAAATCAGAAAGAAAAAAAATAAATTAATTAAAGAATGAAATTACCGTAGAGACAAACTAGAGAGAGAAAAAAGTGGGAGGGAGTTGAGAGAAAGAAGATTCATCAAAGCCCCGAATCGAGGCGACTGCACCGACTCAGACTCGGACTATCTCTGTTATCTCTCGCCTCCTCTCTCTCTCTCTCTCTCTGTTTTACTCTCGATCACCGTTCAAATCTGGTACTTATCTCTTATCTCTATCTCTCTTTGCTAAGCTTTGTTTGTTGCTTAAAAAACCCTCAGGAATTTCTCTAGTTTTGTCGAATTTGTATGGATTTTTCGTAGTTTCTAGGACTAGTTACGAACATGAATGCAGAGAAAAGAAAAAAAGAAAAAACCCATTGAGAAAAAACCTAGCCTTTTGTTGCCTTGATTGGTTTATAGCGAAATTGAATTAGATATATATGTGTATATATATATTGTAGATATGGCATTTGATCAAAACGCGGTTCCGAAAGATCTAAGGCCCTTAAACGTAGCTGGAACTATGGCCGAAGAGCCCCGCATTGCGCCTGCTGCTTCTACTGCTCGAAACCTTGAAGGATTTTTCCCCCACCCGGCTCGCGAGGCAGGGACAGCCGGAAGCCCTGGGTCGATACCGGTTTATTACTCGGTGGCGGGGACGGTTTCTGATGCTGGATTTGTTGGTTTAGGGTATGGAAATGCAGCGCCGCCAGGTGTGGCTGTGTGGGGTCCCCGTGTGCCTGTGCCTGTGGGGCATCCGGGTGTGAGCCCTGCTGCTGGTGTTGGGTTTGGTTATAATCCCAATTTGGGCAGTAGGGTTGGCGGCAATGCTGCTGCTCTTGCTAGTGTTGCTATGGCAACTGGGATTGGCTATAATGTGAATTTTGGCAATCGTGTGGGTGGAAATGGCATGGATCAGGCTGGCAGTGATATGGCATCTGGGTTTGGTTATAGTACCAATTTGGGGAATAGGGTTAGTGGCAATGCCACTGACCAGACAAGCAGTAATTCAGCTGCTGGGTTTGGTTATAGTCCCAATTCGGGCAACCAGGTTGCTGGCAGTGGGGCTGATCAGGCAAGTGATGAGGGTGGGGATGATTCAGCGTCAGGGAAGAAGGTAAAATTTTTGTGCAGTTTTGGGGGAAAGATTTTACCCAGGCCAAGCGATGGGATGTTGAGATATGTAGGGGGGCAGACAAGGATCATTAGTGTCAGGAGAGATTTGAGCTTTAATGAGCTGGTGCAAAAGATGGTGGATAGTTATGGGCAATCTGTGGTTATCAAATATCAGCTCCCCGATGAGGATCTTGATGCATTGGTGTCAGTTTCGTGTCCTGATGATCTTGATAACATGATGGATGAGTATGAGAAATTGGTTGAGAGGTCTTCAGATGGGTCTGCTAAGTTAAGGTTGTTTTTGCTATCTGCTTCAGAACTTGATCCTTCTGGTATGTTACGGTATGGAGATTTGCATGATAGTGGACAGAGATATGTTGATGCAGTGAATGGGATAATGGATGGAGTTGGCGGTGGAATCACAAGGAAGGGAAGTATGGCGAGTGCTTCTTCAACCCAAAATTCTGATTTCAGTGGGACTGAGGCTGTTGATAGCTTGGGTCCTGGTCAAGTGGATGTTAGTGGGCCCTCATCAACCAGCATGCTATCACCTAGAGGAAATTCAACTACTTCTAATGACAATGCTCCAAGATTCATGTGTGTAGATCCCAGCCCTGCAACATATGCAGATGCTTCTGCAACATTGGGTATGCAGGTAGTTAAGTCTGGTGCTCTCCAAACATCTTCACGGCCTGAGGTTGAGCTAGAAAGGTCTATGCCTGTTTCTGTATCGCAGCCACAATTGGGGTTGCAGCAACCTGTAACGGACATTCCAATGTCTTCACCGTATTTGCAGGCTTATGTTGATCCTCGCTCAGAAATGATGAAGCATGCAGATTATCTACAGTTTCCTTCTCAGATGGGGTTCCCACATCCTCAGTTATTTGGGACTGCCGGGTCTATGTTCACCCAACAGCAGTTTCATGATAATTCTGCTGGAAGCACTCCCCTTCAGTTTATTCCTGCTGTGCACATGACAATGCCTTCTGCATCTTCTCATGTCAGACCGAACATGGTACAGCCAGTGATGCAACCACAACATACTCGGTTGGATCATTATGCTGAGGAAAGCAAATTTGGACAGAGGGTTGTCCAACTTCCTGTTGAGCAGGGCTATAATTCATATCAGGTTCAGGTCCCCTCTTCAGTGGTAGGAGGTGGTTACGGCTGGCATCAGGTTACAATGCCTGAGCATGTAATTCTCTCTGATGGATTGGCACCTCATCAACAGGTAATGTTTTCTGAGAAACTACCGAGGTTGGATGACTGTTATATGTGTCAAAAAGCTTTGCCTCATGCACATTCGGATACTTTGGTACAGGATCAAAGAAGCAGTGGTGCAAGCTCTATTTCCGATTCAAACTCAATTTATCACAGTCTCCGTCTGGAGGACAATTTGAGAGGTCAGCCAATGAACAGGGTTGTGGCAACCGGAGCCTTGGGGGAAGGCATTATTGAACAGAAAGTTGGGGCTCAACCCAGGGTCCTTGGTCAGGTGGATACTCATGTTGGGATGCCTCAATCAGACACAACTGGATTTACTCAGAGTCCAGAGACACAGCATGAAAATGAGAGAATTGTTCTCCAAAAAGCAGATGATCTTGACAAACAGCAGATTAGTGCTCCGGTGGGTGTGATCAATAGGGCAGGCGATGTACAGTCACCTTATGCTGCATTCATGGGCACTACACCTCAGTCTTACCAAGAGGATGCTGTACAGCAGCATTCAGTTCCAGTTCAATACCAGGTTAAAAGGGAGGCCTTAGTGAATAATAGTGATGTACCTCCTACTGGAGGTGCACCAATTCAAATTTCAGAACACATGGTTCGTGAGCCTCCAAAAGAATATTCTACCAACCTTCCTGGCATTCTTCCAAAAGAAGATACCGTAGACACATTCTTTTCCTGCGAACAGCTGAGACCAGTTGATGGGAGGATGGAGACCCTCAGGATATCCCCCACTGAAACTTATAGTAATGAGCATAGCAGGTTACCTCTTGATAAAATCAGAAAGGAAGACAAGTTTGATAACAAACCACAGCAAGTTACAGGGACGGAGGTGCTTCTAGATAATGCCTTTGGCAAACCCAAAGTGGTTTTTGAATCAAACCACAATAAACCCACTGAATGTCTGCCTTGTCCCCCAACAGAAATTCCATATGTTCATCCTTCTCGACCAATGGAGTTCTATGAAGTGGCACAACCACCTTTTTGGGCTAATCCTGGATCATATCAACAATCAAATATTGGAATCCGTAACTTGGATCCTGAGGAAATTCGTTATGGCAACCCTGTATTATCTGGTGTTGAGGCTCCTCATCTAACTGATAGAATTCCAGCTCCTGCTGAGTGGAAGGATGACGTATCACGGTTCCAGCCCAAGATGGTCACAGGAGATGTGGAAGCTGCCCCCTCGAATAGTAATACACAGTCTTCTTTATCTCCATCTAGTAGAACTGGGGATGTTGAAGACTCCTCAAACTCACTTTTCAGCAATCAGGATCCTTGGAGTTTGCGCCATGATAATTATTTCCCCCCTCCAAGACCTAACAAAGTTCTGCCCAAAAAAGAAGCTCTTGCTGCTAGGGATCCCTTTGGTGAGAGCCGTTTGGGAAATAGTGGGGAACCAAATACAGAAGTACGACTGGAGGATGGACTTCACCAGCCATTGGGCAGTCCGAACAAGGATTTCCATTTGGAGCATGTTAGATCTGCTAAAGGTCAGTAACATGTTATTGTGTAATTAGTTAATTACTTATTTATGAATGGTTGTGGGGATGATCATCTATTGTTCTTTTTTTTTGCTTCATGTCAAAGGCTCAGCAGAGGAGCAGATTAAGCAAGATCTTCAAGCTGTTGCCGAGGGTGTAGCTGCTTCTGTTCTTCATTCAGCTACGTCTTCCAATCCTGACATACATGATATAAATGAGTCTGCTTTTGACACAATTCAAGATGGAGACATTCAGAATATTAGTGTTGACATGCAGCATAAGGCTAAAGTTGAGGTCGTGTATTTACTTGTTTCTTTTCTTTCTTCTCCTAGGCTTGTTTTGGGCCACTTTGGGGGGTTGTCTGATTGCACTTGTTTGCTTATGTTTTCTTTTTTCTTTTCGCTCGTTTATTTCAGGACAAGAACAAACTTCCAGATAAGGCAAACCTTGGTTTTCCAGTATTAGATAACATAGGCCGCTTGCAGGTTGAAAGTTTGGCTTCACATTTTTCCTGAAATCATGTATAGTTCTACTAAATTGGCATCTTATCCCAAGCCATGATTGTTTGGCAGATTATATTAAACAGTGACCTTGAAGAGCTTAGAGAATTGGGTTCTGGCACCTTTGGCACTGTTTATCATGGAAAATGGAGGGGCACTGACGTCGCAATCAAACGGATTAATGATAGATGTTTTGCTGGGAAAGCTTCAGAACAAGAGCGCATGGTTTGTGTTTTGTTCTTTTCATTGTATGAAGTTCTGATTTCCTTTTTTTCCCTGTTTTTGGCATGCTTATCAATTCCCTACACTTTGGTATATGTATTCATTCAGAGAGATGATTTCTGGAATGAGGCAATCAAGCTTGCTGACTTGCACCATCCCAATGTCTTAGCTTTCTATGGTGTTGTGCTTGATGGCCCTGGAGGTTCTGTGGCAACAGTAACAGAGTATATGGTTAATGGTTCTTTAAGACATGCTTTGCAGAAAAATGAGAAGTAATGTGTTCTTTGATTTTTTTCCTTAATGGTGTGCCCTAATAAGTATGTCATTTTTTTTTACCAAAAATTGATATGAAAGAAATTTATTTCAGGGGACTTGACAAGCGTAAGCGTCTCTTGATTGCAATGGATGTGGCCTTTGGAATGGAGTACTTGCATGGAAAGAATATAGTGCATTTTGATTTGAAAAGTGACAATTTACTGGTCAATCTTCGAGATCCTCATCGCCCAATATGCAAGGTTAGTGACTCAGCCTGATGTTCTTTGCAACCTCTTTCTATTGCATTTCTGAAGTCGACATGTGCTGATCTATCTGCTTCTGTTAATAGCAAACGACAAAACTTGTATGCTAATATCAATTTGTTGGCAAATACAACAAAGTCCATATAAATTATAATCACGTTTGCAATGCATCATTTTGTTTAGATGTCATCCAAATTTCTTCTCTAGTAGTTGGTTGTTTATAAAAGCACATATTGGCTTATATTATTTACAACATAATTAAGAACAAAAGTTCAAAAAATCTGCAAAACTAGAAACAAGCAAACTATGATGAGCATGTATCCAAGTATATAAAGTGTTGATCACAATCTTCCACAACTCTGTCACTAAAGTTTTAACATCTTCAAAGCTCCAAGCATTCCTCTCGCGCCAAAGACACCACATTAAGTACAATGGAGCCAACCTCCATATTTAGAACATAATCTAGAGAAACATCTTATGTTGATGTGCATTTGTCTAATAATATTTGCAATGATGGGCATGGGAGTAATGCAGTATGGACACTTGTAAACATTTGTTGTGTCAAGCAATTGACATGATTTGTGTCCACTCGTGTCTACACACTTGTTTCAATGCTCATTACATAAATTCACCCTCAGTTACCTCCTAGATGAGAAATTTTAAGGATATTATGCATTTTTTTTATAAATAGAAAAAGAGACTTCATATTAGTTATTATTTTTCAAAATTGTTTTACTATATAATGTTCTTTTGAATGCAAGCTTAAAATCAACCATAGATAAGTATGTTTTAAGTTCTCATATTATAAAATTCAATCAGCCACATAACTCGCTCCATTCTTGTATCTAGACTTTTGGAAATTGCTGTCTGACCGTGTTCTTGTCAGAACATGATACTTATGTCCCTGTCCACAAATTTAGACATTATGAGATGAATGAGAGCATGTCTAGACTACTTATTTTCTGCTGAGCAATATCAAAGAGATGAATCATTTTCCTTCTATTTGATTTTTTAAGTTATACAAAGTTTGAAGCACCTTTACTTGTTCTTTTATTTTATTTGGCCACTGCAAACATAGGCAACATTCATCTAGAATGAATGGATATAGTTTTTGCTTACGTCGATTTTGCTGTCATCATTTGTTTGTTATTGCCAGCATAATTTTTATATGGCCAATTAGCTTGGGATTATTATTTTTAAGAGTACAGCTGATTTGAGTCAAAACAATATTCGTCCAGTAGTCCACTATATATATTTTTAGTATTTCATTATTTACTTTTTGTTACTGCAACAACTGAAGTTGCATGAATCATCAACGTTCAAAGTGGTTAACCTGCCTGTTGAATACCTATATTACTGATTATAGGTGTTAGTCAATATGTGCTGTTTTCCGTTTCATTTTTCTTACTTCTCTCTCTCTTTTTTTTTTTTCGTTTCAGCATTCAGTCCTATTTTTTTTCTCCTCTTCTCTTTTTTTCCTTTGGTTTTCTGTGACTGAAATTTGGAACATTATGGATTGGATGTAATGGTCATTTGTCCATGGTTGAAGTCTGCCGTGAATTTTAGAAACTTCAGTGTTGGATCTGAAGTTTATATTTGGCCATGTTTATTTAACTTGCTGTTCTAGTGGGCAATACTCGACAGTCCTTTTGCAGCACATGTAACTTGCTTATATTTGGCCATGTTTATTTCAATTGCCTGCATTTTTTTTTTTTTGGGTGAGATTGACTTCAAACTCACACTTCTGGTACAAGGTTGGTGACTTGGGTCTATCCAAGGTGAAATGTCAGACACTGATCTCAGGTGGTGTTCGGGGAACACTTCCTTGGATGGCACCAGAGCTTTTGAATGGTAGCAGTAGCCTTGTTTCTGATAAGGTTTATGCTCTTATCTCTCTCATTTAATCATCGTATATAATATGCTCTCTCTCTGTCTCTACTTGAGATTTGTGTTCTGGAATTCCATATGTAGGTTGATGTATTTTCATTTGGTATCGTGATGTGGGAGCTCCTCACTGGAGAAGAACCATATGCAGATTTGCACTATGGGGCTATCATAGGTAATCTTTAACTTGTACCATCAATTTTAAAATTGGTGTTTTATTTATTTATTTATTTATTTTATTGTCTCGTAATATGAGCTGCTGGCAATGGGGACTTCCATTATAATTCAGGGGGTATTGTGAGCAATACGTTGCGGCCGCCAATACCAGAATCTTGTGACCCAGATTGGAAATCACTGATGGGGAGATGCTGGTCATCTGAGCCATCTGAGAGACCAAGCTTCACTGTAATTGCAAACGAGTTACGCGCTATGGCAGCAAAGGTTCCTCCCAAAGGACAGAACTAACCACCTCAAGTCCCCTCAACACAACCCCCCCAAGTTCAGAAATGATTACAGGCAAGTTTCTTCCACTTGGTGTCTCTGACTCTCCCCCTTTGGCTATTACAAGCAGGTGGAAGATAACCCTTGTCTTCTGCTTAATTGTGTCATTCAAAGATCATCTCACTGTCTTTGGATAGAAATTTTAGTTGTTATAAGTTTTCAGATTTTTGTTGTTACATCTCTACTATCTTTTGGTGTTACACCCCCCCAATATATAGTAATTTGAGTATGATTGATCCCTCTTGTTCTTATGCTTGTTTGAGCTCCCCTTGAGAAAGGGAGAATAACATTTCTTTTTGCTTCAAAATTTAAGGAATAATCACGCAAGATCAGCTATGGTCTTTGCGTTGGAACAAGATTCTCTTGAGAATATCTATTTAGTGTAAAATAAGGGGTAATATTATTATATTCTTCAACTGAAAAAATCTTTTTCCAAATTAGATCAAGTGAAATGGGTGTTATAATTTTTTTTTATTTTTGAAGGGTTGTCATAGTATTAATAACACGCACATCAATTACTTAATAATTAATTAATGTTTAATTTGTTTATTAACGTGGGCTTTTTAATCCATGTAGATGTCAAAGATTGCACATCATCACTATATTGTACTTCGTGCGCATTACCGTGTCAGTGAGGAAAAGTGAGATGCTAGGAGTAGGAGCCACGTTCTTCTATTAATTAATTATTTTTTCTTAATTTACTCTTAAAGCATATATATATATATATATATATATATATAATTTAGGCTTAGCTTAATTTATTTTTACTGTGGCTCGAATAGAGTCGAGTCGGCGAGAGTAACCTACCATGTTCTCGTGACCAAGAAATTTCTGTAGTGCTTTTGTGACCACTGCAATTGGGCCTTCTTTAATACAAAAGTAGGTATAGACAAATTTTTTCTTCTGGAAATTTCTGTCTTGATTTTTAAAAATGAATGTGAGAAATGACATTTTTTTTTAAGAATAGATGAAAGTCCTCTTAAATTCTCCAAAGTTTGGCATAATATGAAACAAAGTTTAGAAGGCAAAATTATTGGCTCAGTTTCTTCTTCCTCTTACGTTTGAAAAAAAATAATAAATAATTATTTTTTACTTTTACTAAGTGGAATAAGTTAAATGGCTTCAATTTTCTTTCAGAAGGTTTCTTCTTCCTGTTTTCAGAAAAGAGGGATAGCCTTTTTCTTTCGAAAAAATCAAAAATGTCAACGTGAAAGAAGAAAACATTTATGATTTGGTATTATAAAAGTATAAAAGTCAAAATGAATGAAATCAATTTTATCAACCTAATCAGTTGAGTCGTTAAATATCATCAATGGTAACATCAAAGAATTCGAGGGCCTCGAATTTTCTACTAATTTGAGGGGATCCTGGTCCCTCTAAAACAGCTAATTCTTAGCAAACGTAATTGAGAGAACCCGTTTATAATCCTTCCAGAAGTGTGAAGAGGATTTGGAAAGCGCGTGTATTAGCTTTGAAGAAGACGGCCGCGTAGCAATCCAGCCGGCAAAAAACTGGTCAATTCTCAATCCGGCCTTGAACACGTAATCCCCTCGCTATTTTGATATTCAATTCATTGGTTTCCACTTTCCAAAGATAAAAGCCCATAAATGGTGACAGCCTTGTCAAGAAATCATTAGGAGCAGCCAATCACAGAGAAGCAACTAGTGCTTTCCTATTGGGTTTCCTCTACATTTTCCTCAATACAATTTCCCAGAAGAAACCAATTCAAACAATAACGCTTCCGTTTTCTTCGTCTTCCACAATAAAAAGCCCCCCAATTCCCAGTTTCCTCTCACGCTCACATGGCGGCTCTGCAAGAAAAACCATTAAGGGAGCATCGAGAAGGGGAAGCTATGGATGATGGCAATGAAGAGGGCGTTTCGGGTGGTGGGTGTGGGTGTGGGTGTTTTAGGCTTCTGGGTATCGGATGGAGGAAAAGCAATGAAAAAGAAAGCAAATATCTGTTGCAGCAAAAAACAGAGCACAGGGAGCCATGGTTGAATAAGATAAAGCAGGCTTCAGAAGTATTGGGAGGGCCCAAGTGGAAGAATTTCATTAGAAAGATTGGTGGATATGTTGATTTCAAGAACAAGAAGAAGCAGAGGAATGGGTTTCAGTATGATCCACGCAGTTATGCTCTCAACTTTGATAATGGGTTTAATAGAGAAGAAGAAGAAGAAGAAGAAGACGACTTGGTTGGTCACGACTTCACCTCGAGGTTTGCTGCTCCTTTTCACGATGAAATGCGACCAACCAGATTATGATTCTTTTTTCTTTTCTTTTTTCCTATTAATTGGATCTTGAATCTTGATGTTGATGATTTTTTCATGTTCGTCCATAATCTTTGATCAATCTCATTTTCTTTGTGGATTTGGTTGGTCTATGTGATGACGTTTGATTCCAATATTGCCATTCCATTCTATTTAGTAAAACTTCATAGATATGCTTATTAATCTGCTATAAATGAGGAAGCACTTCGGCCTTTACAAGTAGGGTTAAACAATTTTTGACATTACTCACAAACCCGATATGATATGAACCTAACACGAAAAAAAAGCTTGACATACTTAATTAAATGTGTCTAGTTTAAATTTACCTATATAATATTATAACTGTACATCGACATGACTCGAACCAAATATACTAACACAAATTATCAATCCTATTCCCAAGGTATAGGATTCTTGCAAATATTTCTTTCAAAAGCTAAAATTTTAAGCTTCAAGATGATGGAAAAGCAATTTTATTCTAAACTTTTTTTACCTTTGAGATTTTTTATCAAAAACAAATGCCAACCATGACAACCCAAAAAAATGCAAAATTAGTCCCTATGATTTCACTCATTTGCAATTAGCTTTTTGGAGTATAAAAATTGGCTAAAAACTCCTTATAGTAAGTTAAAAACACATAACTTTCGTCTAAAATTTTTGCGAAAATTGTTAGGGTGCCGTGTCTGCACCAATTATATTTCAACACATGCCTCCTACATAGTAACCTCAAATAACTTAATTGCTCTCTCTCTCTTCTCCAACTAAATACAAAAAAGTTTTCGGCAAGCTACTGGTAGACATAGAAAGTTAAAAAAATATGTAATGTCAATACTTCACTATATCCATAAATGAGCTGAGTCATACACCCATAATTTATAGCCATTATCATTTGCAGATGAAGATGCCAAAAGCAGACACATAAAATCCAGAGTAACGTGGTACAAAAAATGCTACCTAGATCCATAGGCAGTGTTAAGAAAAGGCTATCCACATGTATTTCTTCCAGTCATATACTTCAAGTTCAAAACTCTTGGATGAGATTGTGGTACAGATATCAAATATATGGGAATGCGCTCAAGCATACCTATTTGACTGCAACTGATCAGTGCTTAGGTCAAAACATTCATAGGCATCAGGTGGCAGCTAAGTCCATATGAGCCAGAGAAAGATCTGCAAATAGTCTTGTGATCTTCACTTGCATGCAAGTTCTATCTATCAAAATGGTGTGATCCAACACTAAACTTCCAAAAGATTTGGACACAACGATATATAACTAGTTTCTCATCCAATCCATCCAATTAACATTGCTGCGTGCTGGTTTCACCTGCATTACTTCTATCCAATTTATAGTTGGCAAAAAGCTCTTGAATTGAATTTGATCTTGAGCAGAAGAAAAATATGTCACTCATTGGCCTACCTCTTGCGTTTGCTCTTCAAAACAGTAGAAGGTGAAGGATTAATATGCCAATTCCTTTTTCTTTGATTTATGAACCAGTTGTTTATTTGCTTTAGTTGCAAGCCAGTTTCCTGCACCAACCTTGATTTGTCTTCTTCCTAAAGATGAGATTTACAAGCAAATAAGGGCCAGTGGAGACATTTTAAAACATGTGGCCAGACTGATTAGAGGAGATTTTGTAAACCAACCGTTGGGTATGGCCACTTAGAATGTGATTGCCACCAAGCTTTTAAGAGGGAGGTGGTGTCACCTGGCAGTTTTCCTGCTCTTCTCTTACGTAGAATCTCCTCTCTGACATCTACGATTTTCTCCTTGTAACCCTGAAAAGCAAAAAGCTCATGAGTTGCTTATCAGTTCAACAAGAAGATGCTAGTGAAGTCTATGCATTCTTACCTGTTTTAGCTCCTGCTTCAGCTCTAGCCTTACACGCTCCATCAAGGACCTCTCATTTTCAGTTGGGATGAGAGGACCAAACCCCATGCTATCAAGCCCATCCATAACTCCATCATACAAGTTGGTGTCACTATCTGCATGGTCATCTTCATTATCAGACATTGTAGCACCTGTACCTTCACCTGGAGATATACCTGTTTAAACATTGTTGTTTAATTTAAATTAGCCCTTTAACCTGTTCTGAAAGTTACAAAAACAAGAGAAAAAAGGAAAGAAAGGGTAACATCTTCGTCAGTCCATCAGCTAAACCCTGCAGCCAAACAAAAAGTCGAAACCCCAGACTGGGAAAGAACCTTTTGGGCCTTATATTTTCAGGTTTTGGAAGTGCCAGCGAATATAGAGATATTAGATGGGTCAATTACTGAACTGTATATATATTTATTTTCTTTTGAAAAGCAAGTCAATTTCAATAGAAAGCGCATAGGGGCATAACCTGTAAACACAAGGATTATACATGATGCATCCCCTATAAGGAAGAAAAGAAGAACAAAGGTCCAAAATTTCCGTAAAACTAAAAAAGTGAGGACTATTATATGCTCTGCCATCCATGTATAAAAGGATTTGAACATAATGGATTTTAGTTCTACCACCAAAATCTTGCAATCTTCAAAAATCCATGCGATCTGCTTTCCCCAAATGCTCCATATTAACCACATAGGAGCCATCCTCCAAACTTCTAAACTGTCATGGCTTCCTTCCTGACCTCTCCAGTCAACCAACAATTTTATTACCCTTCTAAGCATAACCCACTCTACACCAAAAAGACGGAATAGCTCAACCCATGACTCTTTTGCCCCTTTATAATGAAGAAGAAGATACCATGAGTGCCAACAAACAGCACTCTTTCCTCCCAAGAGTAAATGATAATAATAACAGATAAAACTACAACCATCTATGTTTACTTAGTCAATTAAGTTGAGCTATCTAGAAGATCACCTATAATTGGCTTGAAAGAAATGCAAACAAAAGAGTCAATTTCTATGAATGAGCATAATACAACTTGAGGGAGTTGTCACATGATAAGCATCGGGCTTGGTGATAACAGAATATCATGCACTTATTTTCCTCAATTTTGGTTTCAGAATAAATAAAACCAGATTTTCATTCAATTTGAAGAAATGTTGCTTTCTGAAGTTTCTAAGAGACTAAAAAATTATTTTACCGGCGAAAAAATACTGCATGGATGGACTTAATTACTGAACTACCACGTCAAGGAAGAGAGTGGGAATGAGGTTGTACAAAGAAGATGAATTTCTTTTTCAAAGTCTACTTTTTGAATGAAGAAAGAAGAGGTGGCCTACTTTGGTACAAATATTGTGGAATACAGTCGATAATCTCATAAACAAACCTGACAAAAATAACAAATGACAATAACTAAGACTGAATACTTTAGTCAGAATGTAAGCATTAACTCATTCTTATCCAACAGTGGAGCTGACAACTCATTACATAGCTCAAGCAACAACTACAAACATCTAGTTATAAATCAATCTTGATCTTGGGCAAAAGTATCATGCTTCAAGACAATATTGACGACAAGATAATTGAGGTTGCAGCCGCAACAACAGAATATATTTCTTTAGTTGCTAAAATCTACAGACATCAAGTTTGTGGAGACTGCAACCCCATATTGGATAAGGGGGGAAGAAGGAGGGGGTTGGGTGGGGAGTTAGTAATTACCTGTTAAGCTTTGTAGAGACTGCTCAAGCTCCCAACAAGACATTACTGCTTCCATGGCATGGACACGGACATGTTGTTGCAATTGTTCTTTAAAGGAACAGAGCAATAGAACATAATGTGTCTACATCAGAAGGAACAAAGACAAGAGAGAGAAGAGAAAAAAGAATTTCAGATGGAAAGACACGAAATGTATAACAAAATATCAATTAGGTAGACTTGAGTCATGACCCATAATATAGGTTGACCTTTCGTTATACATCTACTTGGGGTTGCAATTAAAACAACTCAAAATTGGTGGATGTACACCGGCAATGAGACTTTCAAGAGTGATTAGAAGATGGTAATTTATTACAACTAGTGATAACATAAGATTAAAGACCATCATCATTTGGTTGGTTAGTGAGCCAAGATTTCCATTTCTAGAGTCAAATGTGTTTTGAAAGTATCATCCTATTCCATACCGGAATGAAAAACATCTGAAACCAACTTAGTTTGGGAATAGTTCTAACCGATGCTGAGTGGAGTATGTATCATCAAACAGTACTCCATACAGTCATCTATTTGATTTTGTGTCATTGTTTTGGCTTGGTTTCAAGGCCCCAAGCAGTACTAATTGTCTACAAGGATATAGCCATCATGACAGCATCTTTTAGGATATTTTTGAATTTGCGATTTCAAAACATGTGATTTAAAAAATAACGACTTTAAAAATACAGTTATGCGTTTGTAAAATCACAATTTGAATTTTTAAAATAGCAGTTTAACCTTTAAAATAGTGTGTTTTTAAAAACGAAACCCCTTGCCTGCAATTTGCAAACACAGGTTTTTCTGTTTTCAAATCATAATTTTTTTAAAACGCACACTCAAACAGTACACTTTCTGTGATTTTGTTTAAAATCGCATTTTTAGCCTCCGATGGTGATAATACAGACCCATGACTCTCCAAGCATCAATTCCTCCAAGAATGTCATAGCTTTTTATGATTCTGTTATTCTTTCAGGATAACTCAAGCTTCAAAGACAAATATATAGAGTGAAAACTAAAAATCAATCATAAGAATGACATCCATTGATGTACGAACTTCATTGTCAAATCATTACTTGAAAAGATAACGAGGACTGAAATTATCTAACAAAGTGGAAAGAGATTCTCCAAAGCACTCCTAAAGTTTCAATTACTAGTGCACACTGAACAGCATGATTCCTCTCTCAACGATACCACACCTCAACATTCTCCTTCACATTCACAACCCCTAAAAGTTTAGTACTAGTATCCACTACAAAATTAGAAGTTTTTCTTTTTATTTATTTATTTAATCAAATAATTAACAAAACACCCCGATTTTTTTTTTTTTTTTTCAAAAAAAAAATTTAAAATTTTTACGCCAGCGAAAGAGGGAGCAATCAAACTGGAGCAAAATCAACAAGCACAAGCAAAAGAAAGCGAACGAAATTAACCATAAACTGATCAAGCTCCTTCTCGTCCACCTCGCCGTTCGGGAGCAGCGAGTACTTGGACAGCACGCGCCGCGACTGCGCGACCTGCGCGTCGATCCTCGGCAGCTGGTCGACCGGCGTGGCGATCCTCAGGCAGGCCACGTGAGCGTCCAGCAGGCGGTCGTACAGCGGGTGCGCCGCTATCTCCGCCTTGTGCCTCGTGCTCTCCCACTCGCGCTCGCTCTCGTTGGCGCCCTCAGCACCCGGGGGCACGGTGCCCGGAACGACGTCGTCGTCCTCGTCCTCGTCGTTTCTCCTGAGAATTGCGTCGCTGAGCCACGTGGGAGCTCCCGATCCTCCGGACGCGGAGAGCCGCTGTTGCATTTCTCTGTCCTCGTGGTCACCAAAAGACTCAAAAGCCATTTCGTGGTCTTGAAACGCCATTTGAATCAGCGGCTTTCAGCTACATCTACATACATACGTCTTCGAGAGGAGTAGAGCAGAGAGGAGAGTGTTTTTCAAGTGAGTAATTAAGAAGCGTGGGTTAGAAAAGCGGTTTTGGAGTGAGAGACTGAGAGAGAGAGAGAGAGAGTGAGTGAGTTGAGAGAGAGGGAAAGAAAATGGTTTGGGAAAACTGTTTCTCTTTTTAGGTGAGTTGAGAGGGAAAGATGGATGTGACAGGAGGATCTAGCGAGAGCTGATCGGACGGTGGGAGAGCTGGTAGCGTGGCCGCCCATTGTGGGGCGATGTTATTGGGGGATTGTCTGAAATAAGACAATTACGTGACGTGTTAGATTTTTTTTTTTTTTAAAAGAAAATTTTACTTTTATTCTAAGTTGTATCTGTTTTTTACTTCGTCTCAAGTTCTCAACCGGTAAATGTAATTACAAATATTCATATTTTATAAAATATTATAATTTTTACTACGATCTTTTTGCAAATTAATATAATAGTTACTAAATAATCAAATTTTATCATTTAATTTTTTTTTTTAAATCACATGGTAGGCGCTAGAGCATAAACAAGCCGAGCTTAAGCGAGTTTTCTTGTTTGAGCTCAATTTGCTTAAATTTTACTTGAATTCGAGTTTATAATAAGTTGAGCCGAACCAAGTTAATTCACGAGTTAGCTCTTATATCTAATTAAATTTATTTTTTATTTAAATTTAAACTTAAAATACTCTTTAATGTTTCAAAAAACAGTTTGCATATAAGCATTTGCTTAATTTGACTAGCCAAGTATGTAGCCTAAGTAAATACAACAAGACACTTAATTTTGAAGAGAGAATATGTATCATTTTATAATAAAATGATGCTATTAGAAGAAAAAAAATCTTCAATTTTTAACATTAATATGAGTAATTATGTGAACAATTATTAATTCAAGCATTATACGAGTTGCTTATGAGTTTAATCGAATCAAGTCGAACTTATTTTATTTAGCATTTAAGTTAAAATTCATGTTCACAAAATGTTAATTTAATATTTGAGTTGAGTGGCAAACTGAGCTCGAACTCACTTGTGATTTACTCTCTTGACACTCCTAGCAGCTGCTAACGGACAGGGCCATTGACCAGTACAAAACTACACGTGTCCAACCCAAGTTTCATGGACCACTTTGAGACTTTGCGTCATGAGCAGTGAATCAGAACCGTGCATCTTTTACACTTGGCAACTTATGAGAGGGGGACCACCTTCGCCTTTGCCTCGCTCGCTCGCCGGCGGTCAAAATTTACCAGAGAGATCACGGCGCCCCAACCCCTTCACCCACAGAAGCGGACTGTCTCATGGCGGGCCCCATTGAGCTACTATTTGCACCAATGTACCGTACACACACATTCAATGAATTGCATTGGCTTTCCTTGTTTGGTGTGCATTAATTTATAAGATTTAGATAATAATATTTGTTTATTTTATTATCTTATCAACGACAAACCCTAAAATAAAAATGTTCGCCTATTAATTATGAATTTATTTAAAATATGATGTGATAATGTGAAATAATTAAAATAATAATAAAAAAGGAAAAAAAAAATTATATTCTGATTTTGTACTGACTGCATTTTTTTTTTATGCATTTTGGTTTTGTGGTTTAATTAAACATAATTGGTTGTGATAGAGATTGGACAAGGAAATTGGTACCATGTGATTTGTTGAAAGTGTGACCCACCCATCAATTTGTTTGACTTTCATAGGTATAACATGGGTGCTGCCTAGTAGGTAGTATACACTTGTTCTGATTTTTCAAAGTTGCAGGTGATGCTTTGGCATTTTGAGAAGCTTCTCCTAGGATGCAATAGGTGGGACTACCTTTGCGTTTTGCTTGCAGATCAACTGGCTCTAGACTTCTAGCATTGGAAATGTGTTTAATATCATCCAGTATAGCACCTTTTAGGCTCTGGCTTCTTGAAAACAAGCAAACTGGAAGATTAGTTTGAAGTATAAACCAAAAAAAGGGAAATTAACTTATCTTTCTCAAACTCATACTCAAATTGCAGTTTCTTCTAAACATTAAAGGCAATTGACCCCCAATTTACTACCCCTTTCACTTAGACTCCTCTGTTAGGATTTTTTTTTATTAAATTGAACATAAAATGAGTCATATGCAATGCGCGTGACCCAAAATAACAATAATACCCCTACGTTAGGTTCAAACAAAAAAGTTGTCCACGGCGAGGAGAACTACTCCCATTCCACGGCAAGCTATGGGTCACCGTCACAAAAAGAGATTTTTGTTTAGTATTTTTTTAATCTAAGGGCATATTGGTATTTTCACACATCTCATCGGGGGTATAATGAACATTCCATGTTACATGATGCATTTGCTGTCCAATTTAACAGAAAATCCTAAATTGCAACTTTTGAATGTTTATACTTTGGGTGTAAGTTTAAGGGGATAAGTAAAGTTTACTCGTACCAATACTTTGACATAAAAGAAAACAAATAAAAAGTACAATCTGAAGCAAAGCCTCAGATGCCACCCAATTTGGTAGTAAATTCTGAAACTTACAGAACTTGTATTCACTCATATGCTAAAGATGGTGTACAGAAGATCAAAAAGAAATTGCTAATGCATCAGATGGCAGGTCAAAACATGTTCATCCATAACCGCAACTTGTTGAACTCATATGAAAATGAATTACATCATTCTATACTAGTTTAAGCTTCTTCAGGGTAACTGGAAAAGACATTACATGGTATCCAACTTGTAAGCTTAGTATCATACGTACAGGAAAATAAGACAAGTAGGTAGCAGAAGGGACCTCGAATCAGTGACTATTGGTATTATGGTAGACTAGGAGGAAGGGAAGGCTTAGCCACTTTGAGCTCTCCACAGTCACTGATATATACAGTTTTAAGAGGCCTGTTCCATATTGCACGAGCATTTTGGGCTCTTCCATCTCCAAGAAATTCAGCAAAATCATTGAATTGGCGAATTCGTTCATTTGGTTTGTATGTGGGGATGGAGGCTATGGCTGCCACGATATCCAAGCCTGAGATGAAGTTCAGCTGAGAGGTCAGTGATAAGAATGATGATAATATGGTAGAAATTCTTTTATATACATTTTTTTTTTGCTTTGAAGATCATTTGGGCTTATGCTTGTGCTACTGAGTTAATCTTTCAGTTTTAGTCCAAAATGGAATCTCATTACAAGAATTCTTCAATCTGTTGTCAAATTACAATAATTCATGCATAACAAGATGTTCATCTTGACAATTTCACATGTACACAAGCATGGGCAGTCCATATGCAGGAACACTAGATTAATCCAGACATCAACTCCTATAAGCTTCTAACCGCCACATAAAGTGACCAGAAGACATCCTAGAATCACAATATTAACTGAGAGTGTCTGAAATGTTTAAAGAAAGCAGTGACATTTCTATTACAGTACCACAGAGAATTCGAGCTATCTAGATCTGTATGCTATAAGCAAAAGACAGAATTTTGATGGGTTAGCACTGCAAATAAGATCCCTGATGCAGTCCACATTGTCCACGAAAGATGATAAAATGCACAACAATCATGCCTTGTTAGGGCAAATATAACAACAGAGCACATTGAACTTCAACATATTATTCATTGAACTTTTGAGAAGGACAAAAGAGACACCATAATGAGAAATGCATACGTTATTTGTTCAAAAAAACAGGCTTTGAGGAAAAAAACTCACAAAATAAAGTACCAATTGCATAGAGCCTACATAAACATCTGTTGGGTTTTGGGGGAAAGGCATCACTATGATGTTGTATTTCATTTCCATTTTTCACCAACCCTTTTAACTTGAATCCCTTAACAACACGCAAAGCAAGAGACAATGGCCTTACATAACAATCCAGTTAATCAGCAGTGTGAAACTACAGCTAAAAAGTTACCAACCCCTAAGGAATTTCAATATATAATTCTTGAATAACTTCCAGAAACCGATTTATTAATCTAAAAACTGTACATTAATCACATTCTTTTTCTACCAAAAATTGAATTTTGTCAATCACTTATCAAACACCAAACTTGATCAAGCACCTAACAATGAATCTGTTGGTCAAACCAAAAGAGCTCATTTCTGAGTTTGAACATTGACACTCTTATCTCCCATTTAAAGTTGGAATTTTGGGACAAGCGGACATGAACCCACGAAGGAAATACACATCTCAATGTCACAGAATATGAGAGCTACAAGACCGACCGCAAAATCACTTAAAAAACACACAAACTCTCACCTTCAAGCACTGTCCCAAAAACGATGTTCTTACTATCAAGTTGAGGGCATGGCCCTGGTCCCGTGGTGATCAAGAACTCGACATTCCGGTAATTGGGGTCGAGCTTGATGTCGTCGTCGTCGTCATTCTCGGATAAACACAGCGAAACAATCCCTGCACGAGAATGCGGGAGCATGAATGCCCTGGAGTCGACGGTCTCGGTGTTGCGTGGCAAGTCGAGTGGAGGTCGAACCTCGGCTTTCTCGCGGCGCCCTTGGCGGCCGGCGAGGAAGAACTGGCCGGGGAAGATTTTGTGGACAAGGGTGTTCTTGTAGGTGGAGGGGGAGGAGGGTGAGCACATGGCCTTGAAGTTGGAGACGGTGAGGGGGACGAGGTGGCCGTAGAGGCCGATAATAAGGCGGCCTAAGGGGAGGGAGTCGGAGCACAGTGGGGTAGTGGAGGCGTCGGCGGTGGCGTTGTAAGGGAAGGTTGTGGTGGCGGTGGAGCAGAGGCTGAAGTCCATGAAAACGCGGTCAGTGATAGTGGTGTCAAGTGGCGGAGAGGCTGCAGGAGAGGGTCGTGGTGGAGTGGCCGCGAGGGAGAGGGAAGAGGAGGAGAGGAGGAGGAGGGAGCGGCGAGTGAGTGGGGTTTTGGGGTTGAGGTGGAGCGGAGGGTGGTGGTGGTGGTGTTGGTGTTGGTGGGAGAGGAGGGGTTGCGGATAATGGGCTGTTAAAGAGCGGGCCATGATGGAGTGAACATGTTCTGGATTGGATCTTTCTTGGTTGACATATGGAGAAGTGGGGTTGCTCTTTTGGATAGGAGGTTGGGGTTGTTTGGGGGAAAAGAAAAAGAAAGGGAAAGCTGTACGAATTCAAAATTGGATATATATATATGGTTTAGGGTTATTTTGTTGTCTCCTTGGACTGAACTATTTCTATTTTACTATTTCCGTCAAAATTGATGCTGCTTCCAAGTCTAAAACTCAAAATTAGAAGTTTGAGAGTTATAAAATTGAGAGTTACTAAATTTTAAAGGTCATGTCAAAACTTAAGGGGATTTTCCTTAAACTTTAAATTACAATAATGTCTTGACAAGTCTCAACCTAGTCCCAGTGATGCTCCAATGGTAGCTCGGCAGGGTCCCAAACATATTCAGCAGGCATTAGGGACATCTTGGGTGGGTTCATCTATTTTAGGAATAGTTTTAAAAAATTTGAAATCATTTTAAGAAAATTAAAAAAAAAATGGTCAAACCGAAAATATTTTTCGTTAACTATTATTTTCGGTTGCTCCTAACACCAAAAAATACTTTTCAAAAATTATTTTACGCCAAAACAAATGGAAATTAAGTTATTCAATCAGAATACTATACATAATAACTTAATTTCCATTAAAGCACAAAGCATAAAATCCTTCCAAAAAAAAAAAAAGAATACTATACATAAAGCATGATTTTTTTTAGCTTCATGTGATAAGTAAACTTCTACATCAAAACACAACAACAATAAGGTTTTATTTTATGTTGATTGCTCAAAGAAATAAGAAAGATAGAAAAATTTGAACTGTTGTTTTTAGATGAATGCATTTGAATTGTTATAATGCTGTACTATACAAATGAGCCACACTGTCATATTACCTAGAAAGAAGAAGAAGAAGAAGAAAAATGAAAAGATAAAAGTATCTGACATGGTTTTTCTAAAGTAAAAAGTTTGATTGAACCCATTTTGATATTTGAGAACTAAAAGCAAACAAATTTTTTGGTTTCTAGAACTACCCCATTGTCGAAAGTGGCATCTCCATGGGCTGCTGTAGAAGATTCCTTGACCAAATATCCTCCATGTTTGCTTACCTTCATTGATCATACATAACATACTGTGAGGCATGCATAGATACTATATAAAAAGATCTTAATTGAGAGCCAAAGTATACCTCTAGTTGAAAGCTTTTTCTAAGCAAATTCAAGGGGAAAATACAATTGGTCTTTCTCAAATTACCACCCTTTTTAATATATGACATTAAAATAAAGAGGAAAATACATGTTACCTCTTGCATTTTTATTTGCGCTTTAAGTTTAATCCATCAACTGATAAGTGGGTGAAGCTACCAAAAGATAATACACTATCATTGGATTGGTATCGATAGAGTGGGCTGTTGTTAACGTCATTTGCGGAATATGTTGGTATGTTACAACCTTAAGAATCCTACATAGCCTAACTGCAACCTTAACTATGTGTCATGTGTGCATAAGACTTTGAACACCATTTCTTTTGTAAGCAGATTTTCAATTCTATCTAGGTTTGTATGATTCACATTTCATCCTGGAAACCTAATTATTGTCCAAATGAAGTCCAAAACTTGCTAACCATCAAATCATATGAAAGTATCGGAGGATCACTGGACTACCCTCAGGTACACCTTTGGCATCCCTCTTATTTTCATCCAAATTCTAAATCCTAATTGCATCACTTAGTTTTAATTTGGGCAACTATAGCCTCATAGGTTTACAAGCTTTTCATCGTATCTTAATGAAATGGTCGCCTGTATTTCCTCTGTGGGGTTGTCTGGGTTATGCCTATTACAGTGGCAGGTTTATTAGCTTGTTGTTTCAGTAAGCATAGAAAGTAGTATGGTTTCAAAGACATTTCCTGCACCCTATGTATCTCATGGGTGTTTATGGTGAGAGAGAAATGTGTGCTTCTTTTTTGAGTCTCAAGTCTATGGAAGGGAGGTTGGCCGACAGTTTTTTGGATGTTTCGGTCTGATCCAGTATTGTATTCTTAGAGTTTGTTGAGATATTTCTCATTAATTTCTAAAAGGGTTTGAGTGACTGCCCTTGAGAGAGTGTCCAATATATATATATCTTTTTTATATGAATTTGTAAATCTCTACTTTTAGCCAGAAAAACTCCAGGAAACAAAACAAGCCTACTTAACACTAAACTATACAGTAAGGAATAACCAAACTATACAATCGCCTACAAAAGCCAACATCAAACCAGATAACAGAAGAAAATCTGGACATTTATCATCAATGCATAAGCAAACTTCAGAAGAGACAGCAAAACCCCATCAACTGATAAATTCTGCATAGTCTCCATGAGTACCTTAACAACCTCTGCAACTACAATCGATATGGACTGTCTCAAACCACAATGAGAACAAAACACTCTAGCTTTTATAGCCAGAAAAAACTTCAGGAAATAAACATGCTTCCTGATCACTAACTAGATAGTAAGAGAGTGAGCAAATTGTATAGCTTTTATCTTTGATAGTGAATTTTTTGTTCTGCTTCTTCCCTTTAGTCTTAGCTTTTCGAGCCGAAGCAGGTAAGTCTTACTGTTTTTTTATGTTTTATTTATTTTCTTTGTTCCTGCATAGTTAAACCTATTTACTAGGGTAATGTTCATTTTCTTTCGGATTTTATATACGTTTGTGTGTGTGTGTGTGTGTGTCTATATATACCGTATACACATGTATGTATGTAAATACTTTTAGCTTAGCCTCTATTGAGGTGATGACGAGCAGATTTTCTGTCTCTCATCTAGTCTTGGATTATTCCACATTTAAATCGATCTCTACCCCCCAACTGCAATGGGAACAAAAATGATCCATGTTTTCACAAAAAGTGAGAACTTACAAACTCGGGAAGAATTGGAATAAACTGCTGGCCAAGTGAGGGAATATTACTACTTCATATGGCTTGAATGTTCACATGGCTTTCTTGTGCTACCGTTTCTTTTTAATAATTAAACTGCGGTCGTGTTTTGTCTTGATTTGGCTTTGGATTTAATTGTACGAAGTGGGATTTTAACAAAGACAAACATCTTTAGGTTAATTTATTTCACTGGATTCATGCCTTGGTTGCCTCATAGCAAGTTTTGTTTTTGTCAACATGTTTGGTTTTGTATTCTCCTAGCTTTGATCTATTCCAGGTGCCAAGATGATCTCTACGAAACAGATATCCTCGTTTTTACAGTTAGTGATAACTCGACTCGAGCACAAGGGAACTTAGTTCCCATCATTGAGATATCTGTTGGTTGACTGATTTGATTGAACTTGTCTTTCTTTATTTTTTCTTTGTTTCCTTCATAGCAATGTTTCTTTGTCAACTCGTTCTTTATTTTGGCGTTCTCTGCCTTGGGTCCCCTCCAAAGTTATGGCTGGATTGCTGTCAAGATTGAATTTTCCTTCTAAACTTTTGTATTTTAGATTCTGTAATTTCCTGTGTGTTGTATATGTGCTGTTTGTTTGTATTTGTTCCTACTCATCTATAAAATAAGATTAAAGGGTGCTGATTTTGGCACTACAACCTATGTGGGAACTCTCTTAATTAAGATGTAACTCGTTATCACAGACATTGTTAAATCACTCATCCAAATTTATTTAGTTTTGAGTTTTGGAATCATCTAATTAATTGACTGATGCTCTGGCATATACCGCTAAAGATTAAAGTCAACCTTGTGTTTTTTTGAAAAGTAAATCCGACCTTGTAACTAGAAGCACATGCAAGTCTGTCTTTTATGTGTTTTCCAGTAATTCAGAGTTGATAGTGATGGCTGTATACTTTCTTATTGTGTGAGAAAAAGGCTTGATACTTTCCATCTAAATCCCCAGGCTCCAATATAGAGATAGAATTTGGGTTCTATATACACATCTATCACAATTTTACCATTGTTTAGGAACAAGCTGCACGGTAAACAGCAAAACTTCTGTGATAGCTATTCTGATTATCTTTTGGCCATATTATTCGGTCTGTATGAGGTATGTGCATATACCTCTGCTCATGACATTCCCATTATAAGATTCGCATTTCAAGTAGATGGACAATGGTTGTGTAAAAGGATCCTTGCTTGTTTTAACTCTTCGTAAGTAAAATCAAATTTTGCATAAAACAATTCATCAATCATGTTGATAAAATGTATGTAAGCATTGCAAGAATGGTTAATTGGTCCCTTTAGAAAGATCTTACCTTTTGATATGAAGTCATTTATTGCAAGATTAAGAGGATTGAGCTGTTCATAATAAGTAAGTTTTCCATATGGCTTATGCATTAAATCAAACCACATTTGGGGCAGCACCATGTCTGCTCTATTTTTTGTGACATTCTTGAATCACTTGGTGTATCATGCAGCTATTGTCAAAGACTTCAAGTGGATCTTCAGGTGGTTTAGATGCATCATTTGTATCTAGCATTTGTTTGTCTTATAGTTTAAGGTGACTCTCCAAAGAGAACGTTTTCTCAAGAAAAAGTACAATTATAAGATTCGCATTTCAAGTGGACAATGGTTGTGTAAATAGGATCCTTGCTTGTTTTACCTCTTCATAAGTAAAATCAGAATTTTGCATAAAACAACTTGTCAGGATCAGGTTTCTTAATCCTAAGGTCCATCATCCACTGCTAATCCTTCAGAATAAATCCACTTTGGAAGGTGCCGTAGACAAAGAATAATATGTCCATGATTGTTTCTTTGGAAATGAAATTTTTCTTTGATGAGAACAAGCATTGGGGCAAACGACCTTTAAGTCGTGTAGCGCACAGCTGCAGTGGCGATGATATGGCCTCCGCTCGATCTCCATGTCTTGCATTGATAAGCATCCATCAAAGACGCATCACAGTACCACCTCTGCTGCTCCAGTGGCCATTCCCTCGTCCCTCTTATCCTTTTCTGAGTTCCCTGTGAGTGTGTGAATAGTGATGATGTGCGTTTTTGGGAAGGGAACCAGGGAGGGACAGAGAGAGAAAGAAAGGCTGTGAATGTGTGAATTTGAATGTTTTGAAACAATTGCATAAGTTCTGAAGCATTTATATAGAGCCGGGGCAAGATTACTTGGTGGGAATGTGGGTGTAATCAAACAAGAAAGAGTTGTTGTAGTTCCCCTCCGTGGAAGTCTAGAGATATTTGGCCTGGAGGGCTCTTTCCAAAGAAGTTATGCAACAAAGACAAGTGTTTTCGCCTAGGACGTTTCATATTCTTCTGGTGCTTTACTAAGCATAGAGAGTGAGATAGAGAGTCTTAAGAAGAGAGGAGAGTAGGTAAGTTGGCTTCACTTGGCTTGTCCTTTTCGGGCTTGGCTATCAAATGGCTTCATTCGGCTTGGATTGTTCTGTTTTGCTTGCTTTGGAACTTATTTTAGATGTGGGGTTTTAGCTTAGATTACTCCGAAGTATCTTTCCAACTACCTTTTTTTGAAGGACTGAAATTTTATTGTTATGTGATCAATGTGGGTGCTTATTTCTATGCAGCAAAGAATCTGGATCAAGTGTGATGTCACTGATTCAGACTTTGTTTTTCCCGCTAATCACTTATAGGACATATATATAATTCTGTATCTGAACTTAGGACTTAATATAAATTTGATCATGATATGGGTGGTGCAGGTCATTCTGGTCTAGGATTTCATGTGTATTCCTTTTGTATCAGGGGTCACAAATCTTTTAGCATAGTTTACTCTGGAGTCTCTTTCTAACTACCTGGAAGTTAGAAGGAGTGCACTTTTATTGTTATATGTGATCGATTCAGGTGCTTATTTCAATGCAGCAAAGAAACTGTGTCAACTGTGATGTCACTTCTGGCTCTCAACTATGTTTTCACTTGGTTTTCATGTTGGTGGTCATTTTATTTTGTCATCATTACTACTGTTGTCTGAATTTATTTGACTTTGACTTAAAAAGAAATGGAAAATAAAGTAGGAAAGTTTCGTGGGAAAAAGCTAGTTCTATTTATATGTCTACATGTCTGAAAGTATACTTATTGCTTCTTTTTGTTGCTTTCTTCTAATTTACTGGGATCTATAATGGTCAAATATAAACTGTTGCTCTTATAATCTTTAGGAGAAACTTTGTCATCCATTCTCTCCTCTTTCTAATAAAATTTCTTTGTTACTTACAAAAAAGTTGCAAGGTTGAGAAAATGCATGTGAAGATGAGAGTCGAAACAGACTGGTCTTTTCTATTTGGGTTTCACCAGTTTGGCAGCCTAGACCAGCTGGATGTGTCTCGTTTTGACAGTCAAATAGCATAACAGATTAATTTGTGAAAAAATAAATAAATTCAGAAGGTTGAGTCAATATGTGTTTGATATACAATATTACAGAATGGTGCCAAAAACTGCATTCTGATGCACCTCAAGTCTAGTTAGAAGCTTCTATATTTCTCTTAGGACCTTTTTGGGTGTGCGTTTGAGGGTTTAAAAGTGCGTGCTTAATACTCAAAAAGTCAATTTAAAGAAAAAAGTACCTGTTTAGTAAAAAAAATAAATTAAAAGCATTTTTTAAGGGTCCAAAAAGCTGTAACTAAACATCATTCTTTTTTTTTTTTTTCTTTTTTGCATGGAAATGGAATTGTTATAACTGGCGTTTTAGGTCAATTATCAAGTCCAGTGTTTGCTGTCTTAGTCTGCATCTTTTAATGTTGTCAAATAACTTTCTAGCAGAAAGCAAAGAAAATGAAATATACATATTTTGGCTGCCAATGCTGTTGGGAGCATTATCCACTTCACCCTTTACTCTGTTTTGAGAACCACATTTTCACTGAAGGTTTTTACTCAAACCATTTGGTGGATCACAAGTTATATGCAAAATTAATTATTTTAATATTCATTTTGATCTTTTTTTTAGTCTGGGGATTTGCTGCATTCAAATTTAATTGTGTGCCAAGTTTTTATTTTATTTTTATTTTTCGTTATTTTGAATGTGGGGAAAATGAGTTTGGTTAATGCTTCTGACTATTTCATTTGGTCACTTCAATTTTATTTCTTTCTTTGTGAGTTTGTGCTTGGGTGCTCAGGTGCATCTTGCATTGATAAAAAATGAGCTGACCTTTTTTTTCTTCTCCTTTATAGTTTGATGAGGGGGTCATACATATAATATTATGTCCTGAACCTGATGCCAACATGGTGTAGAGGCCATGTTGGCAATGGCCACGCAAAGAAATGCCACGTGGCTCCATTGAGAAGGAAAGAAGAAATATAACAACGTGGAAACCAATACCCCTTTTGACTCACAAATTGCAAGAAAATGAAAGAGAAGCCAGGTGATTAGAGAGAGGTACCTGCATACACATTGTTCTTGTTCTTCTCATTGAGATGCTACTGAAAAATGGCAACTGCATTTTCAAGTAAACTTTTCTGTTTCTTTTCTCTATCTTCCTAGTGATGTTTTGATATGCATACACGTAGCAATTATATGTCGATGGATATAAACCAATTGTTATAATGTTAATGTGTACATTATGCTGCCTAGAGTCTCTTTGGCTTTAACATTGTCCTAGACAAGATTTGTGTATGACAAATTCGACCTCAACTACCAAAAATGTGAAAAGTGGATTAGGGAAAACTTAGGAAACTTTTAGAGTTACACTCATACGATGGATTAACAAAGACCCCATGCAGCCTTGAATTTCAGAACTCAATAAAGTGAAAATTTTCCCAACCAAGGACCCCAAATATGAGGTCTTGTACAGTTTACTAACCAAGCTTCTTGGCATTGTCACTAAAAAGGGAGAAGATTTAGTAAGACAACAAACTAGAAGCGAAACTGGGGATAAAAGGTCTATGTAGTGCATATAGTGCAGCAGAGAGCTCAGTGAAAAATGCATCACAGGGAGATGAAATCTGGTGAATTATATATGCTAGACGACCATTTTTTTTTTTTTTGAATTTTTGAAAATTTTAAAGAGAAATAAGTTTTAATAAGGTTTCACACAAATGCATGTTAATTGCTGTGTCATTGCAAATAAAATGAGAGATAAAATCAGGATTTGGTACCTTCAATTCTTCTTTTTTGTAAAGGAAAAAACAGTAAGAGATAAGTTTTACATAAAAGTTGGAAGTTGGCAGAATGTACCGAGTTGAAGCTAGAAGCAACCGGTGCACTCATTCCTCGGAGCTTTACCTTGAGGAGCACCGGAGGACTAGAGATAGAAAAACAAATATATACAATAGCTTTTCAGTTCCTAACCTTACTTATCTTCTAACCGAGACGTATCTTCTCTATTTCTGTTTGACAAGTCACCTTGAAAAGAAAATGCAGAGGAGGAGTTGGAAGCTGCCATGGACAAGGAACAACTTGTCCATGAATGTTTCATGGGAAATGAAACATTCCTTTGATGAGGACAAGCCTTAATGGAGGAAGCACCTTTCGACTTATGCAGTTGACAGCTGCAGTTGCGATGGTATGGCCTCCGCTCGATCTCCATGTCCTGCATTGATAAGCATCCATCAAAAACACACCGAAGCATCATCTCTACAGCTCCACTGGCCATTCTCTCCTCCCTCTTACCCTTTTCTGCGTTCCCTGTGAGTGTGTGAATGGTGATTATATTGTTTGTTGGGGAGGGAACCCGGGGGAGAGAGAGAGAGAGAGAGAGAAAGTGAGGGGCTGTGAATGTGTGTTTTGAAATGCATTGAATGGATTCTGAAGCATTTATAAAGAGCAGGGGCGAGTTTACAGAGTGGGAATGTGGGTGGAATCAAGAGAGAGCAATTACCCAACAAAGCAATCGATTTTCCCAAGGAGGTTTCAGATTCTGGCTCTGGTGCCTTATTAAAGCTCAGAGAGAGGGAGAGAAGAGAAGAGAGTAGGTTGGCTTCACTTTGGCTTGTCCTGTTCAGCTTGGCTCTCAAATGGCTTCATTTGGCTTGGATTCTTCTATTTTGCTTGCTTTAAAACTCATATTAGAGTGGGGTTTTACTTTTAGCATAGGTTACTCCGGAGTATCTTTCCAACTACCTTGTAAGTTAAAGAAGGACTGCAAATTTGTGGTTCTTATTTCTAAGCAAAGAATCTGGTATAGTATGAGGTCACTTAATGACCCTCTTTGTCTCACTGAGCACTTTTTAAGACGTAACATTGTTTGTTAACAATGTTCTTTCTCCCTTGATCATGATGTTGGCGGTCATTTTTATATTGTATCATAGTTGGTCTTGTATTTCTTATTCTTGTCGTAGCACTTTTCGGTGCTGGAGTTCTTGGTGGAGTTCTTATGCATTGAAGTTAGAATAAACAAAGAGTTAATTGATGTCTCTGAGAGTAAGCCACATGGCCATGGCATGTATGTCTTCTTTTTTGTTGCTTTACATATGATTAATTATCAAATATAAACCTTCCTCTTGTAGTCTTTTGGAGAAACCTTTTCAGAAACCCTCCCCTCTTTCTTATAAAATTTTCTTGGAAAGAATTGCAAGTTTAACAAGTGTGAAGATGGGAATCGAAACAGACTGGCATTTTGAATTGGGGTCTCTTTTAATCACTTAGAATTTTCATGTATTACAGATTAATTTATGAAAAACAAAAAAACGTTCAATTCAGATGGTTGAGTCAATATTTTTTGTGGTATTTACAATATTATACAATGCCAATGGTGCCAGAAACTGGACTATTGTTCCTCAAGTCTAGGTAAAAATTAGACTGGTTTTGTTTCTTGACGCTTTTTCATTCTCCATTGTGTTTTCTGTTTTTCAAATAAAAACATAATCAAACATTTCAAAACATTTACATAACACTCAAAACTATTTTCACATTTATGTCATGTCGGAATACTATTTCAAACAATAACCAAAAATCACCCTATATATATATCATAAAATGGTTGTAGGTTTTTTTTTTTTTTGTCTGAGATTTTTATAATGTCTGAGTCTCCAAATAATGATTTAATACAATGCTAGTCATCACTTAATCCAAGAGTTTAAGCTTGGATTCAATTACATTATATCAACTATTAACTTTTGCCGTTTGTACTCTTTGTCAAACTTAACTCTCACACATACATTCACAGCATTGATCAGATGTTTGCTCACTGTGTCTCAGCTTGCATCTTTTAATTTGATCAAATCAGCACTAGTAGAAAGCAAACAAAATTATTGGTAAAATATATATTATATGATTAAATTTATTCTTTTTATTAACATAAACTTTCAAGATCACTAGTAATTTAACATAATATTAAAATGTTTACTTTTTCTTTCATATAATTTTTTTGGGATAACTAGTGATTTATCATTGATAAATACATTCTTTGGAAGCCAATGCTGTTGGCAGCATATGTCCCATTCTCCGATCAGGGTTTGTTTTCTAACTTAAACATTATAGAGGGAAATGGGGAAAATGGGATTCATTATCTCTATGTCATCATTTTCTCTGTTTGAGCAGCACATTGTATAGAAAGTTAATGATTTTAATATTGACTTTTTTTGGGGGGTGGTGGGTTCTGGTTACGTTATGCAGCCTGTTTATTGATGCTTTGCTTAGAAAAAATAAAGGCTATTTTGGATTCCAACTTTTTTTTTTTTTTTCTAATTGAATAGGAGAAAAAGGCTACAGGGGATTCCAACTTAATTAGTACAAAGCAAGTATTTCAGAATGGTTTCATTTGGAACTTTATTTATTTATTTATTTAAATTTTTGTGTATTTTAGGGGTTGCTTAAGGGCATTGACACAAATTTTAGATAGAATTCATTTTTGAAAATCGACTTGTAAAAGGATAATACCCAAGAGTTTATAATATTAAGATTGTACATTATGCACATACATATAGGTCACCCTTTCTCCTTGACTTGACCACGGAGTTGCATCAACATATTTTATCCCATACTCGATGAGCTTTATCTTATTTGATACTTGATATGGTGGCTAGGTCTGATATTAAATAATACAAACCTTGAGTGAAACTTACTCTTAAAAACTAGCTTGCAAGAAGAAAATATAGAAGAAATTATATACGTGTGGTTAAAACTTACCTTTTTTTTTTCCTAATTGAATGAGGGAAAAGGGTTACAAGGGAGAGTCTTTTCCATTCCTGATTCGAATGGAAAAGAGAATAGGGAACCCCATCGGAATGCTTCTAAAAACATAATTGGAAGCGGCCAATTTAGCTAAAGCATGTGCTCTAAAAGTTGGCACATCGGGAGATTTTCAAAGCACTCCAACTTTGAAAAAAAGATAAAGCTAAACTAATATTTGAAATACAATTAGCAAAATACCAAGAATGGAAAAGAGGCGGATTGTTCACAGCCAATACCACTAGAAGCGCATCACCTTCCAAAGATAGACATCCAAGACTCAAAGAGGCAGCTAAACGAATAGCTAAAAGAGCTGCAAAAGCTTTACCCTGCAAAACATTAGTGGAAGATAGTTTATGAGTAGCTGCCGCCAAGATGATCCCCATATCATTGCTAATCATTGCAGCAGCCACTGAAAAAGACCCCCTAATAGCAATATCAAAATTGGCTTTAAAACAACCCACTGCTGGGGGCATCCACAAAGAAGGAAGGGCTAGGTCTCTCCAAGCAAAAATGTGATGATTCAAATTTAAAGAAATCTGAATAATAGCTTTACTAGGAGAGGGCTGAATACCCTCATGAACCAACTGATTCTTAGCACGCCAAATGAAGTCCAAGGTAAGAGCTGCAAAAAGTTGAAATTTCCTAACTTCAAGTTTTGGAATACCAAGGGCTGCCATAGGAGATAAAATAGCTAACACCCAATGACTAGGGGTGTCAATATAGGCGGTTATTAACTGCCTGCCAACCATTAACCGTTATAACCGCCAACCGCCTAGCTTCTATAATCACTATAATCGCCTAATGATTAGCGGTTATATGGTTTACTAACCATAACCGCTAACCGCTTTTTATATGCTATATTTTTATAATTATAATTATAATAATATTTATACATATAACATAATCAATTAATCATTAATGATTAAATCACATTTTTGTTTTAGATAATTAAATCACAATTTGAGTATTAATATATTATCACTATAATTTATATAATTATAGTACATGATCAATTAATCATAAAATCATTTGATTATATAATAACAAATTATACACATATTCATAAGTCATAAGTTATAAGTATGCAAGTTCATACTAATACAACAATGAACAATTAAGTATCTAGAGACTTAGTTCTAATGTATGTTATAAACTTATAAATCTATATATGTTATAAATTATAATTATACATTATTAATATATGCAATTATGAATATTGAATAATATAAATATAAAAGATCAATACTTAATAATATGATTCAATACAATTCAAATACTTATTAAAGTTAATAATATTATTAATGTACAATGATAATGTGATTCATATAATTTCAAATTAATTAATTGACATTGGATTAAACAATGTGTTACTTATAACTACAATTGAAGTATTAATATATTATCATTATAATTTATATGATTGTATAATAATAAATTATACATATATAATATTTATATATGATATGTTTGTAACTTTGTAATAATATATGATATGTTATTTAATAATATTTGTATATATATGATATGTTAGCAATTAACAAGTAACATAAACTACATAAATAACATAATTATTAATTAGTTTGTCGTTACATATTAACTAGCTTTGTAAGTACTTATATCATACATTCTTATTCTAATATTTTGTAATTTAATATATATTAAGCAATTATGCATATTGTATATGTGTATATTTCAAAATTATGCATATTGCATATATGTTGTGTTTTTTTATTTTTTATTTTTAAAGTTAACCGGTTATGATTTAATATTTAATGATTTTTTTTAAAGTACAAGTAAATATAAATTTGGGGTCAAATTTTTTTATTTTTCAATATAGGCTCTTTTTATTGCAATTGGGACCAAAAAGACACTAAAAAAATACAAAAAACAAATGAGTTGTAAAAAATGTTACAATATTAATAAAAGCAACAAAAAAAAAACCCAAAAAAGCCTCATTTAAAAAAAAGGGTTAACGGACAGTTACCTATTGCACTAACCACTAACCGGCTGTTAGTGAAATTTATTAACCACTAAAGCGGTTGTAGTTAGCGGTTATTGCCACTAACCGTTAACCGTAACCGCATTGATACCCTTAAGCACGACTATAGAGAGCTCATTTATAATTTACGCACATGCATTTTGCTCCGGAAACATCATAGAAATTAATATGCATTTGGTGTGAGCTTTCATGGAGTTATTTAATTTTCTCTCCGGGAAGGAAGGAAGATGACTTTGGAGTTTGGACGACTATTGTCAACGATCTACTCCAAATTAAAAAGAGAGAAAAAGAAAAAAGTAAGCAGAAAAGTTGAAGTTATCACGACAATGCCATTGTGATCGACTAATTAACCTCTATCATTGCAAAAGGACGAGGAATTGGTGGATGGAAGGCCTAAGAGATTTGATAGGCTAATGATATTCAAGGAAAGGCAATGATCAGAGGTTTCACATAATGCTTAAGGAAATGGAGCACCACCTCTTGATGACTAAAATATTAGAGTAGTGATAGAGATTATGCTGGTGTGAATGAAGAGTACTACGTTAGCCCAATTTTAATATTAAAATATTATGTAATTATTATTATTTTAATAATATTTTAACATTAAAAAATATTAAAATCAAAGCTTGATCTCTATCACTGCTCCCAATATTAATATTATTGTGGGAGTGTTTTTTGTCACAATGCCATTGTGATCGACTAATTATTAATTAACCTCTATCATTGCAAAAGGACGAGGAATTGGTGGATGGAAGGCCTAAGAAATTTGACGGGCTAATGATATTAAAGGAAAGGCAATGAGCAGAGTTTTCATATAATGCTTAAGGAAATGGAGCACCACCTCTCGATGACTTCAATATTAATGTTACTGCGGGAGTGTTTTTTGTCACTAGATGTTTTATTAATTAACCTCTATCATTGCAAAAGGACGAGGAATTGGTGGATGGAAGGCCTAAGAAATTTGACAGGCTAATGATATTAAAGGAAAGACAATGAGCAGAGGTTTCACATAATGCTTAAGGAAATGGGGCACCACCTCTTGATGACTTCAATATTAATGTTATTGCGGGAGTGTTTTTTGTCACTAGATGTTGTCTTCAGATCTAGTGACCATGCATATGCATGCTCACTTCTCCGAAAGATTTGAAAGGGAAAAAGAAAAGTTAAAGCTATTTCATTTCAGTCGACAAAAAATGAAAAAAAGGGGGAGCAAGGGGTCTATCCTCTGACCCCAAAACATTTGAAAAGAAAAAGGAAAAAAAAAAGTTTGGGATGTTTTCGTTATTTTCTTTTTCAATGGTAGTTTCACCGATGGTTCGGGCCATAAATGAACAAGTCCATTTGAAAACCCACTTGATATATAACCGCTCGTATATTAACTCAACTCAAATTCAGTTCGTTTAATAAATAAGTTAGCTGATCATGAATATAAAATTAGGCTCGATTATTAAATGAGTTATATTCGTATAAACTCGGTTGACTCGTGTAAGCTTGTATAACTTCATTTTTATTATTTTTTTATTTTAATTTCGTAATTAGAATATCTTAAATAAAGAAATTTTTTTTTTTGTATATATGACTAATTAAATATATTTTTTATTTTTTAATTGTGTTCATTATGTTAGATTTTCAGTCTCTTTTTTCCTTTCCTATTTCTTCAGTGCGCACTTCTTAATTTAATTTAATTGTTTGATAAATTGCTTTTATTTATCGTGGATCGATGTTCTATTCTCTTTTTTTTTTTTTTTAATAATATTAACATAATTTTTTTAAAAATGCCAATTTAAAATAGCTGCAATATTTTTGAGTTATAACATTGAGTGATTAATTGGTCATAGGAAATAACATTACTTTTATTAGCTGAAAGAACATTAAATACAATTAGCATACCATAATTAATTCTTTTTATATATCAAACTTTAAAATTGGCTAAATAATTTTGTATTTTTTATGGTGGGTAACACACATGTCGTTAAATGATTTAATCTAACATGACATATTAACGGATATTGTATAGTTAGAAGTAAGGATCTTTTTTCTTTTTTCTTTTCTTACCATTAAGAGTTCTCAACAAATTTCTATATGACATAGACCTAATTACAATGAATCATATGGGCATATATATGGACCAACTTTGATTTATTATAGAATTTCTTAGGTATTATTGCACATATATATCACAAACACCAAAGAAGCAGTCCAATCAAGTGTTATTTTAATCAATCTACGCAGGTTTAAAGTTGTTGTCGCCAGTGTCAGCAGTTATGAAAGAGGCCTAGGCAGCATTGACTCTAGCTTCGCTCTCTTTCAACAATCCAACACCATTTCCATTCGAACCCATTTTTGTCTCCGCTTCCTCTCTAAACTTCTTGTAGATGTCACCTTTGTAAAACCTACTAGTTCGGAGCACCAAAACAATTGAAGCAAGGAAACCGAACAACGTTGCTGCCGTGATGATGATAAAAGCCATCGCATGCATGTCGCCCTTTCTCCTTCCGAGTGATACCCATTGCTTCGATTTGCTTTGCCGCCTCCTTGTCATACAAACGACCGGTGACTCTCACGTTGAGAATGTATGACCCGACCGGGCTTGCCACGGAGCCAAGATTGTACAAGGTGGAGTAATACTTGAGGCCAAAGATCTCAGAGATGATCGCGAAAGCCAACGACCATTGTGCTCCAAAGCAAAATCCAATGATGACCGAAGCGAAGTAGAGAGAATTTGGGACAGCAAAGGCGATCAAGATGTGTCCAATGGAACAGAAGAGGAGGACCAAAGTAAGCATTAATGGACGTGAGAAATTTGTATTTGACGAGGAAGATTTCGGAAGCGAAACCCGACAGAGCTCGTCCGAGATAGTTCCAAATGCTCACAAGCGACACAAAGGTGGTGATCTTGTTGGTCGAATAGCCTTGTGATTTACCTGTAAAATATAAAATATAAATAAGATGATTAAATTTTTATATTTTTTATTAGTTTAAAATTTTTAAATAAATAATTATTTAACATGAAATATCTTGACTTGTTTGACGGATCACTGTGTACTAGGCTATCAATACAGTTTTTTTTTTTATCGGTGATTCATCGCTATGCGTTGACGAAACGCGGTGATGGCTGCATTTTTACTATGCACGATTAGCTTTTTTTTATCGGTTCGATGTACAGTGATGAACTCTTTATTAATTTTTTTTTAGGGTGTAATGTTTGTTTTCATGTACAAAGAGAAAACTAAAAACAAAACAAAAAGACATATAGAAATAAGTAATATAGTAAGATATAATTGCCTAACACTCAATTGATATTGATATATATATATATATAACAAATTTGGGAGTTTTATAGCAGCTCTAATAGAAGTAGGCAAAATAGTTACCGAAAAAGTATAATATTTTACTTTAAGCTACTCATTTTTAATACACAATTCAACATATTATCTATTTTACTATTTATTTTCTTTAAATATTATTTTGTGTGGAAATGAGCCAAAAGAAAGAGGATGAGAGAGAGTAAAAGGAAGAAAAGGAGACAAAAAAAATAAACAAAATTCACAACATAGATTCAACAAAGACTTAACTTCCTTCCTACATGTCATATAAAAAATAAAAATAAAAATTAAAGTTTAATATTTTGAATTTAATTTTGTTATTTTTTAATGACACGTATAAAAAAGTTGGATCTTTGTTAGGTCTATGTTGTGACTATATTACATCTCATAGGTTAATCAACTTATTTACTATTTATATTAGAAGAAAAAACTGCAAAATAGCTATTTTGTCGGAGAGGAAAAAAAAAGTTTAATAATATTCAAATCTAACTATTATCTCTTGGAGATTCGAGAAGGAAAAAAAAAAAAACAGAAAAGTTTTTTGTCTTCCTTGATTTTTGCAATAGAATGCACTTTAAACAATTAACCTTTCAGAATAAATAGTAATTGGAAATTACCGATCTGCCCCAAGTTGTCAATTGCTGTCAATGTCCCACCGAGACCTAAAGTTACGGCGACGAACAAAATGAACATGTCGATGCTGAAAAGTGCTTGAAAGATGGTGTAGTCTTCACCTCTGTCAGGAGGGTTGAATATGTTGCTCATGCAAGAATCTGGCTTCCGCTTACTGTTGAAGCTTCTGCAGGTGACGGCAATGGCTGCTCCATTAATACTGATGAATTTTCAGTTACTACTTTCACATCATTTAATTTTAGGGCCTGCTCTTTGCTTTTCAAAAGCTTGAGCTCTTCTCTTATAACAATGGCAACCGGGAGAAACAGAAAGACAAGAACAATAGAAGCACTTCCGATATATGCAATCCTGGCAAAATGGAGCCGGTTTTGTATGATAATCAAAACCATGAGAAAACCGGCGAGGCCGAGGGAGATGTAAAGAAATCTGTAAAAATGTTGAGCTCGTTCGATTGCCGGACAATTTTCATTATCCGAACCGTTCGGAGAAACACAAAGGAAACCACCGCCGGAACCCAAGCAATTAGCAAAATCAGAGCAGTCGAGTTATTCCCATAGAGAGCGTGGTAGAGTTGCGTCATAATTGCGCCACTTAGACCCACAAGTCCTTTCAAAAGTCCGATGACGCTACCTCGGCTTTCCGGGAAGTTCTTGACGCACGTGACGAGAGCGCCAGTGTTCGCGAACGCCTGCGAGTTGGCGCCGATGAATATGTACATACACATTTGCCACACCCGGGGTTCGGCAATACGGCCAGTGACGGAGAGCCATATCATCAGGTAGCCGAACAGGTTCATGATCGAGCCGATTAATAAAACCACCCACGGCGGCGTTATCTCGTTGATAAGCCCAGAGAAGATTCCGAGGCTGCTGCCCATGTCCTTGAAGAAACTCAGCAAGTTGAGTGTCGTTTGGTCATAGCCTAAGGATGTTTTGATGTCGTTTGAGTATAGGCCGAATATGTATGTTGAACCGGAGACTGACATGATTAACAAGGACGCGAAGAACATGAACCATCGGCCTAGAATCACTTGCAAGCCGGAACTCTTCAGGCCTCTCCAACAGCCGCTATCGCCGCCAAACTCGGTCCTGACATCTTGTTTGTGTGAGGAGGGGGATTTTTTTTCTTTTTCTTTTAGAAGTTCATGCAAATATATATTCTATGTGCAAAAGTAAAAGGGATATTTAGTTAAAGGGAGTTGGAGATTTGGGAAATGAGAAATAATTGAGTTTCAAAATAGATTGGGAATTAAGTTGACTTGCAGTCATATAGGAGGTAGGAATGGATGGTGGGGTTTCTAAGAAGGTAAGAATGAATATAGTGGTGGGCCGTAGCAACCTTGAAAGAAATGTGCAGCTATTATGACATATTTGAAAAGGAAGTTGTTAAACTTTAAATTTGAAGAAACTAAGGGGACAATGGGGTGTAGCCTTTGAGGTGGCGCAACCTGTTGTCTGTCAAGGCCATTAGGGAGAACTTGGAGTTTGCTGGATAGATGTGGTTGGCAAGATTGAACTCATGATTTTCTTTTGAACATACGTTTTCTCTAGCATAACCTAATGGAGAAGGAGCAGTTTTTCTAGACTCTAGAGTCTGAGAAAGGAACATGTGTACTCAGGTATGGCTGACGAACTAATAGCGATGTGGGATGATCTATCATTGGCGAGAGGAGAAGATGAGGAGGTTCCAATTTAGAAAGTGGAGTTGAAAGGAATTGTTACACGAGGTCAAGCGTGTGTTGTAGGCAAATTGATCACAGATCGGCTGGTGAGTAAGGAGACGATTAGATATGAGCTCATGAAATGGTGGAAACCAATGGCCAATCTGACTTTCAAGGTATTGGTTGAAAACTAGGGGTGTCAATGCAAGCTAAAACCCTAAATTAACCGCCCACCAACCGCTAACTCGTTATAACCGCCTAACCGCCTAACTGTTATAACTGCTAACCATAACCGCTAACAGTTAACCACTTTTTATATACTATATTTTTATAATTATAATTATAATAATATTTATACATATAACATAATCAATTGATCATTAATAATTAAATCACATTTTTGTTTTAGATAATTAAATCACAATTTGAGTATTAATATTATCACTATAATTTATATGATTATATTACATGATCAATTAATCATAAAATCATTTGATTATATAATAACAAATTATACATACATATTCATAAGTCATAAGTTATAAGTATGCAAGTTCATATTAATATAACAATGAATAATTAAGTATCTAGATACTTAGTTCCAATGTATGTTATTAACTATAACATAAACTACATAAGTTACATAATTATTAATTAGTTTGTAGATATATATTAACTAGCTTTGTAAGTACTTATATCATACATTCTTATTATAATATTTTATAATTTAGTATATATTAAGTAATTATAAATATATGCAATTATGCATATTGAATAATATAAATGTATAAGATCAATACTTAATCATATGATTCAATGACAATTCAAATATTTTATTCAAGTTAATTATATTATTAATGTACAATAATAATGTGATTCGTATAATATTAAATTAAGTAATTAATATTGTATTCATTAAACAATATATTACTTATAACCACAATTGAATCAAAGCATTATTAGAAACTATATACTTATAAAACATATATATCACATTATCTTAGATTCTTAGATCTAAATAATTTTATTATATTAATATGAATTGTGATTTGTGAAATAATATAATCATATAATTTAAGTATAAGTGTATGACCATTAGATCACTAAGAATTTAGAACTTAGAAGTTTGAGCTTTAGCATTAGATAATAAGTTCAATTAAAAAAAGTTTATAAGTAAATATGATAATAATTTCATAAGGAGTGAGATCATTTATAAACTTACTCATCTTAGTATCATAGTATAAGTATATGACCATGAGATCTTTAGGAATTTAGGACTTAGGAGTTTGAGCATTACCATTAGATAATAAGTTCAATTAAAAAAAACCGATTATAAGTAAATATGACCATAATTTATATGTTTTGTTTGAACTTCTTTTATATGTTGTGTTGAACTTTTTTTTTATGTTGTGTTGAATTTTTTTATATGTTGTGTTTTTATTTTTATTTTTTAAGTTAATCGGTTATGATTTAATATTTAAGGATTTTTTTTTTTAAAGTACAAGTAAATATATATTTGGGGTCAAATATTTTTTATTTTTCAATATGAACTATTTTTATAGCAATTGGGACCAAAAAAACACTTAAAATACAAAAAAAAAAACAAATTAGTGTAAAAAATGCTACAGTAGTAATAAAAGCTCAATTTTGAAAAAGCGATTAGTGGGCAATTACCTATTTTACTAACCGCTAACTGGTGGTTAACTACTAACCACTAACCGCTTACCGTTAAGCAGTTAGTGAAATCTACTAACCCCTAAGGCGGTTACGGTTAGCGGTTTGCATTGACACCCGTAACCTAATCAAAAATAGGCTTAGTGAAGAAAGCCAGAAAAGAGAGGGGCCAAGGAGAGTATCTCCAAAGAATTTTGGCCTAGTGACACTCCAAGCAAATGTGAGAAAGAATCTCCAAGGAAACTTTAAAAAAAGGTCACAAGTCACACAACCATGCCTCATGATCATCCGAGACTACAAAACTTACCTAGTATAAAGACAAATATGTACGAGTCACATCACAAATGAGCCCTACAATGATATGCCACTTGTTGTCATTGCGAAGGAAACAAGAAATACTGTAATTACGTGTGGAGACCTGTTCCTCTTTCCATTTGACTGAAAATTGTAGGAATATGAAGAGAGAACCGAGGTGGTTCTACAGAGTGAGAGAGAGAGAGGTTCCTGCATATACCTTGTTCTTGTTCTTCTCATTGAGAAGTTATTGACAAATGGCAACCCCTTTTTCTAGTTAAATTTTTATTTATTTATTTATTATTATTTTTTATTATAAATGAACACATTCATATATATTGATATAACCCCATTTATTTAATTAGGGAAAAAAGTAGTAGAAAACAATTTATACATAAAACTTGGCAGAATGTACAGGTTTGAAGGTAGAAGAAGAAACGGGTGTTCTCATTTCTCAGAGCATTGTCTTGAGTAACAGAGAAACAGAGATATAAAATAACTTCTCAGTTCCTAACCATGTCAAGCCTCTGGAGAAATTTGCCATCTTCTCTATTTCTGCTTGACAAGTCAACGAGAAGAGAAGGTAATTGAGAGGAGGATTTGGAAGCTGATATGGACAAGGAACAACAATCTGTCCAAGAATGTTTATTGGGGAATGAAATATTATTCCTTTGATGATGAGAAGAACAAGCATTAATGGAGTAAACATGTTTCAACGTATGCAGAGCGCAGCTGCAGTTGCGGTGATATGGCCTCCGCTCGATCTCCATGTCGTGCATTGATAAGCTTCCTTCATAGACACACCGAAGCATCATGTTGGCTGCTCCAGCGGCCATCCTCTCTCTCTCTCTCTTCTCTTCTTTTGAAAAATATTCTCTCTCAGTGTTTGAAACTTTTGCATGCTTTCTGTAGCTTGCGTTTATATATATAGAGCATATTGCATGGGGGGATGGAGTACGTTGAACTCGAGAGAAAAGGTAGGTAGCTACACAGCCTACACGACTCAAACAAACATTTTCCTTGAATTTTCCACAGAGAGAGAGTAGGAATTGTTTGGCTTGACTTTTGTATGTGTTGTAGTAGTGGGGTTTTAGGTTTCTAGCATAGAATACTCCGAAAATGTTTATAAACCTAACTTGTTAAAGGATTTAACGATATCCTTTTTGTTGTTATGTGTGTTCAGATGACTCTTTCTAATTATGCAAATATATGCATTTTTGTTCAGATTCAAATTCATTCTGTAGAAATTTTAAATTATAAAGATGCAGGTTGCGGAAATAGGGTCAAAATGATCTATGAATTATATCCTCAGTTTTTGAAACAAGGTGGAATAGTAAATAAATATAATTGGTGAAGTTTTATAGAGTACCCTCTTTTACGTTGGGAAGATAATTAATCCCAAGAAAATCAATAAATTATAAAAGAGCTTAGAAGTGTTAAGTTTTATATTGATTCCTTATTAGGTGTGATTGAATTTTACAAACGATTTTAGAGTTGCAACAAACACTTATATATATATATATATGTTGAGTATCCGTTGGAGTTTCTATTTTGATATCAGATGAATTAGGTAAAGTTGATAGAATTGGAATGCCTTGGCTGAATTTGAAAGCTGATTTAGAAGGTCACGTACAATTTTATATTCGAAGAAAAAATTTCAATTGATTCAATATTTATTAGGTTAAAACTTGCTGTCACGAGGTCCGAAGTATATTTATGTGAATTAATGTTAAAGTATTGAAACTTTTGCATGCTTTCCTGACGCATTTATACGGAGCAGCAAATCATAATGAGTTGTAGTTAGCGGTGGGGAGAAATCTAGAAGATGAGGTGTTTGTGGTAATGCTTCAGCGTAGAATTCAAGAATTTTGTGGAGGTTTACCAAACTTTTACATGTAGGTTGGGTGACCCTTCGGATGCAAATTAAGATCTTGGTTTAACTGTAATCGTTTAATGCAAGAAGAAAACCCTACTAATTTTTATTTAGGTAACGTTTGATAGATAGGAATAGGTTGAATGATTACTATTCTTTGTGTTGTTACCAAAATGATTTTATCGATCTACTTCAGGTTCTATTTAGTCTATTTGATTGGCAACCTATATAATAAGACCATCTTTTGGTTGGTACAGTAGAAACACATCTCCTACAAGGAGATTATTATATATATTAATTTTTTTTTTTTTTTTGTTAAACTACAACTTTTAGGTAATTAAAATAAAGATAATTACTGAGTCTTTGAGGCAAGAAAATAGAGATTATTATGGTCCACAATCCGAGTTTCTGAGGCAAGAAAATATCGACCACATTAACTTTTAGTTATTTCTATCGGGCAAGTAATTTTTAGGAATTGATATGAATTAATTTTCAGCAATTTGTTGTTTGAATTGTTAGCAATTCGAATATTAAATATAAAAGAATTTAAATTGTACGGAACTTGGACACATGACGGAATAGGAGGATGGGTCGAGACTTGCTCAAACAAGTAGGCCCCCTATTAGGATTCTCTCATATTCGTTGATCAAATTGCTAGCATTAGTTATCTAGACTACAAGATTATTAGGATATCAATTCACCTTGTAGACTATTATTATTATTATTTTCTTTTGTACTAGTAATAAAATTAGAACTATACATACAAATGCGGATGCAATTATATATTGACAATAGCTGCATATGTATTACGTTGTTATCAGTACTCATCATGTGGCCGGTTATTGAATACGGTTATTAGCCACTATATATCTCCATATCAAATTACTAGACATTTAGACCTATTTCATTTTGTTGGCTTTCTTTAGACCTCTATAAGGGTTTATTTTAAACGATTTTGAAAATGTTACGTGCCTTTTTAACTATTTTTGGCCTCCTTTTTTTAAAAAGTTCTAGTGTTTTAGATGAAATTCATATCTTATTTCACATTCTAACTTAAAAATAACAAAGAAAATAAAAGTAATCCATGTGTGAGAAGTGAGATCAAGGAGAGAAAAACAACATAAATTAAACCCTATACCAAAAATTCAATACGTCGCTTTGATGAATGGATACATGCCGCATCCATTTACATTAAAATTACAATTCGCATTGCATATGTCGTTAATGATTTTGCTAATGTCACGTACATCCGTGACATCCGCATGTAATTAAGTGGATAGAAGCTAGTAACAATGTGTAGTTAATAACCGTCCACTTATACCGTTGTAAATAAGATTCTTTGCCGACTTGGGTTTGATATCAATGTATATACATCATAATATAATCGAATTAAAAAAAAAATACCGATTTCACTGTCACGTCCATTCTGTCCTTCCCCACCGTCCCATGTGGCCAGCTTCGCAAAAGTACCATGATAGAGGAGTTCTTTGTTGATAATAATATATATATAAAGTCCTTTGTATATATTATTTAATTAAGAAGACAGCTAGATTGAGAATCAACAAACGTCTCTTTTTCTTTGTATCTTTTTTTTTATTTCAACTTAGTTTATTTATTCTTTTTCCCTTGCCGACCACAGAGAAAAAGGGACCGACCACACATGCCAATGGATCAGATCCAGCAAGGCAGCAAGTATATATGCGCAAGCCATTTAATTTGAGGAATACATTCTTGTGAAGGACTGATTATACAATTATGGGCCCATTATTATGGATTTGTGTATCGAGTTTGAGTTGTGTCAATATATGGGTATAAGGTTATATAGATTATTTAATTTTTTTAATTAAATGGGTCAAACTTTTTAATCCCAATTTACTAATTTCATGTTGAATTTATGGTCACGTCTAAAATTGTTGACCCTAAGTGTCACGTGTCTAGTTCAAGTTGTATTGAGGCATATGTAAAAGACTATATAGATTATCAATCTTAACTTACTAATTTCGTGTTACGTTTATGTCAATTTATGGGTCGTATCAAAAAGTGCTAGAAAAGCTTAAGTGTAAGCATTAGAAAAGCTCATCCGATCCTAATCATTTGAAAACATATAATTAACTTGAAACACTTGGCTGTGGAAAAGATCAAGATGAAAGTTTGATTAATTTTCGAAATTTTTCAGTGGGAGATCAAGATTAGCAATTGATCAAGGGAACGTAATCCAGGGTCAGGAATCCATAATTACAGAATTTAAAAGCTGGGTTCGCCATTTTTTGAACTAATGAAGGATTTAACAAACATAAGTTGAAATTGGATTCAAAACAAAACATATCCGCTAAAGACAAATGTAAGCTTGATGCTCAGTTTCTTCCCAAATGAAATGAAAATGAAGCCCAAAGATTCTTAAAATTTTCTTGACACAATATATAAGAAGGGATTAATATATATATATATATATATATATATATATATATACACACACACATATATGTGTTGCTGCTGCATCTTATTTACACAATAACCCATTTTGATTATAGGGTCTATAAACCCAAACTGGCATCGATCGATCAAAAACGTTTACAACCACACAAAAACCAACATAGTATTACAGGAATCAGTGGTCACAAATCTTAATTATCCGCCCGCCCAACAAATTATTCAAAATATATGAATTAATTGTTAAAGAAAAAAAAAAGTTCAAATCTTGAATAATGAAACATACTCTTCCTCCTCATCACAAAAACCCAAGTGAGGCGGCCGCCCCACCGCACCCCCAACCACAGCCGGCGAAGAAGACGGCGACGAGTGGTTAGAAGCCGCAGCCGCCGCATACAGCGCCAAGGAGCCCTCGCTCCACGATCGCCTTATCGGATATGATATGTTCTTTTTGCACCTGGCTGGCAATGCATGGGGGCTAGCTTTACCCGACTTATTGTGGAGTGCACAGCCGCAGTTGCGGTGGTAAGGGCGGCGCTCGATCCCGGTGTCACAGCCGGAAATACAGCCCTCGTAGACACATCTGAATAGCCCGTCGGCAGCTCCGCTGGCCATATATATCCCGATCGGTAGTGCCGTGCCGGCTTAATTCTCTGAATGTTCAGAGTAGTCTTTGAGGCCAAGGGAGAATGGTGGGGATTTATAGAAGTAGTTATATGTCGTTACGTATATGTGCTGCAAAGTTTAAGGAGGTGGGGTCAAACGTTTGTTAGCAACAAAGCGGCATATGCGGCATTTACGCGTTGGAGAAGCCGTAGCCTGCGCATTGGTCGACCACAAAATGATGTCATAGTCAATATAATAGACCTGGTAAAACATATTTCATTACAATTTAATTTGCAAATGATGCTAATTGGCCTTTCTCAGTCTCATGTGCATGCATGAGAGAGAAACAGAGACAGAGAGACAGAGAGAGCGCTAAGAGTTAGGAGAGAAAAAAGTATGGAGTTACCAACACGATTCTCGTAGCCTCATAGGTTGCCCCTAAAACAAACATTTTTTGACTAAATTTTTTTGCATAAAATGGTGAAAATATTCTTGAAATTATCGGATGGGAGTTAACTTCTTTTACTTTGTTCAATGTTTAGTGGGAAATGAGGGCATTCACAAGAAAATTATGGACTAGGATCGATTCCCTAATTAAGCTAGTGGAATCCTCGAGAATTTGAGTAGGGAATATAAAAAAGTTCGGAGGTTTCAATGTATAACATCTTTGACTTCATATTGAAATCTATATAAAAGGGATGATTTATAAAGATACTTATGGATATTAAGTTTCTTATTTCTTATTTAATTACTAGGCAAAATTGAACTTTATTATAAATTATTATAGAGAAGCTCAAAATTGATAATGACTTTTTAAAAAAAAAACATTAATCACGTTTATGCTATTTTCATTTAATTAGAGTGATAGCACAAATGTGGCTAATACTTATTTTTAGGTCGTTACAAATAGTATCAAAGTTATTAGTAATATCATGTAATACTTGAGCACTGCATGATGTAATCCTAACGAGGATGTTTAAGGTGAATTATAAAGACAATTAAAATGGATAGTTTATAAAGGCACTCATAAGTGCAAAACTGCACGTTGATTTCTAACTATGTAAAATTATTTTTATAAATGATTCATAGAAGCTCCAAATTTATTAATCATTTTGGAGTGATAATGCATATGACTAGTGTTTTTCTCTGAATCGTTACACTATGTCCAAATAGTTGGACCAATTGCACTCACCTATCTCATTAGTTGCCCAAATTCCTTGGAACTCAAGTGGGAATTGTCAGGATTTAGAAAATTAGAAGGAATGTAATATATAGTGTGCGAGGACAAATTACTCTTGGCTTATGATCCGTGAAGAAATGATTCACAGGTCTTGCAATTATCGGAAGGTACCATGGGATTGTGGAAGTTTTTGGGAGAAGATTGTTATAGGAAACATAAATGAATTGAGTAATGTTAAATACTACACCATATCCCATCCTCATTTCATTAGAATGATATAAAATACAACAAAACAAAATCTATAACATAAAATAAATCATCTCCATTATTTCACTTTAAATTAATTAAAGAGGATCCTATATATTTTATACGTGTTAAGTTTACATATCTACTTTAACTAATTTATTGAGTTATATTTGTTTCTTACTGCGAGATTAAGTTACGAACCCTTTGTTAAAAGGTTATATTAATATATAGTATTTGTAGTTTGATGGAAAAATTGCAAGTAGAGTTGTTAGGTTATTTGTTAGGTATATATGTAGTCTTTCTCTCCATGTGCACATCCCTCTACCTCTCATCGATTGAGCAAAATCTCTCGATCAGCTTAATTTCCCTCATAATTATTGTTATAATTAATTAATCCGCAGCCTCCAAGTGTCAAATTATGGTGCTATATATAGCCTATAGGCTAGTAGCCTACCCAACTATACTAATTAATTAATCTCATGTCCAATATCCTCTGACTCTGTCACTAACTTCATCAGTAACCCACCACCCGCAGCCTGACAGCAAATTATGTTGCATGCATGCTGTCATCCTTTGGCGCCATGCAAAGAAATTAAGGTACATAATATAATATGAAGAAATAGTTTATCCAACACCATGTTCTTGGTCAATGGAGTCTGCAACGAGGAGGAAAACAAATGCAGATGACCTGACCTTGTAGGGTGTGACGATGGACACTCTGATCGATGCTTAAATTAAGCTTTGCTTAGTGAGAAAAAGAAAGAAATTTAATTAGAAAGCTGTTTGAAAAGAGAACGATGCATACCCTTGTACGTGAAGGAACCCTTCCTTTTGTTATGCACATATACCTTTGCTCTTTGGTGCATGTCTACCAGATTCCATACCAACTACACCTAAATTGGATTGAGTATTGAAAAGAGGGAAGAACATTGCAGTGACTTAATGAACTTTAATTGCTTTCGTTACTCAATGCCTCAAGGATTTATAGCGATCATTACTAAAAAAAAAAAAAGGAAGGGAGTTTACTGATTTATATGATCACGACACCTTTTTCCAGTGCTACGTACATTCATAAGATTTGTTAAATCATTATATACATATATATAACATTATCTCATGCGTAGATTCAAACTTTCTTTTTAAACAAGTGAGACTACTTAATACGCGACATGCATGTTCAACTTAAATTCTCTTAAACAAAAATCTAAGGAGTTGATAATGAGAGAGATAGGAGCTAATATTGCTAGAGTTATATTTGTTGATTTTAGGGGGTGATTAATAGGCTATTAATAGGCTTACTACAAAAAGCACTATTTGAGATCCTCTAGCTTTCAAGGCTCCAGTACACTGACCTATGACACTCATTAGGATTGATATTCCTTATGTTATTAGGTTGTTCAAACATTTGGAAAGCCTAAGAGATGAGAGTTGTATGACCTACATGCCCCAACATGTGAGTTATGCATCTTAGAACTGCCTAGAAGAAGTGGGTTATGTAACCTTCTCTCTTAGGCTGCTCAATTTTTATGTTATTCGAGCAACCTAATAATAGGGTTGAAAAAGTGGGCGATTAATAGCCGTCTGCTAACCGCTAACTACATATACACACACATGAAACAATATTGTTTTTGGCTTTAATTAAAATTTTAAATATATATAAAAATGTATAAAAATCTATAAACAATCTTGTATGTAGTATGATATTATTCATATTATCATATAAATGACATCATTTTGGTTTTTTATTTGTTTATAATTTTTCTTTTAAAAATCAGTTATTAGAGTTACTAACCGCTAATTGCAGGTTAACCGCCGCCTAGGTGGTTAGTGGATTTTACTAACTACCTAGGTAGTTACAATTAGCATTTTTATTTTTAGCTAATAACCACTAATCATAACCATTTTCACCCTACCTAATAATAAGAGATCCTTGCAATTTTTATAATTTAGACCGTTTATTCAAAATGAATGGTCCGTTTTTAACATGTAAGCCTTAAAAAAATTAAAAATAAATAAAAGAAAAATAAGTTAATTAGGGTGATCTGATAACTGAGTAATGTTATAAATCCCTCTTGTGTTTCTTTTGAGTTCCTCCAAGAAATGACTAAAAAATGATGCGACTATTAAAATTATCATTAGGCTTATGATTGATTGTTATTGAATTTTAATCACATCATTCTTAGAGAAACTCAAGAGGGACACAAGAGAAACTTTTAAAATTACTCCCGATTACCCACTACTGTTTTACCCGTTCAACCCGGCCTGTAAAACTGCACACAACACCAGCTAATACATGAAATTCAATGGGCCCAAGTCCAATTTGGCCTGTAGTTAAGAAATGGGCCAAATCCAGCTTATGCTTCTTCTTTTTAACCTAGTTTGAAGAAATATTGACTCAACCTGAAAGGCCCATTTAATGATTGATTGGACTCGACTAGATTCTTAGACCTTGTCGTACAAAACAAGAAAGCTAGAGCTGAGAGATCATTCTAATAGCAATTGTTTTCCTTTAAATTGGTTTTTAACTTTAATTTAAGTTGAAGAAATTTTCTGAACTTAATTTATTAAATTGCCATTAATAGATATAATTTTTACTTGCATTTTTAATAGAGAATTTAATTTCGTATCCATTTTGTATTTATATCAGTTTAATAAATTGTGTTAAATTAACAAATTTTGTCATTTTAATCACTTAATTAAACAAATATATAAGGACATTAGGAAATATATTTGCCAATGTAAGATTATTGTGAGCCCAACTTAACTAAGTATAAACATATGATCAAAGCTCGGCTCAAACTTTAAGCGCTGCCTGAGTCTAGACCAAGTTAAAAACATGCATGTGATTGATTCGAGCCAATTCTAAAAATTCGCTATTCAGCTCGACTCAACTTGATTACACCCTTAACTGTGAACTTGATGTAAATTTTTTTTTTAAAAAAATAAATACAGCATTTTTTATATAATGATTAAATGTATAATTATCATGGGCTGTAAGAAGGAGGGACACGAAATAAGACCACAAAAACAAGCATAAAGATTGATCGCATCGGATATTCCCACTCAGCTTGGGGCTAATCAAGTAGACCCACTTAATCCAACGGTCCCGATCTAACAGAGTGACACCGCAATGTTATCAAGTAGACCTCACTTAATCCAACGGTACAGATCTAACTGCACGCGTGACGCGTGCAGGTGCCAAAGGCAATCGGCCCTTTGAGAGGGGCTCCTTTGGGAGTGCCATGTTCTAAGCGGCTCCGAATCCAATCACAGTGCAATATCTCTGAAGCCATGGCTGGAGGTAGAAGAAGAAACACCACCACCCACGACCACAGCAACAATAGTAGCGGCAGCAAGAGCAGAAGAAGAAGAGGAGGAGGAGGAGGAGGAGGTGTCAAAGCGGCTCTTTTTGTTGAGGGTGGTTTCTTATCTGATTGGCAACGAAATCCCTCGTCTGCTAGCACTTCTCGAGGTCCTTCCCCCTCTCTATCTCTTTCAAATAATTTGTCTTTGTTTTAACTTCTGTGATATATTGGCTGAAAGCTGGTGTTTGGTTGCTGGGAAAACAAAGGGAAATAATAAATTTTGTGAAAAAAAAACCCAACCATTTCATTTATTTTTGAGGTAAAAATGAAGAATTTGGCTCGATTTGGGTATATGGTTCAATGGCTTGAACTGGGTGGTGATGGGTATTATGAGCGTCTTTTTTTTTTTTCCTGCAATTTCTGAGGGACCAAACTTGGGGCAGGAGGAGGCGCGCCTGTAATTACATGTGTTTATATTTCTCGGTTCTTGCATTATTATTTTTTTTCTAAAAAAACTCTGGTGTTGAATTTGCAGGAACAAACGCTAATCCGAATGACAAATCTGGGTCTGGGTCCAAATCTGGTACTGGAAGGTCTTATCGAAGCAAAACATCTGGCTCTAAAAGCGACTCTCGGAAATCGGACGGTAATGCTATCGGATATGAATACCCTGCCCTCGGCCATCAGGTATTACGTTTCGGATAAAATCTTCTTTCTCTTTTTTTTCTCATCTTTTTTGGGGGATTTATTATAAATTTGATCAGTTATAGAAATTTAATTTAGTTGTCCGAGTCTAAGAACTATGTTGGACAACCTTTTTTTCATGTAGAATAGGAGTCTGATTTTAAGTAACTCGGGTTTTCCCAAGGTGGGTGCGTATTAGAATGAAAATGATTTTGATTTTGGGTTCATATATATATATATATGTTTTTTATATCCTGCAAGGCTCAATTTTATTAGGAATATTTCCTTGGAAAAATTTTCCTGAGGCTCAGCTGTAGATAGCTCTTCATTGGTTGGAAAATTTTCCTGAATATTTTCTTTCTAGTGAAAATTTTCTGGGAATATTTGTGATTTAATTGAAGCATTGGAAGTTCTACTCCCTGAAATATTTACCTAGAACAATATGGTGTTTTAACAGGAGGGTAATAATGGAGATAATGACATAGATGAGTCGCACCCCATTGTTCTGGTGGACTCAAAGGAGGCTCGAATTATTGCTTATGTAGACAAAACACCATTTTCAGAGCCTCATGACGTGCAGTATACTTATGAATACAATTCGGAATTTGTTTTGGGTGATGGCACTCATCAAGGGTTGGGATTCCATTCTGAACCTGAAGGAACCCCAAATGGAATTGGAGGGTCCTTGAAGCAGATGGAAGATCAAGAGTTGTCATCTTCTGAGAAGGAAGTGGATGCTGATGAGGGTATTAATTGTAAGGTAGGTCAGATGCGTGAAGAAGCTTTGAATGTGGTGTCACCTTCAAAAAACAATTCGGGGTTTTTGTCAATTGGAGGCATGAAATTGTACACCCGGGATATAACTGATGATGAAGGTAATGAGGATGACTATAGAGGGTCACTAGATGAGGGAAACACAGAAGCATCTGAGCCTGGAGAAGTTGTGGGATCATCTGAAAGTGATGGTTCTGATGACTCATCTGATAGTGATTCAGATATTGATGCAGAAATTGCAAAGGATTACTTAGAAGGAATTGGTGGAAGCGACAATATTTTGGAAGCCAAATGGTTGATGAAAACAGCTTTGGATGTGTCGGATGATGATAGTTCTTCTAGCAGTTGCTTGAATGAGACTGTAGAGAAGTTCGGTGGAATTGCTCTCCAGGAGGCATCCAGGGAATATGGTATGAAGAAGCCCAAACCAAGGAAGAGTAACTCTTTAGCTTCCAGAAATAATTGGTCATCAACTATAGATGACCTTATGCTCAAGGATCCAAGATCTGGTTCTGCGAAAAAGAAGCATGTTGCTAAGTTTCCTCGATCTTGGCCTATGGAGGATCCAAAGAGTAAATATTCCCGAAACTTTCCTGGTAAGTTCTGCTCAAATATGTGAATACTGGGATGCATGTCATTAATAGTGCTGTCTAAATGGTGGCTTTAGTTAGAATATTGGGATGAGTTAATCATCCATTATTATCTGTTTTATTGGGTGTGGTGGTGTGCTGTGCACATATGGGCAGCAGCATCAACACACATCTGAAACAGTGTCTGTGTGCACATTCACTTGTTTAAGCTCGAATTTATTCTTCTCTGTTATTTGGGTTGGTCTGCTAAACTAACTGCCTTCAATTCATGATGTAAATCCTTCTAATAGACTTAAGATTCAGGTACCAAAAAGAAACATCGTAAAGAAATGATTGCTGTGAAGCGCCGGGAGAGAATGCTGCTCTGGGGTGTTGATTTGGAGAAAATAAACATGGTAAAAGGAAAACAAGAAACGTAATGCTGTATTCTTTCCTTTTGTTGTTTTCATTTCCAACGAAATCATGGAATAGTTGTTAATATGTACTTATCAAAAAAAAGTTAATTGTTGTTAATATTTGGATATTGATGTTAATTGTGTGGTTTTTTAGCTTTTGATTGTGTGCATGCCCCATAAGTTTTCTTTGACGTTTTCTTATAGATCATAGCATTCCAAATGCAGATTTTTTTATATAGTGCTTTTACCGTTATTACCAGTTATTTAAGTGCAAGAATCCTTCTTTGCTAATCCATCAATTGGATTACTGGATATAAACCTTTTGCTTTTTTGAATATTAACCTTCAAGTTTGATAGGGATTTCTTAATATAATACTGAGCTTTTTGAAGCTGATTCCATGTATTTTATTTTTCAGTAGTGCTAACAGCTTTATTGTTCTGAACTGTAGAAACTAGAGCAGATTGTGTTGGGTGGAGTAGATATCTTTTCTTTTCAACCTATACATTCCCGCGATTGTTCCCAGGTAAGAAACTTTTTGTTAATCTCCATTCCTTCTCTCCAATCTCACCAAAACCCGAGAACCACCTTATCAGCATGAGTGATCTTATAGGTGATTAGAATATAAACCTATCAAGTGCTATTGAGTTGCTTTGGTTGATTTTATTTCGTCCTAAACAAAGTTTATTACTTAAGAGAAGAATGTTTGATGCAAACCTGAGAGCAGAATTTCCAGTAGTATATTGACAAGTGACTTAGATTTTAGAAGTTTCGGATTTTTATAAAGTTGACGTCTCATTCTATCTGCTGCACTTAAATAATTACAATATGACAAATGCATTTAAGTTGTGGACGCTGCTGAGTCTCATTTATTAATAGAATTAAAGCTTTGCTGACGTCTATACAAGGGGCTGTCAATGATAGCAGAAACTGTGGTCTAAATCTCTAAATCTAACTTCTCAAACAAAATGAGATAAGAAAGGTTTAGGCATTATCTTCCCAAAAACTACTTCAATCTGTTTTCTAATCATTATAATGGAGTTCTTGTCCCAATTTTTTTGGTTCAAGCATTATTGTAACTGTCCAGTGAGGTTTTAGAGTTGAAACTTTTGCTTAATTTTGGTGAGGGATGGGATTTAGTCAGAAGGTTTAAGAGCTTTTGCTAAATTAATAGTTTTATTGAAGTTTCCTGGAAAGAAATAATAACAACCACCTGAGAAGTATGAAATTCTGGATTGAGTAAATAGAAAGCTTAAAATATCGGGCATGAACTCTGAGCAGCATTGAAGTTAGGAATTAATGTCCATCCTGCTACTCAAGTTTCAACTAGAAGTTTTTTGCCCTTATGGATTATATTTAATGTGCTTTTAAAATAACAACAAGAAACGTCACGAATCTTTCATTGATATAAACTGTTTTTGAATATTTTAGGTGCAACGGTTAGCTGCGATATATCGCTTGCAAAGTGGCTGCCAAGGTTCTGGAAAGAAAAGGTATATAATCATGTGCATGGGTATATTTATGTTCATAACAAATGTATGTGTGTATTGTGTATGTTTATGTTAATATACAGATTCAGACACAAATGTACGTTAGCATAAAGTTGATTCCTAACTAGCCGTTATTTTGGATTTTCCAGATTTGTAACAGTGGTGCGTACACAGCACACTTGCATGCCATCGGCCAATGATAAACTTCGCCTGGAAAAGGTTCAAACTTTTATTAAACTGCACACTAAGAACTAGCATAGTTGTTCCATTTATGCTCTGAAGATTTCTATTTTTCTACTTAGAATAATCTCTCTATGTCACTCCGGCAAACCTAAGTTTAATTATTTCATCATGAGTTACAGCTGATAGGTGCTGGCAATGAGGATGCTGATTTTGTTGTGACTGAGGGCTCCAACGTAAGATCTGGAGATAGAAACAGGGTAAAGAAAACTGCTAAGGGCAGTGGTGAAGCAAGTGAGAAGAAACAGAATGGAAAAAAGGGTTCATATGCCAATCAACCCGTGTCATTTGTATCAAGTGGTACAATGCAATCAGATGCTGTTGAGATTACAGCTGTTGATTCACAAGAGATGGATGAAAATCATAAAAATAAAGGTGTAGTTGGCACCACAAGCTATGGTTCATTTGAGGTACACACTAAGGGATTTGGATCAAGAATGATGGCTAAAATGGGATTTATTGAAGGTGGAGGGTTAGGAAAGGATGGTCAAGGTATGGCGGAGCCCATTGAAGCTGTCCAACGCCCTAAATCACTCGGATTGGGTGTGGAATTCTCAAACTCCGGTGACGACCTAGCAAGGACCAAATCCCAAAAGATGGAAGTCCGTAGTGGTGACTCAATAAGGAACAAGTCCCAAAAGATTGGAGCTTTTGAAAGGCACACAAAGGGATTTGGATCAAAGATGATGGCAAAGATGGGTTTCGTGGAAGGCATGGGCTTAGGCAAAAGTTCACAAGGGATAGTCAATCCTTTGGTCGCTGTCAGGCAACCAAAATCTCGAGGATTAGGTGCCAAAGGTTAGATATCATATAATTCATTGAAATTTGACATTTCTAAGTTCACTCAAATTTATTTTTAGTTCCTTGTAAATGAGCTAATTATGGCACTTTACTTCCATTATCATCAATGTGCAAGATTATCATATCTTTTGCTTTCATTTCTTATTTTATGCTGCCATATGTTCTTTCAAAGACGATGCGCAGTGATGTAAATATTCTAATCACTTTGAATAAATATTGGACCTTTGATTACCTGATACATGGTTTTGGGCGGGTGGGGTCGTGTCTGGGTTTACTCTCAAAGTCCCAAGGGTCCTGTCTTTGTGAGGTTCCACGTCAAATAAAGAACAAAAAAAAAAAAGGTACTGGACCTCAGATTTTGACATGTTTTGTTAGAGAGATTAATGTATATCAGCCACCTAGGAAATTGCCATGGAATCTAGTGTAGGTTGCTCAATCACTAGTCATATTGCAGTTTGCAAGTTGCAATGGAGGCAATAAATGTTTTCTTGAGGGCTATTATTGACAGCTTATAGAAATTGTATTCTATTCATTATTGCTTTTGGTGGGACTCAAAATGTATTCAACTCGATCAATTATTCGATCTTGTGACCAATCCTGCTGACCCACATCATAATAAATATACCAGAAAAGCCTAGTTAACATAGGAATAGAGTTTTATTTTTCTCCAAATTGGGGTGGAAAGATTTTTCAAATTCAATCTATTAATCTTGCATAATATTAAATGCATGTGATTCTTTTATACTGGGTTTAAAGAATTTCTTTCAACCTCATTTGAAAGAAAAGTTTATCTCAAATATCTTCATGTTTTTCCTCTAGACCATGATGTGGATCTGTTCGACAGCACAATTGCACATATGGCAATCAAGAACAAAGCCAAATCATTGATTTGCATGATAGGTATGATTATTAAATGAATAAATGGTGTTAAACTCACACCTGCAAGGTTCATATATATATATATATATATATATATAGTTAGCATTTGGATGCGACCTATTATTTATTATTTTCTTTGTGACCTGTGAGAATTGCATAGGGTGAATTTGTTAAAACACTGGTGGAATAATCAAAATCGGTGCCCTATCACAATAAACTCGTCTTTATTGCATTTGGTCTCCTCTCTTCATCACATGCAGTATGATGAATCTTTCAAGCTACAATCTGAAGTGATATTTAATAAGAAATGCAGTTGAAAAAATTGGACAAATACAGGGGTTCCTGAGGTTTTATTTATTTGTTTATTTATTAAATCACTCTTTAGGTTTAAAAAAATTGATTAAATAACCCCTTAAGGTATACTCCATTATCAAATTATTCCGTGTGTATAAAGAGAAATGACTAGTGTAAATATTTTGTCCATATTTTTTCATATCATCTTATAAATTAACTACCGATTTGTAAACTTACGTCCATCCCACATAAGTTAATGGTGAAACATACAAATATAATGGTTTATTTATTTATTAAATTTATAGTATAATATGAAAAAATATGGACAAATTATTGACACTAATCATTTCTTGTGTAAGAATACTAATTCAACTTGACACATGGCAAGATTCCATCTTCAAGGGGGATTCAAAAAAATGTAGTACAAGCCATCTCTGGGCATTGGTCTAGATGGTGTTAATATGGGCAGGTTGTGGACGATGTCCAAAGGGTGCTACGGGGGTTTTGGAGATGGAATATAGGGCATGTCTAGAGGGCGCTGCCCATGGGCTACCAAAGATAGCAGCAAAGGAGACCATCGACAAAATTTGGAACAAATTAAGGGCCTTCTTTAATTACTTATTTACCAGAATTGGTAGCCTTAATTAAAGAGTATCGACTATAATTTAGGTTTTAAATATTTTTTTATGGAATAAATTTTTATTAATATTATTAATTGGGAACAGAAACATAAATTGATTAGTTAAATATCAAAATATATTCTGAATGAATATATTTTAGCAGTTTACATGTTATTTACCATGTATGATAGAAGGAGTGGTTTGATAATGGAAAGTAACTATAGGGAGCGATTTGATAAATGTTAAATCTCAATGATAAATAAAAATATCAGCTCCATCGAGGAGAACCAGACCAGAGGAGGGATCTCCATAGGTTTTAGACTTTTAGCCGTTAATCACACGGCATTCAATCATCCAATAGGTTACATTTAGATTAAACTAATAACATTTTAAATATGATAATTTAATTTTCTTTTTACTGTCTATATTTTATTATTAGATAAAAAAAAGGGAAGATTTAGATCTAAGCTACAGCGAACCTAGACCTGTTAGTTTACTTCTCAAGGTATTGACCCACCAAAGTATTGGTAAAATACTGTGCAATGCCTCAAAAATGGTGGTCTCCATGTTCTCCATCTCTCTCATTTTAACGACTAGAAATGGAGGAATTAGTCTTAGGATAGTTTTTTTTTTTTTTTTTTTTTTTGTGGGGAGGGAGGGATTGATAAAGTGACTATTTTATTTGGACGTGAACATAATAGCACATATTTATTAGGAACTGCGTGTGATCCCTCTAATCCGATTGAACTATGACTTGAATATAATGAACATGATTTTACACCCTGATTTCAATGTCAAATCTCACCTACATTTGGGTGTAACTAGGTATTACGAATCCAAATTTGCAACGGGATAATTTAGGTTCTTAGAAGGAACTTAAACCTCACAATGCAATTGTTGATTATTTAGATTAATTCTTCTCATCCCAATTTTATTGCAATACTATATGTAAATATGATCCACAAAGGAATATATAAGCATATAAGAGTAAACCTATGACCCTTAGTTGGAAAATAAAGACTAACAAGGAAATAAGACTAATACAAATAAAAACAACCCAAATAAAAGAGACTTATTAGTATCTGATAGGCATAGATCTTTTACTCTCCAAATCAAGGGAATCGTAAAACTAAGTTTAGCCCCCACAACCTTTAATGTGTTTCGCAATTTATTTATTTTTAGTTTCCCTCCCCATCACCTAAAATTTTAATTCCGTCCCTACCTACATTACACTAGAAGAATGTGTCATATCCACAAACTTTTTACATTAGGTGACATGAGAAGTTAAAAAAGGATTTTCAATTTTAGTTAAAATTAGATCAGTTGAGATTAAAACACTTTATTTTAACATTAATTGTTTGGCACGTTTTCAAACTATTAGGGGTGCTAAAATTCTAACTATTATCTCTCTGTCCTTTTTTTTACTAAACTACATTGATTCGGTATAATTTTCAGATAAAAATTAATTCATACCTGTCAAAACATTTTTGACATGTCCGTATAACAGGGGAAAGAGGATTTAAACTAAAAATTAATCTATACCAGTCAAAACATAGCTTCTTATTCAATGGTACAAAACACTAAATTTACACAATTAGATTGAAATTACTCTCTTCAACTAATTATTAGATGAATTCACATTTCAACAAAAACAATGAAATTCCGTTTTTATTTATTTATTTTAACTCTCACAATTTCAAACTCTTAAGAAACGAAAATTCTGAAAAATTAAATTGTAATAATTAACCACCAAACTATTTTTCAATAGTAACAATAAATAAATACTAAATTACTCTTGAGGCCAGGCACTGACAATTTGATTTCTGAAACTGATAGGGTCATTATGGTCAATCAGAGAAAAAGCCAGGACTCCTTTGGCTTTGCCACCTTCCCGAAGATACATCAAGCATATATATGTGGTATTGGCTCCTCATCAATTCCGCATCCTTTCTCTCTGTCTGTGTTGATGCACAATCTCTTCACACCGAGAGACCCATCTCTCAATATTCATGTATCTTTCTCTGTCTCTGCGCTGAAGGTCAGTTAGATCCGTACTTCCTCTCAAAGAATTTTCATTTTTTTTTTGGTTTTATTTAGCCGAATTCCTTAGATTTACACTGCTAGAACTGTGTTAAATTTCATATCTTTGGTATCTGAATCTGAAATTAATCCCAAAACCCGCGTGGGATTTGCGTTTGTCTTTGTCTTTACCTCCTTTTCTGATCTGGGTCTTCCAGATCTGACAAAAATCCAACACAAATCTTTCAAAGATGGGATCTTTCAATCAATTTAGGATCTGGGTCTTGACCATTTGTTTGGTATTCCAATCCGGGTATGGGTTTTACCTTCCTGGTAGTTATCCCCACAAGCATGGTGTCGGTGATCCGTTGTCGGTGAAAGTGAATTCTCTCACTTCCATCGATACGGAAATGCCCTTTAGCTATTACAGTTTGCCCTTCTGTAAGCCCGAAGGCGGTGTCAAGGACAGCGCTGAGAATCTTGGCGAGCTCCTCATGGGAGATCGGATTGAAAACTCTCCGTATCTGTTTAAGATGTACACCAACGAGACTGAGATCTTTTTGTGTAAGTCGAATTCATTGTCGGCCGACGATTTCAAGATCTTGAAGAAGAGAATTGATGAGATGTACCAGGTTAATTTGATTCTCGATAATTTGCCGGCCATTCGTTATACCAAGAAGGAGGGTTTTGTTTTGCGGTGGACGGGGTACCCTGTTGGAGTTAAGCTTCAGGATGATTATTATATTTTTAACCATTTGAAGTTTAACGTGCTTGTTCATAAGTATGAGGAGGCCAATATGGCGCGTGTAATGGGGACTGGTGATGCGGCTGAGGTGATCCCGTCAATTGGGAAGGGGGGATCAGATGTGCCTGGGTACATGGTTGTTGGGTTTGAAGTGGTTCCTTGCAGTGTTGTTCATAATGCTGATTCGGTGAAGAATTTGAAGAGATATGGAAAGTACCCAAATCAGGTGAAATGTGATCCCAACACGGTGTCTATGCCGATCAAGGAAGGGCAGCCAATTGTCTTCACGTATGAGGTTACGTTTGAGGAGAGTGATATCAAGTGGCCATCGCGATGGGATGCTTATCTGAAGATGGAGGGATCGAAAGTCCATTGGTTCTCGATTTTGAATTCTCTGATGGTGATTACTTTCCTTGCCGGCATTGTGCTTGTCATCTTCCTGAGGACTGTTAGGCGGGATCTGACCCGTTATGAGGAACTTGACAAGGAAGCTCAAGCACAGATGAATGAGGAATTATCTGGGTGGAAGCTTGTTGTGGGGGATGTTTTCCGTGCCCCAACCAATCCTGCCCTACTCTGTATCATGGTCGGAAATGGGGTTCAGATTCTTGGGATGGCTGCTGTGACCATATTGTTTGCTGCTCTTGGATTCATGTCGCCTGCTTCGCGTGGAACACTTATCACAGGTATGCTATTTTTCTATATGATACTTGGTATTGCAGCCGGTTATGTTGCGGTTCGTCTCTGGAGGACAATTGGCTGCGGTGACTACAAAGGATGGGTTTCAGTCTCATGGAAGGTTGCTTGTTTCTTCCCTGGTATTGCCTTCTTGATCCTCACCACTTTGAATTTCCTTTTGTGGGGAAGTCATAGCACAGGAGCCATTCCATTTTCTCTTTTTGTTATTCTGCTCCTCCTCTGGTTCTGTATCTCGGTTCCCCTAACCTTAGTTGGTGGATACTTTGGGGCAAAGGCACCTCATATCGAATACCCTGTTCGGACGAACCAGATTCCTCGGGAAATCCCAGCTCAGAGATACCCGTCTTGGTTGCTTGTTCTTGGAGCTGGCACACTCCCTTTTGGTACCCTCTTCATTGAGCTCTTCTTTATCATGTCTAGCATTTGGATGGGCCGTGTATACTATGTCTTTGGGTTCCTCTTTATTGTTATGATCCTCCTCGTTGTGGTCTGTGCTGAGGTGTCTTTGGTTCTAACCTACATGCATCTCTGTGTGGAGGACTGGAAATGGTGGTGGAAGTCATTCTTTGCTTCTGGTTCTGTTGCCATCTACATCTTTTTGTACTCCATAAACTATCTTGTATTTGATCTGAAGAGTTTGAGTGGACCTGTCTCGGCAACTCTTTACTTGGGGTATTCACTCTTCATGGTTCTAGCTATCATGCTGGCGACCGGCACAGTTGGGTTCCTTTCATCATTCTGGTTTGTGCATTACTTGTTCTCTTCGGTGAAGCTGGATTGAAGAACTTTCTCAGCTCAAAAGATTGGCACTTTGAAGAGCATTGGTGGGTCGTCATTCAAGGCACAAACAACTTTTCTATGATGCTTTACTTTTCTACAGTTTTATTTTGCTAGGGAACTTAGAAAATGTAATAACAATATAATAATTCGTCCAGTTTTGCTTAATTCTTTGTTAGATGGAGATCATGGAATGGTAGTTTGCAACAAAATTTATTTGCATTTTTAGTTGGTGTGTGTTAGTTGGCATGATGTGGTTTTAGTGTCTACTTTTTTCACTGATCAGACCATTATGGTTTGAAATGCTAGTCACCATTAATATATGCTCTGATTATTTTCTTGATTTGTTTCATCCTGCTTATTTGTATTATAAATAGAAAACAACTGTCTTTTCTGTATATTTTTTCCGGTTCATTGCTACCACAGAAGCTATATGCAATTGATCGAATCATATAGATATCCCTAGGACGGACCCAATGTATAATCCAATACTTGGCAAAAGATCACTGATCCAAATAACTTACGAATGAGAGGAAGAACTCTTAACAATGAGGAAATGGGGAATCTCTAACAACGAGAGGAAGAACTCGACATGCCACTGGTTGCTTGGGACTCAAGCTTATGAACCTCGTCCTCAGTTCCTCTGTTTCTCTATTTACAGAGGAAATAAAAGAAGTCCCATATGAATATCTTATGCAGGGGCTGCTGTCTGCATCGAAATCCCATGATGTTTAGGATAGAAATGTGAAAGGACTTCTAGGAATCATGGAGCCCGAAAAATCCTTTTGGAATGGGCTTGGGAATATATGCTTAATTGAGATGTATAGCAGGTTTAGAGGTGGATATCGGATAATGCCGTGGTTAAAATGGGGATTTTTGCCACCAGCCACCGTCGAAGTTGGAAAGTCGGTATTAACTGTTGACCTTATTTGATTGAGTGGCAATTTTGTAACTAACCACCACTGCCAAGTAGGTGACGGGCGGAAGGTGGAACTCAACGGGCTCGGCTAGTGGGCTTAATTTGAATTTGTTTGGGCTCACTTTCAACTATTCTAGGGCCAATCTTTTTTTCTGGACTTTTTTGGCCTTTTGGGCCCAATTTAAGTATTTCATGGGCTAATTTGATCAGCTTGAACGTTTTTTATTTTTGGAAAATTTTGTTTTTGAGCCTTTAAGGCTTTAAAATAATCTGATATTCATTAATCAGATACTACAGAAATCCCTCTTGTGTTATGGTGATGGGTGTTAGAGTAATACAAGTTCCTCTTATGTTACTCTTGTATCTCTCTCATGGTAGGGGTGAGCGTCGGTTGGTTACGGTCGGTCTCGAAAGAAAATATTTTGTTTTACCCCAGAGTCAGTAAAGTCGATAAATTCACTGACTTCTTCCAAGCTTTTGTTCTGTCACCAATTGTAACCGATAAGTCGGTTTAAGATGTCGGTCAATAAGTCGAAATGGATTTTGGTGGAAATATTGTTGTTGTCCGCCCATTTTATCGAGATAGTTGAAAAAGAAGTTTTAACGTTTGAAAATTTTTTGCAAAGAGGAGAAGATAGCCGGAGAAGAAGATGAATAATATTTTGTTTTTTATTAGGATAAACAAATGGACGGTGGAGATGACATCTTAGAGTCTTCGGAATAGAATTAGGCGTGAATGGGAGCATGGAGTCTCTGGACAAGTGTTAGACAACATCATGAAATAAGACAAATGATAGAGGAAAAGTAAACATTATTTGAGGAAGTGGAAATAAAATAATACAAATAATAACAATTTTTAAATCTAGAAAAAAAAAAACAACAACAACTTTTGTAATAAATAAATGAACATTATTAGGGGAAGTGGAAATAAAATAAGACAACAATAATTTTGCAATAAATAAATAAACAATAATTTTGCAATAAACAATTTTGTAAAGGTCGCATATGCGTTTCATCTTCTTCTTCTGCCGACTTCCTCTTCTACCGGCGCAAGTTTCTTCCTCCATTATTTTTCAAATGCAGAGTCACAGTTGATTCATCAAGGATATCGTTATATATGCGTTATATATGTATTAACAAGTATTGTCAATTTGGTGTTAGTTGAAAACCGACTTATGTAAAAGCTCTTCCGCCTACCGAACCGACAATGTCGGAATCTTAAAAGTCTACCGCCTACCGGCCGGCCTGTAGTCAATGTTGGTCGACCTCAGGGTGGTTACAGTTGAAACACGGTCGGCTGTCGGTTAATCGATGAATTTGCTTAGCCCTAACTTCACGAATGATGTATCTCTTAAAATTACTATTAAACTTGTGATAAATCATTATTGAATTTTAATTAAATTATGATTTTAAAAGTCACCTTATTTTTTTTTTTTTTGCTCGAGGGGCTTCTATAATTAATTACTTTGGGTACTATGTTACCACATGTCTCAGAAATGATTCGGCTTACAGAAACACAAAGACAAAAAATAAAAGTTAATGATTCTTGAATAGAAGTAGAAATAGCACATAATTAACCACGACAAAAAGTGCCAGCTCACAGGAACAGAAAATGGACCAAAGCAATAATAGTGTTTGAAGCAACCAATATGATGCACATTGCCTAGTCGTCAGTTTGCTTAATTTTCCTTTAGAATAAGGTTTAGGTTTTCTTTTTCATTAGGATTATATTTTCTCTTTTTTTAATAAGGATTAGGTTTTTCCTTTTTTATTAGGAATTGTTTTCCTTTTCCTATTAAGGGTTTTTTTTTTTTCAATTAGGTTTGTTTTCCTTTTCTTTGTTAATTTAGGAGATGCTTAGCCTATATAAAGACATCTAGTCTTTGTTACTAGGGAATTCAGTTTATATTGATTTATCAATTTTCTCTTAAATAAGAATTACTCATAGGTGAGTTTTCGTCCTATTTTTCCTAAGGCTATAGATAGACTTTATAGTTTTGAGAAGAGTTCTTAAATCATTAATAGACTTAAGATCTAAGAATTATTTGTATGTTCTTCTTGTTATTGTTTCTTTGCACTCCACCAAGTCAAGTTGCATCACAATAGCTTCAATGATTCAGCCAAAATCATTTGTGCTGGTGTTAGTGTAGTTTACTACCCGATCTATTGTCTCTAATCTATATTCTACAATCAAAATGTATCACACACTTTCAAGCTTCGGTTATGGGTCATTCCGATCGAGCCACTGAGCTTTATACCAATGAAAGAAAACATAGAAACATATATATAACTTAATTTAGGACCTTTTTAAGGATGGTTTCCATTGTCACCAAATGTGCACATTCAAAACGATCTACTCGTGGTGGTGTTTGGCACAAATTTAACAATTTAAATGTCTCACACGAGAGAGATTTTCTTTTTCTTTTTAGTATAAGTACAACAACTCAATAAATAAGTAAATAGTATATGTTCTAATTTTTTCTAAGCGTTTTAGGATTGAGGACCATATTTGTAGGATTGCTTTTTAAGAACCCAAGTAAATTTTTTTTTTTTTTTTTTAACCCAAATATATAGAACCTTTTAAAAGTGAGGGGAGGCCATTGACATGAATCAACTAGTAGCAAAACATAGTAAAAGATATATGACTACTTTTAGAGAAGTCGTGACCTTCAAAACATAGTAATTTTTTTTGCAAAAAACGACAATAAACTTTCTCTATTCCATTACCAACAACCATCGTATTAATACTACAAATGACCCCAAATATCATACATAGATAACTCCTATTAGACTCAAACAGACTCTCAACATTGCGAGTACTATTTCATCACCAACAAACATCATATTAATACTACAAATGACTCCAAATATCACACATAGATAACTACTATTAGACTCTAACTGACTCTCAACATGAGAGTATTTTATGTAAATAAAGAAATGCTAAGAGTCAATAAGTCTCTCATATTTGGCTCATGATCTTCTCTTACAAATTCAATAGATGAACCATGCATTAAATTTGTAGAATCTACCATTGACTTATATGAACTCCATAAATCAAATGGTTAATTTGTAAGATGAGATGAACCAAATATGAAAAAAAATATTGACCCTTCTTCTTGTAGCCTTGTCCTCTCAAGTATGGGGTTTTTTACCTTCGCAATTGCAATTCTTAACCGCGGACCAGATGGAGATCGCCGTCAGAAGAGTGGATAAGTATGCTGTGATAAAACGCAGGAAGGTTAGCTTGGAGAGAGCGCGGTAAAATCTAACCATGGCCTCATGTGTTTTATGATGACTGTAGACGGCTTCTATGTGCTTTTTCAGCTGGTAGCAGTCATCCATATCAATCTCGAGCTCTTTGGTGAGACTATTGAAAAGATCCACCACCTCCTGGTCGCCACCCTTTGCCTGTTTGATTATCCCCGCATCACGAAGAATGTTGATATCATCCACCGAATCTACTAGGCAATCCAAGAAAACTGCAAGACAAGAAAAATAGGGACCTGCAGATCTATTGCTCTGCTCATAAGCTATCAAGTTCCTCAACAAAGCGCTGGTGCCATCATCAATGTATAGAGTAGGAATCGTCAACACTGTGTTCTTATACTCTATGTCAAGAAAGTTACCGGATTTTTTTTTGAATTGAACGCCAGCATATCTAAGTGTCGTGGCATTTTGGACCCAACCCTTCCCAGGAATTTTTTCATATTTGCTCTCGTTATACCTTTTAGGGCGTGAACTCTTTGGAGTCTGAACACTAGCATTCGGGTTACCTTGGGAATTATGAAAGGTAGAGTACTGAAACAGAGCTAATAGATGTGGATGCTGTCTATTGGCGTTCTGCTTCTCTATGGTTTCCAATATATCGTCTGACAATTCGTCCTTTCCAGGTCTCAATGGTTCAAAAAATCGGAGAGCAAGCTTGTTCAGAGCCAGAGGAGTTGCGCCCTGGTTGGTGATGTCATATATTTTTTGCAGCACAAACATGGGAAGTTGGTTCTCAAGCATAAGTAAATCACGACCGATATTTGGCACCATCCAACGTGTTTCAAAAATGGGCTCCTCCGGCTCCACATCAAAATTTCCCTGCTCCAAAAAAATCAAGCAATTAATATATGTTAGTGTCTTTCTTCATGAGGGGCTGTTGATTTATAAAGAAAAATAGTACCTTGTAAGTTGTCATGGTGGTGTATAAGCGCAGGAGCTCTACAATGAAGCAACCGTCAAGGAGCATCATCTGCACAAAATCATCACTCTTTATACCTCCAAAGTCCTCCGAATAGCATTTTCTGGTTTTTTCCTCCATTTCTTTCATGGCATTTTTAAGATCTACTTCACAGCCACGGCGCATCATTTGGTTTCGAAGGCGTCTGAGAAACCGCTCTTTCTGATCTTCAAAGGCTCTCAGAGCCTCTTCTTTATGATGAAATGGACCTATACTTACAATCCTGGGGCTGTAAGCTCGGTTGTCAACTTCACGAACATGTGCTGGAACTCTGAATATCGACCATCCTCTGTCGAGTGTAGCAGATTCTGAAAAAGTTTTTCCGTTATCTTGCTCAAGGTTCTTGACAGTTGCGCTTGCTTCTTTTGACTCTGCCACTTCTTGGGCAGTTTTCTGGACACCTGAAGGCTCATCTATTCTGATGTTAAAAGAGTCAGCTGACTTATCGTCAACACCCATGTCTTCGAACAGCGTCTTCATGGAAATACTCAGTAGTTGTCCTCTGTATTGCGCTAAAACATATGGCCAAATTATATACGTACATAAATTAATGCATGGAAAATATTTAAGGAAGGATATACCAATTAGAAAGCCTAATTCTTCAAGCAATTTTAATGGAGGGAAAGGATAGTCAAAGAAAAGAGACAACAACAAATGAATGAAACAAGCACTATGGTCAATTTTACCTAGTACTGCTGTAGAACTTCAAATCTCTACCAACCCAGAAGTGGAAGGTGTGGCGACTCAAATTTTATTAATATGATTTATGATATATTAATTTAATGAGTTAGATTCAGATTATTAAGTGGAAGTTAGGAAGTGAGAATGATATTTTGGAGATATTATGGATTATTAAGATATTTTGGAGATATTATGGATGAGAATGATATTTTGGAGAATATCTTATATTAAATATCTTTTATAATATATTATAATATAAGATATTATATAATAATACATCATATCTTTTATAGATATTTTATACTTTATAGAAAATTTCGAACATATTCTCAAATATCGACTAGAGTTTGGGAGAGAAAGAGAGTCAATAATTAGGAAATTTATGGAGAATGATCAATTGCAGCATAATGAGTGTCGACAAGTAATTAACTTTGATGATTCATTTCTGTAATCTACTGTAAGTATTCTTGCTTACTAAGTATGATATTGATATCCAATAATACGGATTCTTGTAGTTTTATAATTTATATGGCTTTTGATATATATATGATTTAACAATGATTTATATTATTGGGAATCAATTGACTCATTACTTCACAGTTTTTGTAGCGCTTGCAAGAATGGAAAGTCAATGTAATTCATATTGAAATGTACAGAGATTCTAAGTTGGTAAAGTTTGTTTAGAGTTTAGATAATTGGTTAGATTTGTATAAATGCCTTGTACGACATAGTTTTGGGTATTTTTGTATAAAAAAAAATATTTATAACAGTATTATTTAGTATTGATAATTTCACTTTTTCCGTTGTGTGAAATTATTTCAGCGTAACACTCGAATTTATTTATAAGATTAAAAGCGGGATGTTACAAAAATTTCCCAACTGAAAATTTCAAAGAGAAATTGCAGGACTTTCCTAATTTCAATTGCTAATCATAAGTAGTGTGAGTTTCATTTGCATAGCTAGTGCTGCATTAATTAACAAGTAGGCATATATTTATAGTTGGTGTTAGTGGGAGTTGGGTCCCGGGCAAGTTCCTATGACTTTTCGGCTGGTCTATTAATTTGAGAATGAGATGCTCAAACCTGAAAAATAGTTTATAGTTTTTAAAAATGGAAACCATTTTTCAAAATTGTAGATGAATTTTTGGTTTCACTGTTCAAACGCACTGCATTTTGAATAGTATTAATATTCATGCGTGATAATAATGACGTTTTTGTTTTTGTTTTTGACATGTCTGCACAAGAGGGGGGGAATATTCGAACTAGTGACGTTCGTTTCATTAAGTATAGTCCTAACCGATTGAACTACTTCCAAGAGACATATTTTTGTTTTTTATATATAGCAAAAACGTTACCTCCCACGTGTAACTGAATTGTGGCCATAAAATCTTCAAATCACATTATCAAAATCAGATAGGGAAAATGAAGACACGAGGCATCGAAAAATCAAATTGTAGAAAAAGCAAAGTTGCACTTAAAAAAAAAGAAACTTCCAAAAGTAACAAAAGCAAACCGATAATTTCTCAAAAAAAAAAAAAAAAGCAAACCGATAATGGACCAAAAGCAAACCACGATAAAAGTGCTAGCTCACAGCCCACAAGCAAAGAAAATTGATCAATAGAAATAATCAATCGCTTAAAAGTTAGAACAGCCAGGCCCATTGAAAGCAAAAGAAACTTGCTTTTTGTGAAATAAGGTCTCAGCTTCGTTCTTATTGAATTTATAGGTAAAGAAAGAATTACAATTGAAACAAACTTAGAGAAGAACAATTACAACTAGAACTAAGAGAACTATTTACAACTAGAACTATGAGAACTAATACAACTAGAGAGCTTTAATACATTGAAAATTAGAGAAGAGATATATTCAAAAGAGTTTGATTCGGATATATTAAACTAAACTAGCCAGAGGAGTTTAAACCGAAATCAAATCCTGTAGCAGAAACAAAGTCTACGTCATGTTCCTTAACACCCAGAAGTTTCAATGATTCAGCCAAAATTATATAAAAAACTTGCACTTACTCCTATACCATTATGACTTTTTGAGTATCTCTTCAAACTTTAATTATTTGGAAGATAGGTATATGATGAAATAGGCCCTTTCAATCAGCTATATGTTATAATGCTCGTTTAATTCTAATGGGAGAAGCAAATATAATAAAAATATTTCGTTTATAAAATAAAAAATTACAAAATAATAATAAAAAAAACGTTTATAAATAGTTTTGGTATAAGTTATGAGGAATGTTAGACTTATAAACAAATTTTATAAAAAAACTTTTACAACATGATGTTACACAATATGATTGAAAATGAGATAAATTCAACTTTTGATAAATCCAATCATATTATACCCATATCATCTTGTAAATTTTTTTGTTTTTGGTGTAAAATTTGTTTGGAAACCTAGCATTTTTCATAAGTTGTGACTCACTTTGGTGGTAAAGGTATTCTTCGTAAATTTCATTGTACAATCCAATTCATTCATCTGCGGAACATCCTATATGGTTAGAAGGGTCTATTGGGCTAAAAGCTTAGCCCTACTCCTCAATCCTTTGGATATGGAATTTTTTTTTTATTAATTTTTTTTTATTTGAAATTGTAAGGTAAATATCGAGAAAAAAAGTTTTTTTTTAAAAAAAAATTTATGTTTGAATAATTTAGAGAATACAAAACAAAATTAGAAAAGATGTTTGACAAAGTAAATTAAATTGAATATATTTGAAAAGAAACAAAATGAAATAAATAAAAATTATCTAAGTTAAAAAGAAAAAACCTGTTAAAAAAAAAAACTAAAACTGGGGTAGTTCGAAAAACACCCGGGGTGGCAAAGGGTGGCCAAGCTCGGCTATGGGTCATTTCGATCGAGCCACTGAGCTTTATACCAATGAAAGAAAACACATAGAAACATATATATAACTTAATTTAGGACCTTTTAAAGGATGGTTTCCATTGTCACCAAGTGTGCACATTCAAAATGATCTACTCGTGGTGGTGTTTGGCACAAATTTAACTATTTAAATGTCTTACTTTTCTTTTTCTTTTTTGCATAAGTACAACAACTCAATAAATAAGTCGGTAAATAGTATATGTTCTAATTTTTTCTCATCGTTTTAGGATTGATGACTATATTTGTAGGATTGCTTTTTAAGAACCCAGCAATTTTTATTTTTTTTAACTCAAATATATAGAACCTTTTAAAAGTGAGGGAAGGCTATTGCCATGAATCAACTAGTAGCAAAACGCAGTAAAATATATATGACTACTTTTAGAGGAGTCTGGCCTTCGAAACATAATAAATTTCATTATAAAAAACAATAATAAACTTTCTCTATTCCATTACCAACAACCATCATATTAATACTACAAATGACCCAAATAGCACACATAGATAACTACTATTAGACTCAAACCGACTCTCAACATTGTGAGTACTATTTCATCACCAACAACCATCATATTAATACTACAAATGACCCCAAATATCACACATAGATAACTACCATTAGACTCTAACTGACTCTCAACGTGAGAGTACTTTATGTAAATAGAGAAATGCTAAGAGTCAATAAGTTTTTCATATTTGGCTCATAGTCTTCTCTTACAAATTCAATAGATGATCAAACTATTAAATTTGTAGGGTTCGCCATTGACTTATATGGAGTCCACATATCAAATGATTGATTTGTAAGAAGAGATGAACCAAATTGAGAATTCATTTATTCTTCTACTACTACTATTATCCTCAATGGGGTTTGACATTCCCCCTTGTGATCACCGTCTTTGCAATTGCAAACATTAAAGGCGGACCAGATGGAGATCAACGGGATGAGAGTGGATATGTGTGCTATGATAAAACGCGTGGAGTTCAGCTTGGAGAGAACGCGGTAAAATCTAACCGGGCCTCATGTGTTTCATGATGACGGTTGACGGCTTTTATGTGCGTTTTCAGGTAGCAGTCATCCATATCAATCTCGAGCTCTTTGGTGAGACTATTGGAAAGATCCACCACCTCCTGGTCGCAACCTTTGCCAGTTTGATAATCCTCGCACGACGAAGAATGTTGATATCATCCACCGTATCCATTAGGCAATCCAAGGAAACTGCAAGACAAGAAAAATAGGGGGGTTTTGCAGATCTATTGCTCTGCTCATAAGCTATCAAGTTCCTCAACAAAGTGCTGGTGCCATCATCAATGTGGAGAGTAGAAATCGTCAACACTGTGTTCTTATACTCTATGTCAAGAAAGTTGCCGGATTTTTTTTTTGAACGCCAGCATATCTAAGTGTAGGTTATATATGCATAAGAATAATTTTATTTTTTTAAAAGAATTAATGCATGCAATATATACTGAAAAATGCTAGGTACTCTTTTAGTGTTCTCTTAGAGTCCTCACAACTGTGATGTGACTTTTAAAATCACAAATATAGTAAAAGTTAATAATGATAATTTCAAATTCAACAATAATTTTAAAAGTCATATCTCAATTGAGAGGACACTAGGAGAACAAAAGAAAAGCACCTAACATTTTCCATATATACCAGTGATTATGGCAATGGGTGCTAGAATAATGTTGTAAAGCCTTTTTTGTGTTATTCTTGGGTCTCTTCAAGAATGATGTAACTCTTAAAATTATTATTAGGTTTATAATTGATTATTATTAGATTTTGATCAAATTGTGATTTTAAAAGCCATCTTATTTTTGAAGTGACACAAGAGGAGCGATTTCTATAATTATTTTCAGTACTATGTTACCACATGCATGTCTCAGAAATGATTCGGCTTATGGAAACACAAAGACGAAAAAATAAGAGTTAATGATTCCTAAAGAGAAGAAGAAGAAAAAATAGAACAAAATTAAGCTAAAAGCAAAGTTGTGAAACACGTGCATGTACCATCTTTCATACATTATTTGATCAGTCCAATGATTGCGTAAATCTTATTGTTAGAATATATGAAAAAATAGTTTTTATATATGATTTGATTATATTTTAACATGATAGAATATATGAAATCTTTTGTATATTTCATATTAAATCTTGTATGGAGAACAATTCAATATCAATTTAATATTGGAATATGTGATGACCCCGAAAGATGGACAGAGTTGAGAGGAAAACTCGGTCACAAGAGGGGTTTTTTTCAACTTAGTTTATAAAAATAACATATACCTTTTTTTTTTTAATAATATGTGCATCTCATATGTTTAAATAAGACATATAATTTTTATAGACTAAATTAAAAAAGTTCTTCTAACCCAATTGAGAGAGAAACTCGATCATGAAAGATATTGTTTAACGCAGAACAAGTCCATCTTTTAGTCTTTAATTGCTTTATTTTAATAGTATGATTGTAAGTAAATGTGATGAAAAATGGAGAAAAGTAAGTGATTTTTTTTTTTAATTTAAAATTTTATGCAACATGAATTAAATTAAATTTATTTGTTGTTGTTCTTCGTTCGTCCTTTAATTTGTCAAGAAAAGGTCGGTGCAACATCATGCATGCCCTGATAAGTGACGTCAAGCTCCCATGAAAGGTGCATTTCTTCCAAAAGTAGTTGACTATATATATATATATATGGTCGTTGTTATTTTCCTCGGCAAAAGTTACAAGAATAAATACAAAAGTAGCTGATGAGAAAGGTAATGGCAACAGTAAGGGTGTAAAAGCGGTTACGGTTAGCGATTATTGATAAAATTGTTAACCGTAATCGCCTAAGCGATTATTAAATTTCAACAACCGCATCCGCTAGGCGGTTAGCGGTTAGTAAAACAATTAACCACCCGCTATAACCACTTTTTTAAAATTGGGCTTTTTGGGATTTTTTTAAGCACTATAACATTTTTCACTCTTATTTGTTTTTTTGTATTTTTAGCCTTCTTGGGCCAAATTGCTATAAAAAGATCTCATATTAAAAAATAAAAAATATTTGACCTACTTTAAATTTTTTTAAAAAATCCTTAAATATTAAATCATAAGTTCATAACCGGTTAACTCTTTTTTTTTTTTTTGGTTAAAACACAACATATAAAAACAAAGTTCAACACAACATATAAAAAAATATATGAAAAAAAAGTTCAATAAAACATATAAAAAAAGTTTAACACAGCATATAAAAAAATAAAAATGTTCAAATAAAACATTAAATGATACAAATAAAACATTAAAACTCCGAGATAGAGAGAATCAGAGAGAAAAAGATGACGAGAGAGAGACAGTCCAGAGGTAGAGTTTGTAGAGAGGGATGGCTGACGGAGTGAGTAAGATAGGGAAGGAGAAGAGAATAAGATGAAAATCCTTACCCTAACCTTTAATGTGTTTTTCTTTCAAAATTGACGTCGTTTTGATATGAAATTCATTCTTATTATTATTAATATAACATAGACAATATATATATGAAAAAATTAAATAAATAAATGTTAGAATATATAAATATATACAGTTTCAAAAATATTTTATTCAATTACAAACTTATGTCTTTGATATTATATAATCATATGATCTCATTATATTAGATCATATAATTAATGATCTAATGTAATTAATTATATTAGACTTTTTTTTTTTTTAAGACTTTTTTAACACTTAAATTATTATCATATTCTTTTTTAAAAGTCTTTTTTAACATAAACTTTTTTTTAAGACTTAAATTATTATCATATTTACTTATAGACTTTTTTTTTTAATTGAATTTATTATCTAATGATAATGGTCAAACTCCTAAGTCCTAAATTCCGAATGATTTAATGGTCATACACTTATACTTAAATTATATGATCATATTATCTCACAAATCACAATTCATATTAATATAATAAAATTATCTTAGATATAAAAATCTAAGATAACGTGATATATGTTTTCTAAGTATAAAATATCCAATAATGCTTTGATTCGATTGTAGTTATAGGTAACACATTATTTAATTTAATTGTAAATATCATACTATCATTATACATGAATAATATGAATCATATGATTAACTTATAGATTTATGACTTGTGAATTATGTCATATTATATATATATATATATATATATAATTTGTTATTATATAATCAAATGATTTGATCATGTGATATAATCATATAAATTATAGTAATAATATCTTAATACTCAATTTGTAATTTAATTATTGAAAACAAATATGTGACTTAATCATTAATAATCAATTGATTAAGTTATATCTATAAATATTATTATAATTATAATTACCAAAATATATTATATAAAAAACGGTTAGCGGTTACAGTTATTAGGTTTAATAACTGTAATCGCTAACCGCTATAACCGCTTAACCGCTAACCATCTTAACCGCTAACCGCTAGGCGATTATAACGGTTAGCGGTTAAGCGGTTAAACGGTTAGCGGTTAGTGGGTGGTTATTTAACCACCCGCCTTTACACCCCTACGCGACAACACTTAATTATATTGTTGTTGATATGTTCTTGTTATTATTATTTTTTTAAGGAAACATAATATTTCATTCAATAATAACACGCATATGGTTCTTATCTTACAGAACTTTAGCAACTATAGTATAAAGCTACAAGATTATCAACGTCAAAATTACAAATACAATCCACAATCAAAACCAATCCGCTAACCCATAACTAAACTTGATATTTAATATCAAATTTGCACCAGACAAACTCAACCAAATGTATGGATAGCTATTATTTCTTGACCCTGAGAGCGGAAAGACTCCCATGCCAAAACTCTACATCCTCAACCCGAATGCCAAGATAATGATTGCATCCACAAATTAAAGGTTAGGACCAAAGTTAAAAACAACGACATAATTTGAGTGAAAGAGGAGAGAACCTTATTACATGCCAACAAAACTAGGAAATAAAACAATACAAGGAAATCACACAAAAACTACAAATACAACCAAAGGAAGGCAACAATACAGAGAAATAAATTTTTTTTTAAAAAAAGCACACGTCGATCGTGCATAAGCCGGGAATTGAAAACGAAAGGGGCGTCGGAAGCTCATCGCGGTGTGGGCGGTGGGCGGCGAGGCGCAGAGGAAGCCGACGACCCAGGACCTGAAAACAAACACAAAATGGAAAAAATATTCGTGTACTTCATGTCATTGTACTTTCAAACTTTGGTTATGGGTCAATCCAATCGAGCCACTATGAGCTTTTACAAAAATGAAAGAAAACATAGAAGAAACATATATGCCTTAATTTAGGACCTTTTTAAGGATGGTTTACGTTGGTTTCCATTGTCACCAAGTGTGCACATTCAAGACGATCTACTTGTGGTGGTGTTTGGCTCAAATTTAATAATTTAAATGTCTCACACGAGAGAGATTTTCTTTTTCCTTTTCGTGTAAGTACAATAACTCAATAAACAAGTCGGTAGATAGTAGTATATGTTCTAGTTTTTTCTAAGCGTTTTAGGATTAACCATATTTGTAGGATTGCTTTTTGAAGTGCCCGAGTAATTTTTTTTTTTAATCCAAATATATAGAACCTTTTAAAAGTGAGGGGAGGCCATTGATGTGAAAAAAAACTAGTAGCAAAACACAGTAAAAGATATATGACTATTAATTTTTAGAGGAGTTTGTAACCTTCGAAAAGTAGTAAATTTTTTTGTTAAAAACAATAATAAACTCTTTATTTCATTACCAACAACCATCATATTAATACTACAAATGACCACAAATATCACACACAGATAACTACTATTAGACCATAACCGACTCTCAACATGAGAGTACTTTATGTAAATAGAGAAATGTTAAAAGTCAATAAGTTTCTCGTATTTGGTTCATGATCTTTTCTTACAAATACAATAGATGAACCATGCATTAAATTTGTAAAATCCACCATTGACTTATGTGGACTACACAAATCAAATGGTTGATTTGTAAGATGAGATGAACCAAATATGAAAAAAAATATTAACCCCTCTTCTCGTACTCTTGTCCTCTCAAATTGAAAGTCCTTTATTCTTCTACTACTACTATTATTTTTAATGGGGTTTTTTACCTTCGCAATTGCAATCTTTAATGGCGGACCAGATGGAGATCACCGTCAGAAGAGTGGATAAGTATGCCGCGATAAAAGGCAGGAAGTTTAGCTTGGAGAGAGCGCGGTAAAATCTAACCTTGGCCTCATGTGTTTCATGATGACTGTTGATGTCATCTATGTGCTTTTTCAGGTAGCAGTCATTCATATCAATCTCGAGCTCTTTGGTGAGACTATTGAAAAGATCCACCACCTCCTGGTCGCCACCCTTTGCCTGTTTGATAATCCCCGCATGACGAAGAATGTTGATATCATCCACCGTATCCACTAGGCCATCCAAGAAAACTGCAAGACAAGAAAAATAGGAACCTGCAGATCTATTGCTCTGCTCATAAGCTATCAAGTTCCTCAACAAAGTGCTGGTGCCATCATCAATGTATAGAGTAGGAATCGTCAACTCTGTGTTCTTATACTCTATGTCAAGAAAGTTACCGGATTTTGTTTTGAATTGAACGCCAGCAAAATTAAGTGTCGTGGCATTATAGACCCAACCCTTCCCAGGAATTTTTTCATATTTGCTCTTTGGAGTCTGGTCACTAGCATTCGGGTTACCTTGGGAATTATGAAAGGTTGGCTGAAACAAAGCTCCTTGGGAATTATGAAAGGTAGACTGAAACAGAGCTAATAGATGTGGATGTGGATGCTGTCGATTGGTGTCCCGATTCTCTATGGTTTCCAATATATCGTATGACAGTCCGTCCTTTCCAGGTCTCAATGGTTCAAAAAATCGGAGAGCAAGCTTGTTCAGGGCCAGAGGAGTTGCGCCCGCCCTCTCGGGGTGGTGATGTCATATATTTTTTGCAGCACAAACATGGGAAGTTGGTTCTCAAGCAGAAGTAAATCACGCCGATATTTGGCACCATCCAACGTGTTTCTAAAATGGGCTCCTCCTCCTCCGCATCATCATTTCCCTGATCCAAAATTCAAGAAATTAATATATATTATTAAATAGCTCTGATACCATATTAAATATATTGTTAAATATATTGGAAGCGGAAGAATAAGAGAGAAAAGAAAGAAAGCGTCTAGCGCGTGGCAGCACATCCAATGTCCGATGGCAGCGTGCTTGGCAGAGATCTGACCATCAGCGCCGGATCTGTGGAGCAATGTGAAAACGGGGCTGATCCACCGAACATGGCTGCACGTGGAGGAGTGTGCAGATGCCGGTGGTGATGGGTCTTTCACATATTGATAGATTTGCACCTTGCAAGCTTGATTCTGGGAATATTTTTCCAGATTGTGCTGCATTGAAGGCGTGGAAGAGATTGACAGGAAAGATGGAGAGCTTGGCGGCACACAGACGAACGGAATAGTGAGATTGCCGGAGAGAACATCATACCATGTTAAATGTATATATTCTTGAATATATTGGAAGAGGAAGAATGAGAGAGAAGAGAGAGCAAAAGGAGCAATGGAGTACATTACATATTCTCTTTTACATATTTATTATAATTACATAGGCCTCGAGGTTAGGAGTAATGAGCAATAAACCTTAGGTAAAGAAATAAACAATAATAAAAAAGACAATAATATAAAATATTCTAACAAATATATATATATATATATATATATATATATATATATATTAGTGTCTTTCTTCGTGTGAGGCTGCTCATTTCTAGAGAAAAATAGTACCTGGTAACTCTTGGTGTATAAACGAAGGAGCTCTACAATGAAGCAGCCGTCAAGGAGCATCATCTTGACAAAATCATCACTTGTTATGCGTTCAAAGTCCTCCGAATAGCATTTTCTGGTTTTTTCCTCCATTTCTTTCATGGCCTTTTCAAGATCTACTTCACAGCCACGGCGCCTCATTTGGTTTTGAAGGCGACTGAGAAACCGCTTTTTCTTATCTTCAAAGGCTCTCAGAGCCTTTCGTTTATGATGAAATGGACCTATGCCCACAATCCTGGGGCTGTAAGCTCTGTTGTCAACTTTACGTACATGTGCTGGAACTTTGAATATCGACCATCCTCTGCCGAGTGTAGCAGATTCTGAAAGAGTTTTTCCGTTATCTTGCTCAAGGTTCTTGACAATTGCGCTTTCTTGTTTTGATTCTTCCACTTTCTGGACACCTGAAGGCTCTATTCTGATGTTAAAAGAGTCAGCTGACTTATCGTCAACACCCATGTCTCCGAACTGCGTCTTCATGGAAATACTCGGTAGTTGTCCTCTGTATTGCGCCAAAACTTATGCCCAAATTATACACGTACATAAATTAATGCATGGAAAATATTGAAGGAAGGATATACCGATTAGAAAGCCTAATTCTTCAAGCAATTTTAATGGAGAGAAAGGAGAGTCAAAGAAATTAAAGAGACAACAACACATGAATGAAACAAGCACTATGGTCAATTTTACCTAGTACTGCTGTAGAACTTCGAATCTCTGCCACCCCAGAAGTGGATGTTTCCCAACTGTTAATTTCAAAGAGAAATTGCAGGACTTTCGTAATTTCAATGGCGGATCATGAGTAGTGTGAGTTTCCTTTGCATAGCTAGGGATCCAAAAACATTCTGATGCTGCGTTAACAAATAGGCATATATTTATAGTTGGTGTTAGTGGGCGTTGGGTCCCGGGCGAGTCCCAATGACTTTTCGACTAGTCTATTGATTTGAGAATGAGATCCTCAAACCTAAAAAATAGTTTACGGTTTTTAAAAATGGAAACCATTTTTCAAAAATTGTAGATGAATTTTTGGTCAAACGAAAAATATTTTCAATTGACTATTATTTTACGTCGCATCAAACACCGAAAAATTAAAAAAAAACAAAAATTTTTTTTTGAGTAATCAGATATGTACGGTTTGAAATGCTAGTCACAATTATATGCTAGTCACAAAAACAAAACAGGTCAAAATAGTTCAAAGCATTACAGAAAATAAGCAAAATTTGATGATTGTAGTCTTTGATACCAAAATTTGATGCAGCGCATTGCTGAATTTAGGAATAACGGAACACAAATATAGTATAAAATCAAAAATATTTTTTGTTGACTTTTAATTCTCGTTGCACTAAATACTTAAAAATATAAAATATTCGTCAAAATTGTGAATTCATTTTCCAAAAATCATCTAATTCACTTTCCACCAAAATTGCTGCCTTTTTACATCATGATCTCTCTCCTCGTTATATAGAACTGAGCATGTTATCAGCTACCCCACCATATGGCAAACGTTTGGAAGATACATTACCATTATCTGTCTCTCTCATAGAGGACTAATTTAATCATGACCAACATACAGAGGACTAACTTAATCAGATGATGTTCTCTGCCCTCTAGAGGGACTGTTGCACCACGACGACTTTGCTAAATATTTGAATAATATTATTTTTTACATTTATTTTATATCGATTAATGTAATGTGTTAAAAAAAAAAATCTCATAAAGAGGATTATCTAATAAAAATAATGAATATGCATATTTAAGTCAATTCATTACTTTTATCATTAAATTAACAGTTTTTTATTTATCACTTCTCACTTTACATGTCATCATTGATGTCAGCACCATGACGTCAATGCCACATCAGCAGCCATGAAACACGTGCATGTAACATCTTTTGGGACATTATTTGAGTCTAATGATTCTGTTACTCGTACTGTTACAATATATGTTCATATATCGAAATATTTTAAGATTTAAGAGTAATGTTAGAGCAGTGATATTCATATAACTGACATGTATGAACAGTAATACATTAGTTATATGGATAATTATTAATTAATATAAAATAATATTAAAAAATATGAGAAATAGTAATTTTTGAAAAAAGTAATAATATATATTCTTTTGTTGGATAATAAAATTCAAAAAAATAGACAACTTTATTTAATAAAATAAAATATCTTACAATTAAAGGGTATAAACCCTAAAAATCACCCTGGTGTACTCACAACACACGACAAAATCATCAAATGACACCAACAAAATGTTAACCACTACTAAGGTCTTTTTGCTTCCACAAATCCAAAGGCAGAGAAAAATCATATTGGAGCAGCAGAGGGACTAAACGGTACTAGAGCAACAGAGGTATCAAAGGGCACGGAGCAGCATAGGGTTCAAAGGGTGGTGGAGAAGCATAGGATTCAAAGGGTAGAGCAACCAATGGGATTTAAATCGGGTTTTTGGCCATCTCATTTGAAAACTACTTGAACACCAGCATAATTAAGTGTCGTGGGACATAGTGATATTTTCACTAAAATATGGTGTTTCACTGTCCAAACCACACCGAATTTTGAACAGTATTAACATTCATGCATGATAATAATGACATCTTTTTTTTATAGCAACAAATGTTATAAAAAGCAAAGTTGCACTAAAAAAAAAAAAAGAAAGTTTCAAAAGTCACAAAAGCAAACCGATAATGGACCAAAAGCAAACCACGATAAAAGTGCTAGCTCACAGCCGACAAGCAAATTAAAGAAAATTGACCAAAAGAAATAATCAGTCGCTTAAAAGTTAAAACAGCCAGGCCCATTGAAAGCAAAAGAAACTTGCTTTTCGTGAAATAAAGTCTCAGTGTCAGTGTCGTCCTCATTGAATTTATAGGTAAAGGAAGAATTACAATTGAAACAAACTTAGAGAAGATCAATTACAACTGGAACTAAGAGAATTATTTACAACTTGAACTATAAGAACTAATACAACTAGAGAGCTTTAATACAGAGAAAATTAGAGAAGAGATATATTCAAAAGAGTTTGATTCGGAGTAAACTAAACTAGAGGAGTTTAAACCGAAATCAAACCCTGTAGCAGAAACAAAGTCTACGTCATGTTCCTTAACACCCAGAAGTTTCAATGATTCAGCCAAAATTATATAAAAAACTTGCACTTACGCCTATATATACCATTATGACTTTTTGAATATCTCTTCAAACTTTAATTATTTGGAAGATAGGTATATGATGAAATAGGCCCTTTCAATCGGCTATATGTTATAATGTTCGTTTAATTCTAGTGGGAGAACCAAATATAATAAAAATATTTCGTTTATAAAATAAAAAAATTACAAAATAAAAAAACGTTTATATATAGTTTTGGTATAAGTTTTGAGGAATGCTAGACTTATAAACAATTTTTATGAAAAAGACTTTTACAACATGATGTTGCACAATATGATTGGAAATGAGATAAATTTTACTTTTGAGAAATCCAATCATATTATGCCATATCATCTTGTAAATTTTATTTTATTTTGTAAAATTTGTTCGAAAACCTAGCATTTTTCTAAGTTTTACTCACTTTGGTGGTAAAGGTATTCTTCATAAATTTCATTGTACAATCTAATTCATTCATCTGTGGAACATCCTATATGGTTAGAAGGGCGTCATTAGTTCTCCCACCATCCCCCACTGTTGAAACGTAGCTCTCTCCTCCTCCGTCAAATTCTCTCCCACAACCTTTCAAATGCAACACCAATCCCCCTCGTTAGCTTTCCATGCCGGTTGATTCTTTACTCAACACCGACATTATCTTCCTTGGAGTTACACCGGACTCATTGAGTTTATCTATAAGATTTTTTGGGCACTTGTTACCACTCTATGCTCACGAAGTAAACTTATACTTCTAGGAGAAAGGAGATCACGATTATGTTTACTTACAAGCTTACATACAATCCATCTTGACTCCACTTTCTTCAAACCCATAAGTGTTTTACATCCTATTCCTGTTTTTGCAGGCTCCGAATTTATATAAATTTTATCTTGACAACTTGCAATATTTTGAAAATTGTAGGACTTCCCTAATTTCAATTGTTGATCATGAGTAGTGAGAGTTTCCTTTGCATAGCTAGCTAGGGACCCAAAAACATTATGATGTTGCATTAACAAATATGCATATATTTATAGTTGGTGTTAGTGGGTATTGGAATACACATGTAACATGTGTTAAATTAGCTGGCATGAGCTGTATTAGATTAGCTGGAAGTTTGTTATTAATTGTATAACAAAGTTTGTTATGAGTATTCTTTTCTGTAAAAGAAATTCAATTATTCTGTTAATACAAAAAGCTTGGTGTTTTCAACCAAAGAATACTCTGTGCTCGCATGCTCTACATTTTCTCTGTTCTTATTCATTCACAACATATTCAATCTTACTTTTGTTATGGTATCAGAGCATTTTTAGCTCAATTTTCTTCCGCATTCATTCCTTTCTATTCAGATTTGTTCTTAATTTTTTTGCAATCATGGCTTCATCTTGTTCCATGGAGTCAAATCCTACGAACTCTTCAACTTTTGTTAACTCTGCAATGGATTCAAATCCATTGTTTCTTCACCATAGTGACAGTCATGGTTCAATAATTGTTTCCTCTTCGCTCAATGGAGAAAACTACTACACATGGGCTAGATCCATGTCCATGGCCTTGACGGCGAAAAAAACAAACTTCCAGCTAATCTAATACAGCTCATGCCAGCTAATCTAATACAACTCATGCCAGCTAATTTAACACATGTTACATGTGTATTCCAATAGTGGGCGTGGGTGCCGAGCGAGCCCCGGTGACTTTTCGGCTGGGTCTATCGAATTGAGAAAGAGATGCTCAAATTCGGAAAATAATTTGTAGTTTTCAAAAATAGAAACCATTTTCCAAAAATTATTGAAGAATTTTCAGTTAAACGAAAAAAAATGTTCGGTTGACTATTATTTTACGCGACACCAAACACTGAATATAGGAAAATTATTTTCTTAAAATTATTTTTTTGAGTAATTAGATATGTGTATGGTTTGAAATGCTAGTCACAAGTATATGTTGCTTATTTTCTTTTTTCTTTTTTCTTTTTTTTTTTTTTGTTTATTTACGGTTGTTGCAAAAACCATAGGTTTTCTGTCCTCCATTCAAATATTACCACCTCGCCTATTGCATCTTAAAAAAATAAGAACGAAAACACTCAATCAAGCAACCCAACGGAGAGAGAAAGAGAGAACCCCTTGTGGAAAACTTGTGAACCACCAGAGAGAGAAAGAGAACCACCGGCATGGCTGGGTCTGGCCTTGACCCAGCCGTGTGTCACCATCTCCGGCAAGTTTTGAGGCATCTTCGGCGACTTTTCTACCAAACTCAACCTAAAAAATCGTTTCTAATGCCTCAAAAATCGATTCTAATGCCACAAAATTCGTTTCTAATGCCTCAAAATTTAATTTTGGATTAAAAAGTAAAACCTAGTGGGGAAGGTTAACCCTTTTTGGGATTTTATTATCTTTCTAAAAAATTCCACCGGAGCGGCCTGGGTGTGGGTGCCAGTGTGTTTCAGCTGGCTGGGCGGGGGCGGTGGGAGTGGCCATTCTTCCTTCTCTTCTTTCTCTTTTCTTTCTCTGTTGGCCACCCCCTTGGTTCTTTTCATTCTTCCATCTGCCAAAATTTAGTGTTTTTGGTCTACATAAGTTTTTTGCAATTTTTTACTTTAAATGAGGTGTCTTACTTCTATTGATGGGCATAAATTGGACCATTTACGCCATGACCGAATAGAAGATATCCTCTTTCTGTATTACTTTGAACTATTTTGACCTGTTTTGTTTTTGTTTGAGCATGCAGATGAATTGGAATCCTTCTAATTGATTCGTATCCCTCTACATTGAGTTTAGCAAAAAGGGCCTCTTAAAGACAGCCCAACCAAGTTTCAAGAAAACCAAATAAAAAAACTAGAAATGGACCTGAAGTATTATCCAGTAACTTCTTCGCACAAAGATCACTGATCCAATAACTTTATGACACTAACACCAAAAAAATGGTCACAATGGATTTGCATATTGATTTGATTTAGAGTCAATATGATTATATTATATATACTATCATTTTATTCCTCTAAAAACTCGTTTCCATATGCACTAAATCCTACAAGAAAATCACGCCACATTAACTTTTAGGAATTGAATGAGAGTCCAACATTTCCAAAGAAGTTTATCATACTTTTTTCATAGTTTTCCATTTTACTTGGCAAAGGCTGGTAATTGGTCATCTTGTATTATTCTTGTGTCCCTTTTATAAATGATGTACCTCTTAAAATCACCATTAAACTCTTCTTCTTTTTTAATTGAATAAAGAAAGGGTTACGGGGAGGGGATCCTTCCTACTTTTGAATAGAAGAAGAAATAGTATAGATCATTATTGAATTTTAATCAAATTGTAATTTTAAAAGACACCTATTTTTTGAACGACACGTGAACGCAAGGGGCTTTTATAATTAATTACTTTGGGTACTATGTTACCGCATGTCTCAGAAATGATTCGGTTTATCTTATGGAAACACAAAGACAAAAAATAAAAGTAAATGATTCCTAAATAGAAGAAGAAATGGTACAGAATTAAGCTAAAAGTAAAGTCGTGAAACACGTGCATGTACCATCTTTCATACATTATTTGATCAGTCCAATGATTGCATTAATCTTATCGTTAGAATATATATATATATATATGAAATTTGATTATATTTTAATACGATAGAATATGAGAAATTTTTTGTACATTTCATATTAATCAACTCTTGAATAGAGAACATTTCAATGTCAATCTAATATGGAATAGGAAAATGTTAGGCAATCTTCTGATGTTCTCCCAACTATAATATGACTTTTAAAAGGAAAATGGTAGATGTCCCTCTAGTGTTGTCCTAATATTCTTTCAACTGTGATGTGCCTTTTAAAATCACCGTTAAATTTAAAATTATAATTATTGACTTTTTAATCTATTGGTGATTTTAAAAGGCAAATCACAGTTGAGAGAACATAAAAAAAACACTAGAAGAACAACTAGTATTTTCTCCTTTTAAAATCACCAATAAATTAAAACTCAATAAAGATAATCTCAAATTCAATGGTGATTTTAAAAGTTATATCACAGTTTGGAGGATACAAAGAGAACATTAGAAGAACACATAACATTTCCTTATGAAATATATGATAATTGAGAACAATATCATCTCCAGTTCATTTGAACTGGTTAATATTCAATTAGTTATAGTGAAACGATATTTTTATCTTTTCACTTTTTGAATAAACTAAAATACCGTACCCTTCTACTACAATTAATTAAATATTATCTAATTTATTTAAATTTTAGAAAATCCTCAAAAGATATTGTGTGATGTAGAACAAGTCATCTTTGTCTTTAATTGCTTTATTTTAATGGAATGATTGTAAATGTGACGAAAGATCAAGAGTAGTGAGTGGATTTTTTTTATTTAAAATTTTATACAACATGAATTAAATTAAATTTATTTGTTTATTTATTTATTTTTGTTGTTCTTGGTTCGTCCTATGTCAAGAAAACGTAGTGCAACATCATGCATGCCTGATAGTGACGTCAAGCTCCCATGAAAGGTGCTTACGTAATATTGTTGGGTGAAAGTTCTTGTGAAGTTTATCCGATTACTGTAAGAGCATTTCTTCCAAAAGTAGTTGACTCTATATATATATAGATATAGATATGGTCGTCGTTGCTATTTTCCATTTTTCCTCGTGTGCCAGCCATTCTAACTATATATATATATATATATATATATATATATATATATATATATATATATTTAACAATTGTTGTCAAGAATAAATAAAATGTAGCTGATAAGAAAGTTAATGGCGACAGCACCTTAATTGTGTTGTCGTTGATCGATATGTTCTTATTAGCAATGAGCTAGCATGACGCACGTACATGATAAGTATTAAGGAATTGATGCTTAGGTTATAGTGACAAAAATTGAAGTGATAGACCTTTCTCGATGATGCAATAATAACAATTTTTTTCGTTGATAATAACCAAATATCTTGAGTTTTTGTTGCGACAATACCTACAGCTCACGTAAACGAATCTTATAATTATATTTTTTGTAAGATGTAATTTTCAATGTTATAAAAGATTTTAAATTTTTTTTACTGAATATATATCAATTAATTTTTAGATTAGATAATTAAAGGCTCGACCCAATGGGTTAGAGGCTTCTCATAAATTGGATATATAGTTCCTTTTAATCTTAATAGTTATAAATTATTGCATGGATGGACTGTTTGGGGTCAATATATATTAATAGTCTTCAATTCCTTTCTTTTGATTGTTTATGAAGACTACCCGTAGCAAAGTAGATGAAGACTTCACAACAGCTAGCAAACACCATAAAGTCTTCAAAATCACATCAGCATGGTAAAAAAGGAAGACCCATGAGCCAGAGGCATCCAAATTCCAAAACACCATCATATGTCCGGATCTCCAAAAATAAGAAGCAATTTTGCAAAAGTTAATTTCAAAAGCAAACAAATAATGTCTTCGAATCACCATAAAAAACAAATGGTCACGACAAAAAGTGCCAGTTCACAGAAACAAATGGAAATGGACAAAAGCAACACCCGCACTTGAAGTTGAAGAAATTTGTAAGTTTAACTTATCTCATAAAATAATGTGTGATTATTCTTCAACACTCTTTTTCATATGTAGGCTAATATTTTTCTGGTCCTTGTCACGAAGTAAATAGTGTGGGTCTCATTCATCTTGTGGTAAGCTCTGATATCATGAAAAAATTCGTGGCCCTAACTCATCTCTTAAAACCAACTCAATAAGAGAAGATTGCATACTCCTTATAAACATGCCCAAGATCTTATCCAAAAGCAATATGGGATTATTAATCCTCAACAGAAACAACCAAAAGCTAGCTTCAATGATTCAACCAAAATTATATGCGCTGGTGATAGTGTAGTTTACTACTATAGCAAAACACACATATTCTACAATTGAAATATGTCACACACTTTCAAGCTTCTGTTATGGGTCATTCCGATCGAGCTTTAGAAGAGTCGTGTGATATCTCGATAACAACAATTGTTTTGCTAGAAAATAAAGTGATTATGAATTTTTTACCAAGAACACATTTGTTAAAGTTGACACATGGATGAAAATAATTTCCTCACATATCCATCTGATTGGGCTTTCATTAGATTAAATAGAATTGAATCCTACAACTGTTACAAAGAGATATTGAATCCTATAACTATTACAAATCTAGAAATAATACAAAATAAATGCACATGTTACAAATCTACAGATAATGACAAAATAAATGCACATGTTACAAAGAGATCATGATTATGAGAAAATAAATGATCATGATTATGAGAAAATAAATGCACACTTCAAATTCAAATTCAATTGACCAAATAGTAACGTCAATACTCCTCCTCAAGTTGGATCATGTAAGGAAATAATGCCCAACTTGCAAATTAAATCATGAAATGCATCTCTACCCAATGGCTTTGTTAAGACATCTGCAAGTTGATGAGATGAGGGTATATATCTTGGAGCAATAAGTTTGGACTATAGCTTTTCCCGAACGAAATGACAATCTATTTCTATATACTTTGTGCGTTCGTGAAAAATTGGATTATTGGCAATGTGCAAGGCAGCTTGGTTGTCACAAAACATTGTGATAGGAGAAGAATGAGAAATACCCATATCGTTCAGCAAATATTTTAACCATTGAAGCTCACATGTTAAAGTAGCCATGGCTCGATATTCAGCTTCAGCAAAAGATCGAGAAACTGTAGCTTGTTTCTTAGTTTTCCAAGAAATAAGATTGGAATCAAGAAAAATGCAATAGCCTGTAGTGGATCGCCGAGTAGTAGGACACCCTGCCCAATCTGAATCACAATAACCTTGCAAATGAATAGTACTCGATGATGATAAAAAATTTCCCTTACCAATAGAACCCTTCAAATATCGAACCACACAGTGCGCATCATCCATATGAGCCGTTCGAGGAGAATGCATAAACTGACTAAGAATATTGACTGAATAATTAATGTCAGGTCTTGTAACAGTAAGGTATATAAGATGTCCCACCAATCGACGAGAAGGAGTGGGATCAGGAAGTAAAGTCCCATCATCTGGTGATAAATGCAAGTGCTACTCCATAGGAAAATTAGAGACACGTCCTCCAATCAAACCAGTATCCTTGAGAATGTCTAAGGTGTATTTCTTTTGAGAAAGAAATATGCCTTTTTTTGAACAAGCAACCTCTATGCCAAGAAAATATTTATGCCAAGAAAATATTTAAGCTTGCCTAGATCTTTGATGAAGAATTTCTTCTCGAGAAATTGCTTGAGCTGGTTAATAGCCAAATCATTGTTTCCTGTAATGATGATGTCATCTACATAGACCAAGACAAAAGTAGAAGAATTGCCAGTATGATTAAAAAACAATGAATAATCAGACTTTGATTGAGAAAAACCAGCTTGCATGATGGTAGATGAAAATTTTGCAAACCATTGACGTGATGCTTGCTTCAACCTATAGATAGATTTGTTCAGTTTACAAATCCGTGTCTCCCCCTTTCGGCAAAACCCAGGTGGAAGTACCATATATACCTCTTCGTTAAGATCGCCTTGTAAAAAGGCATTATTAACGTCTAGTTGATGTAGGGACCATTGCTTGATGGATGCAATAGAAAGCAAGGTTCGAACAGTTACCAATTTTGCAACAAGTGCAAAAGTCTCATGGTAATCCAATCCTTCAATCTGAGTAAAACCTTTTGCTACCAAACGGGCTTTATAGCGCTAAATTGTTCCATCTAATCGGTATTTAATCTTGTACACCCATTTACATCCTATGGGTTTCTTGTTGGGTGGAAGAGAAATGAGGCTCCAAGTATCATTTTTTCAAGAGCTTCAATTTCTTTTTCCATAGCTTCCCGCCATAATGGTGATTTCACTACTTGAGAAAAGGTTCTAGGCTCATCTGTTGAACAAATAGAAGAAAGAAACCCTCTATGTGCAAGTGAAAAATTAGAAAAAGAAATATATTGATGAAGTGGGTAAGGTGTACCTTTCAACTTAGAGTCCGATAGAAAAGGTAGCTGTTCATGAGTAGCAATGGAGCATTGATAATTAACCAAGTATGAAGGTGGACGCCGAATGCGACTAGGCCGATTAATTTGCGAACTAGTTAGAGGAGTGATAGGATTTTGTTCAACACTAGGTGGTTCTAAATCCAACTGTTCAATTGGAGAAGTGATTGCATCATTTTTAGCAAGAGGAAAATCAAAACTGGGATCATCACTCAAAGGAAAAGGAATGACATCAGAAGATGAGTTTGGAATTTTAGATAAATCACGAAATGGAAAAATTCCTTCATGAAATATGACATCTCGAGAAGTAAAAATGGTTTTAGTGGCTATATCAAAAATTTTGTAACCTTTTTGAGCATAAGGATAGCCAATAAAAATGATAGGTTTACCTCGTTGATCAAATTTATGTTTAATGCTATGGTTGCGAGCAAAACATAAACTCCCAAAAACAAATGAGAATAATTTGGTTTTGAGTGGAATAGAATTTCATGTGGAGATTTTCCGGATAAAAGAAGATGGCATTTTATTGATCAAATACGTGGCAGTGAGAACGCACTCACCCCAAAATTGTAAGGGCAAGTGCGCTTGAAAACGAAGAGCTCGAGCAACCTCAAGAATATGTCGATGCTTACGTTCAACGACACCATTTTGTTATGAGTCCCAACACAACCGTTGATGGATTATGCCAGCTCGAAAATATTTTGCATATCATTGGAAAGAAATTCAGAACCATTGTCTGATCTAACTTGTTGTATGCAAGAATTGAATTGAGTTTTAACCATGGAAAAAAAGATTGCAAAATGGTTTTAGTCTCGACTTGACATGCATCAAATAAACCCAAGTACATCGACTAAAATCATCAACAATGGTTAAGAAATAACGAGAACCATTTAAAGATTGTTGGGAAAAACTTCCCCAAATATCACAATGAATTAAAGCGAAAGGTTTATTAGTATTAATAGAACGAAGAAAATGGCAAATAGCATGCCCTTGTTTGGCTTGAGGACAAATTTCACAAGCAGGATTATTTGAACAAGAAATGAAAGGAACATTCTTAGCTAAATTATGCAAAATATGATAAGATAAGTGCCCAAGCCGCCAATGCCACAAATCAATGGAAGAGTTTTAATGATGTCATTGCCAAGTCTGAAATAGTATAGCCCCTCATGAACATTACCCTATCCAATCGTCCTCTTCATTGATAGGTCTTGAAAAAAAACATTGAGTAGAGGAGAAAGTCACTAAGCAATTATTAGTCTTTGCTAGTTGACTAACGATAAAAGGTTAAATTTGAATGATGGGATGAAGAAAACGTTCTCAAGTTTAATAGTGGGTGAAAGATGAATAGTTCCAATATGTGTAATAGATGCATTCACCCATCGTTGAACAAAAGATGGAGTTGGACAAGATTTATAAGAGGAAAACAAAGATAATGAGTGACACATGTGGTTAGTAGCTTCGATCAATAATCCACGAGAAGAGTGAGCAATAAGCGCTATACCTGCTAGGGAAACACTAGAATTGATGCTACCTGAAGAGACCATAGCAAGTAATTTGTTGTACTGTTCTTGAGTGATGGATGGTGGTGACACCATGGCACAATCTTCAGTTTTAGGGGTCTTAGCAAGAACATCAGTCTTCTTTGGAGGATACCCAACAAGTTTGAAGCAACGGTCTTTAGAGTGACCGTCACGGCCACAATGATCACAATGGTAGTGTGGCTTACAACTGAGTTGGCCGCCTTGATTTGTGGGCTTGGTGATAAAAGCTGCAGCATCTGGAGTTGGGGATAATGAAGAATGTATCTCTTGTTGTTTTTCTTCTTGACGAACAAGTGAATAAATTCTTGTTGTGCTAGGAAAAGGCTCCATGAGAAGTATTTGGCTACGAAGTGCACCATATCGTTCATGAAGACCTTGTAAAAATTCCATTGCCCTATCTTGTTGCAATTGATCCGCAATAGCTTTCCCATGTCCACATGTGCATGGTTGGATAACTACAAGAGAATTGAGCTTATTCCATAGTGACTTGAGCTTTGTAAAATATGCAGAAACAGGCATGTTCTCTTGTTTAAGATAAGAAATTGACTGCTTCAACTGATAAATTTGTCGAGCATTGGATTGGGAGAATCGCTCCGAAAGATCCAACCAAATCTCCCTGGCAGTCTCAGCATATAAAATACTGCTACGAATCTCACCCGTAACAGAATTAAGAATCCATGAACATACAAGATCATTGCATCTTTCCCATTGAGAGAGATCATTAGATGAAGTTGGCTTAGTCAAGGTGCCATCCACAAAACCCAATTTGTTTTTGGCACGCAAAGCCATAGTGATAGCACGAAGCCATGTGCCATAATTATCTCCGGATAGAAGAGGTGTAACAAGCACCATGGTTGGACTATCTGAGTGATGAACATAATGAGGATCATTGACTAATCCTTGTGTTTTGCTGCCCTCAGATGAAGAAATCACTATAGGTTGTACTTCAGTCATTGCAAAATGAGCAAATGAAAAAAAAATTGGGGAAAAATTGTGTCTAAAAAAATCGTTGTCTAATGCTCTGATACCATGTTAAAGTTGACACATGGATGAAAATAATTTCCTCACATATCCATCTGATTGGGCTTTCATTTGATTAAATATAATTGAATCCTACAACTGTTACAAAGAGATATTGAATCCTATAACCGTTACAAATCTAGAAATAATACAAAATAAATGCACATGTTACAAATCTACAGATAATGACAAAATAAATGCACATGTTACAAAGAGATCATGATTATGAGAAAATAAATGATCATGATTATGAGAAAATAAATGCACACTTCAAATTCAAATTCAATTGACCAAATAGTAACGTCAATAACATTAACATACATAATTGAACACAACTCTAGCTTAAAAGCCTAAACTAATAGGCTAAGGTCCACTTAGGTATATTAAGCACTCTTTTATTTTATATTTTTTTTAATATGGGACACAATACTCACAAATGCACTTGTAATAGTCTCCCACTTACTTGTAAGTCTCTTCACATTGACCTAACTCTCCCTCACTTGTGAGTTTTTTTTTTTATATTTTCAAGAGTGTCTCACGTCAAGAGTTGCAGATAGAGACACAACTCTAAACCCGACGCGTCTAGACGCCCACCTCAGGAAGGTAACCATTGCTCTGATACCATTTGTTGTTACCATGCCCAACAATGATGAATAATATGAAATCAAAAAGAGATATCAAAAGAAAGTCGAAATACAGATTTAACAGTCCATAGGAGTGAGTGTAGCTGTATTTTACTATTCAATGATTTAGGGTTACAACATATCATATTTATAGAAAAACCCTAATTGTAAGTATTTTAGAAAACCCCAAAATACCTTTCACAACTTATTTCTTCCTAGGCCCATATAAACTAATTACACCCAATGAGCTAGTAGTAGAATATGAGCCACTTGTTTCAACACATTTTTATTAATGGTCTGTCTGAAATGGGTTATTCCATCTAAGCTTGTCTTTAACTCCTTGTCTAAGCTAACTTTAGCTTTATGTGTAATTTCTTTTTTATTTTTATGAGTGCCAGTTTGTTTTAAAAAAAGAAAAAAAAACGTGTCACAAACGCTCAGCTTCTGTTATGGGTCATTCGGATCAAGCCCTATGAGCTTTTATACTAATGAAAGAAAACATAGAAACATATATTCGGAAACATAATAAACTTTCTCTATTTCATCACCAACAACCATCATATTAATATTACAAAAGACCTCAAATATCATACATAGATAACTACTATTTGACTCTAACCGACTCTTAACATGAGAGTACTTTATGTAAATAGAAAAATATTAAGAGCAATAAGTTTTTCATATTTATCTCATGATCTTCTCTTACAAATTTAATAGATGAATCATTAAATTTGTAGAGTCTGTCATTGATTTATGTGGAGTCGACAAATCAAATGGTTGATTTATAAGATGAGATAAACTAAATGTGAAAAAAATATTTACCCCTCTACTCGTGGTCCTTTATTCTCCTATTACTACTATTATCTTGACCGGGGTTTATGGGCGCCAGCCATTCCGGCCCCATTGTGATCACCGTCTTTGCAATTGCAAACATTAAAGGCGGACCAGATGTAGATCAACGTGAGGAGAGTGGATATGTATACTGTGATAAAACGCAGGAAGTTTAGCTTGGAGAGAAAGCGGTAAAATCTAACCATGGCCTCACGTGTTTCACAATGAAGGTTGATGTCATCTATGTGCTTTTTCAGGTAGCAGTCATCCATATCAATCTCGAGCTCTTTGGTGAGACTATTGAAAAGATCCACCACCTCCTCGTCGCCACCCTTTGCCTGTTTGATAATCCCCGCACGACGAAGAATGTTGATATCATCCACCGTATCCACTATGCAATCCAAGAAAACTGCAAGACAAGAAAAATAGGGGGGGTTTGCAGATCTATTGCTCTGCTCATAAGCTATCAAGTTCCTCAACAAAGAGCTGGTGCCATCATCAATGTATATAGTAGGAATCGTCAACGCTGTGTACTTATACTCTATGTAAAGAAAGTTACCGGATTTTTTTTTTAATCGAACGCCAGCATAAGTAAGTGTCGTGGCATTATGGACCCAACCCTTTCTAGAAATTTTTTCATTTTCGCTCAGGTTTTCCCTTTTAGGAAGTAAACACTTTAGAATCCTGAAAATCGACTGAAACAGATCTAATAGTCTATTGGTGTTCACTACAGGCTTTTCCACACTTTTGCTCTGGTTATCACGTGTAGGACGTGAACTCTTTGGAGTCTGAACACTAGCATTCAGGTTACCTTGGGAATTATGAAAGGTAGACTGAAACAGAGCTAATAGATGTGGATGCTTTTGATTTTCAATACATGCTCTTCCAATTTGTCCTTTCCAGGTCTCAATGTTTCAAAAAATCGGAGAGCAAGCTCGTTGAGAGCCGGAGGAGTTGCGCCCTCCCTCTTGAGGGTGGTGATTTCATATATTTCTTGCAGCACAGACATGGGAAGTTGGTTCTCAAGGATAAGTAAATCACGACCGATATTTGGCACCATCCAACGTGTTTCTAAAATGGGCTCCTCCTCCTCCACATCATCATTTCCCTGATCCAAAAATTCAAGAAATTAATATTGTTAAATAGTTCTGATACATGTTAAATATATTGAAAGCGGAAGAATGAGAGAGAAAAGAGAGCGTCTAATATAAAATATTATAACAAATATATATATTTATATATATCAGTGTGACAGTGTCTTTCTTCGTGTGAGGTTGCTGATTTCTAGAGAAAAATATTACCTGGTCACTCTTGGCGTATAAACGCAGGAGCTCTACAATGAAGCAACCGTCAAGGCGCATCATCTGCACAAAATCATCACTCTTTATGCCTCCAAAGTTCTCCGAATCGCATTTTCTGGTTTTTTTCTCCATTCCTTTCATGGCATTTTCAAGACGTACTTCACATTCAGGGCTCATTCGCTTTTGAAGGCAACTGAGAAACCGCTCTTTCTGATCTTCAAAGGCTCTCAGAGCCTCTTCATTATGATGAAATGGACCTATGCTTACAATTCTGGGGCTGTAAGCTCTGTTGTCAACTTCACGCACATGTGCTGGAACTCTGAATATCGACCATCTTCCGCCACGTGTAGCAGATTCTGAAAGAGTTTTTCCCTTATCTTGCTCAAGGGTCTCGACAATTGCTTTTTCTGCCGGTTTTTGGACACCTGAACCTGAAGCCTCGTCTATTGGGATGCAACAGTCTCCAAAACACGTCGCCATGGAAATTATGCTCAGTAGTTGTCCTCTGTATTGCGCCAAAAGATATGCCCAAAAAGGCTGATTTAAGACCACTTACTCGCCAATTAAGAACCATATATGCAGTTCCAAAATTATATACGTACATAAATTCATGCATGGAAAATATTTAAGCAAGAATATACCAATAAGAAATCCTAATTCTTCAAGCAATTTTAATGGAAGAGAAAGGAGAGTCAAAGAAATTAAAGAGACAACAACACTTGAGTGAAACAAGCCCTATGGTCAATTTTACCTAGTACTGCTGTAGAACTTTGAATCTCTGCCACCCCTGAAGTGGAAGTTTCCTAACTGATAATTTCAAAGAGAAATTAAAGGACTTTCCTAATTTCACTTGCTGATCATGAGTAGTGTGAGTTTCATTTGCATAGCTAGCTAGGGACCCAAAAACATTATGATGCTGCATTAACAAATACGCATATATTTGTAGGTGGTGTTAGTGCGCATTGGGTCCCTGGGTAGTCCTGGTGACTTTTGGGTTGGATCTATTAATTTAAGAATGAGATGATCAAATCCGAAAAATAATTTACAGTTTTCAAAAATGAAAATTATTTTTAAAAAATTATAGAAGAATTTTTAGTCAAACAAAAAATATTTTCGGTTAACAATTATTTTACGTCGCACCAAACACCAGAAAATAGAAAAATCATTTTCTTAAAATTATTTTTTTGAGTAATCAGATACAATTATATGTTGCTTATTTTGTCTTCTTCTTCTTCTTCTTTTTTTGCTTATTTTCTGTATTACTTTGAACTATTTTGACCTGTTTTGTTTTTGTTTGAAGCTTGCAGATGAATTGGAATCCTTCTGATTGATTCTTATCCCTCTGCATTGAGTTTAGCAAAAAGGGCCTCTTAAAGACAGCCCAACCAAGTTTCAAGAAAACCTAAAAAAAAAAAACACTAAAAATGGGCCTGAAGTATGATCCAGTAACTTCTTGGCACAAAGATCACTGATCCAATAACTTTTTGACACTAGCACCAAAAAAATGGTCACAAGGATTTGCATATTGATTTGATTTAGAGTCATAATTATATTATATATACTATCATTTTATTCCTCTAAAAACTCGTTTTCATATGCACTAAATCCTACAAGAAAATCACGCCACATCAACTTTCAGGAATTGAATAAGAGTCCAACCTTTCGAAAAAAGTTTATCATACTTTTTCCATGGTTTTCCGTTTTACTTGGCAAAGGTTGGTAATTGGTAATCTCTTGAAGTAAAGGTAGGTTAAAATAAAGCTAACTAATATTTTCTGCAGCTCAAGCATATCCAATATGTGGCAGCAAATTAAGCAACGAGACAATTTTAATAATTTTAATTTTTTTTAATTGGTTTGTGGGATTCTTGTATTGCTACTAATATGCTCCATATTAGTGAGAGGATTACTATTCATGCTCTTCAATTTTTTCAACAAAATAGAAAGTTGATTGGGGAGTAAAAAAAACACATTTTAGCATTTTGGCTCCCTATATAGATATCCCTAAGACGGACCCGATCGATGTATAATCCAATTACTTGGCAAAAAGATCACTGATCCAATAACTTATGAATGAGAGGAAGAACTCTTGACACAATGAGGAAATGGGGGATCTCTAACAATGAGAGGAAGAACTCGACATGCCACTAGTTGCTTGGGACTCAAGCTTATGAACCTCATCCTCAGTTTCTCTGTTTCTCAATTTACAGAGGAAATAAAAAAAGGAAGTCCCATATGTAAATCTTATGCAGGGACTGGTGTCTGCATCGAAATCCCATGATGTTTAGGACAGAAAAATTAAAGGACTTCTAGGAATCATGGAGCCTGAAAAATCCTTTTGGAATAATGGGCTTGGGAATATATGCTTAATTGAGATGTAGTGGGTTTAGGGGTGGATATCAGACAATGCCGTGGTGAAAATGAGGGATTTTTGCCCCATTTTCACCACCAGCCACCGTCGAAGTTGGAAAGTTGGTATTAACTATTAACCATCGACCTTATTTGATTGAGTGGCAATTTCGTAACTAACCACCATCGCCAAGTCAGTGGCGGCAGTGACGGGCGGAAGGTGGAACTCAACGGGCTCGGATAGTGGGCTTAATTTGAATTTGTTTGGGCTCACTTTCGACTATTTTAGGGCCAGTCTTTTTTCTAGACTTTTTTGACCTTTTGGGCCCAATTTAAGTATTTCTTGGGCCTAATTTGATTAGCTTGAACATTTTCTTATGTTTGGGAAATCTTGTTTATGAGCCTTTACGTCTTTGGAATAATCTTATATTTATTAATCAGATACTGCAGAAATCCCTCGTGTTAGAGCACCGATAGTAGCTTCCCAATCATTTTTCTTCAATTTAGGGAATAAAACTATTTTTTGGTTTCCTATAAAAAAAACACTTCACAGTAGATTCCATTATTTTTTCCTACATGAATTAAATACTATTTATTTTTATCATTGCAACCAATGAGAGAGGAGAGAAGAGAAAGCATTGTTAGAACATATGAAGGAGAGAAGAGAGAGAATGAGATGCTTTATAATTTAATAATGTATATGGAGTTTACAGTGTTTTCCAATGCATTGAAAAATACTATAGCTGCCATTTGATGTTTGTTAAATTTGGATATTCTGATATGAGTGTTTTTTTTTTAAATTTTTCCTAAACATAGGAAAGGGAATAGGTTATAGGGAGTCTGCTGCTAATGCTCTTATGGCAATGGGTGCTGGAGTAATGCTACAAGTCCTTGTATTATTCTTGTGTACCTTTACGAATGATGTAACTCTTAAAATCAACATTAAGCTTTTTTTTTTTTTAATTGAATAAGAAAAAATGTTACATGAAGGATCCTTCCCACTTCTAAATAGAAGAAGAAATAGCACAAATTATTATTGAATTTTAATCAAATTGTGATTTTAAATAGCATCTCATTTTTTGAGCAACACAAGAGGGCTTCTATATATATATATATATATAAGTTTCTATAATTAATTACTTTGGGTACTATGTCACCACATTAATTAGGTCCACATGTCTCAGAAATGATTCGGCTTATCTTTTGGAAACACAAAGACAAAAAATAAAAGTAAATGATTCCTAAATAAAAGAAGAAATAGTACAGAATTAAGCTAAAAGCAAAGTCGTGAAACACGTGCATGTACCATCCTTCATACATTATTTGATCAGTCCAATAATTGCGTTAATCTTATCGTTAGAATATATATATATATATATATATATATATATATGAAATTTGATTATATTTTAATATGATAGAATATATAAAATCTTTTGTATATTTCATATTAATCAAATCTTGGATAGAGAACATTTCTCTTTTAATATGGAATAGGGAAATATTAGGCATTCTTTTAATGTTCTTTTGGTGTTTTATCAACTGTGATATGCCTTTTAAAATTATCATTGAATTTAAAATTATAATTATTGACTTTTAATCTATTGGTGATTTTAAAAGGCACATCATAGTTGAGAAAACACCAGAAGAACACTAGAAGAACAATTATCATTTCTCCCTTTTAAAATCACAAATAAATTAAAACTCAATAAGGATAATATCAAATTTAACTGTAATTTTAAAAACCACATCACAATTAGGAAAACACTAGAATAACACATAGCATTTTCTATAGAATATATGATAATCTGAAACAAGATCATCTCCAGTTCATTTGAATTGGATAATATCCAGTTAGTTATAGTAGAAATATATTTTTATCTTTTTACTTTTTAAGTGAAGTAAAATTTATTTTTACTATAATTAACCGAATATTATTCAATTTATTTGAACTTAAGAGAATCTTGATTTCTTAAAAGATATTGTGTGACGTTGAACAAGTCATCTTTTAGTCTTTAATTGCTTTATTTTAATAGTATGATTGTAAATGCGATGAAACATGATCAAGAGTAGTGAGTGAATTTTTTTTATTTAAAATTTTATACAACATGAATTAAATTAAATTTATTTGTTTATTTATTTATTTTGTTGTTGTTCTTGGTTCGTCCTATGTCAAGAAAACGTCAGTGCAACATCATGCATGCCTGATAAGTGACGTCGAGCTCCCATGAAAGGTGCTTACGTAATAATATTGTTGGGTGAAAGTTCTTGTGAAGTTTATCCGATTACTGTAAGAGCATTTCTTCCCAAAGTAGTTGACCATATATGGATAGATATAGATATGGTCGTCGTTGCTATTTTCCTCGTGTGCCAGCCATTCTAACTATATTTAGCAATTGTTGTGAAGAATAAATAAAAAGTAGCTGATCGACAAGAAAGAAAGGTGATGGCGACAGCACCTTGATTATGTTGTCGTTGATCGAGATGTTCTTATTAGCAATGAGCTAGCATGACGTACGTACGTGATAAGAATTAAGGTATTGATGCTAAGTTTATAGTGACAAAAATTAAAGTGATGGGCCTTTCCCGAAGATGCGATAATAACAATTTTCCAAATATCTTGAATTGTTTTGACCGTACCTATCAACTTACGTAAACGATTCCTATAATATCTTTGGTGGAGTATAATTTCAAATGTTATAAAAGAATTTAAATTTTTTTCACTAAACGTACACCAATTAATTTTTTGATTAGATGATGAAAAACTCGACCCAATGAGTTAGAGGCTTCTCATAAATTGGATATGTAGTTCCTTTTAATCTTAATAGTTATAAATTATTGCATGGATGGACTGTTTGGGGTCAATATTAATAGTCTTTCAATTCCTTTCTTTTTGATTGTTTATGAAGACTACCGGTAGCAAAGTAGATGGCGACTTCACAACAGCTACCAAACGCCCTCAAAATCACATCAGCATGATAAAACATGAAGACCCACGAGCCAGAGGCATCCAAAACACCAAAATTGTCCGGATTCGAAGCAATTATGCAAAAGTTTCAAAAGCAAACAAATAATTTGTTGTCAAAATTAAACAAATGGTCACGACAAAAAGTGCCAGCTCACAGGAACAGAAAATGGACCGAAGCAATAATAGTGTTTGAAGCAGCCAATAGCTTCAATGATTCAGCCAAAATTATCCTGTGCTGGTGTTAGTGTAGTTTACTACTCTATAGTCTCTATTCTACAATCGAAATGTGTCACCCACTTTCAAGCTTCGGTTATGGGTCATTCCGATCGAGCCACTGAGCTTTATACCAATGAAAGAAAACAGAGGAACATATATATAACTTAATTTAGGACCCTTTTAAGGATGGTTTCCATCGTCACCAAGTTTGCACATTCAAAATGATCTACTCGTGCTGGTGTTTGGCACAAATTTAACAATTTAAATGTCTCACACGAGAGAGATTTTCTTTTTCCTTTTTGCGTGAGTACAACAAGTCAGTAAATAGTATATGTTCTAATTTTTTTCTAAGCGTTTTAGGATTGAGGACCATATTTGTAGGATTGCTTTTTAAGAACCCAAGAATTTTTTTTTTAATCCAAATATATAGAACCTTTTAAAAGTGAGGGGAGGCCATTGACGTGAATCAACTAGTAGCAAAATGCAGTAAAAGATACATGGCTACTTTTAGAGGAGTCGTGACCTTCAAAACATAATAAATTTCATTGTAAAAAACAATAACAAACTTTCACTATTCCATTACCAACAACCATCATATTTATACTACAAATGACTCCAAATATCATACAAAGATAACTATTATTAGACTCAAACCGACTCTCAACATTGCAAGTATTATTTCATCACCAACAATCATCATATTAATACTACAAATGACCCCAAATATCACACACAAATAACTACTACTAGACTCTAACCGACTCTCAGCGTGAGAGTACTTTATGTAAATAGAGAAATGCTAAGAGTCAATAAGTTTCTCAAATTTGGTTTATGGTCTTCTCTTACAAATTTAATAGATGATCGAACCATTAAATTTGTAAGGTCCACAATTGACTTATGTGAAGTCCACGTATCAAATAGTTGATTTGTAAAATAAGATGAACCAAATTGAGAAGTCCTTTATTCTTCTACTACTACTATTATCCTAACCGGCCGGGCGGGGTGCCATTCCGGGGCCCCTTGTGATGACCGCCTTTGCAACCGCAAACATCAAAGACGGACCAGATGTAGATCAACGTGAGGAGAGTGGATATGTATGCTGTGATAAAGCGCAGGAAGTTTAGCTTGGAGAGAGCGCGGTAAATTCTAACCATGGTCTCGTGTGTTTCACGATGACGGTTGACGTCTTGTATCTGCTTAGTCATGTAGCAGTCATCCATATCAATCTCAAGCTCTTTGGTGAGATTATTGAAAAGATCCACCACCTCCTCGTCGCCACCCTTTGCCTGTTTGATAATCCCCGCACGACGAAGAATGTTGATATCATCCACCGTATCCACTAGGCCATCCAAGAAAACTGCAAGACAAGAAAAATAGGGTTTTGCAGATCTATTGCTCTGCTCATAAGCTATCAAGTTCCTCAACAAAGTGCTGCTGCCATCATCAATGTACAGAGTAGGAATCGTCAACACTGTGAACTTATACTCTATGTCAAGAATGTTACCGGGTTTTGTTTTGAATCGAACGCCAGCAAATCTAAGTGTCGTGGCATTATAGACCCAACCCTTCCCAGGAATTTTTCCATATTCGCTCTGGTTATCCCTTTTAGGAAGTAAACTCTCTGGATTCATGGAGGTCGACTGATCAAGCAGATCATGAGCTAATGGATCATGTGGATGCTGTTGATCGGCGTTCAACATATTGTCTACCAAACCAATCCCGCCGGGAATTTTTTCATTTATCCTCTGGTTACCCCTTTTAGGAAGCAAACTCTCTGGATTCAAGGAGGTCGACTGATCGAGCAGATCACGAGCTAATGGATCATGTGGATGCTGTTGATTGGTGTCCAACATATTGTCTTTCAAACCCTTCCCACCAGGAATTTTTTCATATATGCTCTGGTTATCCCTTTTAGGAAGCAAACTCTCTGGATTCATGGAGGTCGACTGATCAAGCAGATCACGAGCTAATGGATCATGTGGATGCTGTTGATTGGTGTCCAACATGTTGTCTTTCAAACCCTTCCCACCAGGAATTTTTTCATATATGCTCTGTTCATCCCTTTTAGGAAGCAAACTCTCTGGATTCATGGAGGTCGACTGATCAAACAGATCATGAGCTAATGGATCATGTGGATGCTGTTGATCGGCGTTCAACATATTGTCTACCAAACCAATCCCGCCGGGAATTTTTTCATATATCCTCTGGTTACCCCTTTTAGGAAAACTCTTTGGATTCATGAAGCTAGACTGAAACAGAGCTAATAGATGTGGATGCTCTTCTTCTTGATTGGTTTTCAACATATCGGCTGGCAATTTGTCCTTTCCAGGTCTCAATGGTTCAAAAAATCGGAGAGCAAGCTCGTTGAGAGCCAGAGGAGGAGTTGCGCCCTGCCTCTTTTGTGTGGTGATGTCATATATTTTTTGCAGCACAAACATGGGAAGTTGGTTCTCAAGCATAAGTAAATCACGACCGATATTTGGCAACATCCAACGTGTTTCTATAATGGGCTCCTTCTCCTTCACAACTTGACGTCCCCCCTGCAACAAAATATAAAGCAATATTAATTATTATAAAGCGTCTTCCTGATTAATTTCTAAAGAAAAGTAGAAAGCAACTTAGAATACATAGCTTGAAATAGAGCGTCATGTGTGATGTACTTAATTAGTACCTGGGAAGTTTTCTTGGGTGGTGTGTACAAGCGCAGGAGCTCTACAATAAAGCAACCGTCAAGGAGCATCATCTGGACAAAATCATCACTCTCTATACCTCCAAACTCCTCCGAATAGCATTCTCTGGTTTTTTCCTCCATTTCTTGCATGGCCATTTCAAGACGACGTTCTTGACATTCACGGCCCATTCGCTTTTTAAGGCGACGGAGAAACCGTTTTTTGTGGTCTTCAAAGGGTCTCAGAGCCTCTTCATCACGATGATATGGACCTATGCTTACAATCCTGGGGCTGTAAGCTCTGTTGTCAACTTCACGCACATGTGCTGGAACTCTGAATATCGGCCATCCACCGCCGATTGTGGCAGATTCTGAAAGAGTTTCTCCGTTATCTTGCTCAGGGATAATTGCGCTTGCTTTTTCTGCCACTTTTTGGAGACCTGAACCTGAAGCTTCGTCTATTGGGATGTTAAAACAGTCTCCAAAACACGTCGCCATGGAAATTATGCTCAGTAGTTGTCCTCTGTGTTGCGCCAAAAGATATGCCCAAAAAGGCTGATTTAAGACCACTGACTCGCCAATTAAGAACTATATATGCAGTTCCAAAGTTATATACGTACATAAATTCATGCATGAAAAATATTAAGCAAGAATATACCAATAAGAAAGCCTAATATCTTCAAGCAATTTTAATGGAAGAGAAAGGAGAGTCAAAGAAATTGAAGAGACAACAACACATGAATGAAACAAGCACTATGGTCAATTTTACCTAGTACAGCTGTAGAACTTTGAATCTCTCCCACCCCAGAAGTGGAAGTTTCCCAACTGATAATTTCAAAGAGAAATTGCAGGACTTTCCTAATTTCAATTGCTAGCTGATCATGACTAGTGTAAGTTTCATTTGCATAGCTAGCTAGGGACCCAAAAACAGTCTGATGCTACATTAACAAATAGGCATATATTTATAGTTGGTGTGAGTGGGCGTGGATCCCGAACGAGTCCCGGTGACTTTTCGGCTTGGTCTATCAATTTGAGAATGAGATGTACATATCTGAAAAGTAGTTTACAATTTTCAAAAATAGAAACCATTTTTCAAAAATTATAGGAGAATTTTCGGTCAAACAAAAAATATTTTCAGTTGACAATTATTTTACGTCGTACCAAACACCGAAAAATAGGAAAATCATTTTTTTGAGCAATCAGATATGTGGATGGATTGAAAAGCTAGTCACAATTATATGTTGCATGTTTTCTATATTATTTTTTTTTAATCATTACTAATATTTTAATAATATTATTATTCACACTTAGGTGATGTTTAGTATTGCGTTTGAAAAATATAAAAGTACTTTTAACATTCAAAAAGTCTATTTAAAGGAAAAAAAATACTCGTTTAGTAAAAAAGTTAAAAGCACTTTTGATAGTTTAAAAAGCCTAAAAATAGTCAAAATGTACTTTTGACAAAAGCTTAAAAATAAAGTTTTTGTCAAAAAACACTTTTTAACTTAAAAACTCTATTTCTCAAACACAATATCAAACAAACTCTTATTTTATATTCACTAACATGATGTGTTTTTCTTATTAAAAAAAATTCTCATAAAGAGGATTATCTAAAAAAATAATGAATATTCATTATAAATACTCTTAGGTAGAGAAAAATTAAAGGGGAAAAATCATATTTAGTCTATAGTTTTTTACTTTAGTTGAATTTACTTCTTCAATTTTCAATTTTAACAATAAGATCCTTAAGATTTACTCAAGCTTCAAAGAAGTCAATTCATTACTTTATCATTAAAATTCTACGATTTTAACTCTTTATTTTTTTACCCATTGGGTTTTCATTTTTGTCAAATAATATACTTCTAGTTTTTATAAAGATGAAAATGATATCTTTATTAAAATTTCGTCCAAAACATAACAGAATGTCATGTCGGTACCAATATACTATGTGTTATATAATTACTTTTTTAATTAAAAAAATTATTATTTTTTAAAAAAAAATTAAAATTTTTGGCCACCCCCATTTGGCCGGTTTGGGGACGGGGAGCCACCCCCATGGCCGGATGGGGGTGGCTGAGCCACCCCTAGGAGATTTTGGGGTGGCCGAAACCACCCCCAGAAGGAGTTATCAGAGAGGTTGAGGTGGTGAGCTGGGAGAACCAGGATATGAGCGACATAAGCATGCCGGAGTGGCCAGCCGGGTCGAGAACGAGTTGGGTGATCCTGCTCAAGTCTGCAAAGCAGGTGGGGCCGCAAGTGAAGTGGGTGAGGCTGAGGCAAGGGAAGGCACATGGGTCGGTGTTGAAGTTCTAGGAGGCTAAGCACGACCAAGGTAGTATAGAGGAAGGTTTGATTGAGGCTTTGAAGGCCTTGAGGGCTGAGACGTCTGCCAGTGAAATGGTGGCTTGGATATTGTTGGGGGTGGTTTCCACCCACCCCCAACAATGGGGTGACTCCCCACCCTCTAACCAGCCAGATGGGGGTGGCCCGACCATGATGGCCAAAGGAGGTTAGCCACCCCCAAAATTTTTATTTTTCTGGAAAAGAAAAAATAATTTTTTTAAAAAAAGTTTTAAAAATAATTATATGACACATGGTATAATGTGATTAATGTTGACGTAATATTCTATTAAGTTTTTATTAAAATTTTAACAAAAGTACAATTTTTGTCTTTATGAAACTATAAAGTATCTCCTATAATATAAATAAAAATCTAAAATAGCAAAAAATAAAAAGGTTGGAGTGTTTTTAGCATTTAATCCTTAAAATTAAAAGTTTTTTATTTATCACATCTCATTTTACACGTCATCATTAAGGTCAGCACCATGATCGCACCATGACGTCAATGCCACCTCGGCAGGGACCTAGTCATCCATAATTTTTTGGTAAAAAGAAACCGGGAATTATGGCAACCGTGAAACACGTGCATGTATCATCTTCCAGACATTATTTGAGTTCAATGATTGCGTATTTGCGTTAATGTTACTGTTACATTATATGTTCATATATCGAAATATTCTAAGATTTAATTATATTTTAATTTTATTGTTATAATATATGTTAAAATATATTAAAAATATTATATTTCGATCTCATCTTCTTTCTCTTTAAAACTTCTTTGATTAATGGGGATCGGGGATTCGGAGATCTACCTAAATTAGTGTTGAAATTAATAACTCATATTAACATCAATAAAAGATCAAGTAGACAAAATAAAATTTGACGCAGTGCAATACAGAATTTATGAATTACTAAACACATATATAATAGAAAATCAAAAATACTTCTTGTTGACTTTTATTTCTTGTTGCACCAAATACTCAAAATCTAAAATATATTTTTCAAAAATCATTTTACATCGAAATTGCGAGTTCATTTTGCAATAGTCATCCAATTCACTTTCTGCCAAAATTGCCGCCTTTTTATATCATGCTCTTTCTCTCCTCGTTATACAGAACCAAGCGTGTCATCAACTACTCTACCACATGGGAAACATTTGGAAGACATATTACCAATATCTGCCTCTCTCATAGAGGATTAACTTAATCATCGGAGGGTCTTTGGGCCCTAGAGAGATTGCTGCACCACAATGACACTATTTTTCAAGAATTTCATCCCTGAGTAGGAGGATCTCCACCTCGATTCGGCCATTTAGAAACTATTTTAATAGAGATATATAGCTTCTGATGATGATATAATTAATTCAACATAAGAATTTGCCAGAATAAAGTGTCCAGCATAATAGAAATTGGATATATATATATATATTCTTTTGTTGGATAATAAAATTCAAAAAAATAGACAACTTTATTTAATAAAATAATAAAATCTCATACAATTAAAGGGTATAATTAAACCCTAACAATCACCCTGGATTACTCAAAACATGCGACAAAATCATCAAATGACGCCCACAAAATGTTAACCACTACTAAGGTCTTTTTGCTTCCACAAATCCAGAGAGGCAGATAGAAATCATATTGGAGCAGCAGAGGGACTAAACGGTGGAGCAACAGAGGGATCAGAGGGTTGGCGGAGCAGCATAGGGTTCAAAGGTTGGAGTAACCAATGGGTTTAGATTGAGCCTTTGAGACCATCCGATCTGAAAATTAATTGGCATTCAGTAAAGGAATTAAGCTAAAGTTTTTATGGCATTCAAAATTATACCTACAAATTATATTTTAAGAAAAGTAGAATAACACTATTGCACCTCAACAAAAACGTACATACTGAGGCCACAAAATATAAAAATAAAATAAAATAAAGCTAGAACCTGCAATCTGCAGACAAGGGAAAAGAAGTGATAGAGATTTTCTCTTCAAATACAATTATGAACAATCATCTCTTTGCCTTTCGGTATAAAGTGGGTTTTTTAGAAAAAAAGAAAAAGTATGATACAATAACTTCTTGGCATAAACACCAAGAGAGACATTTATGTGAGACTGAGAAAATGAGAGCAGACAATACCTTGTTAAGAAAATAGTTTCACATTGCCTGTGGATAAGACCTTGGGCATGTTTATAAAGAATGGGTAACCCTCTCTTGTAAGACTGGTTTTATGAGATGAGTTAGGTCCATGAATTTCTTCATGGTATCATAGCCTACCATAGGACAAATGTGACCCACATTACTTATCCCGTGACAAGGACCAGGAAAAATACTGGCCTGCGTGAGGAGGGTGTTGAGAAAATAGTCATACATTGCCTGTGGACAAGACCTTGGACATATTTATAAAGAATGGGCAACCCTCTCTTATAAGACTGGTTTTATGAGATGAGTTAAGCTCACGAATTTCTTCATACCTGGCGTCGCACCAGAAAGGACACTCAAAGGGTAAACTTTATTGGAACACAATGATGATAAGGGTACAATTAAGGATAAGGATCCAGCTAAGGCTCCTCGACCGGCCAGTTTTGAACCTATGATGGTGATACTTTCAATTAGCCCCTTGTTTAGTAGTTCTTTCATTATGGTTTCTGCCAAAGATAATCTGTAATAAAATTATTAGTATTTTTTATAAATTCGATTTCAAAAGAATAATTGGCAATAGCATTAATATACCACTTATATTTAAGGAAGGACACTTACCATTTAAAAACCCATGCATATATATGAGAAGAGAGCTCCTATAGTCAAATATATATATATATATATATATATATATATACATGTATATATATTTGCCACATCATCCATTTAACAAACATGCAAAAAATAAAAATGAGCTCATCCCACCCAATCAAAATGAGAAATACCCAGAAACCGAGGCAAACCAAGAAAGACCACGCCAGGGAGACCCATGATGAAAGCCACAACAACCCAATCAAATCCACATGAATCGTTCAATCCCCATCATCGTAAAATGGATGGGTGAAAAAAGAATAGTAGGAAGACTATTTAGAGACAAAAAAAAAAAAACCATCCACCCACAGACCCACGCTGGGTCTAGCTAGACAGACCACGATGTGGGGCATGACCCACCTCAAATCCGCCCAAAATTAGCCTCAAAACTCATTGCTAATGTCCAAAATTTGTTTCTAATGCTTCAAAACTCATTTCTAATGCCTTAAAACTCATTTCTAATGCCTCAAAACTCGATTTTGATTCAAAATTAAAACCTAGAGGGGAAGGTTTAAAAGGGATGCCGCTACTGCTGCGGTAGATGTTGCTACTGCCTACCGTGAGATGTGGTGGGTGAATGGTGGGAGAGAAAGAGAAGAAGAGAAAGTGGGAGAGAAAGAAAAATTTTCGGTGAACCAATGAAAGAGAGAAGAAATTCGGTGAAGAAGAGGGAAGAGAGAGAAAAAATCTAGTGTGTTATGTTTCTCCTTGAGTTTGTGCATTTTTTTTTGCTTTTACTGATGTGGCAGCTTTTAATTGGTGCTGTAAATGTTGGGTTTTAAGGATCAACCGGACCAAAGTTAAATTCATATGAGAAATGCTAGACCATAGAAATATATATACATATATATATATATATAGCAAGAACCAACAGGCATCTTTAAATCTTTTGGAGATGACAAATTATTCAACATAATTTTGAATTCGACATCTTATGATGTGATATCTCTGGAGGTAATGATTAATGAATACTGACGCAAGGAAAAAGGGTAAGGGAAGGGGAAGTTGGGAGGAAATGAATAGAGAGGAGTCCCTCCAGTAATTGTTTAAATGAAAATATGGGACCTATATAATCACTCTTTTAAGTAGGGCCAAGGTGGGATTATTAGCCGTCCATTAACTATTATAACTATTAATTATTTAACTGTTTTTGAAGATGGTTAGAAAAATTTGCTAATTATGTACTTAGGATTGTGTTGTTAGCAGTTTAAAAATTTGAAAAAATCGCTAACCACATATATACATATATACATGAAATGACATTTTTTTGGGTTTTTTTTTGTTTTTTTTTCCCTTCTCTTTTTTTCTTTTAAAAATCGGTTAGCGATGCAGATAACAAGCGGTTATATAATTTTATTAACCACCTAAGCAATTGTGGTTAGCAATTTTAACCAATAACTATTAACTCTAATTACATTTTCATCCTTACCTTTAAGCAAAATGAAATTAATAGGAGGTTCAAAGTAAATATTATTTGTATCCTTGAAAATAGTGTAACATATATCCTGTCATAAATTCAAGTGTGAAAATGGAAAATGATCCTAAGGTCGACAAGAGAGTCAGACATCAGACGTCCCAATGAAAATCATTCAAGCTGTATTTGGCAATGGCCATTGATAGTTACTATTCATACTTTACACATTTAAACTCTAAATATTTTTACTTTTTATATTACATCAATAATTTTTTTTTTTTTTTTTTTTGACATGTCCACACAAGGGTAAGGGGAGGGGGATTCGAACTTGTGACCTCCGCTTCATAAAGCGTGGTTCACAGCCGATTGAACTACCTCTTGGGGACAATTTTTTTTTTTTATTATTATTTAAATAAAACAAAAAAAATTTCATTTTTTTTATACTAAATATCCTTACTTTTTTTTTCTTACAATCAATTTTTGTTACACTAGCACGCCACTAAACAGTAATAGGCGGATGCAAAACGGACCCTCAACGATCCAACGACCCTCATTGGTGCACAAAAGTAGCTGTTATAATTGCATTCCACGTTTCCAAGCGAAGAGGCATACTGAACCGCCACGTGGATATATGGTAGCAGTAACTGAGCAATTGGTTTATAATGATTTGATGATTGCCTCTGAGACCTTTCATTCTGACCATCGCAATCGCAGGCGATGAATATGCGTCACAGCAGATTATGGCCACAAGCTTAACTTACAATTATAATCAACAATCGCACCATTTCCTTGTCCAACGGTTCAGATCGATTCAAACCTCTCAACTATCACAATCAACTGCTTGAATTAGAATAATGAAGTCGTGTTTAAAAACTAAATAGCATTCAGGTGGGCTGGGCATCGCTGTTAGGCCCAGCCCAGGAAAACGTTTTGCAAAACAAACCCATTAAGTAGAAACGCATATAGCGAGCCCAAAGCCCAAGTTTGCATGGGTTTTTTGGATTTTTGAAAGCAAATTCAAGTTACACTTCAAAATACTCAAAATTACTTAAAACTTTTTTAATTACTGCTGTAGCCTGTAGAACTTCGAATCTCTGCCACCCCAGAAGTGGAAGTTTCCCAACTGATAATTTCAAAGAGAAATTGCTGGACTTTCTTAATTTCAATTGTTGATCATGAGTAGTGTGAGTTTCCTTTGCATAGCTAGCTAGGGAACCAAAAACATTAGAATGCAGCATTAACAAATACGCATATATTTGTAGTTGGTGTTAGTCGGAGTTGGGTCCCAGGCAAGTCCTGGTGACTTTTGGGTTGGGTCTATTAATTTAAAAATGAGATGCTCAAATCCAAAAAATAATTTACAGTTTTTAAAAATGAAAATTATAGAAGAAATTTTCGGTCAAACAGAAAATATTTTCGATTGACTATTATTTTACAATACACCAAACACTGAAAAATAGAAAAATATATATATTTTTTTGACTAATCAGATATGTGTACAGTTTGAAATGCTAGTCACAATTATATGCTGCTTATTTTCTGTATGTATATATTTGCTTATTTTCTGTACTACTTTGAACTATTTTGACCTGTTTTGTTTTTTGTATGAGCATTCAGATGAATTGTAATCCTTCTAATTGATTCTTATACCTCTGCATTGAGTTTAGTAAAAAGGGCCTTTTAAAGACAGCCCAACCAAGAGAGTACAGAGTTCAAGGAAAAAAAAAACCCTAGAAATGGACCTGAAGTATGATCCAGTAACTTCTTGGCACAAAGATCACCAATCAAATAACTTTTTGACACTAACACCACGAGTCATAATTATATTCTATATACTATCATTTTATTCCCTTTTATCCCATATTCCTCTAAAAACTCGTTTCCACATGCACCAAATCCTACGAGAGATCACTGCCTCATTAACTTTTGGGAACTGAATAAGAGTCCAACCTTTTCAAAGGAGCTTATCATACTTTTTCCATATATAGTTTTCCGTTTTACTGGCAAAGTCTGGTAATTGGTAATCCCTCCCTTAAAGTTAAGGTTGTCTAAAATAAAGCTAATTAATATTTTCTGCGGCTCAAGCATATCCGATATGTGGCAGCATGCATGCATATCAACTTGTTCCCCAAATGCAAGCATAATAAGTAAATCACGAGAAATAATATCTTCGGCAGACTGCAGCTCACGCGATGATAGCTTGGTTACCTGGATTCCTTTGTGATATGTGATTATATATAGTTTGGTTGCCACTTGGCATGCTTTGTGGTCTTGGTGCCCTAGATTTGTGAGATAGCCCTAGGAATATTTGAGTGTTGTTACCTGTTCAAATGCCTATTCCCTCTCAATAATAGCAATGTGAGAGAGTGTGAAACTTTTTTATTTATTATTATTTTAAGATTTGGGGAGTGAAATGCTTTCTAGTAAGTTGTACTAGTACTACTGTTCATACTTGCTAAATTTTTAAACAAAATAGGAAGTCGGGTTGGAAAGTAAATTTCTTTTTTTTAGTGAAGTGAGAATGCTCTAAGTCTGTGATACCAAAATTTGACGCAGCATAAATAGAGTAGAAAGTCTCTAACATCACACCAAAGGAGAAAAGAGTTCTCATTATTATTTTAACTATGCATTTGTATTTTAATTTTTCTTTTTAATAAGAATTAGGTTTTCTTTTTCCATTAGAATTATATTTTATTTTCTTTTAATAAGGATTGAGTTTTTACCTTTTCTATTAGGATTTATTTTCCTTATCCTATTAAGTTTTTTTTTTTTTTTTTTCCTTGTTAATTTAGGAGATGCCTAGCTTATATAAAGGCATCTTGTCTTTGTTATTTTGAGAATTTAGTTTAAATTATCAATTAAATTTAAGTCTTTCAAGTTGTTTATCTGTTTGCTTATTTGGGGGCAATTATGAACTTTCTCTTCTCTATTTGTTATTTTATTTTTTCTTGAATTTCCTTTTCAATTTTTAATTCCTAGTTTCTGCTGTTATTATATGCTATCAAAACAATCTTAGTTTTGCCCAGTGTCAAAACTAGTTGAATAAAAGAGTACATGTCAATGCTATAAGCATTCGTTAGTTCAAGTTATTCATATTGTCAATAGTTATAACATAATAACAACTCATGCAGTCTGTTTAGTTTATTGTCACCACACCAATACATCAATCAGAAGACTACACTTTCATGATCAACACAGATCATCATGATTGATAGTCTTATTAAATGGAATACTCAATTGCATTATTAAAGATGAAGATTAGTTTATAAGTTATACAAGATTTATAGTTTAGATATTATGTGTTATAATTAATATAACTTAATTGGGCTACATGTATATATACAAAATTATATGTACAAGAAAAATTATATACCCAATATTCTTAACAAAATTTAGAAAAAAAAAAATATACAATTTTATCTGATAAACCAAAATATTCTAGCAAGAAATTGACTTTCAGCCTAACGATCACCCAGAAATTAATGCTCAAACACACGGCTAAATCAGCAAATTACACCAACAATATTATGTACATCAACCTCTACAAAGGTCTTTTTGATTACACAAAGTAAGAGGGAGAGGGAGAGGGAGATCACGGAGTAGCAGAAATGGGTCTGTTTGCGCGCTAATCCTTTCTCCCTTTTCTTCTTCCTCTCTATCCAAAAAAAAAAGTCAAAATATTAACAAATTAATAACTTTACTCTCACACACACACAAAACTCAAAACTCAAGTCACACAAAATAAACAACCCTCCAAAAGGTTTATCAAACATCATGTTACGAACCTAAGTTCGCAACGAGATAAATTAGGTTTTAAGGGAACCTAGACCTTAGATTTTAAAGAAACCTAGACATTTCAAATGCAAAGTTTGTGATTAATTCTTTTCATATCTTTATTCATAACATAATGGTTTTTAAATAGGCAAATTATTACAATATTTCTAGGACAATCATCAAGACCCTTATATGAAATAAAATAAAGATAATAAAATAACCCTAATACGGCTAGGGTTACCTGACTTATGCTAACATAATATAAACCTAATACATAAAATTAATATGATTAGCCTAATATAGAAAGACCCGTATCATTCGAATGAGGCAAAAAAAAGGGCAATTTTTGACGTTTTAAAGCCTGCGTCAAAAAAGCCACGTCAAAATTTTTTGACGTGGCAAAAATTAAAACGTCAAAAAAGTTGATTATCAACTTTTGACGTTTCGTCAAAAATTCTAAGTTTTCCTTTTTTTCCAAAAAAAAAAATTAATAACAATAAATTAATTAAAAAACTTTTTGGCGTTTTGAACAGTGCCACGTCAGAATTTTCTGACGTGGCACTGTTCAAAACCTCAAAAAATTTTTCTCTTTCTTTCTCATCTAAGCAAAAAATTTTAAAAAAAAAATCCAAATTTATTATTTAATGTTGTCTTGTTATTTATATATTTGTACATGCATGCATATATATATATGGTTGGGTTTATATATATATATATATATTAATTAGATTTTTTATTTAAAAAAAGTATATAATTTAAAAATTATTGATTAATAAAATTTTTAAACATGTATATATACACCTAATTAAATTTTAAAGCACTTGATCAAAAAATTAAATAAAATTTTTAACCAAATATCTAGAAGAGAAGAGAAGAAGAGAGAAAAAAAAAACAAAAACAAAATTTTGACGTTGTGAACAGTGAAACGTCAGAAAATTCTGACGTTTCACTGTTCAAAACGTCAGAATTTTCTGACGTGGCAAACAGTGCCACGTCAGAAAAGTTTTTTTTTTTGCAAAAAATTAAAAAAAATTCAAACTTATTCTTTGAAGTTTTCTTCCTATATATATATATATGTACATACATGCACTATGGTCTTTTTTTTTTTTTTAATTTCATGTTTTCTACAAAGTATTCAATGCATCTAAGCAAAAATTTTAAAAAAATCCAAATTTATTATTTAATGTTGTCTTGTTATTTATATATTTGTACATGCATGCATATATATATATGGTTGGGTTTATATATATATATTAATTAGATTTTCATTTAAAAAAGTATATAATTTAAAATTATTGATTAATAAAATTTTAAACATGTATATATACACCTAATTAAATTTTAAAGCACTTGATCAAAAATTAAATAAAATTTTAACCAAATATCTAGAAGAGAAGAGAAAGAGAAAAAAACAAAAAACAAAAAAAAACAAAAAAAGCAAAAAAATAATAATAATAAAATATTACATTTCTGACGTGTGAACAGTAGACGTCAGAAATTTCTGACGTGTCTACTGTTCACACGTCAGAAATGTAATATTTTATTATTATTATTATTATTTTCTTTCTTTAAAAAATTAGAAAAACTCAAAAAAAAAAAAATTCTATATGTGGTAACCTAACCCCTAGAAAGGGTTACCATATATAATAGATAGGGTTTTCAAGTAATTGCGTCTGCAATTTTCGTGTGGTGAAGGATCGGGTTTTATCGTACCATCATTGGATGGGTTTCCCAACATAAAATAATAAATAAACCTCAAATTTAATTTTCTATTAAATATATACAATTTAAGAATATTAGTAATATTTTTTTTGAAAAAAAAAATTAAAAAAAGCAAAAAAAAGCGAAAAAAATAATAATAATGATAAAATATTGTATTTTCTGACGTGTGAACAGTAAATACGTCAAAAATTTCTGACGTGTCTACTGTTCACACGTCAGAAAATGCAATATTTTATTTTTATTATTATTATTTTCGCTTTTCTCTTTAAGAAAATTTAAAAAAACTCAAAAAAAATAATAATAATAAAATATTGTATTTTCTGACGTGTGAACAGTAGACACGTCAGAAATTTCTGACGTGTATACTGTTCACACGTCAAAAATACAATATTTTATTATTATTATTATTTTTTTGCTTTTTTCTTTAAAAAAAATAGAAAAACTCAAAAAAATAATAATAATAAAATATTGTATTTTCTGACGTGTGAACAGTAAACACGTCAGAAATTTCTGACGTGTATACTGTTCACACGTCAGAAAATGTAATATTTATTATTATTATAATTTTTTGCTTTTCTTTAAAAAATTTAAAAACTCAAAAAAAATACAAAAATTCTATATGTGGTAACCTAACCTAGATAGGGTTACCATATATAATAGATAGGTTTTCAAGTAATGGTTGGGTTTATATTTATATATATATATAAATATCTAAAGAGAAGAGAAGAAAAAAAAAAACCATTATTTTAAAACCATTATATATTACTTTTAAAAATTCATTTAAAAATTACTTTGATTATTGCTTTTGTTCTACCAATTATTTTTTCTTATCCAACTTCAATTTTGTCTAATTTGATTCTATTATCAATTTTAACTTTCTTTAACCATTCAAAAATTTAACATTCTAGCTCTTGGAGAAGAGAAGGAAAAACAAATTAAAAGACAAACTAAAAAAACTTTTTTCTTTCTACTCTTAGCAAAAAAAAAAAAAAAATCCAAATGTATTCTTTAATGTTGTCTTGTTATTTATATATATGTACATGCATGCATATATATATGGTTGGGTTATATTTATATATATATATATATATATAAATATATTAATTAATTAATTAGATTTTCATTTAAAAAAGTGTATAATTTAAAATTATTGATTAATAAAATTTTAAACATGTATATATATACACCTAATTAAATTTTGAAGCACTTGATCAAAAATTAAACAAAATTTTAACCAAATATGTAGAAGAAGAAAGAAAAAAAAAAAAAAAACCAACTTTTGGCGTTTCAGTGAAACGTCAGAAAATTCATTTTCTCATTGTTCAAACGCTTAGAAACAAAAATAATGCACGTCAGAAAAGTTTTTGCAAAAATTAAAAAAATCAAATTTATTCTTAGAAGTTTTTCTTCATATATATATATATATATATATATATATATATATATATACATACATGCACTATGGTCTTTTTTTATTTTTAATTTCATGTTTTCTACCAAGTATTCAATGTCTTCTAAGCAAAAATTAAAAAAAATCCAAATTTATTATTTAATGTTGTCTTGTTATTTATATATTTGTACATGCATGCATATATATATGGTTGTTTTACTAAAAAATTGAGGATTAGTGTTGGTTTTTGGTGATGGTTTAGTTTAAAAAAAAAGTCACTACTAGAAAGGTATTGATTAATAATTTTCGGTTTTATATACATAGAGAATTTATGGTAGGGAAAAAATTAAACAAAATTTTTAATAATTAGAAGAAGAAGCAGAAAGACACCTTAGGAAAGGTGTCGGTTGAACGAGTAGTCTTGTTCAACATTTCTAATGTCGGTTTAAAAAACCACTAAATTAATTTTTTTTAAAAAAAAATATACATCAATACCCCAATTTCACAAATTTGCAAGCTTCCCAATGATGTCTGATGTATACTACAAATCAAATTTATATATTTACAGAAAAAATGTATATTTCTTGAAAAAATATATATAGATCTCTTCCAACAATGAAAGAAAAAGAAAGAAAAAAAAAAAAAAAAAGATGAACACCAACTAAGAATTAATCTACATATGAGACAAGAACACAAACATCATCACAACCTAAAATAAAATAAACAAGAGAATAATGGAGCAGCAAATTAGATAAGGGTGAAGAATACACACCTCAATTAACCATAAGAAACAATTTCATGAATTCAAAACTATTTTCTAGAGCAAACAAGGCTTAAAAAGTACTCATAATTTTGGCATACTTCTTGTTGAGAAGGTTCTTGACCACCATCAACCCGTCAAGACTCCTCTGTAAGCACGCCGTAGCCTCCCTCTCCAATCACGTTCTCCTCCATGAATCCACGTGTCGCAATCTCGAGCTCCTTCAACCGTGACCCCATCATGTTCTCGGGATCCACAACCAGCTCAAGCAAATTAAAAACCCATCACAAATCCCTACCACAACCTCAAGCAAATCCCTACCCCCAAAAACGACTATAACTCCCCTCACCCAAACACCCCCAATAACCTCCAAGTGCGTGCATTTTCTGGTCTCTCCAACGAACACACAGATCTCCACCGACCAGATCCATTGCCGTTTATCGGTGGTTGTAGAAGTACTGCAATCGATCGTGGGCGTTGTGGAGAAGCGAAAAACCAAGCTAAGGCTCAACAAAATAACTCAAAACCAAGCTTATAAACAAAACACCAAAAACCTTACCTTTGCTTTTCTCGCAAGCCTTTTTTTTTTTTGAACAAAGCAAAGAGAGAGAGATGAAAAAATTAAATAAGAGGCATGAGAGAGAGCGAAAAAGTAAAGATGGATGGAATTAAATAAGATGCAGAGGTGCAAGTTCAATTTTTTTCAAAATGGTGTCGGTTCAATATAAATTAATTAATTAGATTTTTATTTAAAAAAGTATATAATTTAAAATTATTGATTAATAAAATTTTTAAACATGTATATATACACCTAATTAAATTTTGAAGCACTTGATCAAAAATTAAACAAAATTTTAACAAATATGTAGAAGAGAAGAAGAGAAGAAGAAGAAGAAAGAAAAAAAACAAAAAACAAAAAAAAAAAAAACAACTTTTTGGCGTTGTGAGCAGTGAAACGTCGGAAAAATTTTTTTTTGTTCTAGCGTCAAAAAAGTTTTTTGGTTTTCCGCTTTTCACCTCTCATCCCGCTCTTTTCTCTTTATTCAATTTTCAAATTCTTATTTATTCCCCACTCCCACTCACACTCCACACTAAACCCCTGAGCCTACCTCCTTTCTTCTTCTTCTTCTCTCCCTCTCATATCTGCACATGCCCAGCTCTTTTTTTTTTTTTTTTTTCTGTTTTCTGTTTTTCTTTTCTTCCTCCTTTTCTTCTTCTTCTTCTCTCTCTCCCCTCCTATCTACGTACACCCCCAGCTCCACTTTTTTTTTTTTTTTCTGTTTTCTTTTTCTTTTTCTTCCTCCTTCTTCTTCTTCTCTCTCCCCTCCTATACGTACACCCCTGCAGCTCCAACTTTTTTTTTTTTTCTGTTTTTTTTTTTTCTTTTTCTTCTTCCTCCTTCTTCTTCTCTCTCTCCCCTCTATCTACGTACACCCCTGCAGCTCCATCTTTTTTTCTTTTTTTTTTTTCTGTTTTCTTTTTCTTTTTCTTCCTCCTTCTTCTTCTCTCTCTCCCCCTCTCTACGTATGCACCCCAGCTCCATCTTTTTTTTTTTTTTTCTTTTTCTTTCTTCCCCCTGCAGCTCCACCTTTTTTTTTTTTTTTTTTCTGTTTTCTTTTTTTTTCTTCCTCCTCCTTCTTCTTCTCTCTCTCCCCCTCCTATCTACGTACACCCCCTGCAACTCCATCTTTTTTTCCTCCTTCTTCTTCTTCTCTCTCTCCCCCTCCTATCTACACGCCCAGCAGCTATTAGAGGAGAAAATGGACAAAAAAGAAAAAAAGAAAATGAGTAACTAGAACCTGCTAGGAAAAAAAAAAACTTTTCTGAGGTTTGAAAAATTCAAACGTCATAAAATTTTTTGACGTTTGGAAAATTCAAACGTCAGAAAAGTTTTTGACGTTTGAAAAATTCAAACGTCAAAAAAATTTTTGGAAAAAAAAATTTTAAAAAAACTTTTCTGACGTTTGAAAAATTCAAGCGTCAAGGACGTTGAAAAATTCAAACGTCAAAAAAATTTTGGAAAAAAATTAAAAAACTTTTTCGGCGTGGCACTGTTCACCATGTCGAAACGTTTTGGCGTTCAAAATTTCAAACGTCAAAAAATTCTCAAAAATTAAAAATTAAAAAACTTTTATTGAAGCGTCAAAAATGCGGCGTTTCAAATTTTCAAGCGTCAAAAACTCAACTTTTGACCGGTTGTTTTTAAGGTTCGAAGCGTCAAAAGCGACCGCGTCGGAAGCGTTTTGGCGTTCAATACGTCCAAAACGTCAAAAAAGTTCCGTAAAAAATTATGTGTTTTTTTGTAGTGAATTCCTCCCCTCTTAAAAATGGACATTGTCCTCAAGGTCAAATCTTCCATATCTGATCAAGCGATTTTTATTTTATTTTATTTTTTCCCAATTCCATCCAAATATTCAACCTATTATCTCTTTAATTCATTCCAAAATTGTGCACAAGCGTCCGTGACTCTTCTTTGTTTAAGCCGGCGACTATTTTTTTTTTTAAACTCCCTTTTCTTTGATCGTAGATGCCGACTCCTTATTCTCTTTCTAGGGGGACGTTCATCCAGTGGTTCTTCTTTTGGAAGAGGCGGTACAGTAGTATTATGGTGGGGCTCCTCAATTTGAGCTTGTGGTGGTGCCAGCAGCGTCTTGATCAGCAACCTGCGAATGTATGCACAGCTTTGTGCAGCCATGGAGACGCATGGTGGTGGGGGTTCTTGGATTGTGATGGAATTAGAATAATGTGCCTTGGGATGTGATTTGTATGAGACTTGGAAGTTGACGAGGGTGTGGGTATTTTTGGTTTGTTGTCTTTTTGTTGGGGTTTTGGGTGTTTGGGTTTTTGGCAGTGACAAGGAGACTTTTTGTAAGAATTTTGGTGGTGGTGGACTTGATGGGTTTTTGATTTTAGGGGTTTCAACGATGACGGAAAGGAGTGGGATTTAGGGATTGGCAGCGGTGTACGTATCATTGGTTAGTTGGGTTTTTGGTGGAGATTGCACCATTGGTGATGATGTTGAGGAAGGAGCAATCAGCCGATTAACTTTGGAATTCATGGCATCAACGAGCTCCCGCATCTCACGCAAAACAAAACCCAAACGATCAAACCTTTGATCAAAATTGGAAGATGGTGGCAAAGCCATAATTGGCTCTGATACCAAATTGTTACGAACCTAAGTTCGCAACAGGATAAATTAGATTCTAAGGAAATCTAGACCTTTTCAAACACAAGGTTTTGGATTAATTCTTTTCATATCTTTATTCATAACATAACAGTCTTTAAATAGGCAAGTTATTACAATATTTCTAGGGCCAAATCATCAAGACCTTTATATGAAATAAAATAAAGACAATAAAATAACCCTAATACAGCTAGGGTTATGCTAACATAATATAAACCTAATACATAAAATAATATAATTAGCCTAATATAGAAAGACCCGTAACACACCACCTTCATCGCTAATTAACCATGTAGTAGGTACCAGATAGTGATCATCGTCACTATAGCGGACAAGTATGTGTTGTTAAAAACCGTGAAGTTTACCGCAGCGAGAAAGCGGCGAAATCGAGCAATGTTCTCATGTGATCGACAACGACGGTTGATATCTTGTATTTGCTTTGTTATGTAGCAGTCATCCATATCAATCTCAACCCCTCTGGTGAGACTATTGAAAAGCTTCACAACCTCCTGGTCGCCACCTTTTGCCTGTTTGATAATTCCCGCACGACGGAGAATGTTGATATCATCCACCGTATCCACTATGCTATCCAAGAAAACAGCAAGACAAGAGAAATATGGCGTTGCAGATCCATCGCTTTGCTCATAAGCTATCAAGTTCCTCAACAAAGTGCTGGTGCCTTCATCAATGAACAGAGTAGGAATCTTCAACTTTTTGTTCTTATACTCTATGTCAAGAAAGTTGCCGGATTTCCTTTCGAATTGAACACCGGCATAAGTAAGTGTTTTGGCATTATGGACCCAACCCTTCCCAGGAATTTTGTCATAATTGCTCTGGTTGTCATCCATTTGAGGATATGAATGCGTGTGATCGTTTGGATTCATGAAGGTAGAATGAAACAAAGCTAATAGATGTGGATACTCTACTTTGGTGTTCAACCTGTCGACTGACAATTTGTCCTTTCCAGGTCTGAAGGGTTCAAAAAATCGGAGAGCAAGCTCGTTGAGAGCCAGAGGAGGAGTTGCGCCCGCCCTCTTGAGGGTGGTGATGTCATATATTTTTTGCAACACAAACATGGGAAGTTGGTTCTCAAGCAAGAGTAAATCACGACAGATATTTGGCACCATCCAACGTGTTTTTAAAATGGGCTCCTCCAGTGCCTCTTGATCATTTCCCTGCTCCAAAAAAATCAAGCAATTAATATAAATGTGTGGCCGGGTACTTGATCATCAATGAATATTTCTAAAGAAAAATAGATTATCTATCTATCACGTGTGTGTGTGTGTGTGTATACTATAGTACCTGGGAAGTTTTCATGGTGTACAAGCGTAGGAGCTCTACAATGAAGCAACCGTCCAGGAGCATCATCCGGACAAAATCATCACTCTCCACATCTTCAAAGTCCTCCACATACCATTTTCTGGTTTTTTCCTCCATTTCTTTCATGGCATTTTTCAGAAGTACTTCACGGTTCATTCGGGTTTCAAGACGAGCGAGAAATCGCTTTTTTTGATTTTCAAAGGCTCTCAGATTGGGTTGATCATTTTGATGAAATGGACCAATGCGTACAATCTTGGGGGTGTAAGCTTCCTTCTCAACTCCACGTACATGTGCCGGAACCCTAAATATCGGCGATCCTCCGCCGATTGGAGGCTCTTGTGTACCAATCCTGTTGTTTTGGGCCGCAGGGGTACTCTGTAATTCTTCATTTGAGTCTGGCTGTAATTCTTCATTTGAGTCTGGCTGTAATTCTTCAAGCGGGTTATCAGTCGTCTCTTCGGTTGCAGATGGGTCAAGCAGGATATCAGTCGTCTCTTCGGTTGCAGATGGTTCAGGTATTGTGATGTATACGCCGTCGTCCATTTCTCCCAACAGCGTTTTTTCAGTTATTATTATGGAAATGTTGAGAAATATTGCTCAGACAGTAGTTGTCCTCGATCTGTATTTTGCCAAAAGATTTGCAAGTCATGATGATAAATATTATTTCGTATTTAAGGAAATTTACATATATAACAAAATATATATCCCAATCATTTTTTTAAAGCATCCTAATATGTACGTACGTATACGTACACTTGAGTATTCAAAATATTACAAACATGATATACCAATCTAAATATATTTCAATAATAATTAATGGTTATCAGAATATATAACACTATCTAAATAGGTCAAATTCATTTTTGAGACACTCAGATTTATGATCAAATTAGCTAATTAAGCACATAAATATTTAGTAGAACAGAAAGGCAAATCAATCGATCGATATCATGAAACGAAATCTGGACAATTGAAAATTCTGACCAGCATATATATATATATATATATATATATATATATATATATATATAATTAAAAGTTCAAGGAAAGCCTGAATAAAACCAAAAGTATATTAAATAGTAAACTTAATTAATAGATCAAGATGGATGACTATATATATACATGCAGGAAGTCACTTACTAATTATCTCAGAAAGGAAGCAGATAGCTAGAATATTACAATTCCTATGATCACTTCAAACTCCCTTCACAAACTTTCTAATTCCAAGTCTGCAGAGAATCGATCAGATCCTCATTTTAGTGCTCATATGAAGCAAGTAGAGATAGCAAAAAAATAAAAATAAAAAAATCGCAAAAGGTGGCAAAGCATGAGATTGGCTTTTACAACCTGCTTCTCACCATTATACTGATTGAGAGTAGCAGTGAATATTCTAGGTGGCAAATGAACCAACAATCTAGGTCAATATTTATAGCCCGAATGAGTCATCAAACCCCGCCCCCACGCCCTCCCAAGTATATATATATATATATTTGACATGTCCGTATAATAGGGGATGGTGGATTCGAATTAGTGATCTCCGATTCATTAAGCGTGATCCCAGCCGATTGAATTACCTCTTGGGGACACGCCCTTCCAAATATTTGAGTAATATTATTCTTCATACTTATTTTATGTGGATGAATGTGATGTATTTTAAAAAAGAAAAAAGAAAAAGAAAGTCTCATAAAGAGGATTATCTAATAAAAATAATAAATACTAATTATAAATACCCCGAACTAGAGAAAAATTAAAGGAAAAAAAATCATATTTAGTCTATAGTTTTTTAATTGATTTGAATTTAGTTTTTCAATTTTTCATACAATAAGGTTTCAAATAAGTCTATTCCTTGCTTTAGTTTGTTATTTGTCACCTCTCATTTAACACGTCATCATCAATGTCAGCACCATGATGCCAATGCCACATCGGCAGGTACCAAGTCATCCATTTTTTTTTTTTTTTGGGTCAAAATATCTGGGAATTATGGCAACTGTGAAACACGTGCATGTAACATCTTTTGGACATTATTTGAGTCCAATGATTAATGCGTTAATCTTACTGTTATAATATAGAATAATGTTATAAGACTTTATTAAATCTTCTTATAGTCATCTTAAATGTGATGTGATTTTTAAAATTATCGTTAAATTTGATATGTGATTTATTGATTTTTTATCTAATATCAATCTAATATGGAATAGGAAAATGTTATGGGTTGTCCCTTAGTATTCTCCTAACATTCTTCTAGTCTTACGTAAAATATGATTTAAGAAAAAATAAAATTGTAATGGCCTCAACCACCGGTTTTTTTAGGTATTATCACTAAATTTGAGGTATTAGTACCAAAATTGAGGTATTAGCACTAAATTTATGATGATCAAATTTATTTTGGGTAATACCATCCCTAAAAGTTTAACCTTTCACCCTTGATTTTTTTAGGCATTAGTACCAAATTTGATGCATTAACACCAAAATTGAGGCATTAGCAATAAATTTAGGATGATCAAATCCATTTTTGGTGATACCATCCCTAAAATGTCAACCTTTCACCCTTAGGTTTTAGTTTTGAATCAAAAAACCAATTTTAAAGCATTAGAACCTAAATATTAACTCATAAAAATTAATTTATTGGCAAAAAAAGGGTACTACAATTTCATTTTTCTTAAATCATGTTCTACGTAAGACTAGGAAAACGTTAGGAAAATACTAGGGGAGAACCCCTATCAAACCCCTAAGAAATATATGATGACCGGGAATTAGATTTTCTCCCATTTATTTAAATTGAATAATATCCATTTAGTTATATAAGAATAATATTTTTGTCTTTTTACTTTTGAGTGAACTAAAATACTTTTTTATTATAATTAACTAGATATTATCCAATTTATTTAAACAGAAGATAATTCTAATTTCCCTGAAAGATATTGTGTGATGCTGAACAAGTCTATTTTTTAGACTTTAATTGCTTTATTTTAATGGTATGATTGTAAGTGGGACAAAGATGAAGAGTAGTAAGTGAATTTTTTTTATACAACATGAATTAAATTAAATTTATTTGTTTATTATTATTTTTTTTGTTGTGGCCCTTCGTTCATTTGTTTATTGCGAAATTATTGTTGTCATATTTTACTTCCACTTCCCCAAATAATGTTCATTTATTTATTACAAAAGTTGTTATTATTTGTATTATTTTATTTCCACTCCCTCAAATAATGTCTACTTTTCCTTTTTCATTTGTCTTATTTCATGATGTTGTCTGACACTTGTCCAGAGATTCTATACTCTCATTCACGCCTAATTCTATTACTAAGACTCCAAGATGTCATCTCCACCGTCCATTTGTTTACGCTAATAAAAAACAAAATATTATTCATCTTTTCCGGCTATCTTCTCCTTCTCTGCAAAAAAGTCTAAAACATTAAAATTACTTCCTCATCTATCTCGACAAAATGGGCGGACAACAACAATATTTCTACTTAAATCTATTTTGATTTATCGACCGATATCTTAAACCGACTTATTGATTACAGTCAATGACGAAACAAAAGCTTGACAGAAAAAGTCAGTGAATTTACTAATTTTATCAACTTTGGGGCAAAACAAAAAATTTTCTTCCAAGACCAATTGTAATCGACCGACGCTCACCCCTAAGATAGCCTATTAAGCTAAGTACCAAAGTATGCCAAAAAGGCAACATCTTTAAATATATATATATATTTATAATGAGAATAACTTCAATGTGATCTGTGTATAAAACTCCTATTTTGTGCACATTATTCAATAATTGCCACATCAGCATATCACATAATAAAAAGATAAATACAACTACACAAAATTATTGAGATAAAAAATAAAACAATTAATTAATGAGAAAACCGATTGGTTGGGTAGCGAGTCAAGCCAGACCCATGGGTCTAGTTATTTCTCAGTCGTCGGAGCTCCTTTTTCCGACCTTTAGGGTGATAAAATCGCTAAAAGGTTCATTTTACACCTTTAGGTTTTAAACTTGAATCCAAAAATGAATTTTGAGGCATTAGAGATGGGGTGGTCCGGCCACCCCTATTCTTTTTTTTTTAGATTTAAAAATTTAAAATTAAATTTTAAAAAATTAATATTTTAATTAAATCAAAATGGTGCATTTCACACTAGTTAACGACAGTTAACGAAAAATTTATAGCAGGTATTTTATTATAATTTTAAATGACCTAGGGAATAAATATTCGGAAAAAAAAAAAAAAAAAACTTAAGCATTTTAAAATTCTGAAGGGTTAACTCAATATTTTATTATATATTTTTCCTTTTATTTATCACCTCTCATTTTACATGTCATCATCAATGTCAGCACCATGATAGCACCATGACACGTCAATTCCACATCGTCAAGTACCAAGTCACCCATGTATAGGTGGTGTTTGTTAAACGCCCATACACGTACATTCCCCCACATGGCCACATACACTTTCCCCAACCTTTTTTTACTGTTCATCCATTAAAAAAAATAATTGATATGGAAAAATAAAAAAGTGGTATTAAATAATGAAAAAAATTGTTTTATAGTTATTTTTTTATTTGAATAGTAAATGATGTGATATAAAAAGTTAATGATTTAATATATATTTGAAAAAAAATAAAGTAAATAGTGTAATAAAATGTGAGAAAATGTGTTGTAATGTGAGAGAATGTGTAGTTGTTTACAACAAGGCCATAATATTTTTTGTCAAAGGAGCTAGGAATTATGGCAACCGTGAAACACGTGCATGTAATATCTTTCAGACATTATTTTAGTCCGGTGATTGCGTTAATCTTACTGTTACAATATATATGTTCATATATCGAAATATTCTAATTAAGATTTAATTATATTCTAATTTTATTGTTAGAATATATGTTAAAATATATGAAAAGTATTATATTTCGATCTCATCTTTTCATTCTTTAAAACTTCTCTGATTAATATATGTTAAAAATAGATTTAATTATATTCTATTTTTTTTTTAAAAGGTGTGACTGATGTTCTCTTCGATTGTTAGCTAATAAAATTTTGTACAATATGAATTTATCTTTATCTTTTTTTTTTTTTTTGTTCTTCTTTCGTCTCGTGTGGTGTCAAGAAAACGTCAGTGCAACACCATGCAAGCCCTGATAAGTGACGTCAAGCTCCCATGAATGCTGCTTACGTATTGTTGGGTGAAAGTTCTTGTTTAGTTTATTCAATTACCGTAAGAGTATTTCTTGTTAGGAGAAAACGTGGCTGATCAAAACTACTTCAAGAGATAGTTTAATTGGTTGGTCGGGATTAAGCTTAATGAAATATATGTTAATAGTTCGAATTTTCCTTTTCCTTTTGTATGAACATGTAAAAAAAAAATACTTTACTAACTTTTAACGAATCAATAATGTCGTTGCTTTTTCCCAACACCATTCTAATTACTTATAAGATCGAATAAATACGAAGTTATCAGCTATATATCAGCCTTTCATCCCAACTGCATGTTGTAGCTGATGAGAATGCATGTATTGGTGACAACATGTACACCACCTTATGTTGTGGTTGAAACTTGATACGTTATTATTAGCAAAGACTACGACATATCGTTTAGGTGCTTAGGTTATAGTGAAACAATACTTTGGGTGACGACAAAAGTGATGACCTTTCTCGACGATGCAACAGTAGTTACAATTTCGACATTGCTAACAATTTTTTGTCGTTGCTAATGACCAATTTTCTTATAGCGTTTCAAAGGTTAATTAAAGCCTTCTCATAGATTAATGGATATATAGTTCCTTTTAATCTAATTAATTAGGGTATTTGGAAGAAATAGTTTTTGGATCGATATATCTGATTAGTTATAAATTCTTGCATTGACGGACTGTTTGGGATCAATATTAATGTAGTCTTCCTTTCTTTTTGATTGTTTATGATGACCCGTATGTAGCAAAGTAGCTCAAGACTTCACAGCATGCAGCAAACGCCATAAAGTCTTCAAAATCACATCAGCATGAATGCATGATAAAACATGAAGACCCATGAGCCAGGCACCCAAAATATCAAAATTGTCAGGATCTCCAAAAATAAGAAGCAAAAAATTATGCAAAAGTTTCACAAGCAAACAGATAATGTCTTCGAATCATCGTCATTCTACAATCTAAATGTGTCACACACGCATGCCCAAGCTTCTGTTATGAGTCATTCCGAGCCCCTGTTCGTGAGCTTCTATACCAATGAAAGAAAACATATATACGTTTAGGACCTTTTTAATGATCGTCAGGTATTACCGCATCAGGATATGCTGTTGTAGATTCACTAGGAGGAGTTTGGCCATTTGGATAATTTATAATATTGGTTTAATTGATGATACCTTTTGGAGTGGCAACTCCTTTTATAATTCCCTTGGGATTTCATTGATTACAAGATCATGCCATTGTGACCAAGAAAAAAGTAGTGTGCTCATTACTTAGGGTTTTATTAATAGAAAGTCATTGGAGAATTTGATTGGACAGCATACAATATTTAGATGTGGACACCTCCAACTGTAAAGATGGTGGGGGGAATTAATCCTTGAAGATCATGATGGTGCTTGGTTGGATGGATGTAATCAAAGTCAACATGATTTTGAGAGAGCCAGCTGTGGAGAGTGATATGATTGTAATATGATAGTAGTTTAGAGAGGTCGATTTTCTTGTCCTTTGAGCCACTTAAGAGAAAGTAGGCTTCAGATAGATATATGTATTTAATGATTTCAAAGGACAGGTGAAAAAGAATAAGGATCAAAAGTATTGGATCACACTCGCAATCTTTCAAAGCCAGAATGACAAAAGAAGTGATGGCCTTTCTCGACGATGCGACAGTAACAATTATTGTTATTGTTAATAGCCAAATATCTTGCAGTATGCTAACATTTTTGTTGAGTTCGTTGCGATAGTGTCTTTATGTTCACGTGAACGACTCTAAGTATAATATCTTTTGCAGGGTGTATTCTCATAAATTGAATATGTAGTTACTTTTAATCTTAATATTTATAAATTATTGCATGGATGGACTGTTTGGGGTCAGTATTAATAGTCTTCATTCAATTCCTTTCTTTTTTATTGTTTATGAAGACTACCCGTAGCAAAGTAGATGAAGACTTCACAACAGCCACCAAACGCCATAAAGTCTTCAAAATCACATCAGCATGATAAAACATGAAGACCCACCAGCCAGAGGCATCCAAAACACCAAAATTGTCCGGATTCGAAGCAATTATGCAAACGTTTCAAAAGCAAACAAATAACTTGTCTTCGAATCACCATCAAAATTAAACAAATGGTCAGATAAAAAGTGCCAGCTCACAGGAACAGAAAATGGACCAAAGCAACAATGGCACTTTAAGTTGAAGAAATTTGTGAAGTTAACTCATCTCATAAAATTAAACCAACTCAATAAAGAGAGTTGTTCATTCTTTATAAACGTGCTCAAGATTTTATTCAGAAGCAATGTGAGATTATTTTTCAACTCTCTCTCTCGATCATGTACAGGTTAGTATTTTTTTTTTTTTTTTGGTCCTTGTCACTGGGTAAGTAGTATATACCTTATTTATCTTATGATAGGCTCTGATACCATGAAAAAATTCATGGACCTAACTCATCTCATAAAACCAGCTCAATAAGAGATGGTTGCCCAGTGGTGGATCTAGGAATTGGATTTACTAGGGACGCAAAAAAATAATAAAATATAATGAGAATTTTTTTTCCTATAATATAGTAAATACAATAAAAAATAAATTATTAAATGCATAATATATGTAAAACAACAACAATCATAGCAACTATTAATAATCTTCATCTAACAACGTCGCAAGCACATAATAATTTAAACCTTTTGCGAAATAAACTAATCATAATTAAATGATTAATAGTGTTTAAGAAAAATGAGTACCTTTTAGTGAGCTATTAGCCTACTACAATTTCTTTTAGAAAAACCCAAAATCTCAAAGCATAAATCACATTAGAGATTAGAGTCTACAAAGAAGTGATTAGAGTCTAAATTTAGAGACTAGAGTCTAAATTTAGCCACACAAAAAAAAAAAAAAAAAAAAAACCATATTTATCTACCTAATTTTTTAAAGCACCCACATCCTGCTCAGCATTTTAACTTATCATTTTTATTATCTCATTTAAATAGTATTTTCCTATCATTTAAATATTATTTCTCTATTCATTTTTTTTATTCTTTCTTTCTTTATTTTTTTTTTTCCTCCTAGCATGAAAACCAGTGAATAGCATCCAACGGTTTGTAGCACATGCATGGAGAGAGATTTTTTTTTTTTTTTTTAATTGAAATTCAGATATGCATTTCATAAACCTCATAACTCAGCCAGTACAATCTGATTCATACACGTAGGAAATCATGTCGCTATATTCTTCGGACAAGTGCCAACTTAGCCAAACAATAAGTAGCATTGTTGGCCACATGTCTCACATGATTCACTTCCCAAACCTAGTGATGGCCTTGCATCTTTGTTTCATTCACCACCTAACCATATAAACTCTAGCAGCTCCCATTCTTATGCAAGGCTTGTACTATATCTAGGGAATCGCCTTATAACATAATACCCTGTAAATCCAATCTGCATGCAAGCTCCACCGCTCTCCAAGCTGCAACAGCTTTAGCCATGGTGGGATCAGAGATATATTCCTTAGAAGCACAAAGCATCACAATAGCACTCTTGTGATGGTCTCTTGCAATCACCCCTCTACCCATTTCTGTGATTGAGACAATCAACAACTGCATCCCAATTTATCTTAATTTTTTCTGCTAGGGGTTTTTGCCAAACAGTCACAGCCTCAACTTGGGTAGTCTTCTTCCGTGAATCCCTTTCCTGGTCGTAGCACATGATAGGCCGATATCTAGCTCAAAATTTTGAAATTACCATGGGCACCCTTAAATTTTTGGCTTAAAAATGCTTAAATAATTTTTTATTTTACCATGGGCACCCGCCCCTAGGTCGCCTTCATGTATATCTGCCACTAGTTGTTCACTCTTTATAAACATGCTTAAACAATGTGAGATTATTTGTCAACTGAAGCAGCCAAGAGCTAGCTTCAATGATTTAGCCAAAATTATCTATACTGGTGATAGTGTAGCTTACTACTATAGCAAAACACACATATTCTACAATCAAATGTGTCACAGTTTCAAGCTTCTGTTATGGGTCATTTCGATCAAGCTTTAGAGGAGTCGTGTGATATCTCGATAGCAACAATCGTTTTGTTGGGAGATAAAGCGATTATTGAATTTTTACCAAAAGCACATTAACATACATAATTGAACACAACTCTAGCAAAAAAATCTAAGCTAATAGCTAACATCCACTTAGGTATATTAAGTACTTTTTCCTTCTATATTTTTTCAACGTAGGACACAACACTCACATGCAAGTGCACTCACAACAGTCTTCCCCTCACTTGTGAGTCTCTTCACATTGACCCAACTCATTCTCGCTTGTGAGTTTTTTTACATTTTCAAGAGTGTCTCATGTCAATAGTTGTAGATGGAGACACAAATTTAAACCCGACGTGTCTAGACACTCGCCTCAGGAAGGTAATCATTGCTCTGATACCATTTGTTGTTACCGTGCCCAACAATGATGAATAATATGGAATTAAAAAAAAAAAAAAAAAAAGAGACCAAGAGAGAGTCGAGAAACAGATGTAACAGTCCATAGGAATGAATATGGTTATATTTTACTATTAAATGATTTAGGGTTACAACATATCATATTTATAGAAAAACCATAATTGTAAGTATTTTAGAAAACCCCAAAATACCCCCCCACAACTTATTTGTCCCCAGGTCCACATAAACTAATTATATCTAATGGGCTGGTAATAAAATATGAACCACTTGTTCCAACGCGTTTTTATTAATGGTCTGTCTGAAATTGGTTATTCCATCTAAGCTTGTTTTTAACTCTTTGTCTAAGCTAGTTTTAGCTTTATGTGTAATTTGCTTTTAATTTTATGAATGCTAGTTTGTTTGGGGGGGAAAAAAACATTTCACAAACGCTCAAGCTTCTGTTATGGGTCATTCCGATCAAGCCCTATGAGCTTTTATAAATGAAAGAAAACACATAAACATATATTCGGAAACATAATAAACTTTCTCTATTTCATCACCAACAACCATCATATTAATACTACAAATGACCCCAAATATCATACATGGATAACTACTATTCAATCATCATATTAATACTACAAATGGCCATAAATATCATACATAGATAACTACTATTAGACTCTAACCGACTCTCGACATGAGAGTATTTTATGTAAATAGAAAAATATTAAGAGTCAATAAGGTTCTCATATTTGGTTCATGATCTTCTCTTGCAAATTCAATAGATGAACCATTAAATTTATAGGGTTCACCATTGATTTATGTGAAGCTCACATATTAAATGGTTGATTTGTAAGATAAGATGAGCCAAATATCAAAAAAATATTGACCCCTCTGCTCGTAGTCATTTTATTTGAAAAATAAAAATTTAAGCATTTTAAAATTCTGAAGAGTGGCCCAAGATTTTATTATATATTTTCCTTTTTATTTATCACCTCTCATTTTACATGTTGTCATCAATGTTAGCACCATGACGTCAATGCCACATTGTCATGTACCAAGTCATCCATTTATAATATTTTTTGTCAATAATTAAAATTACACAAACCTAGCGTAAAAAACTCGCTCTCTCTAAGAAAGCTCCTCTGGTATGAAGTTTCTCTAAACCTTCTTCCTCACATGTGCTAGAACTCTAAATATCGGCGATCCACCGCCGAGTGAGGCAGATTCTGATGAAAGAGTTTCTCCGTTATCTTGCCCAGTGGTCTTGATAATTGCGCTTGCTTTTTCTGCCACTTTTTGAAATTTTCACTAAACATAGGGAAGGGAATGGGTTATAGGAAGTCTGCTGCTAGTATTCTTATGGCGATGGGTGTTGGAATAATGCTACAAGTCCTTGTATTATTCTTGTGTCCCTTTACGAATAATGTAGCTCTTAAAATCAACATTAAGCTTTTTTTATTTTTTAATTGAATAAGAAAATGGTTACAGGGGGATCCTTTCCACTTCTGAATAGAAGAAGAAATAGCACAAATCATTATTAAATTTTAATCAAATTGTGATTTTAAATAGCATCTCATTTTTTGAGCAACACAAAAGGGCTTCTATAATATATATATATATATATATATATATATATATATAAGTTTCTATAATTAATTACTTTGGGTACTATGTTACCACATGTCTCAGAAATGATTCGGCTTATCTTATGGAAACACAAGGACAAAAAAATAAAAGTAATTGATTCCTAAATAGAAGAAGAAATAGTACAGAATTAACCTAAAAGCAAAGTCGTGAAACACGTGTATGTACCATCCTTCATACATGATTTGATCAGTCCAATAGTTCCGATAATCTTATCGTTAGAATATATATTATATTTTAATATGATAGAATATATGAAATCTTATGTGCATTTCTCATTTAATATGAAATAGGGAAATGTTAGGCATTCTTTTAATGTTTTTTAGTGTCTTCTCAATTGTGATGTACTTTTTAAAATCGTCGTTGAATTTAAAATTATAATTATTAACTTTTAATCTATTAGTGATCGATTTTATAAGGCACATTACAATTACTATAAAAAAAAAAGAGAATATAGTGTTGGTTTTTTAGTGTCGGTTTAAGGCTAAAAACCGTCACTATCAAAATAGTGACGGTTTAATAGTGTCGGTTTTAAAGAGTAGAGAATCATGGGTAGGAAAAATTGAGTTAGTGTCGGTTTAGGCAAAACCGACACTAATTAGTGTTGTTTTTCCTAAACCGACATCTTAGGAAAGGTTTCGATTTAAAAAAACGTCACTAATTAAAAGGTGTCGGTTGAACAGTACACCTTTAGTTTTTTTTTTTAATAATTTTTTTCCCAGCTCCTTGCATTGTGCAAGAAGCTGGGATATGGCCAAAAATTGCTTGGATTTTTTCTTCAAACGGCCTGTGGCTTCTTCCTGATGCTTGTGTAACAATGACTTCAATTGTTTTTCTTTATTGTATTTATCCATCAACTCTGCCTCTGAAAGTGAAACATACTTCATTTTTTCCTTCTAGGCTCTTTCAGGGGGTAGTGTTGTCATTCATTCATCTCTAATGGTTCCACCTTAACATCCATGTCTGCGAACAGCTCATCATCGCCCTCCATAGATATACCTGCAAATGCAACAGCTTTCTCACAGTCAGATTAGTGGAAGGCATTTTAAAAAGATTACTATATATATTCCTCTTCCCTTAAAAATTGAGTCAGTAAATAGGATAAAAATATAGATTGATGTTCACAATCAACACGCAGAACCCTGGCAATGTAAATTAGATGACAGAATGCAAAGAACAAGTCCATTTATCTCTCTCTCTCTCCATTCTTTTTGGACCTTTTTGTACCAATAAATAGCAGTTGCTTTGCTGGGGTTCTTTGCCAAAGTTGAGCAATCTCCTTTCTCTGCTCCTTCGACCCTCTCTTACCTTCTCTTTTCTTGTGTTGAGAGCTAGAGAACTCAGGAAGTTGAAAGGGGAAAAATTGATAGGACTATTACGAAGAATGGTGACAAAAATTAAAGTGATGGGCCTTTCCCGAAGATGTGATAATAACAATTTTTCAAAACTCTCGAACAGCTGCAGGAGAGCCAGGCCTTGGTCGAGAAGGTCTCGAAGGGCAAGCTTATCGCCGAGGAGAGGTACAAGCACTTTCACAGCGAACACAGAAAGTTAACACTCGGACTGAGGAAGGCCCAAGTGAAGGCGGCTGACTATCTATGTCAGCTATCTTTTGCTTTGAGGGTCAGAGACGCTGCCTGGGCCGATGGGATCCATCTTGGATTTGATACGTTTAGAGCTTGGTGGAGGGACCTAGCCCAGAGAGTGGACCTCAACTCGGTGAATATTAAAGACATCCCCTGCACCACCGAGGCCATTCGTCGTCTGATCTCCTTAGGTCGAGAAGAGATGCCATACGCTGTAGGGATAACCGAGTTTGACTACCATCCACCTATCCCCGAGCCCAAGGCCGCTGAGGAAGACGAAAAAGCTAGGGAGGCCAGACGCTTTCTTTTTCTTCCTTGGTCTTCGTGTTCTAGGCAAAGGCCATTCGGGCCAAGTGATCTATCTTCTCGTTGCCTTTCTGGGGACTCTTCGTGATGTTGAACTTCTAAAAAGAAGCTTGCATGCCTTGTACCTTCTCGAAGTACTTCTTCATCCTTTCTTTCTTTGCTTCGAATTCTCCTTGGATATGACCCACGATGACTTGAGAGTCGCTCCAAACTTCCACGGATTCAGCTCCTAGTTCGAGGGCCAGTCCGAGGCCTACTATGACAGCTTCGTACTCGGCTTCATTGTTGGTTGTCATGAATTCCAATCTCAAGGAACTATTCAATTCTTCCCCTTCCGGAGTAACGATCACTATTCCGACTCTTCCATTCTTCTTTGTCGATGAGCCATCAACATAGACGACCCACTTCCATTCCATCTTTGGTTCTTCTATTCCCAGCAGGTTTGTGAATTCAGTCAGAAAATCTGTAAGGGTCTGGCCTTTGATTGCATTTCTGAGGACGAACTCGAGGTCGAACTGTCCCAGTTCGATGGCCCAGTTTGTCAACCTTCCTGATAAATCTAGCTTCTGCATCACCTTTCTGAGTGGGTATTTCGTGAGGGCCCGGATGGTATGAGCTTAAAAGTACGGCCGAAGCTTCCTCGAGGCCATGACGAGAGCGAACGCTAGTTTCTCTATTTAGGGATATCTCTCTTCTGCTCCGTGTAGTGCCTTGTTGACAAAGTACACCATCTTCTATATCCCCTTATCTTCTCGAATCAAAGCTGCACTGATTGCCATAGGAGAAACTGCCAAGTATAGGTATAGCACCTCTCCCAAGACAGTTCAACTCAGCGGAGAAGAGCTCATCAAGTACATCTTCAACCAGAAAAAAGCTTCCTCGCATTTACTAGACCACTCAAAGGCCTTCATCAAGATCTTGAAGAAAGGGAGGCACTTGTTAATGGACTGAGAAATGAACCAGTTCAGGGCTGCTAACCTTCCAATCAGCTGTTAGAGCTGTTTCTTGGTTTTTTGGGACTGCATCTCTAATACTGCTTGGATTTTCTCGGGGTTGGCCTCGATCCCTCTGCTCGAGACCATGTAGCCCAGGAACTTTCTAAATGATACTCTGAATGCACACTTTACAGGATTCAGCTTCATCCCGTACTGCTTTAGCGTGTCAAACGCCTCGTAAAGGTCATGGATATGGCTAACCAACTTCGTGCTCTTCACCAGCATATCATCCACGTACACCTCCATGTTCCTTCCAATCTGGGCTTGGAACATTTTGTTCACAAGCCGCTGGTACGTAGCCTCTGCGTTCTTTAAATCGAAAGGCATGACCTTATAGTAGTAAAGGCCTCGATCGGTGATGAACGCAGTCTTTTCTTAATCTTTTGGATGCATGAGGATTTGATTGTAGTCAGAAAAGGCATCCATGAAACTGAGCAACTCATATCCAGAGGTAGAGTCCAGTGCATCGATGCGTGAGAAAGGAAATCTATCTTTGGGACAGGCCTTGTTGAGGTCAGTGAAGTTCACGCACATCCTCCATTTATCATTGGATTTCTTTACTAGGACTACATTAGCTAACCAGTCGGGGTAATAGACCTCCTCGATGAACTACGCTTTTAGGAGCTTCTCGACCTCCATAGTTATGGCTTCGACCCTTTTTGGTACAAACTTCCTTCTCTTCTGTTTTACTGGCTTCATGTCAGGATCCATATTTAGAACATAGAGGATCTCCTCGAGGCTGATTCCCAGCATGTCTTCATGTGACCAAGCGAATACCTCTATATTATTGCGGAGAAAGTTCACGAGGCCTTCTCGGACATCTTGGGTGAGACACGTCCTTATTTGCAAGACCCTTCCTTCTCCAACCGAGACCTCTTCTAGTGGCTCTGCTGGCTCTCCTTTGGCCTCGAACACCGAGGTCACTGTGAGTGTGGTTGGATCCGAGATCTTCTTAAGGAAATGTTATAACACCTCGTTGCAAGTTGATCATCCCGTACTACTCCGACCCCTTCCTCTATTGGGAACTTCATCATAAGGTGATAAGTCGAGGTCACAGCTCTCAATTTGTTCAATGTTGATCGACCGACGATCGCATTGTAGGCGAAGGGTCGATCGATCACCAAGAAGTCCACAATCACGGACAGCTTGGGCGCTGTTCCTGCTGTTACCAGTAAGGGAATGATCCCTATGGGGAATACTACTTCTCTGCTAAAATTGACTAACGGAGACCCGAATGGTTTGATCCTATCACGATCAATTCTCATCTGCTGGAAAGCTGGCCAATACAGGATATCAGCAGAGCTCCTGTTGTCAACCAAAATTCGATGGATCCTATGGTTGTCTACTGTCAGGGTTACCACCAATGCGTCATCGTAGGGCATTACAACTCCTCAAGCATCTTCTTTCGAGAAAGACAACACCATCGACTCTGTTTTTGCTGCCTTCGTGGGCATGTGTAAAGAATACACCTCCTAGCCCTGCATGCTTCTAGCATACGCCTTCTTACCTGGGTTCGACTCCCCACCACTAGCAATTCCATCAAAAATGGTGTGAATCCCCCTGACTACTTCCTGATTCTGGAGAGGTCTCTGCATTTCTTTAGCATTCCTCTACACTTCTTCTCGGTTATACAGGTCCTCTCTTGGAGTCTGGTCTTGGCGTCTCAACTCAGCATGTCTGAGACCTTTTTGACCTTCTCCTAACCGTCCTTGCGATTCGCTTCTCGGATCCTTTCCTGCACAAGGAATCTGATTAGCTTCCCATTTTTCACAAAATTCTCGATCTCTCGATGGAGAGACATGCAATCTTCTGTCGAATGTCCATGGTCGGCATGGTATTCACAAAACTTATTCTGATCCTGCCTGTACGGGTCGGTCCTCATCCTTGGTGGCCATCTGAATGCTGGATCTCCCTTAATGGCCGTGAACACCTCGGTGTAACTAGCATTCAAAGGAGTAAATACTTCTTGTTGGAACCTCGGCGGTTCTGTCTTTCGAGACTCACTTTTGAATAGTGGGCCTAACTTTTTTTCCCCTTTTTGGGGGTTCTTCTCTTCCTTTAGCTTGGAAGCCGTCGAGGCCTTCTTGTTTTCCTGCTTGGCCTGTTCTTCCAACGTCTGAGCCTTGAGGAGTGTCCCCACCAATTCCTCATGGTGGATGAACTCCTCAGTCAACTTCATGAATTGGGGAAGAGTGATATTTTGAACGTTCTTCCTGCCTATTTTGGCCATCGAAGGCCCTTTCACCCTTACTCCCACCATCAATGCATTAAGCAATGTTTTTTCATCTGGGCTGTCCACCTTAAGAGTCTTTCTGTTAAATCGAAGCATAAAATCTTTGAGGCTTTCCTCTTTCCCTTAGCGCAGAGTTAGTAAGCAGGTGGTGCTCTTCTTCCTTTTTCGTGTTGCCAGGAACTGTGTTAGGAATAAGCGTCCCAACTCCTTGAAGGTGCCTACTGACTTTGGGGGAAGATCAGTAAACCAGTCATTTGCCACTCCCGTCAAGGTCAATGGAAAGGCTCTGCATGCCATCTCATCCAAAGTGCCATGCAGAATAATGTGCTCTAAAAAAGCTTCCAAGTGAACCTGTAGGTCTCCGCTTCCATCATACTTCTCGATCTGAGGCATTTTAAACTTGTCGGGCATGCAGAACCTCTTTACCCTCCAGGTAAACGAGAGGTTATCGTCTTCAAGCATGTCCCATGCTAAGAGTTTCGGATCTTCTCCAATGATCCGTCGAAGAATCTGGGAGTACTTGTCTTCTAGGTCTTTCATCTTCTCCTCATGGACGCTGTGTCGAGACTCGTCATGTCTTGACTGGTCTTCAATGTCGTCTCGATCGATGAAACCTCTCTCCTTCACGCCTTTCACGGTGAGAGTCCCCATGTGGGGACCTCTCACGTTGAGACCTATCCCCCCGTGATCTTCCATTCTCAGTCTCCACGCAGCGAGACTTATCACGGTTCTCCTCGTTATCTCCTTGGACTGTGCTTTCGTTATCCTCTTGATTAGGATTAACAGGCCGCTTTCCTTGATGAACTTTGTCTCTCGCCTTTCCTTCTCATGCCTTTTGGCACGTTCTCTTTTCTTCTGGCTGCTTCAAGCCTCGGCTGTAGTGAGCCGATTATCCAGGTTCTCATTCTGCTTCATGAGATCCTCGTTTTGTTTCCTGAGAAATTCCATGGATTCCGCCATAGACTTGAGAAGTCCCTCAATTTCGGGTCATTGGACGCTCCGAGAGCGTTAGGAGGAGGACGCAGCGGGTGTGATGAATGTGTGTTCACTATGTCGGATATTGGATGATGAGAGACGATTTGAGAAATCAAACATTCCCACAGACGGCGTTAAACTGTTGATGCACAGTTTCTGGTAGGTGACGTGGCACGCTTGTTGGACTCCCGGTTAGAATGCTTCAAGTGTGAATACCTGCACAATGAGGAAGATAATAGGATCGAAGAGAGACCGGGGGTGAGCCGGCGGGACCACTCTGATGCCTAAGTCAGTGTTTGTTTATAAAGAGAATGAGAAAGTAATAATGCGTATAGAGTGCAAAAATTGCGTTACCAAACGTGTGGTAGAGACTTGTGTTATATAGGCATGAAGTGGTAGTTTCCTAACCAATGACTGACTCTTCCCTGATTTGCTGCGAGGCAGTCTGTTATCAAGGGATTTGAGTACTTATCCGTCCATTGATCTTCGAAAATCAAGATAGGATTTGGTTGTTGATATTTGAATTTCAAATTCTTGTGGATAATGTATCTGATTCCATGTTCCCAAGTGTTCAACATTTGAATTAGATGGATAAGATCGCATCGCATGTTATTCAAATGGATTCAAATCGATCATTAAATTCCAGGGCTTTGGATACAAGGGCCTCGGATTCGAGGAAGTCTCGAACTTGTGGTCTCGAAGATCTCGAACACGAAAGAGATCTCGGACACAAAAGGTCTCGGAGGCCTCGGTCTCGGACATTTCAAATCCGAGTCCTTGGTCTCGGGGCCTCGAGGCTCAAGACGAGTCTTGGAGGCTCGAGACCTAAGATGTTCTCGAGCTTTGACACTGGTGGACTTTGACTTGGCCCAGTAAGTTATTGGGCTTTTTCTAAGAGGTTGATCCATGACCACACACCATGGTCCCTCCTCTCTCTCTATTTACAAGTTATTATGGTTTCTGCTAAAGATAATCTGGAATAAAATTATTAGTACTTTTTATAAATTTAATTTTAAAAGAATAATTAGCAATTACATTAAATTAATATACCACTTATATTTAAGGAAGGACACTTGCATGGGTAAGTGTCCTTCCTTAAATATAAGTGGTATATTAATGTTATTGCCAATTATTCTTTATATATAGAGCAAGAAACAACAAGCTTCTTTGAATCTTTTGGAGGGACATGTATGTGATGACAAATTATTGAACATAATTTTGTATTCGAAATCTTATGATGTGATATCTTCGGAGGTAATGATTAATGAATATTGACGCAAGGAGAAAGGGAAGGAGATGTTGGGAGGAAATGAATAGAGAGAAGTCCCTCCAATAATTGTTGAAATAAAAATAAGGGACCTATATAGGGTTGAGGCTAAGAGTTATTAACTGTTTACTAACCGCTAATTATTATAATTACTAATTGTTTAACCGTTTTTTTAAGGTTATTAGAAAAACTTGCTAATTACATACTTAGGGCGGTGATGTTAGCGGTTTTAAAATTTGAAAAAAAACACTAACCACATAGATACATATATACATGAAACGACTTTGTTTTGGTTTTTTCTGATTTTTTTTTCTTCTCTTTTTTCCTTTTAAAAAGCGGTTAGCGATGTGGATAACCGGCGATTATCTAATTTTTCTAACCACTTAGGCGATTGCAGTTACCAATTTTAACCATTAACCAATTAACTGTAACCAGTTTTTCACCCATACCTTTAAGCAAAATGAAATTAATAGGAGGTTCAAAATAAATATTATTTGTATCCTTGAAACTAATGTAACGTCTCGTCATAAATTCAGGTGTGAAAGTGGAAAATGATCCTAAGGTCAACAGGAGAGTCAGACATCGAACGTCCCACAAAAAGCCATTCAAGCTGAATTTGGCAACGGCCATGGATAGTTACTATTTATACTTTACACATTTAAAATTTAACAATTTTACTTTTTATATCATATCAATCATTTTTTACTATTATTCAAAGTCCTCCAAATTTTTTTCTTTTTTTTATACCAAATGTTTTTATTTTTTTCCTACATTAATCAATTTCTGCTACAATGGCATGCCTCTCAAAAAAAAAAAAAAAAAAAAAAGTAATAGGCCAATGCAAAACGGACTCTCAGCGATCCAACGGCCCTCATTGGTGCACAAAATTAACTGCTATAATTGTATTCCACGTTTCCAAGCGAGGAGGCATACTGAACCGCCACGTGGACAGATGGGAGCAGCTGAGCAATTGGTTTGTAATGATTTGATGATTGCATCTGAGACCTTTCATTCTGACCATCTCAATTGCAGGCGATGAATATGCGTCACAGCAGATTATGGCCACAGGCTTAACTTACAATTATAATCAACAATCGCACCATTTCCTTGTCCAACGGTTCAGATCGATTCACACGAATCACACCTCTCATCTATCATAATCAACTTGAATTAGGATAATGAAGTCGTGTTTGGTTTTCAATATATCGACTGACAATTTGTCCTTTCCAGGTCTGAATGGTTCAAAAAATCGGAGAGCAAGCTCGTTGAGAGCCAGAGGAGTTGCGCCCTCCCTCTTGAGGGTGGTGATGTCATATATTTCTTGCAGCACAAACATGGGAAGTTGGTTCTCAAGCATAAGTAAATCACGACCGATATTTGGCACCATCCAACGTGTTTCTAAAATGGGCTCCTCCGCATCAACATTTCCCTGCTCCAAAAAAATCAAGCAATTAATATATATATATATTAGTGTACATGTCTTTCTTCATGTGGGGCTGTTGATTTCTAAAAAAAATAGTACCTTGTAGGTTGTCATGGTGGTGTATAAGTATAAGCGCAGGAGCTAGCTCTATAATGAAGCAACCGTCAAGGAGCATCATCTGCACAAAATCATCACTGTTTATACCTCCAAAGTCCTCCGAATAGCATTTTCTGGTTTTTTCCTCCATTTCTTTCATGGCATTTTCAAGATCATGTACTTCACTGCTCGTTATTCGCTTTTGAAGGCGACTGAGAAACTGCCTTTTTTTATTTTCAAAGGCTTTCAGACTGCTGGGTTGATCGTTACGATGAAATGGACCAATGCTTACAATCTTTGGGGTGTAAGCTCCCTTGTCAACTTCACGTACATGTGCCGGAACCCCGAATATCAGCCATTCTCCACCAATAAGCGGCTCTTGAGTAGCAAACCCGTTGATTGGGGCCGTAGTTTCTCCTTCGTTGAGTTGCTGAGGGGTACTTTCATGGACTATTACACTTGACCTGCCATTATGAAGCGGAACCTCTTGATCACCATCTAGTGCGATCAGGGCCGGCTCAATGCTTTTCAGGGCCTGAGACGAAACTTCTAAACGAGGCCTTATTTTTTTAATATTTAAATATTAATTTTAAAAAATTAATTATATAATATATTTTTTAATATTATTGTATTTAGAGTTTTCAATGTATCTTACTGTAACTTCTAATTATTATAGTAACAAATCTATATTAATGTATCATGTGGATATATGTTTAGATTGAGCTGAAAATTGTCAAAACTCACCAAACAAAACACATTTGATCGATGAGCATTTGTGGTTTGATTAAGCTAAAAATTGACATGGATGTTAATGATAAATGAATCTTCATTGTCAATGGTGGAGATTGGATTGGATTCTAACTTCAAAGCATTCTATATCAGAGAGGAAAAAAAGAAAAAAGGAAGAAGAGGAAGGAGAGAAACGAGAGAGAGAGAGAGAGAGCTCAAATGGGAGAAATGGACTTTGACACTCAGATAAAGGAGACAGAGAGAGAATGACTCTTTTTACTTTTTTAGATTTGTGCGAGGAAAAGAAAAAAAAAAAAAAAAAAGGGCTTATTATTTGTTTTTTTTTTTTGTGGATAAATTGGTCTTATTTTACTAAGAGCTTGTTATATTGGGGCCTTATTTTAGAGGTCTTAAGTTTTTATAGAAAAAAATTTGGGCCTCATTTAAAAAAATTAGGCCTTAAGTTATAATAAAATTTAAAATTATTTTGGGCCTTATCAAAAAAAAATTAAAAAAAAATTTAGACCTTATTATTTGGGGCTCTAGGCAACTGTCTTAGTTGCCTATACTATTGAGCCGGGCCTGAGTGCGATGTAATATGAGTCTGACACTATGTCATCCATGTCTCCCAAAAGACTCGTGATTTCTTTCTCCTCCCCTATCTTCATCATCATCGTCGTGTATATATATATATATTAATTTCTCATTCCTCGTTGGTAAACAGCTGTAAGGATTAAACGCCATTTATGAAGCAGGTCATCCTTTCGACAAATAGACCAAACAAAGAATATGAGAGAGAGTATTGCGTAATTCAGCCTTGTATTTTTCCAATTCGCATTTATTTCTTGCATTCAATTAATGGGTACGTAACCACGTTCTGTCTTTTGTGTCTTCGTACATTTGTGAAAAAGGGATTGAATTAGTGAAAATTGAACAAATATTTTTAGATTTTCAATGCCGTTTTGTCTTAAGCTATGACTTCAGCCACCTAGCTCTAATACAGAATAATAATTAGATGTTAATTCATGGTAAAAAAAATGTTGTAATTAACCTGGGACTGGAGGATGTTGTGTTGTTGGAAATCAAATCATGCACCATACCCCTAGCTATGACATTGTCATAATACGTCGGCCCCAATTAATTGAAAAGTTCAATATTATGGTAAGTAGATCATCATCGATCATCATGGTAAATAGTTTTGCTTCACCATCAAAGAACCAGCAGTACTACTGTACTGGCATCTTTATCCTTGGACAATGGAGAAATTAACGCAGTTGGTTTATAGTATAAGTTATGCCAGGTCTTGTGAGTGTGCACTATTATAGAGCTCCAATGATATGGCAAAGATGCATAGTGCACACTATAGCTGATATGATAGTGCACACTCTGATAGTGCACACTATTTACCCTGATGATCGATGTGCACTATCATGGACTATCTCATGGACTATCTTCTAGTTGTTTTTCAATTATAACTCTTTCCCTATGAATACAATGAGAACAAAGAGACTTCATTCCGCCAAAAGCAAGTTTCTTTGCTTTCTTTCAAATAGATACACAACAGGATCACAACCAAAACTTGCGGTTGTAACCCAGTCATGAGTCAACAAGTACTGACCCACGGCTAGATCCTAGTTAGGCCTACTGTAGGTTCGGTCGTGACTCATGGCTGCATTGCAATCGAACTTTGTGACCCACAGCCATAGAGGCCAAAGATTAAAAGCCAGTAATAATCTCAAATTCAATGATAATTTTAAAAGGCATATCATAGTTGAAAGAACACAAAAAAAACACTAGAAGAGCACCTAGCATTGTCCTATAAAAAATACACATTTTTTTAATAACTTAAAAGATGTAAAAGTTGGTAAGAAATTTCCGTTACTTGAATTGATCATTAATTGAAAACTAAGTAGCATTCAGGTGGGCTGGGCTTCGTTTTTAGGCCCAACCCAGGAAAACCATTTGCAAAACAAACTCATAAGTCCAAGTTTGCATGGGTTTTTGGATTTTTTTTTAAAGCAAATTCACGTTACATGGTTTCTAAATAAGGTTGAAACACTTGTAAAATATTCAAAATTACTTTTAACTTTTGTGTTACATTATAATAGTTAGGATTTATAACCGCACTTATATGGGCTGATTTAGTAATCGTGTCCACATTTGCACTTTACGGAATCTACCAATAACCGCACATATGCGAGTGGTTTTTTGTGCTAACCACCTAGCTATGACATTTGCTTTGTATTTTATGCGCCTTTTTTTTTTTTTTATAACTATGAACTTAATTTAAATGGCCTTTTTTAAAAAAGGTTTTTTTACTAGCTTTTATGTATGGGTTTATTCCAATTTTTGAACTAAATACACTTGTAAATTGTAGGGTTTTACCCACTTCAAACTATTACCTCATTGTCAATGTCTCTCTAAATTACCAATTGTGTCAATGCTCCCTCTAAACTATCAACAAAATGTCAACATCCTCTCTCAAAGTCCAACCAACAAAAAGACAAATGACCTTAAAAGAAAATTTAAATAGGACAAAAATATTCTTATGATTTTTATTTTTATTTTTTTTGAAAAATAGAAAAACTAAGGGGGTGGGCTAAATGAGGGTGGCTAGGCTATCTCCAAATTATCATGCATGGGGTGACTGAATCATCCATATCCATTTGGAAACCACCCCATAACTTTTGTTTTTAAAACATAAGAGGGTGGTGAGTCCCTCGACTGGGGAAGGGATTTGAGGTTGATGCGACCATTCCTATGGTTCTACTAGGCTGGCCGGGTCACCTATAGAATGTTTTGCCATTTTTTTTTTTTAAAAAAAAAATAGGTTTACAAAAACGTTGTTCTTTTGGAAAACTCATTCAATTTTTTAAAGAAATAGCTATTTATCCTTGTTTTTAGATGAATGATTATTTATTTGGTAAGAAAATAACTATTTTTAATAATGATATATATATACAATCAAATAAAAGAATAATTATTTAAGAGGAATAGCTATTCGATCTTATGGGCCTATTCTACGTGGGCATTCGTTGATGCTTGCCAATTGTGTGCCAAAAACAAAGAGAAATACTCTTTTACATTTTAACGTTTGTCTCGCATAAATTATTTGTGAGTTTGTTATACGTTATCTACACCTAATTTAAAAAAAAAGAAAAAAGTACCTTATGATAGCTCCATCAGTTAGAATTCTTACAAACTATATCTTATCAAGCGAATGTCATTTGTTTGAATAAAGTAAAAAATAAATAATAATAAATAAAAAAATGAAGGATAAAACACATTAATAGATAGAATCAAAGAACTCATCAGCTCAACAGAATGCAGTGGAGATGTTTTATCGTTTGGCATCGTTGAGTATGAGCCACTGGTTCAAAGCCTTCACACTTTCTCTCGCCCTTTCAAATCCTCAATTGCACCCAAAACCAAAACTCTCTGAGCAACGATGTTACCCACCACCACACTCTCTTCTCTTCACTCCACCAATGTGTATCCCACTCCCTCTCTCTCCCCTCTCTCCACTCCTCTTCCTTCTTCCTCTTCTTCCTCCTCTCTTTCTCTTCCGCCATCTTCTCCTACCCAGCGTCGTCGTCTTCGCTCGTTCCGCGTCTTCGGTGACACCCATTTGAGAATTAACCCAATACCCAGAGTTGGTTTTTGTATTCCTTAAGCCAACATTGAGATTCTGTTTCCATGGCTTCTATTCCACACGTTTTCTGGTCTCATATAATGTGTTTCTTTTGGTAGGGGTTGAAGGTGAATTGTTCAGTGAGCAGCGAGCCTTTGAAGGTGATGATATCGGGTGCGCCGGCGTCGGGGAAAGGGACTCAGTGTGAGTTGATTGTCCAGAAGGTAAGCGTATATATGACTGGTAATCATGCTGCAAACACGTTGTACTGACTGTTAGAGCTTGCCCTGTATTTGCAGCTACTATAAGCTATAAGATCAAGTTCGTTCTTTGAAGAATGCTATTTTCTTCAAAGATTGGGCATGTTTCCTTTTATTGATACAATTCTGAGTTTGTGCAGAATTCTCTTCCTGATGTTTTCATGTTGGCCTTTTTGTTTAAGTTCAAATGACTAATTGTGAGCATTGTATCAACTTGAGAAACTCTTCAATCTTTAAAATTATCCTCATTTCTCTGCAATGAATTAACAACTTGAGATTGTGAAATTGGTTACAATAGTGGGTGTGTGAACTTTATTTTATATATCAGCTAGGGAGGAGGTTTGCATATATGATGACAAATTGACAATTATAGATGGTAATCAATCAATCCCTTTTCTTCTACACTCTGGATGTTGTGTACCTTTAGACTGACACCAAGCCAGCAGAAGAAATGTATAGCTGACTAAATTTGAACTTCTTGATGAAAAAAGATGTGTAATTGGCGTTCTTAGTGAAGAAGAAATGGGAACATTTTACTAAATGCGTGCTGGGTTTTCAATACCCTTAAATTTCCGTAGGTACAACAATAGCAATTGATAACATAACATTGAAGGCTATATTCCATTGGATACCGGCAGGCAATAAGAGGGGCAATTTTGTGTTCTCCATTCAGTCCGGTAAAAATGAATTATATTTAATCTTGGAAAACATAGGCAAATTACAAACAAGTTCTCTTGAGATGGAAAAGTTCTTTCACCTGTTGCGTTTATATAGAAGAAGTACTCATGTTGCGTTACCTTAAAGTCCATCGTGGTCTTCAGTATCCGAATGTAATCATTTGTTATGCTTATATTCATCAATACCTCCTTTTTCTTGGTTCTTCAGTTTGGATTGGTGCACATATCAACTGGGGATATTTTAAGATCTGAAGTATCTTCTGGGACAGAAATTGGAAATAAAGCAAAAGAATTCATGAATGCTGGCCGTCTAGTTCCAGATGAAATTGTGACAGCTGTACTGAAATTTTCTAACTCACATGTGTTTTGCTTTTTCTTTCTCATATAGTCTAGAATACTAATGGTTTGCTTTGTAGATGGTTACATCACGATTATCATGTGAAGATGCAAAAGAAAGAGGGTGGCTTCTAGATGGGTACCCAAGGAGTTTTTCCCAGGCACAAAGTCTGGAAAAACTGAAAATTAGGCCAGATGTTTATATCGTGTTAGATGTATGTGAATCACATGTTTATCCTATCTTTTCTTATATGTTGGTCATTGTCTATTTGTTTTCCTTCCTTCCATTCAACTTGTTTAACCTACCTAGCTCAAATCTGCTATATTGACGATCATAGACTTCTGCATAAGAGCTAACTTTCATATTATCCTAAAAGCTTGAAAGTTTCCAGAGAAGAACTTGCCAGACATACTCGCTTATAAAGTAGTTTGTTTTGGTAATTTTCTACTTGACTTTTATTTGATGGAAGCATTATGGTGCTGTTTTATATATTTTTTTATATGCATATAATTCCACAGATATACTTATCAAAAATAGACTTCTATATTTGATATCAGATGTTTAAAAGTTATGGGATATCACTAGAGAAAAAGAGCTTGTTCTCTCTGTTTTTTAAGGATCAACTCAACTGTGCCTTTACAGTTATAATATTGAGTGTATATAATCTTTAATGTTTGACTCAAATTTTCATGGCATCTCTTACAATCTTTGATAAAGTCATTTTAGTCATTCAGTACATAAAAATTTACTTATCAAAGTGATATTTCACATAGATGTGTTTTTTAATACTCAGGTTCCTGATGAAATTCTAATCGATAGATGCATTGGTAGAAGGCTAGATCCTGTAACGGGGAAGATTTATCATCTAAAAAGTTTTCCTCCAGAGAGTGAGGAAATTAAAGCTAGACTTGTTATTCGCCCTGATGATACTGAGGAAAAAGTGCGGTTGCAATCTTACATTTTTATCTCTTTTACTCTGTCACCTGTACACTTGTCTTTCCTTTTAAACAATTGCATCTAATCCGTGACTTTGGGTATGACTCGCATTAGGTCTCATAAGTGTACTGCTCGTCTTTTTAACCTGATGTACTATGAGCTCATTTGCCTAACTTGTGTTTTCTTTGTTTTATTTGTGTTTTAGGTGAAGTCACGTCTAGAAATATACAAGAAAAATGCAGAAGCAATCTCATCCTCGTACTTGAACATAATGAATAAGGTGTCCAGATTGATAATATTTTATCAGTTTTTTGCCCCTATCTATATGAATTTACATCAGATATTTTTACATGTGGCATTGTCTCTCGCAATGACAGTTAAATGGAAACCGTCCAAAGGAAGAAGTTTTCAAAGAAATAGAATCTTTGCTTTTGCAAGTGTCTAAAGATACCGTAAAGACAACAAAATCAGGCAAGTATTTTCAGGATTTAAGTGTTAGTTAAGTGTACACTAGATTAATCATTAATGCAATTTTTTTTTGTAATTATTGTTTCAAGATATTATTTTCAGATTCTATATGGTTAGTTCTTCCATTATTGGTTGTCTTTTGGGAGACATTATCTATTTTTAACTGGTTCTGTTCTTTTACTGTTTACTTAATTTGGTACTTCAGTCAGCCGTGAAGCTTTGCAATAAATTAATTTTATTTTAAGTAGTTTAAGTTGGCTATTCCTTTAACTAGCACTGTTGGGCGCTCAGTTCTTTTTTCCTTGAATTGGGGTTCCTTTAGGCTCAGTTTGGATTTGGAAGAAAGGGAAGCCACTTATTTCTTAAGAAATTAGCTGCTTTTGGAAGAATTTATAAAACCAGCATGACGTTCTAACATTCATATTAAATTGAAGTTCCAATGATATTTTCAGCAATTAATGATAAATATTAACTTTGACTTGGGCCATGAACATAATAAATCAATTATTTTTAATCTTGTACCAGTAATTAGCTTAAGGTTCTTTGGTTTGTCAACCTCCATATGTTTCGTTCTTTGCACCAGGGACTGCAGTACTTGAAAGTACTTACCTGAAGAATCAGGCTTCTGCAATCCAGGTATGGTTTGTAAAATATAAAACTTATTTGATGATTGTTTTCTGTATTTAAAGTTTCACTTTTACATAAAGCTTTCATTAAATAATCTGTGTTGTATTTCTTTTCTTATTTTACTTCAGCTTTTTACAGGATAGCTGGAAAGGAATTCCTACTAAATTGAATAACATTCCTCACTCAAGGGAAATTAGGAAATATTTCTATACTGATGTGCTAGAAGCAACAAGAAGAGCCATTAATGATGGAAGAACTCGACTAAAGGTTTGATATTGGTCTTTGTTTCTTTTTTGTTGGAGACTAATTTATTCTGATAGATCAATGATATCTATTTAGCTGTCATCAACCAAACAATTTATATTTCTGTTCTTTAGGTGTTAATATCCATTTTGAAAATTGTGGTTTTATGAACTTCGATTTGCATTCTTGGTGGAAACTATAAGATATACCATGAATTTCAGCAAATAGACAGCATTTGCTTATCAACAGATATTTCTTTTATTTGTCTATTTATTTATTTTTTGCTTATTTAAGGATTTAGACAATATATTTGTAATCACTTATAACAGTATGATCCATATGATAAATTTATTTGGACATGGTTTTAAGGAAGGTCATGGGTATGAGGTCCCTCAAGTTCAGAGAAAATAAAAGGGTTTACAGGCCAGTCACCATGACACCACCTAAAATGTATACCTAACTACTAGGAGAAGGAGTAGAAGAGAGAGGGAGAGACAGAAGTTTGCTCTTGCCAATGCAATTTGAAGTTACACTACATACTTAATTTGTCCTGAGTAGCTTTACTGTTTGCAAATATGTCTCGCCCAATGTACCAAATTAATCTTCTTTACTTTTTCATGTAAAATTAACAGGTGGAGATTAACATTCCAGAGCTGAACCCAGAAATGGTAAGGACTTTTTCCTTAATTTACCAATTGGCTGTTTGGATTTAACAATATCTTATGATGCACAGGATGTTTATCGAATTGGCACCTTAATGGAACTTGTTCGAGTAATTGCTCTTTCATTTGCTGACGATGGAAAGCGTGTCAAGGTGCTTTTATCCTGGTTACCTCTAATATAATTTGCAATGAATAATATCATAAAATGAGCATTGTGTTTATTCAGTTCTCTAAATCTTTCAGGTCTGTGTGCAAGGATCTATGGGGCAAGGTGCACAAGCTGGAATGCCATTGCAGCTTGCTGGTACTCGACAGATCTTAGAGTTTATGGATTGGGGTGATTATGGTGCACTGGAGACCTTTGTCAAGATTGGTTCTGTAGGTATAGAACTGAACAGAAAATCTTGTGTCATTTATGACCACAGCGTGTGATTTTGTTCATCATCTTTATGGAATTGCATCTGCAGATATTGGTATTCTAGAATCTCTGTTGTGTCCTTGAAAACAGTTATCAAAAAAAGCTTCTATAATAATGCTAAATAGCAAAGGTAGGATATTGATAGTCATATTGGCTTGTTGATGCGATACCTTATCTCCATCTATTTACATGGCCACTTGACAATAAAATCCATCATTTTCTTAACTTCAAAATATGCTGAGAAAAAAGTTCTGCATCTTATTGCCATAGCCAACTTGTCAGTTCTATATCAGTTTTTGGTTCATTCTTATTCACCAATAAAAATCAGGCGCAGATACACATGCAACTTATATGCACAGATACACCTCGTGTCTTTAACTGTGCGTACAAGATTTTTTTAATTTTTTTTAAAAAAAGGATATAATGGTAGCCCTCACATTTCTTTTCTTTTTTTTTTTTTGTGGGGGTGGGGAGGCATCTTTCAATGGTGCTGCTCATGAAAACTGTATGATGGTTTCTTTTGTATGCACAAGTATTTAGCTAACAAATTTTATCTGTCATATTCTTAAGGTTTTCATTTGCAATTGCAGGTGCCAAAGAGGTTGATGAGCAAGATGACATGTTTATCATAGTGGCTCCTCAGAATGCTGTTGGGAATTGTATTATTGATGTAAGGAGCCTGAGAGCAAATATTCGTCTAATACTTATTGGAGATTGCATCTATATAATGTGCTTTAGTTTTACGATTCCAATTTAAGTAGCCTTCAGATTGAATACGCAGGATCTCAAAGCTATGACCGATGCTGCTGGGAACCGATCAGTTATTCTTGTCAATCCTAGGCTCAAGGTTCAGTTCTTTTATAACTTTGGCTGCTATCACTTTCATGGAATAATTATTTATTTTGTAACATATGATCACTCTGTCCTGAATTGGCCCATATAGGATTTTTCAGTAAATTCGAGAACAGCTTGCTTATAAATTAAATTTTGAAGTCTTGGCCTGAACTCCATAACTTGCAGGCTCAGCTATTTTCTTTTTATTAGATATATGATACCATCATACTTGACCAGTATTACATAGATAGCACTTGTAGTGGTATTAAGCCTTATGTCTGAGCCAAGAATATCCTTTTTTAGCAGATCATACCTTCAAGTGCAACTTGAATAATATTCTTATCCATTATTTTTTCTTCTTGATTTGCTTCCATAATACACTCAGAGAAAGACACTCCTGAAATCATATACAGGATAATCAAATTGAACAGTTTGATCTATAGGGTTGCTTGCATTTAGATCAGGCATTCAGGTTCTGTAATATCTTTAGCTATGTAGGATCTTTTCTGGCCGCATATGGTTATGCTTTGTTGCTAGCCTCGGACCATCTTTTCCAACGAATTTTATGCAGATATTTGTTTATCTGTCCAACTGATATATATGGATTTCCTCAAATTCAGGATTTACCTGGTTCCAGTGGTATCATGCAAGTAAGTACAACCCTGTGAGTTGACATACTTACATAAATACAAACCCATCAAATTTATAACTTTTCTATTTTGCTTATAGACAATGGGTCGGGACAAGAGATTGGAGTATGCTGCCTCATTCGAAAATTGTTATTTCTTTCGGCTTCTCTATTATGCAGGAACACAGTATCCAATTATGGGCGCTCTCAGGTATAGATATGGCCAGTTCAATACTTCTTACAAGTTAGCCAAACTCTTGGTCATCCTTATTTTGCCTTATTTATAATTATTTGTTGAGCATGATGCCCTGTTCTCAATTTTCGAAAATGAAGTCGAGTCCTAGATTTACCATCAATTTATATCCCGATTTTTTTCGGATTACTTTTATGTGAAGTACTTTAATCACCACAAACTCTCTATTGAAGAGATAGATGAAACAATGCTGTAAAGTAGTCTCACCTCATTGCTTCAGGATGTCTTTCCCATATCGTTATGAACTGTATAAGAGGGTGGACGGACTATCTGGAAAGGAGAAGTATGTCATCTTGTCCACTTTTCCTGAAAGGCCAAACATTGATGAAATTAATGATGCCTTCGAAGGAAAACCAAGGTAACTCACTAACCCCCATATAATTGTTAATATATATATATATATATTTTTTTTTTAATGTCGGGGAACCTCTCCAAGGCAGGGCACTTCGGATCCATCCATGCAGAGTAAATCCTAGTCCCATGCATCACACCCTTGGAAGTTTCCCTATATAGAACTGATTAAGTCACTGGCTTTTCACCAGGGGGTGTGGCCCCAATGGATTGTTTGCACCCATGAGGTGTTGAACCTTGGACCTTGAAGGGAGCAAACCCTAAAGACCAAGGCCTTCACCACTTGGGCCAACCCCTTGGGGTTATATATGAGAAAGTTTAGGATTATTTCTTGACTTTTTTTTTTCTCATTGCTGTTAACTTTCAAAACCACTATCCTGATTGAACCAATTCATTTCATTAACAAATGCAGAAATGAAACTAAGAAAGCCTCAGGAATTTGGTAAGAAACATCCATCCTTCTTGATATTTCTAGTTGTTATCTGCTAATTTATCGTTAATCCATCTTTTGCTTTTTGTAGGGGCTTCTTGAGTGGTATACTTTGAGTAGGAAGGTGATCATATATATTAAGCTTCACAAAATCTGGTTGTATATCTGGTAGTGATGCTAAAAGCTTAAATCTTTGACAGTGGAGAATTGAAGAATCATAAAAAATGAGTATTTTGCAAAAGTTCTTTGACATGTATGCTTGTTATCTTGAAAATGTAATTTCCAAAAGGAAATTTGCATAAAGTAGATTTTTTATACTGATCCAAGGAATTAGGAGTTAATTTAATTTCAAAATCTTCCCTAGAGAAGGCCAATAGCAAGATATTTTTGCTGGGTTGTAAACTACCCAATCTATTAAATTGACAATATTTTAAGGGGAATGTTAGAATGCAATAAATTACTCACATTTGACCCATAAAAGTTTATGTGGCATCCCAAAAAAATATTTTAAAATATCTTTGTAGTGAAAAAACAACCCACAATGCAATAAATGAAGGATGCCACATAGACTTTTATGGGCCAAATGTGGATAGTTTATTGCATTCTAGCATTTCTCATATTTTAAAGATACGTGTCACTTTAATAGACTAGTTTAAATGAAAGTTCTCTTAAATGCACTCCACTAAATAAACCTAGCCATCTCATTTCAATTTACATTGGCATTACTGTGACATTCCACATCGCTAGGGTATGAAAATTGGGATGTACTTATATGTATAGTTACACCCTTAATGAGAATGTGTCGTTTTAAAACAATGATTATGAACTCATCAAAACTCCATAGTTAAGTGTGTTTCTACAAGAATATTGTGTGTCATTGAGGTGGGTATTACAATTACTTAACTAACATGAGCTGCATCATTGCTTTTAGAGGCTTCAACTCCAATTGAAAAATAGTAATAATAATAACAATAATGGTGAATAGGAATAAGAAAAGATAATTGTATTGAGGTGTAGAAGAGATAATGATAATGATAATGATAATGATAATGATGATAATGATAGAGATTGGATTTTTTATTATTTATTTATTTATTTTATTTTGTGACATGTTCACACAAAAGGAGGAAAGGAGGATTTGAACTAGTGACCTTTGCTTCGTGAGGCGTGGTTCCAACCAATTGAGCTACTTCTTGGAAACGATAGAGATTGGATTTAAACATATATTATGCTAACAAATAGGATTATTAAATATTAAAATTCAATAATACTTACTAGTAATATTGTAATGGGACGTGCAACCGTTGCCAATATTAAAAATGAAAATTTGCAAAATGAAACTTGGAGTCAACAGGTGATGGAGTCAGGAAAGGCTTTTTTGTTTCCACTTACTAAGCTTTAGGGTAAATTACACAAATGTCCCTAGAGTTTTAGAATGCTCTCAAATTGCAATTAAACCCCCATAATCTCAAAATCTCAAAGATGTTTCAATGTTGCCTTTATGTAGTTAATAAGGGCTCTTTCTCATGGTAATATTGGTTTACATTATTTCTCTGTTTTTTTCTGTATTTTGTGCATGTGTGCACAAAATATAAGTTGAAAGTGTCACGTGTCTCCAATTACTGATGTGACACTCCAACTTATGTTTTGTGTGAACATGATTATAAGAATAGTGATAAGCAATACACCAATGTGAGTGAATAGCATTCACGCTGGTATACTTTATAATATAAAATATTAGTAAAAAAATTGAATAGTAATATTAAAAAAAAATATTATAAGTACACTAGCGTGAGCACTGTTCACTCACGCTGGTGTACTGTTTATCACTACTTTGACTATAAAGGTACGAAGTTTGCCCTAACCCATTTCAAAAATGATTATTTTGGCATTATACCCAAAATGTTATTAAACAAAATTGAATTTCAAAACTATCTTTCTAAAAGATGAAGAGTTGTTGTAGAGGACTAAGCAAATGTGAACGAATCTTAAAGGCAGACTGGCTTCTGCCTATAGATCTTAATGGGAAATCAAAGGTTAGGGAAAGAAAATGAAAGTGAAAATATATATATATATATATATATATATATATTAGTTTTCAAATTTTGGGGATTTTGATTTTTAAAATTATAAAAAAATATAAAATAAAATAAAAATAAAAAAAACTTAACCCAGAATTTAAAACTCCATGGAGAATTATGTGTAATTTGTGTCAAATTTTATAATATATGGTACCAAATTATAATATTAATTTCTGTAATCATGATGATGGCATCCTATGTCAAGTATCACTATAATATTTTGAGCTGCCGAACTCTTAGGAAAAAGTCTCTCATACCTACCAAGACTGGCTATTAAACAAAAGTTTCATGGTATGCATTATACTATCATTATTATTTTCATTTTCCAGCATATGATCCTGTTCATAAGCAATATGAGATTATTTTTTAACAAGTTTAACCTTTAAAATCGTGTATTTTTTAAAATATACCTTCTTGCTTAGCTATCATTTTTTCAAACACACTTCCAAATTGAATATTTTTCACGATTCTCTTTGAAAATGCAGTTTGGCCTACAAAATGGCAGGCCAAACACAAGCTAAGGTTCATAAGTGATTTTAAAAGGTTTCAATTGAATGAAAAATATAACTAAGAGTTTTTCCTTTGGTAAAAGAATGGTAGCCTAGTATATTTATGGGATCAAACAACATGCACGTATCTCATGTTAAAGACAAGAGAGGTTGGGTACACATGATATTAAAGTGTAATTCATTCATTTCAAATGGACAGGTGATAGCTCTCAAATTGTTCAAGAAATTTCCTAAATTGACTTTGGCATTAAATGGCATCCATTATATCTTTTTTTTTTTTTTTTTCTTTTTGTCAAACACAATCACTATCATCCAATGAAAAGGAAGATGGATAGAGGGGAAGAGCAGAGAGAGAGAGAGAGAGAATGAACCCTCTCATAAAATCTAATTTAGACCATTAAATAGAGAGTTTAAATGACGTTCTTTCTTTTTTATTATTAAAAGGTAGAAAATGAAATCATTGGTTGAAAGCACACTCAATGCATATATAATTAATTCATAATTTAAAAAAAAAAAAATCTATAAATACTTGATCATGTTTTCATCATAGATTATTAATTGAGAAGGGTATTTCGTGAAACAGAGCACTTCCTTTGCTATTTGCAAAATTTCCTCAAGTGATGTCATCCACTAGGGTTTTTTTTTTTTCTTTTTTTTTCTTCCTCCCATGACACCCAACCTGCCAAGTGCCATGCAGTATCAAAATATTCACCAAAAACAGACTAGTTTTATCCCAACCAATTAAATTGACATGACTATCTCATGGACATACTCAGCCTAATGAAGACAAATTATGATGACAAGCGAAGAATCAGAATAATGTATGAAACAAACACATGTAACTTAGACAATTTTTTTTTTTTTTCCTTTTCTGATAAGTACAGCTCAAAAGTTAGACTATGGAAAGTTATGGGGGGTTCTTCTTCTCTGATATCTCTGTCACACTCGGAATAGACATAATATTTTTTAAATAAAGTGGGATATATTTCTATCTTGCTTTGGATAGGAAGTGGTGGGTGTCAATCACTTGTACAACAACTCTATCATTTACCGGGGGACTAAGATCTCCAACAATTAATAATTTCGATCATTTTTCTTGTTTTTTGAAATTGGGTAGGGGTTGTGAGATCCAAATTTTTAATAATTTATTGTTTGAATTATTAATAATTTAGATAATAAATATAAGAGAGTCTATCTACCCGATTAGAAGTGTGAGCTGCTTCACACCTGTTTAGACTCACAACTCTCTAGAAAATTGTAGAAAATCTAAACTCAATCATTTGCTACCAAATGCAATGTGAATATAAGTAATCTAATTCATAAAATAAAATAGGAGTAAAATACAAGCAGTATATATAGGCCAACTTCGGTCATAAAGTTTGACAAATATTGTTCTTCCAATTCGCATGATTTCTCAATTTCATCTCACATGACGTATGATGGCTATTTATGCATGCCTCCGATTAATTTCATTATTTAGTTGGACTCAAATTCCATTTGCTCTAAAGTTGAATTATTTGAATTCATGAGATTAATATATACAAGTTGGTGTTATAATATATTAGAAGATAATATATATATATATATATATATATATATATATATAGGTCATAGACCAAACCTCGTAAATTATCATATTTATTTTTTTATTCCATTTTTCATTTTATATTTCCATAACATTCTATTTTCTTTCGGTTGGATCCAAGTGATCTTTCGGGGGAATATTTTACAAATATCTCTATCATTAACATGAATAACAGATTAATAACTTTTCTTTAATTTTTAGTCGCCATTGGATTTTCTTTACTTACTTAATGTTATTTAAAGTTAGACAAGTTTTTCTCCAAACTCTGGTGACCAAAAAAAAAATCACTAAAATATATTTGACAATCACATGCTTTAAGAATGGACATTACATGCATATATGATCTGTTAAATTACTTTAAAAACATATGTAAATTTTATTAAACCTAATTAGAGCTCCAAGTCTTGTAACTCACTCAATTTAAAAGGAAACTTTCTTCTTAAAAGTTTATGAATGTATTTATTTATGGTGTGAGCATAATTTATTTTTTGTGTTATCAAAATCCCAAAGGAGAATGAACTGCTCATTAAGGCCAACCGTCCATCTCATTGATCAATATTCATTTTGACTTTTCTCTCTATCTCTACTTGTCCTTGAACCGTGGATCTCTAGCTCATGCCCACCATTGCCTTCCAAATATAAAAATTCAAAACCCTGGAAATTACATTTTCATTTTATAATTATTTTGTTACGATAATGTGACGGTGTTGATCAATTTTTAGACTAGTTTTCACTAAAAGAAATAGAAATCAGGCTCTGATTGATCTATTCCTTCTTGCATAGGTCCGTCGCTTTAATCTAACCATGTGATCAATTGCATTGTCAACAACATTTTTCACTAAATTCTTGTAAGTAATCGATTTTTTGTACTCTAAGAGCACTCAGTCTCATTAAAATTATTTTTCTATTATTTTGGTATTTTAAAAATGTGAATTGTTAAAATTAATTAAAATGTATTTTTAATTGTTTTAGTAAGTAAAATTTGATAAAGTTGTTAAGAATGCTTTAATATTAGGCGGCCAACATATGGATTCATGTTAAACGTGGACTCCTTTGATGCATGCTATATATTTCTTGAACTGGAAATTTCTTTACACAAATTAAGTCCAATAAGTACAGCTAGTCTACCTGCTTATCCAAAGTTTTTTTTTTTAAAAAAACAAAAAAAGGAAAAAACTCATGTATATATATATAGGACAAAGTTTTCCTCCAAACTGGGTTGGAGGAATTTCCTTCAACCTAATCTACAAAAATGACATGTTCTCGAATATGGAGATTTACATATTTTTTTAATAAGAGGACAAAGTTGGAATAAATTTATTAAAACCCATGCGATCTCACACGTTATTATTAAAAAAAATATACACGCCATTTTTCTGACTAAATGGAGAAATTCTTCCGACCCAGTTTGGAGGAAAACTTTGTCCATATATATATATAAATATACAAACCATGTTTTCCATCCAGACAAACAAATGAACAGAGGTAATTTGTCTGGACCCAAGTCAAGCACTTGAGAAATCCTTCCATTGATAAAGATAGTGGGGAGCAGTTTTTGTTCACCCCCACTGCTGCAACCTTACAAGAACTCAAGCAGAGTGGCACTGGGGCTCATTCCTGAAGGGTTGATATTGGTGAGGTTCTGAAAAGAAGAGAAGGCAAGCTAGCTCTTTGGAGATGGCAGCTGGGTCTTTTGGTCCGGCCGGTGTGGCCAAAGAGAGAGCTGAAGAGTACCAAGGAAGGGTCACTTTATATGTGATCATTGCCTGCGCCGTTGCTGCTATTGGTGGCGCAATTTTCGGCTATGATATTGGAATTTCAGGTTACTTTATTCAATTTTTTGAGTCATAATTTTCATAAATGAATTATATTTTTTCGCTTTTTCGATGATTACTTTGGTGGAGTCTGCCAAAGGCTTTCATGCAATGAACTTTTGGGTGTCTAGCAAATGGCAATGGTGGATTTTTTTTCTTTTGATAAATTAAGAAGTGAACAGTGAAAAGTTCAGCTGTCACGTGAAGAGTATTGTATATTTGTCAAGAATAGAATCAGATATGCAACAAAAACAGATACCATATTCTTTTCAGATGCTGCTTTCATTGGGGTGGAAAGAAAGAGTTGTTGATACCAGTTTTTCCAAAATTTTGATTCCCATTGAAACACAGGAGAGATATTCTGATAGATACCAGTGGTCTTCGAATTTTCTTTCTTTTTTCTTTTTTTTCTATTGGATCCCCAGCTAAGAAATTTCTCAAGTTTATAACTATACTCCATCTTTGGTCTGCATTTGATGCTAAAAGGAAAATCAGATCCTGAAATTATAGCAGAAAAAATCTGTTCTCATGCTTGTGTCTGCTCCAGCTTAGATTCTGGACGGCAGCCTCGCCAAAAAACCCCAAAGGAATAAATAAAGGAGAGGATGCATGTTGCTTCATTTTGGAAAATAAATAGACTGACTGTCAAAATCTTAATCTTCTGGTCAAATTTGAGACAAAAAAAAAACAATTGTAGAAGCAAATTCTATACTTTCCCTTTTAGTACAGAGCAAACCCATGGTTTATCTTTAACTGAACTTAATGATGATAGCTTTCGCTTATGATGAAATTGGGCAGGTTTCTACTTTATTGAAAAGGGAAGAGATATGCCAAAGATAGAATTTTGAATGCACTTCATGTCAAAACTATGGAAACCCAAGTTTTATTTTCATGATCATGAACTATCAATCAACAAACACAGTAGCAGTATAATGGTTTTAGGATAAGCTTTTTGGATAAGTGATGATTTAACACAGAAGATAGATTATTTGTCTGCATGCTCATGGACACTGAGAGGGTATGGTTGTGTGTTCTAACCAGTTACTAAATGCTATTTTATGATGATCAGGAGGAGTGACATCGATGGACGCATTTCTTGAGAAATTCTTCCATACAGTTTATATAAGGAAGCAGCATGCTCATGAAAGCCACTATTGCAAGTACAACAACCAGGGGCTTTCGGCATTTACATCTTCTTTATACCTTGCTGGTTTGGTTGCATCTGCGATTGCTTCTCCTATCACAAGGAAGTATGGACGCCGGATAAGTATAGTGTGTGGTGGAATCAGTTTTCTTGTTGGAGCAACTCTAAATGCTTCTGCCATGAATATGGCAATGCTTCTTTTGGGTAGAATCATGCTTGGTGTTGGTATTGGATTTGGAAATCAGGTATCCTGTTTCGCCTACTTTTTTCAAGTGTTAGATCAGAAACATAGGGCTCATTTGCTAATGTTTTTTTAGGATTGCTAAGCATTAACAAACAACTCAACGCATAAAACACTCACAAAACGCTCAAAAACTATTTTCACTTTTATGTTACATCATAATCAAAAAGCAAAAAGTACCCTCTAAAAAGAATTACTAAACGAGCCCAAAATGCTGTCAATATTTGAGAATGCATGACTTACTCTTCTTCATGGTTGTTTTAAAGGCAGTTCCACTATATTTATCAGAAATGGCACCAACACATCTTCGAGGAGGCCTGAACATGATGTTTCAGTTAGCAACTACGCTTGGGATCTTTACAGCAAACATGATCAATTATGGAACACAAAAGCTTCAGCCTTGGGGATGGAGGCTCTCTCTTGGCTTGGCTGCTTTTCCAGCTCTATTGATGACAATAGGAGGACTGCTTGTTCCTGAGACACCTAACAGCTTAATTGAGCAAGGACAAAAGGAGAAAGGGAGACATGTCCTTGAAAAGATCAGAGGAACCAAAAATGTTGATGCAGAGTTTGAAGACATGATGGATGCAAGTGAGCTTGCAAACTCAATTAAGCATCCCTTTCGTAACATCCTTGAAAGAAGGAACAGACCACAATTAGTTATGGCAATCTTCATGCCAATGTTCCAGATCCTCACTGGCATAAATTCAATTCTCTTCTATGCTCCTGTGCTGTTTCAGAGTATGGGATTTGGTGGCAATGCTTCTCTCTATTCCTCAGCTGTGACTGGGGCTGTTCTTGCTTCATCTACACTGATTTCTATTGCAACAGTAGATAAACTGGGTAGAAGGTTTTTACTTATAACCGGCGGAATTCAAATGATTACATGCCAGGTAAAAGATTCAACACTCTTTTAAGTAGTTAGATCGTAGTATTACTTCCAGGAAGAGTAAAATCAAAACTAGTACTAAGGATTCTGAATAGTGCAGTCATTTTTATGTTGCTTCACAGAACATGGACTTGACAATATTTCCCTTTGATTAATTCTACACACGCTACCACCTTCCCACACCCATTTTCACACTCCATTAGATGGCTTCTAAAATCACCATTGGATTAAACTTATCCCCCTTCCGTTCAGTAAGAGAAACATGAGCATTTTCTTTACATGGGCAACAATCTTGTTTTCCTGGAAATTCTACAAATTTTAATGGAAGAATCATATTAATTCACAACACATACAGAAAGTTCATCTTTGTTGGTTTATGAGCTATAGAGTTCCTTGGTTCCTTCCAATCTATATAACAAAGAAAAAAAACAGTAGGCACCTTATCAACTGATATTGTTAAAGTATCAATTAAACAATTAAATCAACTATTTTATATTAGCTTAGGTTTTTGAAATAAGTTATAATTTAACATGATATCAAAGCAAAGGTCCTTAAACCGAACTAATTAATCATTCTTTGTGTACGCGAGACAGGTGACAGTCGCGATAATCTTGGGGCTGAAGTTTGGCAAAGATCAAGAACTAACGAAAGGTTTCTCAATGTTGGTGGTGCTCGTCATTTGCCTCTTTGTCCTAGCTTTTGGATATTCATGGGGTCCTCTTGGGTGGACGGTGCCAAGTGAGATATTCCCCTTAGAAACTCGGTCAGCTGGACAAAGCATTACAGTAGCAGTAAACCTTCTGTTCACCTTCATAATAGCCCAGGCTTTCCTTTCCCTTCTCTGTACATTCAAGTTTGGCATCTTCCTCTTCTTTTCTGGCTGGATTACCATCATGACCATCTTTGTTTACGTATTCCTACCTGAAACCAAGGGAGTTCCCATTGAGGAGATGATATTCATGTGGAGGAAGCACTGGTTCTGGAAGAGGATAGTGCCTGCAGGGGATGTGGAAGGTGCCTAAACCAATGAGAGGCAAAGCCATTCAATAGAGCTTCAAAAGGTCCTATACAATCCATAAAGAGAAAATCAAAATAGTCATTTGTAATCACCATCCACATTGAGTATTCTCTTTTTATAAATGTGTAGACCTGATCATAATCTGACTTCCTATTGAGGATTCACTGACCCCATGAACAAGATTAGCTTATTGTTCACTTCGGGACTTTTGCTCTGTAAACTAATATCATGTTAAATTATCAGTTATTTCAAAAGTTTAAATTTATAAAAAAAAATGAATTTAATTATTTAATTAATTTTCTAATAAATTGAGAGACGGCCGGCAAGTCCATAAGTTAATGGATGTCCTCCGGCTCCAATGCTTTAAAGTACCAAAGCAGCAATTCGACAATAACCCTACCTATTCCGTGTACAAATTAATGTGTGTTAGAATTAACATGCATTTTTAAAATACATGAGAGAATCATGCATTTTTAATACATGTCAATTTAATAGATTAGATTTGAAAAAAAATTCAACTAATTTGGAGAAATTTTTTGCCCTTTTAGCTTGCACGATGGAGTTTTAAAATCTTATGTTTGATAAAAAAGTTTTATGTTACGTTACGTGTGTACGTATTAATGTGGGATGAGAAATTAATGCGAAAGATTTGACAGGATTTTCAATGAATTCTAGACCTCCTATGACCAATTAGATGTGCTCTCAACTCTTATAAACACAATGTTTAATAATTTTCTCGACTCTTAATTTTATTCCATGGTGATGTAACACTCAAATAATGAAATACACTAAAAACTAATAGTACTTACATCTCTCAACCTCCTGAAAAGAGATAAATCTAACCCTATCCAAATAACAACATAAAAGAGATAAACATGACCTGGACTTTTATCCACACCACAATAGTAAACCAACAAAACAACTAGTAAAAGTTAAAACCACCACCCAATAGATAACTCCAAAACAAATAATGAATGGATATACATCCGTAACATTCCAATTTTTTCATCTTATTTTTAAAATACAATGAATATGGACTGCTCTAGAACCATTTTAAATCCATTTAGTAGTGTGAAGAACCCTATACTTACAACACTTTTACAGTTTGACACAAGTCAACATATGATTGGATGATGTACACAACAGTTGTAAGTGTCTGACATGGCTCCAATTACAAATAAAGATCCTAGCAATTTTGTTATCTAGATTGCAACAATTTGGACAAAAAAATGTGAGAGAATTAATATGAGGCCCACCTGCCCAAACAAGTAATAGCCTGCCCACCCACTTGTTCGGACAGGACTCGTGCTTGTTACTTGAATTACTAGCAATTCAAGCAAGAATCCGAATCCCCTCCTATCACTTCTTGATATGCGTCAACAAAGTTGTAAAAGAATTAATTAAAGGTAATACTCGTCAATTGTCTTCAAAGTCTGGAAAAAAAATCACTTCTTTTTCGATAGGCGTCATTCAATTAAGAGTATGGATCATTTAGGTTGCTATTATTATTCAAGGTATCTCCATCGGAAAACTATACCCATAGAAGATATCTGCACTGGATGATTCCTTTCCAACAACCTAACCAGAAATAGTAGAAATTTCTGTTATCAACTTCTTGCTATTGTAGCCACCAACTCAATCTTCCTCATCTTCTCTCTTCCATCTTCATATAACGTTTTAGATAACTTTTCTTCTTTTTTTTTTTAATTTTTTTTTTAAAATGTCCACACAAGGGAAGGGATGGAAAAAATTCGAACTAGTTAAAAAAAAAACTAGAGTAGTTCGAAAAACACCCGGGGTGGCAAAGGGTGGCCGAGCTGGGCTGGTTTAATTTTAATTTTTTTTAATTCTTTTTCTTTTAATTTTTTTTTAATTTTTTTGAGTTTATTTGAAAAAAGTTGACTTGGTTGAAATAACACCTAAACATAAACTCAAAAAAATAATAAAAAATAAAATGACACCCAAACGAGCCTTTAAATTTAACATTCTAGTCTAGGGTTGGTCAATCAGACAATTACTAAGCAGTGATTGAGATATTCATATCAATGAGAACAATGCTTGATTTCAAATATAACAGTTATGAACCATGATCAATCAAAGATACTGTTTATCATCTTCGACCTTCGAAAAAAATATATGTTTAGTTTCGGTGAGGCCTCTAAAGGCCATAAAAGAGGAATTACACATTCAAGAAGAGAAATCTCATCTCAATATATATGTTAGAACTAATTTAATAAAAGATAAATGTAATACTTTTCGAAAGTTGGTTTCCAAATAATAAACACATTTTCCAAAAGGGTTAAATACTTAATTAGTCCCTAGGGTTTGGAAACTTTATTTTTTCCTCCCTAGGGTTTGGAAAGTGACCAAATTGGTCATTGTGGTTTTGAAAGTGACCAAGTTAGTCCATCATCAGTTGACGTTAGTTGACTTAGCAGTTGATATATGGACTAATTAGAAGTTGACACGTGGTAATTAATTAATTTTTGAAAAATAAAAATATATATATTTTTCAAAAAAAAAAGGTACGGCCACCCCATATTTTCTTTCTTTTTTCTTTTTTTTGAAAAGATATTTTAAATTTTTTTAAAAATAAAAATAATAATAATGAATTGGCCGTGTCAACTTCTAATTGGTCCATGTCAATCCGTTAAGTCAACTAACGTCAAATGACGGATGGACAATCTTTTTAAAACCACAAGGATCAATTTAGTCACTTTCCAAACCCTAGGGAGGAAAAAATAAAGTTTCCAAACCCTAAGGACTAATTAAGTATTTAACCCTTTCCAAAATAATATATTCCATCTTTAATATGACACATCATTTAAGAACCAATTTTTGGAAAAAAAAAAAAAAAAAAAAAAAGAAGAAAGAAACAAAAAAACACAAAACACTTAATTAGAAAGTGATGTAGATTGGATAACTACATCTGCAGCCTAGGAGTTTGGACAGAAGCCACCATTCGAAAGGCCATAACTCCTGTATTTGAACGGCCATATGTTATTTTGATGTTTTTACATTTTACTTACATGGCCGTCCGAATGGGCCTATGTCCCTTCTAGGACGGGCATCGTAGCTTTGTTTAAGGTTTAAACCGACTTTATTTCCTTTATTTTAGGTTTAGGGTTTTGAGAATCTATATTTCATGTTTTATTAGGTTTAGAAGTCTAGAGCTATAAATACATGCTTATTATAGCCTCTAGAAAGTCAGAGTTGTTATTTATGAATTAGTTTTTATTAATGAAAATACTCATACTTAAATTTATTCTTTTTTTTTTTCATTTAAACCTTAGATAGATTCTATGGTTTTGAGAAGAATTTTCATATCTTTAATAGACTCAAGATTTAAAAATTATTTATCTTTTTTCTTGTGTTGTTTTCTTTGCATTCCACCAAGTCAGGCTGCATCAGTTAATATCAGAGCCTAAGTTACTTTCCATAAATGGGGAGGAGCAAACGTTGTGCAAGCATGAACGAGGTACACGTACGCACGTAAGGAACAATCGTCGATTTGTTTGAGGCACATGAGTGGTGGGCCGAATGGTTATCGTTGCCAACCAAGACCGTGATTCGTGGACAATAAAGGCAAATATATCGCTGAACGTTGGCAACACGTGAATGATCAATTCGAGGCTACGAGAAATCAAATTGAAGACCTCACAACCCAATTATCCAACATGGGTGGTCACCAATGACGGAGGGAGGGGGGGACCGGGGTGGGCTATGGTCCCCCCCCCCCCCCCAAAATAAGGGAAAAAAAATTAGAAGTAAAAAAATTTTTAAAAAAAGTAAAATTTGGTTCTAATTTTAGTCATATGGCCCCCTCCCAAAAAAATTTTGGCCCTATTTTTAGATTTTATGGCCATATCCAATAAAATTTTTTGGCCCTATTTTTAATATTTTGGGCTATACCCATTAAGTTTTTATTTTTATTTTTATCCCATACTTTCAAATGTTCACTTTTTTTTTGCTCTTAGGTAGTCTTTAGTTTAAAAAACAAGAAAAATAAAAAATTTTTGATAAAAAAATTCTAAAGAACCAAAAATTTATTTTGGCCGGCCCCTCCCATAAAATTTTCTAGCTCCGTTCCTGGTGGTCACAATGGGAATGGATTCGGAAACCCGTTTGCGGAGCGCCGAATGCAGGGACGTCAGCACCTTGTACAAGCTCATGCCAATCGGCAAATGAACAGGTTCAAACTTGATATACCGAATTTCCAAGATTGCTTACAACCCAAAAAGTTCATGGTGACAAAAAATAGAAACAATTGACCGAAAAAAGGTCCTTAGAGAGGCGATGGAGATTAGGAGTCAATCGATTGTGGAAGAGGAAGATGGCTTTATTGAGGAAGATTGCTCAGTAGATTGGGTCTCTCCACCAATCTATGACACCTATCCGGAAGATGTGAGCTCTATACATCAAGTGCTTGATGAAAGCCCTAAGAATGCTGTTGGGAATTGTATTATTGATGTAAGGAGCCTGAGAGCAAATATTCGTCTAATACTTAATGGAGATTGCATCTATATAATGTGCTTTAGTGTTACTATTCCGATTTAAGTAGCCTTCAGATTGAATACGCAGGATCTCAAAGCTATGACCGATGCTGCCGGGAACCGATCAGTTATTCTTGTCAATCCTAGGCTCAAGGTTCAGTTCTTTTATAACTTCGGCTGCTATCACTTTCATGGAATGATTATGTATTTTGTAACATGTGATCACTCTGTCCTGAATTGGCCCATATAGGATTTTTCAGTAAATTTGAGAACAGCTTGTTTATAAATTAAATTTTGAAGTCTTGGCCTGAACTCCATGACTTGCAGGCTCAGCTATTTTCTTTTATTAGATATATGATACCATCATACTTGACCAGTATTACATAGATAGCACTTGTAGTGGTATTAAGCCTTATGCCTGAGCTAAGATCATCCTTTTTTAGCAGATCATACCTTCAAGTGCAACTTGAATAATATTCTTATCCATTATTTTTTCTTCTTGATTTGCTTCCATGACACACTCAGAGAAAGACGGTTCTAATTTCCTGAAATCATATAGAGGATAATCAAATTGAACAGTTTGATCTGTAGGGTTCAAGTGCAACTTGAATAATATTCTTATCCATTATTTTTTCTTCTTGATTTGCTTCCATAATACACTCAGAGAAAGACAGTTTTAATTTCCTGAAATCATATAGAGGATAATCAAATTGAACAGTTTGATCTATAGGGTTGCTTGCATTTAGATCAGGCATTCAGGTTCTGTAATATCTTTAGCTATGTAGGATCTTTCTGGCCGCATATGGTTATGCTTTGTTGCTAGCCTCGGACCATCTTTTTCAAAGAATTTTCTGCAGATATTTGTTTATCTGTCTAACTGATATATATGGATTTCCTCAAATTCAGGATTTACCTGGTTCCAGTGGTATCATGCAAGTAAGTATAACCCTGTGAGTTGACATACTTACATAAATACAAACCCATCAAATTTATAAATTTTCTATTTTGCTTATAGACAATGGGTCGGGACAAGAGATTGGAGTATGCTGCCTCATTCGAAAATTGTTATTTCTTTCTGCTTCTCTATTATGCAGGAACCCAGTATCCAATTATGGGTGCTCTCAGGTATAGATATGGCCAGTTCAATACTTCTTACAAGTTAGCCAAACTCTTGGTCATCCTTATTTTGACTTGTTTATAATTATTTGTTGAGCATGATGGCTTGTTCTCAATTTCTGAAAATGAAGTCGAGTCCTAGATATACCATCAATTTATATCCCGATTTTATTTAGATTACTTTTATGTGAAGTACTTTAATCACACACAAACTCTCTATTGAAGAGATAGATGAAACAATGCTGTAAAGTAGTCTCACCTCATTGCTTCAGGATGTCTTTCCCATATCGTTATGAACTGTATAAGAGGGTGGATGGACTATCTGGAAAGGAGAAGTATGTCATCTTGTCCACTTTTCCTGAAAGGCCAAACATTGATGAAATTAATGATGCCTTCGAAGGAAAACCAAGGTAACTCACTAACTCCCGTATAATTGTTATTATATATGAGAAAGTTTAGGATTATTTCTTTGGACTTTTGTTTTTCTCCTTGCTGTTAACTTTCAAAACCACTATCCTGATTGAACCAATTCATTTCGTTAACAAATGCAGAAATGAAACTAAGAAAGCCTCAGGAATTTGGTAAGAAACATCCATCTTCTTGATATTTCTAGTTGTTATCTGCTAATTTATCATTAATCCATCTTTTGCTTTTTGTAGGGGCTTCTTGAGTGGTATACTTTGAGTAGGAAGGTGATCATATTTCATATACATTAAGCTTCACAAAATCTGGTTGTATATCTGGTAGTGATGCTAAAAGCTTAAATCTTTGACAGTGGAGAATTGAAGAATCATCCAAAATGAGTATTTTGCAAAAATTCTTTTGACATGTATGCTTGTTACCTTGAAATTGTAATTTCCAAAAGGAAATTTGCATAAAGTAGAATTTTTATACTGATCCAAGGAATTAGAAGTTAATTTAATTTCAAAATCTTCCCTAGAGAAGGTCAATAGCAAGATATTTTTACTGGGATGTAAACTACCTAGTCAATTAAACTGACAATATTTTAAATATGTGTGTTAGTTTAATAGACTAGTTTAAAGGAAAGTTTTCTCCTAAATGCACTCCACTTAATAAACCGAGCCATCTCAATCCAGTTTACATTGGCATTATTATGACATCCCGCATCGCCTAAGTAAAATAAGGATGTGTTTATATGTACATTTACGCTCTTAATGACAACAATGCGTTTTAAAGCTATAATGATCATGAACCCATCATAATAATTTTGTAGTCAAGCGGGCTTCTATAAGAGTAGTACTAGGATGGATGATCTCTTGAAAAGTTTGGTTCCAGAGAATCAAAAGCGGACAATATTGTATATCATTTGGGGTGAGTGGAGTGTTACAGTTACTTAATAAGTTGCATGACTAATATGAACTATGCATCATTGTTTTAGAGGCTTCAACTCCAATTGAAAAATAGTAATAATAATAATAATGGTGAATAGGAATAAGAAAAGATAATTGTATTGAGGTGTAGAAGAGATTTCAAGTAATGATGATAATGATAATGGTAGAGATTGGATTTAAACATATATTATTCTTAAAAACAGGATTATTAAATGTTAAAATTCAATTATACTTACCAGTAGTAGTAATATTGTAATGCGACGTGCAACCATTACCAGAAGGTGACTAAAAATGAAAATTAGAGTCAACTGGTGATGGAGTCAAGAAAGGCTTGTTCCCACTAAGTTTTAGGATAAATTACACAAATATCCCTAGAGTTCTAGCTAGAATGCTTTCAAATTGCAATTAAAACCCCATAATCTCAAAATCTCAAAGATATTTCAATGTTGCTTTTATGTAGTTAGTAAGGGCTCTTTGTCCTGGTAGCACTTGTTTGCATTGTTTTTCTATTTTTTTCTGTATTTTGTGCATGTGTGTACAAAATATAAGTTAAAAGTGTCACGCGTCTTCGATTACTGATGTGACACTCTAACTTGTGTCTTGTGTTAACATGAATATAAAGCTATGAAATTTTCCCTAACCCATTTAAAAAAATGATTAATTTGGCATTATTTTCATGGATTTTTACTCTTTTACAGCCAAAATGTTATTAAACAAAATTGAATTTCAAAACTATCTTTTTAAAGATGGAGAGTTGTTGCAGAGGACTCAGTAAATGTGAAAGAATCTTAAAGGCTAACGGGTTTCTGCCTATAAATCCTAGTGGAAATCAAAGGTTAGGGAAAGAAAATGAAAGAGAAATATATATATATATATATATATATATATATATATTAGTTTTCAAATTTTGGGGATTTTGATTTTTAAAATTATAAAAAAATATAAAATAAAAAAACTTAACCCAGAATTTAAAACTCCATGGAGAATTATGTGTAATTTGTGTCTAATTTTATAATATATGGTACCAAATTATGATATTAATTTTTGTAATCATGATGATGGCATCTTGTGTCAAGTATCACTATAATATTTTGAGCCGCCGAACTCTTAGGAAAAAGTCTCCCATGACTACCAAGACTGACTAATAAACCAAAGTTTCATGGTATACATCATGCTATCATTTTCATTTTTTGGTCAACAATCTTATCTACTAACAATATGGGATTATTTCTCAACATATTCAACCTTTAAAGTCATGATTCATCACTTAAAATCATGTTTTATTTATTTATTTATTTAAACACGTCTCCTTGCATAAACTATCATTTTTTTCAAATGCACTTTCAAACTGAATGTTTTTCATGATTATCTTTAAAAGTGTAGTTTGACCTACAAAATAGCGGGCCAAATGCAATTTAGGGTTTATAAGTGACTTTAAAAATTTTCAATTAAATGATAACGTAAATATAACTAGAGTTTTTCTTGTGTCGTTACAAAGTTTGAAATAATGGTAGCCTAATATATTTATGGGATCAAAAAACAGGCACGTACTTCATGTTAAAGACAAGAGAGGTTGGGTCCACATGATATTAACGTGTAATTAATTCATTTTAATCAAATGGACTAGTGATAGCTCTCAAATTGCACAAGAAATTTCCTAAATTCACTTTGGCATCCATTATATCTTTTTTCTTTTTGTCAAACACAGTCACTATCATCCAATGAAAAGGAATGATATTAACGTGTAATTAATTCATTTTAATTAAATGGACTAGTGATAGCTCTCAAATTGCTCAAGAAATTTCCTAAATTCACTTTGGCATCCATTATATCTTTTTTCTTTTTGTCAAACACAATCACTATCATCCAATGAAAAGGAAGATGGATAGAGAGGGGAAGAGCAACAGAGAGAGAATGAACTCTCTCATTGATTCTGTCAATTGACTTTAGTTTAAATGAATGGATTCATTTTATCATCAAGATTTTGTTTTATGTATTTAATGGTGTATATGGTGCTACATCATCTATCTTGCTTTCATGCTTTGGATAGGAAGTGATTGGTGTGAATCACTTGTACAACAACTCTAGGCAGACTAAGATTTCCAAACAATTAAGAGTTTCGATAATTTTCTTTGTTTTCTGAAATTGGATAAGGGTTGTGAGATCAAAATCTTTAATAATTTATTGTTTGAATTACTAATAATTTAAATAATAAATATAAGAGACTAAGAGAGCATATTTGTCCGAGCAAAAGGGTGGGATACAACACACCTATTTGGGTAAATAGATCTTATAGAAATTTTCTTATATTTGTTATTCAAATTGCTAGTAATTTGAACCGTACAATATATTATTAAAGATTTCTATTTGAAACTATGAGAGCCCTCAATGGGGCCCTATCAGGCTCATGGCTCTCTAGGGTCTTTATACTTCGAATAGAAAATTGTAGAAAATCTAAATCCATCATTCACTACCAAATGCAATGTGAATATAAGTAAAATCTACATGAATAACCACTTTTACGTGGAGTCAGAGAAAATACAAGATCGAATCCCACTAAAAAAAAAAAAAAAATGCAATGTGAATATAAGTAAAAAATAAATAAAATAGGAGTAATATACAAGCAATATATATAGGCCAAATTCAGTCATAACGTTTGACAAGTATTGTTCTTCCCATTGGCATGATTTCTTTGCCTCCCCCATCTTAATCTCATCTCAGATGATGTATGATGGCTATTAATTATGCATGCCATGCACCGATTAAATTCATTATTTAGTAAAGTTGAATTATTTGAATTCATGAGATTAATATATACAAGTTGGTGTTATAATATGTTAGAAGATTTGATTTTAAGAGATTTAGAATGAACTGCTCATTGAGGCCAACCGTCCATCTCATTGATCAATAATCATTTTGACTTTTCTCTCCCTCTCTCTCACTCTCTCCGCACTTGTCCTTGAACCGTGGATCTCTAGCATTGTGATTTGTGACTCACAAATTCGTGGCTCATGCCACCATTGACTTCCAAATATAAAAATTCAAAACCCTATAAATTATATTTATATTTTATAATTATTTTGTTATGCTAATGTGACGGTGTTAATCAATTTTTAGATCGGTTCTTGATAACTCCTTGCATAGGTCTGTTGCTTTAGTCTAACCGTCGTCAAAAACGTTTTTCACTAAATTCTTGTAAGTAACCCATTTTTTGTACCTTAAGATTACTTCTTGCAGTTTCATCAAAATTATTTTTAATGATTTTAATATTTTAAAAATCTGAGTTATTAAAATAAAAAATATATATTTTTGATTATTTTGATGAATAAAATTTAATAGAACTGCTAAAAATGCTTTAATATTAGGTGGCCACGTATGAATTCATGTTAAACGTTGACTCCTTTTGATGCATGCTATATATTTCTTGAACCGGAAATTTCTTTACACAAATTTAGTCCAGTAAGTACAGCTAGTCTACCAGCTTATCCAAAGTTTTTTTTTAAAAAAACAAAAAACAAAAAAGGAAAAAACTCATGTATAGATATATATCTATATACATACACCATGTTTCCCATCCAGACAAACAAATGAACGGAGGTATTTGACTCGACCCAAGTCAAGCACTTGAGAAATCCTTCCATTGATAAAGTTAGTGGGGACTGGGGAGCAGTTTTTGTTCACCCCCACTGCTTCAACCTTACAAGAACTCAAGCAGAGTGGTGGCACCGGTTCTCATTCCTGAAGGGTCAATATTGGTGAGGTTCTGAAAGGAAGAGAAGGCAAGCTAGTTCTTTGGAGATGGCAGGTGGGTCTTTTGGTCCGGCCGGTGTGGCCAAAGAGAGAGCTGAACAGTACCAAGGAAGGGTCACTTTATATGTGATCATTGCCTGCGCCGTTGCTGCTATTGGTGGCGCAATTTTCGGCTATGATATTGGAATTTCAGGTTACTTTATTCAATTTTTTTGAGCATAATTTTCATAAATGAATTATATTCTTTCGCTTTTTCGATGATTACTTTGGTGGAGTCTGCCAAAGGCTTTCATGCAATGAACTTTTGGGTGTCTAGCAAATGGCAATGGTGGATTTTTTTTTCTTTTGATGAATTAAGAAGTGAACAGTGAAAAGTTCAGCTGTCACGTGAAGAGTATTGCATATCTGTCAAGAATAGAATCAGATATGCAACAAAAACAGATACCATATTCTTTTCAGATGCTGCTTTCATTGGGGTAGAAAGAAAGAGTCGTTGACACCAGTTTTTGCAAAACAAAAAACCAAAAAAAAAAAGATTCCCAATGAAACATAGGAGAGATATTCTGATAGATACCAGCGGTCTTTGAATTTTCTTTCCTTTTTTTTTTTTTTTTTTGTCTATTGGATCCTCAGCTAAGAAATTTCTCAAGTTTATAACTATACTCCATCTTCGGTCTGCATTTGATGCTAAAAGGAAAATCAGATCCTGAAATTATAGCAGAAAAAATCTGTTCTCATGCTTGTGTCTTCTCCAGCTTAGATTCTGGACAGCAGCCTCGCCAAAAAACCCCAAAGGAATAAATAAAGGAGAGGATGCATGTGCTTCATCTTGGAAAATAAATAGACTAACTGTCAAAATCTTAATCTTCTGGTCAAATTTGAGACAAAAAAAGAAAACAATTGTAGAATCAAATTCTATATTTTCCCTTTTAGTACAGAGCAAACCCATGGTTTATCTTCAACTGAATTTAATGATGATAGCTTTCGCTTATGATGAAATTGGACAGGTTTCTACTTTATTGAACAGGGAAGAGATATGCCAAAGATAGAATTTTGAATGCACTTCATGTCAAAACTATGGAAACCCAAGTTTTATTTTCATGATCATGAACTATCGATCAACAAACACAGTAGCAGTATAATGGTTTTAGGATAAGCTTTTTGGATAAGTGGTGATTTAACACGGAAGATGGATTATTTGCCTGCATGCACATGGACACAGAGAGGGTGTGGTTGTGTGTTCTAACCAGTTACTAAATGCTATTTTATGATGAACAGGAGGAGTGACATCGATGGACGCATTTCTTGAGAAATTCTTTCATACAGTATATATAAGGAAGCAGCATGCTCATGAAAGCCACTATTGCAAGTACAACAACCAGGGGCTTGCAGCATTTACATCTTCTTTGTACCTTGCTGGTTTGGTTGCATCTGTGATTGCTTCTCCTATCACAAGGAAGTATGGACGCCGGATAAGTATAGTCTGTGGTGGAATCAGTTTTCTTGTTGGAGCAACTCTAAATGCTTCTGCCATGAATATGGCAATGCTTCTTTTGGGTAGAATCATGCTTGGTGTTGGTATTGGATTTGGAAATCAGGTACCCTGTTTCGCCTACCTTTTTCAAGTGTTAGATCAGAAACATACCGCTCGCTTGCTAATGTTTTTTTAGGATTGCTAAGCATTAACAAACAATTCAAAGTATAAAACACTCACAAAACGCTCAAAAACTATTTTCACTTTCATGTTACATCATAACCAAAAAGCAAAAAGTACCCTCTAAAAAGCATTACCAAACGAGCCCAAAATGGTTTCAATATTTGAGAACGCATGACTTACTCTTCTTAATGGTTGTTTTAAAGGCAGTTCCACTATATCTATCAGAAATGGCACCAACACATCTTCGAGGAGGCCTGAACATGATGTTTCAGTTAGCAACTACACTTGGGATCTTTACAGCAAACATGATCAATTATGGAACACAAAAGCTTCATCCTTGGGGATGGAGGCTCTCTCTTGGCTTGGCTGCTTTTCCAGCTCTATTGATGACAATAGGAGGACTGCTTGTTCCTGAGACACCTAACAGCTTAATTGAGCAAGGACAAAAGGAGAAAGGGAGACATGTCCTTGAAAAGATCAGAGGAACCAAAAATGTTGATGCAGAGTTTGAAGACATGATGGATGCAAGTGAGCTTGCAAACTCAATAAAGCATCCCTTTCGTAACATCCTTGAAAGAAGGAACAGACCACAATTAGTTATGGCAATCTTCATGCCAATGTTCCAGATCCTCACAGGCATAAATTCAATTCTCTTCTATGCTCCTGTGCTGTTTCAGAGTATGGGATTTGGTGGCAATGCTTCTCTTTATTCCTCAGCTTTGACTGGGGCTGTTCTTGCTTCATCTACACTGATTTCTATTGCAACAGTAGATAAACTGGGTCGAAGGTTTTTACTTATAACCGGTGGAATTCAAATGATTACATGCCAGGTAAAAGATTCAACACTCTTTATGGAGTTAGATCGTAATATTACTTCCAGGAAGAGTAAAATCAAAACTAGTACTAAAGATTCTGAATAGTGCAGTCATTTTTATGTTGCTTCACAGAACATGGATTTGAAAATATTTCCCTTTGATCAATGTTACACATGCTACCACCTTCCCACACCCATTTTCACACTCCATTAGATGGTTTCTAAAATCACCATTAGAATAAACTTATCCCCCTTCTGTTCAGTAAGGCATGAGCATTTTCTTTACATGGGCAACAATCTTGTTTTCCTGGAAATTATACAAATTTTAATGGAAGAACCATATTAATTCACAACACATACAGAAAGTTCATCTGTGTTGGTTTATGAGTTATAGAGTTCCTTGATTCCTTCCAATCTATATAACAAAGAAAAAAACAGTAGGCACCTCATCGACTGATAATGTTAAAGTATCAATTAAACGATTAAATCAACCATTTTATGTTAGCTTAAGTTTTTGAAATAAGTTATTATTTAACATGATATCAAAGCAAAGGTCCTTAAACTGAACTAATTAATCATTCTTTGTGTACGTGAGACAGGTGACAGTCGCGAATAATCTTGGGGCTGAAGTTTGGCAAAGATCAAGAACTAACAAAAGGTTTCTCAATATTGGTGGTGCTCGTCATTTGCCTCTTTGTCCTAGCTTTTGGATATTCATGGGGTCCTCTTGGGTGGACGGTGCCAAGTGAGATATTCCCATTAGAAACTCGATCAGCTGGACAAAGCATCACGGTAGCAGTAAACCTTCTGTTCACCTTCATAATAGCTCAGGCTTTCCTTTCCCTTCTCTGTGCATTCAAGTTTGGCATCTTCCTCTTCTTTGCTGGCTGGATTACCATCATGACCGTCTTTGTTTACATATTCCTACCTGAAACCAAAGGAGTCCCCATTGAGGAGATGATATTCATGTGGAGGAAGCACTGGTTCTGGAAGAGGATTGTGCCTGCTGGGGACGTGGAAGGTGCCTAAACCAATGAGAGGCAAAGCCATTCAGTGGAACTTCAAAGAGCTTATACAGAGAGTATCAAAATAGTCACATTTGTAATCACCATCCACATTGAGTATTCTGTTTTTATAAATATGTAGACCTGATCATAATCTGACTTCTTATTGAGGATTCATTGACCCATGAGCAAGATTAGCTTCTTGTTCACTTCGGGACTTTAGATCTATAAACTAATACCATTAAACCATCAATTATTTCAAAAGTTTAGATTTATATAAAATGATGAATTTAATCATTTAATTAATATTCTAATAAATTGAGAGATTGCCCTACAAGTCAATAAGTTAATGGATATCCTCCGGCTCCAATACTTTAAAGTGCCAAAGTAGCAATCCAACAATAGCCCAGTCTATTCCGTGTCCAAATTAATGCATGTTAGAATTGACGTGCATTTTTAAACATGTGAGAATCATATGCATTTTTGATACATGTCAATTTCATAGATTGGATTTGAAAAAATAAAAAATCTTCAACTAATTGGGAGAAATTTTTTGCCCTTTTAACTTGCACGATGGAGTTTTAAGGTCTTATGTTTGATCAAAAGTTCCATGTTATGATCAAAAGTTCCATGTTATGCTGCGTGTGTACATAATGCGGGATGAGAAATTAACGCGAAAGATTTGATAGGATTTTTGATGAATTTTAGACCTCTTATGAGCAAATAGATGTGCTCTCACTCTTATAACACAATGTTTAATAATTTTCTTGACTCTTAATTTTATTCCAAGGTAATGTAACACTCAAATAATGAAATACACTAAAAACTAATAGGACTTAACGTCTCTCAACAACCTAACCTGCTGTCAACAAAACTCCTGAAAAGAGAAACCTAATCCTACCCAAATAACAACCTAAAAGAGATAAACATGACCTGCTGTCAATAAGACGGACTTTTATCCACACCACAATAGTAAACCAACAAAACAACCAGTAAAAGTTAAAACAACAACCCAATAGATAACATTAAAACAAATAATGAACGGATATACATCCGCTTACATTCCAATTTTTTCGTCTTATTTTTAAAATACAATGAACATGAATTTCTCTAGAACCATTTTAACTCCATTTAGTAGTGTGAAAAACGCTAGACTTACAACACTTTTACAATTTGACACGTGTCAACATGCGATTGGGTGATGTTAACAAAAATTGTAAAACTGTTTGATGTGGCTCTAATTACAAATAAAGATACCAGTAATCTTGCTGTCTAGATTGCAACAATTTGGACAGACGAATCCCCTCGGATCACTTCTTGATATGCATCAACAAGTTGTAAGAGAATTAAAGGTAATACCCGTCAATTGTCTTCAAAATCTGGAAAAAAATCTCTTCTTTTTCAGTAAGCGCCATTCAATTAAGGGTATGGATCATTTAATATAACTTCTTAAAATTTTGATCCATCATTTCCAACAATGATTTAGAGTTGATCACTATTGGCTGGGAGCACAAAATTTCTGGTCAATGTACTCCCATGCTTCTGAAAAAGAAAAACTCTATACCCATTGAAGATATCTGCATTGGATGATTCCTTTCCAACCTAATGAGATATAGTAGGAATTCCTGTTATCAACTTCTTGCAATTGTAGCCACCAACTCAAAGTCTTCCCTCATCTTCTCTCTTCCATCTTCATATATTCCAGCAGCTGATAACGTTTTGTTTTTTTTCCTCATCTTCGGGCGTGATCTACTCAATCCCGGGACCTTTTTTTTTTTTTTTTTTCTCAAGAGAGAAGTCATTTTCTTCTGGCCATTTTCTCTCTTAACAGGGCATTGTAACATTAGAATTGAACGCAAATTTGGCATCTTGAAGATATCTTGAATATGTCGCCTTTCTGGGATGGCACCACAAATTTGGCATTCAAAACCCATCACCCAAAACACCTGCTAACATCACATTTGCAATGGATAAAGACTTGCCACCCAAGGTGATTAAATTTTGGTCCCTCCCATTGGAGTTCCTAGTTAGAATCTTGTAGCAGAGAAAACACCACGCCCAATCTGAATAATACTCGGATTATATTTCAGCAACAAAGAAAACCAAAAGAAAGAAAGATTCAATCCTGGGAAACTTACATCATCATCATGAAAACAAGAAGAAAATGCTACTCAATCTAAGATTTTATTGCTGCATCAGCAGTTACAAAGACGAAACAACTACAAAGAACCGCACAACATCAAACTAAGATTAAAAGATAGAGAAATCTATTCTAAGTCCATAAGACTTCGAAGAAACCCAAAACCCACAACAGAAACACCCCTTTTACCGTCTATAGTTAGATCCCACATCGCCTATATATACATTAGCTAACACTAAACAACCCTGTTCTTCAAGAAACTTAGAATCTACTAGATCTTTTCTATGATTTTTTGGTCAACGGAAAAGGAAAATGCTATAAGACTTTGCGATTGAATTAACCTTTTTTATTTTGCCCGCACTCGAAAGCCATCCTCTTGACAAAAAATACAGGGGATGACCACGAGTCCTAACTCGAGCGATTACCGATACAGGAAAAGAACTCTGATTTTTCACAGCCGATAGTTAGGCTCCGAAGTTTCGGCGAGATGGCTGAAACTAGGGAGCGTTTCGGGCGGTTGGTGGTCGTGATCAGACCGAATCGAGTCGCAACAACCGTCGCAAATCGCTGGTGGCCGAGCCGTGCTTCTTCCCCAGGAACCCCGGCACCGGAAGCGAACTCGGCGGTGGCGACGCTACGAAGGCCGATCCGGCGTAGATTCCGTCGACGACCTTGAACTCCGAAACTCTGATCTGCTTCTGCACAGTATCCGGGTCCGGACCGAGTCGGTCCGTGGATCCCAACACCAAATCCAAATCTTCTTCCTTGTTGCTATTACAACCATTCCTCGTCTGGCCCAACTTCTCGCCGCGCTTCAGTATCTTGACCTGGCCCATGACCAGGTTTTTGGCCGGAACCCCAGCCACCACGGACCGATCTCTCCGATCTCGGTCCTGTAGATTGGCTTGGATCGCCGCCGGGCTTCGCTTTCGCCGGGTGGTAGGGTTAGGGTTTCGGCGAGTTTTGAGAGGAGGGAGTAGGGCTAGGGCTTCATGTCGAAGCCGGCCCTGAAAGCAGTCGTGGGAGCGAAGAATCACAGTGCCCATTTCCGCCGAGGGAGGGGAAACGAGAGCAGAAAGGGGAAGGAAGGAAGGAAGGAAGGAAAAAGGAAATGGAAATGAAAACGAAAACGAAAACAAAGGGAAAAATATTGTCTGTACGGAGACTATTATTTAGGGCAATTCACAGTAACAAGGCTCAGGTGACGGGCGGGTACTTATAGACGGGGAGGAAAATGTCACTGCCTCGAGCGGTGAGTGGAATGGGACAATTGACGGATACATTATCTAAACACCCACGGCATCCGTTTTTTGCAACTGATTTGGTGAGTGGAATTTTGAAATGGATTTGTGTTGAGTTCTTGAGATTCCATTTATTTGATTGGTTATTACATGAAAGTAGTGTAGATAACCGGTTGAGCCGCACAAGGGCTGAAGAGAAAAAGAAAAAAATGCCTCTTTATGATTTGTATGCTTTGTTGAAACCCCATGTGAAGAAAGAGGCATTGATGGACTTTATTTGCTCGAGTAAAAACACGTTTACAGAAGAAATGGGGTTCTAGCTGATATAAAGTCCTTTGGCGTTGTTCAGTTGGGTTATGGTATTAAAAGCTTGATGGGAGATACTATCAGGTGAATTTTTTTTACTACTTTCTGCTTTTAAAGTTTTGATGTTTTAATTTGGTAGGGACTTATGTGTTTTGTTGCATTATGAGAGTGAGTCAGTTGTTTGATGATTGGGTTATTGAAGAAGATGGGTTACTTTGATTGATGCTTAAGGTGCTGACTTTTATTGAAGTAACTGAAGCATTTTTTTGCGTGAAATTTGATATATAAAGAAAACAATGAACATTAGGTTTACCTGCCTTTTGAATTAGATCAAGATTAGAATGAAAAATAAACAATAGTGTAGTGCTTGATTTACTAATGGGTTTGATAAGATGGAGGATAGCTTATAGGAAATTATGAGCTTAACAGATATGTGAGATAAAAACAGCAGCAAAATATGATTTTGAACTGAGGGAGAATGTCAGAAGGATGACATGAAATTGAAAATCTTATTAATTGTATCAACAAGTTTCTAGTGCTCAAATCATTATATTTGCCAAGTCACCTTCCTTTAAGTCATTGAATTCAGTTTGGGTGTCTTACATCTTTATTCTAATTAAGTTAGACTCTAGCAAAGAGCCGTGAGCTTTGCTAAGCAAAGCATTTTCGATTTACTGATATTGGTATATAACCTTTTCCATATATACCAGAGCTTTTGAACTGACTTATTGACTGAATTAATCACCATGAGTTGACAAATTATGATTTCCTGTGTATAATATTATAAATTCATTCTGCATTTCTTTAAACTAAAAATCAATAGACTTTTGCATCATATACTGATAAAATATCAATTCTTAAATATTTATAATCTAGAGTTGCATGATAAGTCTGTGAACAATGGAAGAAGTCAGCATAAATTCAGAAACACAAGAGATGAAGGAAAGAGTGAGATACAATGATAGAAGATAGTAGATCTTGGAGTTGGAGCCACGAGGAACCTATTCTGTTTCTTTTGAGCAAGATGTGGATTAATGATTCCATTTATGGGGCAATAGTTTTTCAGGTAAATTTAAGAAAATAATTATATTTTAACATTCATCGATGCTCAAATTGGACTTTGCACTATTATAGAACCTTCTTGCTCATTTTTGATATTTTCTTTTTGAAATTTGAAATACAAACAAGAGAGGAAGTTTTGCAAGTTTGATTGATATTGTGTCATGGAATGGATCCAAGGACTGAACACAAAATTAATGTCAATGATATCAAGCTTTTCTTCATTACCATTGCCTAGTTGCACTTGGAGATGAATTTACCAACTTGTCCTACCCTAGATAAGAAAATTTATATACTAGTCTTAAAGATGAAAGATCAATAGTGAAGAATGCTAAAATCAATCCAATAATGTTAGGTCAGTAATGGAATCTATTTTAACTCCAGTCAGTTGTTTGGACTTATGAAATGCTAGTTATCAAGTCTCGTGAAGTCTAAAATTTGTATGGATGTAATCTGGAGCATCACTAAAGTACCATGAAATGTCTGCATTTTGTAATCTACGTCACATGTTTCCCCATAAAATGTAATTTAAGAATAAGGAATGTCTGTCCTATCTGACGTAATGACAACCGTTCTGAGGCTTAATGCACTTTGAAGCTCCAATTCTTTTAAATTAGCATGATTGACATGTTCCAGAGATTCATCATCCTGTTTATTGTTCATCCCTTTTGATATTTCTTTTTTGAAATTTTTAAATTTGAAATACAATCACTGGGGTGAGGAAAAAAGTTTGATTCAGAATGCGTCATGGAATGGATCCAAGGAAAAACTCAGATTTGTGAATGTCAATGATATCAAGCTTTTCTTCGTTACCATTGCCTAGTTGCACTTGGAGATGAATTTACCAACTTGTCCTAATCTAGATAAGAAAATTTATATAGTAGTCTTAAAGATGAAATATAAGATAATTTGGTCTCTTAAAGGTTTGTTTTTTGTGGATTTTTCTGGTGCAGATCAATAGTGAAGAATGCTAAAATTCCTCCAATAATGTTAGGGTCAGTAGGAATCTATTTTAACTCCAGTCATTAGTTGTTTGGACTTCTGAAATGCTAGTCGCTATCAAGGACTAAAATGATTGCACTTGAAAATTTTTGCTCTTCAGTGGCTAAACTTTTGCCACTGTTATGCTGGGTTATCTTTGCAAAACACTTACAAGAAACTGTATGAAGGGAACCATTGGCTTTAATCTTTAGCATCCTTCATTGAAATCATTGAGGGGCCAATATGTCTCAGCTTTCAACTTGAATCATTCCTTTTTAACAAAGGGGAAGCTCACTTAAATCTGAAACATTTCTGTTAAATGAGAGTAACGAAACATACTTTTGCTTCTTTTATACATTCTACAGGGCCAACTGATGCAGATGACAATGATGGCTACACCGAACATCAACAAAGAGCTGCATTACCTGAACAAGGAAGACAGACTGCTGCGTTGGCTTTTGGTTAAACACCGGGACACAAAATATGGGCTGGAATTTGTTAGTGAAGATGATGGGAAGGGCGAGCTTAGTAAACTCTCTGGGGGCAGCATATTTGATGAGAACAGTGACGAGGATGATGAAGACGATGACGATGAATATGAGGTGGACCAAGAGGGAAATAAAGACAACTGAAGGCATCATAATTCCTTATCTTTGTGCACATTAAGCAAGGCCAATCCATTGACATTTTGTTTGAACTTTGAGATGTATGTTATGTTAGGGCATTTTGCTTGTCAAAATGTATGAGATCCGTGGTGTAAATGGTGTCATGTCATTTAATTTAATTTAATTTCTTTTTTAATTAAAATTTTTAAAATAATACGGTAACATATGCCATTAGAACTGTCAAAATCTAATATGGTCATAAAATGTTTTGTTGCATTTGGAAATTGAAAGAATTGAGGATTCATTTAATTTTAAAAGCCAAAGAAGAGCAACATCATAAGAAAGGCCTTTATTCCTCCATCTTTACATTAATGGATGGAATCGTTTTTTTTTTTTTAAAAAAAATAAAGCTAAGACTTTTGTTAAAAACTTAGACGAGACATATTGTTTTGCAAGACAGTGAGTTACTGACTTTGCTTCCCTTTTAATATGACCAATAGACAAATTTTGCTTATTGTCAGGTGCAGGTTTGGTATCTTTGAGCTGCCCAAGACTACTCAAACTTCTTCCCCCACTCTTCAAAGCTTGCATTATTTGTTATGTGTCACCTCCAAACAGTACTTGTTGCAAAGTCAAGTCTTTATTGAACACTGCAACCGTCCAAGCTGCAAAAGCTTTAGCCACTGTCGAGCTCAAAATATAGCGTTTTTGTAGTACACATGGAAGCCGAAAACACATTTCATGATCTCTTACTATCACTCCAATGCCTATATTCTTCTTTGTTACATCGAACCGTCGCATCTCAATTTACCTTTGCAACGCCATCACTACCATCAACACAAAACCTTCTTCCAATGTGAAGGAATAGGTGAAGGATAAGAGTCCCATCATGCGTTTTGTGATGAATAATAGAAAAGAAAAAAAACATTATAATAAATTGACAAATGAGATCTGAAGGTGCATGCAAGGGAGGATTACTCCACATGGAATGATCCTTGCCCTACATGTACTTCAACTAGATAAGATATTCAACTCTCATGGTGTTGAAAGTAGTATGATTTTAAAATGTATAACATCTTACATCTGAGGAAAAGGTCACACAAGCTTTAAAAAAGAAAAAGAAAAAAAGGCACATATAATTGAAAGCAATGTAACCAATGTCGACGAGTAGTTGAAACAAATGTGTACGTGGCCCATAGAAAAGTGTAGCAGAATAAATTATTGGGGGCATCCTAGCATCAGCCATGGACCTAACAATTCCATTGCCGTGTTGTTTTTTTAAAGTTATGATGCTTAAACTAGCTTTAAAATTTTTATTTTTAAAGATCGTGTAGGCACCAAATTCCAATAAAAAAATAATAATAATTGCCTCCTTCTCATCGGTGTTAACCCCGATCACCAAGTGAGAGGGTAGTTGTAGTCATCAAATGGCATGTTGGGGTTGGCCAACCACCTGGTTGTGGTCGGCTATCTAGGGGAGACACCATTTTTATGATTTTTTTTTAAAAAAAAAGAAATATTGTTACAATTATTCCATTTTTGGAGGAACAGCTATTTGGATTTTGTAAGGATAAATAAGATAAGTGCGATTGAGACCCATGTCAAGCAGAGCTATTGAAGAAGTCAAAAGAGAGGCGCGTTAGATGATAGGGCGGGCGGAGCATGACATATGACATATTGATTGGTAACCAATTGTGGAAATGTGTTGGCTGTTTGCTGAAATTCTGCTACATGGATGGCCAAATGGGAGAGAGATGTTTGCTAGTGTACTTGTGCGGATAGAGACCAGAGAGATGAAGATTCAAGATTGTTGTGGTGTTAAATATTAAAAATAAAATATAGGGTCAAATAAATAATATATTAGAACTTGTATTGAAAATGTTAATGAACAAAATACGACAAAAAATATTCTGATAATTAAAATTATTAGTATTGTTGGAAATATGCTCCAAGAGTTGTTTGCAACTCATTAAAATGATTGATTTTGCATTTTATTTTAGAAAAAAAAAATGTAAGATTAGTTATTGTGTAGACGTTTTATAATTAGTTTTTTGTGGTATTAAAAAGAATTTAAAAGTCTATGAAATATGTAAAAATAATAATAATAATAATAATAATCTTCCCAATCAAATTAAGTCAACTAATTTACATTGACCTAAATATAACAATTATCATAATTTTATTGATTATAACATTTCACTTATCAGAATCTGTTAAATCAAAACATAATTTAATTGTAAGAATTAAATTATTTTTTATACATATTTTTAAAATTTTAAATTTATTTTAAACAAATTAGGTAAATGATATGGACTAATTTTATTTATATTTCTTTTTCCTTTTACTCTTCTTTTCACGCATCACAATCAAATTGACTTGATCCAAAAAGAAAAAAGTTGGCCGACATATATAGCTTTGTGTTCTTCACCATCTGACACGTGGTTTATATTTTTTCCAACCCATTTGGGCCCCACTTTTACACGCAAAATAAAGCGACAATACCAAGATTTTGATTCACCCATCTCTATCCACGTGGCAACCCTCCTTTCGTTCAACTTTCAATTGTTCCCACTCTCCCATCCCATCCCATCCCATCCTCCACAACGTGTACATTCCATCTGCCGTTTTGCGTCGACTTTTCAAAACCGCGTACCATTATCGGTCGGACTTGACGCGGACGGTTGCACGTCAAATTGCATGAATGAGAAAGATATTATACCTTGATGGGACCCACGCAATGACGTGTACGGCCCAGATTCAAAATCCAACACCTCAATCGTCACCGCCCATATTCCCGGAGATAGAAAAAGAATACTAAAAAAGTGAGAATCAACCCCCGCTTGAATTCTTTAGATAATCTTTCGTGAAATTCTCAAGTTTTAGTTTTAGTTTTAGTTGGGAAAGGAATTTTCTCAAAAACTAGGGAGAACCTTATGTTTTGTTCTCTTTGGAATCTACCTACAGATTTGCTTGTTGCTTAGTATACTGCAATTTTTTTGTCGTATGCTTTCTGGTTCTATTTTGAAGTTTGTAAGTTCTCTGTAAGATTTTTGTGGTGGTTGGGTTTGCTGTGCTAGTTTGTGCAGTTCTGTTAGCCATGTGGTTTTGGCCTCTATTATGAGGCTTTGTCTTCTGGCCTGTTTAATAGGCTTGTAAGTGATTTGCACTTGGTTGTTTTGTTAATGATGTACTTATTCATCTAAAAAAAATTCTCAAGTTTTGAATAATTTTTTTGGGTTAAATATTCCTTGGGGTTTTACAATTTTTTTTTCTTATTATTTGATTTTTATCTCAGGAGGTCTCTATAATTTTGATAAAGAACCAAATTCGTCCCTCCGATAGTTAACCGAAGTCTACGTCACTAACACATAGACAAATTAAAGTTGACACGTGGCATAACTTAATACATCAACATTATTCACACTGCCACCTAATCTACCACCCAATTAAAAACAAATATCCAATTAATAAATTAAAAAGGTTAAAAGTTGTTTTTTTAAAATACTTAATTAAACAAATGAAAAAACTAATGATACAAGACAACTTCAACCTCTTCGATTGATATTCATGAATAGGGGAAGAAAAAACTCAAAACCAAACCATTGCCTCCACGACTCAACCCAACCCCCTCGTCTCTGGCCAAATCTCCTCAAACCGGCAATGAAGCTTCCTCCCCAACCCCAAGCTTCCACAGCAAAATCTTAGATGAAACCCACTACTATCTGACAACAGACACAATGCCCTTATCAGCAACTACAAAACCTTCTTCGACGAACTCCACTCTTCGATGATAGACCCAACACCCATATCTTCGTTGACAAACCCTAAGCCCCTTCTTCCACAATATGAGAAACCCACGATGTGTGTAGTTCTTCACTATTTAACTAGAAACCAGTCAAAGTAACCCAAAATAACATACCACGAGACAGGGGCATTGGATCTAGGTTGAGATTGATGGGATCGTGGATTTCACGGATTGTGGAAGAAGGAGCTTAGGTCTAAATGAAGGTTGGGGGAATCATCGTCGCTGGAGGTTGGTGCGGTGGTTGGCCATGTAAGAACAGTGGGGTCTATCGAAGAAGAAGGGACCGAACCGTGGGTTTGTGGTGCTTTGTTTGTCATCAGAGAGTGGGTTCTTTGCCGAACAGTGGGTTAGGGAGGAATCAAAGTTGCTGGAGTCTAGCGTGAACGTCGGATATTGTGGGTGGACCCTAAACCCTAATTGGGTGACCGCTTAATATACAGTTAGCACTAATGACGTGTTAAGTTATGCCACATGTCAACTTTTTATTGGTTTACGTGTCAATGACTGGACTTCCGTTAAGTCAACTAACGGATAGACTAATTTAATCATTTATTAAAATTACAGGGACCCTTGTGATAAAAATCAAACCCTATGAAAAAAAAAATAAAGTTGTGAAATCCTAGGAAAGTATTAGGTATTTAACCCAATTTTTTTTTATTATTTATAAATAACCAAAAATTTGAGTCATTTTTAAATAATATAATTTTTGTGATTTTATTTAAAATTATACATTTTCATTTATGATTTTTTTTTTTACAAGTTTACGCAAGAGAAGAATGGGAGAAAATTCGAATTAGTGATATTTGTTTCATGAAACGTATTCACAATCAATTAAACTATTCATTGCAAACTTTAATTTATAAAATTTTTGGCCAAACCAAATATTATTTTTTCACTTGATGCCATATAATTAAAGCTAAATTTATTAACTTAAAATTTTAAAATAGAGTGTTATTCCGTTGTGTCAATGACTAAATATGTGATAAAAAATTAAATTTAATATTATTTTTTTAACTTCAAATTTCTCACAATCCATTGGGATTATGCTTAATAGAAGAATGTCACTAACTTAAATTTATCTTCCTTTCTTGTTTGGACATATAAAAAAAATAATTCGGATATATAAAAAAAATAAAAAGAAGACTGTAGAAAAATATATTTCAAAAATAGGAAAGTACTCTTACAAGATTCGAGAGAAAAGCGCAACAGTGTCTCGACGCCCGCCACTTCCCAGTCGGATCCTCCGCAGAGCTTGCGCTGCGCATGCGAGCAGCGCGAGCACGCTGAGCAGGACAATGGAGACGACGCCGTTGAGGAAGAGCGGGAGCGAGGGGTCCGAAAGCTCGGGCGGGTCTGGAGCCGGAGCTGTAGGAGGGTGGGTATACCATCTGGGCGTGAACTCGATCGGGCACGAGTACTGCCACCTCAGGTTCCTCCTCATTCGGGGCAAGTACGTCGAGATGTACAAGCGTGATCCCAGCGGGAACCCCGGCATTGTAAGAGAAACGCACCTTTTCTCTTTCTCTTTATTTCTTTTGAGTTCTCCCCTCCCTCAATTTTATGTTTTCGGCATATTCAGCTGTTTGTTTGATTGTTGTCTTGGTTTCTTGGTTTTGATTTAATTGTGATAAATGTGGATGTGTGAAATTTTATGTGGAGTTTATTCGAGTCACACCGCTGAAGAGGAAGATGGTGAACATCAGTGTGACAAGCCACAAGGCCCTTCAAGTTTATGGTAGTCCCAATTAGTTTGGTCAAACTTGAAGTTGTGAATCAGTGTGGAACTTGGAAAGAAAAAAAATCCTAATGAGTAATGATAATGTCAAGTTAAAGAATCTGCGCTTTGTGGTGACACCTTGAAGGTTTGGAAATTGGGATAGTGGATATAGGGAGTGTTTGGCCTCACGAAATCGCAGCCAAAAAGCTTGTTTTAAACAAATTTGTGGAAATTGATCCGTTTGGAAGTCTGTTTGAAAAATATGGTGGTCAAATCACAGACAAGGGGTACATTTTTTTAAAGGCCAAACCACAATTTTACCATCTTAATTGCATTTAATAAAAAAATCGCGTTTTGGAATTTTTATTTTTTGGTGAATATTAACTGCATTTTGAAATTATTATTTTTTCAAATTGCATTTTGAAACCGCTAAACCAAATGGACATGTAGTAGTATCAACTATAGAGTGAGTTTAGTTTCAGCATTGGCAAGATGGTTAGGATATCAAAGTTTAGCTTAATGGCTTTTCCTCATAGGTTTTTGGCTGAAGATTTTCTAGATCAGCAATGAAGAACCTTGAGTGGGAGGGATTTGATGAATCGCAGTGAAGTGGGTGGTAGATATGTTTCAATGGTTGATGATGCATTGGGTATCAGTGCACTATATGGATCCTAAATTGGTAAAAAATTTAATATAACAAGAAACCTGATCCAGCTGAACATAGAGAAAGATGAATTTTTAAATAAGAAAATCGTTAGAAAATAAGTAAAGCAAACTGAACCAAAACAAAGAGAAATTTGTCCTTAACAAATATATGAGATTGTGATTATCCTGCAAAGAGGTTATTTTCATTTAGAGGGTTCTGTTGGGTTTTACATGTTGCTTTAGTTTCCTCCTATGGCTTCCGTGTCTTTGAGTTGGTAAGCCTTTTGTAGATAGTGGTTAATATAAGCTTTTGCCTCCATTTTAAACAGTTCTTTGTTGCATAAGTAAGATTATGAACTCAAAATGGTCATACGTGAGCAAAGTGAGAGAAAACCATCATATTATTTGAGAACAGAAACATAATTTGAGGATGCAAGTGTTGATTTTATAACATTGGTCTTGCTATAACACTTTATATTTGCCTCAACTTTTTCTTTTTATTTATTTATATTGAATCTTGAACTTTATGTTCAACATTTTCTTGGTGCAGAAACCCATTAGGAAGGGTGTTGTAGGGCCCACACTTTTGGTGCAGGAGCTAGGGCGTCGGAAGGTCAACCAGGGAGTAAGGCCCTAGTAAATTTATGTGTCATCTGTATTGTTAATAATTTATGGATTGTCATCTTATTTAACTAGTTATTCTGTTTTTATTTCTATCAGTTGCTCTGACTAGCGAAAAATGTTTGGATTTATTTATTTTATATTTTATTTTTCACTATTTTGAGGAGATAAAGGAAGCAAGATTTTGCTGCTAATGCAATTCCTTTTTGCTAGGATTTTTATGTTTTAAAGTTTTACAATCGGTTGGATGAGGCAAAAAAGGGAGAAGTAAGTTTGTAGTTTCAAGTTATTCAGATCTTAAAAACTGTCATCTAGAAATTGAAAGTTCATAAAAAAAAAGGGAAGTCAGAATTGACTCCCTTTTTTTTTCTTTTTTTTTTTTCTTCCTGTTATGAGGACATGAATATCAATTGAGTGGATTTTTTCCCCCTTAAAGATTGCTTTGCCTAATGCTGGAGAAGCCCGAAAATGGATGGAGGCCTTTGATCATGCCAAGCAACAGGTACAAGAAAATCAGCTAGAATGTTGTGACTTTCATAGTACAAATTATAAAATTATTGGGGGTTTCTGAGAAAAAATTGAACCTTTTTGGTGGTCCTTGTGACATCTAAGTCAAACTTTGTTTTTCAAGTATTGAGAATGTTGTGTAGAACTTAGGGTTGTGCTCTTCAATGAATTACTTATTTATAAAAAAAAAAAAAAAAATTGTTGTGTAGAACTAAAATTAACTTTTGCAGGATTACCAAGTTTTTTCCTCTTCATTTTTCTGAAACTTTGGTTTTGACAGGCTGAGTATGAGCTTTCAAGAGGAGGTAGTAGTGTGAGAAACAAACTGAACATGGAGAACGAGTATGCTTTTTTGCTTTTTTTTTTTTTTCTTCTGAATTGATGATAGAGTTTACTTGAGTACTTGAACTGGGTAGAGTTTATTTTCAGAAAGGTCTTTGAACCATTTAAATGAGGATTGATAGGAAACTGCCAGCTGATTCCACCTGGTAGATTGCTTTGTTAAAATGCAAAACAAGCTCTTTATGAAGAGATTTTTCCATAATCAGATGGTACAATTTAAGCAAGGTTGAATTAGTCTAGGGTAAAGGTTCGGATTGTTTTTTGTTCTATTATCTACTATTTTTATTGCTGGGTTCCATCTGATGCGGGGATCATTTCTTTAGGTTCCTCTTTGTATGTATACATAATACATTACTGGTGCACTAGCTGTCCTTTACGCGATAGATTCAAGCCTTTGTATTCTTTGGCATATGAAATTTTCTTACTCTTTTATACTTGTCTTATGTCTCTCAACCTTTTTTATACTGTGGAAGGATCAATCTGGAAGGACATCGACCTAGAGTGAGGCGATATGCACACGAGTTAAAAAAGCTTATAAGAATTGGGCAAGGTGATATTACATGTGCATGGTTTGATTTATTTATGTTTGTAAAATACCATGTCTGTAAATTGAAGTAAGTCATTGCTGCTCTCTCATTTGGAACAAAGGAAGCATTTGAATTTAAGAGCTGAGCAAATATTCTGGACTTATATTATGCAAGATATTGTACATATAAAAGAAAGAAAGAAAAAAACTTGCAAGTTGTAATATACTATCAAAGTTTCTTATCAAATCTTCAGAGTTTATTATTTTATGCGGTCAATAATATCTTTGAAGTGAAATGAAGGCGCATGTTGATCTTTTATGCTTGCTTATTGCGACTGTTGCTCAGTTTCTTTATAAATTATTGCTACTGTTTCTATTTATCAATATATATATTGCTACCATTTCAATGTGGATTTTTCTATCATACTATTTTATATGATTATTTTAGTCAATAAATGATTCTTCCTAACACATGATTGTATATGTTAGTATTTTATATTCCTGGAGTCGAAATATATTATCTATCAGTACTGATACATGATTTTCTCTCTTTCTGTTACAGGTCCAGAGACGCTTTTGCGCCAATCTTCAGACTTGGGTGCTAGAGTTAGGCCAGATCGGTATAATGAAGCAGACAGTGGAGATGCAATTGAGGCACATGAGTGGAAATGCGTGCGAACAATTAATGGTAATTTCTCTAAGCCGATTACTTTCTGCCTAATAGACCATCACTGGGCAATGTTTCTAGCTTTATTCTCCTGTCTAAAGCTGTTGCCCGTTCATTCCTGGTGGCTCCTTTCTTAAGATTTCACTTTTATGTTCAAACATAACCTTCATTCAGCTGCTTAGCATAATACTGATGGCTATCAATATCTTTCACTAGCCTTCCTGTGGCCTTTTGGTTTTGTCAATCATTGACAAAGCCAGAGGTCCACAGTTAAAGTAGTGCTATAGATGGTGAGGCTCACTCAAATGTGTCTAAGCCGTTGTTGAGATCAGAGTCTTGAATGGGCATCAGGGCTTAATATGTTTTGGCAGAATATAGTTTGTGGATTTCTTTTTCTTTGCTTCTTCTTTTTTATTTATTTATTGTGATCAGAGTCTTGAATGGGTATTAAAGACTCAATTTTTTTATTGATGAAATTTGGGTAAAATTTATTACGTTTTCAATTAGATTTGGTATAAATATCTTTATGCTTTTAAATGATTTTCTTCTCGGAATCACACTAGTCTTCAACTTTTGTAGTAACAGAGAAAACAATGTAAAAGTTTAAATAATGGATAAATGTAAAATTAGTTCATATGGTTGGCCTAAATTACAAATCGCTTTTTGTCACATCAAAGTGAACTCAGAGGTCTGTGTGATATGCCAAAAAAACAATTTAGTCCCTAGAGTCAAATTCTGTTAAAACATTTCACAGATTCTGTTAGGTGCCATGTCCACTATATAGTACTTAGAAAGAGATAGAGTTGAGGCCCAGATGGGAAGTAATCTAACACGCACACAATGTTAAATTGGAGTTTCTATTAAAAAAAAGAAAGAAATTATGTACAGTCTAATAACCAGGGGAAAGAGAGTCTTTTACCTAAAAATATTGGATAATGATCAAATCTGTACTCATGGATAAGGACCTTCTCTGTATGGGCTGGTTAGTGGGTCAGTTAGAACAACTGATGAAACGTATTCTAAAGTATACCTAGATACTTCATTGTGTAAATAATTATCCTGAATGGTTGAAAAGTCATTTAGGGCTTGTTAATATTCCTTCTACATACTTGTTATTATTATTGTTGTTGTTGTTGTTTTATTTCAGGTGTTAGAATCTTTGAGGATGTTGCTGATTCCCAGGTATCTACTATCATCTCAATTTTTTTTTTCCTTTGGGATAAGAATGATTACATCAGTTATCATAATTACTACTTTATCTTTGATTGTGGTTTTGTTAGTTCTGCTGGGAAATACATCCTGGAAAGCGTTCCAAATATCTAGATTGTTATTTTATTGTGAAGCTTGGGGAAAATATGACGTGTCTTCCTTTACTCTCAGGCGTTTATAGCTTTCTTTCCCAAAAATTGAATTCCATTACATAACAATATCACCTGGAAGATTCTTAGTTGAGACAACAGATGCTTATGGCATTTGTTTTTAAACAAACAAAAAGTTCTGTGCTTTTATTTTTTTAATTATAAATGCTTATTGGAATAGAAAAGTGAAATAATTATGATACATGGACAAAACATATGGCCGGATACACAAGGGAATGATTTTCTTTCATTGACACGAGGGAGATCCTTCTGCTAGATCTTACTTTATTTTTCTCTTTGGATAAGTCACTTCTTTTTGCTGCTCATCTTGGTGCCTATGAGAATGAGAAGCATATGATAAATGTTTGATTTAAATCTAAATTTTTTGACAGCTTGGGTCATTATTATTTAAATTTTAATGAATTTGATTACTTTTATTTTAATATATATATTATTTAAATGGAAATAGTTTGGGCTTTTCATTAACTTTGGAAGGGAATAATCAAATTGCAATTTCTTCTCACTATTCTGATTCATGCTCATGTTCAGTGTACCGGTAAGCCTCTGCCGGCATCAAATCTGATAGTAGCTGTATTAACCTCCCAATTTTGTATATTGTTATAATATTTGATAATAAGTAGATTGAGATTTATAATACACAACTACCTTTAAAAAGAAAAAGAAAAAGAAAAAATATTTATAATACACAACGGCACCTTAGTTGTCTTTACTCCTAAAAAAGTCCTGCTCACCTCAGAGACCCTGTTGCTTATAACAACCTAAACAAAATAATTCTTTGATGTATAGATATGTCTCAATTATTCTCTCATACATGCAACAATGTAGTTGCTGGCACATTATGTGGAAATCAAAGCTTGATGGATAGATAAAAATAAGATCAATGAGTTAATTTTTAACTTAGGGGTGCCTCACGCTTTTCTTTAATAAAATCTATCATTACTAGTCATTTTTTTTTTTTTAAAAAAGAAAAGTTTCTGTTTTATTCTCCATGTACATGAGCTGTATCCCTTTTGTTTAATAAATTATTTCACAAAATATAAATTGTTGAGGTCTATGGGCAACTTAGCCTAGAAAGTGTTCTTGAATTATCCCAAACTCTTCTACCCTTTCATTTTTGGAAGTATTTCATAACTTTTATTATTACTTATAAAAAAAAAAAGTATTTCATACCTAATAATACATAACTTTTATATTTACAAGAAAGTTAATGTTATTTGAGACAACCTGTGTAAATTTTTCGTGGATTGGTGAGCACATCAATAAGTACACTGTTATTTGAATGTTTCAAATTTAATTTATGGTCTGCATATTGAATAGAAACTATAGTTGCATGCAATTTGTGTTTGAATAATATTTTCCAAATAGCTTTCTTTCTGTTTATGTTTGTAGTTGAAACTAGCTTTGGAACTTCTTGTTACTGTGCACAATAATGATGAACAATATATCGAATTGAAAATAGAGAGATTAAGAGAGAGAGAGTCGAGACACAGATTTAATGTGGTTCGGCAATTTGCCTATGTCCATAAAGAGGTAGCTGTATTTCTCACTTAATGGTTCAGGGTTACATTATAACATATATATAGGAAAAACCCTAAACCCTACTTGTACGGACGTATCAAGGAAATTCCTAAAATACCCCATACTGTGAGCATTGTTATCACTACGTTCACTCTGCTCCTGTCTACTTGACTTTCCATTGGTGTTAATATAAGCCACTAACTGCAACAGAACTGATATTTCTTTGCTGATGTTTCTTTCTTTGGAGCTGAAGTAATTAATTAATTTTTTTGTTAACCAGATACATTGCCTCAAGTATTGCATTAATTGTTTTTTGCTCTATGTAGAGTGGTAAAGGAGTTCTTGTGAAGTCAGTTGGTGTTATTGATGCAACTGCAGATACCGTTTTTGAAGTGATTTTAAACATTGACAGACATCAGAGATATGAGTAAGCTGCTTATATTGTTTTCTAGAGTGACAGTTGCATTGTATTTAACTTCGACGTCTTATATAATTATCTTCACAGGTGGGATACGCTGACAAGTGACTTGGAGGTGATAGATTCTTACGATGGGCACTATGACGTTGTCTATGGGACATACGATCCGAAATATCTCACTAGGTAATGTTGTTAGATATATCTAGCTGTTATGTGCTTCAAATTACATGATTTTACTTAAATTTTCATCAATACATGCACTGTTAGAACTGTCAGACATTTGATGAGATGGTCTGGAAGTTTTAGGTATATTGGGACTAAAATGGAATACATGAATATTAGTTTAGTAAAATTTAGGAATAGAAGTGATGTCCAGATGAAAATGTGAAATGATGACCAAGAGATACCTCAAAGTGACTTCTTGGACCGGTTATTCTTGAGGAAAATGTGATTCATAATTTTGTTCATGGATTAAGGTAGGATGGATGAAGTGGAGCAGGGCATCTAAAAATGTTGTGGTTGAAGAAATGAAGAATACACCTTTCCAAGCTAAAGAATTTTTTTTTTTCCAAAACTGCTAATAAGCACATGCAATTTTGCTTATGAAACAATGCTTTTCAAATAAGCGCCAACTCTTGTGATGTGTATTCCCCTTCTCCTTGTCGTCAATGTACACTACTAGGAGACTCAGTGTGATGCCCCAAAGTATTTAACTCGTAAGTAGCCTTGAAATGTCACTAGCAACATCTCCAGATTCATTTAACAGGTAAATGATCTGAAGAATTACCACAACTCCTCAACATCAGTTAACTATGCAGTGAAAAGGTTATATCTTTTTTTTTTTTTTGACAACCACAATAGCTATAAGACTGAATCACCACAAGTAATAATAACAATGACCAGAGTACTACTAAATCACAATTTAACTTAAGCCATTATACTCATAACTGTTTTTTTTAAGTGATCGAAATATCATAAAAAAGGAAAAAGTGCTACTTTGGTGCATAGGGAGTATACAGACTAAACAGGAGAAACAACTAGCTAGAGCTAGAAGGGAAAAAAAAGGAAGAAAATCATGAAAACTAAACACCCAAGGAGCTACAAACGTAGTTGTCTAAATATAAAGAGTAAAAAAGAGAAAGGACTCAAGCTCCACTATTGTCCTCTCGCGGTCCTCAAAACTTAAGTTTTTTCTTTTCTTCAAAGACAGCACAAGAGGCAAGAAGACGCTATCTTCCACAAAGTAGCACTCCGAGTGCTACCACCAGTCCACCAACAACCAAATAAGTTAGCTACTCTACTAGGCATCCCTAAGACAACCTAAAACAACTGAAAAAGTCATTCCATAAGGTTACCACTTAAACCAAATACTGTTTTTAATTGTTTGCATCTGATATCCTCATGTCTTTTATCATTCTTAGGTCAATGTCTGAGCAATAATTGGAAATTAAAACCCATGGTTGTTAACTAATTTATTTTATTGGTAGCTATGCATTCATAAAAAATAAATAAATAAAAATTATTGGTAGCTATGGCCTTTTGTTTTTCCTAGTTTCAGTTGAACCGGTTAACTCATGACTTGATAACTGAAAGAAGAAGAAATAATCTTGATGATTTTCAAATCTTTAAGCCCACATCTGCCTTCAACACAATGAGCTGGCCTGCTAGGTTCCCTGTTATACGTTCAGTGCCCATCACGTCACTGTCAGTGCGCTCTGCATGCCCCGGTTTCCTTATTTATTTCTTAGTTATCAACATCCAAAGCTTACTGTTCTAACAGTTATAATTTATGCTTCTTCTTTTTTGTTATCTGTAGTATGACAATTAATGTTTAATGGAGATCGTAATACATTAGTTAATAAATATCAACTGCTTCGCTTAATGTCTTTTCAACTTCATTTTGTCTCATGCTACATTGATATGTATGGCAGGTGGCATTCCAAGAGAGATTTTGTCTTCTCTCGGCAATGGTTTCGCGGACAAGATGGAACATATAGTAAGTAAATAAGGTTCCATGTATGCAGTAGGGGGATTCCAAAATAGAGGGGTATGGGAGCACATGGTGTTGGAAACATCTGTAATGCTAACTGTGAAAGTCCTGTTGGCGTTGATTCTGTACTATGATTTCATCCTTTACCATGAGAATGCTTTACCACTAACATTACTTTTTGCAAGAATGGGTGTTTAGTAAATGGTTTTGAAGAACAAAGAAATGGATGGTAATTAATAGTCTCTAATTAATTTAGGTTTCTGTAAAGCTAAGATGCTTTGGCTCTCTGAATAGGATGTTTCAGAATTTAAGTCCTTGCTTTTATAGTTAGTTGCCACAAGCCAGGGGGTTCTACTGTTAAATGATCTAAATAAAGCATGTTGCTGAAAGCTAGTGAAAAAATCTAACTCGAATTGCCTGTGGTGATATGACTTTTTTGCTGTATTTTAATACAAGAAAGCTGCTGTTTGCCTTTGTACTTGTCTGACATATGCTATGCATTTATTCATGCAGCTATCTTGCAATTGCCATGTCCAGCTTTAGATAAAAAGAAGCCTCCAAGATCTGGTTATCACCGTACAAAAATCAACCGTAAGAAATTTTGTTTGATTCTTTTAAAGATTTCTATAAGATCAGTGGGTCCAAAGGGCCCTGCCTTGGAGAGGTTCCCCGACATTAAAAAAAAAAAAAGAAGAAAAGATTTCTATAAGATCAGCTTTTTAACTGCAATGATGACATCCCTGCTCCCTTTTCTAGACTCTATGCGAGTCAACTGCTACTCAGTTTATTGTGTATATGTTTCTGATGGTTGTGTCCCACATTGAAGAAATATAAAGAAAAAGTACTTAAGTAGACTCAAGCCCATTAGCTTAGGATTTGGGCTAGAAGTGGTGCCCTAATGTATATATTAATTTACTCTTGTTTGACTCCACTCGGTGTTTCTCTCCTCAATAATTAGTATCAAAGCCCATGGTTAACTTTTGCTGCTGTTGATGCGAGTGTCTTAGTTTGACTCCAGTAAAAAGAGTGTTGTTTTCTCTTGGAGCACGTGTGACACACTTGTGTGTGGGGGAGTTTGTTCAATGTGGAAGAGACTCATAAGTGAGGGGATATTTGTTGTGTATACACTAGTGAGGGTTGTGTCTCACATTGAAGAAATATAAAGAAAAAGAGTACTTAATATACTTAAGTGGACCCAATCCCATTAGCCTAATATGTATATTAATTTACACTTGTTTGACTCACTAGGTGTTTCTCTCTCGAACAAAATTTATATACTGAACAAATGGACTAGTACATGGGTGCATTATATATATGATATACAGATGGCACTTCCTTTATTTTGATAAGTAACATGCCCGATTATTTGCTTTCTATAACTTTTCAACCTTTGCTTCGAGCTAATGAAAGTATTCAATTATGTTGTTGCCTTTATAGTCATTCATGACATAACCTTGTAGTAGAGACTGCTGCTTCAGAATTGAGAGTTGATGCATGTTGTGAAAGCTTGGAAATCCATCAAGTACTTCCCATGAACCATTTTAAGAATTCTTGAGAAAAAAAAGGATTTGATACCCACTTTGAAGCTGGTTTGCTGTATACACTAACACACACACACACAGTTCTGTACAGATATTTTGACAAGCTTGAGCTCGTTTTCACTGTTCATTGCTTATTGAGAACTCTTTTTTCGGGTTTTTTAGTTTCATATTCTTGTTCATTGGTGAAGGTTGAGTATAAATATTTTAATAAAAAATCTCAATTAAACAGATAAACCTTATTAACTTGTTTTCTTTGTTTTGCATTGTAGCATCTACCTGGGAGATTACAAGTTTAAACACACCCATTGGTTCAAATGCTCCAAAATGTCTTGTAACTCAAATGTTAGAGATATATTCTTCACGATGGTTTGGATGGAAGCAAAACCACTGCTCAAAGTTTGAAAAGAGTGTTCCTTACGCACTACTATGCCAAGTGGCAGGTTTGCTTATTTAATATTTCTTGTTATTATCTAATTTACAGTCTGAATGGTTTAGAACCAAGAAAGGCTCCTGAGACCATTAATCATATATGGTCCCATACAGTCAGGTCTATGATCAGTTTTAGAATGCTTTGACCTATCAAAGATATTAGTACATGGTGGAGATTCTTCACTAAGTCTCTGAACTTCCTAAGTTTAGCTCTGACTAAAGTTTCAATTTTCTTATTCAAACTATGTGAACACGGACTTTGATCTTCTATACAGTTTACTAGGAACAACCAACACCCCAATGATGTGGTAGGCAATGTTTTTAGAGCTTTGGGAAGTAAAACAACAGGGGTAACAGAACTGCTAAATGCAATAATTCAATGGCATGATCTTTTCCGAGCACAACAGCAATACTTCTAACATGGGTCTACACATTTCTTGTGTTGCATAGCTTTTGCCAACTGCTTTGTCTTTGACTAAGCTTTAACACAAAAGATGCTGAAGGGCATCCTGCCACATCAGTTGAATGATTTGAGAAAAATTCATATTGTCATGGGGAAGAACTCTGATATTTAATTTTATGCTTCTAGGGTTAAAAGCCAGGAATAGGAGAGAAAACGAGGTTTATTAAATAGACTTGGATCAGGTAAAAAGGAGAAGAAGGGAAGAGAGAACTGCCTAATTTTGATAAACATGGATTAAATTTCTTTTCTGATGTTATGACCGTGATGCTAATTTTAAGTATCTTTTAATGCTAAGCAATAATGAGAACAACATAGGTCAACAATGATGGTAATCCTATGAAATTCTATTGCATAAATCGTTGATGAAATGTTTATTGCATTGGTAGTGATGTTTTAATGGTTAATGGGTGGCCAGGTCTAAGGGAATATATTGGAGCAAACCCTGCTCTCAAATTTGAATCTGTGACCACAGTCATCCATTCAAAAATCTCTGATGTTTCCTTCTCCAACGGTGAATATGAGGATGCAGAAGTGCAGGATGAGTTTTATGATGCAATTGCTGGTGACTCATCATCATCATCCTCAGAAGATGAAGAAAGTGACAATGATGAAGAACATGGCAAGAAGGTTTTATCTTTTCTGCCTCTTTTACACTAGAAATAGAGTACTTTTGGGGTCTGATTGAATGCAATGTGCCCATATATGGAAACTATCAATTGTAAGTTTCCAGAATTTAATATTAGTCCCTCAAACTTGTCAGGATATGAAAGTGAAGCTGAAGAATGTTTCTTGGGCCATCGCAAGCTTGGCTTTGAAGCGAAAATCAGGTCTGCCACATTAATGGCTGTAATTGAAAAAACATATCAAACAGTTATGGTACTCTATATTAGTGTAGCCAACAGTCATATATGAAAGATATCTATTTTACAATTGTTTTTTTATCATTCTCACACGAAATTCAATTGCCAAATTAGGTTCTATCTCAAAAGATGTTTGCTACTGTAGAATGCTAAAGTTTAATTTTAACACATAATCCTGGATGAAAACGTGCAGCTTATTTTTCCAGTGCTACCTCTTTCCTTTATAAAAGGAGGAGATTAGTGTTTCTAGTTTACCTAAAGGAGATCATAATTATATGCCAATAATATTTGGATATGATTCTTCTTGTTTGTTTGTCATATTTGTGAATTTCTATTTTTCATTGTAAAGTATTCGAAAATCCTTTGAGGAAACATGCTTCATGAATTGATGTTGGTGATGATGAAAAACTTGTGTATTAATTTTGTCTGCTTCAGTAACATATAGCATAAAAATCGAATCTGTAATTTGTCATTCTTTTTCCCCATCCATCGCAAAGTACTCAGTACCAAAATATTTGGTCATTCTCAATGCAGCTTCAGATGCAAATAAGGAACTAGAACCTACCGTAACTCCTATGATTATTGATCCAACCCAGTTTCATGGTTCATTGCACAAAGGAAAGGATGACACAGGCACAAACTGTTGGACTTCTCCAAGTGGTTCGGGATTTATGATCAGAGGAAAGAAATACCTAAAAGACAATATGAAGGTGAGTTTTGCTCTCCTTTTTGAGCTATTTGTACATGTTGCAGTGACCTTATTAGTCCATTTGTGTTATTGTGTTATGTATTTTGTTATGGCACATTGAGAGAAAAACAGCAATTGCATTTGTGTTACTATGTTAAGTTAATCTTTTTTGTAACGTACAGATTCCATTTCTGTATAGCCCTGTCTCTAAAACTTCATGATTAGTTTATCCATGAATTAAGACCATTTGGCTACATCATGGACTGATTTGCAGTAGACAGTTTCCACGGTTGACCTTTGAACTTATACCATCAACTGAAGTTCACAGATTTTATTTGATGTGCCATGAAACTTCTATCTCATTTATCAAGCTCTTGACCTACTAGAACTCATGTTTGACTTTAAAGGTCTGCGTTAGTTTGTTCTTTTCTCTTGTCCATTGTCATGCACAGGCTGTTTTGGATTTCATCTGGTATATGTAATATGAGGTTATGATTTGGAAGTGTGAAGAAAATAAGTGCATATGAGGCATGGATATGTGACCAAAGCATATAAGCTGGTTGTGCAATTGTCCTGGAACAATAGCATATATATATAATATATATATTTTTCAGTTCAGTGACTGGCAAGCTTAGAGTTGTGTCCTACTTTAATATTTTAGTATCTGCAGCACAGAGTAGCATCGTCCCTTGTTTAATCTGGTATTCGTTCTTCAAAAACAAGGTGCTAATATGTTGGTTGGCATCCAAAACATACTCATGCGTCTTGTGAATGTTGTACTTTCCTTTATTCTTAATTAATGCATACTTTAAGAAATGCACAGCTATGTTATTTTATAGTCACCAGAAGTGTGACTTACTCTTACTCATGTTCTAACTATTGTAACTTCTAAAATTTGAATCTCTTTTTTATTATTATTATTTTTTATTTCAGAATTTTGAACATCTTGTTTGGATCAGTGGTTTTATGTATTCTGTTATACAATTTACTGTCACTGTTTCAGGGCTCATAAATTCTAAACATCTTAATGTATTGTTTCTTTGTCAACAGAAATATAGTTTACTCCTCTGAGAGCATACACAAGCATTTTACTTTAATTTGCCGAAAATGATGTCTGATCCATTTCTGTGTTCTTGCTGAAAGCCTAAATGCATGAGTTCTGTAAATTTACCAGTTATGGAAACTATACTCTTTTTCAGGTAATGGGAGGAGACCCACTTCTCAAGCTCATAGCTGTTGATTGGTTCAAAGTCGATCAAACCATAGATGGGATTGCACTGCATCCTAGGAGTCTTGTTCAGGTAGAAATACGGTGTTCATAATTAGTTGCTTCTTATTCTTAATTCTTTACCTGAAAAGTCTCTTCTGTCTCTTGGCTCTTCTCTTCTATATTCCAGTCAGAAGTAGGAAAAAAACTTCCATTCATCCTTGTCATTAATCTCCAGGTATGTGTGTAAATGCCTTCTAGACTCATTTTTCCCTATCACATATAATACCAATGCACAACACGAAGAACTAAGGATCTTTGCCTACTCTTTTCAGTTCTATGGAGTATGTATTGATTGTAGTTGTTTTTTCATAATTTTCACACTAGAGTGCTTTTTCTACAAAATATGATTTGACCTTCTATGATGCTTGATGAACTAATTTGAAGATGTCCTGAAATTTTTTTTGATTGTTGTTATGGAGGAAAAAAATGGCTTAGCAATACTACAGAAGACCGAGTGGAAAATGAAACTGGTTTTGCAATAGCAGAATGAATGACTTAAACATGTTATTCAGTTGTTACTGATATTTGCTCATTTAGGTTTCGAAGACAAAAAGGAAATATAGTTGGGTTAGGCTTTCTCTTAGCTCATCTTCCTCTCATTATTTTGCTTAAAATGGCATCTAGAGATATACATCATGTAGTGTCTTATGATCTTCTGTGGTCCTACAAGTGTCAGTTTGGCCTTCCAAGTAGGAGAATATATCTTGATTACCCTGTTCCAGGTTCCTGCCAAACCAAACTATAGTTTGGTCCTTTACTATGCTGCAGACAGACCTGTAAAACAAAGTTCTTTGCTAGCTAAATTTGTGGATGGAAGTGACATGTTTCGGGATGCAAGATTTAAACTAATTCCTAGTATTGTTGAGGTATGAAATGCTCGAAGTATAAAGATTCTGCAATATTTTAGTGGCTTATGTCGATTTTTCCCCTTATGGCATTGAGCAGCTGATGGTTTTAAGGGGTGCAGGGGTATTGGATGGTCAAGCGTGCAGTTGGAACAAAAGCTTGCTTATTGGGGAAAGCTGTAACCTGCAAATACTTGAGACGAGACAACTTTCTGGAGGTAAAACTACCCAAGTATTTCTCTATTGTCTTGCCTGTGTTAGGCATGCTGATGATCACTGCATATATTTATAAGGTGAATATGTTAATGGGATGTCAAGTGGTATGAAATAACTGTAATATTTAGTATTGCAAAACTGAGTGAAAGAACAGATTGAGTACTATTGTACATATTTCTCCACTGCCTTTCTTCTCCCTTTCCACTAAATTACATTCTCCCTTGTGCTCTCTGTGTGCGTGTGTTTTGTTGTTGTTGCTGCTTGATGCTATCAGGAAGTGCATATTCTTACTAGTATTAGTTCTAGAGTTTACAAGATGTTTTTTAAATCATGCTTAGAAAAATCCTGATGAATTACAAGATATTCCTCTATACATCTCACCTGCCAGTTAAGATATTCTATTTTGAATATATATATATACTGAGTATATTTTTAAAAATAATTGGATACTCGGGTTATGGTCATATCTGATCTCTTGCTTAGGTTTTATGTTGGGCTGTGAATCCCAACACCTGGCATGACTATGTTTGGATTATCCTTTTGAATTTTTCCCCCTGTTTCCCTTTCTAGCAGTCTATAACAAGTGTAACCTCTTCCATGTTTTATTCTTTGAATAACTTGCCACACACGTGAAGGCATCTTTTAGTGTTTTATCAATTACATCATAAATAGGGTAAGCAATGTATGTGAGGTGAAAGTTTTGTTTCCCGATTTGTTAATTGGTTGGAATGCAAGCTTCAAAACTCTTTGTGCTTGTTCTGAATGTAAATATGACTGCTGAAATTCCTATTATGCAGATTGATGTGGATATTGGATCATCCTCAGTGGCAAGGAGTGTCATTGGCCTTGTTCTGGGATATGTCACAAGCATAGTTGTTGACCTTGCAATTTTGATAGAGGTTTGTCCTTTTCTGCTATTATATTTGCAAAAGATGTATTCTTCTGCTATCAACCTCTGCTCCTTTTTTGGTGTGCATTTGAGATTGTGAATGGGTCTTGAATTTTTTTATAGTTGTTCACTTTGAATGTCAATAGAGGTTTCACCTTTGTGATTCCAATATATTATGGAACATAAATTATTTCTTGTGATACACTGTGCTCTCTGCTGGTACAAAATTGAGATTATGAATGTTTTTGGCCTTAAAGATATGTACTGCTTTTGTAATTTGGGTGACTGATTGAACAAAATTCAGTAATTATTATACCCAATATTGTGTTCAATCGTTCATCAATTCAGCTATTACAAATGACTCAAATAATTGTCTAGTACTGCATTACATTATAATTTTGGCAATGACAAGTAGGTGCATCATGTTTAGATCTTCTCTGTTTAAGAACAGGTTGAGGGAGAGGTTGTGAATTCAAGACCCAACCCACTAAGTGCACGTGTATGTTAGCAATTAAAACAAAAGAAGAATGGAGCTCTTTATCAGTTGACACAGTGAATTGATACAACAGAGCTAGATTATTTATTTTTTTTTAATTTTTTAATTTATTTTTCATATTTAACCATGCATGTCATACACAATTGGATATTGACAGTTGGTTGTTGTCAGGCGAGGGAAGATGCAGAATTGCCCGAGTACATTCTTGGTACTGTTCGACTAAATCGTGTGAGGCTCGACTCTGCTGTACACTTTGAAATTTGAGGTTTTCATATGCCAACATTCTTTAATTATCTTGGTCGTCTTGATTGATACTATAAAGTTAATTAGGGCCCTTTTTCCAATGTTTTCCAGTCTACATAGAATAAACCTTCACAGGAGATTTGACATGTAAAATTGAGTGATATATGAAAAGATAGCCTCCATATGTCCCAACTTCTCAGCTTACATCTTTTCTTTTCTTTTTTTAAATTCTCTTGGTTGTAATTGAATAATGAATTTTATTGAAAGATCAGCATGAGAGTTCATTAAGAGAACTTACAGAAGAAAACCACAAGGCTTCCAAGGAAAGCAGAAGGATAAATAGCAAACCCTTCGATTACTTATCAAAAGAAATAGGAAACCCACGAGAATCTAACTAATTGCAGTTTTCTGGAGCCTATAAAAAAGCCCAAAATGGTGTAACCTTTACCCCCACAACTCTGCATCTACCATCGAAATTAACATTTGTCGTCTGCATACACCCTAAAAAATTTAGGCTTTTTTTAAAAAAAATTATTTCATAAAATCTGCAGCCGAGCTTTAAAATGTTGCATTTTTGGTGTCCTTCACTTGATATCCTCGACATGAAATTACTTACATATTAGAAAATGACATGCATGCTAGAAAATGGCCAAGTAGAAGGAAAACAATTCACCTCTTTTTTCTTTTTCTCCCTCGAGTGAAGTCGGGGTTGACAATTTGGCCCTTGTGACATATTCATGTAGGATAAACAATAGTCATGAAAACACAGAGAAATGAGGGTACAGAGAGGACAAAGAAGAAGCTTGAAAGAGAGAAGCCAGGGAAGAGGAAGGGGAAGAGCTAGGGGAAAGAAAGAGAGAGAAAAAGGGGAAAGAAACAGATAGAATATAAGCAATTTCTCATAATTTTATTTCATCGAAGTCTGCCTCCATTGGAGTACAAAAGACACTTAAATAGACTAATGATTAAGGGCAACACCCGTTTATTGACTTACCTAAATTATATTTAGGGCTGCCCATTTATGAAATTTCCTAAAATAATTTAGGGCAATTACCTATTTATTAAATTACCAAAAATAACATCATTGACTCCTAAAATAATTTGCATCAAATATTCAGTGATTAATTTTGTATTGAATGTTTACTTACCAAAGAAAATTTATTGAATGTTAGTCAATAGTCCTTGGACCAAATGGCATCTCCTCCCTTCATAAGATTCACGCTGTACTCCTAGGTTTTCATTTACTTGGATGAGTGAGTACAGTTACTTGAAAAGTACATGGTCATCGGCATAAGCGACTCGAGACTATTTCCGAGTTGAGTTGATTCATTCCTTTAGTCCTGTCTTGTATGTCCTTTTGGTTCCATTTTTGTGTACAGTTGCCATCATTGCTTTGCATTCTATTGCATTTTTCTTTTTTCAAAATAACCATTGTGATTGCATAACCCATGAATTACCGTTTTCTCACTTTATAGGATTAGTTTGTAAAAGGACAACCACTTGCTAAGATGTTATATTTCATTATTTATTCAAACTTCTTTGAAATCAGGCATAAGTTGTTTCCAGTATGTTAGATGTTGTATGTGAAGAACTGCTGTTTCAAGCTCTAATTTTGTTTCAATTTTGGTTATCACTCATCAAAGGAATTATATAGGTCATATTTTCATCTAGAAGAAACAGTTTAGTTTCAATCACCTAGGAAATGACTAGGAATTGTAGTTAACAGGGAAACTAGTTTTCTCCTACTATACACCGTTGCTGATGCTATTGCACTAATACCATCTTAATAGTCTCTTAGGGCATCAGCAAGATAGGTCATGTGAAATCATATCAATCGACTTCTATTTCAATTTGTATCATGGTAGATATTATTGTATTGCAGACTGACTCCGTTGCATTTAGTTAATATTCGGACCACCCTTAATACATGTAGTTTGATAAATATTCTGACATGCATGGCATGCACTTGGTGATACCTTATTTCATTGACCCATATCATATATATATATATATATATATTGTTATTCTTTGTTCATACCTCACTTGTTTAGTTGTTCAATCTGTATTTACAGCACTCCTAGAAAGTTCCCTTAGATTTTCCTTAATTGTAGGAAGCCAAGCTAATTTTTGCTTCCCTATTCAAATACGCTAGACTTCTCTTATCATTTCCTCATACCATTTAAATATTCTTTCAAATCAATGCTGGGGAAAGAGAGAAGAAAGAGAAGAAAACGAAAGCTTTTTTTTTTAGTAAAATATAAGGATAAGGGAAGCTATGGTGATTCCCTAAATCTTAGGTGGCACTTTAGCTTTACCTTGGTTTAGGGAAGGGAATGAGAATCTGTTGTAGGAAATTTTCATACATTTAAGGAAAGAGAAATTAGAGAGTCTACTGATAGTTGGGAGCGGGGATTCGGCTTGGGTCCAATTCTAGTTAGAACTAGACACTGGGATTCAAACACGTGTCTCATGATGGGACACAACCACACAAGGGACACATGCCACGATCCCAATGGGTCCTGTTCCAACTGGACCCAAGCCAAACCTGAATGGGTAGTAATGGCATGGGGTTTAAGATTGTATCAACATCTCATGTGTTGCCACCATGGTGTTGTCACTTGGTTGTTTTGGTTATTGAAGCAAACAGAAACTGTAATCTTAACGGATTTTTGAAGAAGAGAAGGAAACCAAGAGGGTCCCTCCCTTCCCCTCAAATCACTTTACCAACTCCACCTGCTATACATGATTGATGTTGTTCTTTGTAGAATGTATATCCATTTTGTTTCACTAGTTTCTGCACCAAATATATTGACTAGATGTTTCACCCCTCTTATTATATGGCCCTCAGAAGGTCCAAATTTGCCTTCATTTTATTCACAGCCGCTCCTTATTCAAGGTTAGCAGGTCTTTTTTTATTGTAAAGCGGGTGCCCAGTCAGTTACATGAAAAAGTTCAAAAATAAATAAATAAATAAAGGGAAAAATAAAGGTGCTTGCTTATTAAATATTTTTAGTTGTACTTTTTTCTCATGATTATAGTAATAGATATCAAATCAAGCTTAAGCTCCTACTCTTTTGATTCTACTCGAGAAGTATTCTCATCTCTTTGGTTATCCATTTAACTACACAGTGGAAAGGACTCCTTTGTTCATCTCTCTTTGTTTCTTAATAAAAAAGGAAAAATAAAATTGTCAAAACTTCTTTTGAGGTCTAATGATATTTATAAGAGCAGATTGGGATTTCGAATTCAACCTTTTAACTCCAACCAGAAAAGTATTTCGCAAAAAAAAAAAAGAAAGTATTCCATGAGATTTGGCTGTTCAATTGTGCTTGGCATATCACTTATCAGGGATGGGGATTGGCTATGATTCGGCTAATTAAATGGACAATTAATAAGAGAGGGCTCGAAGGGGTTTATCTAAGTATGAGTTTTCTGGGCCAAAAAAAATAAAATTGATATTCAGGCTGTTATTAGAAAGGCATATAACAACAGGCAATTAGGCCTAAGCTTTCGCAGCGTTAAAAAGCATAGGGGGAAAAAATTGGTGCAATATTGAATTATTGAGGACAAGCTTTATGCTCCATTCTACTTCAATGTCAACTCGGTTTAATAAGGAAGAGGCACTATGCCACTATCTGCACTGCATCCCTTGGGGTTTCACATTATGAGAACAAAAGAAAGATTTGGCTTGAAACAACCCTCTTTTGACCTTGAAATTAAATTAACTAAATTTAGTCGAATTATTGTAGCATGGAGAGGAGGCCAATTTAAACTACTAAACATGCCCATTGTATAAAGATATTAATTTTTATTTTTTTTTAAATTTTTATTTAGAAAAATTTATATAGTTGTTTTGGGTAGTCTCAGAAGCCCCTTGAGATTCAGGCTTAAAAATTCTGTTTTTTTTTAATAATTTATCTATTGTATTAGGCATCATCTTTCTAAAATGATTATGGATGACGCGTGTTTTAAGAACATGTGATTTTGATATGTATTTTAAAAAACATACCTCTAAATCAAATGCTCTATATTAAAAATGAACATAAAAATTAAAATGCTCCAAAGCTAAAAACTTGTTTGTTTGTTTGTTTGTTTGTTTATTCTGTTAGTAGTGAGTAATAAGACGTTACACCAACTAGGAAGAGGAGGTTCCCATCATTGGGAAGCCCTTCAACTGTCATGCCTATTCATACCAAACACGGCTTTAAAATTAGCCATGCATGATTGATGATTGCGTGTAGTTTTGAGAAACTGGCATGAAAATAACGCATGGTACCCAACCAAATATTGTTAGCGATAGATAGATCCAAATCTTGAGTAATTTTGTAGCCTGAATTTCTAACAATTCTAAAAGAAAACGTAAAAAATACTCTTAAAGAGCTACCTACCCAAACAATAAGAGCAGATATCTTAAAATTTGCTTTGACAGGTAAACTTTATATTTAACCCTCTCACATTAACTGTCTAAATTACTAACAATCTGAATACCAAAATTGTTGACGTATCTCTATACATTAGCAATAGTAGGACTTTGGTTGCTTTCGTGAGGCCCCAAACTCATTTGTGCTACTTTTCCAACCCCCACTTGATGCACACAAAACCTAGAGATCACCCAATTTTCCAAACATCGATATCCGACATCATAAGATAAATTGTCTTTGCTGATGGCAATGTATGACGAGGAGGAAATGAAGCCGAAGCAGTCGCTGGGTAATATTCTTGTAATGGGGGCCTCTGTCATAGTAATTGAAGTAGTTGTCATTGCCATTGTTTTATTGTATAAAGTATATGGAAATGATCATCGATAGGCCAATTTTTTTTTAAAAAAATAATAATAATAAAAAATTTGTCATAGGCCAAATTAACACAAACAAGCTGAGCACGATGAAAAAGCTTTGTAAAGAAAGAAAGCAAGTTGTCGAATATGTGAGCTGATTTGAAAGCTTGTTGTGTCTTGAACTCCAATGATAATCAAGAGTACATATTAAGGAAAGACCAAAAGTTAAAAAAGGTTTAATTCTATTTCATACCATTATCCTTCTCAATATCATCGATCACTATAACTGCATCTCTCGGGGTTTCTCATTTTGTAATCAGCAACAGCCTTGTCAAGAGTGCTTCTCACATGCTGGCACATCATCATCAGATCCTGGCATGCATCTTTCAATACCTCTTGTGCTGGAGCACCTGTAAATTTCCATCACATGAGCCAAAATATTTTCCAAACTCACATCAGGTCACCTTAAATGCATAGCTTAACACTCAACTCTTGACAAGAATATATAGGAAATAATATCATCACAAGTAACGGCAAATATTTAATTGCAAGACAATTTACGAGAGATAATAAGTGTTCTGATTCCAACTACTTGGGATTGCAGAAATCTATGTTGATATTACATATCATGATTTTGGATATTATCGGTTTACAAGGCATTTACCAAAATAGGATAATAAAGTCTTTGGAGCACACAAGAAGATGAGTGCATTACAAGTACATAATTGGGCTGATTATATCTATGATAAGAGAATAACGTATGCCCGGCAGAACAATTTCTTTTCAATTCATACACAATTATCTAACCATAATACCCCTACTGAATTATTCGAAAGTGGGATCTACTAGTTAAAACAGATTGTTGCAATAGTAAAACAAATCAATAGCAGGACACATACATCGACCATCATCAAAACCACTATATTGAACATCAGGGATAGGCTTGGGTGGTGGAATGAAGAGAATGATCGTGGTTTCCACTTTTAAGGGAATGGAAGGGAAGGACTAGAGAAAATGCATCTTTCAGGAAGATGATGCTTGAGGGCAGAGAAGAGAGAGGCTGTCGACTATGGAGATAGTCGACAGCCTATCTCTGTGGCTTTTTGGCTTTTGAGATCAGATTCACTTTCTGGTCAGGAGAGGAGAGGTGGTTGATTGACAAACTATCTCTGTCCCATTTTGACACATGACTAGCTGTGATTAGTCTTTGTTGTCGCCGAGATATTGAGAAACATATTTTCCAGACACAACTCATTCAAGATAACCAATATTTTGCTAGAGACGAGTGTGCCAGATCTTACCAGTCGTCTGGACTCTAATATTAACTCGATTCTCTGAAGGATGAGGAATGCTGTACCCAGAGAAGGAAACCCTTGGACTGCAAGAGGACATTATGACATACTTAGATAAAAATACAAACTAAACAAATAACCCAAAAACAGATGCAAAACTTTGACATTTAATTGAGAAAAGTACAGCACACGAACCCACAAGCCATAACAAGCTTTTAGCTCTATAACACAAATCCCAATCTGCATGACATGCTTAGTTTACTAAGACAAAAAAGGTTTCATATTATGTAGCACTATTTGGGACAATAAATTAAACTCCATTACTAGCTCACAATTTACATAAGCAATTTGTTTTTGTCTCTAAATAATCACATATGAGACCCATGGGCAGGATTGAATACGAAATAAAGCTCAAAAAGCCATCTTTACACATACCCAAAAAAGAGTAGATTAAGATACATCAATCAATTGACAGTGAATGTCAATAAAGCAGAGACGTCAAACAGAATTAGAACATAATCATGTAAAATAAATATTTTTTTGAAGGAAAAATCAGAGAGCGCTGACTCTTGGTTCAAGGTGAATCTGACAGCGTTTGCAAGCGTGTGATCCTCATCAACCAAACAAAATGATGATTTACTGTTGTCAGTGTTAGACCCATGCTCCATCTTCTCCGATAACACTCTGCAAACCACTATCAAACCAAAACGGTATGAAAAAGATAATTATCAGAAACTATCACAACCCAATGTGTACAAACAACTCTACAATTGATTTTTACAAAGCTATAGTTAAAAATCGAATCCTTTCTTTATCTGAATGTCATGACTACAGTAATTTGCTCTGTTAGGAGATATGCTATAGTTGAAAGGTAGCTAGTGGAGATGCTGAGTATATGGTAGAGAAGCTGAGCATTCCTAGTGAACTAGCTATTCTTAGCTAAAATTTAACTAGAAAACTCACTTTTTTTCTAGTTTAGGTAGCAACATACCAAAAGCACTCCACGCCAAACTCTCTAAATCTTTCTCTACTCCATTTAAATGTTCTCCTTTATTCTTAGTTTTCATTCACCTCAACAAGTTTCTTTTTCAATTCAATCTTTGTTTTCTCACATGAGATTGAAACGTGAAATTTCGGACTTGAGAACCATGAAGTGTAGTAAAAATGACTTAGTATAAAGATTGTTCAAATTTCTCAAACTTAACCAAACAGTTCTTTGGATATTAACACAACACACATCCAATCCCAAATCACACTCGTAAAAATTTGTCTATCCGTAATTCAACTCTAGTTCAGCCAAACCTAACAATATTACACAAAATTCAGAAGAAGAACAAAATAAGTATATTATTTCCACTATAAAATTAGTAAATCTTGTGATCTACAGTTTCAAAAAGGAGCACATATTTGTGAAAAGAAGAGGGTAAAACAAAATTACAGAAGCCATTGCAGGACAATTGGATTCACATACTTCCCCATTTCGACTCCATTAATTGCTGAACACCCCCCACCCCAAAAAGAAAAACAATAACAAAAAAGAATGCATGTGATATATGGCATACGCATTAACAAATATCATTTAAAAATTTGTAATGGAGTTTACAGGCTAATTTTCTGCACTTCTGTGTGTTCAGTTCACTCGAGAAAGAATTTCAAAATATCTCTATCCCCCATATCTTTGACTAAATTGCACTCCAACAAATCTGAAACCTACTCAATTCAAAGGGTTATGCTTCTACAAAAATTCAATAGAAAGGGCATATCTTTTCCAAGCAGTCTAATTCTATGTTATGTTCTGCCTTTCAAATATAAACTACAACTTGGTGAGAGAGGATCATCTTTGATACGTAGACCATATTTGATATGATATGTATACAATGTAATCATATTGCAAGCCATCTAAATCCGTTGAAGATCGTTTTCAAGTCAAATAGTTTACAATCATTCGATTATTAAATATTGTTAATGGAAAAACATTCTAAATGTCCACCATCTGATGTTGCCTCTCAGTCTCAGCAACATGCTCATGGTATTCAAAATCAGTTCCGGTTTAATTATACAATACGAAGAGTGGAAAAGGTCTAAACAGAACTAGAAGAATCATTTCTCCAGCTATCAGAACCCCAAAGAATATACATGAAACATATGCAACCCATTAAGATATCAAGGGAGCATCCAACTACCTAACTACAATATATAACCCCTCAAACTTACAAACCATACGATAACTAGAATCTTGTACAAGAATACAAACGACCCACTTCTTCTTTCACAGCCAAGACCAAAATCCAGGAAGAAAAATCAAATAAATTGCATGAGAAACACCAAAAATGAACTCAGCTGAACAAAGAAAGCAAAACCCCTACAGACAAAGACAATGCCTGTGATGAGCAAGAATTCAACATGAAAATCTGAATCTAACAAGAGCCTTTTTAAATTACAATCTCAGAGTTCAAAAGCTTAAAAACTCTGCAATTTCAAAGCAAAGAGATCGTTCCCACCAAGTCGAACAGAATAACAAAGTAACACAGAGACGCTTACAGAGAGAGAACAAAGAAGTGGCCAGTGTGGCTTACCTTCAGTGATGAGAAGCAGCAGAGGAAGTAGATGGCGGTGGTGACAACGGCAATGGAGAGACCAATGAGAAAGTTGAGAGAGCGCGCGCTGAGGAGAGAGAGTGGGAGGCGCGAGAGAGCGATGGATAAAATATACAAAAACCCTCAAGGAAAAGTGGGCATGGCTTCTAGGGAGGGGTAATTTGGAAAATTACTACACTTCCCTAATTTTTTATTTTTTCAAAAATTGGTTTTCAAATGGTGACCCATTTCTCAAAATAATAAATATATGACACATCATTTAAAAATCAACTAAAAAATTTAAAAAGTAAAGCACTTCTCAGCAATTTGTGTTAGTACATCAAATAATAAAACGTTATAGGTTCGTTTAATTAAGTATCCTTTAATATTTTAACTCATCTTGAGTTTGTATCGGGTTAGTAAATTGTCTTAAAAATTGAAATTCTAAATATTGCATGTTGAATTCAAATCGTGTAGAATCATAAATTTGAAATCTATAGGTCAACTATAACTTCATCTATTTAATTAAACGAATTAGACTTCTTAATATATATATGTCTATTTTGTGATAGATTTATAACGAGTTTGCAAGTCATATAAAAAATTATCAGCTTTATTTCTAACTTCTCTCCCCCTAGTTAGTCCTAGGTATATGTAGCTCACCTTCAAAAATCTTTAGATGGCCAGACATATCATTTTAATTTACACTTAACAAGGAGATGGACCAAATGACATCTCCTCCCCTCATTTGGAATTGGATTCTCTCCATTTCATTTGAAATGGAGAGTATTTATTTCATTCATTGTCGAAATTTAAATTTGGTGTATTTAACGGTATATATATGAAGTCAATGTTGGCACATCTTTTAAAAAATTTTAAGTTATGTGGAATCATGTTGTTAAATGCGGACTAAGATCTCCTCCAGTTGGAGATTAATTGGAGAATCTCATGTTGAGGGATCCTGACTGTTAATGAAATCCAATGGTGAAAAAAGTATAAGCAGATTTTAGAAAACAGTGTATCGGTTAGCACAAAAAAAAAGGGTTTAAAATCAAATTTATTGCGCCTCGATTACACAAAATCTGCTTACACTTTTTTCACCACTGGATTTCATTAACGGCTAAGATCCCACAACATGAAATTCTCCAATTGATCTCCAACTGGAGGAGATCCTTATCCGTTAAATGCACAAACTTTAAATCATAACCATGAAATAGATACTATTCATTTCATTTGAAACAAGAGGATCCTAGTTCCCCTCATAAGGGGTTGAGGGTGTAATCATGGTTTCAAGTCTCATGTGGGTGCACAAGTTGTATATTTACCTATCAAAGAAAAAATTATTAGATATTAGAGAAGAGAGATTTAAACTGTACTCTTAGGTTTTCATATACTTGGATGAGTGAGTAGGGTTACATGAAAAGTACATGGCCTCTATGGCCTTTTAGCTATCCTTTTTTCTTTTCCTTTCTTTTTTGTCTGCGGTTTCTGCCATTACTTTACATTCTATTGTATTTTTCTATTTCTCAAAATAACCATTGTGATTGAATACCCCATGAGATTACCTTTATTCTCACTTTACAGGATTAATGTGTAAAAAGACAACTACTTCCTTGCTAAGATGTTTAATTTCGTTATTCATTCAAACTTCTTTGAAGTCAGACTGAGACAGAAGTTGTTTCTAGCATGTTAGATGTTGTATCTGAAGAATCAAGCTCTAAAGTTGTTTCGATTTTGGTTATCAAGATGATCATTCCACCCAGGAATTTTTTTTCATCATATTTTCACCTAGAAAAAACAGTTTAGTTTTTTCCCCACTTTGATAAGATTGTCTGTAGGATTTGCCCTTCCTTTCCATTTAGGTTGACCTCCGGGCAAGGCTCTTTAGCATTTTGACTCTAAGCAATCTCTGCCTTGTGGTGATTGTAGATTCTTTAACCTAAAATACCAGCCTTTAGTTTTGTTTTTTGGTATTCTTAATGGCCCTTGTTGTACTATAAGAATAACATAACAGGCAAGGGGATAAATCATCCAGAAAATGACTATGAATTTTAGTTGACAGGGAAACTAGCTTCCTCTTATTCTCATCACTAATAGCCTCTTGGGGCATCAACAAGCTAGTTCTTTTGGAATCATATCAATTGTCTTCTATTTCAATATTCATTTAGTTAAATAAATATTTGGTTCATAGAAATGACTGTCTTAATACATTTAGTTTAATAAATATTCTGACATACACTTGGAAATTCTTATTATAAGTAGCCATGGAAAATTCTAATCACGTTGACAATCACTCTAAATTGATATTAGAATCATTTATACAGCTCAGCCTTACCTAATAAGAAATCAATGTGAGACTTAATACTCATAAGTTCCTTTATATGTGCAATTCATCTTCTCAATATAAGACTGACGTTTTAGGGTGTCACGCTTACACTGATTTGTTTGATAAACTCAAATGTATTATTTGGGAGTGGGATATAAATCATTATTGATGCTGATTGGGGTTTAATATTGCATCAACATTTCCTCTGTTCCCAGCATGGTGCTGTCACTTTGTTGTTTTGGTCATTGAAAGCAAACATAAACAGTAATCTGAACGGATTTTCGATGAAGAGAAAGAAACAAAGAGAGCCCTTGCTTTTCTTCAATCACTTTACCAACTCCACCTGCAATGCATGATTGATGTTTTTGTTTGTAGAATGTGTATCCATTTTGCTTCATTAGTTTCTGCACCACCAAATATATTGACTAGATGTTTCACCCCTCTTATTATATGGCCCTGAGAAGGTCCAAATTTGCCTTCATTTTATCCACAGCAGCTCCTTATTCAAGGTTAGCAGAGGTCTTTTTGAGTGTAAAGGGGGTGCCCACTTATATAAAAAAGTTAAAAAATAAAAAATAAAAGTGCTTACTTTATGTAATGACTTATTAAATAATTTTTTTAGTCGTACTTTTTTTTTATGATTATAGTAATAGATATCAAATCAAGCATAAGCTCCTACTCTTTTGACTCTAATGGGATCCAATTCAAGCTTCTTTTTCCTAAAAAGATGTGATCCTCTCTCATCCTATGGCCGCACGGTTGGTGCAGTGTCTTTTTCAAAATCGTCTTTGGGAAATTTCTTGGAGAATTCTCCCTATCTTTTTCTTCTTGAATCCTTTGACTGAATTGGTTAGGGCAAGCATCAGACACTAGTAGAAACATTGTCTAAGAAAAATCTGATCTTCACTAAACAGCAGTCTCTTTGCTAGAGTTTAACCAATTGTTTGTTTAACTGGCAGCATCATTGTACCTTAAAGAATTTCATTGTTTTTTCCTCTTCTTGAAAAGTTAGGAAAGCTTACACTAACGTAAACTACTGCACTCAAAATGCCAAAATTGAGTCTCCTCTCATCCTACTCAAGAAGCATTCCCATCTCCTTTCTGCTCTAGTTATCCATTTGGCTAGAACCATTGTCGATCTATCTTTGTACTATCACTCACAACTAAAAAGAAACAATTGGATCTCCAAGAAGTAACTCAATCGGTTAGGATCACGCCTAACGAAGCGGATGTCACTACTTCGAATTCCCTTCCACCTTTTGTGTGAACATATCAAAAAAAAAAAAAAAAACAATTAGTTGCTTTTAAAATGACTGGGACTCTTAACTGTAGAAGCTACAAAGTAAAAACATCTTTTAAGGTCTATTAAAAGATATTTGTAAGAGTTGGGTGGGATTTGGAATTCAACTTTAAAGAAGACCATTCTATGGGTGACTCAGAATTGTCTCGTAAAATTTGGCTTTTCAATTATGCTTGGCATATCTTATGGACAAGGATTGGTTATAATCCGCTAATTAAATTGCAATCAATTCGGACCGTTAATGGTAGAGAGTATTCTTAAACTACAGGCAGACTTATATTTCGAGTTGTCCAAGCACCTGTTTGAGCACGTAAACCCCATTACAAGTACAATAGAGAGCATATTGGGACTTTTTTTTTTTTCTTGTCTTTATATATTATTGTTCACATCCAATTGTAAGAAATTGTCACGAGAGCACTGTGAAGAATTGCAGGTCTCTCTCGTGATGAGGGCCCAAAAACAATTGATTACCATGCTGTTTTTGCTCATATATTATAGCATATATAGACAGGCATTGATCCTAACCTTTCGCAGCATATAAAAGCAAAGGACAAAAATTTTGCGCAGTATTGAATTATAGAGGACAAGCTTCTTGCGTCCATTCTACTTCAATGTCAACTCAGTTTAAAAAGAAGAGGATAACTGTTGTATGCAATGGCTCTTTCAGGAAAGTTCATGGGTGTAGATATCACATTAAATAACCTATTGAAGTTAGTAGCTTATATTAACATCGGTGGAAGGCCAAGTAAACGGGAGCGGACTGACCTATAGTATTTTAGTGATTTTCTTAATATGACTGTACAAGTAGGGTTTATGGTTTTTCTCATATATATATATGTTATGATGTAACCCTGAACTATTAAGTGAGAAATACAGCCGCCTCTCTGTGGATGTAGACAAATTATCGAATCACGTTAAATCTGTATCTCTTCGATTCTATATATTGTTCATCATTATTGTGCGTAGTAACAATAGAACCCTTGCAACTCTAGATTTTAGAAAGAAAAAAAAATAGTCGCCTATTTAGGCTTTCAAGTGTCAAGGAGTACTACCGTTTTTACTATAATTTTTTTTACAAATAGACGTGATAAGTGTCACGTAACAGTCCACGTCATCATGAAATGGAAGATTGTTATTAGGATCTGGATGATCCTCTAAGCAATCCAGAAATCATGCTATGGGGGCATGGCATTTAATCATTATACATATTTCATTTTTCCTAAAACTATATTATTATTATCTGGGATTTGTACAATGATCTGGGGGGAATCCTGGCAGGGCTCACACATGTCAAGAAGGGGGGTTACCTTTTCTGTCGTTCAAGGAGCCAAAAGCGGAAGCTCAATGATAAATCAAGAAAAAGGCAACACTCCTTTTTCTCACAATCCTTGTCTTTATGCTTTGCTTTCCTTGCTAGCTTGCACCTGCCACTGTCACTTCAAAATTAAGCTTGGTAAATCCTACCCAATGGCTTTCCCCTTGGCCTTGTCTGTATATACACTGACATGCATTAGAATACGTGGGGGGAAATACACAGTTTCTCCCACTTGCATATTGATTTTACTCGGATTCAGATTCCTAAGATATTGTGGATTAGGGTTTGACATGGGTGGCCATTGGCCAAGGATGGTCGTCATCGGCCAAAAGGGTAGTTCGATCACCCCTATACTATATTTTTGGAGTGGCAGACCATTCAAGCTACTTTTTTTATCTGCGTTGTTGGCACGATCCGGACCATTCATTTTAACGAACGATTTAAATAAAATAAAATAAAAGTCTAAGCTTCTTGATCTCAACGCCAAAAAAAGGATTGTCAGAACGGCAGTTTTTGAAAGAATCCACAAGCAAATAAGTTGTTTGCCGACATATTCAGGCCATATACTCGCACCATTCAATTTTCAAATTGCATTTTTTTTTTCTCTCTCACTTCTATCTTTATTATACTGTATACTCTAATTAGTAAACTTATGGAAAATCCAGCTGTTTCTAAGACCCCTGTTAAAGAAACATAGGAGCATATCCCTTTTCACTTGGGCATTAGCAAGGAAACAAAACACAAAAAGGATGAGTTTATAGCCGTTTAGTTGGCACCTCTGTACACTATTACTGTGATCAAATCTTTTCGGTGGTAACACAATCATGCCATAATATTCCTTTCACGTTCTTTATCCCCATGCATTATGCCCCATGATCACAGAAATAATTGAAAGAAAATGTTAAACAATAAACTATGAACAAAGTTATGGTCTACACTTTGGTTGGATGAATTTTCCCCAATCCAATTCATTAATAGAGCATGTTAGGCTTTGTTTGGTAACACCTATTAGCTAAGCTTTTTGCATTCTACAAAAGAAAAAAAATGGTTGTGTGACAGTCGAAAGTGACAAATTGCAGTTACTTAGTCATAATAGGTTGTCAATTTCACACTAGGGCTTCATGTTTTTCAAAAAGCACCCATTCAAAATTTTAAAAATAAAAACACCCCTCAAAGTCGTTACCAAACAATGCGTAATTTTTAATTTTGTTTTTGGGACATAAGTTATTTTAATAGATTGGGTTAGAGGAAATTCTTCTAACTTGATTTAATTTAAAGAAAACTTTATCCATAAAGTAATAATTAAAATAAGCTAATGGCAATATCTCAATAGATGTCCATTATTTTCAATTCTGATATGCCTTTCTTACACAATGCTCCACCTTACTTAAAATTCAGCAATTAGCTTCAATCTGTCCAACCCAAATAGGCCATACAAGACACCTTTATCCTTTTTATTACATAAAACATTAAACATGGATATTGGTGATTTCCTTTCATGTCCCACAGTGTTCAAATACCAATTCAAAATTAATTAGGGCTGCTAACTTATTGGATTCTCTGCAGTGAAAAGGAAGAAAGAGATGCCCCCATTTATAAGAGCTTTATTCCCTAATGGCAAACACCATCCAAATAAACAAAAACACAGAGGTCCCCTCTTGCTCCCAAAGCAACCCAATAATATTCTCCCATATATCAACTAAACACTATACAGTACTCATTCACTCATTCTCCCTGCTTTTATTCACAGTTGAACTTCACTTTCTCTAGTCCCCATGAATTCCTTGCTCAGCAAAACAAATACTATTTATGTTATTATAAACTGACAGTTCTCCTTTCTGGGGTGTTCACAGTTGTCCCTCTTTCTCATGCACTGCGATTTCCAATGGAGATTTTCCAGTGTTTGTCTTACAATCTTCTTCTTGCCTCCATGTTCATCTTTGTGGTCTCAGCCATTGATCCCTCCACGGAGGCGCTTCTGAGTCTAAAATCTGAGCTTGTAGATGATTATCACAGTTTGAACGACTGGCTTCCGCCTTCTGGAGAGAATGCACCTGGAGAAGAAGTATATGCGTGTTCTTGGTCTGGCATCACTTGTGACAAGAACAGAACCATTGTTATTGGTTTAGACCTGTCTATGAAGAATCTTGCTGGTGTAATGACAGGGAAGCAATTCAATGTCTTCACTGGGCTCGTTGATCTCAACCTCAGCCACAACTTTTTCTCTGGGCCGCTTCCTGTGGAAATTTTCAACCTCACCAGTCTCAAAAGCTTAGCTATCAGAAGAAACAATTTTTCTGGCCACTTTCCTGGGGGGATATCTGCCGTCCGGAACCTGGTTCTGTTTGATGCCTTCAGCAACAGCTTTTCAGGGCCATTGCCAATTGAAGTTTCCCAGCTTGACCATCTCAAGGTTCTTAATTTAGCTGGGAGTTATTTCAAGGGACCAATCCCATCAGAATATGGTTCTTTCAAGAGCCTGGAGTTTCTTCACCTGGCAGGAAATTTTCTGAATGGTAGCATACCACCAGAACTGGGTAATCTCAAAACAGTCACCCATATGGAGATTGGCTACAACACTTACCAGGGAAGTATTCCATGGGAATTGGGCAACATGGGTGAACTACAGTATCTTGATATTGCTGGCGCAAACCTCTCAGGCCCAATACCAAAGCATCTCTCCAATCTCACCAAGCTCCAATCACTTTTTCTCTTCAGAAACCAGCTCACAGGATCGATACCATGGGAGTTCGGCAGAATCATGCCTCTCACAGATTTGGATCTTTCTGATAACCAAATTTCTGGGCCCATACCTGAGAGCTTTGCTGAGTTGAAAAACCTGAGACTGCTCAGTCTTATGTACAATGAGATGAATGGCACTGTCCCCGAAGGAATTGCAGAACTTCCATCACTGGAAACTCTTCTTATATGGAACAATTTCTTCTCTGGGTCACTTCCTCGTAGCCTGGGCAGAAACTCCAAAATCAAGTGGGTGGATGTTTCCACAAACTTTTTCACTGGCACCATTCCACCTGAGATATGTTCGGGAGGCATGCTATTTAAGTTGATCTTGTTTTCAAATAAATTTTCGGGCAGTCTGTCACCATCTCTCTCAAATTGTTCTTCAATTGTTCGTCTTCGACTCGAAGATAATTCATTCTCAGGTGAGATCCCTATGAAATTCAGCCATCTTTTTGGTATCAGTTACGTGGACTTGTCCAGGAACAAGTTTACAGGTGGGATTCCGGGAGATATATCCCAAGCTTCCAAGCTTGAGTACTTCAATATCTCTAACAACCAAGAAATAGGAGGCATTGTCCCTGCAGAAATATGGTCTTTGCCACATCTTGAGAAATTTTCAGCATCCTCTTGTAGTATCTCAGGCAATATTCCTTCATTCCAATCTTGCAAATCCATTTCTTTTATTGAACTGAGCATGAACAATTTATCAGGAACTGTCCCAAAAAGTGTTTCTAATTGCCAGCTTCTAGAGAAGGTGCATTTAGCAAACAATAATTTGTCAGGCCATATACCTGAAGAGCTTGCAAGTCTTCCTGCTCTTGGTGTCCTAGACGTATCTCACAATAGTTTCAATGGCCCAATACCTGCGAAGTTTGGTAGTTCTTCAAGCTTACTACTTCTGAATGTTTCTTTCAATGATATCACCGGCTCTATTCCTTCAGAAAAGTTGTTTAGATCAATGGATAGCAGTGCATTTGTTGGAAATCCGCAGCTATGTGGAGCACCCCTGCGACCATGTCCCGGTTCAATTGCAATGTTGGGAAGCAAAGGCATAGGGAAGATTACATGGGTCCTGCTACTGAGTGCAGGGGTGGTTGCAGTCATTGCAGCATCGGTGCTTGGTATAATTTATTTCCAACGAGGATTTAAAGGCCAGTGGAAGATGGTCTCATTTCATGGACTCCCTCGATTCACAGCAAATGATGTTCTGAGGAGCTTCAGTTCTACAGAATCCACAGAAACAGTGCAAGCACCATCAGCTTCAGCTTGCAAAGCCGTCCTGCCCACAGGTATAACAGTTTTGGTGAGGAAAATTGAATGGGAAGGAAAGAGAATGGGGATCATGTCAGAATTCATAACACGAATGGGAAATGCAAGGCACAAGAATTTGATTAGATTACTGGGATTTTGCTACAACAAGCACTTGGCTTATCTTTTGTACGACTACTTGCCTAATGGGAATTTAGCTGAGAAGATGAGAATGAAAAGGGACTGGGCAGCCAAGTACAGAATTATAGTTGGGATTGCAAAGGGACTTTGCTTCCTTCATCATGACTGTTATCCAGCAATTCCTCATGGAGATTTGAAGTCAAGTAACATAGTGTTTGATGAAAACATGGAACCCCATTTGGCAGAGTTGGGTTTCAAATATCTGTTACAGTTGAACAAAGGTTCATTTCCGGCAGCTTCTAAGAAGGAAACAGGTATGCATAACTAAACCTTATTCTTTCATGTAGTCATACATGTAAGCTGTTATGTCGATGAAACGGTAAATTTAATCGTTTAATAAATATTCTTGCGTTCATATAGAATATTTAATTAAAATGGGGACAAACTATGTATAGGAGTTAGAAATACCATGTTAGAGCATCAATTGTCCAAAAGCTTAAGCAGATGCTTATTCCCTTTGTGTCAAACAAACAAATTAAAGCTTTCACCAAATATTCCAAGATTACCAATGTTGAGAGAATGTCTTAATAACTTGGTACATATACTTTATAAGCTTTGAAAAATCACAACAGGTCCAGCCAAGAAAGTTGTTGCTTGTTAAGTCAATATAGCAGCAAGAATATTAATATTCCTTGGCAATCACAACATACAATCATGAATAGCAAATTATCTCTACTATTTCAAAACAGAGCAAAAAAAACCAGTCTATGTTGCCTACAGAGTCATGAAAGACGTTTGAAAGGGAATTTCTCCAAAGTTCGATATCTTTTTGTGTATCAGCCTCTATTGATTCTATTTATTTTCATAGTCTTTATTCAGGAATAGAAGCAGTCCTTAAGGTCTGTTTGTTTTTTTTTTTCAATCTTTGAACAGGTGAATCCAACAATGCCATAAAAGAGGAGCTTTACATGGATGTTTACAACTTTGGAGAGATCATTGTGGAAATTTTAACAAACGGGAAGTTGACAGATGCGGGAACAAGCATACACAGCAAGCCAAGGGAGGTTCTTTTGAGAGAAATTTGCCATGAGAACGAAGTTGATTCTAAACCCTCTGTGCAAGAGGAGATAAAATTGGTTCTTGAAGTTGCCTTCCTCTGCACTAGGAGTAGGACATCTGATCGGCCATCAATGGAAGATGCACTGAAGCTTTTATCTGGGTTGAAGCCACAAGATAATGACAGAACTTCTAAAGCAGGAGGACTATAATCTCAGTTACACATTACCATATTTAAGGACATAAAAGATATAGCAAATAGTTAGCTAATAAGAGTGACTGTTTGTAGTAAATTTGTTCTATAGCTTGCCTTTTGTGATAATTATTAGAACTGTTTTGCTGTATTAATTATAGTGGCCTATAAGGTTTGTGTACCCTTCACCCATCTTATGGGTTTTGAGGGACTTATTTTATGGGTTTTGAGGGACTTATTTTATTTATCTGCTTTCACTCTCTCATTTTCTACTTACCTCTTACATTCCTTTCTTTTTATGTTACTTATGTTGCAAAAGCCTACTCACTAAGCCAGGATAAAGTTTTATTCTAAATTGGATTAGAAAAAATTCTCACATGTATATGATTTTCACACGCTCTAAGGACGAGTAATCTCCTGTAACATTTGGTACATGAAAATGGAAGAAGATAAAAGAAAAGGGTGATAGGATTAGGGATATTTGATAACCTTTTAGTAAAACAAGAAAAGGTCAGCTGGATTTGTTAAAATTCTCTTCTTCTGAAACATAATTATTGTAAACCACGAGTAATTGAAATTCAACTTATATTAATCTTCTGATTGAATCATACAAAAAAAATTTCATAAATTTTATATTACAAAACGAAATAACATACAAATTTGATCAAAATCTTAAATCCTAAGCGGCTAATGAGCCCCATCTCATCCATTATCTCAGCCCAAGTGCGTCCACTACGCCCTCAAAGCTATCAAACCTTGAGCTCACCACATCCACCTTCACACCAAGTCTCTCCGCCCCCGCCGCCGTCACCGGCCCGTGAGCCGCCACCACCACCTCCGGACACCTCTCCCTCACAAACTCCTCCCAATCCCTCCACCCAAACTCCCTCAAGCTCTTCAACAGCCCCTCCACCTCTGCGCTACTCGTGAACACAACCGCACCCAATTCCCGCCCCCTCTCCACCACCCCACGCGCGCAGTCTGCCCCCGCCCAGCGCGTCTCGTACGCGCTCACCCTCACCGGAACCCACCCTTTCGCCTCCAGGTCCCGGAGAAAGTCCGGGACCACCGGCGGTTCTGTGAGGCCAACCACGAGCGGGACCGGGCACAGAATCCTCCGGCTGAGCCCGTCCCCGAGCAACTCAACCAAGCCGCTCGGGGTCGCTACCGGAGGGACCAAAAGCCTAATCCTTTTAGCGTTTTCGCAGAGCTTCGACACGACGTCGTGGTTGATGAGCTCCGAGTCCTTGCCTAGCGCTGCAACTATGAAGGCCTCGCCGTGGGAGGAGAGGAGGGGCTGGTCGAAAGCGGCAGCGGCGGCGGATAGGGAGTTGATGGCGGCGCGTGAGGTGAAGGCGAGGGCGGAGTAGGCGTCGAGGTTTGGGGGAGAGAGGTAGGGAATGAGGGTATGTGGGGTGGCGTGAACGCCGAGAGTGGGGCACCAAATGGGATCATAGCCCTTGAGGGTGAGGAGCCGAGAGAGGCGTGAAGCGTAATTTGGGGGCGTGGTGAACGCCACGGCGGGCTTATTCATGGTGGTGGCGTGGGAGAGCGGGGTCGGTGGCGGTGGGTGAGTGGGATTGTGGGTAGTCATGGTTACGGTCGTGGTCATGGTCATCATGGTCGTCATGGTCATGGTCGTTCACAACGAGGTTTCCACGTGTAGTAGGAGAAGTAATATATTTATAAATATAAAAAATTTGGTTTTATTTATTTATTTATTTATTTTATTTGCAAGAACATTCATTGAAAAAAAAAACCCTTAAATGACGAAGAAAAATGAGAGAAAGACAAGAATAAATACTCGATCTTAACATTTTCTCTTTAACGAATTAGGATCAAATACCGTACTAATTTCTTGGGAATGCTTGGACATTTGCTCTTATAATCTTTTCTAAAAATAAGATGCAGAGCTTTGAACCACCCTAATATTTCATTACATCATATTTCCAGTACAATACACGTGTAAAAACCAATGGAAACTTGAAAAAAAAAAATCATCTCAAGCTGTGTTCCTTGTTGGAAGACTTGAAGTCCAGCAAAATTTCTCTATCTTCATCATGGGGTAGAAGAATATCAGGTACAACCTCAATGTCTTCTGCAGGCTAATGGAAATTATGGAATATGGAAGGAAGATAATTAGCGCATGGAAAGAAGACAATACAGAAAGGCAAAGAGGACATGAAGAAGCACTATGTTACCTGCCATACTTGCAATAGTCTCCATAACAAAAAACCAATTATCATAACCAAGCAAAACAGCTTGCCTGCCCAAGTTCCACATGAGAGGTACCTGGTGAACAAAATAAGCCTCTTGAAATAACACCTAATGCTAAGAACTAATGACCAAATAAGGAAAAAACAAAAAAAAACAAAATGAATCAAGTGTATCATGGCAGCATCATCAAAGCTGGTGATTGGCCGATTCAAGTACCTGAACACTTACAGTATCGGCGAAAAAACTTTAATTGGATCTTTTGTCCACCAAATGAAGATTTTTGTGTTTTGATTGTACACAGGTAATCACCATAATAGATGATCGATAATGTATGAACCACAAATCCATCAAAACACGAGCATCCAATCAAATGTTATCTTACCGTGAGAGTCGTTCGAGAAGACTTTGATTCGAGCATTTCAGAGCACGGTCATATACAATCTCTGTCCTTTTCGCAACATCATGCCAATTATAGAGCTTCTTCATCTATCAGCAAATAAGGGAACATAATTAACAAATTGGCCACTGTATAAGTAGTCAAATTTTCATAAAGACCAAAGTTGATATTAAATGATGCACTCACACGATTGTGCATGGCTTGTGGGTCAATCTTGGGCAGTATAGATATTGCCTTCTTGATTGCTTGTACCATATCACTAGGATCTGGCTCCGCAAGTACAATCATGTCATCTGGTAGAACCTATGAGGCACAAGAGGTTAGCTAGACTAAAATGCTACCTAAAGATCAATGGGTACTCAACTATTCTAACAAAGATCTCATCAACAAAGGACTATAATATTAATCATATCAACTAGGTAGAGAAGAAACATCTCATTATACATGCCTCTGGGACACCTCCTACGCGTGTACTGACTGTTAATAATCCACAACTAGCAGCTTCTAATATGGCTATGCAAAAAGCTTCTGTTAAAGAACTGCCAAAAGGACAAAAATCAGATCAGAAAAATAGAAGAAAAATACCATGCTAGGGTCGTATCTATTAAAAAAATTGCTATTGCTTAGTTAAACTGATACTTGTGCAGGTTGAGAGATGCCACTAATTCTCTATTTTCTACAACTGTTTAAGTTCTATTTATAACTTTGGCAATTGGCTGCATCAGTATAAGATGAACAGATATTTTGAATTTTAGCAACCATAATTTCAAGTCAGTTTGTCTAGTCTCCAAATCAAAGTAAAATTCTTCTTGACATAATTGAACTGAAAATATATATACTTGAATAATAGCTTCCATGAATAGATACCTGTTTAAGAATATATGGCCAGAAATCAAGACAGATCGTACTCGAGCATGTGGTACAGCACCCAACATTTCAACTCGATCTTGAAGTGAATGCTTCTCCCTCATCTCTTCCAACCGCACCCGTTTAGGTCCATCTCCTCCAACAATGAAACGAACCTTAACATATAGTTCAAATTAGAATAAGAGTTAATCTCTTCTTCCTTTGCCCCAAACAAGGGAATAAATCCCCCCTAATCCCATAAACTGATAACCCCACCCATAACAGGGTGAACCCTTCATATAAATCCTCAATGACATAATTGAGGATAAAATAACAGAACAGACACTAGTGAATAGTTGGATACGTCATAAATATGTTGATCTAATGAATCTCAGGATACAGAGCATGTCCACTGACATATAAATAGAGTTGTTAGCATTTTTCCCACTCACCATTAGCTGATGAAAAGCTACTGTGCATGCAAAGATCTAACACAAGGGCTTGGGGGCACAATGGGAAGTCATAAATCACCTAGTCAAGTGACGCTGACTCCATAACTTTGGCAGTTGCTAATAGAATCGTAGTGACCCACTAATAATGGTGGACATGGAATCAGGGGATACTACTTCCATATCAACAAAGAAAACAAAACCAAGTGTAATGGCCAACAAGCATGAATAGAAATCCAATAAGAAATAATGTGCTTAAAGCAACTCACATTGGGATATATGCGGCAAACTTCTGGAATGACTTCAACAAGTAAATCTGCACCCTTTCGATAAACCAATCTACTAATCACAACAATAACAATTTCATTACCACTGGGTCTCTCCGTGGCAGGCTTGAACATAGCTGTGTCAACAGCATTAGGTATAACAAAGACCTTTTCTGGTGGCAGACCTGAACGTAGCACAGTGTTTTCTTTGCTCGTATGAGAAACACAAATGGCCTGACTTACGTCTGCTAAAGTAAACTGCAATACCTTGTTCATGTGGATGCTTCCCACATCAGCAAAACCATACAGTGAATGATCAGTAAATACAACCTTGTACCCCATAGTGCGTGCATGCATTAAAGATTCATGGCAAAGAGTTGAGAAGGCTTGATGCCCATGAACCAACGATATTTTTTCTCGAATAAGGATGGTCCTTATAATTGGAAGTGTCCCATAGAAGGTTGGTAATGTATTTTGCATAAGAAATGGCTTCCACGGTACATAGTAGACTTTCAGGCCACCAGTCATATATCTCACCCCAGAACGATTTCCATAGGCATGAGTCATAACCACCACCTGCATGGTGAAATAAGCAAAGTCTTTGTAATCAAGGACAAAAAAATTTCTTCTTGATAATTTATGCAACAACAATAAAGTAAAAAAGTACAGATGAGGTTTTTTTGTTAAAAAATTAAATTAAATTAAATTAAAGAGATAATCTTCAATCTCATTAAACTAAATAAATAAAAGCAGAAGAAATCTTCAATCTCCTCTTTCCTCACTTTCTCTACAGATGGCTAATGAAAGAGCAAAGAGTTGACCAACAAACCAAATAACACTCTCTGACCTTGTGACCAAGCTTTAGTAGGCATTGTGACAGATAATAGATGTGATTCTCTACACCGCCAAAGTTGGGATAGAAAAAATCAGAGACCATCAGAACCCTATGCCTTTTTGGTTCACCCATTAAGTAATCACAATTGCCTGCAATAAAATCAATCTTCTATTTATGAGGTAGACAGTATTTTATTCAAGAGCCAACAACAAAATGACGAGGAAATCTACCAGTACAGGAAACAAAAGTTACATCATATTCAAGACACTTTTAACAAAATTACTACAAGTATATATTATTCCAAGGCAATCTTTTAGGTAAGATATATCACTTTTACCTCTTCCGTTCTTCACCTTCTTCTTCTTGTTCCCTTTACCCCGTTCTTTGTTTTACCAATGTCTACAGCATTTCTACCCCCTCACTAACCTTCCCCATTTCACTACCCTCAGAAACACTTCAAGCATCCCATATTTCTTCTTTCTCTCTATTCATTTTTTTTTTTCACTTTCAACTGAAAATCCTTCACCTTTTCATCATTATCCACATAATCCTCTACATCTACGGCCCCATATTTTTGTGGGTAGCACAACATTCATGTGTTTTCTAAAACCCATTTAAATTAAACCTTCCACAGCTTATGTTACTGTCAAATTTCGCAATGCAAATCCGAAAACAATATACAAATATGCAAAGAAATTAATGGATTCTGTGCAAACATTGTATAAGAAAGACCAACAACGCATAACACAAAGACTTCTTGCAGCATCCAAAATAAGCCCAACAGAGAAAAACAAAACACAAAACAAAAAAACACGGAGAGAGTGATCCTCACCCAGCAGCTATGGCTGAAATCAGAAGCTAACTGCTAACCTTTCTGAGAGGGATGAGAAATTTGGGGGCCTCTGGTACTTGGGTTTGGGATAGGAATTGAAATTAGTCGCTTTTAATCACAAGGAACCGGACTGATCTGTGAACACTGGGTGATCGGCCTGAAGTTTGATTGGAAGCCCAATGAGGTTTGACATGGCCTTTTAGAGCATTCACATTCGGCTCAGCAAATTTCCTACAAATTTGATTGATATTTGTCATTCTCTAACCCACATAATAGCATTCCCCTTTAGACATTCATCTACCACCATCCCTACCATTCGCCGCAATCTATACCATCTGAGCTCAATTCATTAATCACCCCTATCGATACAGTCTCTTGTGCACACATTATGTTACCCCAATATACAATGTATCCATCCACTCCATAACTCTACCCAATTTACACTATGCAGTCTCTGGTGATGCATGAGGTTAACAGTAAAAAATAAACTTCTTTTACATAAGATTTTACCTGTTTACAGAGGTAGATGAAGCTGCTTGTTTCTACATAACTTTTTCTGCCTCTGCAACCCTGTGGCACCCATAACAATCAAGAACCCCGCAAAACTGAAGTTGCCAATCCAATTCACCATCATCATCTTTCAACAACATCGTATTATTATCATGGCCATTGAAAACGAACACAACCCAACTGCCAAAAGATCAAAAAAGAAACAAAAAAGAAAGAGGGATTGAAAGATTAATTCTGAAAAATATCAAAAGGGTACCTGAAACTATCACCTGATATTATATTACCCAATAAAAAATTAAGGGGCGAGGTTCAGGCAATTTTATGGACCTGAGGGGCGAGCTTGACCTGCAGCCATCTGCACTGAACACAAGTAAATTAGGCACAGATGGGGCCGAGCTGGTGAACAAAATATTGTGCCAAAAGAATTAAAAAAATTATCTTTTACACTTCCAATACCATTTGTGCTTCAGATCGAAAAACATAACAACCATATTAATGTCAAAATCCTAAAAATAAATAAATAAGTCAATAAAAATTCATTTGCCAATAGAATAAAAAACCATGCAGTGGGAAAAAACCTCACATGATCGTTTCGTACAGTGTTGATATATATAGGAGTACTATAATACTCATAAAGTTATTTTAAATAAGATGTGATATTTAAAATTATTAATAGATTAAAATTTAATAATAATTATCTTAAAATTAATGATAATTATAATTCTTCTTATATTATTATTCGTATTTTACTCATAAATTTTCCAAACATTTTATCAATAGTAACGTTAGAAGTTTCTTTTGTGTTATTTCAAGAAAGATATAGTTTTCAAATTACCATTGTACATGTAATTGATAATTATTGAATTTTAATCAAATTAAAATTTTAGAGTAACACAATAAAGACTTCTATAATTACTCTTTCATCAAATATTGGAAATTCACAAAATAGTTAATTATCGGACATATCATCACATATATATATATATATAAAAGTCGAGTTTTGACGTGGAGATGCTTAAAATTGCGACACGTGTTCATACTTTTTAATATATAAACCGTTTTTTTTTTTCTTTTAATATCTAATCCAATAAGAAAAGACTTGGTTGCTCTATTGGAGACTTTTATGAAGATTTTATTCCAGCAAATCAAATAATCCAGCAATCAAATATATTTTATTTTATTATTTATGTTATTTAAATTAGGATTTTATTTAATTGTAATTTTTTCTTTATTATTCTAGGCTTATGTTTACTTTTGCTCCAAGTTTGCTTATTGTTATAAATATAGTAGACCTAATATATAAGAGGCAAATTTTATAGAGTTTTCAATTGTTGTTTCTGAATTAAAAAATACACTTCAATTCTTTTATTTCTTTTGTTTTTTGTTTTTGCTAGAACAATTATTTTTCAATTATATTAGTATTTTTTTATTTATTTATACTATGGTTATATTCTTCCATTTTCATTTTTGTTCCTTATATATATATATATATATATATATTAATGGATGTCATTAGTTTTTAAGGTTTTATTGGAATCGGGAAATGTATACTAGAAATAGACAATTCTTTCAATTATATTCAAAATTTTATTTTTAGTTTTTTTATCTTTATTTCATATGGTTATGTTCCATTTTTTTCCCTTTAAATTTTATACTAATTTATATATTATTTTTTATTCAAACTGATTATTTTTCTTCTGTAAATTTTGCATTGAATTTAGAGAAATGATAGTGAGGGAGAGTTTCCTATCATTATTTTTGCTACAAGGTATGACTTTTTTTTATTACATTAATGTTTATTGAGTAGGGTTTTTTTTTTTTTCTTCCTATGTGTCCTAAAAGTAGTTCATTGTACTTTATATATGTTGTTATGTTATTTCATTATTCTTCTTCTTTTCCTTATATTTTGTTCTAATTTATATATATTTTTTATTCAAATTGATAGCACATATTTTTCTATTGTAAATTTTACCTTGAATTCAAGGAAATGATAGTGAAAATGGTATGAATTTTTAGATTATGTTGATGTTCATTGAGTTTATATATGTAAAGGATAGTCAAAATAGAAAAGAAAAAATATATATTTGTAACACGTTTTCCTATACCTTTGAAACTAGGAAAAATATGGAGAAAGAGATATTTATTTGATGTTGTTTTGTTTTTCCTTATTTTCTGTTCTAATTTATATATTATTTTCATTCATATTTCTTATTTTTAAATTTAATTGACTTTGTTTTTTTTTTTTTTTTTGTGTGTTCCAATATTCCTTCCAAGATTTTTAAAGAAAGAGATAAAACTACTCCTATGGCAATAAATATTTTAATATGTTTTATGGGTCATATGTTTTAACTCATTTCAAAGTTTTCTTTTTTTGGTATGATTTACTATTATGTTTTAATGTGCTCAAATTAAAATTAATTAAGAGTCTTATGTTTTAACTCATTCTAGGTTTTCTTCTTACTGTTTTCTTTTTTCTTTACACTTCTTTCCATTTTAAATTACACATATGAATTTTATAATATGTTTTAATTTATATATAGTTCTTATAATAGTATATTTTTATGTAATTTATATATTCATGCAATATTGTGTGTAATTGTGTCACTATATTCAACAATATATTGTTGTGTAACTTTTAATATTTTTTTTATTGAAATAGGCATGATAGATTTTTTTATACAACTTTTTTGACCTATGATAAAAAATATAAGGAATATGTGTTTTAAATTTTAAAATTAAATTATAATGAATAGTCCCGCGCAACGAGCGGGTTCTAAGCTAGTATAGTTTAAATTAGAGGTGTTCAAGCGAGATAATCACTTCGCTAATCGCTAACCATTTATAACCACTAACCATATAACCATTTTGGTAGGCAATTATTAAAAATATCTTCTTCTTTTCTTTTTTTACATGTCCACACAATAGAAAGGGAATGGGGATTCAAATTATAACATCCGCTTCATTAAGCATGGTTCACAGTCGATTGATTTAACCCTTGAGGACAATTATTAAAAAATATCTAACCACCTAGGGTGGGACATTTAGTAGTTTTAAGGGTAGGAGAAAATGATTAATAGCCGCTAATCACCTACCCTTATGTATAATAATATAAATATATATTTTTTATATATTATATTTAAAATATAACATCAAAATGACGCCATTTTGGTTTTTTTCCCCAAAATGATGTCGTTTTGGAGAAAAACAAACACTCACTCACTTAGCTAGATTTATACAGATTAGGGTTTCATCATATTCTCTTAATCTTAGACTCTCTCTCACGACTCAAGTTTTACGTGGCACCGTCCCCCTCTCTCATCCCGGTCCCTCTCTCTCATCTCTCTCTCTCTCTTGAACACTCTGTATCTCCTCTCTCTGGTCGCATTTCTCTCTCTCTCTATGTCTCACAACTTGAGTGGCGGATGATCACAATCGTGTGAGTTTTTGTCTATTTATTTTTTAGTTTATGGGTTGCTTACTTTAGTTGTTGAGAAAGTAAAGGGAAAAACTCACATATTGTTGCAATTATGTTGCATATAAAAATTACAAAAAAAATTATGAAATCACTTATCGATTTTAGTAACAACTAACAACGATTATAAAATAACCGTTAACCCCTTAAGTGGAGTAGTTATTAAAATTGAATAAGGCGGGTGAGGTTATCAGGTTTAGCTAATAACTGCTAACCGCAACTGCTTGTTCATCCTTAGTCCAAATGACCATTTATTTATTGACATGTTGGTTATATTATGGGTGTTCAAACGGTTATAAATGTCGATTATTGGCTTTAATAGCAACCTGCAACCGACTTAGGCGGTTATTGGTTTTTAATAACCGCAATTGCAACCGCCTAAGCGTTTATCAATTATTTTATAACTAGCGATTAATGGTTATTCAATCAAATAACCGCGCGTTATAAACACTTTTTAAAAATTGGCTTTTTGGCCTTTAATTTGCTATTTTTTGGTCTTATTTTAAAGGTGTAAGGCTAAAATATTACAAAAGATAATAATAATAATAATAAAAGACCAAATAAATTATAGCAAAAAAACATGGTTAACAAAAATAACTCAAATCCATTAATCCAAATTCAAATGAAAAAATTAAAAAGACAAATCCCAAATTTATATATTTAACATTAAAACGGCGTCGTTTTTGATGTATTATTTATTATTTATTAATATAAATATTTAATAAATATTTATATTATATATATTTTTTGACATGTCCACACAAGAGAGAGATGGGGATTCGAATTTGTGACATCCGCTTTATTAGGCATGATCTACAGCCGATTAATCTACCCTCGAACAAATATATATTTATATTATTGTATATAAATAAAAGTGGTTATCGGTTATAATTGTCTTTTCCTACTCCTAAAACCGTTAATTGCACCCGCCATAGTTGGTTAGTGGTTTTTAATAACCGACTATCAAATCGATTAGCGATTATCGGTTATTAGTTTGCATTTATATAACCGACCCACTTGAACACCTATAGAGAATAATAGCAATTACAACCACTTAGAGCATTCACAGTAAGCTCAACAAACTAGCATTTTGGCTTATTTGTTGAGCCAAACCACCAAAAACTCCCTCCATCCGGCTCAACAAGCAGCTCACCAAAATGGTGAGGAGCTACAATGCTCAACAAGTAGCTCCTCAGCAAACTCATATGTTAATAAAAAATTCCTCATTTCTCTCTCCTCTACACTCCTCCAGCGCCTTCTTCTCCATCCCAAAGCGATTCAACTCGGCCTCCAAGGCCTGCTTGGCCTGCTCCAACGACTCAACCTGCTGCCTACGCTTAAAGGTTTATTTGAGAAGCAGAGAGTTGAGGGACTTGAGGTTTGGAGCTTCTCTGAAGGGTCCATCCATGGGTTTGGCTTGGTGGGTTTGGCTTTGGTCTCTGTGTTGGAGAACCCAGCTCAGCCATGGAGTAAGCGAAACAAGGGATGGGATCAAGCATGCTTCCAAATCCAACGGTTATGAATAAAGAAATAAATAATAAAAAATATAAAGGAATAATAAGAAAATAATATTTAAATGAATGTAAAAGTTAAAATGCTGAACCAGATATAGATGCTTTAAAAATGTAAGTAGTTAAAATAAATAAATGTGGTTTTTTTTGTCTAAAATAGCCAAACATTAGACAAGCATGTGAATGCTCTATACATCCCTATTAAACATATAATAATTTTTACTTTTATGACAAGTTAGAATATTTTAAAAAAAAAATAAAAAAAGATAAATTTTTTCTCTAAATTGGGATTAGATGAATTTTCTTCAATCTAGTTTATAAAGGTTACGTGTGAGATACACGTGTTATTTTAATAAAATTTATTTTAACTTTGTTCATGCTATTAAAAAAAATATGTGCATCTCATATGTTAAAAAACACATGTCTTTTTATAGGGGTTTGCGAGGAGTTATCCCTGTAGTGTTCTCTAGTGTTCAAGTCTTATGTAGAACATAATTTAAGTAAAAATAAAATTGTAGTACTTTTTTTTGCCAACAAATTAATTTTTATAAGTTAATAGTTAGGTTTTAATGCTTTAAAACTAAAAATCTAAGGGTAGAAGGTTAATCCTTTAGGGATGATATCACCAAAAATGGATTTGATCATCATAAATTTGGTGCTAATATCTCAATTTTGGTGTTAATGAAATTATTAACGCTAAAAATCGAATGCCACTACAATTTTATTTTTTTATAAATCATATTTTACGTAAAACTGAGAGAACGCTAGAAGAATACTATAAGGAGAACCATAGCATTTTTCTTTTAATAAACTAAATTAAAGAATATACTGAAACTTGCAATTGTAAGCTACCTTAAATTCTGAAACTTGCAATTGTGAGCTACCTTAAATTCTGATAAAAGATTCTTAAAACTCAGTACAGAATAACACTGTTTAAAGGGGATTTTTTTTTTTGTTGCTTTTTAATTGTGATGCGATATGTAAAATAAAAATTTAATATTTTGTTGCTAAAATGCAAAAAAATTACCTCAAAACTCAAAATCGATGGACAAATTAACCAGCTGAGACTAATATTTGTTCTAAATTCTAATATACGCTTTGAGAAAAAGCCACCGCAGCGCTTGACGAAGAAAACATACCTCTACGACTTGGCTCACAAGCAAAGGTGTCTAGATTCCAGGACTGGGCCCATCTCAGTGTACGAAGTCCTCCTTCTCACTTTCCAAATGACTTGTTGGTCTGATATCGTTGGCCTCGCTTTTTACACGCGCTCACTGTCTGACGAAAAGTCTCAGAGAGAGAGACAGAGCAAAGCTAAGAAGCCGCAGGGCAATGCAAGACGGCGAAGCGTCCGGTGGAGCCGATCGTGGTACCGCTGGTCGCTCGGGGGTCAGTGCTGCCACCACCTTACAGTCACCGCTTGTGGAACTGTCTTTGGATTTCTCTGGGGTTGATGAAAATGGGATTGAGCCGGGTTCGAGAGCAAAGACGACTGAAAAAGACCCCAGAAAGATCGCCAGAAAGTACGTATTTCAATCTGTCTTCTTCGTGTCTCATGTGGGTTGCGCTGTATTTTGCCAGAAAGTTCGTCTTTCTCGAACTTAAGTTTTGATTTCTTTATTTTTAAATTTTGTTTGTGTGCACGTGATATCTTCGCGGTATGGCTGCTGGGTAAGTCGAAGAGTGTACACGTGAAAAAGGAAAGAAATTTTTGGGTTTTATCTCATTTTGATGGTTTAGTTTCGGAAGCGTTAAAAATGCTTAGCTAAAGTCTGGCTTAGTTCTTGAGTTTTCAGCTTTCTGGGTTCTCATTGAAACGTACATTTCTTTTCTACTCCTACATTTTACTTGAGGGATCCCTGTCCTTCCTTAGAAACGTAAGGAATAAGAGAAACGAAATGCAGGGATTTATGCTTTATTCTGATATATTTATATTTTTAAAAGAAATATAAACACAGCTGAAGCAAGCCAATTTTGTTTTCCTCTGCAGGTTTAAATTCTCTCAAAATTTACTTTCCTTTACATCAAATGATGCATTTTTCCCAGATAATAGGAGGAGCTTAACGTGGGGTTTGCTCTTTGATACGTTTGTTTTCTGAAGGTACCAGTTGGAGCTATGCAAGAAAGCTTTGGAGGAGAATATAATTGTTTATTTGGGGACAGGTTATGGGAAGACCCACATTGCCGTGCTTCTTATATACGAATTGGGTCACTTGATAAGGAAACCCCAGAAGGACATATGTATCTTTCTTGCACCTACGGTGGCTCTGGTTCAGCAGGTGAGGTGCTATTTTCCATTTTGGTTGATGTTATAGTTCGTTTTTTTCAGTTTTGGGAAATATTTAAGTTTGGGAACATTTTCGTAGCTTATATGGTTGTCACGTTTCCCCTTTTGGAGTGGTGTTACTGCTCCTTGGCTTGGCTGAGGCCACTCACATACGGCCCATGAGAACGGATTAGGCTGTTGGTTTAATGGCCACATATGCAATTTCTCATTATGAACCTAGAGTTCAAGGACGGGTTGATTCTACATGCTTTATATGTTCACCTTGGAAGGGAGGTTGGAATTTAATAAATAGAATCATGATTATGCTATGTACTCCTTGAAATATGTTAACAACATTGAAATAATGCTAGAACACATTTCCATGTTCTTTTGGTTTAAATTTTATAACTATCAGCATTCTTGTTTGTTTGATTGTCATCCTAGCTGTGTAGTCTGTTCTATTCTTGTAATTTTCTATGTACAACTTTTTATGCTAAGGTTGCTATTTTCTATTGATTAATTCAGTTGATATTCAAGGCATGATCAAGTTTATTAAAGAGATCTTTTAATTTGAGAGTTGTACTTGGTAACTTATCTTGTAGTCTAAATGTAAAGCCTAAACAGCTATATTTTCATTTCCTTGTCATTTGGCTTTTAATCATTATCATTTTTCTGTCTTAGCAAGCCAGGGTTATAGAAGATTCACTTGATTTCAAGGTTGGGGTCTATTGTGGGAGCTCTAAGCGCTTGAAAAGCCATGAAGACTGGGCAGAAGAGATTGAACAATATGAGGTAGATATACTCGTGAAGTGATCTAAAATTTAATAGTTATATACATTCTGTATATGTATTGTGTTCGCCTTTCTGAGAAATGTTAAGCTATTATTGCACGAATCTGATAATCCAGGTATCATTATCTTTTCATAGATCAAGCTGCCATTAACTGATATAATGTGTTCACCTTGCTGAGATTTTCTTAAAATCTGCATTAGTTTCACCCTATCTTTTAATAAGAAAGGCCTCCATTAACTATTTTTTATTTGTTCATTCGGCCTCTTGAAAAACCAAATTCTATCTCTTTCAGCCAATAGAAGTTACTGCTCGCATGGCTGCTTCATCATTCTTGAAATGTTTCTGTTTGTGCTGTTTGTTTTGTGCAGATTCTTGTTATGACACCTCAAACACTTCTTCACAACTTATATCACTGCTTTATCAAGATGGAGTTCATTGTGCTCCTGATATTTGACGAGTGTCATCATGCTCAAGTCCAAAGCAACCATCCTTATGCAGAAATCATGAAAGTAAGGGGCTCTTTCTCACACTTGCAACTAACATGCCTCACTTTTTCCCGTTTGCTTCTTTCCTGCCAGTTATTTTACATATATTATCTTTATCATTTTGTAGCTCTTCTACAAAACTAATGTTCAAAAACTTCCCCGTATATTTGGCATGACTGCATCTCCAGTTGTAGGAAAAGGTAATGTAATCTTTTTTTTTTTTTTTTAATTCTTGGCTCTAACCTTGATAAGACTGTCTGAATGTACCAGCTCTTTCATAATTTCAATTTACAATTTATGTTGTATGTGTCACTGATACATGGGATTTGACTTGGAGAAGTGTAAATAAAATGAGCTGCAAAAGAGTGCCAGTGATGGATAGTTTCTACCATGCTTACATCCTATTGGGTCGGTGTTTTATTGGAAATATGCAACAATAACTTTGCCACTACTCTCCTTTTGGATGATAATGCACAGGAATTTTAAAATTTCTTGAAATAGTAATTTGGAAATTCTCTAGAATAAAATATACTAGTAGTCATATGCTTTTTATTAGTAATTTGGATTTATGTCTGTATGTCTGCTAATATGATATCACAGAAGTAATTTTGAGAAATAATAGTACTGACCTAATTAGGTGACTCGCCATAGTCTTATAGTTTATCAAGTGACTTATAAAAAAAAAGTTGATCAAGTTTTTAAACGTTCAAAGTATTTTTTGATAAGCTTATTTGGCTAGAGTTTTGGTAACAATAAATTAACCAAGTAAACATCATTTTAGGTTGAAAATGTGAATTAGACTACTAGTAAAGTCTAGTCAGATTTTTCCAAAAACCTGAGAATGATTCTGCTTTTATTGGGATTTGAAGGGGGTGGGGCTGTGGAGGTTGAGCGCGGGGTGGGGGTGGTGGGAGGATTCCCCTTGTTGTGTAGGCCATTGTCACCCTCAGTCCAAAAGGAGAAAATAGAAAAAAGAAAAAAAAATTAGCCTAGTAAAGTTTGTTAAGAATTTCTAATGAGAGATTTAATCTGGCATGTGCAATGAACAAGTACTTGATAATCTCAATTCCTTTGCGATATGGCCTATATTACAGAACCTTGCCTTGCTGGCTAATGATAATTCTTGATACACTGTTCTAATTGTGTAGTTCATGTCCGGAATTTTAATAACTTATGTCTCATTTCATCATACCTTAGTTTTTACTTATTTTTGTTACTCTTTTCAGGTGCTTCGGATCATGCAAATTTACCAAAAGTCATTAATAGTCTTGAAAATTTACTTGATGCAAAGGTGGGATGTTAGGACTATTAATTTGAGCTATAATATTGGTTGGTGCAATTCTTTGTTTCTTTCTATATTAATCAGGGTTTAGATAACATTCTCTCTAAACCATCTAGAGAGAATGTTATCTTTACTTATTAAAAAAGACGATATTGTTAACTAGATTACTTAAGGTCACTTATAAATTTCCCAAAATGAGCTTGGGCCCCTAGAATGGTCTATGTACCTTACAAAGAGCTGTTGCACCTATGAAATTGTCCTCATTCTGTTAATATAAAGAACCATTTTTATGGTCCTAGCCATGTTGGGATGTGCTGATCTTGACTAAGAGCTCTTTTTGTGTCCCTTACATAAGCCTCTTTGATTCTATGTTGTTTAGGTTTTGGATTCCATTTTATTTACACTGATTCTCTCTATGGCCTATGGTTGCTGTTTACCTAGTCCATCTTTCTGTGTTGTTTGCGCCAAAGCGTATGATTGGAATCTTTAAACTATGATCTGATACTGCAAAATCTGTTTGATCAATGTATTCACTTCATTTTTTACCCTCATTTTTTAGGTTTATTCTGTTGAAAATAAGGAAGAATTGGATAATTTTGTGGCATCTCCTGAAGTTAGAATATGTTATTATGACCCCACTATAAATGGCACAACTGGCTCCTATGTGGCATACGGTAGTAAACTTGAACAGCTGAAACGCCAGGTATTTTGTTGTGACATATATTTTGGTCATAACTTGTTTTCCTTCAACTAAGTTTCACTTGTTGCTATCTCCCCATGATAAGAGCAGTGCATATCAACACTAAATAGGAAGATGGGTGATCATAAAAGTCTACGGAGCTTAAAAAAACTACTTGGGCGAATGCATGAGAACATAATATTCTGTTTGGAAAATCTTGGCCTTTGGGGAGCATTTCAAGTAAGCTCTTGTAGTATCCAACCATTATTCTTGATTCTTCACATTATTCATTCCTTTTTTTTTTCTCCATGGTTTTGCACTAAATACTTGTGTATTTATTGGTCTAAATTTTTCAAATTTTGTTTTCTGTATCATTTTTTTTTTGGTGTGTTGGGAAAACTTGAAAGGTTCCTTTCTGCTTATTTCATATCATTTATATGCAATTATATCTAGAAGAAACCCATGCAAATATCTGCAACATTCCTGGAATAAAAAATCTGCATCTTAGCAGAGTCTCATGAACATAGAAAGAGGTTGAATAGGTGTGTGAGAGAGATTGTAGAGAGTGATGAGATGGTAGGAAGGTTGTATGGAGATTACTGTTATATATAGAAAAAGGTTGGGAGCTGGAGGGGTTCATATTGGAGTGGTTCTGGTTTCCTTTTAATTTTTACTTGAAAATTTTATGTTATATTCTCTAGACCTATATAGACATATGTGAATGCCTAATAATGCATCATATACATTGAGAGTCGTTAAGTGTGGTGAACCTGGACTAATAATGCATTGTAGAAATCAAATATAAGTGCAAATGTTCCGCTCTCTAATGTTTTGAGCTTGAGTGTTTCAACATGTTGTCGATTATGGAGTGATCCATTTCTCAGGTGGTTCTTTTCTCTGGGCTACCACATAACAATGTAATTATAATAAGAATCTGCGATTTAGTTTTAGAGAAACTATTGCGGTGGAATTTTATTAGATTTGGATGTTATAGAAATAAAACCAATTTGAAAGTTCTAGCTTAAAATGTTATCATGAAATACTTTGAAGTTTATTAGATGACGCTGGTGAAACATGTTGCTTATTATGAGATATTAACGTGAATGGGTGAGGTAAGAGTTCTTGGGATGAAGCTGTGGAGTAATGTTGGTGCATGTTAACTTTGCAGGCTTTTTTGGCAAGTTAGTTTGTTTTTAATACCCTTGAAATACTGTATGTGTGTTTTGGTGGATATCAAGGCAATTCCACTATATACTGTTACTGTTTGGACTGCTGCATATTAAGGCACTTTTAGGACAGGTATTGATTTGCTGTCTCAACCTACTTTTATTATTTGTTTTCCAGATGTGGGAAGAAGAGGGGGGGTGGGGTGTTGGGGTTGGATAGGGAGCAAAACTGTGATGAAGCAAAGCATTCCTTGTAGATGAGAGTCTCATTACCTTTGCTCTTGTAGTTTTTCACCGTTCTTCTTGTCCATACCACATGAGACCTTTGATTAGATAGGCTAACATGATATATGCATTAAGTGTTCCCTTCCATTTATGCATTTTTTTTCTTTGTTGTATTGTATATTTTAGTGCTTTATACTCATATGGGTTTATAGGAACCCTTCCATTGTTCAGCTAGGGTGAGTTAACTTCTTAATGCCAGTTGCTGTTATTTTGTGTTCTTCACTTTGAGGTTGTTGGGATGCTATAATTTATCTTTTCTATCTTTTGTGTTTCCCCATTTTCCAGGCTAGTCAAATTCTTTTAAGTGGTGATCACTCTGAGCGAAATGTATTAATAGAGGTGGAAGGGAACTTCAGTAATGACTCTGTATGTGATAGATATCTAGCTCAGGCTGCTGAAGTCTTTGCTTCTGATTGTAAGACAGGTATTTTAAAGTGTTTAGAATTTTTTTTTTTGGTTGCAGCCTGTAATGTCATCCTGGCATTGTCTCTATTCAAATGACATTACTTATTGTGTATCGGTCATGTTGTTGTGTGCTTTAATTTTGTGTATTTTCTGTTAATGGAAAATATTACTTGTTAAAAAAAAAAGGAAAAAAAATTGGGTTTAAATCAAACATCATTCCTTCCATAGTTAATGGTGGTTTATTTTTTTCTCTGTAGATGGGATTGTATTTGATTTGTCCTGTGTGGAGATCTTAAAGGAGCCATATTTTTCAAAAAAGCTCTTGCGCCTTATTGGAATTCTTTCATCCTTCAGGTTGGTATTGAAGTGTTTATTGCTGCCTTTTATGAACAATGTCCATTGATTATCAGATTTAAATAGATGATATGTGAGGGAAGAAAAGAAAATGAAAGAGAATCCTAAATAAAGAAGGGCTGTTTTCTTACTACAGCAGCCCTCAATTTATTCCACATATATAGGAAAAAGTAACAATCATTGGGGAGAATATTCTTACAATGACAGCTGCTAGGGCCATCTGCTAGGGGCAGCAGCTTCTTTTACAATGGTACAAGTATTAGATCCTACCATTCTAAAGCTCTTTCCCCTTAAGCTGGAGCCTATTTATCATTTAAGCCCAGCTTGGAACAAATTGACTAACCGATTTTTATATAATGACTTTGTCAAAATATCAAGAAGTTGGTTCTCAGACTTAACAAATGGTGTGGCTATGTCTCCACTTAATATCTTGTCTTGGACAAAATGGCAATCTTCTTCATTGTGCTTGGTCCTCTCATGGAACACATGTTTGAAGGCAATATATAGAGCAACTTGATTATCACAAAACAGTGCAAGAGGAATAGGTGCCTAGAAGCATATCTCCTAAAGAAAATGTTGTAACCAACTCAACTCACTAGCGGTATGAGCCATAGCTATGCTCTGCTTCTGCATTTGATTGTGCAACGATATTATGCTTTTTACTCTTTCATGTTTCGAGATTTCCCTCCCGTAGTGGACTTTCTATCTGAAGGTGACCCTGCCTAGTCTGTATTAATGTAGCTTTCCACCTTGAGATGACCATTTTTTCTAAACAATATGCCATGTCTTGGGGGCTCTTTTAAGGTATTGAACAAATACGAATGGAAGCGATGTCAACAACGGTGATGAAGACAATAGTACCCCACGTTGTCTTCATACACCACACTACATTATTTAAACGCTGAAGCTGTTTACCTCAGGTTGACCCAACATGGCAACCCAAAACTGAGAAATGAGGAAAAACTGGAAATAATAAAAAGAAAAAAAGAAGAAGGAAGAAATGTAAGCTAACTGAGGCAAGGAATGATCAATCAAGCTCTGATACATTGATGGAAGAAAAGAAAATGGAAGAGAATCGTAAATGAAGAAGGGCTGTTTTCTTACTACAGCAGCCCTCAATCTATTCCATATATGTAGGAGAAAGTTACAATCATTGGGGAGAATATTCTGAGAATGGCAGCTGCTAAGACCAGCTAGTAGGGACTGCTGGCTCCTTCTAGAAGGGTACAAATATTAGATCCTAGCATTCTAACAATATGCTATAACAATTTCTTCAGGAACAGTTTTTTGTGTTTGTCACCATTCACCAGTTTTTTCATTTTCTTATGTTTTTTGGTTTGTATACCAGAGGGAAGAGAAATGCTACATGCACTTTCATTGTATCCTGGTTGTGGTCATGCTTTCTTTCATCTTCATGTTTATAATATCCATTTTCACTGCTTCAACTATGTGTTTTAGGCTCTCTCTACTTCTTTTCACTTCTTCTATATAAATTAAATTATTCTTTCTCATTGGCACATTAATTAGTCTTTCCCTTCAGACACTATTGGATTCAAATCTAGTAGGGATTTTTACTACCACATCAGAGAGTGTGCACTTGGGAATGCATGTAGTCCTCTTAGTTTAACTCAACTCCCAACTAAATTGTGACTTGCATCCATTTCCTGACATTAATTAGTCTTTCTTTGCAGATTTTCAAACCATCTTAGGTTCATCTTTTTCTCAATAGGTCTTCCACCTACCTTTGAATGAATTACTTAGTTCCTTACTTTATCTTTCTTGCTGTTCTCTTTCATTCATCTTAACATTCTTATTTACCTATACTCGTTTAATGAACATATTATTTCTTAATAGGCCTACATTATGTACCCTATACAAATATTATCAACTACATTTGGGAAGACGTGGAGACAGATATGAAATAAAAGCATATATAAGGCATGGAAATTATCTTAGTTGACTAGAGCACTCCATGGATACTTGGTTGTATGTTTGACTTCATATGAACTTAAAAAGTCATTGTTCTGGATGATCTTTTAGTCTCTTTAAATACTCGAAAAAGGAGCAAGATTCTTCATTAACTCGCATAATTAGTGAACAGCCCATGAATATTTGGTTCTACGTTTCATAACAACTTGAAAATTATTTAATTTGGTATTGTTTTAGTTTCTTCAAATAAGCAACTATGGAGCACGATTCTTCAATTTTTCTGATGAAACTTTGACTTTTCCTTTCTATCTCCTTTTTCTTTTTCTTTTTTTCATTTCAGGTTACAACCAAATATGAAATGTATAATATTTGTAAATAGGATTGTTACGGCAAGATTGTTGTCATACATACTACAGAAGATTAAGTTTCTAGGATTTTGGAAGTGTGATTTTCTTGTGGGAGTCCACTCTGGACTAAAAAGTATGTCACGGAAGGCCATGAACAAGATTCTTGAGAGATTCCGATCTGGAGAGGTAATGTTTATCTTCAAGGTTTTAACATTGGTTGCTTCTTTTTTATGTCAGGTCAAAATTCATCAAATTTTATGTATGTCTTGTGTTAGCTTAGAGCTTGTTTGGGATTGTGATAAGAGATAGAGCTATAGAAAAATATAGAAAGAGTTTTCTAGAAAAAGCCTCATTTTCAAGCTTTTCCCAAAATGCAGTTTCGAGCTTTTTTAGAGCAAAAAAGTCGACAAAGTGCTTTTTTAAGTATTTTACCAAATGGATCCATTTTTGCTTGGCACGGCTTTTCTTGTACTAAAAGCACATTTTAAGCTTCTTAATGCAAGCCCAAACAGACTCTTAATATATTATAAGATGCATTAGACCAAGTTTGAGCTTGAATTTGATTAGAGCTGGGGGAGAACTCTTCATAAAAGTATATATTGTGCATACAAGGTCAATGTATTAGATGCAGATTCTGTTCAATGGACACTTAATGGGTCAGACACAAATGCAAGATTGTTGGTATTGAGATTTTTCTTACATGCTTATTGTTGGACATGTATTCATTGGAGATTGCTAATGGAATAATGTAACATACATGTAATTACTGTAAGTTTTTATGAGAGCAATGCTGTTCATGACTCTGTAACAGCTGTAACTTCATTTATGTTATTAAGATACAAGCAAAGAACAGAGGGCAGACTAAATTATTTAGGATTTTTACTGAGGAATCATTATCTAGTATGATCGATGCAATACTTGTGTACATTAAGTGATGAATGGATGCATGATAAAATATAGCTTTAGAAGCTAGGGCACTCAAGTCTATTAGTGAATTCTTTATTTTTCACAGTTTTGGAATATTTATTGTTGCTACTTTGCTGCTAGAGTATAGATATTAATCATTTCTAGGTTATTTGTGGCACCCATCAAGTATATAGTAGGTGGAAAATATGTGTGGGCCTTAAAGTGTGGCACTAAAATGTGCTTTTATTGTGTAATTAGGAGTAATATTGGACAAAGCTTTGAAGATGGTGATGATGTAAAAATTATGCAAGATATTGACTCTCCAGAGATTGAGGCTGTGTATTAATTTCTATTGGTTGTTGGTTTTGCAGTTAAATCTATTGGTTGCAACTAAAGTTGGTGAAGAAGGACTCGATATTCAGACATGCTGCCTTGTGATTCGGTTTGATCTTCCAGAAACTGTTTCTAGCTTCATACAATCAAGAGGTCGTGCACGAATGCCTCAGTCTGAATATGTCTTTTTGGTGAACAGGTGCTTTTATAAAGCATTTGTTATATGTAACTCCGTCCATTTGGTTCTTTTTCTTCTTCTTCTTCTACTACATGGGAATGACTGTCATTAATGTTGATGTTTCAGCGACAACCAGAAGGAGCTAGAATTGATAGAAAACTTTGAAAAAGATGAAGATCGAATGAACAAAGAAATTGCTCACCGAACGTCAAATGAAACATTTATTGGTTCTGAAGAAAGAATCTACAGAGTTGTTTCAACTGGTGCTTCTGTAAGCTCTGGATATAGCATCTCATTACTCCACCAGTATTGTGCAAAACTCCCGCATGATGAGTATGCCCTTGTACTAATTATCACAGTTGTTTTACTCAAGAGCCACTTGTCCAATCACTCAAAAGACTGAAATTTGTATTGATCTATTTTTGCAGGTTTTTTCACCCCATCCCAGAGTTCTTTTATTTTGATGACTTGGGGGGTACTGTCTGCCACATAAAGTTACCTTCGAATGCTTCAATAAATCAAATTGTTGGTACGCCACAATCTTCAATGGAAGGTGCTAAACAAGATGCTTGTCTAAAAGCAATTGAAACATTGCATAAAATGGGTGCCTTGAATGACTATCTCTTGCCTGGGAAAGATGAAGCAAATGTAGATGGATTGGGGCTGGATTCTTCCAACTCGGATAGCTGCAAAGGTTGAGCCATTGAGGCAATTTTCTTTTGAAAGTTTCTTCCCTTTTCATTATTATGTCATATCAATTATCTTTGATTTTGTATGTTGTCAGATGAGAGCCTACGATGCGAACTACATGAGATGCTTGTACCTGCTGCACTAAGAAAACCATGGACTAACTTGGAAAATCCTGTCAATCTTAACTCTTACTATATAGAATTTAGTCCTGATCCTGAGGATAGGATCTATAAAAAGTTTGGTCTATTTGTCAAAGCACCTCTTCCGGTAGAGGCTGAGAGAATGGAACTTGATCTTCATCTGGCTCGTGGTAGATCTGTGATGACAAAGCTTGTCCCATCAGGAATTGCAGAATTTGATAAAAAAGAGGTAAATTGTGTTTTTTTGGACAATTTTAAACTGTGACTCTTATTTTCTGACAGTCCCTGACCCATTCTTACAGATTACGTTAGCACAGAATTTTCAAGAAATGTACCTCAAGATCATCCTTGACCGAACAGAATTTATTCCTGAATTTGTTCCCTTGGGAAAGAATGCTATTTGTAAATCAAGTTCATCAACATTCTACCTGTTGCTTCCAGTAATTTTGCATGATAATGAAAGTACAATAACTGTAGATTGGGAGATTGTTATGAGATGTTTATCATCCCCAGTTTTCAGGACTTCAGAAGATGCCATGGTTAAAGAATATTTTCCGTTGGATGTTGACTTGCAACTTATCAATGGCTGCAGAAGTATAAATGATGTTGAGAATAGTTTAGTGTATGCCCCACACAAAAAGGAGTTTTTCTTCATTAGTAACATCGTTCATGGAAAGAATGGATACAGCCCTTACAAAGAATCAGAAACTTCAAGCTACCTGGAGCACCTAGAGCAGTATGTGACTAGACTTTTTGACACTTGGTTGACTATTTATATTTTTATGTGATTTTAGATTCCTCCTCAGCACATTTTATGTCAGGCTATGCCTAACTTCTGCTTATTGATGTATTTATCAAAAAAAATTATGATCATTGATGTGAAATTTGTGTGAATTTAAGAATATATAAATGCAATATATAAAGAACTTCAGCATTCATCTTACAAAATATTCTATAACTTCTGTTAGTTTTTCTATTTTTTAATTAATATGGTATTTGTTTCCTTAAATGTTGGAAGTTAGGTTTGGTATTCAGCTTAAATACCCTGAACAACCTCTTCTGCGTGCAAAACCACTTTTTTGCTTGCATAACTTACTACGCAACCGAAAATCAGAGGATTCAGGTAATTATTTTATTTGTTTTCTGTCATAGTTCTTTCTTTGTTGGGGGTATTGCATGAAGTGATTCATACCTTTTATTTTTATAAGTAATTCATTTCATTGAAAGTGTAGAGGAGCGTAACCCTAGTGAACATGATGTACACCAAGATAGTCCCCACTAAAGGCTCAAATAAGAACAAAAATCCACAAATTCAGAGAAGTTAGAAAAATAAGAAACATTATATGCCCGTCCAATTGAAGAGAGATTGGACCAAAATGTTTTTTTAGATCTTCCTTTGACTTCTCACGATCTTCAAGACATCTTGCATTTTGCTCTCTCCATTTGGTCCACATTAAGAGGATCTGAACTTTACATGGGCTAGAAACCCTAGTAACCTCCGAATCCTTGACTTATAATACTGTCAATATTACCATTTATCAAAGCCTAAGTAAAAGAATGCAGAAATGACAAATACCATAATTTTTTGCTGCTAAAGTGGTGTGAATCGTGTGAATGATACTTGTGCTACAGTAATTTGGCTCTTTAATTTAAATTATAAATCATAAATTAGGATGACTAGCAATTATAAGTAATATTTTAGTGGATGCTCCAAATTCATTGGGGAAATGGTTACTTAATATTGAAATTGTTGGTTTACAAAAAAAGAAGAAGATAAATTGAAATTGTTAATGTGAGACTGAGGTTCAATGACAAGATTTGATTGAAGGGGACCATGTTCAAACACATTCTATCTTGACTGTGCCACTTGCATAATTTCATGGAAGTGGCCTAAAGGGTAAAGTGTCTAAAAAAAGTTGGATTTTTTTTCCCCAAAAAAGGAGGGTTGGGGGCAGGAACCACCAACACTAACTTAAGAGTGAATCATGTGTTACATGGTCGACCAAGTATGGAGCAGCTGTAGAAATATTAATGATGTTTGTTAGATTGTAAGATTTCCACCATGTCTCAATTTTTATCCTTATGCCTCTTTTTGCCTTTATTGGAATTTTTCTTTGTATACTTCCTGTGTGCTAGGGTTGTGCCCTTCTGCGCTTTCAATGAATCACTTATTTATCAAAAAAATGTTTAAAACTTATCATGATATTGATACACAACATATTATGTCTAAGCAAAGGTACTTTCATTCTAGCTGAATCTCCTTAGTACACATTACCATTTTGTTGTTTTTTTGTTTTCTTTATGTTAAGTTGCCAATTGTTTTAAAAGCTTAAACTAATAAGAAATGGTAGTTTACTCTGCAAAGGTGGGTCCGAAGGGCCCTTCCTTGGAGAGGTTCCCCAACATCATGTGGTATTATGTCAAATATTTTAAAAAATATGATTATAAGATAAGCTTCTTACTTAATTTTGGAGTCATCTCAATGTCTCTTATAACTCTCTCTCCAATTATTTTTTATAAGCTTTAATTGTCAAAAACAGGAGCACATGAACTGGAGGAGTACTTTATTGATTTGCCTCCCGAGCTATGTCAGTTGAAGATCATAGGCTTTTCCAAAGATATTGGGAGTTCAATATCTTTGTTACCATCAATCATGCATCGTCTGGAAAACTTGCTTGTGGCCATTGAACTAAAGCACACATTATCTGCTGCATTTCCTGAAGGAGCTGAAGTTACTTGCAATAGAGTAAGGCCTTCCTGCATGTGGTATTAATGAGTATTGGCTTTGATAAATTTTGCTAATTAAACTTAATTGTGCATGACCTCAATTGTACATGGTCTATTTGTTGGTGTCAATATTTACATGGACCTTAATTGCTGCTAAAAACTATAAATGTTTTTATTAGGTTCTAGAAGCGCTTACCACCGAGAAGTGCCAGGAGCGCTTTTCCCTTGAAAGGCTTGAAATACTTGGGGATGCGCTTACCACCGAGAAGTGCCAGGAGCGCTTTTCCCTTGAAAGGCTTGAAATACTTGGGGATGCTTTTCTAAAATTTGCAGTTGGGCGACACCTTTTTCTTTTGCATGATACCCTTGATGAAGGAGAACTTACAAGGAAACGTTCTGATATTGTAAACAATTCCAATTTGTACAGACTAGCAATTAGGCGCAACTTACAGGTATGATTGAATTTTAGAATGTGATTTTTATTTCTGAATTATGAATTTATATCATACTTATTCCTTAAGTAGTATTTTGTCATTCTTTACTTTGATATATTTATTATCTGGTATGGTTTGTTCTACCTCCACTTGATATAATGTAGGGAAAAGTCCACATACCCCCCTCAAACTACCATTCAATTTGACAATATCTTCCCCAAACTTTTAATTGCGACAATGTTCCCCCTTAAACTACCAAAAAATTGACAATGTCCTCCCCAAGGGGATTCAATGGTGTTTGGCATGGCACTTGTCTCCTTTCTGAATAAATAAATGTTGTCTTCTCTCTCTCTCTGGTCTGGCCAACACCCAACTTATCTGATATTTGAGAATTTGTTGGCTAATATTGTTTCCACTAACCAATACTACCTGTCTGCTATTGCTGCATGTAAAAATTTCAGTCGGTAAAAATAATACTCTCTCAATTACTGATATGTTCTTTGAATAGGTTGTATTATCTAAGTGCATACGTGTTGACTCTCTTATTTCAGGTATACATACGTGATAATCCATTTGATCCCAGCCAATTCTTTGCTTTGGGCCACCCTTGTCCAGTAATTTGTAACAAGGAAACAGAACTCAATATTCATTCCCGACATTCGAGTAGTCAAGCAGATGATGCTAGTTATAGTGGAGTCAGATGCAGTAAAGGACACCACTGGTTACATAAGAAAACAATAGCTGATGTGGTTGAGGGTCTTGTTGGAGCGTTCATAGTTGATGGTGGCTTCAAAGCCGCAACTTCCTTTCTTCGATGGATTGGCATACAAGTGGACTTTGAAGCCTCCCAAGTTGTTAATGCCTGCATATCAAGCACTAGCTACATCCCGCTTGCTGCTTGTCTGGACATTGCTGCCCTTGAAAATTTACTAGGGTATCAGTTTCTCAACAGAGGCCTGCTTATACAGGCATTTGTACATCCTTCTTACAACAACCATGGAGGAGGCTGCTATCAGGTATGTACCATGTCTCTTTTCTACTTCAGGTGTTAGACAACAATGATTCCTCTGCATATTTGGGAGAGTGCCCATAGAATTCGGCATTTTGTGTTTTGATACTTAATTTGTAAGATTTTTATTCTTCTGACCAGAGATTGGAGTTTCTTGGAGATGCTGTCTTGGATTACTTAATCACATCATATCTTTATTCAGTTTATCCAAAATTGAAGCCTGGCCAACTGACAGATCTGAGATCAGTGTTTGTGAATAATAAGGCCTTTGCCAATGTTGCAGTAGATCGATCTTTCCAGAAATATCTTATTTTTGATTCCAGTGGCCTTGCTGAGGCCATCAATAGTTATGTGGACTCAATGAAAACACATGTGCCAGAAGGGAGTCTTATTGATGGGCCGAAATGTCCAAAGGTATAAATTTTAAACTTATGTTCATTTTTGTTGTGGCTTAGTGATATGACCTCTTTGGGGTTTCATGGGAGTAGGGTGTTGTTTCAATTTGATTGGGAACCTTATGTAGGTCCTTACATAGGCTTTACATGGAAATTATTGGAAAACATGTCTAATTCCTAAGATATTTGCAATGTCAAATTAAAGGAAACTTAAGAATGTAAAAATTATGTGTAAATCAAGGTTAAAAAGTATGTTTAGTTTCTAATGTTTAAAAAGAAATGCAAGAATGTTAGCATTTTATATCTAGTTTCTAATGGTTTTGCTTATTGGCCCAGGTTTTAGGTGACTTGGTAGAGTCTTGTCTGGGTGCCATTCTTCTTGATACAGGGTTTAATATGGACCTTGTATGGACGATAGCGCTTTCCTTTTTGGATCCAATCATGAGGTTCTCCAGTCTACAAGTCAGTCCTATTCGAGAACTGCAAGAACTTTGCCAAGCTTATAATTTGGATCTACAGTTTGTAACATCAAAGAAGGGTAGAATGTCTTCAGTTGAAGCACTAGTGAATGGAACTGATGGTTGTACAACTGCTTCTGCAGTCAACTTGAACAAGAAAGATGCTATTAGAATTGCTTCGCAAAAAATATTCACAAAGCTGAAGGTACAGCCTGTTTGCTTTCTTTATGCTTTTCTGTCCTGCTGTCTCAACCCTATCAAATTCTACACTGTAAGAAGTGAATATAAGTCCTATCAGATTAGGGAGTAAACGTTGTTATTTGGCTTATCTGCTTCTATCCCCCTCCCCCTCCTCTCCCAAATGAAAAAATAAGAATGCCTTCTTTCATTTGATTTGATTTTGTTTTGAGCCTGGTATTTTGTATTTGGGTAAATTACAGTTGGCTTCCCTCCCCAAAAATTAGCACTCCATTTGCACCTCTGAATTTTAACTCACCGCAACTCGCCCCAATGAACTACCATTTTGTTCCGAGTTGCACCCCAGGTCAGATTGGGCCTTTGAAGTTGACAGAATCAGTCACACTTGAGTCTCACTGCAACTTCGACTCATTTCCCTCCCCCTCTCAAAAGTACCATCTCATTTGTGCTCACCTCAAAACTTTGACTCATTGCTACTTGCCTCAAACATGTGACATGTTTTAATCTGCATTTAACGGCCCAATCTAACCCAGGATGCAATTTGGAACAAAATGGCAGTGCACAAGGGCGAGTTGCAGTGAGCCAAAGTTTAGAGGTGTAAGTACAAATTAAGTGGTAATTTGGGAGGGCAAAGTATAATCGATCTCTTCTATTTTATGGTAGTCCTCTTGTTTTGTTAATACTTAAGCACTCTGAAAAAAGTGATTGGTAGAATAATATTATATTCTTTTATTTATCCAGAAACCTCATCTATATTCTTTTTCTCCATGTATGTAACTTCAATTTCTGGTGCTCATTGACTGTGGATGTGTGCAGGCTAATGGCTACATACCCAAGTCAAAAACTTTGGAGGAAGTTTTGAAGTCAAGCCGCAAGATGGAAGCCAAACTGATTGGATATAACGAAACACCTATTGATGTAAATACCCCTGATGCCATTGGATTTGAAAAATTAACGGTACAGCCATTTTGCAGAGATTTTGAGCCCCAAATCCGTCCCCTGACTAAAGCATCTGATAATAGTGTCAGCTGTCGAGGACCTGTTATTAAAAAACCATTTGGAGCCTTAAGAGGACAGCCTTCTGGGATAGTTGAAAATCATAGCTGTGACCCTGACTCACAGACCACAGGTATAGTTATTGTTGTTGCTGGGTATCAAGTATGCAGTTTCATTCTCGTTCTCTAAACTTAAAATAATCTTCCAGGTGGGTCACACAAAGGAACAGCAAGATCACGATTGCGTGAACTCTGTGCTGCTAATTGTTGGCAACCCCCTTCATTTGAATGTTGCAGCGAGGAAGGACCAAGCCACTTAAAGTTGTAAGTTAATGATTTTTCCTTCTTTTTTTTGGGGTGGGGGGGGGGGATTTGTAAAGTCTGTTATCATGGACTTAAAATTGTTGAGTCCATAATAATATTGACCTTTTGTTTTTAATTCAGGACGTAAATGTCATTTAACAACTGAAATGGAAGTTGAATAAGCCCAGTTTTGTTGAAATTGATTTCGGTGCTCCATTTGTTCTAATAGAAAACGGAATTGGCTCAGTTTTGTTGAATGAGAGTCTTGTGTAGACAATGTTTTTATGCCATATCACTTGAGTAATTTGCATAACTTGAGATGGTCTAGCATGCTGTCCAGCCCATTTTTTGGACAGTGGCCGCTCAAAAAGAATAATAAAATAGGAAAACCAATTCCTGTCATTATGAAGTGTGGAATTGTTATGAAAAATTTGCCACACTTTCGCTACGAGTTTTGCAGCCATCAAAGGCATGGTGATGAAACTACATCTTTCAACTATATGAATAGAATAATGCTGCTCTTCACATTCATTTATTACATCCATTTCACAATGATTGATGTAGTGTGTTTTAAGTGGCTAACATTTGTTTTGTTAAGTGGTTGACATGGGAAGTCACTTAAAACACATCACATCAACCAGTGTGTGGAGTAGCATAATAACGTTTCCTTCTTGACATATACATTAGTTGGCTTCCAACTAAAATTTTCAAGCGGCATGAGTGCAATTAATCCCTGAGAAAAGCAGTTTCTTCTAGTTTTATTGGCAAAAGTTGATATGGGTTATTTTAATTTTTCAAAAATTGTGTTATTTGTTGTTAGTTTTCCCATTTCAGGAACCATTGTATTTTCTATTCAATTTGCTTCCTTTTTTATGCGACAAACGAATATGAGCTGAACTCCTTATTGATTTGGCTACTTCTTCAATGCTCAATTCGGGCATTTTGCAGATTTACTTTCAAGGTCGTTGTGGAGATAGAAGATGACCAAGATGTGGTTTTAGAGTGCTTTGGAGCACCCCAGTCGAAAAAGAAGGATGCAGAAGAGCATGCAGCAGAAGGTGCTCTTTGGTACTTAAAGCACGATGGATTCATGCTTGAGAGCGACTAACGTACACAATTTTTGCTGACGAGACACAGGAAACTCGATGCAGCAACAGTTTCTGTAAGTTATTGAAGATCTCAATGCAGCAAGCTTTAGACTGAATCTAACAACTTAAAAGTTACAATATCTAATTATACATGGAACATGTTGCTGTTCTTGCAAACTACATGCCGTTTTCTTAAATAAGAAGATAGAAGAAGACCATAGCCAGACGGAGCAAAAGATAGTATACTGTGTCCTTAAAGGTTCATTATTTGGGTGTGGGTTTGAAGAGTTTAAAAGTGTGTTTAACATTCAAAAAAATTCGTTTGAAGAAAAAAGTACCCGTGCTTTTTAATTTTTTTAATAAGTCAAAAAATGATCAAAATACACTTTTAGAAAAAGTTTAAAAATGAAGTTTTTGCCAAAATATGTTATTTGAATTAAAGCTCGTATTCGTTCAATTTTGCATAGGGAGATTTTCTCCGATCCCAATCTTTCCCATTTATTTTTAAACAGAAAGGATTTTTCCAGTGGAAGAAAAACCTCTGTAAAAATGCTGCTTTTTTTTGTGATTAATTTTATTAATTAATATTTAAGTTCTAATGCTTTAAAACTTGTTTTTGGATTCTTGCAAAAACCTAAAAGTGAAAGAAGACCCGGATATCAAAATTTTGATCATCCTATTTGATTTGAAATTTGTGTTTGCTCAAATTTGATAATAGAAAAACGATGAAGTACTAATTTTATTTTTTCTTAAATCATGTTTTTATGTTTTTTAAAATGAAGCTACGGAAAACTCGTTTTCAAACACTTGTTATAAAAAAACTGATCATATTGCTCTTAAAGATATGTATGGTTATAAATCACTCTTTCTATAAATACCTAAAGCTGGAGTTTTTAATTGAAAAAAAAAAAGAAAAAAAAAACCGCGTAAATTGGGTGGATGGGGTGATCCACTCATTATTAGCTTCGACGTAATCTTGTGTTTATGTGTTAAGAATTTTCGTTAAAAATTTTAGTGACAGGTGTACATAGTGACTGATTTGATAATCAAGCATTCATTATTAAGAAGTGGTTTGTTCAATTTTAGGAAATGATTTGACAAAATGTTAAGCCCCATATTATTTTTTTTTCCTAAAACACATGTTCATTGTGCTTAGAAAGAGTATTTGTCTCATGAATTGTAAAACTAAATTTTCCTTTAAATTTAAACTAAAGATAACCTCTATTTAATCTCAAAGGCTACTATTAGATTAAAAAAAGCAAACAAAAAGAGCTTAATATGTTGAGTGTATTTTGCCCTCATGTCGCCTCACGGGAAGATATAGGGACGTAAAAAAGGAAAGAGAGGGATGGAGTTTCACTTGCTTTTGGCATAACAGGCCCCGGTGGAGACCCGCACGACAAATATTGTTTATTTTTAAATCAATCACACGATAAATTTTAGGCTATTAAATTTATTATTATACAAGAAGGTTAAGTATTATTGTATTTATTAAATAACTATCTAATTGGATAACTCTTTTGGTCATATTAAATATTAAGATACTAATTAAATGAATTATTTAACTAAATGAAATAATTTTTTTTTGGATCAACTAAATGGAATTTTAAGTTAACATTAGGCAATGATTATTTGGAAGAGACGCACGTGCTCGGACCACGTGCACCCAGTACCAACTCACCCTTCCTTTCCCGCCAAATCCTTCCCGCCAAAAGAATAACCTACCACAACACCCCCCCCACTTCTTCTGATATTCTGAGTGAGAGAGAGAGAAAGCGAGAGATGTCAGGCTGGGACGAGGGAGCGGTGTACTACAGCGACCAGGCGCACTCGTGGCGAGGCGGAAACGGCGAGCATGCTGAAGCGGAGGCCGCGAGCCGCCACTCGGTGCTCCAGAAGTTCAAGGAGTTCATCCGGGGCTTCGAGACCGACAAGAACGTGTTCCCCTACCGTGAGAGCCTCGTCCACAACCCCAAGTCCCTCCTCGTCGACATGGAAGACCTCGACGCCTTTGACCCCGACCTCCCCTCCCTGCTCCGCTCCTCCCCCGCCGACTACTTGCCCCTGGTAACAATCACCAACTTCTTGCAATTTTTGTATGTTTTGTGGTTTGGAAATTCAATTCTAAAGATACATGTTATGAAAAGTTAGGATTTAGGTTCCAAACACGTTGAGAAGGGAAAATGGAACAAACTGATGAACCAATCGCAGGAGATTCGATGGTTGCGATGCGATTAATTGGACGGTTGGACTTTGTGGGGGTTTTTGACGTGTGTGTGTGTTTGTTTTGTAGTTTGAGACGGCGGCGGCAGAGGTCTTGGTGAGTTTGAGGTCAAGAGTGGCGGGGGAGACTGGAGAGATGGAGGATCCGGTGACCGGGGATGTGCAGGTTCTGCTGACTTCGAGGGAGGATCCGGTTTCGATGCGATTGCTTGGGGTGAGTGGGTGTTTTTTACTATTTTTTTTTTCCTGCTTGGTTGATTTGAAAATTGAGAAAATGGAAGGGAAAAATAGATGGAATGTAATGAAGCACGAAAATTTGAATATAATTTGTGTGGTTTGAGTTTTTCTTTCAATTTTCAATGAGAATGTGGTTTGAGTTTTTCTTTCGTTTTTCAATAAGAATGTGGGAGTAAAAGTTCTGATTGTTATCTACATTTTCTAAGTAACCAAATGGAGCATTGGGGTTTCTTTCTTTTCTCTGATTTTAGGGTTTTGTTTTTCTTCCTTGTTTTTCCCTTTTTGAATTTGAGTTTTTGTTGTTGATGGGTAGGCGCAATATATATCGAAGCTTGTCAAAATAGCTGGGATCACCATAGCTGCTTCTAGAACTAAGGCAAAGGCGACATATGTGACTCTTATCTGTAAGAACTGTAAAAATATAAAACAAGTTCCTTGTCGGCCAGGTCTTGGTGGTGCGATTGTCCCTCGCTCCTGTGATCATATTCCTCAGGTTTTATTTCATACCACTTGTCGTTTTTGTGGTTTTGATGAAGGTTTGATGAGGGTTTGATATGAGTGTTTGTGATAATTGTAGCCGGGAGAAGAGCCATGCCCACTTGATCCATGGATTGTGGTTCCAGATAGGAGCAAGTATGTTGATCAACAAACCTTGAAATTACAGGAGAAACCGGAGGTGATGTTCTTAATTTTGAGGAAGAAAAGTTTGATTTTGAATTACAATTTTTAATTAATTGATGGGTGTTTTACTTGATTATTGCAGGATGTTCCTACTGGGGAGCTTCCGCGGAACATGCTTCTGTCTGTAGATCGCCATCTTGTTCAAACAATTGTACCAGGCACAAGATTGACCATCATGGGTATTTATAGTATCTATCAAGCTTCTAATTCGTCCACATCGTGAGGATCTCTACACCTATAGATGAATGTTTTGCTATATTGGATGTGTACCCTCCTTTATTACTGACTTTTCTTTGGGTTGTATGCAGCCACAAAGGAGCAGTTGCAGTTAGACAGCCTTATATCAGAGTTGTAGGAATAGAAGAAGCAAATGAGGCCAACTCTCGAGGTCCTGCTGCTTTTATGCCAGAAGAGGTTAGTCTTCAATCATCGTGTAAAACTTTAGTTAAAGCTGTACCAGGCTACCCTCTTTGCCACAATGCTGCACCTGCTTATTCATCATGCAAGGTTGCATAATTCTTATCATAGTGTACGTGTTTGTCATTGTAAAACATATTTACATCTTCTATACATTAATAAATGATTGGCAAAGCTCAGAATTATTCTCTATCAGTGTCTGTTTCTTGTATGTTTTTGGAAATTTTATATGGTGAGAAATATGCTATTTAAGGAGAGCTTATAATAGATGACAGTCAATATAAAGCTTTTTGGTGTTTTTCTGTTGACATAATAAGGCTACAGTATTGAATGAAATTGACAGTGCCTTCATTAGATTCTCAACTTCTATTTGGCATTTTTTTCGTTTCTTTTTTCTGTGAATATTGGAACTGTGTCGATTGGTTGCAAGATAAATTTTCTTGTGTACCCTGTATAGTGCAACGTAGGATAAGATGATTCTGATCTGCCTCCTTATTTTCATTTTCAGTTGTTATATTGTAACGGATATTGTTTGCAGATAGAAGAATTCAAAAAATTTGCTGCGGAATCTGATGTATACAAAAACATATGCTCCAAGATAGCTCCCTCTATATTTGGTCATGATGACGTCAAAAAGGCTGTGGCTTGTCTATTGTTTGGAGGATCGAGGAAGGTACATCACGAACTTTGATCTTTTAACATCGACATGCTTTAGTTTTTTACATAATCATTTTCTCTGTTGCAGAATCTGCCGGATGGTGTGAAATTAAGGGGTGATATCAATGTGTTGCTTTTGGGGGACCCATCTACTGCTAAATCACAGGTTAGTTCTATACATATTTGCTGGTCCAGGAGCTGAGTGACTCCCTGGAAGTTGCAGAATGTCCTGCTTACCCTGTTGTCTCTTTAATTCCTTCTTGTGAAATGATTTCTCCACTTACATACATATGATTTTGAAGAGACATGCTAATCATACTTTTATGATACTTCATGCTCTTGCTTTCGTTGCCATCCAAGGGGAGGTGCTGATTTGATTATTACCCTGTACAGTTTCTGAAGTTTGTTGAAAAGACTGCTCCTATTGCTGTTTATACTTCAGGAAAAGGCTCATCAGCTGCTGGTTTAACGGCTTCTGTGATTCAAGATAGCAGCACTGTAAGTTCTTGGACTTTGTTTACTAGTAAGCAGCATATTGTGTTATACTTGGCTTTATATTGCTACTGCAAAGTCTTTTTAGTGGACTGATATTTGTTCCCTTGTTCTGGGAAAAAAAATCTGACTTGAGTTCACCCGTGCACTACAGCGTGAATTTTATCTTGAAGGAGGAGCCATGGTTTGGCAGATGGAGGTGTTGTTTGTATTGATGAGTTTGATAAAATGAGACCCGAAGATAGGTATTGCAAACTAGAAATAAATCTTAATTGTCTTTTTGTTTATCTGTCATAGTAATGAAGTTTAATGCTAATTCTGTGGCATAGGGTTGCTATTCATGAAGCCATGGAACAGCAAACCATATCCATTGCCAAAGCAGGAATAACGACGGTTCTTAATTCTAGAACTTCAGTGCTTGCAGCTGCTAACCCTCCATCAGGACGATATGATGATCTTAAGGTCCAAGGCCATATATCCTGTTTCATCTTTCTCAGCTTTTTAAAGGCATAATTGTATTTTTGGGTTGAGATCCTCTCCAGTAGTCAATTGTCCAGTTTTCTCCAGTTTTGGTTCTCCAAAGGACAACTCATAAGAGAGACTATCCAACGACTATAGACATGCCCTGTGATTTGTTACCAAAAGCTCCCTTTTTTGCCAACATCATCAGACGTTTACTATACAGCCATAAGATTTAAACCCTATTAACAGATGAACCCTCTTTCTGTACAAATCAAAACCAACCACCACTGAAGAATCTTCATGCAAGCGCCTCACCCAAATCACTATAGACCAGAAAAAGCACATAGGAAATAACAAACTGAATGGAATACTGCGACAGTCTACTTCAGATTGTAGCTAGGACAAAAAGCTTGCTCCCTATGGACTTCCCAACACTGCCAGAAACTCCACCATGCAGTTACTTGGAAAAATTTGATTTGTGTGTTCTCTTAATTTGCTCAAACCTTGATTTTACATGATGATTATGTGTGCACGAAGGTTATTCTGAATGCGGGGCGCAAACAGACAAATAGATTTGACTGGCTCATTAGGAGGCACACACTGGACAGGACTGGACAAGGTCCAAAGGAGAGGATCTTAACCCCATAATTTTCCAATAAGAAACTAATAAAACATTCACCTTTGTCCAGACTGCACAGGATAATATTGATTTGCAGACAACAATTCTCTCTAGATTTGATTTAATCTTCATTGTGAAAGATATCAGGATGTACAGTCAAGACAAGGTAATTTTCAGTTACTTGCTCAGATGAAGTGTTTCATTTCAAAATGCAATTTGGCTGTGTGAAGAAATTCAATTATCTTGTGTTTCTCATTGCATTTCAAGAAGCAATCTGCATTCTGTCAAATAATTGTTAAATATTAAAACTGCTTCATTTGTTTTGCTGGGAAAACTGCTTCATTTCTTGAAAAGCTTAAAATGATTCTTCTTTATGTTGTATCAAATATAGCCCATTTATATAACTTGATATGGAAAAGTCTGTTCATGTGGCTTCTAAATGCCCTATTAGTTGAGGCAGCAGTCTGACTCAAATTCTTCCATGACAGATTATAGCTAGTCATATCATAAAAGTTCATGCATCTGCTAATGCATCTGTGGGAGAAAGCAGACCTGCTAAAGAAGAGAATTGGCTGAAGAGGTATACAGTGTGAAGCAAATAGGTCATACATTTCCTTGATGTTGCTTTGTCAAATATTCATACCTTCAATATTTGCAGGTATATACAATATTGTCGAACTGAATGCCACCCGCGTTTATCAGAATCTGCATGTACTTTACTGCAGAATAATTATGTCAAAATCAGACAGGTACTCATACGTCAAAAGAGTACTTAGTTCACTGTAACCCATTAGTTCTGAGATGGTGCTCGAATAAATATTTGATGTGAGAAGTTATCTCAGAATAGCCATCTTATTGCTCCGTTCCTGAATTCCCCTTTCAAACTTTAGCTTCAATGGGTGGCTCTGGTATCCAAATTGACTTCATCATTGTGATGCTTCCTGTAGGATATGAGGCAGCAAGCAAATGAAACTGGCGAGGCTGCTGCAATACCAATTACTGTGAGGCAGCTCGAAGCTATTGTAAGGTTGAGCGAGGCTCTTGCAAAAATGAAACTGTAAGTATTGATGTAAAAGCTTCATACTCTCTTAGACGATCATAACCACTCAATAACAGGAGTCACAACTCATGTTACTTAAATTTGTATTAAGCATCGCCCCCAACCTTTTCATTTTATCTTTCCTTTTTTAATAGCTTGCAATCTTTGTATAACATAAGCATCATTTTTTCCTACACTACAATATCAGATCCTACATTGCCACTGAGGAGAATGTGCAGGAAGCAATTAGACTGTTCACTGTTGCCACGATGGATGCAGCACGGTCTGGAATAAATCAACATATGAATCTCACTGCTGAGATGGCAAATGAGATAAAGGTTTGTCAGAGACTATTACCTTCATACTCTCTATTTTTATCTTTTTCTAGCTCCTTATCAATCTCTAGTTGATTGTTCTTTTCCCTGCCAACAGCAAGCAGAGACCCAAATAAAGAGAAGAATAGGGATTGGAAACCACATATCGGAAAGAAAACTGATTGATGAGCTTAGTAGAATGGGCATGAACGAATCTATTGTGAGTATCTTTATGTTATATCAATTACATTTTTCTTCAGAAGTTAGGGTTTAGGGTTTGAGAATATAATGCCAGAAAAAAGTAACTACCTTTAAATCTAAATCCTCAAATTTTGTGCGGATGAATCTCTTATGAGTTCATGATAGTAGTGTTTTCATTGATGTTCATTTACATTTGCAGGTGAGAAGAGCTCTTATAATCATGCACCAGAGAGATGAAGTTGAATATAAGCGAGAAAGGCGTTTAGTTTACCGGAAAGCCTAACCCGTTATTCTATTTTTTCCTGACCTTTTATCAGCAAATTATTAGTACATGTACATTGATTATCACTTATGTACGCTTCTGTATTTTTATATGAAAGTTGGGTTTCAGTGGCCAAGCTCTAGAAGTAACCCTAGCAATGCCAAATTATTTGATGTGAACATTGTGGCACGATTCTTGACTTTTGTGTTTAAGAAAAATTAACGGGAGTTCGGCTCCAAGGTACCATGTGCAGGCTAGTTTGAGAGTTGTTGCTTTGGTCAATTTTGTTAAAGATTTTACTGTTGTTTATGTTTATATAACACTACTCTCTCCCATTTCTTTGTGTGAGCATATAAAAAAAAAAACACTTAATACTTATTATATCGGATATTAAAATATAGTCTCTCATATAATAATTTACATATATGACTCTTATTATATTTATAAGTTAGTGTGACTCTTATTATTATTTTAAGTGTAAACCCAATTACGAAGTTGGACTTAAATTGCTGAATGTTTGAAGTACATGCCTAAACAGCTGCTTGGCCTATCAATTCTTCGTAGAAAATTCTATTTCATTCAAAATAAAAAATGCATTTTATTTTCAGAAGTATTAACGAAAAATTTGAAAAGTAATTTTTTTTTTTTAATTCAAAACATTTTTCGTAAGTGAATCCCACCAAATTTTTTTTTTTATATCATGTCAAAATGCTTTTATAAATTAAAATTAAAAAATACTTTTCAAAGATTATTACCAAACATGCATATTCACTGTCGTATCATAAGTTGTCTTGTAGCCCGCCCCTTCAACAAAAAAATAGAAAGGAGATAATTATACATAATTAGAATTATTGCAATGTTCTTCATGGGAAACTTAGTCGACTGTGGATCACATTTCATGAAGGAAGTTTCTTGTTCGAATTCTTGCATTCTCCTTTCCTTGTGTGGATATATTAAAAAAATATAATAATTACAATGCATAATAATATTTCATATGCATTACAAATTTTATTATAAGATATTCTTACAACCTTTGTGATTCTATGGTAATCATGAAGGTGATTTGGCATGTGCCACGTTTGTCCGCCTATCCGTCTTTCTTCTTCTTCTTCTTCTTTAACACAAATAAAACAGGTCAGAGATGATTCCATTTCCCCCCTTTAAAAAATTTCCCCCTATACCTGTTCTCCCTCCACCGGCCTCAAACCTGTTCTCCATCCACTGGCACCGACGCCGTGATCCCCCATCGAAACCGGCGGTGAGATCTCCTTGCCACCGTGACACTATCATTCTGGAAAACCTTTCCTTTCCCTCTTTTTCTTCCCCAACCCCATTTTCTCCCCCTACCAGCACCGTGCGTCCTCTCCTCTCCCCACCTGTCACCAACGCTGACGACCACCTCCACTTTCTTCCATCATCTTTGGCCAGAGCCCAAAACTAGTCCCCCTGAACACATCTATAGCAATACTAGTAGTTAAGATGATCAAGAGTAAGCAACTTTATTAGTTTTAAACAAAAAGCCAGTTTTGACTATGTTACACAACATGCCTAGTCTTAGTGTGATTAAAGTTGTAAACCACATGCTCTAAAGAATTATAGACACCACACTAAATGATTAAATTCATTATCTCTAATTAGTTAATAAGTGATATTTTCAATATAAATAATTAAATTTATTATTTTTTATCCACAATATTCTAGCTATATCTCTCTCTTGGTGCCTATTATATAAATAATTAAATTTATTATTTTTTATCCACTATATTCTAGCTATCTCTCTCTCTCTCTCTTGGTGCTTATTATTTTTCCTGTATTTTGCAAATAGATTCTTAACAATTAACTCTCCAGTTCGATCGAGCTCTATTCGTTTTAATTAATTAGGGTTGACAATTATTTATATTATTTTTTTGGCCTTATAAATCCGGGGGTCCTAGGTGAACGCTTCACTCGCCTAGTGGTCAAGTCGCCCTGTCCACAAGTGCTGTGTGATTGATTGATTGTGGTACGATGGTTTTTCTTTTCTTTTTTTGGAGAGAGAGAGGGAGGGGTAACCTGGTAGGGCAGGGGATTTGCACTGGCCATTAATTATCTGAACTCTCTGAAACTTCTTAGGATTCATAATTCCATGCATGCCAAAAGTTATTGGACTTCTACATAAAATCAAAGAGCGGAGAACACTAGAAAGATTTTAATAAATACGAATGATTTCAAAAGAAAATATTAGCACTCACTCATTTATACAATATGCTTACAACTACTCTGACCTTAGTCTTTCTTTCTTACTAAGATTTATATCTTATATGACTTTTAAGCCAGAGTACAGGGCTATAAGCTTATAGCGTTTTAACTTCCATTCTTTAGTGGGTTTTGCTTTTACTAAAGGAAACTTCCTTGTTAATTAATTGGCAGGTTCTTTTGTCCTATATAGTCTGCTTCTCACAAGCCTTATCTCATTTGACAGGCGAATTACTTCTTATACAAAACAACCCTCCACTTCAACCGCTATATATATATATATATATATATATATATATACTAGAGGGGTCATGTCATGCACCTTCCTGGATCCTTCTCTATTCTTACCAGGAGATTTTCCCCCCCACATAGTCAACAAAGAGTGCTTACTGATTAAGTAGCTTCCCAACTCCCATGGTGGAATATTGTCAAAATCTTACGCATTCTAAAGAAAACAGACAAAATTGATGCAGTCACCCATGTGAGTAGGCCCTCTTGCCTCTCCATCACAATGACTTATCCTTATCTCACACAAACTTGGACGGTTCATTGACCATCCTTAAGTTTGTTGACTATGTAAATTTTAATTTTTTTAAAAAATATAAATAAACAAAGGTACGGCTGAATTAGAGTTTGAGGCGATTGGTCATCCCTTGAGGCGGTGGTCAAACCACTTCAACCACTTTTATAGGGGTGCCCAACCACCTTTTGAGGAAAAAAAGGTAGTTGCACCACACCTATGAGAGTTACTAATCATCCCTTCAAATGCTAACAGTAAAACAATAGATGACACACTAACTTAAGGGATGATTTGGCTACCCTTTTACTACTTTTAATATATAAGGCTTACATAACTCAATCTAAATTGTTCATTTTAAATAAATAGTACTCTAGGCCAAAAATATTAAATCTTGATCAAACATAATTTTGACAACAAAATTGAAAAATATTATAATTAAAATATTTCATGTATCGTCTAGTCTCTCATGATTCAAAATTTATAATTAAATGACATGAATATCCCATCAATTCAATTATGTTGTTTCTCACGAGCTCCCATCTACAGGATTTGGATTGCCAATCATTTTCATACCCAAAGACTAAAGCAGTTGGGCATATCCAACACAGTGCAGAAAGTGGATTTTGCTCGAAGTCTTGCTTTTTGTGTAAGAAGAATTCAATACAGAGACACATAAAACATAGCATGATGTCGATTGATCATCATCATCATAATCATCGATCTCTATCCCATGATGCCTGGGTGTAACAAACTGAAAAGACAACATAAACGTGTTGGGTCACATCATTAATTTCTGGATATAGGAAACATTGCATACCCCATAAAATAGGATTATCTACTGGCCAACAAGTAACCTTAAGGTTAGTGGAACATCAGATAACATGATGTAGACATGTATGTTCAGATTTAAGCTGATGGTTGTAATGTGCATGTGTTGGTTGTTGGGTGACGATAAAAAAGTGACAGTAGGGATCGGTGATACTGTTTATTAAAAGGCCCTTTTGGTCTAAAAGGGTTAGTCAAAGTTCAATAAATTCCATTTATTCTTTCGGGTTATTGCCAACTAACGATCACTTATTCGATAGACACGTGGTGAGAGAACTATAGAAATAAGGGTATCTCTTAATTATGGTCTACTTATTTAAACTCGACTCAATAAAAAAAAAAAAAAGAAAAGGCGTTTACACATTCCCCAAAAGAAAACAATTCATTAAAATATACCACATTTCATATTGGTCTCCTCACTTTTAACTTTGTCATATTAAAATCCACTTACCATATACAAAATAAAGAAGGAAAAAAAAAATTTAAAAAAAAAACAGAAAAATTTGTCCTAACGAGATCTTATAGAATTTCTTTTAAATTTGAGATTCTCAAAATTCATAAATCTCAACTGTTTATCTCATCTAAGAAATAATGAACATCTTAAGCTCGATCTAACCCTTCCCCAACAAGGACAAAAATTATGAAAATGTAATCACAATCCTACAAATTTATCCCTCAAAAAAGGATAAATCGTTTTTGTTTCTTTTGTTGTTGTTGTTGTTGTTGTTGTTGTTTGGATGAGCTCTACTGATGATGGATGAGATAAGAAACTGATGTTGGTGGTGGCGTTGTTGTTATTGTTGTTGTTGATTTTGTTGTTGTTGTTGTCGTTATTGTTGTCGTTGATCTTGTTGTTGTTGTTGTCAATGTTGTTGTTTGGATGAGCTCCACTGATGCTGGATGAGATGGTGGTGGCCAGACCGGCGATGAAGTTTGGATCGGCAATGATGGTGCTCACCATGTCGGCCAATGACAGCTGCGGTTGCTGGGGTTGGTGTGGTGGTTGTTGGTGGGACTGGGGTGCATGGTGGGCTACTTGGGAACGCCCCATGTCTTGAGAAACCTGAAGGCCAGCAAATTTGGACAGGTTGTAAAGTAAATTATCCAAATCATATTAATTTCACAAAAAAAGAAGAAAAAAGAAAAGGAGAGACCCATTTTATTAACTTTTGTAAACGATTAATAATATATATTAGCGTACTAATTACCATGGGAGCTTCTGACCGGGCACGATCGGAGACACGGGGTTTCATCATCGTGGCTTCTGCGGATTGGTCAATAGCCGCAAGCTTGGAGGGATTCAATTTGGGAATCTTGTTACGATTCCAACCTTGTGATTCTGACTCCAGGATCGCTTTGAGACGAACCCTTTTACCTTCCCGGTTCTTGCTGGTGTTCCTAGGCGATCCCGAAATGGTTCTATCTTCCGATGAAGCATAAGACACCTCGTCCATCTGATCAGCTAGGCTACCAGCTCCTCCATTAACATTAATCTCATGTTTTCTCTCTTCAGATTTACTTTCAACTACCTGATTATCACCACATACCAATATAACTTTAACTACTTAGTTATTTGATAATAGAATCTATCTGCCGGGATCACGGTGGTCACTAGTTCAAATTATCTTGTACAGGCATTAAAAAAAAAAAAAAAAGCTGTCTAAGTAATAATTATTAATTAATTAATTACCTCATGGTCTTGTGTGGTATCAGCGGCTCCTTGATTCTGTTGCTGTTGCATGAACGCCACAGGATTCATCGGCAGGACAATGCAATTGTTGGTCACCTGAGCAAACCTGTCCTCCAACCATTGGTTTTTCGAATCCAACCATCGGTTTTTCGAATCCAACAATCGCTTTTCCAAATTCATATGTTGGAGCTCCGTTTGTAACTTTGCCACCAGAGACTGAAACATGTGAAGTCCATTAATTTAATGGCAAATCTTTGAAAATCATAAACCCAGAAAAGAAAATTTTAATCATCTTGAATAATATAATTCATTAAGGTGGTGTTTGACAAAGGTTTTGTGGATGTACTGTTCATATTTTTGTCTTTTTCTTAATAACTCTTCTATACATCACCGAAATACTCATCTTCTTGTTCTTGTTCTTGGTTCTCTTCATTCATGGTTTCGTTCAAGCAGACGAAGACGAAGATGGTTTATCCATGGTTTCTCTTCATCCATGGTTTTGTTTATACTCTTTCTCAGAGACGCGCAGACAAAGATGGCTAGGGACGAATGGGTAAGGGCGGCGATGACAGACGACGCGGTGGTGGTGGAGCTGCTGGTGGGGCTCAAGCAGTCGCAAGCGGCGTCGGCGTCGTCGTCGTCCTCCTCAAAATCCATCCTCTGTAGCTTCTAGTTCCACCGAACCCTAAAACTTAGGGGTTGAGACAACTCTCTGTTCAAAAGATCCACAACTCTCTGAGACTCCACGAGGTCCAATCCACCTTCGTTGGCGTTAAGCCCAGCCGCCACCACCTCGTCTTGGGGCAAGTAATTTACGAAATTGCCGCCCTAAGCTCTCCCGGACGACACCCACTCTCCGTTCTCCCTCATCCGAATCCTAGTCGTCGTCTGCGCCTCGACGCTGGGGCTCGCCGTGGCACCATCCGATTGCTTCAAAAGCAATTGTCTCAAAGAAGTTGAGAGGGTAGGATTGGAGTTGGGATTTGGGTTCGGTTCTTTTGGGCTTGAGTTCTGATTTTTGGGTACGAATTTCTTATGGGTTTTACCGAAACCCTCCTTGTTTCCCTCTTGCCTGTTGCTACTGTAACGATTCGACATTTTTGCCTGATCAAATTCAGTCGAGAGAGAGAGAGAGAGACGGAGTGAGCCAGGGAAGGCGAGTAGAGAATGCTGAAAACGGCGAAACCTGTTCAAGCAGATTGTGCGGAGCATGCTCGCCCAAGGCAAGCGAGTCCGCCGTGGATGAGCTGAAATTTCGGCAGCCAAGGCTGGTCTTTCGGTGGCAGGGCTAGGGCTCCGACGTAGGTCAAGAACTGAGGTGGGCTCGTAGCAGAGGTGTCGCCTTTGTTTGTGGAATTTGGGAGAAAGCATTTGTTTGTGGCGGAGGGTAAAAATGTATTTTCATTGCACAGTGCAACCGCACTCAGTACATCCTCAATCCCAAACTCGTTTATCAAACAACCCCTAAGTAATATTGATCATTTTTAATTACCTCACTCTTTGCTAGCTTGTTTTCAGTGTCCGCTAGCTTGACTTTAGGGTCCTCTGGCTTGTCTTCAGCGTCCGATGAAATCCCATCATCCACCATTGATTGATCACTTCCAGTATTAGCAGTAAAAAGGTGCAATCCAATCTATATTAAGACAAATAAACAAAATTCATGTAAAAAAAAACAAAAAACAAAAACAAAAAACAAAAACAAAAACAAAACGTAAGATTACTATCATTCGATCTGGGTACTTACGTCGACATCCGAACCAGGCCTTGGAGCCTCTTCACCATGAGAATTATCCTTCTCGACACTGACTCTGATGGTCTTGGAACCATGAATATTATTATCATCATGATCCTGATCGTGGCCAGCTGATCGGCCCAAGAAGTCAATCTCGCAGACGGTGACCCGGTTGTCATCTGAGGGTGGAGGAGCGGCCTGCTCGTCCCTCCGTCCAGGAGCCTCCGGAAACTGAATACCCTTGAACATCCTGTCGTGGCTGCGCTTGTTAATCTTGTTGCGGAGAAAGACTTCACAGACTTCACCCCTCTCTGCCTTTTTCTCTCTCTCTTCTCTTTTGAGAGGTGCCAGAGAATACGCCGGAGCTCAACCCAGACCTCTCCAGTGCTCCCTGTCTCTCTCACACACGCGCTGAGAACAAAAGCTGCCCAGTGCTCTCTCTCTCACACACGCAGCAGCAGAGAAAAATATTTCTCTGCTGCCAAATGCTCTCCCTTTTTTTCTCTCTCACACACACACTAGAAATGGCGATGTGCTGTGCCTGCAGAAGATCACATGGGTTTTGAACTTCCCCAGTATAATTGATAAAGAGAAAATATGACACAATTTTTTAAAACTAGATTTCAGCAACCAGGATTACTCCGGATCGCCCGCTATGCCGTGCCAGATAGCTGGGGTTTTCTCAAACGGCGTGAACCCCGTCTGAGAAAACCCCGGCGGGTTTTCTCTGGCCCAGACTATACATATATATGAAAATTATGTGTTTTTTAAGGAGAAATAAATTAAATTTAAAAAAATATTCCTACTAAATAAGGAATAATTTTTTTGTAGATTCCTAAATTAGTAATATTTAAGTAGAAAGTCAAAAAAGAAAGTAAAAATTAAAAATAAATAAAACATAGTTGCCTATACTCCAGGCTCCAGGTACAAGTTCCACCGGCGGTGAGAACTGGAAGAGAAAAAATAGAAATTGAAAATGATAAAATAGATTAATAGGCAAGAGGGTAAGAGCCGCTAAAAAGTCAAAGCAAGAGACTCGGTCCCACGGGTGGACAGTCAAGATGGATTCGCGGGCAGATCTGAAGGCTGGCAAAACGGGTCATCCGGCATGATCCGTTTATGACTTAGATGACGTTTAGTATAGACCCAGACACGACCGTTTAAATAAACGGGTCTAATGAGTAGACTGTAAATTTTCACAAGATACCCGACACGAACCCATAAACCCGTTTAAACTAAACGGGTCTAACAGGTTCACACGACCCGGCACGACCCATCTGAATACTAATCGGTAACCTCACTCTTTGGGTTTTGTTTTGTGCCTGTGAGAAACAGAGGCTAAAAAACAAAGGCTAAGCATACTAACCAAGATTGCAGCAACAATCACAACCATCCAAGAAACCCATGCCCATTTGGGAATCATATTCCCAGCAGCACCACTTGCATAAACAATTTTTTCAAAGATTAACAAATAAACAAAGATTAACATACCGGTACCAGATGCGAGACGTTGGCGGAAGAGAGAGAGAGAGCAGCAGAGCGACGTCGGTAGCAAGCGGAGAGCAGAGAGAGAGAGAGCGTTGAGTGGGAAAGAGTGGAAAAATGAAAATCAATGGAGGAAGAAGGAAATGGAGGAGGAAGAAGGGAATAGAGGAAGAAGAAGGGGTGGGTGGCGCTAGAGTTAAGCATGAAGGAAAAAACCAAAAAGAAGAAAGTTCGGTTTTTTGTTTTGTTTTTTTAGTTTTTCTCTTTTTGCGTGTGTGTAGCATATTCCAGAATTCTCCTTTTTTTTTTAATCCTTTTTCCTTAAAAAAAAAAATAATAATAAATGGGTCTAGCAGGTGGCCTGCGACACGACCCATTTAAGCAATATAAATGTCGTAACGAATTGCTTATAATCCAAACCCGTTTAAAACTCAAATCGCTTAATTTTCTGTGTGTTCAATATTCATGGTGCTCATGATCGTGTCAAAATTACTGGCTTTCCTAAATTTAAAATTTATATATAAGATGTGAAAACGTATGTAAGATGAATTTATTTAAATCTAATTTGGAAGAAAAATTTGTATAGAATTGACCTAATTAAATTTATTATTCAATTTGAGTATTCTTGTTCAAAACCATAACAATCATAGCCTAGAAATAAACTTCATGATTTTTTATTGGTACAGGTGTACGTTTGTGTAGATGTTGTGTTCAAATCAACAAGACAAGACTTCCTCAGTAAAATTGAGATCAATGGTCTTTTTATTCCGTGTGTTAAAAAAAATGTTCTAATATTTATTTTCAAACATGTATTGACTTCTTGAGTACCCCCCCAAAAAAAAAAGCTCAGCCAATTAGAAAAATTGCTGAAAATTTGGGTTTTTTGTGCACAAATGATAAAGTTTTCGATTATGACACAAGTGGTCTCTATCATTAGAGTATCCATTACAGCCAGTCAGCCTCACTAAAAAAAATTATGCCTATTTTCAGTCATGAATGATGCCCCTAGCTTAACGGGCATGACCCTCATTCTCCCTAGCTTCTTTTCTTTCTTTTTTTTCTTTTTTTCATGAGTCAAAGAAAGGTTAAAGTTGAGTTTCAGAGATGGAAGGTAGAAGATGAACAGGTTTTGGTTATTGATACGCACCGTTTCATTAAAGAGAGAAAAAGAAAAAGAAAAAAGAAAAGAAAAGAACAAAAAGGTACATGTCTTGTCTACATGCTGTACAGCTGCTGCAGCCACATGACAGTATGGTGGCACCAAAATGAACAAAAAAAAGGAGGGGGGTGTAAGTACACACCATACACGTACAGCTATAGGCTCTTCTTGCTTGATTTCCACATGGCCAAAAAAGAAAAGAACAATAAAAAAAAAAAAAAAAGGGAAACTTCACAATACTTTCTTAAATTATCAGCCGTTTTAAAATATCCTTAATCTTCAAAACTCTCAATTTACATAAACTTTCAATTCGCTCACCGATTTGACCAATCCAAGTATAAATTAAGTAACAAAATTTTTCAAAAGACCAAAATACCCATAATTTTATTTAAAAAAAATAAAAAATTTTGGAAGATGAAATTTTATACAAAAAGTCACCGTTCAAAATTCACTATTTAAAATTTTCAACTTAAATGTTTTTTAATTTTTTAAAAATAAAAATCGTGGATATTTTTTGGTCTTTTAAAATTTTGTGACCTAATTTAATGGATGGGTCCAAATCAAGTAATTGAAAGTTCGTAGTAAATTGAGAGTTTTGAATCGAGTGTATATTTAAAATGATAGTTCAAGTCTTGTGAAATTATCCCAAAAAAAAAAGTGGCCCATTGGAGTACATTTTTAACCTAAACAATTAAAAGTTGTTTTCCTTTAAAATAAAAAGCTGTTTCTTTCCTTCTTCTACCGCTTGTCCTGGTGCAACTATATAATTTTTTTTCACTTTCCAACTTCAACGAGATTGAGGTATATAAATTTTTAGATTTAAGTTTAAATTTAAACTATTCTTATAAATTAATTTTTTTTATGATGTTGTTTCTAACTTTTTAAGCCATATTTTGTTTAATTGTTTCTATTTTTCTAATACATAAATTCTGAAGATCAATTGTCCAACTTCAAGGAAAAATTAAGCTATTGAGATATGTAATTAAATTTTTAGATTTAAATTTAAATTGTTCAAATAAGTTGTAAATTAATTATTTTTCCTGCATTATTTATGGGGTAAATATATAATAACTTTCAATCACAAAATTTTAAAATGCTTAAGTTTTTTTTTAATTTACTCACGATGTAAGAAATTACAATAAATCTCGACACTTTTATCATGTTATATGAATCCCAAAGCACTGCTTTGGGAGATTAAAATATTAATTTTTTTTAATTTTAAATTTTAAATCTATTTTTTTTTAAAAAAAAAAAGGTGAAAAAGAAGGTGGCCGATCCACCCATAGTGCTGTACTTTGAATGGTGGGCCACCACCAACCGAGAGAGGTGGCCCAAATGACCAAGTGGCCTAATGGCCGACCACTGTTAAGAGAAAAAAAAAAACGTGAAAGAAGAACACAGGTTCAACCTGAAAAAAAAAAAAGCGTTAAGAAGAAGGCATAAGGTGGTTCGACCACTTTGTCTCAGCCACCACTGACCGGCCACTGGTGGTGGCCGAGCCACCCTAGGCCTAAGGGGTTGTTGGACCACCATTAAAGAGAGAGAGAGAGAGAGAGAGAAAAAAAAAAGGTGGCAAGGGGTGGTCGGCCACTGGGTGGTCCTGCTTTTTTTTTTTTTTTCTTTAGAGGTGGTCCGCCACCCTTGTATTCTTCTTTCACGCTTTTTTTTCTTTTCTCTTTAATCAGGGTGGCCACACCTATAGTGATCGCCACCTTCTTCTTTCACTTTTTTTTTTAAAAAAAAATTAGATTTAAAATTTAAAATTAAAAAAATTAATATTTTAATCTCCTAAAACTGCGTTTTGGGATCTAAAAAGTGTGATTTTATTGTAGTTCCTTACATCCAGAGAGTAAATTTTCGAAGAAAAAAAACCTAAGCATTTTAAAATTTTGACTAGTTGACCCAAGGTGTTATTATATATTTACCCTTATTTATGCATTTATATAGTTTTTGTTTCATATTTTAATTATATAAATATATATAATTGTAGTTATGAAGAAAAACAAAGATTCTATTAAGCTCCAGCCAAATACTAAATAACCTCGTATAGATTTAGTAAATTTGCCCAAAGATCTTTGCTTAAGAAAAAAAATTTGCAATTATCATCCTAGTGATAGAGACTAAATTTGAAGAGTGTATCTACAAATAAGAGCTTGTCAACCCTTTAAGCATGATTTTCCAAAAAAATAAATTGAAAAAATAATGTGTTGTTTTAATTCAGCATGGTTCAAAAAATATAAATGATTGGAGTAGCGTATTGTTTATATTGTTATCTCTTCAAACTAGACATTATAAATCAAGCAAGAGGAGACCACTTTTAAGGTATGACCGCATAGTATGGGTTCTCAAGAAAAAAAGTAGCATGCAAAACAAGAACAAATAAATTATTTTTTATATTTAATTATTTTTTAATATTTTAATTAATTTTAATTTTTTATTCATTAAAAAAAATATCCATTTATTCATTAAAAAAAATATCCACCATCAGTCCACGTCTTGACTCCGCCATTGGCTAGCATGTAAGAGTATTATCTATAATTATGTTGACTATAACGTTATATGATGTCAACAGAGTAGGTAAATCACCCTTCTTTACTTGCCTATTATTCTTGGAAAGAATTTAGTCCCTCTAGCATGATAAATGTTGACACAAATTTTCGCACGGCCGGATTGAACGGTAGGTACCTACAAAACAAAGGAAGATCGCTAGGTTTTAGCCATCCCTTTTGAATTTTTAATAGATGGCTGGTAGAGCTATACGACCTCTTGGAGGATTTAGCTCTCTCTTGTTTTGGTTAATTTGTGGTTTGCTGGCTGTAGCCTGTTGGCCTGATGTTTAGGTGCCGTTTAGCACCTTGTGGTTCTCTTTTGTAATTTTTCTTCTCCATCAAACAGATAATCGAGCATAAAGTCTTAATTATTAATCAAAAGTGAAGTTTATTGCCGTGATAAATTGATGCCTTTAAAACTTACAAAGTTGCTTTAATTAGATGTCCTTTTGTGACAAGATTTTTCACAGTTGCCAATAGTTATGTTAAGACGACATATTTGCCTTAATAATTTTATATGTGGCCTTTCCAACTACTGGCTTTTTTTTTTAGGTGTTTTCTGACCAAATTAGCAACTTCAGCCTCTCTACTATGCGTTCATCCACCTTCTACCGTGTTATACCATTCATCTCCTTATTGGCCACTACTGCTACTTGCTAATTGTTTGTTTGTATTTTTTATTTTGAATAAGAGGCTTTTTTTTTCACTCTTGATCTGCCCTCATGGGCAATGAGGAATAATTAGGTGCAAAAGGTTATTTATTACAGCTTGGATAGTTTAGTGTGATGGGTTATCTCTTATAACCAATTTAAATAAATTTTGTTAGAAAATTTGGTTACCCATGTCTTAGATCTAGTCTAGCTTGAAACAGATCTGTTCATTAGTGGAAAATCAAAGTTATAAATAGTACTTGATTGTAAGAATTTTTGTTTGTATATATGATTTTATAATCTTATAATATGTGGCTATGATTTTGCAGAGTTTTATGCATTGTTTGTACATATTACTTGGTAGTTGCATTTAATATAATATTAATTAAATGATTAAATTCAGCATTTTTTATTAGCTTAAGTTTTTAGGACAATCGTTGATTTAACATGGTATTAGAGTAAAAGTATTAAGTCCGAGTCTTGTCTTCAACATTTATCTTTCATGTTCTTACTTATTATGAAAAAGTTTGAGTCCACACGTTAAGAAAGTATTAAAATATTAATTAAATGATTAAATTTATTATTTTTTTATAAAATTAAACTTTAAAAATAAATGTTGATTTAACAGCTATATATCGTGCATATTTTAAATTGTAGATTGACACTAGTTTTGAATTATAGGTTGTAACTACATCTCATCTGTTGTATATTAATTATGTGTACATCAATGATACACTCAAACCAAAACAGTTCCCAAAATCTTACAATTTTCTTGTCAGAAGATCTTATACATTTCCATTTCTTTATTCGCAGTCCAGTTTAATTATGAGTAATCCTCTTAAGTCTCCCATTACAGCTATTAACTAAGAATCAGTATCCATCTATTTTTCTGTTTAAAATATTCAGGAAGGCAACTAGCTAGCTACTAACAGAAAAATAAGAAGACGGTATCAAGTATTATCGACAAATTAATTAACAACTGTCATGCCATATAGGGATTGGCCTCATAGAAACATACCAAACCAGGGAGGTTAGGAGAGCCAAAACAACAAGAACACCAATAAAAACAACACGAATCATAAGAGCCACAACAAGACAACATATGTAGTAGCTAATCATATTCAATAGTCACAACCTTAAGTAACCATATGATTCTTTAAACACCATAACCACCATTACTGTTGATGCACAGTTTCCGGCTGGTGACGTGGCACACTGGTTTGACTCTTGGATCGACTGCTCCGTGTATGAATGCTGCACAAAGAAAAAGATAATAGGGTCGAAGAGAGACCGGGGGTGAGCCGGCGGGGTCACTCCGATGCCTAAGTCAGTAAACTGTTGGAAAAAGAATGGGAAACAACTAAAGCTTGAAGTGTGCAAGAGTTGCCTTACCTTGCATGTGATGGAGACTTGTATTATATAGGCATGGAGTGACAGTCATCTAGTCAATGATTGGCTTTTCCCTGATTGGCTGCGAGGCAGTTTGTTATCAGGGAATCTAAGCAGTTACTCGTTCCTTGATCTTTGGAGATTAAGATAGGATTTGGCAGTTGTCATTTGAATTTTGAATTCAGGTTGATAGGTTACCAAATCCAGGGTTTCCAGGTGCTTGACTTGGAGTCCTCGAATTCGGGAACCTCCGGACCTTTAGGTCTCGGAGGCCTTGAATTCGAGTAATCAATCTTCAGGGAAGATTTCGAATATGGGGCCTCGAATTCGAGAGGCTAGGACCCTTAGGTCTCGGAGGCCTTGAATTCGAGCCCTTTGTCCTCGAAGAAGGTCTTGGACGTGGGGTCTCGAATTTCGAGAACCTGGGGCCAATAGGTCTCGGAGGTCTCGAATTCGAGTCCTTAGTCTTGAGATCTTTGGGCCAAAAGGTGGGCTCCGGGTCGGGAGGTTGATCTATGATCCAACAATTACTATTATTATTATTATAATAGAGGGAAGATAAATAATATATATATATATTTTTTTTTTCTATGTTGTGGGGTGGGGGGATAAGGGCCCTTGATTATAATGCAATTTTCAAACAATTAAGGTTATATATATATTATATAAGGCATATGTAAGAAACATACAAAAGAGTAGTGATTCCAAATCTCAATACCCCGCGTCATTAAACTACTCACATTTTCAAACCAAACAGAAAAACAAATTCATCAAAGAAGAAAAAGACAGAGATTGACTGAGATTAGCATTGACCACGTACTACCCACCCACGTGGCTTACTTTTGCATGACGTGGAAATTTGGTATATGGTTATTGGTTAGGTTAGATATCTCTAGGGTTTAACCAGCAAAGTCAGCACCCCCATCAAGAGCCATGCAGTGGACGGCATGCACACCATTTGCGTACACCTTGTTGCTTATCATACTCCATCTTTCAAATACTGATTTAGGCATCGGATCCAGACACCCCCGTCTCTTCGATCCTACTCTTTCTTTGCATCATTCAACCACCTCACCAATCTGCATCAACAAACACTTTTATAATTCATTATCAATTAATTAATTAATTAATTCTCCTTTTGTTTTGTTTGGTTATGCCGTTCAAACAGGTTTCTTTCAAGTCTCAAACCCATTTGAGAGCCACAAATTGATTGACAATCCTATTCATAAGTTTGAAATTTGAAAAATTTAATTAAAATGAGAGGCGAATGAAGGGATAGTGTTTGAATTTAAGACCTTTAATTTAATACCATCCATGGTGGTTCCTCAAAGTGGACATGCATGTATTAGGGAGAGAGTTTGACTTTCGAAATAGGAATCCTCAATTTTATTAGTATTAGTTTCCTTGCGTCTCACTGATGGCCTGGGTCATGCTATGACTTAATCAGATTTGAGGGAATGCTTGCATTTTTTGAATAGATAAAAAAAAATTTAATTTGATAGTATGTTAAATCACAACTTACATATTTCAAAAACTTAAGCTAATAAAAAATGATAAATTTATTTATTTAATTAATATTGTATCACATGCACGTTATCATGTACAATTTTAAAAATGTATATAAAAATCACTTGCTCTAAATATAAATCTCAATTGATTAGTAGAATGAATCGAAGGAATTTCTTCTCAGTTTGAAAAAAAAAAAAAAACTGTCCGAAATTTTATATCAAACAACAAATTACCCATGAATACCTTTTTCTATAGGGGAAAAACAAAAGAAACCCATCATGCATAGTCTACTAGGCAGCAAACTCGTTCCAGGATTTAGTCATCTTCTGACTTCTGTTTGTAGTTTTGTTAGAACACGCACACTTGTCGGCACACATGCATATATATACTATTGGACCCAACGCATGATTTTCTAAGCTTTCTATTTTGATGCTGTCTGTATGGTTTGATTGGGACATGAATCGTGCTTTTTCTATTTCAAACCTTATTCAATTATCAAGCGTATCTCAAACCCCTCAACGAATCACGTATCAAGCTATCTTTATTCAAACTCTATTTAATTAAAGATAAGATCGATGTGGAACCGTTTTGTTTGAACATGAGCCGAGCGATAAAAATTTTGATACACCAAGCAGTGGCAGAGTTAGGATTTTGATTCACATAGGGCCATAGGGGAAAGATTAAAGCCCCATCCGTCCGAGTTATGTCTCGCATACTTTCACTTGATCTCCCAACGAGAATATTAATAAATAATAGCTTCTTGTTTGTCTTCTCATATACATCATCCTCGAAACCTTAACTCTCGTCGGGAAAAAAATTACTTGACCTATACCAACCACAGGAAAATAATTGTATAAGCCCACTGTGTGAGAAAAATAACTCTCACCACATAAAAAAATGACTGCACCATTAATCGAACGGTTGCAAACCCGCGGCAGAGCAAGTATCTAATAGACCATTCTTATAGTCATACAAATGGGCACAAATATATCAGTTTTTAGTAGAGAACCGTTATTAACTTAAGCAATCGGAGGCTTTTTTGATCCTCCTGAACCAGTTATTTTCAGTGACTCTTTATCTCATTTTGCAAGTGACCAGCCGTAGGTTCAATTACCCAATGAATCCAAAGCGTTGCTCCTGGGGCAGGATGTGATCGGAGCTTACTGTCACTTTCACCAGCCAATAGGGCTGCAAAGTTGAAACATGGACTTGGAAGGCATCCATGTTCGTGTGCGTGGTTTGAGTTGGACCGTCAAAATTCTTTTTTTTTTTTATTGAGTGTATTTTAAAGAGTAATATATTTACGTTATTTAATATATTATTCTCATTAAAAATTTTAGATAACATTATTTTTTAAAATACACTAAATAAAAAGAATAGAGAGCATCATAATTTCAAATATTATTACCAAATATATTCACTGTCGTATCATAATTTATGACTTGTAGCCCACCCATTAAACAAAAAATAGAAAGAAGATAATTAAAAAAAAAATTGACATGATTAGAATAATTGCAATGCATAATAATATTTCATACGCATTACAAATTATATTATAAGAATTTCACAAACAGAAAGTACCATTTATATAAATGTTAGATAGAGTTGGGGCGGTCGCTCCTCCACAGAGCAACCGTAGGATGCTTCTCTCCCGCGCGATTCTTCCGCCGGCCCACGCTCGTTACCGTGGACTCCACACCAGAAGCGCCACTCCACCAGTCTCACTCTCTCAACGTCCTCTCAGGTAGTAACCTTACTCTTCACTGCACAATATTCCTTTCTCTTCTGTGAGCTTCAACTTGACATTTGAATTTCGATTGGTCGGTGGAAAAGATACGCAGTTCTCGGCGCTGGCTTCGCCGGCCTCTCCGTTGCTTGGCACTTGTTACAAGTATTCTCTCTCTCAACTATTTTACCCTCATTGCATTCTTATTTTTTTTAGAAAATATTCAAATTTATATTTTACAGGAAAGTCCGAAGGATTTGGGACTACGGATAGACATATACGATGAAGTTGGGATCGGTGGAGGGGCTTCTGGAGTTTCCGGCGGACTACTCCACCCTTATTCCCCCAAAGGTCAGGCTTTGCTATTTGGTCCTTGGATTTTTCAAGACTTTTCAATTTTGCCTCATTAGATCTTTAGTTTTTCGCACTATGTAAGGTTGAAATTGGAAATTTCAAAAATTTTGTTTAGATTTGACATTTTGTCATCTCATCCTACGGCTCAGTTTGAAAGTTTTTGGCAGGTAAGCTGCTGACGTGGGGTGCCGAGTGTTGGAAAGAGAGTGTAAAGCTTTTGAGCATTGCGGAGGCAGCAGCTGGTCACAATTCTGACGGTTTCATAGTTCGGAGAAGGTTCCTTTCTCTTTGCGTACAACTGCTTTTTTCTGTAGATTTTTTGTTACGCTTTTAAGGACATTTATGTTTTGGATAAAATTTGTTTTTCTTCACTTACTGTATATTGATGTTAGCTAATTAGTTGACTGAACATAGTTTAAAAATCTAGCAATTTTTTGGTGTTTGAAATAAGCACACTTAGAGGTGCAACAGACAGGTGCTCATGATGTTTCCTTGCACCCTCTGTGTCGGAATGGCTCCTAACGGTTTTTGAAACGTTGGAATATGAATTTCTGACAGAAAAATGTCATGTTTCAGTAATATGTTGAATTAATTTGGAGTCTTTCATTGTGTTTTTACTCTATGCTTATTCAGAGAGTTGGCTTAAGTTCTCATTTCTTAGAAATTATTTTCTTTCTTTTTTTCGTATGCTGCGTGTCAATTAACATTTATGTGTTGGCTTATCCTTCTGATGAAAGCTTTCTGATTCAGGGGCATCTTGAGACCAGCAATGAACATGAAGAATTTGCTCGCATTGAATGATGTAATTCTATCGGACTTTTTCAACCCTAAATAGCTTAGAAGTTGATATTTTATTTATAATAATATCTATATTTCTTTGTTTATGTGATTAGAATGCTCAGAATTGCCTTGCCAGTTGCAGAATGGAGACCATTGACAAGGATGCTGCTCAAAATCTTGTACCCAATTTGTGCGTTCCATTCAACTCCGCCTTCTATATGCCTGAAGCTGTAAATATACATCCTCAACGATATCTCCAGGTTGGAGAATTAAGCCTTTGATTATTTATTTCTTCTTGGAGTAATTGTTTTTCATTTTTATCTTATCTTCATTCTCATTGTTATTTTATTAGGCACTCTTCTTAGCATGTGAAAATTTAGTGAAAGTATTATCGACTTCTGGCTTTGGAGGAAAAGAGTTACGTTTGCATAAGAAATCTATTCATAAACTCCTTGACTTAGAAGGTAATCACCCAAACTACTGTTTCACCTTTTTTTTTTAATTTCATCTGGTGTGCCACAGTTGGTTCTCACGTACCCGCTGAAGGAGTCTCATGTTTTAGACTTCTTAGGCTCTTTACATACGTGTGTAATAATCCTGTCTAAAACTTGAACTTCAGATGTAATTTCCTGTATAAATACTTCAAAAGTGAAATTCTTGATGCAAATATTTTGATCCTGTCAGGATGTTGCTTTCTATGGATTAGATAAGATATCTCATTGAATTTAACAGTAAATGATGCCTCATTATAAAGATAGGAGTTGGAACAGAAGGAGACTCTTGTGGCCTGAGCAATTAGGATATCTTCTAGTTCATATTTACACACATAATTATCCAAGTACAGAACTACCTAAAATGGTGGACCATTGTCTTTTAGAGTTAAGATACATCCCAAGCTAGTTGAATAGCCTGAGAAAGGTATCCTTGAACCAATAAAATTCAATCCTGAACATGAGAACCAAGTCCAATAACTTAAACTAGGCAAGGAAATCAGACCCTCGGTTGGCTATGATAAAATAAGATTTGGCTTTGCATAATTTTAGACTGTCAAACCTTTTAAATTGCTGTTTTGAGTGGCTAATCCTGGTGGAACTTCAAATTGCTGTTTTGGGTGGCTAATCCTGCTGGAATCTCATGATTTTCAAGCATAATTTTGTCGAGTATTTTTATCTCTTTCCTAAGAAGTTAATGCGTGCCTGCATTTCTTTTATTTAGGGGAATATGATGGGGTAGTAATCTGCCTAGGTGCCAAAGCAGATTTACTCCCGGAGCTCTCAGGAAGGCTTCCTTTGAGGACTTGCAGGGGTGTCGTTGCTCACCTGCAGCTGCCTGCTGATATGGGGTAAAAGTTATCTTATGCATTGCATACAATATTAAAATAGACTTTGAATGTCTTAGGTGGTTGGGCCCATATAACTCGATTTTGGCAATGCCTAACAAATCAAATGTTTTATAACATATACAAGGTCGTATAAAGAATTTCTTGATAATTTGATTGATCGTTATTAGTCTCATGTGGGGGTACTGCACTCTTTATGGTGATCCCCTTCAGGATGTCATAGAAAGGCTATGACAAACAAACAACATATTTTTGCCACTTGGTAAGGTTGTCAATTTTTGATACAATCTGTAAATCCAACACAAATTTAACACAAAATTAGCAAGTTAGGGTTAGAGGGTCTCACCTGTTTGATTAAATGAGTCAAGTTAGAGTTGATTTATATAGTTTTACACTCATGTCTTTACACACAAACATGAATTGCCACCTCTACCATTTGGTCTGCAAATGTTTCCTCGAACTTATTGCTCTTTTTTTCCATACTCATATTCTGGAACACTGTTTTCCAGAGAAGAATATCCAGACTATGGCCCCTCAATACTGTCAGATGCGTGGCTTGCCTTCCAGGGGCGCCGCAGTCTATACATGGGCTCAACGTGGGAATGGAAATCAAGAAACTCCTCACCAATTGTCTCAGCTGATGAATCCTCAACTGCTCTTCAAGAGCTTCTGCCAAAGGCCTCTTCGGTTTATCCTGCTATAAAGGACTGGACTTTTACTGATGCAAGAGCTGGTCTGAGGGCAATGCCACCTCTCACTCCACATGGATCACTTCCGCTTTTGGGTTGTGTTGATGATATTCTTGGTGGAAATCATACTTGTAATTATTGGTTATTTGGAGGACTTGGTTCAAGGGGACTGTTGTACCATGGTTGGCTTGGAAAATTGATTGCACAGGCTATGCTGTCCGCTAATGAAGATTTGATTCCATGTGAACTAACCGCTTGGAAGAAAATAAAGCAATGATTCAGGAAATTTTCAATTTTAGCACTTACCCAAAGCATTCAAATCTTAGGCCAAAAAAAAAAAAAAATTCAAATAAATAGAGCTTTGGTTTGGCAAATCTTGATTGCAGTTTGTGTTGTCAATCTTCTGCTTTCTGTGAGAATAAATAAGAACATGAACAATTTCTGTTAAGCTTAGTTCACATCCAGTTCTTGAGTAGAAAGTTTGCCATAAATGAAGGGTGAGCCATTTTTTGGGCAAGTAAATGCAGAGTGGGCTATTTTTGGGGCACAATGAATTGCCTTGTATTTAGTTAGACAGGTATTTGGGCAGTCTGAATAGGTAAGCCCTGAATGTCCTCTCCGATGAGTTACTCAATTTGCATGCAATACGAATAGGTCATTACATATCCAGGGCGTAATATGGGACAATGATATCGATAACCCAAACCAAGAAAACCCATTTATTGAGTTCTTAATTCATTTAGTTTTCTTTAAAGGCATGGTGCAACTTTCCTATTGCGAAGGGACCCTTAACTCCATGGACTCATGATCCTCACCATTACATGGTGGTGGAAGCCAATAGAATTTTTCATTTTCTTTCCCTTTTTTTCCTCATGCATTTAAGATTGACCTATGGACTCTGAGTTGAGAACTTTCTTAGTTGCTATGTCTATAATGAAAATGAAGAAACAACAATGTAGACTAATCAATTTCAAAAATATAATCTAATTGATGGAAAAATCCCCAACAACCAGACACAGTAAGAACTAAATCCAGTAGCAAAACATAACCCGGTTAAGACTAGACAATATAATTCTAAAAAAAGTCATTAGTCATAATAATTCTACCACAGAAAAGACAAGAAAGTTTACAACACACTGAACATATCTAGTCACTCTGACTAAAAATAGTAGTTTCTTGTCAGTTTACAACACACGAAAAGACAAGAAAGTTCAAGATACAACATTAGTCAAGTTCATGCTAACCGGCACACTAAACATAAAGGAATCTGGTGCAGAAAGAAACTGAGGTTCCTAGCCCAATGTCCATATATAAACCTGGCCCCCACTTGTGGCTCCTGCAAGCATGCCAACATTGTATGGGTGTGTATCAAACCTGCATGGAATTGCTGACACATCCGGGCTTTGTAAAGTGAATATTGTTCTTCTTTGAGCTGGGGAGATAACATCAACTCCTCTTTTCATATTGCCAATGAAGAGGTATGAATCGTCCCAACCCCATATTGCTCTTCTCCCACCAAAAAAAAAAAAAAAAAGAGTAGAAGTTAAAATCAATTTTTTTCTCAGATTGCAAGGTCTAGTATTAATTTCTCTACAATAAATGTTTTGAAAGGTAACATGATAAATGTTTTGAAACAAGGACAACAGTACAACTTTCGCAGATAATTGATATCCTCCCTCCTGTCCAAGAACCTGCCTCGGAATATGAATCTACCAACTTGGTTACTCATTGACAAAGGATCCTGATGTGGTTGGATATAAATAGGAAACACAGAAATACTATTTCTCATTCAATACAATCCATCTTTAGATTCAAAATCATTTCTACAGGAAATATGATAAAATTTAAGTACTGATATCCTGATGACAACATAGGCAACAATTTATTTTTTATTTTTGTTAATTATTTGCTTGAGACAAGATCTACAAACCAACGACAGGTTATTCTTAAGAAAAAGTTACAAATTGTAACAGAGAATGATTGTGGCATTTGCCATAGAACAGCATCTAATAATCAGGCAAAATTCATACCTGAAAGAAGAAATCCATCTGCCTGTCTGATTATCATGTTTAATCATTACCGTATTGTCAAAATTGATTCCGCTCACTATACCAACCCTGTCATCCATGCTGCATGAAGATAATTGAAAATTAATTACAATTAAGAATCATTTACAGTAATGTTTGAACTACTGCTGCATTGTATACAACACTTTGGGCTTTAAACAAGATAACTAGCTCAATTATGCAGTAGTGGCAAGTACAGCAGAAAGAACTTGTAAGCAATATATTGCAATTAGGGGCAACAAAAAAAGAAGTTGACTGTTTGTGTACAGAAACAGGAAGTTGATAGCATCAAATGCCTAACATACCACAACCACAACTATAACATAAAGGGATCAACTACGAAATAGAGCTTCTTTGGCAGGCAATGTATAACGTAATACACTAGATCAGCGTTTAACAAAAAAGCTTATTAATGGTACATTTTGTTCAAAAAACTTAAAACTAACTATAAAATTATATAGATAAGCATAGATGATCATCTTTGAAGAGTACTCACATCTAGTATGAACTGAACTAGCACAAATGTTTCTCACACAAGAGTTAAGATATTCAATCCCAAAGTCAGAGGTTCAATACAACACAAATACCTTGTCGTCGCGAGGAAGCTTCCTGAAGGTGAGAAGTAAGCAGACTGCACAGCCCTTTGGTGGCTAACTTCCTTCAGAGGTTTGGGTTGATCTGCAGCAATACTTCTCAAATCCCATATGCAGGCAGTTCCATCAGAGGAACTAGTAGCCATGACATTAGAGTTTTCTGAGTTAAAATCTATGGAGTTAATCCTATGTCCATGCAAATTCCATTGGGTTGAGCATTTCCCAATCCTCTCATCCCAGATATTCAAAACTCCATGACCCTCACTAAAATATAAGCACTTCACATCATCTAGTCTTTGAGATAGAGAATATATAGTATCATCACTTGAATATACCAGATCAAATACCTCCTTCTCAGCATCCATCAATCGGATAAATCCGTCATAACAACTGGTAAAGATCTGCACTTGCATTCAACGAGAATAATTCAGCTGAAGCCATATGAAACTCAACACCCACAATACAATACTTCTAGAGTGTGTGAACATGTAATTGGGAAGACACAACTAGAGTATAGTGACATACAAGAGCCACACTAAAACCATTGCACAGTACTATCCAAAGCAGATGACTCAACATGAAGATAAAGGCAAAACAGACCCATGTACATTCATCATTACAATTCAATGGCCTCAAGATCTCCTAGCACATGTACCTCATTCAATTTTTATTTTTATTTTTATTTTTTTTCAAGTATACTGAATCTTCAGCAGACTTATTTAATCCGAATGTTATCCAACCTCAGTAAATATAAGTGCATTTGGTTCATAACGTTTACAACTATTTAATAGTCTAACATTTAATCCAAAGTATTTGAAGATTTCTGGGCAATCAATGACAAACTATGGCTAAAGATTAAGTATTAACAATATTATGCAAGCAATATTCAATCCAAATCACCTTTGGCAAGCAATGTTGCTGAATCGAAATCCCCGAGATGGGACCCGGATGCGGGTGATACAAATAAATCCCATCTTTTTCCTCCGTATCACAATCAACATTCCAAAAACCAATATTTCCAAACTTATTCCCCACCACAACCATTCTCGAATCTTTACAAGGAAAAACCGCACATTCATGATTCTCCCTGGCACAACACGCGCAATATTCTCTGGCTTCAGGCTCAAAGCCCCCAATTCCATACAACTCCCACTCCCACACGCACCCCTCATCGAACCCCCACCATTTTTATCACCATATTCCTCATGGGGTTTCCTTGAAACGCCCAAAACTCTTTCAATTAGCACTTTATCGGACCCGGTTCCACAATACGCGTCTCTAGTACTAAGAGGCCCCAAATCGCTTGGCGAAGGCTTCGATGGGGTTGAAGATTTCGCAACCTTAGCGGCTGTTTCAAGGATATCTTCTTGACCTTTGGAGTCCGAGTAATCTGGTGGCATTCCTCGAGTACGCAAGGACCGTCGGATCACGATTGGCGTCTCGGTTTTGGGTTTCTTCTCCGGACTCATTTTGTAAGACTTGGTTCCAACTCTGCCATGAAAAGAAGAAAACATTCACAGAAAGAAGAAAAGTTGAAAATGGGGTTTTATTTTTTGGGCGAAAATAATGATGGGCTTTCGTTTTTTGATGGATACAAATATGGTTTTCATGGAAAAGTGAAACTTAGAGAGAGACCTTTGGCGCTTGGAAGAGGCGGAGAGCTCGGAGGCTCTGGACTGGAGTTTAAGGGCAGCCATCATTTGATCGTTTCGGAGAATGTTCTCGAGGCGCTTGCGCTCGTACTCTGTCAGGTTCTCAGACGACGCCATGGTAGACCGAAGATTGAGAACTCACACACAGACACACGCACAGAGAGAGAGAGAGAGAGAGAAATTGGGTGGTTCTGTTTGCAATTTGAGAATTGTTGGGGGGGTATATATGCCAGTGGGTGTGGCGGGAAATGACACTGGCGGGAATGCGATATTTTTTATAACATCATTTTCGACCTTTTTTATTTATTTATTTTTTAAAATTTTTATTTTCTCAATTAACACCAAAATTCTTAAAAATAATACCTTCAACATTCTCAATTGTTATAACCCTTTTAGTAAGAGTTGATTAAAACCGCCACGCCACCGAAGTAAAATAATAGTAAAAATAAAAATATAATTTCTAATATTACTTTTATCAAAATAATAATTTATATGGCGATTCTTACATAAGACTTTTAAGTTTTATCTTATACTTTTCAATCATTTCAAAGTGGATAGTTGAATAAATAAAATTTTAGTTTTAAAACACTATGTATAATATGCTAAATATTAATTAAATAATTTAAGTACTTTCTGATAATGGGTGATTCAAAATAATATGATAGTAGATGTCATTAAGTTAGAACTCTTACTCCATAATTTATTTTAGTGTATGAACTGTACTTGTTGAGAGAGGAGGGAATGTGAGCCCCCACGCTTAAGAATTTGGATTGAACTTCTGATCCACCAAGACTTGAAGATCTATTTTCCTTGCTTTATGGATATCAAGGGAGCAACATATCTTGCTGTTGATTTCAGAAATTAGTTGGTTTGTGGATATTATGCCAACAAAACGCAGAGGCAAAGAACTCTGAGCAAACAAACATAAGGGGTACTGCAATACCAAAAGGAAATGGAAAACATAATGCTTATATTTTCAATCATAACTACAATTAAGTATTACTAGATCAAAAAACAAGAGCCAAAATCCCGTGAGGAGAAATGGCAACAGAGATTAACAATTTCTGGGAACAAAGTTAAAGAAAGATAAAGGAGTTCTGGCATGCTACAAATTGACACCATATTTCTATAGAATATATATAAAAATGCCCCTTTAGTCTTCATTGTATCCCTTTGAATTCATTTTTTGTTTTGTTTTTTTTTTCCCAATCTCCGAATCGGCTACAACAATCTCCTGAGATTGTTATTCCAGCAATTCTACCTCCTGTAATATACTAATATAGAAGAAAAGAAGAAAGAAAGAAGATAACAAATAGCTTCTTTTGACCTTCGGCCTCCATCTTTCTTATTACGCTACATACACTTGCTTAACAAAAAAAAAAAAAAATCAGCTTTGTTCCATCTTTCACGTTGTGTTTTTTAAACTGTGTAGTGCTGTTGGATGGTTTCAATGTCCAGGCCCTTCAGCTTCACCACCGATTCAACATGCCCCTTGAGAGTGTGCAGCTCCCTGAGCCTGCAAATGAAGAAAAGCTTATGCTTATGGGTTCTAGTAAAACTTGATAACAGCTTAATCCTTAACTAGACCATCAGACGCAGTTTTTTAGCTAGTCCAATTTAAGGGACATGAAAAATCTTGATAAAATAGACCTTCATGCTTTCAAAGTATTAGAATATTAATTGAATGATTAAATCAACTATTTTTATGGAGCTTAAACTTTTGAGATAAGTAGTCATTTAACATGATACTAGAGAAAAAATTATGAATTCGAACATTATTTTTGTTATTCACCTCTCTTTCATTTAAATGTTAGACATGTTGTGATTCAATTATTAAGGGGTAAAGAGCCGCTGGAAGTTTACAAGGAACTACAGAAAACCATGTGGAAAGTCACCAGCAATGACTTGTGCTTTCATATATGGGGCTTTAGACAGTTTTTCATATAGTTAGGCATGCGATTTTGGTCTCTTAGATGGATCTGGTTTCATAATTTACCTGGCAACTTCAGCACGCCTCTTGGCCTGCTCAGCAATCTCAGAAAGCTCCCGGTAGTTGTTTTTGTCATTAAACAGGCTTTCTGGTGGCTGGAGACCATGTATTGTACGTTGAGCCATGGCCCATTGCGCCTCCCTCTCACCCTTTCCATAATCCTTCTTTGTTGTGAATGCAGTCTGCATTAGGTACATACATAAAGAAAATGCAGTGATTTAGAACAAAAAAAAAGAAAAAAAAAGAGAGAAAAAAATGAGAAATAAATTGAATGACATATAGAGCATACAAAATTCATGGTGTTACGAACCTTGTTTTGGAGAAGGGTGTTCCAGGCCTTGCCTGTTAATGCATAGCGAATGGCGAACTTGATGACGTCGAGAGGAATGTAGGTAATGATGCTGTAGAGCCAGATCACTCCTGCCCATCCCCACCCAATGCCATGGATCCTGGCAAAACCCCAGTTTGCATACACAGCAATGATGGTGGCCACCTGTTTTTTGTAGGTGCCAGAGTCAGGACAAGGTATGAGAATCATGCACAAGAAACTGGTAAGAATTAGGGCTATAAATTTTTGACACAACTTAAGAACTTGATGTTAACTCAACATGAAATTAGCGGATTAAAATTGAAGGTCTACTCCGTTTAATTAAATGGGTAGACTTAGCATTAACCAATAGGTTACATAGTCTTATATCCATGATTGACATGACCTGAACTCGATGTGCAAACACGAATTGCCATCTTACTAAGAATTGGTTCAAAGTAAAAAATAAAAATACTAACCAATTGTGCTGCAATGAAGGCAGCAACAAGCAGGAGACCAGGGCGCTCAACGAAGGACCAGCTCCTTGACCTGGTAACGAAGATGAGTGCTTGACTAATAATGCTCACTTGAAGGTAGAGAGCTGAGTTAAGCTCTTCCGGGTTTTTACCGATGTGCCTGACACCAAAATTTTTCTGCAATAGTTGTATTTTTAGTATCCATCATGTACATGCAGCTATTGATATAATCATATAGTGTTAGTGTAATTCACTTACCGAGAAGAAGTCAGTGTCAGACGCAAGATAGAAGAACACCACGGTCATGATGGCCATGTAGGTACCGAGGACAACCCCAGTGGCAAAGATTTCCTTGAGCTTCCATGAGTCAGGCACCGGAGATGGCTTCACTCTGTCCTTAGAGATTGTCATGATGGTTCCGTCATTCAAAATGGCAATGATCAGGACCATGAAAGGTGAGAAGTCAAACTCCCAGATGAGAGCAACAAGCATGAATCCCAACACAATACGGATTGTGATGGAAACAGCATAGATTGTGTAGTTCTTCATCCTCTGGAAGATGGCCCTGCTTGTCAACACGGCACTTACAATCACACTCAAACCTGGTTCTGTCAAGACAATGTCTGATGCACTCCTGGCTGCATCAGTAGCATCAGCCACTGCAATACCAATGTCTGCCTTCTTGAGTGCTGGTGCATCATTGACACCATCTCCAGTCATTCCACAGATGTGTTTCCTTTCCTGCAGCCTCTTTACAATCTCATACTTGTGCTCTGCATGCCCCAAAATTGAATTGTTAACAGTACTATGCAATGCTATACCTATATTATCCTCTGTAGAGGCTAAATGATAGTTTTATTACCTGGGAAGACACCGGCAAATCCATCAGCCTTTTCAATGAGCTCATCAACAGGAATGGAAGAGATGGACTCATCCTTGCTCTGGCCAAGGAGGGAGGAAGAGGGATACATGTTGGTGCCCATGCCAAGCCTGCGACCAGTCTCTTTTCCAATGGCGAGCTGATCACCAGTGATCATCTTAACATTGACGCCAAGGTCAAGAGCACGGCGGATGGTCTCTGCACTATCATGCCTTGGAGGGTCAAAGAGGGGCAAGAGACCCAGGAACTCCCAAGGCTCTCCAGCACTCTCCTTGGTCTTCTCTGAAACAGTCTGAAATGGAGAGGGCATAACCCAATTCAATTCAGCTAACATATTTTACTCCTGGATGACAAAAATCGTGAAGTTATATGCTGTTAACTAATCTACCTGTCGAGCAACTCCCAAGGAACGAAGACCACGGTTAGCATAGTTGTCGATAACCTCATGTGCTTTCTTCTTCATATCCCCCTTTACCTCACAAAGCTCAAGAATCTGGTACACAAGTAAAATAGTTAGAAATCATATGTGAAAGGAAATAAACGTTACTGAAAGTGTATTTTACTGGATATCTGAATTCAAATGCTATAATCGTTCGAGAAGGAGGGATTCACTGATTACTTGCTCAGGAGCACCTTTGCTGCTTCGGTGCCAGTTGTCATTATTGTCAATATAGGTGATTGCAGTGCGCTTACCCACAGGATTGAAGGGCAAGAAATGCACCTCAGTGATCCCTGCTCTTGCCTGCAAAGCCCACGGTTACTACATTAAAATGAATAGGAAGTAATTAACTTGGATAAAATGCATCCACCAAAAAGAGGAACGGAATTTCATACCTCCTTGGGGTCACCCAACATCCCAACAATCGAAGCATCAATGGCATCCTGGTTTTCAACCCTGGAAGCCCTAGCAGCCATCAAGATTACATTGTCCTTATCGACGTCCTTTGCAAACACCTTCAGTCAAAAAGTACACCCAGGATAAGTACTGAACTAAAAAATGGTCACCGATTATTATCCTCTCGAAAAATTATATACGATTTAGTTTTTAAGTCACCAACCTCAATCAGGTTCTTGTCAACACTAAGCTTGTTGAGAGTGAGAGTCCCAGTCTTGTCACTGCAGAGGACATCCATCCCTGCCATCTCCTCAATGGCTGTCATCCTCTTGGTGATGGCACCTTGTTGTGCCAGGCGGTGAGACCCAATAGCCATAGTCACAGACAAGACCGTTGGCATGGCAATTGGAATACCTCCAATGAGAAGTACCAACAGGTTGTCAATACCCTCTCTGTATGGCCTGCGTTGGATTGGGTACATCACCACAATCTCAATCACCATGCCCGCCGCAATAGAGCAGATACAGAAGTTACCAATGGCTGTCAACACCTGATCAAATCATCAACAACCACCACAAATTACTTGAGGAAAATATATATATATATATATATATATATATATATATATATATATATATATAGTCCTGAAGGACTTCAAGTGAATCATTTAATATAGTATGCTTATAAATTGGGCTGTGCATAAGTACTAGCCAGTATACCTTTTGAAAGTGACCAACTTGGTTAGTGCTATCCACAAGGTGAGCGGCCTTGCCAAAGAAGGTGTGGACACCAGTGGCGATGACAACAGCCTCAATCTCACCTTGTTTGCAGGTGGAACCAGAGAAGACCTCGTCGCCAGGGTTCTTGGTGACCGGCAGGGATTCACCAGTGAGAGCAGACTGGTCGATTTTGAGTGGATCACCCTCCAGGAGACGGGCATCAGCAGGGACGATATCTCCCAACTTGATGCTGATCAAATCTCCTGGTACCAGCATTGCTGCATCTTGCTCACTCCACTTTCCACTCCTCAACACCTGCAAATTGTTAGAATATTAATTAAATTATTAAAATTACTATTTATCAATTAGTAATTTATTATAGTATCAAAACAAAAAACTTAAGTTTGAACCTTGTTTCGTCATTCACCTCTCATTTTAATTAAATATCTCAAGTGTTTGGCCTCCGTTTACCGTTTTCTATTAGCTTTAACCTTTTATAACAAGGGATAAGTACTGATTTAACACAAACTTCGTCGTTCACGTGCGCGCATGAACTGTTACATTTCTACATTTAACATCAAAGGAAGCAGCAAGTGCAAGTTGTGGGAATGTAAATGAATGAACATATGTACCTTGGTTTTGGGCGCAAGGCCTGCCATCAGAGCAGCCGCAGCATTGCCTGCGTTATTTTCTTCAATGAAGCTGATCGTTGAGTTGATGACAAGCAACACAACAATACCAAGGAAGTCTTGCCAGTCCGGTGGCTTGCCCTGAATTGTTCAAAGTATTGTTAATAATTGAGAGGGAGAGAGAGGGAGAGGGAGGGAGATTTGTGAGTGTTACCCCTCCATTGGCCAGAGCAATGGCCATGATAGCAGCACACTCCATGACCCATGATAGGGGATTCCACATAAAGCCCAAGAACTTGAGGAGTTTACTCTCCTTTTTCTCCTCAAGCTTGTTCGGGCCAAAGATTTGTAGCCTCTTCTGGCCTTCCTCCTCTGTCAAACCCTCTCTTGTACATTTCAGCTGCTCAAAAACTTCCTCAATCGGAATTCGTTCCTACACACCCAGTTCATGAAATTAACAACTTATTATTACCATTAGCACCAAAAACATTAAAAATAAGTCAAATGTTGTCACGAAAAAAATTTCTCTGATAAAATAGGATCGTGCAATTTGAAGACATTATTCTCAAAAACAGATTAAACATTCGGTAAAATTTCAGTTTTTCCTTTAAAATCGTAACTTAAATCTTTAAAATTGTGAATTTTTAAAAGTGCACAACTTTCTTGCTATTTGAAAATAATTTTTTTTTCTAATAGTAATTTTTTAAAAATGTACTTTTAAAAAATACATTTTTATGTAATTTAGTTTAAAATTACACTTTTAATACGCAAAATTATAGTAACAAACGCAATCTAAATTCCAAGTTCACATTGTCCCAAATCTTTTGAGGAAAAAATAAAGAACAAAAAATGAGAAAATAAAACCAATAAACGAATAAAACTAGCGGAACGCAAGAACTGCTATGTGAAACATTTCATGATTGAAAAATATGAGAACTGTTTGGTGGCTGAGAAAGCATACAAAATAAAGACTACCCATTTGGCTTATTTGAGTCATATTGAGTTTTTCATCATTCACGAAAACAAAATCCAACTAAAAGAAAATAGAAAAGAAAAGAAAAGATACATATATATCCAAATGAAAGGAAATTAATAATGGGAAAAGAAAGTATGTCATATATTTGCGTACAAGATCAACAGTCTCGTTCCTGACATCTTCCAAGGAGAGCTCTTCGGCCACCATGATGAAAGGTGAAAACCAAAAAGAACAAGTGGTTGTTCAAGGAAGATGGTGACGTCTATCTTCTGCGTTTTCTTTGTGTTTTCTCTCTCTCTCTCTCTCTCTCTCTCTCTATATATATATATGTATGTATAAGGAAAGCTACCCTTTCTTTCGTCTTTCTTCTTTCTGTGAGAGAGACCTGTATTGATCTAGGCCTCCTCGTCCTCCATCCAAAGACACAGGAGAAAAGAGAAAGAAAGAGAGCTTAGAGGAATGAGATTCGTTGCCCCCAAGATGACAGCAATAACCTGAGTATCAAATGCGCGGCTTTTGCTTTATAATGAACGTTGGAGAGGGAAGCGAGGGAAGCTACAAAAGGGTTAAAGGCCACCCATGCCTGCCCGTTTATTGCTACTGCAGTTGACCGGTTACGTGCCGGTTTTGTGGCTCACCAAAGTCTACGGCCATTTTTGGTTAAAAAGTTAATTACGGAGGCTGGTTAATTTGTATGCTTCCACTTTGCTTTCTTGTACGGTCGGATGAAAGACAGATCAAGACCAACTATTTTTTTTTTTCAATAACTATTTATTTGGTTATTAAAATATTGTATGGTTTGAGAATTTTTTTAGGGTTAAATATGTTTTTTATTACTAGTTTTTTTGTTTTGTTTTGCCTCATTATCAAATAACTATTTTAGTTTGCAAAATTGTCGCTAGTAGTGTATGTGGACGTCTTATAAATGCAGTTGATATCCACCCACGAGCTCATATGCCATCCCATCATTGGGTGGTGACATCTCTTGCAGTCGCAAGCTCATAGCATTTTTCTAAGCAGCCCGTCCACTAGTCTGTCTCAAAAATTATCATTTTCGACAGCTTCTTTCTTGGGCGTGTGCCAAAAAATATTTGACTGGGCTATTTATCTAGCACATTTTTGGATGATGTTAGTTTTATGTTACATTTGTAATGTTTGTACTGAAGTCTTTGTTAAAGTTGATTTAATGTTTTTTTTTCCTCTCCATTAAAAAAGATAAAAATAAAAACACCTTTTAAACAGTAATCATCAGGATAGTTTTCTTAGTTCTTGTGCTAAAAATAATAGGTGGGCAACTTTTAGAATAAAACACTTATCAAAACACTTGCCTTAATTTTGGAAGGCATGTGATGTCTTCACGTTGTCTAGAAGAGAAAAGGCTTGTGTCATGTGTCTTATATGCACAAGATACAAGTTAGGAGTGTTTGGGGATGCCAAAAAGTCCGTTTGAAATTGCATTATGAAGAATAAAAAAAATATGTCTAATACCGAAAAAGCTATGTCAAACCAAAAGCTGACCTATTTGATAAAAAATTTCAAAAGTTCTTTAACTTATTACTATAAAATAACCAAAATGCATTTTAAATAAAAAAAAAGAAAAAAAAAGCCTAAAAATGAGGCTTTTGCCAAAAAAGGCATTTTAACACCTCTATTTGTTAAACACAATCCCTAATATGCTCTTTGTTTGGAAGTTGTGATGTCTACAAATTGTCCGAAAAGAGAAGGTTTGAGTCATGTGTCCCACGTACACATAATACAAGCAAGCAAGGAACCCAAATCGACTTGTCTCCTGTAATCAACTTGTCTCCTGTGTACACAAGCAAGGAACCCAAATCAAATCCGTACGAGAGTAGTAGAGTCATGGCCTTTAGTTTCTCAATCCTTTCACTACGAATTAGCATTTGGTGAGTTTTAGGTCCCATTGCTCGGATATGGTTTTGAAGGAAATAGATTGGGTGCAATTAGTCATTCATATTTGCATACAACGCGGACAACCACATTGGGAAGACTGCTTCGACAGATCTCTCTCAAGATTCGAATTGCCTTTGTGTAAACAAATTGAAGGCAATCCATATATAATGGCACCGATTTGATGTTCTCAGACTAATAGTACTCTAAAAAAGCCCTTTATACCATCAATAATTACCACCAATCGCCTAAGCAAACTCTACATACATGCTATATCCAAGTCCAGGAAAATCTAAGATGTTTCTCCCACCTGCCAATCCAGTGACCCGTTTTCAAGCACAGCCAAGCCCCCATATATATAGAGCCAACACCAACGCTATTTCTTGTCCTAACCAAAATTATCTCAACACCCAATTATGCCTGCATTACAACTACACATCCTTTGAAAAAGCTTTGATATTACAGTCTACCTGATGAAATAGCAAGAAACCAATCCGTATCTTTCAACACCAAATAAAGATTAGCTGAAAAATCACCTGCATGTATTGACAAAGCTTCTAAGAAACATAAATAAGCATAATTCATACAAAATAACCAGGGTAAGCTGAAGAAATAGTAGGAACTAACTGATCCATTAGTGTAAAGAAGATGATCTTCTAACCATACAATTGCAAATCATGCTACTCCTAAACTCTCTGGGATTGTATTGTTTTGACTCCTCATACTATCAAAATTTTAGGCAGGGTAAGCTATGGATAAGGCCACCTTAGACATCAATGCTCCAATAGCGTCTTTGAAAGACTTTGCCTGCAATTCCCAAAAAGCCTATTTTCACATATTCTCACATATTAATGCCCTAAATTACAATCCCATCCTTTCATCCTCTACTTGCCACAAAACACTAGCATCAGCTTGCCAAAAAACATTCCACTTCCGTCCATTAAGGGACCACTAAGAATCAGCCATTTTATGGTAATAACAAAGACCTACCCCTTGTTCTGTAAATGCACTATCCCAATCACAAGACCTACACCCTCCCTCCCTCTCCAATCCATAAGTGATTACTATATAAACAAGCATTTTAGGACCTGCCAACATCTTCTGAATATCTGCTAAGCAATTGGGAGAGAACGAGGGAAAGAATAACAGGCAAAAACCAAAGTATATCTCGTCCAACATATAGAGTTCGGAGAAATTACTGAAGAAGCTCCTGCCCTTCTATGAAACTTTACAACACTTGGGAACCAGACAGAAGTCCATCTAAACTATGATCAAACGCCCAACAATCTAAACCATTTTTTTTTTCAAAGTTAAAATTTATCCAGACTGTAAGTTTTCTGATTAGGCAGCATATATAATAAGCAAGTCATTTGGGCACAGAGGCTCAGAGCAGCTGTGACAGCTCTAGCCCCCAAAAACAAGGCACAGCACACAAAACGCACCCATCAGCATAATCAAATCACCCAATTGAAACTAGATAGCAGAAACCCAATGAAAAAATTGGGGGTAAAAACAAAGAGCTGTAACAAAATATCGGATTGAACCAAAAATAAGTCTAACCCATTACTTGAGATACCAAATAAACATCAAAATCTCCTCAGGAGTTCACAACTGATAAATCCAAATCTTTTAGTCTCACAAAAACAAACTAAAGTGCTTAAACAAAATCCAATAAAGCCAGGCTCATCCACCTTAGAACCCAAGCTTGGTGCGGCGCCAATGCCTGCGCTTAGCGTTGTACCTGAACAGAACACAAAAAAAGATACCGTATCAGGAAAAACTGGTGTTTCAATAAATCTCTAATAAAAACAAAGTACTGGAATTGTGAAAAAAAAGGTGACGCTTTTGGGACCTGATGGTGTTATCCGTCCTCATCCGGATCCAGTGAGGAATGGGTCGGTTCTGCCTCATCTTCTTGGCCAGCTTCTTCTTGATCATGAAGGTCTTGTGCGACGGCTACGCAAACCACAGCTCATATCAAGCTCAAGTCGAGTAAGGTACAGATCCAACAAAAATCACACACACACACACACACATGATTTACCATTTTCGCTGTGGGAGGTCGGGGCCGAGAGGGACGAGCTGCAGAAGGAAACCCTAGCTATTGCAGAAAACCCTAAATCGTGAAATCTCGCACTTTATAGTAGCGCTTTCTTCTACTCTTTTCTTTTCGGGTTGGAAGAGTTGGGCCTTTTGAGTGTTTCGGGTATTAAAGAGGCCAATAGTACGAGAAGTACTGGGCCTCCATACCAAAGGCCCATAAAAAATTTCTAAGAACGTTTACGCTGACCAGGGTCGCCTTATAATCATGACTTTTTATGAATTTTATTTTTAATTAAATGACAATTTTAAAAGTCATTCATTCATTTTTTGACCGACACAAGAAAAATTTCTAATGTTACTCGTTACTTTTGCTTAAGACTAACTTGTTGTCACGACTTACATCTCAAAATGAAATTAGGGGATTTAAAATCGGATTATGATTAATCTATATAGTCTTATATTCATACTTTGATATGGTCGAATCCAATATAAATTCAATAAAAAATTAATAAATTATGAATAAAAAGTCTAACCTAAATAATCTTATAGTCGTACATTAACACGACTCAAATCAAACAGGCATAATACACAAATTATCGCACCTAACCCTATCCTATCCCTCTTTACTAGAAAGGCAATGACAGAGAGATCCAAATCCTACTGCTTAAACAGAGCAGGCCAGGCCCAGGGCCCAGACCCAAGGACGGGAATCCCAGTCCTCACGGGTCACGGCTCACGCCGCTACAGTCTACAAGAGAAGAGTATTATAGGGTTTCACGTGCCAGAGCGCGCGTGTCCCTTTCGAAAAAAGTACCTCACCGACCTTCTCCATCACCTTCCCATCTGTACTTGAATCCACACACTATAAATTGCCCTCTAAACCTCTTGTTCATGCTCTCACTCGCACACCGACTCACTCTCCTTCTCTCTCTATATTTCTCTATCTCTGTTCTCTTCCGATTAGGGTTCTTGACTACTGTGGTGTCAGATTCGGTCATCTGATCAAACGGTTGTGATCTATCCACGAAGATGCCTCCTCGCAAATCGAAAAGAAAAGCGTCCGCACAAGCCGTCAAATCGTCTGACGTCGACCCAGCTCCTCCCGGTACTCCAATCCTCCGAAATTCTCTGCACTTTCTGATTGGTTCCCGAGGAGGAAAAGAAAAGAAAAGCAAAGAAAGGAATTGAAATTTGAAGCTTTAAAACTTATAATTTGGGTAACAATCGAGTAATTTGGATGTCACAGAATTCCTTGGCTGAGCTAACCTTGTCAAGAAAGGAAAAGAATTTTAAAAAAGGAGAAGAATTTAAAACTTGATCTTTGCCTTCTGTTTTCTTTTGTTTTCTTGGAAACCAAACAGGGAATTGCTTTTCTTTTCTTTTCTGTTTTTAAATGTTTGCTCGCAGTTTTTACCGTCCCCTGCTGTGAATCTGATTAATATGTACTTTTTCTGGGTGTGGGCTGGCTTTGATTGCTTTTTTATTTAATTAATTAAAGCAATTTGTTGTCAATTGTAGAGGTCAATGGCTTTTTGCGGTATGCTGTAATAATGCTCAGCCTCTGTTGTTGTTGTTGTTGTGTGTGTGTTTTATTTTTATTTTTCAAATAATTTTCCTCAAGAATGCATTATGTGCCCCCTATTGTTCTTGTTGTATTTGTTGTGTATGTATATGGATGTGATAGAAAGGCGTGGCCTTGTTGATCTGTACCTTTAAATTTCTAGTTGCTGTTGATACTTCTGCGTTTTGTGGCAATGCATGCATGGGTAGCTTGCTTGATGTTAAGCATAGACTAAAAAGATTTTTTTTTTTTTTTTTAAATTTTTAAAGAAATTTTTTTTTTGAATTTTTGCAAAATAGAGGCTGAATTGGTCAAAAGGTGACCAAATAGGCAAATAATCCCGGATCGGATCCGCTTGCATGCTAGAATTGCTGCAATTTGTGCACGGGTCAACCTGTCCAACCAAGTAGTCCTGCACTTTGCCAATTCCAATCCAATGCTCCGATTGCATGACCCTTCTACGCAGTCGTTGCTTTAGGCCAATCAAAACGGGCCACATGTGCTTGTGGGTCCTACTTGCTTTCCACACATGCATGGGAAAATCCTCACATGTTATGCATGCCATATATTGGCATTAGGCGCAACTTCCTTGTATGATATTATTGTTGATTTTTCTTTTAAATGGGTGGACTGGAATTACTATCTTGCCCTACATATGTATGAATAAGACAGACTGCTTTGCAAAAAAGTGTTCTGGAACATGTCATGTTTTGTTGATATTATAGGGCAGAATGGGGCCTCATTTACGTAATATTTGTATTGATGAGCTATGGTTTTTCACCTCACATGGTTTCTGTAAATGAAAATAATATCCCTAAATTTGTGTCTGTAGTATCTTATGGCCAAATTTCACAATGGTAAACATGGTTAAATATAAGAGAAATGCTACACACTAACTCCCATACATTTAAGGGTACACTTTCTGACTTGGCAATGAAAATCACTATTGGATAAAAAATTCTATAGTGATCATTTCAAAATTTAATAGTGATTTTCATTGCCATGTGAGGGAGTGTGTACTTGGGAGTGTGGGAGTGGGAATAACATTTATCTTAAATCACCATTGGATAAAAAATTCAATAGTGATCATTTCAAAATTTAATAGTGATTTTCATTGCCATGTAAGGGAGTGTGGGAGTGGGAATAACATTTATCTTAAATATAATTTTGGGATAAGTGTGCACACTTTTTTTGCCATATAAAGCCAACTTTTTAATTAGAATATGCACATTGATGTCATTATCTAATATGGTGGTGCCCAAAGAACAAAATGACATGACATCCGGATGATGGGGATAGAGTTGTTTGAAATGGCAATAAGGCAGGAAAAGTCGTATAAGATGTCAATAGGCAAGCATTATCTGTTAGATTGGAATGTTGTGAATGATAAGAAGTTATTCGCATGTGTGCTTATTATTGAGCATCTTTTAGCTAGTAAGTGCTTCCACTTTCTGGAAGCTTTTACAGATTAGCAACATGATCATGTTTGAGAATTTCTGCAAAATACGTCCTTATCTCTAGTATTTGAAGTCACAATTCAGAGTGTGAAGCCCTTTCCTCAATATTACATGTTTCAACATTTATTGGCGTAAGCCTTGACTATTGGAACTTTCCTGTATCAAGCAAGTCTGTATATCAATAAGGAAAATAAAATGAATAATTTTGTACAGTTTTTTGTTTTGGTTGTTTGGTATATATTAGTCTGCAAAGTTTATGGTTTTGCCATCATTTGATTGAGGTTTTCTTGTTTTTTCCTACATTATTAAGTGTTCTTACTATTCTATTTCATGTATTAATCCTCAGGTAAAGCTTTACTTAAAAAGGTGGTACGAATAGATGGCCTATATGATTTATATGCCAATAAATCTATAGGCCTGATTGAGTAAGTGATTTACAGTTCATCTTTGTTTGTTGTCGGGTTACTGTTATCTTCCCAACTAGTCATCTGAATGTACTAATTTTGTTGTTTGTTTTATGATTTATAGTTTACCATCTCTTACCCTGGAACTTTTTCTAATGTTTAATATTTGAGTTGGTTACTCATCAGGAACATTCCTTTATTTTATCATTTGCATTGGCTCATTGTGTGATTGCTCTAAGAATTTCTTTTGGGTACCTGGTAGTTCTTTTTCACTGCTTGTGCATCGACCAATATAGATCTCCAGTTTCTTGCAAATAGCTTATAGCATGCATGTTCAGACCCTTAATATGATTTTCTTGTTGCTTGTCAGTTCTTCAGCTTGTAGCTTGAACTATCCTGTTGCGTTGCTGATCATGGTTTAATTTTGACTTTCATTATGAATCTGAGTTCTGCAGATGCATATTAGCCTGAAAAAGGGTTTTACTATCTAAATACTTGTAGGCCATATGATAATGATCCTTGATCTTGTTATGAATTTTAATCGCATACTTTAGGTACTACATGGTTAGACTGGTAATTAACTCCAATCCCATGAGTGGAGAGATCAATCGCGAACATGGAACCAACTCATCAATTGAGAGTTTCCTAACATTATATCAAAAAAATTTCTGTTGTCTGGACTTTATTCTTTTTTTTTTTTTTTTTGACATGTCCACACAAGGGTAAGGGGAGGGGGGATTCGAACTTGTGACCTCCGCTTCATAAGGCGTAGTTCACAGCCGATTGAGCTACCTCTTGGGGATGTCTAGACTTTATTCTAAGAGTGTATCATTGATTGTCAGTTTTTAACCTCTAGGGTAGGGATGCTTGACTTGTTTCTAATTCTAAAGTTCAAATGTCAAAAATTTAGTGTTTATGCTCTATATAATGTGACCTATTTTTAAGATGACCGACAATTAAATGTGGGGTTACCATATATAACCCTAACTAGTAGATGGTTTGTATTACACATAAATTATACATTTCCATTGACAAATTGGATGTGCTCCATTTGTGGATATCTTTGAAACCGGTGTGCTCCAGTCCATCAGGTTTGCCAATCCAGGTTACTGTTTACACTAATGGAAATTTGACTAAATTAACCTTAGAATCATATGGCCCATTCTTTTGGGGGTGTTGTATTTCTAAATAATTGAACTGTTAGTCTTTTTGATAGAATTGACATTCCAGTCTTTTCCTTCTTTGTTCATCAATATGTGGTTTCAAGCCCATCTGCAATTTGTATCATATTATTCCTTCTCAGAAGTCAAGTTTGCTTTATTAATTTTTATTTTATTTATTTGTTTCTTATTATGGGTAATTTCGTTGCATTTGCATTTGATAATAAATGTTAAAAAAAATGTGCCAGCCTGAAATTTCGTTGTCATTTTCTTTCTTCGATGAAAATTCAGTCAATTTGGTTATGATGATACATAGAAAGAATACACATCTCTATCAATTCCTTGATTTGCTGGATGCCATGAATTGAAGAAGTTGATGTAACTCTAGTTGGTCAGATATGCATCCTTGCATGGTTATTGATTTTCTCATTCACTTATATTTGCTTGAACAGTCCAGAAGGAATTGAAGCACTTTGTTCTGATGTGGGAGTGGACCATACTGATGTTAGGATCTTGATGCTTGCTTGGTATGTTGTTTTTTGTGGACATTTTACTGGGCCCATCATTCATTTTGATTTATATCCTAATGTTTATTATAAATGCGCTTGTCTACATACATTACAGGAAGATGAAAGCTGAAAGGCAGGGTTATTTTTCTAAGGTAAGCCTGAGAGTTGCTTCTCCTGTTGCTGTTATAACATGTATTCTTATTTCCTGGTTGTCAACCATATGACATGCTCTGATCCAAGAATGTGTAACTTATTTGATAGCTGACAAATCCGCACAAAACATGTACTTGTTCAAACATATGTATAACAGATGAAGCACCCCGAGAATTACTAGTAAAGGGAGATACCCAAAGAAAATCTACCACCTAAGTGAAGAAAAAGAATCTGTAACTGAAAAGGACACCCTCCCACTCTTTATATGTCACTCTTCCACAAACATCTTCTCCTTATGGAAAAGTAGAGTTTAATAGATGAGTTCTCAATGTCAAGTATATGCTTATATCTGCTCCCTGTAAATTCTGAAGTTGTCTTTTAAGTTTTGAGATACCTCAAGTGAAAGCCAAGTGGAGGTGAATATTCAAAACTTCTATATCTCTCTGGCAAAAAGCTATATGCTGACTTTGAGATAATCAGTCAGTGAAATGGGAATCACCCACGACATGGCAACCTGGAAATGAACTGAGAGGATAATTAGTAACTCTTTTTGTGTAGAGACGTATCGTTCCATGATGGGAGGAAGAATATGCTGATTCATTTGATTTACTTTGAGTATTCAGTTCTGCATGGCTGTCGGTGAAAATGGAAATTTTAGACTACTCATTGGGACAAAAGAAGAGCTTTTAGCTGGATAATAAACTATTATTTTGGACAATCAAGGGTTATAAAGGACCTAATTTAGAACCACCTCTTAGGGTCCTAGGAACAGTCAAAATTATCTTCCTCTGCCACAATAAGAGACCATTAAGCAACTCCAAGAGATCTAGGATTAGCGAAAAAGATTTTAAGAGCTCCAAGGTATTTTCTATATTAATCTAAATCTGGGGCTTGTCAAGAATTGTAACATACTTCTTCAGGCTTATGGTGAGTGTTAGAACATCCTGCAATTGCTAATGTGGATGACATTCTATCCTTGACATGGCTCTCATTGCACTATCATAGTACTGTTAGTTATATTAGCTATCTTTATACACTACTTTCTTGATTTATTTGGAAATGCCACAAATTTGCTGTATCTGTATTCTTGTAAACGAAGATTACTCTAGGAGCTCTCGATGTTTCTGTATTTTCAAAATTAACTTTTGGGGTCTCTAGGTGGTCCACAGACTTGCCATATGCATTGCTTATGCTATTCGTTGATCTAAAGTTACAGTAACTTGAATTTGCTTTTGTCTCATCTTTTGATATTCATCAAAATGCTATGATCACACTATTAGGATGAGTGGCGAACTGGCATGACAGCTCTAAAAGTCAACAGCCTGGACAAATTAAAGAAAGCACTTCCAGCACTTGAAAAAGAGGTTTTTTATTCTATGGGAGTTTCCTGGAATAGTTATTTTCAGACATGGCACTGACTGCTTCTGGAAAGGCAGAAAGTGGATGATGGTACTGATCTTGATTTTTTGTGTTGAATAGGTGATGAAGCCATCAAACTTCGGGGATTTCTATGCTTATGCGTTTCAATACTGCCTAACAGGTGAGCTTGATGTTGATTGGCATCCAACTTTCAATTAAATGGAAATCACATTTTTTTTTTCATGATAATGTTCTGTTATCTTCCTGCTCCCTCTCTCCCCCCGCTTACATGCGCGTGTGCGCACTCACACAAAGACATTGTTTAGCCGGTCTGATGTTGATGACATTTTCAGAAGATAAGCAAAGGTTCGTAGACATTGAGACCTTTTGTCAATTGCTGAATCTTGTTCTGGGTTCCCAATTTCCTGCCCAGGTTGATTCAATAACTGAATATCTAAAGGTGGGTTTCTATTATTCTTGGATGTAATCCCAAGTACTTTTTGTTGGTCTAACATTTGTTTCATGATAAGTTTTTTGATATGCATGGACTTGAATTTTCTGGCAGCTCCAGAGTGATTATCAGATGCTAAGCATGGACCAATGGATGAACTTCTATCGTTTTTGCTGTGAGGTAAGCAATTTTTTTTGCCATAATTTTCTTCACTATTTTTTCTTACATTGATCTCTGGTGTAGTTGAAACCATGAAAATGGGAAAAATAAAAACTCCATTGGATAGGTTATATTATCATCATGCCTCCCCCAATAAAACTTTAGTATCCTGATGTCCTTTGATGTCCAATACCGCTCAAGAATGGGGAATGCTGTTCTATACTGCGAAATGTCTTGTGTTTAGATGGTTATACTGTCAATCTATCATGTATTCTATTCCTGGGATCCATTTGTCTTCTGTGGCAGTAGAGAACTAATTAATCCCGGATACATGCTTCATTCATACAGTGTGGGGAAATGCATGCTATAATTCTGTAATATGATGCAGTTTATTGATGATAGGTATAAGCAACCCCTTTTACGCTGGTGCTTTTAGATATAATTGAAATCATTTGCGTTTCTTCTTTGGCAGATAAGTTTTCCAGATCTTCAACAATATGATCCCCTTGAATCTTGGGCCGTGATTGTTGATAATTTTGTTGAATGGTTGAGAAAAAAGCAAAGCTAATTTCAGTACCTTTGGCCGTAGAGTCCAATGCCGATAATAATGGTAATCGTTTTTATCTTTTCTTTTCCTTTTCAAGATCAGTTGTCTTGATATTCAGCTATTGGCCTTCAAAGTGGAAGAGAGTTTGAATACGGATGTGTGGTATTATATGCAATCTGCAGGACCTTACAAAAATTGAAGTAGGAATTGTATCTAACAAGCTATTGATGCTGACCACATTACTGAAGTCATTTCTCATGTCAAAAAGCCTCACTGTTGGTGGTCTGGACTCTGGAGATGCTTCAGGCATTCTTATTATATTTGCTCAAATTTTGCGGTTTTGTTTTTGTAAACCCTTGATCCTGTTGACTGGTCAATGATTTTTTTGGGTTAGAAATGAGTTTATACGCGAATTCAGAGGAGTCTATCTTTTCCTTTCATTGATTTATGCGATAATTCAGCATGAAATTTTTTTTACCATACTTTTCTTTTTTTTTGGGGGGGTGGGGATGAATAAGTCATTCCATTAAAGCATTGAAGTTCAAAACACAGCAACATAAACTCAAGCACAAAAACTAACACACTGCTAATCAGAGGATACAACAGCAGACATCGAAATGAATCAGCAAATGACTCATTTGCTAAGAACATCAAGGGGAATTCCCCATAGGAAACACATAGAAACTTATTCAATACTATTCTTGGATGACACAGGAGACTTCATAAATTATAACCATTCTTACATTCCATGAGATGATGGTCTTCAATATGCACATTTCTTTGTAACCAAATATGCTACACTACCGAATCTATAGAGAGCTCATAGCAGGGTAAATAATGAAAGCTCCAGTCTCATTTATCAACTATCCATGCCCTTGAAGCTGCATCTCAACAAATTCAACCAAATGTTAATAATTTGAATGAGAAATGTTGTCTAAATTCCTCTTAAAATTAGGATGGAAGATACAATGCCACAAGCTTAATAGCATGCAAATTCGCTTAGCGAAATGAAATCTAAATAAACAATAGAAAGATTTGTGGAATTTTTATTTAATTTGTTATTTAAAACTTTTATAAGAAAGGAGAATACCTTGTGTCGTGACTTTCCATTCATTGTCATAACTGATGGCCCAAAAGAAATACCCACGAAGCCCAAGGGCTTGAGCAAACCCAATCTTCATTGTTATCGACAGGGCATCATCATACCCAACCCACGTTGTCCCGGTATATGAATAGACAGAAGCGGTGTCCACATCATATGCAATGGTCGCCTTTGTCCTCTTATTGAATGCCTCCACCTCTGAGAAAAGTAGTACACCTTCATCTCCAGGACCAACACCAACGGCGCGTGCTCCAACCCCATGCAAATTTGGGTCTTTGAGCTTCCATGTTTTCCCATAGAGCGGCAAGCCCATCACCACCTTTTTTCCAGGCACTCCAGCCTTGATCCACGACTTGAGCCCATAGATTGAGCTCAGATTAGTTTTCGGGTCAAACAATGCTGCATGAGCTCCCGTCACTGAAGTATCCCATGATCCATGATAATCGTAACACATCACATTGATCCAATCCAAGTTCTCCTTGATTGAAGCCGCCGGGTACGAGCGGCGGCTGCCGTATTAAGAAGTCTGCCGAGTAGTACACGGCGGCGGTGAGCAATAAGGGAGGCCTATTTGTGCTCCTAGCCTCCCTTTGGACTTCATGCCTCCATTCTCTCAGTAAGTGGGCAAAATCATCCATTTCTTTCGAACTTTCAGGGAACTCCCAATCAAGGTCAATCCCATCAAACCCATATTTACGTGCAACCTCTATAGTTGCATGTATGAAAGTTTGACGAGAGGAGGCGGCGGAGGCCATGGGAGCAAAAGGGTTGGGCTCAATACCACCTCCACCGATGGAGTAAAGAGTCTTCACTTGGGGGTTCTTGTGATGAAGTGTGGCGGTGAAGTTTGAGAGGATTGCAGCCTCTGAATGTGAAATGTTAAACTCAAAGGTAATGTTGTTGGGCACAAGAAAAGCATACAAGACGTGGGTGAGCAATGATGTGTTTATGGCTGAAGGTGAGAAATTATCTAATGCCCACGACGGATAATAACCCGCTTTGATGACTGGAGATGATGCCATGACACTGCTGCTTCCGGTGGTGATGATGAACAAGGAGTGTACGATAGAGAGAAAGTGCACAAACTTGAGGATTAATGCCATGTTGCTCGAAGGCTCCCGCCGGTGGAGGAGGATAATAAATATATAAAGAATGACAACTTGCGATGGATATATATAAAAAGGGAAATTAGTAAAGGTTGATTTTTCTTTGTAGCTAGAGAGTTGACATTTTTGGTGGATATGGTTATCTATGGGCCTACCAATGAAAGAATAGTATTTATGGCACGACAGGGTATGGTTTCTAGTAGCAAATAACATGAAGAGATAATGTCAAGTTGAATATTATAATACCTTAAAATTTGTTAGGTAAAAGTTGTGGGCTGGCTTTGTTGAAGTTTTCATATCTAGAAGGAGTTTACAATTCTTCAAACATTTTTATAGATCGATGGTGTGGTGTCTTTCAAATGCCATCTATATGTGTTTGTTCTTGTCTTATTTACTGTAATTGTGATCCTTTTTTTACATAATATCAGCCAACAAGGTATGCTTAACCAGTACTTAAGCATGCTTTTTATCTAAATGTGGATTGAGTATGCTACGTTAGTTGAGTATACTGAGAAAACGCAAAATATTCTAAAATATTCTAACTTTCTTTGATGATGATGATGAGATATCCCACCAATCCAATGCCATTTATCTCTGACCTTTTGTTATATGATGGAACTTAATGGATTTTATGGACACCCCCAAAAGTTTTTCTTTCCCCAATTAGCTTCTTCTTTTGTGTGGTAAAATCTTAATTTGATAATTGCTTTGAATTCCCACAATAAACATGATGATTTGATAAGGATAATGATCGTTCCATTATTTTCCGCACCTATTAAACTTTGGTGTACCCAAATTAGACCAAAAAAACAAGGCCCATATTAACATTTGAGTCCATGAAGGATTTGCCTTGGTCCATTACTAGCCATTCTGAGGCTAATAGGGGATGCGTTGCATAGGATCATCACTTCACTTTGTCACCATAACCATCTCCTGAAGGATAAGGGTGACAATTGCAATGCATCAAGGACCAGGGTCGGGCAACATTTAATGCCTAACTACCCTTGGTGACAAGAGAGAGGGACATTTAATGTCTAATCACTTCTCATGAGAAAGGAGATTGATGTGACTGAAATTGAATCTTCTCCGGTTTATTTGAGTCGGAGAGTATCCGGTTATTTATATTTAAATGGTATTTTTATCTTATAACTTTTTGTGAAAACAAAAATGTCCCATAAATATAACTAACTGGATACTCTGTGGTTTAAATGAACTTGAGAGAATCTAAATTTAATATCCCCATACCTTTCCATTGTGATTTTTTTGAAAGTATGTTGACACGCTCTGTCTTTTCCTTTTTCAAGAAAAGAAAAAGATTGTGTGCTACACAGCTTTCCTACACCTTCCATGCAGCCACTAAGATGGGTTGATAAGCCGGTTTGGACTTAGGCTAATCATCCCTTTATAAAACGGGCGTTTTGTCCAGGACCAATGACAGAAATTCAGATGTATCAAAGTATAAATTATGAGCTAAACAAAACTTCTGTCAAATTTCCAATAGACATCTTGGTTAATCTAAACTGGAATTAGGGATTCCGTACAAAGCAAGAATCATGCATTGATGAGAAATTAAGTTGAAAATTTTGACTATTTTTAATCCAATTTTGCCTGTCACCATTAGACAATAATCACAAGTACTTTTTGTTGGTCTAACATTTGTTTCATGAGAAGTTTTATGATATGCATGGACTTGAATTTTCTGGCAGCTCCAGAGTGATTATCAGATGCCAAGCATAGACCAATGGATGAACTACTATCGTTTTTGCTGTGACGTAAGCAATTGTTTTTGACATAATTTTCTTCATTATTTTTTCTTGCATTGATCTCTGGTGTAGTTGAAACCATGATAAAAGGGAAAAAAAAAAAAACTCCATTGGATAGGTTATATTATTATCATGCCTACCCTAATAAAACTTCAGTATCCTAATGTCGTTTGATGTCCAATACTGCTCGATCAAGAATGGGGAATGTCATTCTATACTGGGAAATGTCAATCTATCATGTATTCTATTCCTGGGATCCATTTATGAGTCTTCTGTAGCAGTAGAGAACTAATTAATCCCGGACATATGCTTCATTCATACAGTGTGGGGAAATGCATGCTATAATTCTGTCATATGATGCAGTTAATTGATGATGGGTATAAGCAACCCCCTTTACGCTGGTGCTTTTAGATACTATTGAAATCATTTGCGTTTCTTCTTTGGCAGATAAGTTTTCCAGATCTTCAACAATATGATCCCCTTGAATCTTGGGCCCTAATTGTTGATAATTTTGTTGAATGGTTGAGAAAAAAGCAAAGCTAATTTCAGTACCTTTGGCCATAGTGTCCAATGCTGATAATAACGGTAATCATTTTTATCTTTTCTTTTCCTTTTCAATATCAGTTGTCTTGATATTTCAGCTATTGGCCTTCAAAGTGGAAGAGTGGTATTATATGCAATCTGCAGGACCTTACAAAAATTGAAGTAGGAATTGTATCTAACAAGCTATTGATGCTGACCACATTACTGAAGTCATTTCTCATGTCAAAAAGCCTCACTGTTGGTGGCCTGGACTCTGGAGATGCTTCAGGCATTCTTATTATATTGCTCAAGTTTTGCGGTTTTGTTTTTGTAAACCCTTGATCTTGTTAACTGGTCAATGATTTTTTTGGGTTAGAAATGAGTTTATACGCGAATTCAGAGGAGTCTATCTTTTCCTTTCATTTATGTTTGCTTTATGCGATAATTCAGTATGAAATTTTTTTTACCACACTTTTCCTTTTTTTTTTTTGGGGGGGGGGGGGGATGAATAAGTCATTCAATTAAAGCATTGAAGTTCAAAACACAGCAACATAAACTCAAGCACAAAAACTAACACACTGCTAAGTGCTAATCAGAGGATACAACAGCAGACAACATCGAAATGAATCAGCAAATGACTCATTTGCTAAGAACATCGAGGGGAATTCCCCATAGGAAACACATGAAAGCCTATTCAATACTATTCTTGGAAGACACAGGAGGCTTTATAACCATTCTTACATTCCATGAGATGATGGTCTTCAATATGCACATTTCTTTGTAACCAAATATGCTACACTATGGAATCTATAGAGAGCTCATAGCAGGGTAAATAATGAAAGCTCCAGTCTCATTTATCAACTATCCATGCCCTTGAAGCTGCATATCAACAAATTCAACCAAATGTTAATAATTTGAATGAAAAATGTTGTGAACTTCCTCCTCCTAAAAATTGGATGGAAGATACAATGCCACGCACTTAATAACATGTAAAATCGCAAAGCCAAATGAAATCTAAATAAACAAGAGAAAGATTTGTGGAATTTTTTATTATTTATTATTTTTTTATTTTATTAGAAAGGAGAATACCTTGTGTCGTGACTTTCCATTCGTTGTCATAACTGATGGCCCAAAAGAAATACCCACGAAGCCCAAGGGCTTGAGCAAACCCAATCTTCATTGTTATCGACAGGGCATCATCGTACCCAACCCATGTTGTCCCGATAAATGAATAGATAGAAGTGGTGTCCACATCATATGCAATGGTGGCCTTTGTCCTCTTATTGAATGCCTCCACCTCTGAGAAAAGTAGCACACCTTCATCTCCAGGACCAACACCAATGGCGGGTGCTCCAACCCCATGCAAATTTGGGTCTTTGAGCTTCCATGTTTTCCCATAGAGCGGCAAGCCCATCACCACCTTTTTTCTAGGCACTCCAGCCTTGATCCAAGACTTGAGCCCATAGATTGAGCTTAGATTAGTTTTCGGGTCAAACAATGCTGCATGGGCCCCTGTCACCGAAGTATCCCACAATCCATGATATTCATAACACATCACATTGATCCAATCCAAGTTCTCCTTGATTGAAGCTGTTGGGTATGAGTGGTTGCTGCCGTATGTTAAGAAGTCCGCCGAGTAGTACACGGCGGCGGTGAGCAATAGGGGAGGCCTATTCGTGCTTTTAGCCTCCCTTTGGACTTCATGCCTCCATTCTCTCAGTAAGTGGGCAAAATCATCCATTTCTTTTGAGCTTTCAGGGAACTCCCAATCAAGGTCAATCCCATCAAACCCATATTTACGCGCAATCTCTATGGTTGCATGTATGAAAGTTCGACGAGAGGAGGTGGCGGAGGCCATGGCAGCAAAAGGTCTGGGGTCAATACCACCTCCACTGATGGAGTAAAGAGTCTTCACTTGGGGGTTCTTGTGATGAAGAGTGGCGGTGAAGTTTGAGAGGATCACAACCTTTGAATTTGAAATGTTAAACTCAAAGGTAATGTTGTTGGGCACAAGAAAAGCATACAAGACATGAGTGAGCAATGATGTATTTATGGCTGAAGGTGGGAAATTATCTAATGCCCACGACGGATAATAACCTGCTTTGTTAGAGAATAGTAATGTGGGCTTGTCCCATATTGCTCAAGTGTTGAGAAAGCCCACGTAAATAAACCTTACCTAGGCTTGTCCCACATTGGAAAAGTGGTTTAAACTCCTATAAAAGGAGGCCTCCTATGTACAATAAAATCATTCAACAAATGCAAGATGTAGCCAAGAGGGCTTAGTGTGTGGATGTAGGCACATTGCCGAACCACCTTAAATCTTTTGTCTCTTGTCTTCTTCTCTCTTGCTCTTTTATATTTCTGCATTTATATTTCCGTTTATGTTTTCTAATATGGTATCAGAGCTAATAGGCTAACGCCAATTATTAGATCTTGGTTTAATTTCTGTTTTTTTTTTATTTGTTGCAATCTCTCAAGTCGTTTTTTTTTTTTTTTTTCGTGTAATTTGGTTCGGATTGTTTTTCACAATCACGAAAGTCTTACCTCTTTTGTTTATTTCTTTTTGCTTTTATTTGTTGTAATTTCCTATTTAATTTCCCTGTAATGTGGTTTGTTTCTGTAGATTTTTTGTTGCACAAAAGTTCCATTTTTTGTTACCTGAGTCTCGAGAATTTATGCAATCATGAACTTCTCTTATGAGTTCGATTCTCATGAGTTTGTTAAGAGTTTGTTACTGTCTCTTACAATCTCTATGTTGGATTATTTTGGCTAATTTCCAACTGTCAGTTCCGTTTCTGTTCAGATCTAGAAAGTAATTTCAGAATCTGTTCCCATGTCTTCGTTGCATCCTAATCTGAAAAATAATTTCAGAAACAAGCTTGCAAGCCTCAGATCTACCGTTCTGAGGAAGATCCATCATGCACATCTACACGCGCCGCCACCGAGAGAAGCGCCTCTCCACGCTACCACGGCGCCTTCTCGCCAACAAACCACCAGTGGTATCTGAACCCCAGATCGGAGAATCTAGGCAAATTCCATACCATTTCAAATAAGCATGTGCCTTCACGCGCCGCAACAGATCCCTACCATTTCTCCTCCGGTCGTCCATCAGCCTTTCCAGCCCCAGAGCAGTAGATCCGGCATCCCAGCCCGAGCTCAACTGGCATTGTGACGCCCAGACTCTACGTCGTCCAGTGATGACGCTTCAGCCCCTGTCCGTCACATAACCACCTGTCTTCTGCCAGATCTCCATCAGCGCCGATCTCAGCCGTGACCATTTCCTCCGCCATTTGCATTTTGGTTCGATTTCTCTGCCGCCGTCCTTTTCTCTAGCCAAATCTGGCCCATCACAAACAGTTTGCAAAGTGTCACTTGTTCTTGAGAGAAAGAGAGTAGTGAATTTGTAATCTGAGAAAGAAAAGAAGAATGAATGAAGAAGGGGACAAGATCGTTAAAAAAAAAAAAAAAAAAACGTGCTGCACATGGCTCAAAGGAGCCTTTGTCCCCTGTCGCAAGAAAAGAGGAGAATGGGCTTTGTCCCCATAAATACTCCCATGTTCTCCTGCTACACATGCCTCTTTTTCTTGCACACGCACAGGAAGTGCAGATCAGGTCAACCTACCCGGATCCAACGGTATCAACTCATACCATTTGGTTCAATAATTTTTGGGTCAATGAGGCCCCTGTATTCAGGCTGACAATGGGTGTCCAAGTTAATTTGGCCCATTAAGTTCAATTCCACTAGGCTTCAACCTAGATTCATGGCCCAGTCCACTATCCCAGCAAGCGGCAAGGATCGACCACTGCCACCTTCAGCTGCCACCTCTGGCTGCCGCTGACCACCATTTCGATGAGTTTTCGGTCTTTAAAAAAAAAAAAAATTAAAGAGGCCAAAGTTGCCCACAAAAGAGGCCAAAGTTGCCCACAAAAAGAGGCCAAAGTTGCCCATTTTATTTTTCTTAGCCCTTAGTTGGCTTGTTGGCCCATAGTTGGCCCCCATATAGTCTTTGTGGTTTAAACCTAGGCTCGGCCTTTGTGGTATTGTTTCAAACCCATGCCTATTTCAGCCCATTGTTGGCTTTCATATTTGGCCATTGGTCATTTATTTGTAATTTGGCATTTGTGGTTTTGCCCATGCCCATTTTAGCTCATAGTTGGCTTTCATGTAAGGCCCATAGTTGGCCCATTCCGGCCAAAAGTTGCCGACGTTCAAGACCCGCCGACGTTTCCAATTCCGGTGCCATCAATCACCTCCTTCAATGTTGAGGTCAAGAAGCAAACTCAAGCTTTCACAAGTTCCCACCTTGAGTTTGAGGGGGAATGTTAGAGAATAGTAATGTGGGCTTGTCCCATATTGCTCAATTGTTGAGAAAGCCCACATAAATAAGCCTTACCTAGGCTTGTCCCACATTGGAAAAGTATGAAGTATTTCTCTCCTTTAAACTCCTATATAAGGAGGCCTCCTATGTACAATAAAATCATTCAACAAATGATTACCTCTTCCTATAAGCTTAAGCTTTTGGGATAACTGGTAATTTAACATACTTTGATGATGAACAAGGAGTGTACGATGGAGAGAAAGTGCACAAACTTGAGGATTAATGCCATGTTGCTCGAAGGCTCCTGCCAGTGGAGGAGGATAATAAATATATAAAGAATGGCAAGTTGCTTTGGATATATATAAGAAGGGAAATTAATAAAGGTTGATTTTCTTTGTAGATAGTTGAAATTTTTCGGTGGATATGGTTATCTATGTGCCTACCAATGAAAGAAGTATTTGTGGTACGACAGGGTATGGTTTATAGTAGCAAAGAACATGAAGAGATAATGTAAGTTGAATATGATAATACCTTAAAATTTGTTAGGTAAAAGTTGTGGGCTGGCCGGCATTGTTGAAGTTTTCATATCTAGAAGGAGTTTACAAATCTTAAAAGATTTTCATACATCCATGGAGCGGTGTCTTTCAAATGCCATCTATATGTGTTTGTTCTTGCCTTATTTACTATAATTGTGATCCTTTTTTACATAATATCGGCCAACAAGGTATGCTTAATCCATAATTAAGCATGCCATTTATCTAAATGCGAATTGAGTATGTTATGTTAGTTGAAGATATTGAGAAAATGCAAAATAACATTTCTCTATAATATAATAGGGAATATTCTAAAATATTCTAACTTTCTCTGATGTTGATAATGAGATATCCCACCAAATCCAATGCCATTTATCTCTGACCTTTTGTTATATGATGGAACTTAATGGATTTTTATGGACATCCCTTTAAACGGGCGTTTTTTCCATGACCAATGGCAGATGCAGATGTATCTATGTATATATTATGTGCTAAACAAAACTTCTGTCAAATTTCCAACAGACATCTTGGTTAATCTAAACTGAAATTAGGGATTCCGTACAAGGCAAGAATCATGCATTGATGAGAAAGTTGAAAATTTTGACTATTTTTCATCCAATTTTGCCTGTCACCATTAGACTTTTAAACAATTTGACCGCATCAGCCAATGAGGTTATCAGTCAATCGAAGTTCATTGTATAATATATGGGGCTTCAAATATGCAGCTTCACTATTGTCTTTGCATTAGTGGAAGCTTCCGCTTGGTTTTTAGTCATTGTCGTGTTATTAGTTTGGTAATTTCCATGCACTTGTCTCTTCACTGTCCAGGTCGCATGCTTCACAAAGCATATACATCAGTGCAGGGCAGCCAAATACTTCCACCCAATAAAAGTTAAAGACAAACGTTATTTCATATAGTGTAACCATTACTTTAACCCAAAAAAATAAACGTTATACATCATATTTTTATCTTCTATAATACAATTTATTAAACTATTATACGACTGTTATACATTTGATGATTTGACAATGAAAATCAATTATTTGATGAATAATTAATTTTCATTATGATATCATATCAATTATAACTCAGTCGAGTAACAATTTATCAAATAATATTATTATTTGTTAAAAATTACACTTTTATCTTATTATTGTCTCATTTTAGCTAATGTAGCGGTCTCAATTAACCTTATATGAGTATTTGTTTTTTTAAGAAAATCTAAGAATAAAGCAGTACTGCCAAGTGCATAATGGAATAGTGCCGGGATAAAAGTCATAAAACCTTGGATTCACTCCCTTGCCCTTATCCTAATACTAGCTACTTGCTCAGTGCTAAGAGTCGGTCAAAAACCTTGGGCTTGATTTCTACTTTTCACTTTGAATGAGCCAAGAAGTAGCTAGTATTAGTCAAGAATGTTGAATTATGCAAAATTTGTGTTGCCTTGCAGATATTTATAATTCTGTTGAATGAAAAATTTGTCCTTTATTTACATTATTTTTTAATCTTAATTATATAACTTTTTTTAATCAATATAATCTACATTTATTTATGGTAATAAACCATGAGACCCATTATAAAATCTATTTAGACTCACATATATGATATTTGGAATTGATATTAGGTGATATTGTCTTAAGGGATTGACTCTCAAAGACAAAAAAACTCAACATGAATGAAGAACGGTAAAGTTTTCTCTTAATTTAAATTAGAAGAAATTTTTTTAATCTAATTTATTAAACTAACAAGTTTTTTTTAAACTGCCATATGATGATTCTCACATTCATGTTTTTTTTTACACTTTTAAGACACAAAGTGGAAATTAACTACAAAACGTCCTTACTAGATAGGTTGTCTTTACTCAATTTGTCCATTGTACGATGGTCTTTTCTTGAAACGTATATTCGTTCTCATTTAGTTCTAGCCTTCGCTACGTTGTTGTACGTCTCCATTAGTGATATTAATCCCCTTCCGCTTTATTTATTTATTTATTCTTTTTTCTTTTCACTTTGCCATTTCATTTTCCCAGGGAAAAAAAAGGGGGGGAGACTGACGACAGTGGAGGTATAATCAATTTGAAGTCCTTACAGAAACATCAACAAAGACAACAAGTTTCACCTAACGATTGAGTTTAAGGTATAATCAATTCAGTCATCTCTAACTTTTATTTGCTATTAAAATCCATGCCTATCATATTCATAAATTAATATATACTTGTCTTTCTTTCTAGGAAGAAAAATCAAAGCCCCTAGAAGCAGTTTTTTTCTTCTATATAACATCTCCACTACTCTTCATAATGAATCCAGTTGAGAGACCTTTCCAACTATGGTAAGCCTCAACTTTATGCACTTCCTTTCTTTTGTATACTCTCTATGCATTATCACCACCGGATACGGGGTCATTGTCTCGTCTCCAGCCGTCAAAGCGGGCTATTATAATTCGAGGGCTTCAGATAATTTCCCACTTTCAGCCATAAACACATCATTGCTCACCCACGTCTTGTATGCTTTTCTTGTGCCTAACAATGTTACCTTTGAGTTTGACATTTCAAATTCAGAGGCTGCGAGCCTCTCAAACTTCACCACCACCCTCCATCACAAGAACCCCCAAGTGAAGGCTCTTTACTCAATTGGTGGAGGTGATATTGATCCAAACCCTTTTGCTCCCATGGCCTCCGCTGCCTCCTCTCGTCAGACTTTCATACATGCAACTATAGAGGTTGCACGTAATTATGGGTTTGATGGGATTGACCTTGATTGGGAGTTCCCTGAAAGCTCAAAAGAAATGGATGATTTTGCCCACTTACTGAAAGAATGGAGGCATGCAGTCCAAAGGGAGGCTAGGAGCACAAATAAGCCTCTCCTATTGCTAACCGCCGCCGTGTACTACTCAGCGGACTTCTTAACATACGGCAGCCACCGCTCGTACCCGGTGGCTTCGATCAAGGAGAACTTGGATTGGATCAATGTAATGTGTTACGATTATCATGGATCATGGAATACTTCAGTGACAGGGGCCCATGCAGCATTGTTTGACCCGAAAACTAATCTAAGCTCAATCTATGGGCTCAAGTCATGGATCAAGGCTGGAGTGCCTGGAAAAATGGTGGTGATGGGCTTGCCACTCTATGGGAAAACATGGAAGCTCAAAGACCCAAATTTGCATGGGGTTGGAGCACCCGCCATTGGTGTTGGCCCTGGAGATGTGGGTGTGCTTCTTTTCTCAGAGGTGGAGGCATTCAATAAGAGGACAAAGGCCACCATTGCATATGATGTGGACACTGCTTCTGTCTATTCTTTTACCGGGACAACATGGGTCGGGTATGATGATGCTCTATCGATAACAGTGAAGATTGGGTTTGCTCAGGCCCTTGGGCTTCGTGGGTATTTCTTTTGGGCCATCAGTTATGACAACGAATGGAAAATCACAACACAAGGTATATATTCTCCTTTCTCATAAAAAGGAAAAAAAAAAAAAATACCAGAAACCTTTCTCATCTTGACCTAAAGCAATTATATTGTCACTGTACTTTTGTCATTCAGATTATTAACATTTTGTTGAACTTGTTGGTATGCAGCTTCAAGGGCATGGATAGTCGATAAGTGAGATTGGAGCTTTCATTATTTACCCTGCATTAAGCTCCTGAGAGATTCCAAATTTTCATGTTTTATTCGTTTTTATCAGTTGAGAAGATTTGATATTCTTGAAGTAAGGTTATTGGGTGGATTTTAGTGTTTTTTTTTTTTTTGTGTGTATTATGATCTAATTAAATAAAATTAAAAAATTGGTGTACATGTATCTATGTTCTTACACGAGCTACCTATGTTAGTTAACACTATTCCAATAGAAACATCATCATAATTCATTCATAACCAATTAACTTCATCCTCAAGATACCATAATATATACCGAAAAATCTCGACACAAGCACATGGCCAGTAATCAAATGCTAATAAAAACCGTCAACCCAGAAAAATCCAAAACAATACCCAAAGAAAGTGTCAATAGGTATGTTTAGAGGTGTGTATATATATATATATATATATATGTATATATATATGTATGTTCGTAAAGATGTAATTAGTATTTATTTTCATTAAATATTGATAGTCGATTTATGTTGTACTTAACAAACGCAGATACAAATGATAATATTGAAGTGCTGAATGTCAGTGACTCCCACAAAATTATATTTAATACCAGATGAAAAACGGGTCATAGTGGAGTTCACTAGTATGTGGCAACCCGTAGGGAAAAGCAGGGGAAAACTGAGGCGTATGACGGGCAAGATGGTCAGGAGCGGTTCGTTTATCCAAATATCAGACGATTGGAGAAAGGTACCGTTAGAGAAGAATGAGCTATTTTATGATGCGTTGATGGTAAGTGTAATTCAAATGTTAATAAATTAAATTATATATAGCGTATATAATTTGTTATGTGAAACTTATTTCTTAAGGTAAAATACATTAGGAGGTTATTAATTTCTCAATTGTTCACTAATGCAAAAGAACTTCCACATCTTGCCCGGCTCGAATATTGCTGAAATAAAAAATGACTTATGGAGGGATATGGGCGAGAAGCTAAAGTATTGGAGACACGAATTGAAAAAGCCACTAGCCATTTCAGCCAGTGACACTCCTAACTCAGTGAAGGCGAGAGCGAGAGTAACCATCCAACAGTATGACCCGGTGGGTGTAGACATCTTGTTGAAGAAGTGGTGTGAGAAGAAAAATAAGGTAGGTCAATCTTTTGTTTGTAGTTGTGTAGTATTACTAATTCTAATTATTTATCTTTTTACATATTAATAACGTAAGTTGTGTGCGTAGGAATATGTCACGTATATGACACAAATACAAGCATTGTATACTATACCACATTGCACCGACTCAAAGAGCTTCGCCCAACACTTACACGAGACGGTATGTTTGTCAAATCTCATTAATATAAATTACTGAAATCATGATTACAATATACTAACGTGAAAATATGTTTATATTCGTAGATTTTTATAGGTCACGAAAATGGGCAAAGCCCTTACGCATGCATCGAATTACATCACGACCCATACGAAGAAAGGCGGTAGCTACCCAAATCCATTGGTCGAGGAGAGAGTAGTATGCTTGAAACACATTTGTGTATTTTTATATTTATGATCAATACTTAGACTAAAAGATGACCGTATGTATGTTACGTGCAAAATGAGATGATGCGGCTTACAGATTCTGACCTGGCCAAATTGGTAAAGAGGCCCAAGGGGATGGTCTGGTGAGCACCGAACGACACATATGCATAGGCTTACGACAATAAACTGGAATATGCAGGTTGTGTTTACGGTGTGAGCAAGAATATTCTACCCGTACGAGGCAACATCCATTCGTATTACACACCATCTTAGGCGAGGTCCAAGAATGCTCCTCCCCTAGTAATTTCTGAAAGGATTGAAAGAGCACTTCAAGCGAAAGAGGAGTAGCACAAGAAGGAGATTGATGAACTGCTGGCCAAGCAGAGGGAGAAGATAAACCAAGAGCACAAGTAGTAGATGGATGCGATGACTGCTACGATTATCGAGCAGTTTAGTCAGTAGATGGCTGCTCAGGCGGTGGCATATGAGGAGCATTTTCGCATGCTTGAGGGGTATCGAAAAACCTCTAAGCCGAAGGTGACCATTGAGAGGGCTTTGCAGGACATAGGGTCCCACGTATCATCCTCCGATCATCTGCAGATAGCGCACAAGGTAACAATATACATTACCTTTCATTATCATTTAATAAGAAGATTATCTAGCATAAATAAAAAACGTGATATATAATTTTAAATTTCGTAAAGAATAAAATATTGTGCATGTATTTTGTAGCCCACATGAACATATATAACACACAGTAAAACTATAATATGCGTAGATGACGATCGAAATGATATCTAATATTTGACCCTGGTTGGACAAAAGTCGTGTCTATTGAAGGCGACAAAATGACCACCACCTTATGTATATTGTGGTACGTATATGTACTTTTTGAAAATTTTTATTTATTAGAAAATTTGTGTGGATTGTCAGTATAACTTGGCTGTTTATGGTTGGTTTGGTTGTGACTATTGGTTGGATATTTGAATTAATCAACTATATTAACGTGTGAAAGCTTTTTTATTTTCATCTTAGGTTCTTTAAGCTTTTTTCCACTGCATTTTTTGTTTTCATCTTATGCTTGACCGGGCATCTTGACATGGATTCATTTAGAATAGAATAACATGAGTTTGAGTTTACTTTTCTATCAAGTAGCAATAGACTAAATGTTCCCCTTTGATTTGTTCAATGATTTTTAATTCCCATAACAACGTTGTTGATCGGTCTCTAGTTCAATGATTCATTCAACCCTCTTGTGTTTTTGTTTTTTGTTTATGTTTATGTTTTTGTTAGTCCTTGTTACAATAAAATATATATTAATTAAGAAACATAATTACGTATGTACCAATCCCTAGTCCTTGTTTTGTGGCATTGTATCTTAATCATGATTAGCTGTTGTTGAGTTAGTGTGGGTGTCTGTCTACCTCACATAGAGAGAGAGAGAGAGAGAGAGGCAATTTGTGAGGTTGCCAAGTTGAGGAGAGTGTACTAAAATTGGGAGTTTGGTCAATGTCTTTAAATATTTAATATATATGGTAAATAAACTCGACTTTTATATAAATAGAGGACAATACTATTTATTAGACTATTTAGTCCTACAAAATAGCATTACATAGAATGGTTAAATGACATAATCATTTATCTTTTACCCGGCTGTATTATACTGGATTAAATGCAATTAACTCTACGTTTGATATTTTATCATGTTCCTCATTTATTTTTTGTTTCTTTTATTATTTTCAATTAGTGCGGAGAAGTTAGTGCGGTCAAGTTAGTGCGGTCTCTATGTTGTTCGATCACTTCAATTTGACGGAGGAGGCTTGGTGGTGTTTTTTCAGACAGGCATATGTTGTAACATGACTTTGAACTTGTATTTTTGTTTATATATATTTGGATAACAGTGTTGATGTATAAAGGCATTTTTACTTGTTACATTATGATGTATTGTTTGTTAATTGTTTATATAAAATGAATGTGGTTAATTGTTACGTGTGTATAGTTGGATAACAGTAATGTGTGTATAGGATGAATGTGGTTAATCACTTAATTGTTAATGTTCTTTTGAGATTAGCTTGATAAGATTAGTCTGGATGGATATTTTATATAAATATTGATTATAAGGTTTGATGTTAAATATCGGATTGAATTAGCCTGGAAATTTTAATATAATAAGCAAAACCAAAAAAAAAAAAGAAGCTAATGTGGCAAAAATTACCCCGTTACCCTTGGGGTAACGTGGCACAGTTACCACGTCACCCCAAGGGTAACGTGGTAATTTTACTGTGCTACCCTTGGGGTGATGTGGTAATTGTGCCACGTCACCCCAGGGGTAACGTGGTAATTTTGCCACATTACCCTTGGGGTGGCGTGGCTTATTTGGTATGTTAGAATCCATTTACTAACGTGTGAATAGTAACACATTAGCAAATGATAACGTGACACATGTATAACATGCTAGTAAATTCCCAATTCTAACGAACACATCTCTAATGTGTCACACACGTTAGTAATGGCACGTTACTACCCATTACTAACGTGTTAAGCCCACTACCCATTACGTGTTAATGGGCTTAACACGTTCCCATTAACATGTTAGTAATGGGGCATTAGTAAAAAATGTGGTTTTTGTAGTGTCAGTTTTCACACATATCTCTATCGTCCTCTATAATCCAAAAGCTTCTAAAAATCCACATATATATGATTTCTTGTTTTTGGTATTTTTAGTTTTCCCTCTCTTTTATTTAATTTTTTTTCAAATGGTAATTTTTTAATAACATTAAGGGCCTTTTAGAGAGAAAAGTGAAAAAATATCTAATTTAACACTGTAATTCGTCAAAAGTCTTGATGTTGCTTTTTAAAGTTTAATTTAGAGGCGTAAATAAATACCTAGTCATACTTTAGAGGGTTTCCTCTAAAAGTATATTTTTTCCTTAAATTTAAATAAAATATGCATTGACTTGAACTCATCTTAAATTTCACTCCTAACTTGTGCCACTGGCTCGCACTGTATAGTATCATAATCCCTAGAAATTAGGAACAAAATGCGAAGAAAAGGATCTTAAATGCATTGAAGAAAAAAAAGCTTAGAGAGAAACACCTGTGGAAGCATTTCGATATTTGATTGTATCGTAACTTCTCGGTTTCTAACTCATCATGGTCATATACGGTGGTGGTAGCCGTTGCAGTGGAATTGGTGCTGTAGACAGAATAGTACTAGAGCTGGATCCTATTACTATTTTTAACATGACAAAAGTTTGATCCTAAATTATGATAATCATATTAAACAGTGAAAATTTAAAGCTCAGGAGAAATGGCATTGCCAGAAATCAACATGCTTGATAAATGATGATAGTATCATATAGGGGTGAGCAAATTAACCGTTACCGATTAACCGACCGATTACCGACATTAACCGAGCCGATATAACCGTTACCGATAATTAACCGATCGGTAATCGGTTAAAAAATTTATACCGGTAACCTTATCGGTCGGTAATCGGTCGGTTAAAATTTTCATATCGGTTAACCGATATGACCGATAAATATTTTTAATTTTTATATATATTTTTAATTTTATACTTTTTACTCTTTTAATTTTTATTTTATAATATAAAAAAGATGTAATGGATCAATATAAAAAAAGATTCAATAAACATTTTTAGCCATATATATATTTAGGCCACAAAAGGGGGCAAAACAACTAATTTTTAATAAGTTATTTTAGGTTTTAACCAAATAAAAAGTATTTGAACTCTCAAAATAATTAACTTTTGGCCTAATTAGCAACTAGTAAAAAACTCAATAAAAAGTTAACAAAAACCAGTTAACCGATTAACCACTAGTTTAACCGATTACCGATATGATCGATTAACCGATTAATCGATAGCTTATCGGTCGGTAATCGGTCAAAAATCGGTTAACCGATAACTCTATTAACAAGACCGATATGACCGATACCCAGCCCTAGTATCATACTAGCTAGTACTTGAGTCAAATTTAAAATTTTCAGAAGACTGTAATCCCACAAACCTTAATCTCCCAAAACAGTAAAAATAATCCAACAATAAAATTAATGGTTAGTTGAGATTGAAAATCTCTTGTACTAAAAATATATTTTAACAAAGAGGTTGATATTTTGAAAGTTTTTAGTGAGATTATAATATATCATGTTGAAATATTACTAAACTCGAAATTTTGAGTCCATGCATACATACACTCGGTCAATTTTATCACACGTTTGCAGTAAGAGCATCCAATTCAGCCTTGTCAAAATATTTGGCCACCCAAAATGTCAGCATTCACGTACGATTCAGTAAATATTTTGGTTAAAATTTAATTATAACATACTTATTTTTTAATTTTTGTTTTTTATTTTTAAGAAACTTGCAACTGGGCATTTTAATTATTCACTGCTTTTTTTTTTCTTTTTTTAACTAACAAGATGTGGAGCTTTTTTTTAAATAAAAAAAAAAAATGGGCAATGTCAAAATTTGTTTTACCTGGCTGGCCAAAGTCATTTTGTCTAACCCATTAATATGTCAAAAAAATCAGTAACTTTTGCTAAAAAGCTAGGTGGCTAGACAACTATTATACCAGTAAGTTTTTTTGCACAGCTAGCTAGCCATGTAGGTAACAAAAGCGAGGGCTAAAAAGTTATTAAAAAGCTATTTTGGTGGGGTTAGTGTATTCGCAAGTAGGGGTGTAAACAAGCTGAGTTTGGGCGAGCCTAAACTATCCAGGCTCGGCTCGTTTGTTTTAGCCCTTGCTCGAGCTCAAGTCGAGCCTGGCTTCGCTACTCGAGCTTGAGTTGAGCCATAAGCTCGAATCTAATAACCCTAACAAAATCTATCACAGTAAATTCAGAATCAAATCGCAGAGGAAATCCTTAAAACAAACAAACAAAATCTATCACAATACACCTTAAAACGAACAAACAAAATCGTAGAGGAAAACCTGAAGAGGAGCTTACCTAGCCGATCTGGGTTTTGATTTGGGAGCAGACGATCGTCGTTAGGGACCGGGTTAGATGCGCAGACGGTAGAACAACGGAGATGAGAGGAGACTGAGAGAACAAGAGAGAGAGGGGCGGAGATGAGAGATTGAGAGCTCATCGTCGTTAGGGACTAGGTTAGATGTGCAGATTAAGAGAACGAGAGAGAGAGGGGTGGAGATGAGAGATTGAGAGAATGGGCGGAGATGGGTTAGAGGCGCAAACGAGACAGCTAGGGTTTGTAGAGAAGAGATGAGAATGAGAGTTTTTTTTTTAGTGATTTATTTATAGCATTAGGGTTTCATATGATCCAACGGCCGAGATTGGATACCAGCGCTTGAGATGTATTATGTATATGTATATACTTATTTAACTTATAAGTAATTATTACAATTTTTAATATATATAAACGAGCTTATATGAGCTGATTCACGAACTTAGCCAAACTGAGCTTGTTTCGTTTAATATTCAAACTAGGATTTATGTTCATAAAACGCTTCATTTAATATTCAAGTCGAGCCCAAGCCGAATCCGAGTTTGCTCGCGAAACACTTCGCTCACTTAACACTCCTATTCGCAAGGGCTAAACTAATAGTTCATCAAGCTCTCCATTCTTTGGCCAATTTGGGCTTGGTATACATGTTTAGTTCTAGTGTGCATGCTTTTCTTCTTTTCATGATTATTGGATAGGCTAGTAATTGAAGTTTCAAATTCTTAAGAATATCTTCGGCAACACTATTTATTTTAGTTATTTAAAATACACTCATTTTGTCCTGTGACTAGTAAAAATGAGTAACTATATATAAATGTTTGAATTAATTAAAAGTATATAATTACTTACTATCTTTGGAGAGATCTCCTTACTCTTTTGTCTTCACTCTTCAGCCGATGCAGGAACAAAGCTGAGCAGAACCATGTACGAAACTCCTCATATAATATTATTATATTTCCTTCTTTCTTTTCTAATTAGCTTAACTCATATTCCGAGGCAGATTAAAATAAATAGACTATGTAAAAGGGAACGATTATGCTTGCCTCTAATAGCAATTAAGAATCACTTTTTCTTTAGGATCGAGTTTGCTTGCGTGGACTGTGTAGACAAAAGAATTATTTTTATGTTTTTTGCTTTTACTTTTGAAAAGTATGGAATGATGACTCATCCACCTCCATTTCTTTTCTTTTTCTTTTTTTTTTTTTTATTTTTTTTATTTTTGGAATCCACTTCCATCTCTTAACAGCATAATTAAATAAGAGAAATGATTAAGATCAATATTTGTTTCATTTTCTTCTTATCTCATTCTACGAATATAATATATCAATCATTAGATTCGTTGACTCATGTAGATCCCACACAAATTCAATAGTGAATTTATCAATTTAGAAAATTTATTATGAAAATGATTAAAAGATGATTGAAACATGAATGAATTCTATCATTTCTCAATAAATAAACTAAAAGGCACTCACAAAACCATTCTCTCGTGAACAAATCTTTGGATAAAAAAAAAAAATTTCTTTGGATTGTTTTAGTAGCATATATGGTATATTGTTCTTTGCTTTGAAGTGGCCGTGAGTTCTTTTGTGTTGCAGGTTGGAGTGATGCTTTTCTTGACTTGTAGAGTAATTAGTCCATACAGTGGCATGCCTCTCTTGTTGAATCTTGGTGGCCACACAAATTTGCAGGTTGGACAAATTTGTAGACATAAGATTATTCTGTTGAGGAAATGAAGAATTGCGCCACAAGACGCAGCTGTTGATGTTCATTGACTACCAACGGAAAAGAAATAAATAAGATGATCGAACAGTGGCGTTTGCCTATATAGATATAATAATACCATGAAAGAAATTAAAAGATAATCCTCACAAATGTCATGTCTGTCATGCATGTGAGTTTTGAAGAGCTAGCGACTATGAATGATGTGGAACTGGAAGTCATTTGTACCATCATGCACAGATCGATGTCTTTTTTTTTTTCCTAGCCGGAGATTAATCATTTAATTGGTCCAGGAAGAACCTTTCTAAAATGGAATGTCGTGGCTAGCGACTAGTACTGTTGCATATAAATTATGGGATCCGGCTTCACTCCACTAAAAATATAAAATAATAAATGACTTTGATTTAACTTCAATATTTGTAGGCCAGAAATAATAATTTAGAAAGCCGGATCCTAAATTATGAAAATTTAAAGTTCAGGAGAAATGGCATTACCAAAAATCAACATGCTTGATAAATGATGATATTATCAGTACCAGCACTTGTGTCAAATTTAAAATTTTCATAAGACTACAAATATCCCACAAATTAAACCTGTCTCCCAAAACAGTAAAAATAATAGAACAATAAAATGTTATCACAATGGAACCCAATACTATTAGAATTACACAAACTTCAAATTTTTGGTAATGAGAGTATAGAGCATATAGTTTGTGCAAGAGTAAGCACTAGCAAGATAATTGCAGCTACGGTAGAAGCAGTTCTCCAAGGGGTGCTCAAATAATCACGTCTCAACGTAGCCTTCCATGTATGCCATCGACCCTCATAAAATGTATTCAAATCTTCATAGAGCTTGTAATAATTGGAGTTTGTGCTAGAAAGTAGAATTTGTTGGCCAAGCTTGTTGACCAAAGTTGCCACTGCATTGCTGTCTCCAAAAGTATTATTTAGGATTCCCTTTTGCACAAGTAAATCCACATCTTTAGAAGTATCGATAAGGGAATCCAATAGGAGAACATAATCGGTGACATAAGCATGAAACACATAGTGGCATTGCTCCAAGGCCACGAGGTTCTGCAAAAGAGACACGGTACTATCATATAAATTTAAGCGTGGTATTTCAAGCTCCCCCTTTTTGAATTTTATGTCAAATAAGCGTTGGCTTGAGCCCTCTTTAAACTTCACTCCTGCCTCGTCCAACTGGCTGGCAGTGTGCAAATTCCTCGTTTCAAACATACCGCGTCTTTCTGGTAGCATAGCAGATGGAGGCAGAAAACAGGTTCTTAACAAATCACAGAAGTGCAATATTTTCAAGTTGGGATCATCAAGAGGCACATGGAAGGTTATACCATGACCCTTGTACAATTCAAAGAATTCCGAGGTAAGCAAAGTGAAGGAAGCAGGGTAGTTTGAGGAAGTTGAAAATGCAAGGTTGTATAATTCTTCCATAACAAAGAAAGGAAGTTGATTTTCAAGCAACCACATGTCATTAAAAGCCCTAGACATCAGCCATACTGTAAATTTTGTAGAGTTGTCGTCAATACTCCAATCTCCATGCTCACTTACTGAATAAAGGAAAAACGCAATAATGAAGCTCGCATCCACCAGAATCATTTTCACATAATTATCACTGCCAAGTTTACTGGTCTCGGCATAACATCGACGAATAGCTTTTTCCTTGTCCCTTATAGTGCTTACTAAAGTCACCACGTCTACCGCTGCCTCTTGCACAAATCTCTTGAAGTATTTCATTTTAAACTGTTCCATGGCTTGCAAGCTCTTATTGTCACGGTGAAAAGGCCCTATTGATATAACCTTAGGAGTGTAGGCTTCTTCGTTCAATTTGCGAAGTTCATGTGGAACCCTATAGATACAACATTCAGGTGATAAGGGAGACTCCAAGCTTTCTAGCATTTCTGTAATTTTATTTGCCAAAACTCTGTTCTGCAATAAGTTGCCTTCTCTATCAGCTCTTCTATTATGACTTTCATTTCCAGTTGGACCGTTTGCTTCCCTTTGACTTTCAGAATTGTCACTCACATTTATTATCAAAGCATTTGCCTCTTCTTGAATCTCTGAACTTGCTGATTGTTCCATCTATCAAGTTGCCTTTCTTAAATTTCCTAATTACCAAGACAAGAGTGATCACTAGCTAGCATGTTACAAATATTGGAAGATATTTCCCCAAGATGCACAGCAAACGGAAGAACAGTAAAGAAATATAATGCCATAAACCAGAGAATGAGAGAGAGAGAGAGATAATATTATTCAACTGGTTAAAAAAAAGGGGAGTGCCAGAAAATTCAATAATAATCCGAGACATGAGTGGACGACTAAGTTATGAGGCTTGCCTCACATTTGCACTTATTTTAACCAAAAAATTTATTAACACCTTCAAATAGGATTTTAAAACAAATCAAGTTGTTTTTTAACACCTCAGTTTAGCTTGATTAAATGTTTGTTTAAACTCCTTGGGAACCAAACAAATTAAACTCAAGTTTAAGTTGGACTACTTAACCAATTCAGCTTCTCAAAAGTCGAATTCCGCTTGATATATTTGTAAACACTAAATGATCTTTCATTTGGACTTCATATAATTTGGACACTCAGTCTAAATATATTCAAAATCAAAACACTCGTGTCACTTGATGTTTTGAGTATTTACCTCTAGAGTCTCTCTAATATTGGGAACTTGTACTAAGGAATTAATAATGTTTCATGACAACAAGGGTCAATTAGGATCATACTCGAGAAAAAATCCAAACAAAGTGATTAAGGCTCTAATACTAATTAAAAAAAAAAATCATTTTCGACCTCAAGTGGCAATAATTCAGATTATCCAATAAACCAGTTATTAAAACAAACACCACGGTTAATATCACTACAAATATCCAACAAAGCATAAAAAAATTAACATAAGGACTTGTTATGATAAAACTGGGTGAATCATTGTAGCAAATTTTATATTTTACCTCTTCTAAACCTAATCTGATAGTGTGATTAAAATTGAGTGATTTTAACTAAAAAAAAACTATTATGAAAGATTTATCTAGTATGTTGGAAATGCTCTAGCTATGAAGCATGAGTAATGCTAAATGTTACCTTTATGTCATTCTTGTGTGATCCCAAAACTGATTTAGCTTGTAAAATCACAATTTGATTAAATTTAAATAATGATTTATCACAAATCTAATAATAATTTTAAAATGACACAAAAAGAACATAATTTGTTTTTTTTAATTATTTGTTTTAAGATTACTCAATAGAAATATGAGACGGACGTTAGCTGGTTTGGTTTTCATGTGCATGCTTTTCTTTCAGGTGTAACTCTTGTGCTATGGAATTAATCCAGATTGTGAAACCGGGCCCTTATTTGAAGAATTAGGGCGACAATTTTCCAGGTGGCCGGAGTAGACTTCATCAATAACATGAAAATGGGAAATGAGTTTAATGGACAATTTGAAAATGAAGAAACAAACAAACATATATATCATTAATATCTCAAGAATTTCAAAGAATCCTAATTGAAAGAAAAATAATAGAATTCATTTTATTTAAAAAAAAAAAAATTCTAATTTAAATGATTTATTTCTACGCTCCTGTCTGTTTACTAGTCTATTCGTAATTTAATTGAATCACTCGGTGTTTATTATAAACATAGCCACTTCTTCATACAAATATAAATGTTTGAATAAATATTAAAAGTAAATAATTACTTACGATTTTTGGAGAGCTCTCCCTACTCTTTTGTCTTCGATCACTCTTGATCACCCGATGCAGGAACAAGGCTGGGGATCCCCTCCCTACTCTTTTGTCTTCACTCTTCCAGAGAACTCTTTTGTTCTTCCTTTTCTGAGCTGAAGGCAGACGAAAATAAATAAAGCATGTAAAGGGAGAATATTACAGTGGGGACCCATAATGCTTTGCTTGCCTCTCACGGCAATAATCCCTTTTTCGCTTTTGGAGTTTGCTTAATTGCGTGGAGACGCACCAAAGAATTCTTTTATTATTATTTTTTGCTTATACTTTTGAAAAGTACTGTTATTCTTTACAGCAATTACACTATAATCATCATATACGTATACTCATATGATGTTTAGTTCAACAGTCTTTACTCTCCAGAGATCACAAGTTTTTTCTCCAAAACTATTATTTCTCAATCTCTTGGCAAATAAAGGACGATCTCCTATTTCTCAGGAAACCATAGCAATAGGATCCCAAAAATATCATTTATCATGCTCACTGTTAATTGTCAGCCTTTAAAGTTTGGGGCACTGGCACCTGAAAGAGGAGTAGGGGGAAGGGGGCTCACTTGCTCTCTCAGATCTTGTCATATTTCCTATACCAAATTTTCATCACGAAAGGTAAAATGGCCACGATGTGTTTCCAAGACCAGTGATGTGGACTTCGTTATGCTAGTTTTGGCCATCATAAAGACTTACGCCCGTTTGATTTGTGGAATGGTTATTCCATTGGAAAAAGGAATAAGTATTAATAAGAATAGAAAATGTTGGAATGGAACAAGTATTCCAATTTTTCTAAAACTCAAAATTTTTTAAAAATCAAAAAATCAAATGGATGGGGTGCACTAGGGGTGCCGCAGAGGGCCTCGTTGTGGCCTTCTGGGGGTGGTGCGGCCACCACCAGTAAGAATCGTGATGGGTATACATTTTTTTTAAAAAAAATCGAAAAATCAAATGGATGATTGGCTACCCACAACATGCTAGAGAACCTCGTCGTGGTCCTCTAGGGGTGGCGCCACCTCTGGTAAGAATCGGGGTGGCCTAGCCACCCTTGAATCCCATCAAGGGTGGTCTTGGCCACCCTCGATGGCCCTAGGGGTGGTCGTGCAACCCCCGGAGGGCCACACCGGTGGATCGGCAAGCCCTCTGGGGGTGGCCAGCCACCCATTGGGGTGGACGGCCACCCATTTGTTTTTTCTTTTAACTTTTTTTTTTTTTTTTTTTTTTTTTAAGTTTGAGAGAAAAAAATAATAAAAAATAATTTTTTTTTTTTTTTAAATCTTGTCATTGTCCTCAAGAATAGCTATTCCTCTCATTTTTTAGAGGAATGACTATTCCTGTGTATAAGGATTAATGATTCCCATGAGAATTACTATTCTAAGAATAGACCATTACCAAACAAAAGAATAATCATTTCATAGGAATAGTCATTCCATTCCAAGAGTGTATTCCGCGAACCAAACAGGCCCTTAGTTCATGACCCCATTGACTAATAAAGACTTCAAACCTATTACAAATCTCTCGAAAGATGTAAAAAAAATTCAAAATTCAAAACCCAAAACAACCTTTCAAAGATCACACTTATGGCCCCATTCTATAGCTAAATCAGAAAAAATGCAATCACTGCAAATCTTTCAAAAAGCTCAAGTGAACTTCGTCAAGGTCTGGAATTCTAGCCTCTTCTAGTTAAGGAAAATAGTATCAGCATCATAGATATATCTATAAATCATAGAAAACAATCACCACTTTTATTCCATTCCAAGCACCCTGCTACTATAACATTCAACAAAGTATGATCAGACAAGAAATCCTGCTGATACTCCTTTGTTATATATAAAAAAAAGAGGTCATCCAACAATGAACCACAAAAGGCATTCTTTAGTAAATTGATGTTGAAGAAAGGTTTTGGTAAATCAGACCTAGGAAGCAAGTCTGCCACTACTCGCTACTTCTTTTATACTAGAGCAATTTAGTACCATTCCTCCAAAAAAAGGCCGCAGGATTATCAAAGAGAAAAATTGCCTTTTGCTGCTATCAACGAGAGATAGAAATTACCTTGAATCGAAGCTTCAAAATGTTCTCCGCCTATACAAGTAAAATCGTTCCCAATTACACCCAAAAAACAAGAACAAAAACAAAAACAATGATAACCTCGAAAAAAAAGAGAGGTTAAAATTAAGCAAACTTTGTCTCGTGTTATTCAATGTTGGTTAAAAAAGGTTAAGTCTGCCACCTACATTAGGAAACAAACATGACAATGTGTTATTCAATGTAGGCTAATAATGCTTTCTGAAACAACAAAGCTAGACTACAACCATAAAAACCAATCACGTCAGGAACAATGTTAGCAAAGCGTAAATAGACATTTCATGATACCGTTTAGCAGCCTGAGTCATTGATAATTGTGTTCTTGTTTCCTTTTGACCTTTCATGTGTTTTTTAATCATACGATCTTATTGGTGAGATTAACAAAACTGCAGGTGCAACGGATCTGCAGTAAATCAATTTAATAGCTTGGCTACCCACTACCCGGAGAGAACTACTAGATTTTCGTCAGAATATCTAGAAAACATGCTAGCACAAGAAAAGAGAAGAGACATACTCTGGCTCTGGCTCTCATGGATTTTAAATATTGGAGATAAAATCATAAACATAATCCACAATCAAGAAAAGAGACATATTCAGGCCCTCAATCGGTCCTCAGTGAGGCTTAAAACTTCATGAAAGATGCAGCAAAACAACTCTGTTCTTAGATTTGGAACACATCTATATTTTTTCCCATCTTGAGGGCTTCATTTTATGTCTCATGTAACAAGTGAAAGAATCTATCAATTGGAACAGAAAATATGATGACTTTATTTTATTCCGAACAGACAGTGGGATTGGCATGGAAGTACTCAATTTGCATAGATAACATATAGATTGACAAACCTGAATGAAACTGGCCATCAATTATTGACGTAAATTGTGCAGTGTAATTTCATAAACATGCATCAGCAATTGAAAATCCAATTGAGCATCAGCCACCTAAAGACCACTACTATTTTCATAAAAGAATTGTAATCAATAGGAGCATATATTAAAACTGAATAACTCAGATTACAACAGTCACGGCCATCTTTAACAAAGAAGGCAAACCACTAAAATAAAGGAAAGAAGCATAGCACCAAATTGTTGGTGGCACTTAATGACCATGCTGTCTCCTGACCTAATGACAATCCAGGTTTTTTTTTTTTTTTTTTGAGCATGAGTTCCCCAGCCCATAGTTTCAACACTATGTAACCCAAACCTGAAGAATTTGAGTTTGAAATCTCATCCACAAGCCTATAATTAAGTCCAATACTTATCCATATTCCCAAAAAATGAAACACTTACAGGCACATGTTAGTTCTGAGAAAGAAATTTGAAGAAGAGCCTTTCCTAAAAGCGAGATTCTAAGAAGAGAAGATTAAAGGATGGGAGAAATAGACAAGATAACAATGCAACAACTGGGGATTCAGACAGAGAGAGTGAAAAGAAAATGAAAAACAGAGCAAATAAGCTCCAAAGTAATTTGTTTAATTCTGAAGCTTGTGACATTATTTGAAAGCCTAATCTGAGCCTTCATATTGACTTATTTGAACCTTAAACAAACCAAAAGATACCTGACCTAATACCTATTCATGTTAGGACTCAATATCACAATAGCTGAGCAAACAAAATCTCATGAAATACAGCTTCTAATGTCATCTAACCATGAATATTATACTGGTTATACACACTTGAGCTAATACGACAGCTTCTAATGTCACCTAACCATGAATATTACTCTGGTTATACACACTTGAGGTAATAGGTAGAAACTTCATTACCTTCTTCCATTTCCTCTCCTTTCTTCTCTATTAACAGAAATCGAACACTTTGGTAGGAGTACTTTCAACCCAACTTCTTCTCTCCTCAAGTGACAAAGTATCCATCAAGTCCTCATTGATCCAAATCATTGGTTCATGCATGAATGTGACAGTCGCTGCAGGTGACCATTTTGCGTGATCTTTGCCAATTCCTTTTCTGGCTATAGCCCTCAGCCTCAGTTCTTGTCCTCGGCGTAACTTCACAATGATAATCCTCCTATATACAATATAAACGAACACAAAGATGACAATTTTAATACCCTTAATTGAGAATAACACTTTAAACCTTTTCTCTGACGTGTTGAAAGCTCTCATAAAAACCACAAATTGCAATCTCAAGCAGGATAAGAAGAAATAAAGTATAGGAAGAGCATTATAAAAAAATGTGATCATATATGACACATGGTCTCATTTCCACCAAACATATAAGTGTTGCTCCAGCACTCCTAGAAGTAGACCCTACAATATTTCCGATAAATTCTCAAAACCAACCAGCATAAGCATTTCCAAAATCAATAACAAATAATAATAATAATTTAAAAAACACACACACACACACACACACACACACTTTACATATTATTTTCAAATGCACTTGCTAAACCCTTTGCAATCCCAAAGAAAAACCCTAAATTAGAGAGACTAACAAATTACATCACATTTCAACTTTTTAACAAATTAAGGGCATCATAGCAAGAACAGTAGGACAAAAATCCCTAAATAAACTCTAAAAAAGAATGTTTCAATCTTGGATTGCAATTTTAATTTCGTTCCTTTTGTTTTGTCTTAGATTGTTTTCAATCACAAAAAAATCAAAAATAGGCTTTAGCTCTCTTTCCATGCGTGAAGGTTAGTGGGCTCCACTGTAGCACAATCTTCGGGGTCTTCTCCGGCAACATCTCTGTTGACAACTTCTCCAACGGCCTCCCCTCTCCTTCCATTCCGCAAGTTTCTTACCCGCCAGATCCACCACCACGACGCCACAAGTCTATCAACCACGCCGCTCATCATCGCCGATCTTTGCCGCAGCCACTTGCCGATCTAAACCCAACGCCGGCTACCCACTTCACCGGCCTCATGTCTCTCGGGTATTATGCCCGAGTATTGTCCCGGTAGGAGAAGGGATGCCCGGGAGAGGTGCTCCGGTGAGTTGTCCTACATCAATAATTTTTTATTTTAATGTATTCAATTTTTATTTTCTTTTACTAGGATTTTTTAATTAAATTAAACTGTCAAATATCTAAAAGACCTTTATACCCCTAAATTTTGTAAAAAATTTAAATTTATCCTTATTTATAAATAAAAAATTATTAGGTGAAATTTCACTAATCTTCATGAACTTTCGTGCTTTTTGTAGACATTCTTCTTAATATTCAAAAACTTTTCACTTTGGTGTATCAACGTTTATTTTTCTTTCACTTTTCCCCCAACGTTAATAAGAATAGTTTAGTAATCTAATATCAATCTGTTAAGATCTCACAGAAAATCCTAACGGAGGGTGGGGAAATGGAGGTAAAATAAACTTTGATACATCAAAGTGAGAGTTTTTGAACGTTGAGAGATGTTTGCAAAAAGCGTGAAAGTTTTGGGGTTAGTGAAGTTTCCCCTATGCTTATTTATACTGACAAATGAAACTTTCTCTCACCAAGAACATTTTTCTCTTAGTGAGCTTGCTTGTTGGATGGGTGGGCCTTTCTCCCACCAAGGACTTTCTTAGTGCTTGGCATTTTTTAGTCCAACAATCTCCGATTGATAAGATACGCACATGTTTTCATGTTCTTCTTGGAGTCTTCGATCTTCAATTTCGTTGGTCTTCACGCCTATTTAATTCCTGCAAAATAATAGCACGCAATAAGAGGATGTGTTGGGTGGTGGTTGGGCGTACCTCCTCCGATGCCTAAGTTAGTGTATGTATAAACTCAGTATAGAGCTTAATAGTGTCTCAGATGTGTACCTTAGATTTGATACCTATTTATAGAATTGATAATCTGGCGTTGGAAATGGCAAATAGGCGGAGGATCCAGAATGGAGTAACTAACGGGTGAATTAATAACCTTGTCCCCGACTGTTATGGTCAATGCGAAACTGCTCTTATAATCAATGAGTGTAACCGTCAATGTAATCAATGCACACCCATTCTTGTAATTATGATATTCCCGATCATTAATGATTGGACCATTATGAACGGAATATGCGCTTGGATGTTAATCCTGAATTTTCTCTTGGCATTTGATACTTGACCAATGTTTTTGATGTATAACAGTTACCCCCCAAATTTCTTTTATCCGAGGAACTTGGATAAGAGGAATTTTAGCATGTCATGTGGATTCTATAGCATGTTCCACTCGAGACCTAAGGATAAAGACCGAGACCCGAGGGTGGAGACCAAGACCCAAGGATAAAAACCGATATCTTCTCTTCAAGGACTTGGTTGAAAAACCAAGTAATAATCTTCTTTGACCCAAGGGGTGAATCCGAGACCCGAGGATAAAAACCGAGATTCTCTCTTCAAGGACTTGGTTAAAAAACCAAGTAATAATTTTCTTTGACTCAAGAGGTATCTAAGAGCCAAGGATAAAAACCGAGATCCTTTCTTCAAGGACTTGGTTGAAAAACCAAGTAATAATCTTCTTTGACCGGAGGGATGGATTCGAGACCTAAGGATAAAAACCGAGATCCTCTCTTCAAGGATGATAAGCGCTGAATGTTGTATATTCAAACCCCTTAACTCGCATATGTTAATTCATTAACGTTGTTATTTGTTTGATTTTGTTTTGCTTTTGTGTTTCAAGTCAAATACAAGAATTCAATTGAAAATTGGGCTTAAAAGACAAATTTGAGCTATTCTGGTACCAGGATCGAGCGTAGCTGAACTTGGGATCGAGTGCACGTGTGCTCTAGTGCATGAAGCCTAGGATTGAGAGCACTCTTGCACTTGCGTGCACATCAGCTAAGCTTGAGCGCACCTGCGCTCAAGCGCATATCCTTGGGATTGAGCGCAGTTAGGCGTGAACAATACAGCAGGCGCCCTTTTGACAGCATGGACTAGGTTTTCAGTCTCCCACTTGAACTGAGAGACTGACCTACGATTTTATTTAGAGTTCTTAGGGTTTCTAGGGTTTTCCAAGTCCCTATAAATATGTCTCATAACTTGTAAAAAAGGGGGACAACTTCTTAAAGCGAAAAATCAAAAACTTATCTTTGGAGCTTAGAAGATCATGAATGGTTAAAACCCTTTGTGAGGTATTAATGTAAACCCTTTCCATGCACAATTGTTTGATTGTATTTGATTTCTAGTTTTTCAATTTATGCATGTTGATTGTATAACTATGAGAATTGCAACTTTTGATTTTTGTTCTTAATTATTAAATGCAATTGTTCTTGAAATCCAAACCCAATATTAGTGAAATTCTTATATTGCCTTAGAAATTATTTTACTTTTATTGAACTCAAATCATTTTTATTTTCTGTGATTATGAAGATGATGGTTATACAATGGGTTTAATCGATATATGATCAATAAGATTAGATAGGCCATGCCTAGGAAAGACGGATCATACTACACCCTAGTTTAGTGTAATTTAGGTAAACGATCCATGCCAACCGAAGATGGGTTATATTATTCCATTAATTGTATAAAACTTATTAAAGAATTAAATAATTCATACTTAGGGAAGACGGGTCATACCGCATCTTAGTAGTTAGGTAGACGATTCATACCAACCAAAAATGAATTATTCACATTCTTTAATAAGGTGCTTTCTTGTTTATTTATAATATGCATAAAATGAATTTCTTGAATTAAATGTAGTTAACTATTGCTATGCGGATCGTGGTGAAGTCAATACCCTACTTTCTTTCTCATATATTCACTCTCTTATTATGTTTATTTTATGCACTTTAAATTTACGCAAACAGATCAATCTCCTTTTTATTAAGTTAACTTTAATTCTTGCAAATTTGATAACCAAACCCCTGCAGTCCTTGAGGATCGACACCCTCAATATAGTCTTATCATACGGGATTCATCTTATTACAAGTGGTAATTTATTATTGATATATTTTTGCTTTAAAAATACTACATCAATTTGTGCCGTTGCCAAGGACTACTTAACGGTTGCATTATTAAGTTTTAAAGATTAGATTTAGCTTAATTATTTCCTGTTTTCCTTTGTTTACTAATTTTATTTTCTGTTTCTTCTTTTCTTTTCATTTTTTTTTCTTTTGTTATTTTATGATATTTCTATTAGTTAATTCATGTGGGAAGCATTCCAACATCCCATGGACCATGTTCATAGTGCAATAGTCCTTCTTATCATGTTAGAGATTGTCCTACTGTGGGACAATTTTCTAATTATTCTTATGAGCATATAAACATATTGTTAGGGACGGGTTTAGGAGGGAACCAAGGATGGCCCTGGCCTACCCCCAAATCCTCCAAAAAAAAAAAAAAGGAATTAAAAATAAATTATCTAAAGGCATTTGGCTATGCCTACAAAAGTAAAATACTCATTTGGTCCCTCCCCATTCAATTTTCTGGATCCGTCTTTGCATATCGTTCTTTAGATTGAGGAATGACCTTTATTTTGATTCTTATAACCTGGCATGGAACAACTAGTCTAACCTCTCATGGCAAGCTCAAGATCTTGGAAAGTATGCTCCACAATGTCATGAATTGCACCATCAATCATATTCGTAGTTCAATGATCAATCTTATTTCCCTTAATAACATAGAATCTAATTTAAAAAACAAAAAAAACAAAAATATTATTGGAAATGATAAAGCCAATATATTGGCTTTATCATTTCCAATTCAAGTTTCTATTTTTCAAAGTAGTCAGCCACATTGGCTTAGTGTGAAGAAGATGACATTTTTGCAAAAGAGTCAGAGAAAACAAAGTGTGGCTAGAGAAGAGCTAAGATTGAGGGACAAAGAAGGGTAAGGATTAATTACTTGTTTTTTGCATATGATAGCCTACTTTTTTGTAGGGCAAACGATAAGGATGGACCCATCTACAAGATATGGTTGATAAATATGACAAAGCTTCTGGTCAAAGACTTAATAGAGAGAGAAAACCTCCATCTTTTTTAGCTGCAATACTACGCATGTAGTTAGACATCAAATCTTGCTAGCCTCAGGAGTCCAGGCTACAAAATGTCTTGAAAAATACTTGGGCTTGCCAGTGATGGTAAGGCACTCACGACGAATGACTTTTACGTTTATCAAAGAGAGAATTTGGAGCTAAATATGCAATTGGAAGAATAAATTTCTGTCACAAGCAAGAAAAGAAATCCTACTAAAAGTAGTCGTTGAATCTATTCCCACTTACACTATGAGCATTTTTATGTTGCCAAAGTCTCTACTCAAGGAGATAAATAGTATGTCGTAGAGATATTAGTGGAGTAACTATGAGCAAGCTAGATTCCAAAATTCATTGGATACGATGGGAGAAGAAGGGGTTTGCCAAAAGCGATGGTGGGGTGAGCTTTTGTGATTAGGAAAGCTTCAACAAGGCCTTGTTAGCAAAACAATGTTGGCGTATTCTCCAGAATCCTGAATCCTTCTCGGCTAAGATCATTCATTGTGAGTGAGGTTTCTATAGGGTGATTTTGAAGGATGATGCCATCCAAGTGGTTTGCGCATTGTGAATGGAAGGTAGATATATTATTGAGGAGGCTTGTTGGGTCTTATTTGGATTTCAAAGTTAGAAGATTAATCATGTCAAATGACAATTAAATAGTGCAATCCATTGTCTAGCGAAAGAAGCCTTATCTCTTAGCTTCGAACATGGTTTTATTGAAGACGTTCCCTATTGTATTTCAGATATCATTTATGTTGAGCGTTGTGCTTAATTAAGTTGTTTCTAATTTAAGATGCCCTCATTTCCACTAAAAATAATAATAATAATAAATAAATAAATAAAATTATGTTTTCGGTGTTTTGAAAGATGAAAACTTAAATTTCGTTAATCAAAGCATGAATATAAAATTAACAAGAATCTTTGATATTATTGGTGTGATAGAAACCTTAAACTGAATCAATATCAAATTCAACATCCACAAAATCACAAAAAAAAGGGTTTTTGCCAAACATATTAATATATTTAGGGTTTCCGATTTTTTCTTTTTTTCTTTTTCTTTTTTTTTTTAAAAAAACTTGTATGGTTTGTGTTCTAGAGCTCCGTACCAATCAAATGGTTATCCATTTTTTTGCTTTTTAATGTTTTATGCCACAACTCCAAGTTAGAAGGCACGGCCACAGAATCAGCCAAATGATCTCTTGTTGGAAGACAACATCATAGTTGGTAGTTCTAGTAGATCTTGTCAAAAGGAATTTAATTTAAAATATTTTTGGGGTTACGATTCATGTGCTCCTTCAATCATTTTGGATAGATTGTCGGTAGCTTCCTTATTGTTTGATCTATTCTATAGGATCATTTATTTATTTAATTGATTTAGAACTTAATTAACCCATCATAATTGAAGAATTAATAACTCTTCCAATTTGAATTTGTTAATCTTTAACTTGTAATTCTTATTGCTTTGTCAGCATCTAGTGCATGGGATAATGCATGATGATCAGTAGAAGCTTGTATTAATTAACAACATTAAGGACCCGTTTGGGAGTGCGATTTCAAAAATTATGTTTTTAAAAATTGTGTTTTTGAAATCGTTACTTTTTAAAATCGCATAGGCATTTGATAAAACAGGCAAAAAAATACCTTTTTTATCAATTGAGTATTTGGGTAAAATTAGCATATAATTGCGATTTCAGACCAAATAGGTAAATATTACCTTTTAAGTGAAACCGTGATTTTGGTTTAAATTCGCACTTTTTCAAATAAACATCACCTAGTCAGCTTATTGAAATCGTAGATTTTTCCACGATTTTAAAATTTACGTTTTCAAAATCGCAATCCCAAATACTCAAAAATTACGATTTGGTTTAAAAATGCAGATTATTTTTTAAAAGGTACTCCCAAATGGACCCTAAGGCCAGCCATCATAATCAGACATCTCGTACGCGTTTAGAAGCTTGTAGTATTCACAGAAAGGTCGATTATCATGATATGCACTATAAGGCTAGCTTCCCATATTGCTGATAAATATGGCTATCTTTACATTAGAAGCCTACAAACAGGTAAAATCGAAAGACATATATATTCTAAATTTGGAAACTTAAATCCAAAGCCTATATATATATATTTTGGGAAAGTCTCACATTACTTGAGTATTAAGGAGATTAGCCATTTATAAGGGTGAGGAGAAATCTCAACCCATAAGCTAGCTTTTGGGTTGAATTAACTAAGACCATTTTCTTGATATGGTATCAAAGCTAGGTTCAATAGGCTTGGCCCATCATCCCTGATCCCATTGTTGCACGTGTTAGCTGCAACATGTGTTTAGCTCGGCCCAATTACTTACTGTCTCTCATTTGTGTTCACGTGTTGGCTTGGATGTTCTCACCACATGTGAGGAGGCGTGTTGGAAAAGTCCTACATTATTTGAGTATTAAAGAGACGATTTATAAGGAGAAGGAACGCTACTGTCATTCATGTTCATGTACTGACTGTTTTTTATTACCTTAAAGACTATTTTCTTGATAGTTTTCATGTCTTTTGGTCCAAAGCAGCATAGATACGAAATACGAAAGCAAACATAAATCATGTTGAAAGTTTAACCAACGAGAATAACTTTTATAAATAATAATAAGCCACATCGATCAGCTTGGAGAATCAAAGCGAGCAATTTAAAAGAAAAACACTGGATCACAACCAAAATAAAAGAGATCTGAAGCCCATCACCCTCTAGGCCGTCCACAACGAAAACTTACTAGCATGCAGTTGTGCCAAAAACACAAATAAATAAAAGAGCAAGAGAAAGAGACAAGTGTAAAGTGAAGGTGAGCACGAAGCAATGTGGGGAGCAGAAGCAAAGGCATACGCTACTGTCATTCATGTTCATGTACTGACTGTTTTTTATTACCTTAATGACCCTCTAAATAATTATGTTTTGCTCTTAATTCTGATTATTTGTGGGTAATGGGGTCTTCTCAAACAAATTTTCTCGAATTTTGTTGTTTTACTTCACTGGTAATGTGGGTTCAGGGGTTGGATTCACAGAAAGAGACCCAATTATTTGACAAGGTGCCCATTCTCTTCATTACTGTCCGTCCATTGCTTTCTCAGTGCGCCAAGAACAAATTCGTTTCCGGAAATAATGTATTTACTTTATGGAAATTTTGGGGCCAACTCTGCAAAAGCATATGCTAAAAGTTTGTTAATTTATAAAGTAGAAGGAATCTTGCTTTCTCCAAGCCTATCTATAAGAATATAGAAGGATAGTCTTGTTCAGACAAACAAACGAACAAAAAAAGAGGATTGCATTTTCTTTTATGGAATTTTTGGGGCCAACTCTGCAAGTAAATTACGACAATAGGGCTGGCGATGGGTAGAAAGGAAAGCCTATATATACGGTTGCACTCTCTTCTCAAACCTCCACGCCTATAAGCCTATCGCAAGCAAGAGCCTACTGCCTCGCCTTCCGATCCCTTCAATGGCTTTACGTAATCCATTTCGTAAGTGTATGCATCTTCGATCATTCTATCTTATTATTTATGTTTAAATCTAAGGCATGAGTCTGTCATGCATGAAGGGATAATATGAAAGAAGAAAGAGAGAGAAAATATATATATACTTGGTCACTTCACTGAACTACCTCTAAAGGTTTTCGAACCATTATGAGGCTTTACGGCTGTAATGGTGGTTCAGCCGCCTCTTATTGCGAGATTGGGGTGATTGTTGATGTTCTAATGTAATTAGTGGATGTGCTATAGTCTTTTTGCTATCTATAAAATGTTGATGAGTTGGCATGTAATTGAAATGTGTAAAATAAGAGTTTTACCCCATTCTAATTGAAATTAGACTCTTCCAATTTGAATTTGTAAGTCTTCATCATTCTTACTTGTAATTCTTATTGTTGTCTCACTTTCTCTAGGATGGTCAGCATCAGCATCAGCACCGGCACAGGCACCGGCACCGGCAACAGCACCTGCTCCGGCTTGCACCGACACTAGAAAAGGTGGTAAGGCCACTGGTGCCACCTTTACCAATGCCACCTTCACGGATGCAGACATAAGTGGCGCCAACACCCAAGGCGGCAGTGGCAGCCATGGCACTGGCGGTGATGCCGTGGGCAGCAACTTCTCTGGCGCCAACTTCGCCGGTGCCAAATTAAGTGGCGCCAACACCACAGGTGGCAGCACCAATTAATAATTTAATATAGGTCGTGTTAAAAAGATTGTATTATCTACAATAAGGCCAATTATCAAATATGGTGTGTTGTGAGGGCATTAATGAGATATGTTGTATTTTGGAGCATATATTGAAGCACCGATATATAATAAGGGTAATAGTTAGATAGGTTGTGCTATTTGTAACATAGAAACTGGTTAGAAAAAACATAAGGGCAATATATATATATATATTGGCTTTATCGTTTCCAATACAAGTTTCTATTTTTCAAAGTAGTCGGCCACAGTTGCCTAGTGCAAAGAAGATGACCTGTTTGCAGAAGAGTCGGAGAAAGAAAATTAGTGTGGAATTTTCTTTGATTGATGGTTGTTTTTGGAATGGTTGGATTTAATGAAATGATTTATTCAAAAAAAAAAAAAAAAAAAATTAGTGTGGCTAGAGAAAGAAGACTTGATGTTGGAAGACTTGTCACTGGATGGAGCATGTATTGGAGGATTTAATAATCCTCAACTCGAAACAGGTGGTAGCAACTTGTTTAGGGTGGGGGGGAGCTCTCCGGGCCAAAAAAACAAAAAAAAAAATTGAAAAAGTGGAAGAAGAAAACTCGTGACAATGGTAAATGTCTGATTTTGGGAGTAAATAAGCCGAGTGGTGAAGGCCTACAAAAGAGAAAAGCAGGGATGGGTTATTCGGACTATGGATTGGATGGGATTAACCCCATGGAGGAGGATGTGGTTGATACAGGCACTAAGAGGATGAGAAAGGAGATAGGCGAAGAACGACTCGAATCAATGTCAAGTGGAGTAGCAGCAGGTGTCGTCCATTCCCGCTGCTCATTATGAAACTATTGAGTTGAAATTGTTGAGGGCTTGGGAACCCTCAGACAATTTGGAACCTCTGCCAGTTGGTGAGAGAGATGCAGTCCGACATTTTATTTCTCATGTAAACAAAACTCCAGAGAAATAAAATAGAATACCTACAAGGACAACTTGGGTTTGATTGCTTGTTTGTGGTGGATTGTGTTAGTCGCAGAGGGAGTCTAGCGCTCTTGAGGAAGAACCATGTCAATCTGGAGATTCAGAATTTATCTAATCAACACATCAACGATGTTATAAAAGAGTTGGAGTAATCCAGAAACTTCTCAAAGAGGGGAAGGATGGAATTTACTACGACATCAGCTTCATGATTTCTCTCCATTGCCTTGGTTGTGTGTAAGGGATTTCAATGAAATTACAGATCTTTTAGAAAAATATGTGGCTGCTCTACGACCTAACAGATAAATGGAAGTATTTATAAAAGTCTTGGAGGATTGCAACCATTGTGATCTAGGGTATGTGGGGCCTAAGTTCACGTGGTGTAGAAATAGAGAGGATGAAAATTTTACGAAGGAAGACTTGAGAACGTGGTGGAAAATTCGGAGTGGTGTGATATGTTTGGGGAGGTGGATATATTCGTTTTGGCAGCTAGGAGCTCAGATGATTGCCCTTTGTTCATTACTTATGGTGAACAAAGGGTTGAGATTGTGGGGTCGAGTGAGAAATTCAAATTTGGAGTGCAAATATCCACCTGCATTTTCTTGAAGTTAAAATCAATAATACCATTCATTACAATTAATTTGAACGTAGAAAAGTTATTCAGCAACAAAGGTTTTAACCCATCATTATTGAAGAATAACTCTTCCAATTTGAATTTGTTAATTTGTAATTCTTATTGCTTTGGCAGCTTCTGGTGCATGGGATAATGCACAATGATCAGTAGAAGCTTGTAATAATTAAAGGCCAGCCGTAAATATCTCGTACGCGTTTAGAAGCTTGTATTATCCACAATAGGGTCGATTATCACGATATGTATATACTATAAGGCCAATTATCAGACCCGTGTATATTTCTAGCATGCGACAAGCTTGTATTATTTATGTACAACAAGGCCAACAATATATGAAATATGGTGTGTTGTAGGGCCAATAATAATAAGATGTGTTCTATTTTCTTGTATCATGTTTCATACGACATGCGTTACAGTACTTTATGTTATAGTTTTTGCTTAATTTTGTGTCTAGGAATATTGGGTTAGTCCGTGATTTGCGTCAGCTTGCAGACAATATATGGCTGTCTTAATGTTAATTAAAAAAGGCTAGCTTTCCATATAAAAGACAAAAAAATTAAAAATTAAAATTAAAAAATAAACAATTTGAACTTTTTTTTTTAAAAAAAAAAATGAAAACAATTAGGCTTTGTTTGGTTCGCGGATTGTCTAGTCTATTGAAAAAAAGGATTAGCTACCACTGGGAATAGAAGAGTGTAGAATAAATTAGCTATTCATATTCCTTTAATTTATTTGGTTGTAACACTGGAATAGACTAGCTAATCATATTCCTTAGTTTGGTACGATGTAATATGTTGGTGAATGGAATTGTATTGTGATCGAATTTTCTAAAATACCCTTATAGTACAAATACAATTTATATTATAGTTGGAGAAAACATAATCAAACTCAATCTTAAATTCTAATGTCAATCAAAAGAAATCAAAAAATAAACTATACAAAGAAAGAGCAAAATCCAAAGCGGAGAGAATAAAATAATCAAGAAACAGAGAAGAGAGGAGGAGAGATAGAAGAGAGATCATTGCAGTTTACACTTAGAGAGTCGATCGCTTTGAGAGACAGAGATCGTTTTGCATTAAGAGAGTTGATTTGAGAGAAGCGTCATGGATGTGAGAAGGGTAGATTTTTTTGAAGAATTTACACAATAATTTTAATCTACAGGATAGAATTAGCTAAGCCACTCATTTTTTAGTGGCTTAACTAATTTTGTGTATATGAAATTAGTAGTTCCATGGGAATAGACTATTCCCAAGAATAGAATGTTACCAAATAAAGGACCAGCTATACCTAGTATTAGCTAGTCTAATCCAAGGGTTTAATCTGTAAACCAAATGGAGCCTTAAACATTAGAAGCCTAGAAACTAGTCAAATCGAAAGACATATATGTAGATATATATATACTATTCTAAATTTGGAAACTTAAATCCAAAGCCTATATATATTATATATACAGATGTTTCCATGTCTTTTGGTCCAAAGTAGCATAGTGTTACAGTGCTCTTAGAGAAAAACACTGTAAATGAACTCAAAAATGAAGAATGAAGAGAAAGGAATGAAAGATGCATATGAGAAGAATTGGGAAAGTTTATTGATCAATGCATGAGTTACTTGGAGGGTAGCCAGCCTCTTAAGCACATGCATTCGAGAGTGCCAATCTCCATGTTCAAGATGAACTGACAACTCACAAGCTACTCTTTACAATTGACAATGAACTGCTTATCGCTCCCTTGTAAGCTAACAACCTTCCAACCATATTACAACCTCCTAACAACCATAACAGAATTAACTACCCTTCTACTTGGAAGCTAAGCACATGCGGCTGCTTCTAACATCACTAATCTGCACGTGGCTGAATGTAATTGCCATCTCTCTGCACATGCCAGCTCAGCTCCTCATCATCATCATGCCTCTGCTCTGCTCTGCCAGCTCAGCTCTATCTTCACAGCATGTGACACATAGATATGAAATACGAAACGAAAGCAAACATAAATCATGTTGAAAGTTTAACCTACGAGAATAACTTTTATAACTACATTGCATAAATCAGGTTTTTTGTGGCCTCCAATAATAATAAGCCACATCAGCTTGGAAACATCAAAGCGAGCATTTTAAAAGAAAAAACACTGGATCACAACCAAAATAAAAGAGATCTAAAGCCGATCACCCTCTAGGACGTCTACAACGAAAACTTACTAGCAGTTGTGCCAAAAACACAAATAAATAAAAGAGACAAGAGAAAGAGACAAGGGTAAAGTGAAGGTGAGCACGAAGCAATGTGGGGTGCAGAAGCAAAGCCATACGCTACTTTTATTCATGTTCATGTACTGACTGGTTTTGATTACCTTAATGGCCCAATAAATAATTATGTTTTGCTCTTGATTCTCGATTATTTGTGGGTAATGCGGTCTTCTTAAACAAGTTTTCTCGAATTTTGTTGTTTTACGTCACTGGTAATGTGGGTTCAGGTGTCGAATTCACAGAATTTTGTTGTTTTGACAAGGTGCCCATTCTCTTCATTACCGTCCATTGCTTTTTCAGTGCGCCAAGAACAAATTCGTTTCTGGAAATAATGCATTTTCTTTTATGGAAATTTTGGGGCCAACTATGCAAAAGCAGATGCTGATTAATGTTTGTTAATTTAACAGATAGAAGGAGTCTTGCTTTCTCCAAGCCTATATATAAGAATATAGAATTAAGGATAGTCTTATTCGCATCTTGTGCCTCCTATCATTTCGTACGTAATGCACACATGGAAGCTTGACGGCAGCTACAATGGCTCTCATGGTTAATAGAACAACAATTATTATTAATCAATTATATCAGATAATTATAGTGGCAAGTAAATTACTACAAGAGGGCTGGCGAAGGGTAAAAGGAAAGCCTATATATACGCTTGCACTCCCTTCTCAGACCTCCAAGCAATACCTCCCATAGCCTATAAGCCTATCGCAAGCAAGAGCCTACTGCCTCGCCTTCCCTTCAAAATGGCTTTTCTATGTCGTAAGTGCATTCATCTTCGATCATTCTAACTTATTATTTGTGTTTAAATCTAAGGCTTGAGTCTGGCATGCATAAATGGAAAAGATGAAGGAAGAAAGAGAGAAAAATATTATATATATATTTGGTCACTTAATTGAACCACCTCTAAAGGTTTTCGAGCCATAATGATGGTTTAAGGCTGTAATGGTGGTTCAGCCACCGCTTATAGCAAGCTGGAGGTGATTGTTGATGTTTTAAGATAATTATTGGATGTGCTAGAATCTTTTTGTTATCTATGAAATGTTGATATGTCGGCATGTAATTGGAATGTATAAAATAAGAGTTTTACCCCCATTCTAATTGAAATTAGACTCTTCCGATTTGAATTTGTAAGGATTCATCATTCTAACTTGTAATTCTTATTGTTGCCATACTTTCTCTAGGATGGTTGGCATCGGCACCAGCACCGGAACCAACACCTACACCGGCTCGCATCGACACCAGAAGAGGCGGCAAGGCCACTGGTGCCACCTTCACCAACGCCACCTTCACCGACGCCGAAATAAGCGGTGCCAACACCCAAGGAGGTAGCGGCAAGAACGGCATTGGCGGCGATGCCACTGGTAGCAACTTCTCCGGCGCCAACTTTGCCGGCGCCAAATTAAGAGGCGCCAACACCACCGGTGGCAATGCTGATTAATAATTAGATATAGGTTGTGTTAAGAAGCTTGCATTATCTGCAATAAGGCCAATTACCAAATATGGTGTGTTGTAATAAGGACAATAATGAGATATGTTATATTATTTGGAACATATATTGAAGCTTATTTTACCGATAATAAGGGCAGTCATTAGATAGGTTGTGCTATTTGTAACATAGAAACTGATTAGAAAAAAATTAAATAAAAAAAAAGGCAATAAAAAAATAAAAATAATACCAGGAGTGGTCCGGGGTCGCCAAGGCATCTGCATCAGTTCAACTATTCTCCTTGATTCTGTTGTCATGTTTATTTTTATTTTTTATTTTTTATTTTTTATTTTTTATAATTTAATTTAATTTAATTTTTTATTTTAAAAAATCTATCTCAGGAGAAAACTTACGTGGTTCCCTTCACTATTATTAATGTGTCATCCTAGTTTTTCCAAAGATAATGCAATATTAATGCCAAGGCGTCTTAGCTTGTATTTGTTTCTCCAAATTAAGGTGAGGCGTCCTATATATATATATATATATATATATATATATATATATATATATATATATTGTCCTCCCAACTCTTGGCATACGAAGGGATCGATGCTTGACACTATATGCATACGTCATTGTCAGTTCAATATAAACACCCGTTATCTAAGAGCATCTTCAGCAAGAGTGGCTAAAATAGCCATTCACTATACACTTTTTTTTTTTTTTTTCATTTTAACTACTAGTTTTTCACTACATACTCCAACAGACCATCTATTTTAACCATCTCTTTAAATCAAATATTACTTTTTAATATTATTTTATTATTTTTTATCTTTTCATTTTCTTACCATTTCTCTCACCCCCCACATTTTCCTCCGCATCTCTCCTCCTCTCTCTTCCTCTTGTCTTCATTTTCTTCAAGCCGAACCAGGGGGGATCGCCGAGAACACCAAGGGGTTCAAGCCAAGAGGATCGCTAATTGGGAGGATCGCCAAACCAAGGCATTGCCGATGTCACTCGGAAGCCCAACCAAGACATCCTCGAGCACGATTGAGGATGGATCCGATGACGATTTAAGGTTTGAGCTCCTCCGCGGTGGTCATCGAGGACGGATCCGATGATGATCAGGATGGTGACCCAGGGAGAGTGATCAAAGGGCCCACCAATAGCAACGGAAGCCACTTCCGGTGCCAAAGGTGGCAGTGGCTCCATTGCCTGTTTTGGTGCGTTCCCTCAAGCTCACTGGGTCGGCGTCAAGTTTTGCCAATCCGATTCGCTTAGCCCCGGAAAATCAGTGGAGGTCTCGCATCAAATCTTCCCCTCTTTTTCTCATTCTCTCTTGGCAAAACCAAACCAACAAATCAACACCTAAAAATTAGATCAGAGCACAAAATGAGGGGATGAACCAGAGAGGTGTTTCGATGGAGTCTTGGAGATGAACCTGAGAGAAAGAAAATGAGGGAGAGAGAAAGAAGAGTAAAATATTAGTTACAGATGCTACAGTGAACTTTCAAATATGAAAGTTCACTGTAGCATATTTTAGGTGAGCTTTCAAAGTAGCTATTCTGTTGGAGGGAGAAAATGGAACAAAAAATGTTGAATTTAGCTAAATGGCTACTTTGAAGCATATGTTGGAAATGCTCTAAGTAAGCATAATTGTTGGTGCTCTCGCTACTGATTAAAGACTTGCACAATTTGGAAACACATTGGAATCGTAAAAGCGATTTAACCAATGGTCTTACCAGGATTTCAATCTGAAGATCGTGTGGATTTGTCTTGTGATTTATATATAGGAACTAGAAATTAAAGTATGTTACAATTTCCTCTTTTCTCGCTATTGGGTGCTTTGGAGAAGACGAATTCATCATGACAGTGGCTACACACTGATAACAGATAACACCAACCTTAGATTTTGGTTCATGTGTTTTTGTAGCGTAACTAGTTGCGGTGGGCCGAGTAAGCCTCTAGATAGTTCAAATAAGGGGCCCATCAAAAAATCTCACTAGGATTAATTTTTAGTTGGTCCAGATGGCCCAAAAAAACAACATAGTCCCATACAAATTTGGTTTAAATTGTTGTGGCAAAGTACATTACAGTATATTATCCCATTCAAACGAACTAGAGAGGATCTTGGTTTATATTAATGCTCTAAATTCATATCTAGCTTGACAAATATCTAGTTATTTCTTTATCTACTTTTTCTATTTCCAAAAAAGAGAGCAATATTATTTTTTGTTATTAATATAAATAAAGATTTATTTAGCTACTGTGCTCAACAAATTTGTTGAGCATGGTAACAGCTCAACAAATTTTTAGTCATTTTATTGAGCCTGAAGCGAAGCATTTTTTGTAACAAAATATACCAATTAGATATTATAAAAGGTAAACTATGATTAATTGCAAACATTTCAGTAATTCTATTCCATTAAAATTGAGATTTTCTTTCCCCAATTAGCCTCTTCTTTTGTGTGGTAAAAGCTTAATTTGATAATTGCTTTGAATTCCCACAATAAAACATGATGATTTGATAAGGATAATAATCGTTCCATTATTTTCCGCACCTATTAAACTTTGGTGTACCCAAATTAGACCCAAAAAAACAAGGCCCATATTAACATTTGAGTCCATGAAGGATTTGCTTTGGTCCGTTATTAGCCATTCTGAGGCTAATAGGGGATGCGTTGCATAGGATCATCACTTCACCATGTCACCATAACCATCTCCTAAAGGATAAGGGTGACAATTGCAATGCATCAAGGAGCAGGGTCAGGCAACATTTAATGCCCAACTACCCTTTGTGACAAGAGAGATGGACATTTAATGTCTAATTGGTTCTCATGACAAAGGAGAGTGATCTTACCAAAATTGAATCTTTTCAAATTTATTTGAATTTATTCAGTTATTTATATTTAAATGATATTTTTAATTTTTTACTTTTTGAGGGAACAAAATGCCTTTAATAAATATAAGGAAAATGTTAGAATGCAATAATTTCTCCACATCCTCCCCATAATTTTTTTTTTTTTTTTTTATGACATGTCCACACAAGAGGGGAGAATGGGGATTCGAACTAGAGACCTCTGCTTTATTAAGCGTGATCCTAGCCAATTGAATTACCTTTTGAGAATCTCCCCATAAAATGTTAATGTGGCAAAGAGCACATGACCCACCTGCATTATTTTATTATTGTTATTTTTTTAAAAATTTTAAATCAAAATCAAATTAAGATAAATTAATAAAAAAATAAAAAGAAATAAAAGGGGTAGTTGGCCACCCCAGTTTAGCATAAGGGAGGCTTCAGCCACCTCAGACCGTCAATCTAGGGTAGCCGAAGCCACCCCTAAGCCCTTGGGGGTGGTGGAGGGCCAGATCTAAAAGAAAAAAAATGAAATTTTTTTGGCTCTTGGTGGTAGCCGAACTACCTCCAATGGCCATGGAAATGAGTTTGGCCCTTTAGGGGTGGCCAATCCACTGCTAAGGGCCAAAAAATATTTAATGTTTTTTCTTTTAGATTTGGCCCTTGGGAGTGGCAAAACCACCCCCAAGGGCCTAGGAGTGGCCGAAGCCACCTCTTCTATTTCCTTTTTTTTTTTTTTTTTAAATTTATCTTAATTTGATTTTGAATTTTTTTTTTAAAAAAATAAAAATAAAATAATGCAAGTGGGTCATGTGCTCTTTGCCACATCAGCATTTTATGGGAAGAATGTGAAGAAATTATTGCATTCTAACATTTTCTTAAGTATAACTAATTAGATACTCTTCAGTTTAAATAAATTGGAGAGGATCCAAATTCATGTTACCATACCTATGCAGCCGCTAAGATGGGTTAATGAGCCCATTTGGACTTAGGCTAATCATCCCTCTAAAGGGGCATTTTGTCCAGGACCAATGACAAAAATTTAGAAGTGTCAAAGTATATATTAGGGGAAACTTCACTAACCTTCCCTGAAGTTTGGCTATTTTTGCAAATACCTCCCTAACGTTAAAAAATTCTTACTTACCCCCCCTAAACTTTCAATTGCTCTCAATTTGGATTCATCCGTACAAATTAGGGCAAAAAAAGACCAAAATACTCTAATTTTATTTTTTAAAAAAATAAAAAAACATTTTGGAAGTTGAAATTTTAAATGTTAACTTTTGTATAAAATTCCAACTTCTATATATATTTTTTTAATTTTTTTAAAAAATAAAAATCAGGGGTATTTTGATCTTTTTAAAAAATTTTGTGCCCTAATTTGTACATATGGGTTCAAATTGAGAGCAATTAAAAGTTCAAGGAGGTAAAGTAAGAATTTTTGAACGTTAGAAAGTATTTACAAAAATAGCTAAACTTCAAAGGGTTAGTGAAGTTTCCCTATTATGAGCTAAACAAAACTTCTGTCAAATTTCCAACAAACATCTTGGTTAATCTAAACTGGAATTAGGGATTCCGTACAAATAAAAAATCATGCATTGATGAGAAAGTTGAAAATTTTGACTATTTTTAATCCAATATTGCCTGTCACCATTAGACTTTTAAACAATTTGACCACATCAGCCAACGAGGATTATCAGTCAATCTAAGTTGTTCATTGTATAATATATGGGCATTAAAATATTCAGCTTCACAATTGTCTTTGCATTAGTGGAAGCTTCCCCTTGTTTTTTAGTCATTGTTGTGTTATTAGTGAGCCAATTTCCATGCAATTGTCTCTTCACTGTTCACTGTCCAGGCAGCATGCTTCACAGAGCATATATATCAGGGCAGTACAGCCAAATAATTCCACCCAATAAAAGTTAAAGACACTTTTAGATACATTATTTCATATCGTGTAATCATTACTTTAAACCTAAAAAGAGAAACGTTATGTATCATATTTTTATCATTCATAATATTATTTATTAGACTGTTATACGATTATTATACAATTTGATGATTTGACAATAAAAATCAATAATTTGATGAACAATTGATTTTCATTGTGATATCATATCAATTATATGACAATTGAGTAACAATTTATCAAATAATATTATTCTTTGTTAAAAATCACACTTTTATCTTATCACCATCTCATCTTGCTAATCTAGAAGTCTCAATTAACCTTATACGAGTACTTGTTTTAAAAAAAATATAAGAATAAAGCAGTACTGCCATGTGCATAATGGAATAGTGGCGGGATAAAACCTTGGATTCACCGATCCCCTTGCCCCTTACCCTAATACTAGCTACTTGCTCAGTGCTAAGAGTCGGTCAAAAACCTTAGGCTTGATTTCTACTTAATTTTCACTTTGAATGAGCCAAGATTCAAGAAGTAGCTATTATTAGTCAAGAATGTTGAATTATGCAATATTTATGTTGCCTTGGAGATATTTATAATTCTGTTGAATGAAAAATTTGTCCTTTATTTACATTATTTTTTTAATCTTAATTATATAACTTTTTTCAATGAATATAATCTAAATTTATTTGTGGTAATAAACCATGAGACCCATTATCAAATCTATTTAATTAGACCTCACATATATCATTGGAATTGATATTAAGTGATATTGTGTAAAGGGATTTACTCTCAAAGACTAAAAAACTCAACATGAATGAAGAACGATAAAGTTTTCTCCTAAATTAAATTAGAAGAAATTTTGTTAATCTAATCCCCATTAAATTGAAACGTTTTTTTTTAACTGCCATATGATTCAATTCTCACATTCACGTTTTTTTTTTACACTTTTACGACACAAAGTGGAAATTAACTTCAAAACGTCCTTACTAGATAGGTTGTCTTTACTAATCAAAGTAAAGCATTCTCACTTTGTTCTTGCCTCCACTACGTTGTTGTCTCCATTAGTGATGTACTGATGTTAATCCCCTTCCGCTTTATTTATTTATTTATTTATTTTTCTTTTTTCTTTCACTTTGCTGTTTCATTTTCCCAGGCCAAAAAAAAAAAAAAAGGACTGACGACGGTGGAGGTATAATCAATTTGAAGTCCTTATAGAGACATCAACAAAGACAACAAGTTTCACCTAACGATTGAGTTTAAGGTATAATCAATTCAGTCATCTCTTACTTTTATTTGATATTAAAATCCATGCCTATCATATTCATAAATATATACTTGTCTTTCTTTCTAGCTAGGAAAAAAAAATCAAAGCCCCTAGAAGCTGTTTTTTTTCTTCTATATAACATCTCCACTACTCTTCATAATGAATCCAGTTGAGAGACCTTTCCAACTATGGTAAGCCTCAACTTTATGCACTTCCTTTCTTTTGTATACTTTCTATGCATTATCACCATAGGATACGGGGTCATGGCCTCATCTTCAGCTGTCAAAGCGGGCTACTATAATTCGGGGGCTTCAGATAATTTCCCACCTCCAGCCATAAATACATAATTGCTCACTCACGTCTTGTATGCTTTTCTTGTGCCAAACAACATTACCTTTGAGTTTGACATTTCAAATTCAGAGGCTGCGAGCCTCTCAAACTTCACCACCACCCTCCATCGCAAGAACCCCCAAGTGAAGGCTCTTTACTCCATTGGTGGAGGTGGTATTGATCCAAACCCTTTTGCTGCCATGGCATCCAAAGCCTCCTCTCATCGAACTTTCATACATGCAACCACAGAGGGTTGCTCGTAAATATGGGTTTGATGGGCTTGACCTCGATTGGGAGTATTCCGAAAGCCCAAAAGAAATGGATGATTTTGCCCACTTACTAAAAGAATGGAGGCATGCAATCCAAGAGGAGGCTAGGAGCACAAATAGGCCTCCCCTATTGGTCATTGCCGCTGTGTACTACTCGGTGGAGTTCTTAACCTTCGGCAGCCACCGCTCGTACCTGGCAGCTTCAATCAAGAGAACTTGGAAGGATCAATGTGATGAGTTATGATTATCACGGTTCGTGGAACACTTCGGCAACGGAGGCCCATGCTGCATTGTTTGACCCAATAACTAATTTGAGCTTGATCTATGGGCTCAAGTTGTGGATCAAGGCAAGGCTGGAGTGCCTGGAAAAAAGGTGGCAGTGGGCTTGCTGCTCTATGGGAAAACATGAAAGCTCAAAGACCCAAATTTGCATGGGGTTGGAGCATGCACCCGCCATTGGTGTTGGTCCGAGATGAAGGTGTGCTAGTTTTCTTAGAGGTGGAGGCATTCAATAAGAGGACAAAAGCCACCATTGCATATGATGTGGACATCGCTTCTGTCTATTCATTTACCAGGACAACGTGGGTCGGGTACGATGATGCTTTGTCGATAATTAATTATAACAGTGAAGATTGGGTTTGCTCAGGCCCTTGGGCTTCATGGGTATTTCTTTTGGGCCATCATTTATGACAACTAATGGAAAATCACAACACAAGGTATATATTCTCCTTTCTCATAATTTTTTTTTTTAAAAAAAAAAATCCAGAAACCTTTCTCATCTTGACCTAAAGCAGTTATACTGTCACTGTCCTTTTGTCGTTCAGATTATTACCATTTTGTTGAACTTGTTGATATGCAGCTTCAAGGGCATGGATAGTCGATAAGTGAGATTGGAGCTTTCATTATTTAACCTGCATTAAGCTCCCGAGAGATTCTAAATTTTCATGTTGTAATCGTTTTTATCAGTTGAGAAGATTTGATATTCTATTGGGTGGATTTTAGTGTTCCTCTTTTCTTTTTTTCTTTTTTTGGGGGGGGGGGGGGGGTGTATTATGATCTAATTAATAAAATATTAAATTGGTGTACATGTATCTATTTTCCTACACGAGCTGCCTATATTAGTTGACACTATTCCAACAGAAACATCATCATAATTAATTCATAACCAATTAACTTCATCCTGATCAAGATACCATAATATATACTGAAAAATCTCGACACAAGCACATTGCCAGTAATCAAATGCTAGTAAAAAAAGTCAACCCAAGAGAAAAATCCGAAACAATACCCAAAGAAAGTGTCAATGTTAAGAGATAAGAGGGATTAGTCGTTCAAAAAGCTGATCCTATTTCGCAACCAGCGGGTCACATGATCTCTCCCTTATCCACTCATTTCTTTTCTCATTTTCTATATGTTTGATGTACAATATCATTGCCTGTAATTTCGTTCGATGAATCATTCAGAATTTATATATATATATATATATTTCATCCTTATTATTGATATACCTCTGTACAAGTATACTCAAGTTGAGGCAGAATCTTCAACGTGTGAAAGAAATATTGATCAGTTCGAGAATTTGCTGTGCAGCATTCCTAGGGTGCATTTGTTGCTGCAATTTCATAGATAAAAATTAGAATTACAGGTAATGAGGTGCTTTTTTTAAAACCCACAATTTTAAAGGTTAAATTTCAATTTTACCGCATGCTTAGCTATGTTTCTAACTCGCAAAACCAAACAGATTCTTAGTCACGTAAATCTCAAATTTCATTAGCTCCAAATTAAGAGAGCATTAATCAAGAAGCAAAAAGTAATGCATTATTCTTTGTAATCCTAAAAGTTCTTCTCTATGCTCCTATACTTGGCTAAGAACCATCAAACTTAATTTATAAGCTATATATCGATGTTTATGCTAAAGACACTGCCATTGGACTTTTTACAATATGGGGTCCGTCGGTCCAACTATACCAGCCAAAAGCATAGTCATCCTTGTCCGCAACCTTGCTGGCCGTCCGATCACCTCTTGCTTTCACCGTGATGGTGAAGCTCTTTTTCTGGCCAACATGATTAAAGATCAAAATGCTTGGGGAGGCTTTTATGGAGAATCCCGAAGGTGGTCTGGAAGTAAAGAAGTACACACTCTTGCGGTGACCGACATTTGTGACTGTCCTCTTAACGGTGACTGTGCCATTGAGTTTGGAGATTGCCAAGGATGGATAATTGAGGTTGATTGCTGGGGGTGGCACTGCTGGACACTTGAATGTTGGGTCAACGTTATTGATTGACCCAATGCTGCAGAAGTAGAGAAGGTAGTCGGTGTATGCGGCGTCATATACTAGACCGGGGTCTGCCGCTTTCGTGGGGCAGAAGTGGCCGGAGCCGTATGCAAAGGGAGTGGCTAGATTGCCAGATTCATCGCTCAATGGCAAACCCATGTTGTTTGTTAACCCGGCTGCGAGAGGTAGAAATATAAAACATCAGAGAATTTAATTTTAACAATGGTTGATGGCACAATCACTTCAACTCAATAGGATGAGAGCGTGATTGACCGGATATAGAAATTCGTATTAGGAGAGGCGAAAAATGAGAAGTATGGGATAAGATAAAAAACTAAAACAATTATCTTTATTTTTTTTATTATTATTATTTTTTTTTAAAAAAAAGGTGGGGGGCGTGCCCTTTTGCATCCGCCACTGGTGATGGAGCTTAACATGTAGCATTACCCGGCCAGCTCGATAAAAATAAAAATGTGGTAAGATATTCATATATTATAAGTACCTGTGGTCATGAGAGCAGATCTGATTGCGGCACTGCTCCAAGTAGGGTGTATGGCTTTGAGAAGTGCAGCCGCAGCAGCCACATGAGGGCAAGACATTGAAGTTCCAGATAAAATATTGTACTTGGCAATTCGGTGATCTAGTGACAACTTTGTAGGAGGATCTCCCTCGCTCCATGCTGCCAGTATATTCAGCCCTGGTGCTGTGATGTCGGGCTGCAAAGTAAACCGGCCAACAATTGCAAGCAAAAATCAAATCCATCTATATATATAATTAAAAGGGTCATACCCCTTTATTCAAACCACTAATTTTGTATTGAAGTTGTGTCGCGATTTGAGAGTTGTGTAAAAAATTGTCGGTCTTAAAGTTATGTGTCGAGTTCAAAAGCATTGATATAAGATTATTTAGGTCGATTCTAACTTACCCTACTTAAATAAACAAGTGAAACCTCGATCTTAACTCATTAATTTTGTGTTGGGTATGTGCGAGTTCTTAGATCGTTTCAACCCTAAATGGTGGCAATGGTGGGGGTGTTGAGAACTAAAATGTATGCTTGAAAAAAGGGTTGTTACCTTGAGAATATTAGGGTCAATAGGATTTGGACCTCTACTTGTGAATGCAGCCATGAATGGTGCTGGCTTGGTATGTAGCACTGTCTTTGCCGGTATGATTCTCGCCATTGGATTCTCGGTAGAGTTGATGTAATTCATAATTCTGACGGCATCATTGTAACTTACTGCAGTGGCAGGAAGCAAATGAGGATCGACAGATAACTCAGCTCCGTTTGCCTGACTGTTTCCAATGATAAAACCAGCACCACCAGCCCTCTGCACTTCCAGGCCTTTTCCAACTCTTGTCCCATTACCTCTCATGCACAAAACTATCTTTCCTTTGACCTTTGCAGGTGAAAGAGAGCCAGGGAGGCATTGTCTGCAGCAATTAATCCAATTCAAATAAGTGATCATTAGGCAAAATGGGCAATCTTTCTTTGTATTTGCAGAAACTAGAGAGAAGGTGGAGAGAAAAATTACCCAACAACGTCATTGGATATGCCTGGGTTAACAACATCTGCCGCGAATGCTAATGGATACAGCTTATTCTCCAGCTTGAATTCAGTCACAGTTTGCCCCTAATAATAATTCACAACAAAAAGTGAAACCGACAAACTAAGGTGCATAAAAGGGCTACAGTGGAAAAAAAAAGATTAACTATTGCATGTTTGGTTAGCATCTTAGTCATACAACTTTTTGTTAAACGAATACTTATCTCAAAAGTTTAAGTCAATAAGAATGAATGAATTTAATTTTAAATTTATATTCTAACACTTTTCTTTATGAGTGAGTTCAAACTCATTCTAAATAAATAAGGCTCAACACGTGAAATATTTAATTAAAATATAGGAGGTGGACGATGGAAAAATGGTTCAAAATTAGGACTTTACTTTGATATCATATTAAATTATTATTTATTCTAAAAGCTTAAGTTGGTAGGAATGAATGAATTTAGTCATTTAATTTATAGTACTATAATAGTTTTTTCTTCTTAAAAGTGTGCTTAATTAGCACTATGATTTCATATGTAGACTAATAGTACGATCTTAAATGAAATCATAGAAAATTTAATGTAAAAAAATTTGTATTTTCAAATCACAAACAATGAGTATGCTTTTAAAAGCACATGATTTTAAAAGCCATGTTACGAATTTACCAAGCTATGAAATCCTAACCAAATGAGATCTAAATTATGCATAACTTGTCTAAATGTTTACCTCAATTTTCAAATGATTTCCTAACACGACAGGAGAGACAAACTCACGGTCCACACTACTAGCACCAACTGTGATCATCCATGGAGCTAGGTTCGACAAAGTTGAAGGTGCAGGGCCCGAGTTCCCAGCACTACATGCCACCACAATGTTTTTCTTCGAGGCATGGAGGGCTCCAATTGCAATGCCATCATTGATAAAAGGATAAGGTTTAGTAGTCCCAATGGAAATGCTCAGAACATCAACACCATCAGCAATGGCATCGTCAATGGCTGCTAACATGTCTTCCTCAAAGCAAGTGTTCCCCCCTGCTTTTTCTTGGCCCGGTATTGCCCAGCAGACCTTGTATATAGCGAGCCGGACAAGCGGTGCTCCGCCAGAGGCAGTGCCACGAGCAAAGCCGCCGATGGTGGAGGTATTGGGGACCCATCGGCCTCCAACAGTTGAGGCAGTGTGTGTTCCATGGCCATCTTTGTCACGAGCTGATTGGTAATCCTCGGTGGCGTTTAGAGGGCCTATATTTGTCTCATAACCCTTGAGGTAGTATCGGGCTCCAATGAGCTTCCTGGGCATATGCCAATAGTGAAAGAAATTTTAGCCGAGGAAAGGGAATATATAATAGAAACAATGTTTCATGTGTTTATTTCTTTTTATATACTTTCAGGCACTTTCTTTAATGGATAGAAAGTTTATAGCATCGGTAATTAAACATGCTTAATTATGTGTAGTGAAAAAATTATCGATAGCCCTCTTTTTTTTGTTGAAAAAAGAAGAAGCTACTTTCATGCAAGAATCAAGATAGTTAGAGAGATACTTCATTCCATCATACAATTAAGGATGTAACCAGACAATGGCTTTCAAACAAAGAGGATAGACACCATGCAAGATTAGAATTTAGAAGAGTTAATGCCTTATTTGATGGTGCTCTAGATCATTCATATACACCATTAAATGGTTAAAATTCTTAAAAGCTTCCTATATGATAACAAGAGGAGAAAAGTATATTTGCCATCTTTAACTATCATAGAGCTTAAGTTTCGAGGATAAATGGTAATTTAATACGATATCAAAATCAAAGATGTTGAGTTCAAACATTGTTTTGATTAAATATTTTATGTGGTGGGTTATACCTATAAAAGAGAGTTTAAGCCCACGTGTGAGAGAAAATGTTAGAATATAAATTAAATAATTAAATTCATCAATTGGTATCATCTTAATAAGCTTTTAGAATAAATGATAATTTAACACTAACTACATAATTAGAGTATTTTTGTACAAAAGAGAGATATTGCAACCTCAATGATAGTTTGGAAAGGACATTGAAACAATTGAAAGTTTAAAATTGCAAAATGTTTGATAGTGAAAGAGGAGTAAACCAAAGGACATGCAAACATATATTATATGTACTTCATCCAAACTAAAACATTTATTTCCCATTTCCCCTCCATGGTATGGGCATAAAATATGAGGGACATTATAATTGGAGGGCCCGGCACCCCAATCTTAGAGAGTCATCATTCAAGAAAATTAATCCTATTAAAGTCAACGGTTAAATGATATGGGTCCTAGCTTCTCAATCACAATCATTCGATATAGCTCCATGAAATGATATAGAAATGTCTTTGTGCTTTTGATTTAGGGAATTAATATTGTTTCTTTCCTCTATAATTGGAAGGCGTGGCCTCCAAATGTGGGTCAGTACTTACAGACTTAGCGGACATAGAAGAATGAGAAGAAACCAAATAAGATGACTTGAAACTAAAGAAAAGCTCACAAGATGGGGAATGAGAAGAAGCCAAAAGCAATTAAATCACTTATCTGTTTGATTGAAATGGACAAGCAAGGGAACTGGTATCTTCCACACAAAACAATAAATTTAATATACTATTTTACAATTAAACCTAAAATAATCCACAACAGAAATTTACAAAACGACAAGGTATAGGACGCAGTGCAGGCCCATTGAAAGCTGTCACTGGGAACAGCTTTAGAATAAGCAAGTGGCATTGAAATTCAATTAAAAGGATGATCATTGAAAAAGCTACTAATGGGACATCCACAAGAAAGGAATAACTCCATCACAAGATTCCAAGAGTGGGGCAATTATTAGCCTAATGGTTTTATGCTGCGAAGGTCCTAAGCAATTCCCCTCTAGAATCCAAGAGTGGGGCAATTATTAGCCTTATGGTTTTATGCTGCAAAGGTCCTAAGCAATGCCCCTCTAATTGGAGTGGTGGCCAAACATCTAGTGATTGATAATTTATGTTCGCATATCAAGTTTGGGGAGTTTTCAAGCCTAACCTGTATTGGGATAGTAAATTGTGTGAAAAATTACTAACCCGTCACAAAACATAGATATAAAACGATGTAAATTAATATTATATGAAACACAAAAGGGAATATATATCACAGAGAGAAGAAAGCAAACTCACCTATTGCAATGGGATGAGTTAAAAGCAATTCCTGTTTGGCAGATTCCTTTCCATGATTTTGGGACAGGTCCCATCCCTTCATCGCTAAAGCTCTTTGATTCTGGCCAAACACCTGATAGAAAAACACACTCATTACATGCAATCATAATATTGCCCACATCCACATGCAATGATGTGATCATACACACATGCATACATATGATTGCTAAACAACAAAAACGATATCACATGTCAAACAGTCATATTGAGCACCAATAATATGCATGTGATGCTTTTTACCGCTATCCAAGAGCCCAACTATAACATCTTTCCCATATCTGGCTTTGGACCATAATTCTCCGCCTCTCCTCAAGTGCTTTTCATCTCCCTCTCCCTCTGCCAACCCTATAAACTCCCATGACCTTGTGGTGTGCAAAGAATACTTTTTCGGGTCGCTCCGAGACACTGATATCACCTCCTCCAATTCTGTGCAAAGAGACGATACTATCAGAGAGCTTGGAATAAGAAAGAATGAGTCGTACGTAAACGGGATCCACGAAGGAAACCCCGGCGACGGCGACGGTTTCTTTTACCGGATAGCTTGGAGGCTTCTTCGGGCGTGAGCAATGCGGCGAAGCCATTGATGCTATGCTTGTAGCTGTAAAGAAGAGAGGCTCTAGCTTCGTCCTCAGTCGCTTTCACAGAGAGCAGATAAGAATGATGAATGTCTTGAATCTCATGCAATGCTTTTTCTACATTGTGCCCTCCAAAGTACACTATGTAAACCTGTATAGTGGCCCCCCCCAAAATAAAAAATAAAAAATGGTTTAATCACAAATCTTTGGCTAGAACATGCAAATCCCAATTAGAAAATATAAAAACGATAGAAATCTTTGAGGAGAGGAAAAAGACCTGTTTTTCACATGAAGCTAAGAGAGGGATGAGGAAGAGGAGGACGAAAGAGATTGAGAATCTCTTCATTTTACGTCCTCAAATCCCCACGCCAATTAACCCAAGATGGCAAGTCCTATATATATAGTTGCTAGCTAGCCTAGCTTACTATATCCTCATTCCCCATGCCAACCGATCGAATCTCCTCTATATATAGACGCATGCTATAATTATGAGAGGAAGGAGGATGCCAGTCTAATATTTCGCTCTCTCTCTCTTTTTAGTGTGTTTTTTTTTTTAAAGATAAAATTTGAATATGAAAAGAATAATGTACGTTATCTACGGGCCACCACATTTTATAATTATCTGCTGATGCACATCAACCAATTTTTTTTTAGATTTTTTATTTTTATTGTTATTATTTTTTATTTAAGGTGAACATTGTAATTTTATTGACGAAATGTGTGATTTTAAACCAAACCGCAAAAAAGGGATTATTTCAAATTGAATTTTTAAAAAAGTGAGATTTGAAAACATAGATTGTAGGTAAGGATGTGTGCTCTTTTGAAAACACAATTTTAAGGAATAGGATCCTGTCCATTTCAAACGAAATTACAATATCCATTTAGTAAATTAGGATCTTGTTGCCAAATTACAACTTTTCCGAACACTTTAACTGCATTTTTAAAAATTACATATTTTAAAAATTACTATTTTTGTTCATACTTTTTAAAATCGTAATCCTAAACAGATTCTTAACAATGTTTAAACACGGCCACATCAGCCAAGAAGATATATATGGTGAGATAGCTAGATAGAGTTGTAGTATGTAACATATTGCTCTTCTATATGATATTCTTTGGATTCCTTGTGTGCTAAGGTTGTTTTGTTACCAACTTGAACTTAAAGTACAATCATGATATTAGTTGTAAGATTTATCAATATTAACTTTTTTAAATCCAATTCAATTTCAAATGAACCCACTATTTTATTTTCAGTAGAATCATAATAGATAACAACAAAAATTAAATGCATACTATTTCACCTAATTTTAGACTTTTATCCCAAGCAAGCGCGATGGCAGGAATTGCTTGATCGCAGAGTTCGATTTTGTGTTGGAATAGAGGGCAAAGTGCATACTATTTTACCTAATTTTAGACTTTTATCCCAAGTAATTTACAACCCGTAATTAAGCAATAACAAATACAAGTTTAATTAACCATTGAACCCCCCCTTATTAGATGCCACATGCATGTTTATACACTATCATAAAAGAACATTCAATCTCTTATAGAAAATTCGATCATTTTGGGCAGATAGATCAAACTAAAATTAGTTTATTTCAGAACCCCACTAGAGAATAGAGAAAAGATTGCATATGGGGGGCGGTTCTAGATTTTTTGGAGTCGAATTTTACATCTCTCTAAGTGGGAGGTCAAAGTCCAATGGTGAGCCTAAAAGGACCACCAAATCCAAGGCATGCGCAAGAAAATTGAAGTAAAAAGATGGAAAGATCCTTGAAATTGTATGACTTTATTTCTGTGTTATCTTCTTCATCGATCTTGTGTCTCATAATTGTCTAAATTTTACACCATTGACGTCGATCCCTTGCTTACAACTATGTCGAATAGTGTATTCTGTCGAGATTGGCCCATGCTACATGCTTTCATCACAGTTTAACCATCTCTCTCGGCGTGTAGTACTGCGCATTATACCACAACGTCAACATATGGTGCCCATGCCAATTGCCTTTGCCCCAAGGCATTGTTGTGAGGACGGTGTTTATAATTATTGAAGAATTGTTGTAAAAATGAATATCTTAAAATAATCATGTTTTCCCAAGCAAAAGTTTATAAATAGACAAGATTTTGCCTGATTATGTGAAAGCTAGAACACAAACTGTTTGAGTTTGAAAAATATTCATCACCCTCTCTACTCATCTTTGAAAGTTTCATTCAAAATATAATTGATGTGTTACAACAGCTTTTGTTTGATATAATAAAGGCTAGAACAAAAGAGTTCTAAGTTTGAATACATCATGAATTAATCGCTTTTGAGTAAATAATTAGTTATTGGTAATCGATTGAGATCTATCTTGAGTATTAATTAGGAGATTGTGTTTGTTGATTCAGATAATTCAATATCCATATCCTTAATTAACATTACATATATGCTTTTCTCCTTTTTGAAACTTTCTTTCCACTAGAATATTTGATATTATTTTAGGTTGATTTATTTCCTTTTGTATTCTAGAGTTTATTGGCCACTACTTATTCTCTATCCATAAATAAAGAGCCACGTAGCCCTATATTCCTTTTACGCTTCCGCTCTTCTTCTCCATATCTCTTTTTTCAATATATCTCTTTAATTTATTTAACACTTTCTTCTTAGCTAGCTAGAGGGTGGTCCATATATCCATGATAAGAGAAACTTGCAACTTCCATGCACAAGGGCGATTTAGTTGTCACAACATGGCTTGTCTAATGCATCACGAGAGACCTCTTACCATCGCTTGCATGCTTGTCTTTGTCTACTATATTCTCCATTTATTTCCTAGTTTCAAAAATAAGACCACCTTTGTGACTATGTATATATAGCTAGCTTTCATTGGCATTGACATTCACTACTGCTAGGATGTTCTGTTTTTGTAGACTGAATCTTTAGATGCAGGGCCATATATAGTGAATTTAAATCTAACCATTTATCAACTATTTCCATGCATATTCTTTTAAATCTATCATTGAATATGTAGGACTTACATGTAAACCTACAAATCTAATAGTGAATTTAAATCCATTTGAAAAAAGATAGTTAGAAAAATAAAACCTAACATTTCTCCCGTGAACCCTGGTGATAGACTCAAGATACACGACCTTTTCTTTTCACCTTTAATTATGATTGAATTAAAATTTAGTTAAAATTTATTAAATCAGATATAAATGCTTGTATGTCCCCTTTTGCAAGCTTGGAGGATCGACCATGTTTAACTGATGGTAAAACTGAGTAACATAAGGAGTTTTTGTTGGGTATATAGCAGCATGTCAGCGAGAAATGCTAGACCTCATTCTGTCACACCTATCTCCTAACTATCTTTTTTTCAAGTAGATTCAAATTTATCATTAGATTTGTAAGTCTACATATGAGTCCTACATATTCAATGGTAAGTTTAAAAAAGATATATATGGAGATGGTTAGGAGAATGAATTAACCTAACATTTCACGTATGTCAGCTTAATCAATGTAATCCATAGGGGTGAAATAGCGGTTGCGGTTAGCGGTTAGTGGCTAAAACCGCTAACTGCTAACCGCCTAGGCGGTTAGTAGAATCTACTAACCGCATCCGCTAACCGCTAGCTAGCTAGCGGTTAGTAGAATCTACTAACCGCTAACCGCATCCGCTAAAACCGCTTTTTATTGAGTTTTTTTTTTTTTTGGCCGGTTTTGGGCTCACTTTAAACCCTTATTTTACTCACTTTAAACCCTTATTTTGCTCACTTTAAACATTTTTTTCCTCTTTCATGGCCATTTTAGCCTTAAAAATTGTTAATTTAAAATGAGCATTATATGTTGAACCATTATACCAAAATCTTGTTGGTTATTTCCTACAATATATAATATACAAATAAAATTACAAAAAAATAGGTTAGGAAGAAATGAATATATAGAAGTGAAAAACTACGTCGTTTTGCACTTCTATATTATATAAATAATAAAAATATAAAACCCAAACAAAAGTCAAAGGTGGGGGAATCGAAATCGGGACTCTAGTGTAAAATAGGTGCACAATAACTATTAGGCTACAATAACATATTGTTATGTATTATATGAAATATATATAATATTAATATATATTATATTTTTAAAAAAGGTGGTTAGCGGTTAACGGTTAGCGGTTAGGCGGTTTTTCAAAATCCACTAACCGCTTTCAAAGCGATTAGCGGTTAGTGCGGATAGCGGTTAGCGGTTAGTGCGGTTAACGGTTAGTGGATACGGTTAGCGGTTTAAATTTCACCCCTAGTAATCCACCTCAAATTCTCGTATTTTGACATTTCACATGTGTTTAGCCCATTTTTTGCGTAATTTCTTAGAGTCCAATAATAATAATAATAATTATTATTATTATTAAAAATCAAAAGAAACTCTCTCTTTATCAATTCTTAGACATTTTATTATCAAAACATTAATTGTCATTTATATGGAGAATGAGACATTGAGACAAAGAGGTTGTTGGCTATAAACAATATTATTGCTAGCCACACATTTCCATGGCTAGGAATTAATTAAGTGGTACATTAGCTGAACTTAAATTTGATAATTAATGGTTTTGATTTTGAAAGCATGGCACTTTTTTTGTCTTTGAGAGTCCTATTATTGGCAACTCAAAAAATCAGCATGAAGCAAGAAAATTTGCTATTGGCATTCTAGGTAAATACATATATTAATTAATCCTTAAAATTTGATAAAAATCAAGATAAACTCTCTTTTTATCAATTCTTAGACATGTTATTATCAAAACATTAATTCCCATTTATATGGAGAATGAGACATTAAGACAGAGAGGTTGTTGGCTATAAACAATATTGTTAATAACCACACATTTCCTTGGCTAGGAATTAATTAAGTGGGCACATTAGCTGAACTTAAATTTGATAATTAATGGTTTTGGTTTTGAAAGCGTGACACTTCTTTGTCTTTGCGATTCCTATTATTGGCAACTCAACAAATTAGCGTATAGCAAGAAAAATTGCTACTGACATTCAAGTAAGTACATATATTAATTAATCCTTAAATTTGATGAACCTAATCATTTTTTTTTCTTTTTAATCTTTCTTAATTTGGTGCATGCCAAGTTATTAACGTGCCTACCTTAATTGTTAAATCATTAGTTGTCCAAAAAGTTTAAGCTGATAAAAAGAAGTAATGAATACTTTTAACACTACGTATCACATGTGAGTTCAAACTCTTTTTTAATAGGTGATATCGAAAACCTTAGGTATATTTTCAAAACTATTATGTATATATATTTATTTTGGTTTGGGAGTGTTTTATGCAAGTATGCATATGCCTGGTAGCATGGGCTATAGGGCAATATGATCATGGAGTATATGTGTGGAGAGAGAGACTTTGAAAGAGAGAAAAAAAAATTAAATCAATAAATAAATCAAGAGAGAGAGAAAAAAAATCCGAAATAATTGGGAGATCTTTATTTTGTAGGCCTTATTATTTTGTAAATAATCTATTATTAATCTAATTATTTTTCAATAGCTTATTATTTAGAAAGAAAGAAAAAAATTCTTATTTTATAAATTATCTATTATTACATGCACAAAGTATATGTAGGAAAACAATTCATAATATTCTTTAACCTTTTCTAAATTTGAATTTAAAATATTAAAGTGACTAAAAGTATTAATACATAGTAATTTGATTTGTATTATTTGTTTCCTTATTTGATTTGGACATTAATAATACTTAATATCTTGCATTAAATATTTGAATTTAATGAAATCACGTATAAGGAAAATTATTGAAATATAATTAAATGTCTCTAATGAAACTAATTTAATGACCAGTTCACTATTGAAAAACCGGTTTACTCTTAAAAAACCGGTTAAAAAATTATACCTTAAAAAACTGGTTTATTCTTAAAAAAATTGGGTTCATGCCACATATCACAATATCAAGGCACTTTTGAGAGTGGTTCGGCTTCTATATATATATGATGATTTATGATGTATTGATTTAATGAGTTAGATTCAGATTATTAAGTGGAAGTTAGGAGGTGAGAATGAAGTAAGGGTGAAACCAGGAGGCAGCCCCTAGGTTTTCTTTGTTTTAGCAGCCCCCTCCAGATTGCCGTCACTCTTGGGGAGGAGGGATGGCCACGTCCTTTTCGTATCGGGTTCTAGTTATTTACTTGATGTCCTAGTCCTGGTACCCCTCCCTTTCCTTTTCCTTTTCCCCGGCCTCCTCTTTGTACGGCAGTCTCTCCACCCCTAGGGTCTAGCGATTTACTTGATGATCTAGCCCCGACCGGGTTCCCCTTCGCCACTTTCTTGGGTTTTTTTTTTTGTTTTCTTCGGCTTCCCCTTCTCTTTTCGGTTGTTTTTAGGGGTCTTTGTGCCTTGTTTGGGTCTTTCGGCTTTCGGCATTTTGCAACCCTCCGCTTGAGGTAGGTTCTCTACACGCCCCCATCGCGTCATTCCCCCATCGTCACCTTCCTCAGTGGTGTTCCGGCCAGATTGCGCTTGACCCTTCTCCGGTTGATCGTTATACTTTTTGTTTTATGTTTTATTTGGTTTCCCTGTATTTGGTTTCCTTTATTTTATTTTGTTTTGATTTTCCTTTGTATTTTGTTTTTGTTGGGTTTCCCTGTATTGCTTCCCTTTATTTGTTTTGTGTGTTTTTTACTTTTTACAGTTCTGCCGATCTTTTCCGCGCTTGTTTTGCCACTCTCTGTCCACTGTTAGGCCTTTTTCCGCGCCCCCACTGCGTCGAGGTTCCAACACGTCCTTCGGTGTACGAGATCTGCTTGCACGCGATCGGTGTCAAGGAATAAGTGTTAACCTGAGGTTCTTTGCCCTCAGTGTCAAGGAATAAAGTGTTGGCATGGGGTTCTCAGCCCTCAGTGTCAAGGAATAAGTGTTGGCCTGGGGTTCTCAGCCTCCAGTCTCAAGGAATAATTGCTACCTATGCATTAGTTGATTCTGTCTAGTACAGATCTGTATTTCATTAGTTAATTAGTCATAGGTTAGCGAATCTATTTTAAGAATCTGAATTGTAATACGACTTTTTGGACATTGGTATCTTTGTAGTTTTACTACAAATACTTCAGGGTATGCCCTGTATTGTAAGAGCTTTGCTCTTGATTCATGAATGAGACTAAGATGAATTTTTCAAAAAAAAAAAAAAAAAAGAGGTGAGAATGATATTTTGGAGATATTATGGATTATTACGATATTTTGGTGATATTATGGATGATAATGATATTTTGGAAAATATCTTATATTAAATATCTTTTATAATATACTATAATATAATATCTTATATTATAATATATTATATTAAATATCTTTTAGATATTTTATACTTTATAGAAAATTTCAAATGTATCCTCAATATCGGCTATAAATAGGCCGAAGCTCATAAATGTTTTTTATTCAAAAATTTCTATCTCTCTCATGTACTAAAGTATAGGAGAGAGAGAGAGAGAGAGAGAAAGTCAGTAATTGAAAAATTTATGGGTAATGATCAATTGTAGCAGAATGAGTGTTGATAAGTAATTACCTTTGATGATTCATTCAATAATTTATATTATCGAATCAATTCACTCACTACTTCACAGTTTTTGTAGTGTTTGCAGGAATGGAAAGTCAAGGTAATTCATACTGAGATGTACAAAGATTCCAAATTGGTAAAGTTTGTATAAAAGTTTAGACAGTCGATTAGATTTGTATAAATGCCTGTACGACATAGCTTTATGTGTTTTTGTATAAAGAAAAGTATTTATAATGGTATTATTTTGTATTAATAATTTCACTTTTTCGCTGTGTGAGATTATTTCAACGTAACACTCGAATTTATTTAAAAGATTAAAAGCAGGATGTTACAGGCGAGGCCTAGATGTCGCCACTATTACATAGCATTAGCGGCGACTCCATAAGTCGCTGCTAATGGTTTAAGCTAATTTAAATATATATATATATATTAAAAACTATATCCAAATGTTTATATACATAGTCATCCCAAATGTGATGTGACTTTTAAAATCATCAATAGATCAAAGTTTAATAAATCACATATCAAATTCAACTGTAATTTTATAAGCCACATTATATTTGAGATGATTCCATAAGGACTCTAAAAAAACTTATAGCATTACTCATCTAATATTAAGCAAAATACAATTAATTTATGACAAGTTATATAATTAACGCTAGAACAGGGTCCCGGCCATCGTCTTGAGCTTGGCAGCAATACGGGCTACACAACCATCTACAATATTGTTGAGATATACCATTGGTGTGTTGTCTATCAACTGCACAAGCCAAGTAATTACCATTAGCAAGATTAAATTTGAGAGAAAAGAAACATGAAAAATATTAGTTCCAATGATGAAGCAATACTTCTGTAACATCTCTCTTGTGTTGCACGTTTGTCCCTCCATGTTATCTTTTCAGAAAAAAATAATAATAATAAAATAAAGAAAAATGTGAAAGAGTGAGAGAAGTTGCACCGGAAATAGTCGAGTAATGTGCAGATTTCTCAGCACAAATTATTTGAAACTCCACGCCAAGATAGCAGAAAATATTAATAACCAAAAAAAAAAAAACCACTCAATTTTTGAAACACCCCAATATATAATGAATGACCAGAAGACAAAAAGCACTGAATTGTGCCGAGTAGTCTTTGAGTTCCAGATAAGTTCTGGTGAGTTGTACTGATTGTTTGGTCTTTTAGGCTTCTTTTACTTCGACGTAAAATGGTTTCGTCGAAAAATATTTTCAGGGAAATCACTTTTCCTGAAAATGTTTTCCGTCAAAAACATTTTACGGTATTTACCGCGCACGGAAAATCAATTTTTTTTTTCTTCATATTTTAATTTAATTATATTAACTTATTAAATGTAATTTTTATTCACAATATAAAATATTAATATAAAATAATTTATGTTTGATTGTTAAAATTTAACAAAAACAATCCCTATCTGAGAATATTTTCGGATTTTTCATTTTTTAAGAAAAAAAAAGAAAAAAGAAAAAAGAAAATAGAGAAATAGAAAATGTATTTTGAAAATACTGTATCTAAAATGTCCATACATCTATGTTAAATTGAACTTCAATACATCAATATTATGAATATTCGACATCTAGGAAGATTAATATATACAAAAGGGCAAGAAATTGTCAAAATAGTCTTTGGAAAAATGAAGCATTAATTTAGAGTGGCAAATTTTCCCTAATTTCATATAAAAAAAGAAAAGAAAGTAAAGGTGAAGGGGCAAGGATTAAGGTAGAACTTGATCACTAATTTCATATATCTGAAAGATATAAAAGTTATAAGGGTATACATAAGCATATACACATCCACTGAAAATTTGTCAAAAATAAATTTGACAGGAAGAAACCTAAGACTAATAAGCTATCAGTCAATCTGCTTCCCTGCAACTTGCATCTAAGGCCAGTTTGCCTCACACAGATCAGAAGGGGAGTTGCCATCATTGTCCTTTATATCAGTTGCTGCATTTTCCTTCACAAGATATTCGGCAATAACTTCTCTCTCACACACGACAGCATAATGCAATGGGGTTTGGCCATCATTGTCCTTCCAATAGAGAGAGACAAACAATATTAATAACAAAAAAGAAAGTTGAGAAGGCAAAGAAATACCTTTTTTTTATTGGTAAGTTGCACACGCACCCAGTGGGACATAACCCACAACCTCACATTCCACCTTGCTACAAAGAAAGTACCATTTGAGCTGAAGCTCATTGCCGAGGCCTCAAATGGTACAAAGAAAGTACCATTTAAGGCCTCAAATTCTAAGCAAAGAAAAAGAAAAACCTTGGAAATCAGCAGCCTATGAGATGTCCTCTCCCTTATTAAAAATACAGGAAACTTTATATGTACAAAAAAAGAAAAAAAAAAGGTTCATGAAGTAATGCAAGCAAATGCACCCAGCCACAAACCCATACACACACATGTACATGCAAATATGAAGTTCCGCAGAAGTGAATTGACCTGAATTGGAAGAGTGATCAAGCCACCACAACAGACTCCAGCAAAGAAGCACTTTGGCGATATGCCCTGCACTCAGATAAAAGCATGTCATTCCCAAGATGCAAAAAGCAAAGAAAAAGAAAAACCTTGGATGTTTAAAAACCTCTTTCTTTTTAGCAGTGTTGATATGTACATAAATGGGAAGAAAATTAAAATAAAAACACCATCATGATATGCCAGTAAATCTGTAGGTCTACCAAATTGGTATTATGAAAGGTAAATTTCATAATACTTAAGTAGGCTGAAGCAAAGATTGTATTCATCATATGCCAAAAATATGCTGGTCAACATCCTGTGTCCTATTTTTAAAATTACCACAATGGATCCTTAGATTTTCAATCTAATTGAAAGGATGCATTTAAGGCCTAAAATTCAAAGCAAAGAAAAAGAAAACATTGGATGTTTAAAAACCTCTTGCTGCCTATTTCTAAAATTACCACAATGAATCCTTAGATTTTCAATCTAATTGAAAGGATGCATTTAAGGCCTCAAATTCTAAGCAAAGAAGAAGAAAACCTTGGAAATCAGCAGCCTATGAGATGTCCTCTCCCTTATTAAAAATACAGGAAACTTTATATGTACAAAAAAAAAAAAAGGTTTATGAAGTAATGCAAGCAGATGCACCCACCCACAAACCCAAATACACACACCTCTGTCTGATATTGCTTGCAAACATTATCAGAATGTTAACATCCACATTTGCAACATGTCAAAATTTGCATTACTTTAATCTCCATATTTGTATAACTGGCATCAGGGAAGAAGAAAAAAAAAAACAAAACCCTGTGAAAGCATTCAAAACTACACACTACAGCGTATCAGTATTGGTTTCCTCGCATGGATACCAATTTAATGTGGTTGGGCCTATCTCATTTTTCACCTTCCAATTACTAGCTTGCTTTGTTAGTTTCCTGCTTGTACCTGATACTGACAAATTATATATGTATTCTAGTCAATAATTGCCGTAAACCTTAAGATTTATACTGTCCATCCTTCATTAAGTTAAAAGCAAGCCTCCCAAATATAACTTCTTACACACAAAACACCAACAAGTAGACCATTTCATATCTCAAACGAATGTAAATTCTTTTTTAAGTTCTCAAACAATCATTAAAACTCCAAAAACCCAGAACAAAATTTTCATAAACCAACAAAAGAATCCCCGCAAACAGTTGAAGATATTCAAGAAAACGAACAATCCAAAACACCATCTAACAAGCTGGAAGGCACCCCCATGATCCAAAAAAGGAAACCACATCATCTCAGTCATTCTGTTCTCATAAAGATGTTCCCATGACTAACAAAAATCCATAACAGTTCAAAATTTTGGAAGACCCAGATCAAGAATTTCCCATATGTCAACAAAAAAAACAAAACAAAATTCCATGAAAAATCCGGAAATGTTCCAGAAATAGAAACTCCAAAATGCCCATCTCATGATTTACAACATGTACAACGAAAATATTGGAGATAATAAAAACAACCCACATTATTTTTCATCATCTTCTCGTGAAAAAAAAGGGAGTAAATGTAAGAAAAATCATAAAAATATGAAGTGTACCTCATGAAAGTGCTCAAAGCACGCGAAATGTGCAGTGTACCTCAGGCAAGATTATGCAATATCAGAGCAACCATAAAGGAAATATGATGAAAAACTGGTAAGGAGTACTCTGCTTTTCTCTTTAGTTTTCTGTTCTTAAAATAAAAATATTAACAACTAATTTAAAACATAAACACTCAAAATTAACCCAAACCCTCTCATGGTATCCTTAGGAATGAATCGAAAGTATAATCACATCTGATGTCAACAACACTCTTTGGAGCCAAGGATTCAGATTTTGCAAATATCATCATGAGAAACAATTTTTTTTCAATGGATATGAATTGAAAAAGATGGTAAACAATAGTCCTTTAGGGAGACAACAAAGAAACACAACACCACACAAAAACGTATCCACAGCAAGATAAAGTAGAGTCAACACAAAGAACTGGTCACCCAGAGAGAAACATTTTCAGAGAAATTCCAAAGATAAATTGAAGTTCCTGTCGGCCAGAGAGGGGGGAAACCAGAAAAGGAGCATGCATCAGAAGCAGAGGAATTCTCTCAAGTATTCAGAAAGCCTCTCAAAAGCAATCAAAGGAACAACCAAATACAACCAAGAAAAAACTTCAACTAGCTTTCTTTTCTTTTCTCTTTCCTTTCAGCTTTCCCGGCAACCAAACAGAGTCTAATTAACATTAAAATCATTTCTCAAAAATTGGAAACAAAAGCCGAACCGTGGCAAACTCCAACTTTACATTTTCCCCCTCAAATCCCAGCTCTGCGAGCACCAAAACTATGACGTAAGCCCCCTCAACTCAGCCCCAATCGAATCCCATAATCCCCCAGCAGAATCGAATGGGAACAACGACATTTTTTGAACAGATGACAAGTCGTGGAAGAGAAAAACCACAACACAAAACAACCAATATCCACCAAAACAAACGGATAAACGTGAATCCAAGCTCAACCACGTCAATTTCAAAAGACAAGTGAAATAAAGTCCAAATTAATCGGATGAAACCCATAAAACAAGGAGGAAACCTACATACCTTGTGAAAAACGAGCAATAAGAATAGATCGGGGCTTGAAAAGCACGGAAACAGACGCCCAAGAGGAAAGATCAAGGAGATTTTCTAGAAAACAAAAATGAGGAGTTAGACCAAGAGAGAGATGAGAAGGAGAAAGAGAGAAGAAGAAAAATGGCCGGCGTGAAGGAGAAGATGAGAATCGGCTGAGAGAGTGAACTACCTGTGCTGGTGCATGTTTGAGCGTGAAGGAGAGAATAGTCGGGAGTCGGGGGGTGAAGGGGGTGTCCGAATGAGTTAGGGGAAAATGGTTTACGGAAATAAAAAAGGGAAACCAATTTCCAAAATTTGTAAAGGGTTTTTGGTCAAACGGAAATCATTTTCTGTTTGACCATTATTTTATGGCAAAGTAAACACTGTAAAATACGTAAATCATTTTCTGAAAATTATTTTATGTTGAAGTAAACGGAGCCTAATATTCTAACAAATATAATTCTAGCAAGGAACCAATCTGTTGCCAACTTAGAAAAATTTTACTAAAGTAACTTCAACAAATTAATAGCATGCGAGTTCATGGAACTGTGGAATATTAAAGATCAACTACCAAGAAATATCAATACCTCATTGCCTATGTCATTCATGCAAAGGTTCAACCATGACAGGTTCTTGCTCTTCTTTACGTATTCAGCAACATGAAAGGCACCTCTTGCGCTAATTGAGTTGTTGCTAATGTCTGGAAGTGTAATCTTCCCTAAAGAGCAAATATGAATGTAAGAATGAAAGAGATGTATTTTCATGACAAAAGAATATCAAAACACAAGAGAAGGTTCAAACTAACAGCGGTATCGGCGTCAAAGGGACCTTGGTGGAGTTCTCCTTCTATTGCTTCCTCCATGTCGGCTACTATTTTTTCAGGGGTGTGGAGAGAAGAAAATAAAAACAGAATCAAGAAGTGATTGATGAAGTAAACAGCTAATTAAAATTAAGGGAAGAATCCAAGAAAGAAGATGTTATTGAAATGATAGTTGTAAAATGCAGGTCTTGCTGCAGAGTATTGGAAAAAAACAGTGAGATTAAACAGCCATGAAATTGATATGAGACAACTTTAACCATCTGCAAATGCAAACTTACCAGGTAATCCCATGCCAGTTCTTTTCCGGAAGTGCACTCCCATGCCTGTGTCAATAATGAGGATCCAGTTCTTAGCTAAAAGAACAACAAGAAATTTCAAGTAAACAGGAATGTAGATGAAACCAAGAGTTTAGTAACAGCCCCATTGCATGTGTTATCAAACTTAATCACTGTCTTTGATTGCTGGAAAGTCACTTAATTCATTACACACCAAAAGCAATTTAAGAAAATCGGACAGTGGCTTGGAAGATGTCAATGTGCAAAGGTTCGATTTAACCAAGAATCTTTGCCTTGTGAAGAAATTCCAAAACTATTATAAATTAACAAGGAAAACACAAGCTCATCTCCCATATTATGGGGATCTTACTGGTACATGCATGCTAGATTAGAAAATGTAAGTAAATCAAATTCCACACATCAGAACCAGAGTTTAGAAGATAAAAGAGTTAAAGAAACAATCAAGATTAAAGAGCATCAGCACCATGTGAGCAACTGAACACACGAGAGAATGGCCATTAACTGAAAAAAATTTCCTCTTCTATATTTAAAATTTATTTTCATATATAAATAAGATTTTTGTTTTTATTGTTGTTTCTTACATTCTTTCATAACTTCTTTCGATCTCTTACACTTGTTGCACCACCAAAGACAAACATTAAATAAACTTAACAATTGAAACTTCATAGGCCACAAGAACATTCTTCTATTCTTCAAAATGCACAATTAGTTGCCATAAACAAAGTCATTATCAAGCTCATGAAATCTTTTCTTTGATAAGTAAATGAATGGGTAGCTTTACTACCATTAAAAACAAGGACAGCATCAGTTACATTTCTAGCCTCATGAACTTACTCATTACAAGCAACACGGTAGCTCCTATTAAGTTAGAATAAGAATACAGACATTATCAACCTCCACCAATCAAATTTTCAACAAGATTTCCATAACACAGCTAAGTACTCAAATTATCATGATCTAATGGAGAAAATCACCAAGCAACCTTAAACAACACCACCAAATGGGTCACATCCGGTTGTGTATCATCAAGCAAGTGAAATGGATTCCCACACTAGAAGCGTCTCATCCAAAAAAACAAACACACAATTAATAAACCAATTACCAATTAATCAAACTCAAAAACACATACCAAATCCCAATACAAGTAAAATGTCAAAAAAACCAAGGACTGCAAACTCAAATTGTAGCATGTGTTCTATGTTGCAGCGTACTCATGGATCCATATCATTTTGTATTACAACTATACACTTACAGCTACAGCTACCATGCTAAGAAGAGATTTATGTTGAATATAGGTGTAATATTCTTTTTGATGACTCATCTTCAAATGGTGACAACTAAAGGGCTCGCACATAACACCATTTTGTTCGATTGAATAAATATATCAATCAAATTTTCTGAGTTCAGATTCAACAATTCAACAGGAACAAGTTATATGACACAAGAATCCAAGTGCAGTACAAGTATGATAGGTCAGGTAGATAAGGTATAACTAGGGTTATTTAATTACTTTAACACTAAGCATTTAGTTCTATCCAAAGTACAACATAATGGAAAAACAACAAGAATTGCTATTTCAATCCCGACTTTTGCCACATCTGCTTCAGCCTTTCTAACAGCAAAATGAGAGACATAATGGTAAAAACAGCCCAGCCCACTCAAAGTTTCCCTAAAGAAATTTCAGTTTCCTCAACTCAAAGTTTCAATTTAGAGAAATTATACTGTCCTCAAAGTTAGGGTAGAAGAAAAATACTTAATTACATGTTTTGCAAATTGTTTTAAATATGAAACACTGCAAGCCTAAGATTTTTTACAACACTCTTGCAGTCTACTAAATGCATAGTTAAGTTCTTGTAAGATGAAATAATGACGAAGATTGAAACTATTTTTTTTTTTTTTCCTAAAGTTGAATCAGCTAGCAATAGCCAAAGGTTACTACAATGCTCAAACAAGATTAAAACAACTTACCAATTCAGTGAATTGGCAAATTAAACTTTATCAATTATTGCATTCAGAAAACACAAAGCTTTGTGGTCTAAAGACAGGATCAATAATTGTGAAGAGTTTGATCAAAGCCAAACTAAATTTTATAAATTCCCCAAAACCTGATTCATCTCTTCGGCTCTACATAACTCTCAAATCTAGCTCAACCTTCCAAAGCCCATATACATCCATTTTTATATATCAATTGAGTTCCATCTTTCTACAAACATGTTTTCTGATCTTAAAGTATAATTCTAAAATCTTTTTGCAAGTCTATAATTCTATCATTAGCCACATTCACTTGCAAAGCCTGTCTCTACTTTGCATAATAGCTTTCATAAAAAACATATGCAGCACTTTCCATGAATAACCAAATTTATTTGCAGACTAGGATCATAGAAGAAATTAAACAAAGAAAGGATCATATGAAAATGATCCTGAAAACATAAGACGACGTGTTATTGGGGTACAATGGACAAAAAATGGGGCTCTATATACAACTAATGAAAATCCTAGCATGATGTAAATTCGGTCAAGTATTTTAATCTGAAGCCAATATATGGTGTGTGTGTGTGTGTGTGTGTACAGTTTTGCAAATCCACCAAAATAAGATTTCCCAACAAATTCATGAACCATCAAGTAACATGGACTCAGAATACAAACAAATAAGTAAAAGAAAATAGAAATGCACTCTCACACAAACTTAACACAAATGCTCCAAAATGTCAAATGTTCAATTGATCAAACCACAAAGACAATAAACTGCCTAGAACTATCATGATGACACAATGGGAGTGTAACCATGACACAACATCAAGTCTAGGTTTAGACAAGGGATCATTCTCAAGGCTAAATCAGAACAGAAACTCAAGAATTATATTTACTAAATTTTACATACATTTTCATCAGATTACAATTTAATATTGCAAAATATATAAAATATGTGCTTACCTTTTCTTGTAAACTCTGCAAATCATCATCTAATTGTTTATATAAGGTACGAGGGATTCCCTCGTGCTTATATGATTTAAAACTTCGGAGTCGAAAATGGTATAGACTGAGCAAGCACAGATTCACTAGCACAAGTATACACCTTGAACCAACAGAGAAAGAAAACAGCAGTCAATCATTTGTCCATCCATGAGATTTAATATGATCATCTGGTAAACAAACAGGACAAATTTATATACAAAAGAACAGAAACAACCTTTGAATTCATCAGAGTCTCAAGTTTGCAAATCTTTTTCCAGAAAGAGTTTACTGTGTTTCCACCTATACAGGAAGGAGGAAAGAGCTTAAAATCAAGGATTGATATTCACCACCAAAAAAATAAGAATAAATTAAAAGATTAATAAAAATTAATATAAACCATTGCCAGATATTGCTTACTCATTGATAGCTTCACAGTCCAATATGAAACATAAACAAGTCATGTGATTTATCCAAAACAAGTCACAGATCCATAGCCAGCTAGCTCAATTTATCCACCCAATGCACATATCAAACACAAAACTAATGCGAATTAACCATAAAATTAAACGTGGAAAAAACAAATTACAGATCCAGAATAATAAATATATATATTGAAATCCAGGCCATTGATTTTCATCCATTTTCTCAGCAAACAAACAGCATGTAAATTTACTAAAAAAATTTGAAAACTTGAAGAGAAAAAAGGCCTCATAGAGAAGATTAGGTTGATCAACATATGTGATTCAGACATGAAATTTAAGAAATAAAATCATAGAAACCAATGAATCAAAGAATAGAGGGGGGAAAAATCACTTAGAGTCACAAATCGCTGGTGGCCGAACCGTGCTTCTTCCCCAGGAACCCCGGCACCGGAAGCGAACTCAGCGGTGGCGACGCTACGAAGGCCGATCCGGCGTAGATTCCGTCGACGACCTTGAACTCCGAAACTCTGATCTGCTTCTGCACATCATCCGGGTGTAGGGCTAGGGCTTCATGTCGAAGCCGGCCCTGAAAGCAGTCGTGGGAGAAAAGAATCACAGTGCCCATTTCCGCCGTCATTCTCTCTCGTGTGTGTGTCTCTCTCTCGCTCTAGCTCTCTCTGATCTCCTCACAAACACTAGCAACTCTCCTCCCCCACACGCAATTCCACGTCACGGCCACCAACACCAGCACGCTCCCCACTGCCACCAGCACCACCGCCTTCTTCACGGCCATCATCAGAAACGCGCCCACCAGAAGCCCCATCGCCACCGCCACCACCACCACCCACACCGCCGCCTTCGGCACCCTCATCGCCTGCACCTTCTTCTCCCCCGCCAAGCTCGTCACCGAAGACTCGTACACCGCCTTCCCGTGAACCACTTCTCTCTCTCTGTCTCACCTGTTTCTCTCATGTTGTCCGTCTCCCTCTCTCTAGCTCTCTGCACTCTCTCTCTCTCGCTCTAGCTCTCTCTGATCCTAAGATGAAAAGAAGAAAAAATGGGATAAGATGAGAAGAAGAAAAAAGGGGGAGATACAAAAAAAAATTCCCGAAAATTTCATCCCACCGCGCGCGCCAATGGATCCCGCCTTTTAATTTGTACCAAAACGACATCGTTTTATATCAACGTGGACTCAAACCATATAAATATATATTTATGCAGATTGAATTTTTTTCAATTTTTTTTATTTTTTTTTTTTATTTTTCTCTTGTAATATGTTTTTATTATTATAATATTAATTAATAATTTCCATTTATCAATCATGACACATCATATTATTCATATAATATGATCGATTCATATAATTCATATCATATTCAATGACAATGTGATTAGAATAATCCCAAATGAAATGACTATAATTACAAATTTAAAATTGACAATAACAAATTAAGTTAATTAACAATGCATGTAATGTCCTATAGTCACAAATTAAGTATTGACATTGTCATTTGAAATTTGGAATTAATAGCATAAGATGTTATTGTTGATAAGTTAATGATAACTTAAGAAAAAAATGATGATATTATTAATAAGAATCATATGATCAATCATCACATAAGATTTATGAATATAAAATATATTTTTATTAATACAAAATAAAACAAAATCTTTCACTAAACACTTAGTATGAATCTTTAATATTGTTAGTGTGAATGTATGATATCTATAGACTATAATAGTTCAATACAAATCAAACGCATTTAATTTTGGAGAGTAGTAATTTGTGAAACCATAATATCCTATAATATAATTGTTGAGTTAATGAAATCCATATAAGGATCGATCGATCAATAATTTGTTTAAAGTATAATCAATCATTTGATCATATCATGATCAATCGAAAGAATGTACTATGACCAATCGGATGTCTAATTAAACATTCAATTTTCAATTGTTTCAATCATTTGATACTATTATGATCAATCAAATTAATTCACCAAGATTGATCGGATATTCAATCAAACCTTCAATCGAATGGTTGAATAATCCTATCAAGCTTAATCGACTAATGCACTAGGATTGTTCGAACGATTGATTGGATGTTCAATCAATTAAATGATCTTATCACGATCAATCATATTAATATACTAGGATCAATCGATTGATCTTATTATGATCAATTAGGATAATACATCACTATCGATCAATTGAACTAATTTACTATGATTGATCGGATATTTGATCGAACCTTCAATTTTAATTATGTCCAATTTGATCAATCAATTGATCCTATTACAATCAATCCAATTAATTCATTAGAATTCGATCAGATGTTCAATTGAATCTTTAATTCTTTGAAATTTAATTGATCATTTGATCATATCACAATCGATCGAATATCCAATAATTTATATAAAAAACCAATGACATGCTATCAGGGCTAATATGACCCAGTTTAGTTGACGTTTATAGTTAGACTATCAGCGTCGATCTGTAGAGATCGATGCTGATAGTTTAATTAAGTATTATTTTTTTAATTGTTAACAATTTATATTAGTCTATTAAATTTAATTAAGTCCTATAGAAAAAATAAATAAAAAAATTTGGGTTATAATTATAATTTTTTTTCTATTTTTAATTTTTTTTAATATATATACCATTTTTTTTTTTAAAAAAAATTTAGATATATATTATTTATTTTCAATTGAACTTGATTTTTTTTTATTTATTTATTCTTGCCCATTAAAAAATCATATAAGCCTATCAATTTTTTTAATATATATTTTTTATTTTTTTTAAATATATATACCATTTTTTAATTTTTAGATATATATTTATTTTTTTACCTTTATTTTTATATTTTTTACTTTTGAAGAAGACCATTAGAGTGGATGCTAATACTCAGTTATTAGCATCCACTATAGGTCGACGCTAATATCCTTTTTATTTTTATTTTTCAGAAGACCATTAGTGTCCACTAAAAGTGGACACTAATACCCCATTATTAGCGTCAACTTTGGTGATTGATGCTGATAATTGGATATTAGTGTCCACTTTAGGTTAGACGCTAATACCCTTTTAATTTTTTAATTTTTTTTTAATTTTTTCAAAAGACCATTAGCGTCCATTGAAAGTGGATGCTAATACCCCTTTAATAGCGTCGACTTTGATAGTCGACACTGATAATGAAGTATTAGCGTCCACTGAATAGTCTTTATTTTCTTATTTTTTAATTTATATGAATGACTATTAGCGTCCACTTCTAGTGGACGCTAATAGTCCTACTTTTTTTATTTTTTATTTTTAAATTTATATTTATGACTATTAGCGTCCGTTGAATAGTCTTTATTTATTTTTATTTATATGAATGACTATTAGTGTCCACTTCTAGTGGGCGCTAATAGTCCTACTATTTTTTTTTTTTTTAATTTAAATGTATTACTATTAATGAATGCTAATAGTCTTATTTTTTTTAAAAAAATAAATTATATCTATGACTATAAAAGTGGACGCTGATAGTAAGCTATCAGTGTTAGCAAATGTCGACGCTAATAGTCATTGAGGTTGACCCTAATAATGTTCCCGCCTGTGAGTTAGTTCCCGCTAGTGTATTAGCGTCGACTTTAAAGTAGACTCTAATACTTATATTTTGGTACACCTATCGGCGTAAGTCAACGCTAATACTCAGTTAGTGTTGACTTTCAACAATCGACACTAATAGCTGAGTATTAGCGTCGACTCTAAGGTCGATGTTGGTAGTGTCGACACTGATAAGCTTTTTTCTTATAGTGAATATATCTCTTTCAAGCTCAAGATCTCTAACATCCTTCAAGATTTTCAAGTAATCATTTCTCAACGTAGAGAATTTTTCTAACAAATCGTTGAAAGAGTATTGAAGATCATTCTCCTTTTTTGATTCATCATCAGAAATAGACTGCACATCAGAGAGTTTAGAATCATCAGAAGCAAGCCTAGGCTTCCCAGGCAGTAAAGTAGGCTCAATTTTGCTCATAGGTCATAGCTGTTTAATTCATTCAATCGCAGTTGTGATATTGTTTCGTTTATCAGCTTTTTAGTCAGCTTATATATAGGAAAAATTGTCTGAAAATGCAAGCTCAATGACCAATTTTATTAGGCCATCTCTTCATTACCGTCCATTGCTTTTTCAGTGCGCCAAGAACAAATTCGTTTCTGGAAATAATGCCATTTGAGACCAAAAAAAAAAAAGAAAAGAAAAGAAAAGAAAAGAAAGACGATTGCATTTTCTTTTATGGAATCTTTGGGGCCAACTCTGCAAAAGCAGATACTAAAAGTTGGTTAATTTAGAAGAAAGAAGGAATCCTGCTTTATCCAAGCCTATCTATAAGAAGATGGAAGGAATCCAGCTTTCTCCAAGCCTATCTATAAGAAGATTGAAGGATACCCTTAGCTTGTTCGTATCTTTTGGACCAATAAGCATATGAAATAAAATATCATTTGTTCTTGTCTTCAATTCTTTTGCTTTGAGACTAAGATTTAATGTGGATAGGCGTGTAATTAGTGCTTAATTAATTAGGTCAAGAAGCCCATATTCCAGCTTAAGTAGACATTTATTTTATATTTTACATAAATTTCTACATATTGCATAGTCAATATCCCCATCCCAACATGTTGGTGTGAAACCCAAAATTAGAGCATTCACATCCCGCTCATAAATTTCCACAGATTGCATAATCATGTTGATCCCAACCCTCTTTGATATGATATATATGCTGACAAGAGTTCAGTACTAACAATTTGAAGTTAAAAACATTTAGATATATACAATAAAACAAAATATTGATCTTGAATTAGCATAGTTCATTTTCATTTCAAATGAAATGGATTTTGACATATCTTTTCTACATTTATTTAGGAAAATGGCGATGTTAAACACAATATTTTCAACTAAACATTTTATGTTTTGTTTTCTCATCGCTACTTGAAATGAAGAATTTATTTAGGAAAGCATCGACGTTAGGAACAAAATATTTTCAACTAAATTTGCCCAACATACGTATAGTAGAGCCCAACCAAATACCAGCAAGTATTTTTATAGCCTAGGATTGTGCCTTAGCTGAAACCCAGTGTGAACTTTTATGGGTGATTAATATTGTTCTTATTCTTGATGGCACAGTATTTACAAATTGTACAAATTATCTGATTATTAGCTGTATCATTGCCAATACAAGTTTCTTTGTTACAAATAGCACAACTTATTGCCCTTAATTACTATGGGTAATCCAAGCTTCAATATATGTTTCAAATAATACAAAATATCCGATTCTTGGCCTTATTGTAGATAATACAAGCTTCTTAACACAACCTATATTTGATTACAGGCCTTATTATTGATAATGGAAGCTTAACCAACTATGGACGGTTCGCGTTGCGTTAGTGACATTGCCGGTGGTGGCGTTGCCGAACTTCGTGTTGTTATTGAATTTGGCCGGGCAAAAGTTGATGTTGCTGAAGTTGTCGCCAGTGGCATCACTGCCGGTGACTTTGCTGGTGCCAGTGTCGGTGCCAGAGCATTACGATGACGTCCTATAAAAACTGTGACAACAATAAGAATTACAAGTAAGAATGATGAAGACTTACAAATTCAAATTGGAAGAGTCTAATTTAAATAAGAATGTTGTAAAACTATTATTTTACAGCTCTGGCCAATTACATCCGAACACATCAATATTTCGAAGATAGCAAAAACCAACAATCACCCCACCCCAAGCTGGTTATAAGAGGCGGCTGAACCACCATATATAAGGCCACGAGGCCTCATAATGTGTGGGCTAAAGACGTTTAGAGGTGGTTCAATCAATCAAGTGACAATATGTATATTGTTTTCTTCTTGTTTTCCATTCATGCATGAGAGACTCATGCCTTACAAGTAAATTAGATTTAAACATAAATAACAAGTTAGAATGATCGAAGATGCATGCACTTGCAAGATGCTTGAAGGGAAACCAAGAAGGGAAGGCGAGGTAGTAGGCTAGCTCTTGCTTGCGATAGGCTAATAGGCTTATAGCTATGAGAGGTATTGCTTGGAGCTTCGAGAAGACAGTGCAAAGGTGTATATAGGCTTTCCTTTTTACCCTTCCCCCGCCCTATTGGATTAATTTACTTGCTACAAAATTAGCTGATATGATTGATTAATATTAATTGTTGTTGTTCCATTAATTATGACCGCCATTGTAGCTAGGATCGATCGTGACGAATCTGTGGCTGGCGTCAGGCTTCCATATGTGCATGGCGTGCGTGTGATGCATTAATTGTTAATGATATGGACTCCCCGCACGTGTGAACAATACTATACAGCAAAATTCTTTATGTATATATATATTACAAACCATTAATGAGGAGTTAGTACGATGATACAAATTCAAATGACAAGAAAGTATAAGATTATAATAGGAAAAATTTAAGAAAGGTAAATTAAAAGAGATCACTTGCAAGTTTTTTTCAAACCAAGTAGGTCTGTGGTTCATGACTTCGATTAATATATATGGAGAGCGTAACAATTTTGGAAAACATCCACAAGTAGTACTTTAGAAAATCTAGACTAGCATTCTTTTTTTATAGAAAATCTATACTAAAGCTTTTTACGACTCATTTTTCTTTTTCCACTTATTTGCACACAAAATTCTTAGAGTGTCGGCATGAGAAGAAATTGTTTTAAATCTACAGATGAAATAGTCGTGCAAGTGCCCAATACTCCCTAGGAACCCCATAAAACTTAATTAATCCATTCTGGAATCTTTTGTAGTTCTTGCGTGATGACAAATTTGGGTGCCACTGTTTGAGTGCCACAGATCTATATATATGTATGAATTGGCCATGTCCAAAGGCCTTATCCAACATTGAAGAAGAAACCATTGTTAAAGTAATGATTAAGTAATTAAATTTATTTTTTTCTATCCGCTTAACCTTTTGGGACAAATGATGATGATCTAACATAGTATTAAAGTTAAATGTCATGGGATTGAACCTTAATTCTGTCAACTTACTTCATTTAAATTAAATATTCTACATGTTGGACTACAAGAACTTTGCTTATTAGCAGCAACGTTGCAATTGACTCTTATTTATTTGAGTAATATTCAGATTATAACATGCTCCTATTTATAGGAGAATCATGTATGACACAAATAAACTTTTATTCTTGTTAGGTTAATTAGGTGATAGTCTTTAACCATTTAACTGTAACTCAGCGATATTCTTTAACTATAAGTTAGTATTAGTCTTAAGCTGTGACTATTATTTTCGAATTCCAAGATATATTCTAACAATTAGATCTATTATGTTCTTGATCTTTTATCAATAAAATCTGAAAGATTTCCATTAAAAAAAGAAAAAGAAAAAAAGAAACGAGATTTGAGAGAAGTTAATACATAATTAATTCTAAATATGGGTCCTGCCATCTGTATTGGCCTAAGCGCATATATATACACTACTTTCATTCATGTACTGACCGACTTTTATTACCTTAATCACCCAATAAATAATTATGTTTTACTTTTAATTCCTGCTTGGCCAGTCGATCTTTACTCATTCAATCTTCAGTCGGTCGATCCTTCGCCACTGCAACTCCGTTATTGTGTTTTTTTTTTTTTGGTCTTTCTGGTGTTGCTTTTTCTGTTATTTTTATGTTCCTTTTGTTGTGTTTTGCTGTATCTTCTGTTTTATGTGGATTATTGGCTCCCTGCTTTGAAGTGGTTTAATCTTGTGGAGGAGTTTTTGTCGTGGGTGTTCGTCCTTCAAAGCTGCCTATCCAGTTTACTGCAGTACCCTTTTTTCAATAACTATTTAACGGTGGTCGTTGCTTTTACCACTTGAGACTCATCACGGTATCCTTTTGCCGTTTGTCACTGTCTTGTGCAGCCCTTAGAAAGATCCGACTTGTTTATGATTCTTAGATCATGAATGAAACTGTTACTGTATTTGTACTACATTTTTTGTTTGATCCCATGGAACCCATTTTCTCTTATTTGAATTAAAAACAAAAAAACAAAAAACAAAAACAAAAGGGTCGGATTCACAGAAAGCGACCTAATTGTTTTGACAAGGTGCCCATTTTCTTCATTACGTCCATTGTTTTTAAGTGCGCCAAGAACAAATTCGTTTCTGGAAATAATGCAATTTGAGACGACAAACAAACAAAAACAGAGGATTGCATTTTCTTTTATGAAATCTGTGGGACCAACTCTGCAAAAGCGGATACTAAAAGTTTGTTAATTTAGAAGATAGAAGGAATGTCTTGCTTTATCCAAGCCTATCTATAATTATTAATTAAAAAGATAGAAGGGTAGTCTTGGCCACAAGCTTGTGGCCAAGCCTATCATTACGTACGGCATGCATGCACACATGAAAGCCTGACGTCAGCCATAGATTCGTCATGATCCTAGCTACAATTGCGGGTCATGATTAAAATAACAACAATTATTATAAGGGTTAAATACTTCATTAGTCTTTAGGATTTAGAAATTTTATTTTTTCCTCCTTAAGATTTGTAAAATGATTAGATTAGTTCTTGTGGTTTTGAAAAGTGACAAAGTTAGTATTCATTGAGTTAATGACTTAATGTATAATACGTCAATTAATTGTCGATATACATTAATATTAAATTTTTAATTTAAAAAAATTCAAAAAAAAAAAGAGAAATAAAAACCTAGGGTGGACCAAGGGGTGGCTTGGCCACCCCATGGAGCCAAGGGGGTGGCTGAAGCCACCCCCAAACCACCATTGATCGAAGTGAGTAAGAATTCGTAATACCCATTTCTTTTGTAGTCAACAATAGAGGGCTTTCCAAGTCTACACATGAGATAGATAGAGAGAACACCCATGGACTGGAGGGCTTCACTCTCAGATCGAAACAGAGCTTTGCCGACCACAATATTCTAGCTTCACCCTCAGAGGTACTGATAGCTCTTTTCCTGTTTTCATTCCTTGTCCTTTGTGCAATTTTTTTCACCTATTTGGTGGTTGCTGTGAAATAATTGTAGTTGAAGATCGATGGTCTATTTTATGAATTTTTCATGGAGAGCGTGATTAACTTTCATTTTTGTGATTTGGGAAGAAACTTTTGATGAAGTTCAAGTAATTATGTGCTGTCCGACTTTAATGTGTAATTCCAACTTTTTTTTTTCTCTCTTGTTTTTCAAAAAATAAAAAATTTAATATGATGGCGACGTGTCAACTGCTAATTGGTCTACATGTCAATCCGTTAAGTCAACTAATGACAGATGGACTAACTTGGTCACTTTTCAAAACCATAAGGACTAATGTGGTCACTTTCCAAACCCTAGGAAAAAAAAATAAAGTTTCTAAATCTTAGGGACTAATGGAGTATTTAACCCTTATTATTAATCAATCATATTAGATAATTTTAGTAGCAAGTAGAGCTATCAATTTTGACACGATCCAACGACTTGACATGAACACGATACGAAATTAACAGGTTTGACTCGTAAACAGATCGACCCATTGACGACCAATTTATTTTGTTCTAAACGGGTCGAGTCATGGGTTACCCGCAGCCAGGTCATGGGTGACCTGCCAGACCCATTTATTTTTTTATTTTTAAAAAGCCCACTCACTCGACAATCATCTCATATTCCCATTATTACCGTATTCCACCTAAAAGTTGCATACTTCACTTTCCAAATTCCCACTACTTTCTCCATTTCTTTTCTTTTTCTCCTTTTTCTTCCCCTCCCGACAATCTCACCCACTCCACATCTCCTTCATTTATTTTTTATTTTTTCCTTTTCTCCTCTTTGTTCTTGCTCCCAATCCTTACCCATCGGACATCTCCTTCATTTATTTTCCTTTCTTTTTCTCCTCTTTCTTCATGCATGCTCCGCAGCTCCAGCCCAGCCTCCCCCACCTTCTCTCTTTCTCCCTCTCATAGTCCACCTCTTGAGTCCTGAGGCATCCTTCTTCTCTCCCAGACTCCCATTGCTATTAGCCTATTAACCACACCACACCAACATATATTTCTTCCACAAAATCATAAATATCCTTCATTCAAAAATGGGTTTCAAACTTTCAATAGAAATCTCCTTCATTCAGAGACAGACTAGACAGAGTCTTAGAGATGGAGACTATAGAGAGAGCAAAAGAGATTCGAGTTTTTCTTTTTTTAAAGGGTCAAATGGTCGTGTTGGTTGACCTATGAAAAAAACAGTGTCATGTTTGGAGCTCCGACCCTGTTAACTAAGCGGATCGTGTTTGGATATAGATTAAATGGGTCGCGGGTCACTACGGGTCATAAATGGGTCGACCCGCATACCCATTTTGCCAGCCTTGATTACTACAAGTGGGCTGACAAAGGGTATAATGGAAAGCCTATATATATATATATATATATGCTTACACCCTCTTCTCAAACCTCCAAGAGAGCAGTATCTCTCATGCCCTATAAGCCTATCGCAAGCAAGAGCCTACTGCCTCGCCTTCCCTTCAATGGCTTTATTTAATCAATTTCGTAAGTGCATGCATCTTCGATCATTCTAACTTATTATTTATGTTTAAATCTAATTTACTTGTAAGGCATGAGTCTGTCATGCATGAATGGAAAACAAGAAAGAAGAATATATATATATATATATATAATCAATTTCGTAAGTGCATGCATCTTCGATCATTCTAACTTATTATTTATGTTTAAATCTAATTTACTTGTAAGGCATGAGTTTGTCATGCATGAATGGAAAACAAGAAAGAAGAATATATATATATATATATATATATATATATATATATATATATAAAATTGGTCACTTCGTTGAACCACTTCTAAAGGTCTTTGAACAATTTTGAGGCTTCACGGCCAGAATGGTGGTTTCGCCGCCTCCTATGGCAAGCTTGGGTCATTGTTTATGTTTTAAGGTAATTATTAGGTGTGTTAAAGTCTTTATGCTATTTATGAAATGTTGATGTGTCAGCATGCAATCAGAATGTGTAAAATAAGAGTTTTACCCCATTCTAATTGAAATTAGACTCTTCCAATATGAATTTGTAAGTCTTCATCATCCTAACTTGTAATTCTTATTGTTGTCACACTTTCTCTAGGATGTGTGCCATCGGCACGGGCACGGGCACCAGCACCGGCATCGGCACTAGCACCAACACCGGCTAGCACCGACACCAGAAAAGTCATCGGCGGCAACGCCATTGGTGCCACCTTCACCAACGGCAACTTCACCAATACCGACTTAAATGGCGCCAACACCCAAGGTGGCAATGCCACAGGCGGGGACTTCCCCTATAGTACCTTCGCCGGCGGCAATGCCACTGGCAGCAACTTCACCAACGCCAACTTTGCCAATGCCGACTTAAACGGCGCCAACACCCAAGGCGGGAATGCCACAAGCGGGGACATCCCCTACAATACCTTCATCGGCGGCAATGCTACTGGCAGCAACTTCACCAACGCCAACTTCGCCGATGCCAAAATAAATGGCGCCAACACCACCAGCGGCAACACAATCCATTAATCTTAAGTTTGTATTATCTACAATAAGGCCAATTATCAAATATGCATGGTGTGTTGTAAGGCCAATAATCAGATAGGTTGTATTATTTGGAACATATATATATATATATATATATATATATATTGAAGCTTTTATTACCAATAATAAGGGCAATAATCATATAAGTTCTGCTATTTGTAACATACATATCAAGCAAAATTGGGCCATGTTTTCGTTCAGCCAAAAAGAAAAACAAGCAGGACTATAACAAACTCATTCGTGAACAAGTTTGAGAAAGTTTGACTCGGTTTCGATTCGTTTAATTAGTAAGTTCTCCGAATTTGAACACTAGACTACTCATCAGTTTGGTTCAACTTAGACTTTTGAATATAGCTTGTATAAGCTCGACCCGACTCATTAATCTCTCTCTCATTTTTCTGTGTGGTGAGGCACTTAGATTGCATTATAATGTATGGATCTCTCGAAGAGCTTCTGATTATGAATGAATAAGTTGCAAGAAAAGTGGATTACATGAGCAGTACTTGACAACGTATCTAATATGATTCAAGGAGCACAAGGCTATAAATCTGACAATTCTATTAAGTTAAATTAGTTGAAGTTCGGATGGAAAGACCATTAATGAGGAGCTAGTATATATGATGATACAGATTAAAACGACAAGAAAGAATAAGCTTATAATAGAAAAATTCAAGAAAGGTAAAAGAGATCACTTGCAAGTTCTCGTAGAAGAATCTAGGCAACTTTTCAACTCATCTTTCATTTTCGATCCACTTATTTTCACACAAAATTCTTAAGAGTGTTGGCATGAGAAGATATGTTTTAAATCCACAGATATGGTTTTGTACTATTATGGCTATATATGTGATGCAGCGTAGGATTGTGATCCCAAGCACATCTACTCGGGGTACGTCCACACTCACATCTGCTTGGGTCTTATCCATATAATCTCAACCACTTCTATCTACATCAATATGTCAAGGTGAAAGAGTCGTGCAATTACCCAATACTCCCTAGGAACCCATAAAACTTAATTAATTAATCCATTGTGGAATCTCCTGTTGTTAATCTTCTTTGCGTGATGACAAATTTAGGTGCCACTGTTTTGAGTGCCAAAGACATATGATCTATATGAATTGGCCATGTGCCAAAGGTCCTATCCAACACTAAAGAAGAAACTATTGTTAAAGTAATAATTAAGTGATTGAATTTACTTATTTATATCAGCTTAAGCTTTTAGGACAAATAATTATTTAATATGGTATCAAAGCCAAATGTCGTAAAATTAAACTTTCACTTCGTCAAATCACCCTATTTAAATTAAATATTTTACGTGTTAGGCTTTACCTATTAAAAAGAAGTTTAAGTTCACACGTGAAGAAAAATATTAACTTAATAATTAAGTGATTAAATTTACCTATTTCTATTTGAGATTTTTTTTTACTGGCATTTGCTAATCCATTTACCTCCTTCGGAATGTTTTATGCAATAACTCCTGCTAAGACTACACGTCCACAGAAAAAACCAAATTTTCTTGTTGGGCCTCTTTATTGATAGGTAATGAGTGACCCAGGGACGAAACCAAGATTTTGACTGGGGAGGGACCAAAGTATATTTTGAATGGGTTGGGAAACAAGGGGGACTAGGACCATTCATTTTTGGGAGGGAACAGCTATATTTTTATTTTTTTTATTTATTTTTACTCTAATATTTTTATTTTTTAATGAAGTGGGAAGGGACCATGGCCCGGCCTGCCGGTCCCCTATTAGTTCTGTCTCTGGTAATGACAACACCATGGTTGTTGTAGGTGTTTTATTTATTTTTATTTTTATTTTGGACAAGTAAAATTTTATTGAGAAAAAAAAAATCAACAAGAATAAAAAGATCACGGCTCCTAAAAACAAGACGGCCTAAAACCAGAGGATGCCTACACTAATATAGGTGCCTGCTACAAGGAAGCAACAATACAATATATATAACAACAGGAAAGAAGAAGAAGAAGAAGAAGAAGAAGAAGAAGAAAGTGACCAAGAACCAGAGGAATCACATACGAACACTCCTAAAATTAATGGATTAATTGATTTTAGAAGAAGAAGAAGAAGAAAGTGACCAAGAACCAGAGGAATCACGTATGAACACTCATAAAGTTAATGGATTAATTGATTTTAGATCACACCCAAAACAAAATCTTTGAAATAATTATAATGCACCCACAATCTATGTTCCTCCTCTAGAATAATTTAGCATTTCTCTTACGCCAAAGAGATGGTGCTAGTAATCCTTGAACATAAATTGCGAAATAATGAAAAATGTGATCTATACCATTATTCTACCCTTAATACTATTCTAGTGGGTTGGAGGAAAGTTGTTTGAAACATTTTTTAGATTTATTTTTATATTAGAATTGTTAGAAATTTGTGGGGAAATATAAAATGGCACGGAAGCAAAAGAGGGTGTTTTGGCATTAGACATTAACGTCCACCATTCTTAAGTGCCCTTAGGGCTATTTTGTGTTCTTGGTAACTTTTTTTTTTTTTTTTAACATTTTTTTTATTGAATGCATGCAAGAGTAGGTTCGAGTGCAGCAGCATCAGAGGGATCAAGCGCAGTCATGTGCTTGAGCGCCCAAACACTGGGATCAAGCGCACTCAAGCACCCTGCATGTGGCAAGAATCCCTTTCCACTCCATATTTGGTTTTCAGTCTTTTATGTGGACTAGGAAACTGACCTCCAAATTTCCTAGGGTTTCTAGGGCTTTTAGGTTTCTCCTAATCCCTATAAATATGCCTCTAAGCATTGAGAAAAGATATACAATTTTGGATACAACTTTGGAGAGAAATTAAAGGTTCAATCAAGAATCGTCTTTGGTTTCTTCTCTTCCTTTTTATTATGTGTAACTAATACTCTTGTTAGAGTCTCGATTGAAGCCCTAATAATTTCCTTTTAGGATTTCAATATTGGCAATTTTGCTACAATTATATTTTGGGATACTTAACTTGATTATTTTTCTATTTAATTGAATTCCTTATATGAATGTGCCTGATCAACATATGCATATCTTTAGATTTGTTATTTAAGTCAATTTGGATGACCGAGTCATGTGCTTAATAAAGTGATAAAAGAACCTCATCACGGGTTCTTGGATTAATCAACATGGAAAACCGGAAGTGGATACCATGCCTTGGGTTTCATGTGTTTGTCGATTTTCATAGATTTATACTTTCTTGAAACACAACTTAGTAAATATCATGCTAAATCATTTGAGAAATAAAAGAATTATAGTAGATACCATGCCTAATTCATCACTTAGGGAGATCAATAGCTTAAGAAGTAGATGATGATGCTTTTGGCATTGGCATTTATTAAGCCTTAAGTATAATTGTATCATTGACATATTGTTTATCTTTTTTCTCTCTCTCTCTCTCACAGAGAGAAAAATAACATTTTATTCAATAATAACATGAGCATATACCTCTTACATCACAGAGCAAAGCTTTGAAGCAGTCGTAGCATAACTTGCAATTTTTATTGTTGTCGCAATTTCTATAGGATCTCGTCGTAATGCACAGGCATGGACACGGGCACATGCACCAGCACCGGCTTTCTCTAGTGCCAAAAAAGTCATTGGCGGCAATGCCACTGGCAGCAACTTCAGCAACGCCAAGTTCGACAGCGCCCCATTTGGCAGCAACACGAGCTTCAGCAATGCCACCGCCGGCAACGTCATCGACAAAGACGCAAACCATCCATAGTTGGTTAAGCTTCCACTATGAACAATGAGGCCTGTAATCAGATATAGGTTGTGTTAAGAAGCTTGTATTATCTATTATAAGGCCAATTAACAAATATGGTGTGTTGTAGGGCCAAGAATCAAATAACTTGTGTTATTTGGAACATATATTGAATTCAAATATGGTGTGTCGTAAGGCCAAGAATCAAATATGTTGTATTATTTGGAACATATATTGAAGCTTGTATTATTGATAATAATTAAGGGCAATAAGTTGTGTTATTTGTAACATAGAAACTTGTATTAGCAACGCTAAAACCAATAATCAGATAATTTGTACAATTTGTAAATAATGTGCTATATCAAGAATAAGAACAATATTAATCACCCGTAAAAGTTCACATTGGGGTTTCAGCTAAGGCACAATCCCAAGCTATAAAAGTACTTGCTAGAATTTGGTTCGGCTCCACTCTACGTACATTAGACAAATTTAGTTGAAAATATTTTGTTCCTAACATGGATGCTTTCCTAAATAAATTCTTCATTTCAAGTAGTGACGACAAAACATGCAAAACATGAAATGTTTGGTTGAAAATATTGTGTTTAACATCGTTGTTTTCCTAAATAAATGTAGAAAAGAGATGTCAAAATCCATTTCCTTTGAAATGAAGATGAACTATACCAATTTAAGATCAATACTTTATTTTGTCGTATATATCTAAATGTTTTTAACTTCAAATTGTTAGCATTGAACTCTTGTCGGCATATCATATCTAAGAGGGTTGGGATCAACATGACTATGCAATCTATAGAAATTTATGAGCGGGATGTGAATGCTCTAATTTTGGGTTTCACGCCAACGTGTTGGGATGGGGATATTGACTATGCAATCTGTAGAAATTTATGTAAAATATAAAATAAATTTCTTCTTAAGCTGGAATATGGGCTTCTTGGCTGAATTAAGCACTAATTACACGCCTATCCTCATTAAATCTTAGTCTCAAAGCAAAAAAATTGAAGACAAAAATAAATGATATTTTCTTTCATATGCTTAATTGGCCAAAAAGATGCGAACAAGCTAAGGGTATCCTTCTATCTTCTTTTAGATAGGCTTGGATAAAGCTGGATTCTTTCTATCTTCTCAATTAACCAACTTTTAGTATCTGCTTTTGCTGAGTTGGCCCCAAAGATTCCATAAAAGAAAATGAAATCCTCTGTTTTTATTTGATTGTCTGAAATTGCGTTATTTCCAGTAACGAATTTGTTCTTGGCGCACTGAAAAGCAATGGACGGTAATGAAGACAATGGGAACCTTGTCAAAACAATTGGGTCTCTTTCTATGAATCCGACCCAATTTTTATTTTTTAATTTTAATTTTAATTTTTTTTTACAGTTCCATCTAAATAATGTTGGGCATAATTAAGATTTATTTGTAAGAAATTCCATTTAAAATATGTCCTTATGTCACATATATTATTGTGATTATAATATATATAATTACGGTGTTCAATGATTTATTCCAATTAAATTTTATTATGTGAAATCAAATATTCTGAATTAAATTGTTGATTTAATTCTTGTGGAAACAAATATTTAAATTCATTACTGATTTTATTTTATGAAATAAAATATGCTGTATTGATTAATTATTTGATTTTTATTCCTTGATGGGAGGAATAATTAAGGTAACAGTTCTAATTGAGGGTCCCTTACCTACAAATAAATAAGGCATGTGTATTCTATTAAACGACACTCACTGGTAGGCAAAGGTTAGAATAACCTCTCAATATTTTTATTTTCTGTTTTTGTTTTGTGGATGTAAAGTGTTCTTCAATCTAGTTGAGCAAAGCGATGGTTGGAGGTAACTTTATTCTATTGTTAATTTATTTATTAATTAGCCTTAGTTATTCTTACATGTGGTATTAGAGCCTACTCTAGGCCATATTTGTTCAGCATTAAGTTATTTATTTTTTCATAGATGTTGAGTTTTTATATATATTATTTGTTCACTATTGCAATAAGGCTTGAGAATTTAGTTCTCTTTTATAATTGTCCAGAATGCTTTGTATATGAATATTTGGTTTTTCGGTCTTTTTGGATACATTGTTTTGTTTTGGACTTAAAAACTGGGGAAAACTTCATTAACACTCCCTAAACTTTTACACTTTTTGTAGATACTCCCAACATTCAAAAACTTTCAATTTGGTGTGTCGAAGTTTATTTTTTTTTCTCACTTTGCCTATTCCATTAGGATTTTATCTATTAAAATTTTGGTACGTGCCACGCATGTGAGAAAAATAAAACAAAAAGCTAGTGAGTGAATACACGCACGCGTGATAATCAAATTCTCAAGATTTGGTTACATTTATAGGATTTGGTTGGTATCAACTCTTAAATAAACTCTTAAATAAAGAATATTATGATATCAATCAAATAAAGAATATTTTGATGTATATATAGTTGACACGTACAAGGTAGGGTCCATTATGAGAGGTACTACTCTTTGCATCTCATACACAAAAGTCTTAATCATTAATTATAAATTTATAATGCATTATCATCAAAGCCGCCCTACACGTCATGCACATTTCGTGGCATTGCCCTAGGATAAGTATGTATGTGATGATGTGAGCCACATGCAGATTAATCGGCTTAAGTTCCTTTGGCAATTCGACGTTAGACGTGTGCATATCAAAGCTTTTCCACTTTATCTTCTCATACTTTAATTTATCTTCACCTATTTTATCTTTTCCTACTTTATCACCAAACCACACTTTTTTTTTTTTGTTTGGAAACAAGATCGAGATTCCTTGTATAATAATAAAACTAGAGTTTGAGAAAAACTTAAGAAATAAGAGCAAAAGCTCTACGAAAAAGAGCCAGTTGCTCTAAAGAAATAACAGAAATTATACAAATAGGATTCTCCTCCATCCAAACTCTATTCTGTGAATTTTGGAGAGCATTCTTAGCCAATAAACGTGCCGCGGAGTTAGCTTCTCTCTTCACATGACTAGCCACCCAACTCCTCCTTGCATAGAACACTTCTTGCATCCTCCACAATCTGCCCATAAGGGCTCAAATTTAGGCTCGTATTTTGTAAAGCTTTGATTACTTGAAGAGAATCCTCTTCCACAATTACGGCCGGCAATCCCATATCACGACAAAATTTTGTAGCCATCATAGCTCCCATCGCCTCCACATGCACTGGTTCTGGGAGTCCATGAACTCTCATTCTTTGGGCAGCAATCACAAAACCAGAGTGATCTCTCACAACAATTCCCAAAGGATAAAAAGATAAGGAGATAGGGGATCCCCTTGTCTAAGTCCCTTAGAAGGTCGAAAGTCCCCTACCGGTTGACCATTAACCACAATTGAGTAGTGGGCAGTCGTAATACATTTCATTATAAGATCAATCCACCTTGGTGTAAAACCCAACTTTCCCATAACTTCCTTCAAAAACGCCAATTCCACCTTGTCATACGTCTTACTCATGTCTATCTTTACAGCCATAAAACCCTCCTTCCCCCATGCACATGCAAGTATGCATAGTATGGAGAATCTCATATGCCGCAAGAATATTATCTGAGATAAGACGCCTCGGAATAAAAGCACTTTGGGTACTAGATAAAATAAATGGAAGTACCTCCTTCAACCTATTTGCCAAAACCTTCGATAATATTTTATATAAAACATTACATAGACTTATAGGGTGAAATTCTGACACCTTAGTCAGCTGCCTAGTTTTAGGAATTAATATAATATGCATGCAATTAACATCCTCATCAAAACTACCCCCTTGACAAAATTCAGAATTGCATCACATACCTCCGGACCCATTGTCTCCCATTGATCTTGATAGAAGCATTCCGGAAATCCATTTGGACCTGGAGACTTCAATGGTGCCATCTACTACAAAGCCGCCTATACCTCCTCCTTCCAGAAATCCCATAAAAGCTGCTTATTCATCTCATGGGTAATTCTACAAGGCAGTGCATCCAGCCCAAGAGACAAACCTGATGGGTTAGAAGACATAAAAATATTCTTGAAATAATTAATAAAAGCATCATCTACAGCTTCAGGTGTTGAATGTTGCTGTCCTTCTACATCAACAATACTATTTATAGTATTATTTTTCCTCTGATTCTTCACACACGAGTGAAAATACTTTGTATTCTTGTCCCCCATCGAAAGCCAATGTTCTTTGGCTCTTGTCTCCACTTCAAATCTTCCTCCTCCATTAGCTCATTTACTTCCCCTTGTAATGTTCTAATATTCACTAGGTCCGGCATACCTTCCACTTCTTGCAAAGAACTGATGAGCTTTGTTTTTTGTTTTATGACCTCCTCCGTTGGGCACTTATTAACCTGTTGCCACCTCAACAATCCTTGCTTACTATTTCCCAGTTTTTGTTTTATCGCATGCCAACCCTCTTTTCTTGGTATTTTGACATGCCATATCTGATGAACTACTCTTTTTGCCCTCTCATTCTTCCCCCAATCTGCTTCATAACGGAATTGTTTCTTGTAACACCTACCCCCTCCTCAGGAGTGATCAGAATTTCAAGCTGCTAAAATCTTTACTTCACTGATCGGATACAGTCCCAGCCGCCTAGAATTTTCACACACGGACCAACCTTTCTTTAGTAACATTATCCTCATCTCTCATATTGCACCAAGTAAATTTTGGACCCACATATCCCAAATCCTGCAGATTACAAGCCTCCAAAGTATTACGAAAATCTCTCATTTGTCTTCTAGACTTTGTGACGGCTCCAAACTTCTCATCCGCCTCCATGATTTCATTATAATCTCCAATACATAGCCAGGCTTTTGGAAAAAATTACTCCAAGTGGCGAAGTAAACTCCATGCTTCATGACGCCTCCCTACATCTAGATGCCCATAAAATCCCGTAAACTTCCATAGTTGTCCATTCATTTCAATTTTAACCACTGAATTTATGTGACGGGGGTTATAATTTTGGATGTCTACCTGAATATTGTCACTCCACATTAATGCCAATCCTCCACTTTTTCCAACACTATCCACTACAAAGACATTATGAACCCCACTCTTAATTTTATACCTTCCACCCGTTGACTTTGCAATTTAGTTTCTATCAAGAAAACCAACTTGGGCCTTTTTTCCTTCACCAACCGGCAAAGGTCCCAAACTGTTCAAAAGTTTCCAAGCCCTCAACAGTTTCAACTTAGAATACTCAATGGAGCTGGCAGGGCTGAAGATCAGCCACCGCCAAAATCTTAGAGCTAGAACTCTCTTGTTGCCCATTATTATTTTTCTCTCTTCTTCCCCGCTTTCACTTTTCCTTCCCCTCCACTTTTCTCCTTTCTTTTAATCCCCAACACATTCGTCTTAATAATACTAACACTACCTCCAAAACGTTTACTGGCTGTCCTCTTCCACTATTTCATATTACTACCATTCGATACTGCCCCCCTCAACTCCATATTTGCTCGACATAACCCCACCCATAGATTTTAGTTTTTCCCCCACATGGCCCACCTCGTCGAACTCAACTCCCACATCCATCCGTGTAAGCTCATGTGCCAAATTCGCCAAAACCTCTTGACCTTCTCCAGCACCTTTATTGTTGGTCACGTTACTTCTAAGATAATCACCACCTGGCATGAAACTAGACTCACTAGCCTCATCCCTTAAGACAAACACATCTGGACTCTTTCCCACATCAACATGGTTTTTTAAGTTTCCACGTATAACCTCTTTCTTCATTCTTTTTTGTCCCTCCATATTTTCAGTAACCACACCACTTATATCTTCGACCAATGCCAACTTCGAATTTTGAACTAACTCATCCCTTATAACACAACCATATGGACTCTTCCCCACATCAGCATGGTCATTAAATTTCCACTCATGGCGCATTTTTCCTTCCTATTTTGTCCCTCCATATTTTTAGAAACCACTCCACCTCTATCTTCAACCCCCGCAAACTTCAAATTTTGAACTATGTTATCCTCTCCCTTACTTTGGCTCTTATCAGATTCTCCACTACTAATTAATAGAATTAGTGGATTGATTTGAATGGGTGGGCATCCCATGAGAACCGGAGCTAACCTTTTGATTTTGCCTTGCTGACTGCCTTCTCCAATCTGACGCCGCCGCTTCCCTGCCTTAATTGACCCTGCCTCATCGGCGCTTCCGCCCTCAACCACACCCTCCATTCTTTTCCTTCTTCTCCACCCACTCATCCTCTTTTTGTTTCCTTACAGGACAGCCCTTAATACCATGGATCACATAGCCGCATCTGAAACAAAACAATATAATTTCTCATATTTAAAAATCACCTAATAAGACTGTCCACCTACATTCATCATTCTCCCACATTTCAGTGGCCTGGATAGATCAATTGAGACCCTAATCCGAAGACATTTCCCTCATCCTGCTCCATCCCCAGCTATATCTATGTCTTCCATCACCCCCAGAGAATCACCAATCTTTTTCCCTACCCCACTTGTCATACAGATAAGCAGCATATCATGCACTTGAATCCAGAATGGTGACGTAATAAACTCCATTTTTACTGGTAGGCACTGCCCGTCGAACTCATTTAGAACCAGAATTTGCCTGTCAAAAGACCACGGCCTTCCTTCCATCACCTTTTTTTTTTTTTTTTATATTCCTCCTCTGTGAACTCAAAGGGCCAAATATTATAAGACACCCCCTTGGACACCACAGTCCCTGCCATTCGCCATAACCTGGACATAACAGACTTAAATGCTTCTCTGTTTATTTATTTTTTAGGTCCTATTTTACCAATCAAGCACCTTCCCCCAATCTCCCGAACTTCAGCTACTTCGCCTTCCGTTACAAAGATCCGCACCTTTTCTCTCTAAGACAAAGAAATTTTGCTACATAACTTTACCAATCCCGAATCCATACCTGCTTACAACCAACTGTCAATAATCCTTACCTCACCTCCTATCCTCCACGTTCAATAAGGAGACAGTACCCTCAACCCTAGAAATCTCAAAGAGAAAAACGAGAGAGAAGACTCACTGGTCTCTCACTATCAATCTAAAGGCAAAGACAAAGATACCACACTCCTATATTCACGTGCACAACAAACCCCACATTTGAAAATCTTGCACCCACACCTAACCCCACCTTATCTCCTACTTTATCTCCACCTTCTCCAAACCACACATTTGAAAATCCTGCACCCACAACGAACCCCACCGTATCTCCTACTTTATCTCCAAACCACACATCTATTAGCTCTGTTTCAGTCTACCTTCATGAATCCAAAGAGTTTACTTCCTAAAAGGGATAACCAGAGCAAATATGAAAAAATTCCTGGCAGGATGGGTTGGGAAGACAATATGTTGAGCACCAATCGTCAGCACCCACATGATCCATTAGCTCTGTTTCAGTCGACCTTCATGAATCCAAAGAGTTTACTTCCTGAAAGGGATAACCAAAGCGAATATGAAAAAATTCCTGGGAAGGTAGGGTCCATAATGCCATGACACTTATGCTGGCGTTCGATTACTTATAATTTGCAAGGTTTACAGTTTACAAAGATTTCTGTGCGATAACTTTATTACTTATACCTAAACCATATTCAACAACCTATAGACCTTTTATATGTATATGACAAATAATAATGATTAATATTTAATAGCATGCAATTAAACAGTTTATATATATACCTAATCCTTACTAAATAAATCAGTGAATAAACTATTGTTTTTCAATAAATAGGAGTGTGGTATCCATAATAGAGGCCGCATCTTGAGATGGCACAACGATGCTGTGTCTTGAGATCGATGACCGGGGGCAAGGCCGCATGCTGAAAGCTAAAACTATATATAACCTTTTGTTTTCCATTTTGTTTTTCATTCCCCATTTAGAGTCAATTATCATACTATGTACATCTTGATTGATAAAATATATATATTAGGGTAAATTACATTTTGTCTCCCCAAACTATCATCATAATGCAACTTACACACCTCTAACTACAACTTATAAAAACTTGAACTTCCAAACTAAAATATTTCAAGTTAACTCATGTGCAAATTTGGCCCTTAGTTTAGATGGAAAGCGTCACATGTGACTAGTATGTGCATGGCCTTAGCCCTTTTTACTGTATCAATTTTTTAGTCTTTTGTATAAAAACGCATTGTTTTAGTGATGAAAAAAAAATTATTAAAAATTAATTAAATGGTTAAATGCCTTTCCAGTATCTGTGATTTGCAGAATCAAATAGCCACATCTATTTTTAAAAATGTCACAAATGTTAGCTATGGTAAGCCAATAAACCCACTTGATAGTTCCGTCATGATTCTATTAATTTTTTTGACGAATCACCATGTACATGAACTGATATGGCGTGGTACTTGTGTTTTTGGGTAGCACGTCAGATTAAAAAAAATATGTAACGCAAAATAATAATAATAATTGAAATGAGTTGTAATTTAAAGGTGAAAGTGCAATAAGAATATATAATGGTTACCCGATCTTTACAATTGGAAAGTACGTACAAGATGGGGGATTTAGACCTCAAACTCATAGAGATTTCAAAATAATTGATTGTATAGGTAAGTAGATACATTTATGGCTTATTAAATTACCACTTATCCTAAAAGCATAAGCTAATAGGAAGAGGTAAATTTAATTACTTAATTATTACTTTAACACTTCCCTTCACATGTGCGCTCAAACTCCATTTTAATAGGCATGGTCTAACACGTAGAATATTTAATTTCAATGGGATGATTTGACGGAGTCAATATTTGATCTCATGATATTTGACTCTGATACCGTGTTAAACTACTATTTATCCCAAAATGGTTGATAGACCCTTCCTTTGTCAATACCATATATAGCATGTGCATGACGTATGAGGCTCTTCATCATGATGCCTTTGTAAATTAATGATATGGACCATGAGATGGAATAATCAAAGCGTAGCTCCCATATTGTAAATGATATGGACTCTCATTGTGTGAACAATACAACGAAATTAAGTATATTCATAGCATTTATAATGCTTCATTACTAAATATGTTCAAACATCTTCCTCCTTCAAGTACTATATGATAATGCATGTTTGCTAATTATTAAGAGGTCTTAATTTTTAAATACATGGATGATCAATGATTGAAATGAGCCCATTAATGGGCATGGAACTTATGTCACACTAATAAAATAAATTAATCTAAAAAATATACCAAATAGTACTAGCAGCTAGCTGCCATTTCACAACTTTTGATAGTTTAGGGGCTAAAAGCGTATATGGTAGTTGAGGGGCTAAAATATTTTCCCTTTATCAAATATGGTGGATTATTAATTTGTACGTAATAAAATTTTATTAAAATCAAAATACATTTATTTTATTTTATTGTGAAACAACAATCTTTTCATAGAAATCCCCAAACCCATTCAACCATCCCCATCTCGGTGAAACCCCAAACCAGCATCCTCGCCATCTTCCCCAACCTCGAGAGACCAACCCACGGTCTCCGGCGATGATGCTTTCATTTCTCGACATTGATGGCGAGAAAATAAGTCCATATATAGAATGAGGCATTTGCCGCTTCTTAACAATGGGTTACTGTTTGATTTTTCTTATATACACTCTAGGATGATTAATTTTTTACTTGAGTGTGTTAGGACTGGTGTTCGTTAGCAGTGGCGGATCCAAGAGTTGAGCATAGGAGGGTGACATTAAAATAATAAAGTAATCTTGGATTTCTTTTTCTTGTCCATCAAATTTACTACTTTCCGAAAACCTAACCCTGCCAGAGAAATTGTAAGAAATAACATTAAGAAAAGCAGTTGACTCATGTGTGAGTCTTGATGAAACTAGTGTCGTTATAAGACAATACAAAAAATTCTCTGGGCTTACTAAACTATGAGCTTAATAGCTTATTTGAGATTGCATTGAAAAATAAAAATTTTGCTTATAAAATTTTATAAAAAAGAGTAAAATGTGTCTAAAGTGTTTATTATTATTATTATTTTTTAAAAGGACATGTAATATTTTTTTATTTCATTATAGCAATCAAAATGGTTAACGTACGTAATGGTAGCGAGAAACTTTAGTGTTAGGCTGCATATAGAGACACAAAATAATTTTGTAAATTAATTGAAGTGGCATTTTTCTCCACATAAAATACCGTTTCTCTACTTCTTTTTTTTTTCCCCTAATCAAATACCAGGATAGTTTACTTGCATAACTGACAGAAAAAATTCCAACAAAAGAATTAGAAAAGAGTAGAAAGAAAAAAAATAACAATAATAAAAAGTAATTGAACCAGCTGTACTTAGAGGCCTAGAGCCTTCGTCTAAGACTACACACTAAGCTCACTTCTCCATATAAAGCCACCTCACCTAACCCATCTGTTATCAATGGACACCCAACACCTCACCATGTAATTAATGTTTCCATTTACTTCACATACGTCTTTGTGCCTTCATTTTTGAACCAGCACAAAAATTTCACAAACCAAAAACACTACAAAAAGAGGCTAAGGAAAGAAGGAAGACGGTTGCGAGCCAACTGCCAAGACGAAGAGAAAGACAAGAAGAAGAAGAAGAAGAAGCAGCAGGAGGAAGATGAGTAGGGGCTAAGGCCAACAAAATTTTAAAAATTACGTTGTAAAATTTTTCTTTTCAAAATTTCTGTAGCCTCGCCCCGCCCTTCGTAGATCCGCCAAACAATACAACTTTTTGTGTAATTAATTATTGGCCTTATTGTGGATAATGCAAGCTTCTGTATATGTTCCAAATAATGCAACATATTTTATTTTTGGTCTTACAACACACCATATTTGATAATTAGCCTTATTCTATGTTGCAAATACACGCGCATCTAATTATTGGCCTTATTGTGGATAGTACATATCTATTATTTGCACGCCTTTTGGAAGCTTACTAGAAGTTAAGAGCACCGGTGGAGATGCCGCCACCGACTTTGCTGCCAGTGCCACTGGCGCCAACAACTCCGATTTTGCCACTGTTGTTGATGCCGTTGTTGGTGCCGCCAATTTGGCCGCTATTGCTGCCAGCAATGCCGATATTGTCGCTGAAGGCCTTGTTGTTGCTGTTGCTCATGTTGTCGCTGTTCACCTTGTTGTCTTGGTTGGTGTTGTTCATGCCCACGTTCATAGGCGTATTGAACGAAGCCATTGAAGTGAAGGCGGGAGGCAGTAGGCTCTTGCTTGCGATAGGCTTATAAGGGCTTATAGCTATGAGAGGTATTGCTTGGAGGTTTGAGAAGAGAGTGCAAGCGTATATATAGGCTTTCGTTTCTACCCTTTCCCCCTCCCTCTTGGAGTAATTTACTTGCTACGAAAATTATCTGATATGATTGATTAATAATAATTGTTGTTCCATTAATCATGACCGCCATTATCGCTAGCATCGTGACGAATCTGTCGCTGGCGTCAGGCTTCCATGTGTGCATGACATACGTGCATGAGATGAAATGATATGGACTCCCGTGTGAACATTAAGACAGCAAAATTATAAATATATATATATATATATATTATATATAATTTTATTAAGTTAATTTTACATAAAATTATTATATGTATATATAATTTTACATATCTATTAAGCTAAAACTATGTATTGCCTCATGTTTTAATTTGTTTAATTTTAAGGGTATTATATGTAATTTTTGTTTATAAAGTTAGGATATTTAGGTCATTTCAAATTTTTTAACTAGTTTGATTGACGAAATTGTGGTTTTGGGAAGAAAATGATAGTATAATAGGGTCGGACAGCAAAATTGACAGTTCATGGAAGGAAATTGATAATGCGTTGTAGTTAATGGAGAAAAAGTTAACTACCCCATGGTTATATATGTGGAATGTTATTTCACAATTCTATGTTAGTGATGAACTCACTAAGAGCATTTACATCCAACTCAACAACTTTTTGGCTAAATTTAGTAAAAAAAAATCACCTTTATCTATTTTAGCTATCCACTTTTTTAAAGCACTAACATGCAACTCATCATTTTAACTTTACACTCATTTAAATATTCTTTCCCTATTATTTAAATATTATTTCTCTATTCTTTCTTCATCACCGTTGGATCTGGAAGCATGCTTGATCCGAGAGTATACATGTCGTTAGGGTTGAAGAACAACTTGGGACCGTTAGGATCAGAGTCGGAGCAGATCTTAGTAAGGATCCGATTGGTCTCCTTGATGATGTTTTGGTTGACAATGTCACCATTGGAGGAGCCAAGGTGGCAGATGTCGATGGTTCTGCAAAGGACCAGGATGGTGACAAAGCCGTAGAGTATGGTGAACTGAGTGTTGTTGAAGGTTTTGTGGAGCTGCCTACCACGCGTCAACACCATGTGCCCCCTATTGTTGGTTGCGTTTGATGTTAGCAGCCCACCAACACCTCCGCTACTGCTTCTGAGCTGTTATGTTCTCTTGTTGCCCCATCTCTCACCGTCTCTCTTTCTCTCTCTCTCTCTGCATTTGTTCAAGATTACTGGAATTGGGTGTTTGAGGATGAGGTAGCAAAATGCTCCTCCGGAAGTATCATTGTTGGCCTATTCTGCGGCGAAACCACGGCCGTGTATGAAGAGAAATGTGATCAACCCTAAACCCTAAATTCTCTAAACAAATGTGGATGACTATGGTGTCACCCCTTGTTTTGTTAACAGCAAACTATTTTAGTAAGTTTTTAGGGTAAAGTCTATATACTCACTTCAAATTATCACCCAATTGACAATGTTCCCCGAAACTTTTAATTGTAACATAATAAGTGTTTAATATTACATATTCAAGCCCCATAATTTACATATGTTAATCTCTTAATTTTGTTATTATTTGATGTTTTGTGTTATTTTTGTGTTTTCTTGCAGTTTTTAGGATTTTGAAGAAAATAAAGCTTTCCTGGCAAGTACCAAGCTTAAAATACATTTTGAGAAAAGTTGGAGGCCTTGGGATCGAATGCATGCAAGAGTAGGCTCGAGCGTAGCAGCAGCATAGGGATCGAGCGCAGTCATGCTCAAGAAAACAAATGAAATTTTCTTTCATATGCTTAATTGGCCAAAAAGATGCGAACAAGCTAAGGTTATCCTTCTATCTTCTTTTAGATAGGCTTGGATAAAGCTGGATTCCTTCTATCTTCTAAATTAACCAACTTTTAGTATCTGCTTTTGCTGAGTTGGCCCCAAAGATTCCATAAAAGAAAATGAAATCCTCTGTCTTTATTTGATTGTCTGAAATTGCATTATTTCCAGAAACGAATTTGTTCTTGGCGCACTGATAAAAGCAATGGACGGTAATGAAGAGAATGGGAACCTTGTCAAAACAATTGGGTCTCTTTCTATGAATCCGACCCAATTTTTATTTTTAATTTTTTAATTTTAATATTAATTTTTTTTACAATTCCATCTAAATAATGTTGGGCATAATCAAGATTTATTTGAAAGAAATTCCATGTAAGGTATGTCCCTTATGTCACATATATTATTGTGATTATAAAATATATATAATTATGGTTTTCAATGATTTATTCCAATTAAATTTTATTATGTGAAATCAAATATTCTTAATTAAATTGCCGATTTAATTCTTGTGGAAACAAATATTTAAATTCATTATTGATTTTATTTTATGAAATACAATGTGTTGTATTGAATAATTATTTGATTTTTATTCATTGATGGGAGGAATAATTAAGGTAACAGCTCTAATTAAGGGTCCTTGACCTACAAATAAATAAGGCATGTGTATTCCATTAAACGGCACTCACAAGTAGGCATAGGTCAAAAGAATCTCTTGAGCAAAGCAATGGTTGGAGGTAACTTTATTCCGCTGTTAATTTATTTATTAATTAGCCTTAGTTTACTAAATTGTTACATGTGGTATTAGAGCCTACTCTAGGCCATATTTGTTCAACATTAAGTTATTTATTTTTTCAATGGATGTTGTGAACATTTAGTTTTTATATATATTATTTGTTCACTATTGCAATATGGCTTGAGAATTTATTTCTCTTTTATAACTATCAAGAATGGTTTGTATATGAATATTTGGTTTTTCGGTCTTTTTGGATATACGGTTTTGTTTTGGACTTAAAAACTAGGGGAAACTTCACTAACCCCCCCTGAACTTTCACCTTTTTTGCAGACACCTCCCAACATTCAAAAACTTTCACTTTGGTGCATCGAAATTTATTTTTCTCTCACTTTGCACATTCCGTTAGGATTTTCCTCTAAGATTTTCGTACGTGTTGCGCATGTGAGAAAAATAAAACGAAAAGCTAGCTAGTGAGTGAATACACGCAAGTGATAATCAATTTCTCAAGATTTGGTTACATTTATAGGATTTGGTTAGTATCAACTCTTAAATAAACTCCTAAATAATGAATATTATGATATCAATCAAACTAAGAATATTTTGATGTATATATAGTTGACATGTACAAGGTAGGGTCCATTATGAGAGGTGCTTTTTTTATTAAAAAAAAATCATCTTAGTTCATTCATGAAAAATCAAGAGCAAAGCTCTTACAATACAGGGCAAGCCCTAAAGTATCCGTTGCTAAATTACAAAGATATCAATGTTAAACAAGACATATTACAATTCAGACTCTCAAAACAGATCTACTAATTTATGACTAATCAACAAATGAAATCCTAATCTTTACCAGACATAACCAACTATTGCATAAGTTGCAATTATTCATGAGTGTTGAGAACCTCAGGCCAACACTTATTCTTTGACACTGAGGGCCGAGAACCCCAGGCCAACACTTGTCTCCTCGACTCAAAAGGCAGGATAATGTTCACATCCACAACCCAAAGTTCTGGACCAAGCATCACACCCAAAAGCAGGCCGATTGAGATAAGACTTATTACAAGCAAAAAAACAATAAAAATACAGGGAAATAAAACCGATCGCATGCAAGTAGACCTTGTACACTGAAGGATGCATTGGAAGCTCGACGCGGTGGGGGTGCGGAAAAAGGCCCGGCAGTGGATGGAGAGTGTCGAAACAAGCGAGAAGAAAATCGGCAGAACTGTAAAAAACCAAAAAACACAAAAAAAAAAGAGAGAGAGAGAGAGAGCAGTATAGGAAATACTAAAGCAAATACATGAAAACTCAGCAAAAACAAAATACAAAGGAAAATCAAAACAAAAATAATACAAAGGAAACAAAATATAGGGAAACCAAAGAAAACATAAAATAAAAAGCAGAACGATCAATTAGAGAAGGCTCTAGCACAATCGGCTTGAACACCATTAAGGAAGGTGGCGATGAGAGAATGATGCGGTGGAGGCGCGTAGAGGACTTGCCTCAAGCGAAGGGCTGTGAAACGCCGAAAGCCGGAAGACCCAAACAGGGGTACAAAGAGCCCCAAAAACAACCGGAAAAAGAAAGGAAAGCCGAAGAAAACAAAGAACCAAAGAAAAGAAAACAAAAAATTGGAGAGAAAATTGATCTCAACCCCAAGTGGCACAAACAGATCCAGTGCAAACAGTGGCGGATCTAGAAATTATAGTTACTAGGGGCGTAAAAAAATAATAAAACATAATGAGAATTTTTTTTTTTTTGGCTATAATATAATAAATACAATAAAAAATAAATTATACCATAATATATGTAAAAAAACAAAAATTCTTAGTAACTATTAATAATCTTCATGACGTCACAAGCATATAATAATTTAAACCTTTTGCGAAATAAACTAAGCATAATTAAATGACTAATAGTGTCTAAGAAAAATGAGTACCTTTTAGTAGGCTGTTAGACTACAACAATTTCTTTTAGAAAAACACAAAATCTCAAAGCATAAATCACATTAGAGACTAGAGTCTATAGAGAATATATTAGAGTCTAAATTTAGAGACTAGAGTCAAAATTTAGCCAAAAAAAACCATATTTATCTATTTTAGCTACCTAATTTTTTAAAGCACTCACATTCCGATAAGCATTTTAACTTATTATTTTTATTATCTCATTTGAATAATATTTTCCTATCATTTAAATATTATTTCTCTATTCATTTTTTTATTCTTTCTTTCTTTATATGTTTTTTTCCTCATAGCTATTCACACCGCATCCAATGGTCTGTAGCACATGCATAGAGAGAGAATTTTTTTTTTTTTTTTTTTTTTAAATTGGAATTCATATATGCATTTATAAACCCCATAACCCAGCCAGTGCAATCTGATTCATACACGTAGGAAATCGTGTCGCCATATTCTTTGGACAAGTGCCAACTTAGCCAAACAATGAGTAGCATTGTTGGCCACACGTCTCTTATGATTCACTTCCCAAACCTAGTGATGGCCTAGTATCTTCGTTTCATACACCACCTGATGGTCCTGACCTCCCTTTCTTACGCAAGCCTTCTAACATAATACCCTGTAAATCCAATTTGCTAGCAAGCTCCACTGCTCTCCAAGCTGCAACAACTTCAGCCATGGTAGGATCAGAGTTATATTCTTTAGAAGCACAAAGCATCACAATAGCACTCCTATGATGGTCTCTTGCAATCACCCCTATACCCATTTATGTGATTGAGACAATCAACAACATCCCGGTCCAATTTATCTTTATTTTTTCATTGGGGGTTTCGCCAAACGATCCGCCTCAACCTGGATATATAGTCTTCTTCCGTGAATCCCTTTCCTGCTACGATAGACCAACGTTTGGCTCAAAAAATTGAAATTACCAGGAGAAGAATTTTTTTTTTTTTTTTTTTCAGGCGCTGCCTGGTCGCCCATGTATCCGCCTGAGTGCAAAGGATGAGGTGGGCACAAACGGATTTGATAGAGAAGGGGAAGGTAGGTGACGGCAGATCCAAGCAGGAGATGGAGCTTGATCCCACACTAGACCCTACCCAAAGGAGAAAAACTGCTGCAGCAAGGGCGGTTGGGGAAGAAAGTGGAAAAGGGGAACCCGGTTTGGGCTAGATCATCAGGTAAATCGCTAAACCGTAAGGGTGGAGAGACCGCTATATGAGGAGGAGGCTGGGAAAAAGGAAAAGGAAAAGGGAGGGCACTGAAACTAAGGCATCAAGTAAATAACTAGAGCTTGGTGCAAAGGGACGTGGTCAGGCCATCCCTCCTCCCCAATAGTGATGGCGATCTAGAGGAGGGCTGCTAAAGCAAAGAAAACCTAGAGAGAAAAAATAGAGAGACTAACTGCTTTGGTTACATCTAACCCTTCATTATGAGAGGTACTACTCTTTGCATCTCATACACAAAAGTCTTAATCATTAATTATAGTGCATTATCATTAAAGCCGTCCTACACGTCATGCACATTTCGTGTCATTGCCCTAGGATTAGTATGTATGTGATGGTCTCCAAGAAGTAATTCAATCGATTGGAACCACGTCTCATGAAGCGGAGGTTACTAGTTCGAATCCCCCTCCTCCTTTCTTGTGAGGACATGTCAAAAAAAAAAAAAGTATGTATGTGATGATGTGAGCCACATGCAGGTTAATTGGCTTAAGTTCCTTTGGCAATTCGAAGTTAGACGTGTGCATATCGAAGCTTTTCTAGTTTATCTTCTCATACTTTATCTTCACTTATTTTATCTTTTCCTACTTTATCACCAAACCACACTCCTATATTCACGTGCACAATAAACGCCACATTTGAAAATCCTGCAACCACACCTAACCCCACCTTATCTCCTACTTTATCTCCACCTTCTCCAAACCACACATTTGAAAATCCTGCACCCACACCGAACCCCACCTTATCTCCTACTTTATCTCCAAACCACACATCTATTAGCTCTGTTTCAGTCTACCTTCATGAATCCAAAGAGTTTACTTCCTAAAAGGGATAACCAAAGCAAATATGAAAAAATTTCGGGCAAGATGGGTTGGGAAGACAAAATGTTGAGCACCAATTGACAACACCCACATGATCCATTAGCTCTGTCTTAGTCGACCTTCATGAATCCAAAGAGTTTACTTCCTAAAAGGGATAACCGGAGCGAATATGAAAAAATTCCTGGGAAGGGTAGGGTCCATAATGCCATGACACTTATGCTGGCGTTCGATTACTTATAATTTGCAAGGTTTACAGTTTACAAAGATCTTCTGTGCGATAACTTTATTACTCATAGTCTCATACCTAAACCATATTCAACAACCTATAGACCTTTTATATGTATATGACAAATAATAATGATTAATATTTAATAGCACGCAATTATGCAGTTTATATATAGGGGTTTGCTAGGAGTTCTCCCCACAGTGTTCTTCTGGTGTTCTCCCAGTCTTATGTAGAACATGATTTAAGAAAAAATAAAATTGTAGTACCCTTTTTTTTCTAACATATTAATTTTTATGAGTTAATTATTAGGTTCTAATGCTTTAAAACTTATTTTTTGATTCAAAACTAAAACCTAAAGGTGGAAGGTTAACCCTTTAGGAATGATATCATCAAAAATAAATTTGATCATCCTAAATTTAATGCTAATGTCTCAATTTTGGTGCTAATGCCTCACAAATTTGTTGCTAATGCCTCAAATTTGATGCTAATGCCTAAAATAACGATGGTGGAGGCCACTACAATTTTATTTTTTCTTAAATCATGTTTTATGTAAGGCTGGGAGAACGCCAGGAGAACCTACGAGAAGAACCCCTAGCATTTTCCTTATATATATATACCCAATCCTTATTAAATAAATTAGTGAATAAACTATTGTTTTTCAATTAAACTAAAATGTCATACACGATAATTGAAGTTTAAGGCACTAGCTATCCCTAATAGAGGTCGCATCTTGAGATGCGCACGACGATGTCGTGTCTTGAGATCGATGACTGGGGCAAGGCCGCATGCTGAAAGCTAAAACTATATATAGCCTTTTGTTTTCCATCTTGTTTTTCATTCCCCATTTAGAGTCAATTCTCATGCTATGTACATCTTTATTGATAAAATATATATATTAGGGTAAATTACATTTTGTCTCCCCAAACTACCATCCTAATGTAACTTACACGCCTCTAACTACAACTTATAAAAACTTGAACTTCCAATCTACTAAAATATTTCAAGTTAACTCATGTGTCAAATTTGGCCCTTAGTTTAGATGGAAAGCGTCACATGCGACTAATATGTGCATATGCCTTAGCCCTTTTATCTCTAATAATTTTTCAGTCTTTTGTATAGAAACGCATCGTTCTTTTGATGAAAACAGAAAATTATTAAAAATTAATTAAAGGGTTAAATGTCTTTCCAGTACATGTGATTTGCACCAGAATCAAATAGCCACCTCGATTTTTAAAAATGTCACAAATGTTAGCTATGGTTAGCTAATAAACCCACTTGGTAGTTTAGTCATGATTCTATTAATTTTTTTGATGAATCACCACGTATGTGAACTAATATGGCGTGATACTTGTGTTTTTGGGTGGCACGTCAGATTAGAAAAATATTCAAAATAATATGTAACCCAAAATAATAATAATAATTGAAATAAGTTGTAATTTAAAGGTGAAAGTGCAATTAGAATATATAATGGTTACCTGATCTATTACAATTGGAAAGTACGTATAAGATGGGGGATTTAGACCTCAAACTCATAGAGATTTCAAAATAATTGATTGTATAGGCAAGTAGATACATGTATGGCTTCTTAAATTACCACTTATCATAAAAGTATAAGCTGATAGGAAGAGGTAAATTTAACTACTTAATCATTACTTTAACACTTCCCTTCACATGCGCTCAAACTCCATTTTAATAGGCGTGATCCAACATGAGAATATTTAATTTCAATAGAGAATGATTTGATGGAGTCAATGTTCAATCCCATGATATTTGACTCTGATACCATATTAAATTACTATTTATCCCAAAATGGTTGACAGACCCTTTCCTTTGTCAATACCATAAATAGTGTGTGCATGACATGTGAGGCTTTTCATCATGATGCCTTTGTAAATTAATGATATGGACCATGAGATGGAATAATCAAAGCGTAGCTCTCATATTGTAAATGATATGGACTCTCATTGTGTGAACAATACAACGAAATTAAGTATATTCATAGCATTTAAAATGCTTCATTACTAAATATGTTCAAACATCTTCCTCCTTCAAGTACTATATGATAATGCATGTCTGCTTAATTATTAAGAGGTCTTAATTTTTAAATACATGGATGAGGGCATGGAACTTCTGTCACAATAATAAAATAAATTAATCTAAAAAATATACCAAATAGTACTAGCAGCAAATAGCTAACCACAATTTTAGAGGCTCTACAAAATATGGTCAATATTGGCAATATGCATATCCACAACAAGGGATTTTTTTTTTATGTCGTCGTTAATATCCATATTATATTTTAAAATTTATTTTACATAAAATATCCACAACAACTACTATATCGTTGCTAAGAGTACTAGTAGCAAATACCTGTAGCCCATTATTTTCCCTATATTAGGGAAAAATTTTAAAAATCACAAAAATTCACCCACACATCAGTTTCTCTAAATTTATCCACCACCTTGTGTAGCTACCATGTTTTTCAATGTGTAGAAAACCAAAAGTGGTTCCCTGTAAGGCTTCTAATGTTTTAGTGTTTTTTTTCTTTTCTTTTATGCTTCAAAGATAAATTTTTGATATCTAAAATATAAATGATTGATTTGGGAAAGATATAAATGATTAAATTCATACATACTATCCTACTTGTGAAAGAGTCTACTGTTTGTTGCCACCCATGTTCCTATTGTTGATAGCACAATATTTACAAACGGCAGTGGTGGATCCAAGAATTGAGCATAGGAGGGGTGACATTAAAATAACAAAGTAATTTTGGATTTTTTTTATCCTTTCATTCTAGGCCTTTTTTTTTGTCCATCCAAATTTACTACTCTACAAAAACCTAACCCCTGCAAGAGAAATTGTAAGAAATAACATTAAGAACAGCAGTTGACTCATGTGTGAGTCTTGATGAAACTAGTATCGTTATAAGACAATACAAAAAATTCTATGGGCTTACGAAACTATGAGCTTAATATATAGCTTATTTGAGATTGCATTAAAAAATAAAAATTTTGCTTATAAAATTTTATAAAAAAGAGTAAAATGTACGTGTCTAAAGTGTTTATTATTATTATTATTATTATTTTTTAAAAGGACATGTAATATTTTTTTTTATTTCATTATAGCAATCGAAATGGTTAACGAAGTGGTAGCGAGAAACTTTAGTGTCAGGCTGCATATAGAGACACAAAATATATTTTAAATTAATTGAAGTGGCATTTTTCTCCACATAAAATACCGTTTCTCTACTTCTTCTTTTTCCCCTAATCAAATACCAGGAATAGTTTACTTGCATAACTGACTGAAAAAAATCCAACAAAAGAATTAGAAAAGAGTAGAAAGAAAAATATAACAATAATAATAAAAGTAATTGAACCAGCTGTACTTAGAGGCCTAGAGCCTTCGTCTAAGACTACACGCTAAGCTCATTCCTCCATATAAAGCCAACTCATCACCTACCCCATCTGTTATCAATGGAAACCCAACACCTCACCATGTAATTAATGTTTCCATTTACTTCACATACGTCTTTGTGCCTTCATTGTTGAACCAGCACAAAAATTTCACAAACCAAAAACACTACAAAAAGAGGCTAAGGAAAGAAGGAAGACGGTTGCGAGCCAACTGCCAAGAAGAAGAGGAAGACAAGAAGAAGAAGAAGAAGCAGCAGCAGGAGGAAGAGGAGTAGGGGCTAAGGCCAACAAAATTTTAAAAATTACGCTGTAAAATTTTTCTTTTCAAAATTTCTGTAGCCCCGCCCCGCCCCTACGTAGATCGCCAAACAATACAACTTTTTATGTAATTAATTATTGGCCTTATTATGGATAATGCAAGCTTCTGTATATGTTCCAAATAATGCAACAAATTTTATTTTTGGCCTTACAACACATCATATTTGATAATTGGCCTTATTCTATGTTGCAAATACACGCGCATCTAATTATTGGCCTTATTAGAAGTTAAGAGCACCGGTGGAGATGCCGCCATCGACTTTGCTGCCAGTGCCACTGGCGCCAACAACTCCGATTTTGCCACTGTTGTTGATGCCGTTGTTGGTGCCGCCAATTTGGCCGCTGTTGCTGCCAGCAATGCCGATATTGTCGCTGAAGGTCTTGTTGTTGCTGTTGCTATTGTTGTCGCTGTTCACCTTGTTATCTCTGTTGGTGTTGTTCATGCCAAAGTTGACAGGCGAATTCACCGAAGCCATTGAAGTGAAGGCGAGAGGCAGTAGGCTCTTGCTTGCGATAGGCTTATAAGGGCTTATAGCTATGAGAGGTATTGCTTGGAGGTTTGAGAAGAGAGTGCAAGCGTATATATAGGCTTTCCTTTTTACCCTTTCCCCCTCCCTCTCGGAGTAATTTACTTGCTTTTTATTTGCTACCAAAATTATCTGATATGATTGATTAAAAATAATTGTTGTTCCATTAATCATGACCGCCATTATAGCTAGCATCGTGACGAATCCGTCGCTGGCGTCAGGCTTCCATGTGTGCATGACATACGTGCATGAGACGAAATGATATGGACTCCCCTGTGAACATTAATACAGCAAAATTAAAATATTATATATATATATATATATAAAATTTTATTAAGTTAATTTTACATAAAATTATTATATGTATATATAATTTTACATATCTATATATTAAGCTAAAACTATATATAGCCTCTTGTTTTAATTTGTTTAATTTTAAGGGTATTATATGTAATTTTTGTTTATAAAGGAAGGGTCTGGCAACCATTTTGGACTTCATGTGTTTGTTGATTTTCATAGATTTATACTTTCTTGAAATACAACTTACTAAATATCATACTAAATCCTTTGAGAAATAAAAGAATTATAGTAGATACCATGCCTAATTTGTTACTTTGAAAGATCAATAGTTAAAGAAGTAGATGCCATGCTTTTAGATTGGCATTTGGCAAGTATTAAGTATACCGATATAATTGTAGCATTGACAAATTGTTTATATATATATTTTAAAATTTTTATTTTATAAAGGAAACATAAGATTTCTTTCAATAATAACACGAGCATATAGCTCTTATATCACAGAGCAAAGCTTTGAAGCAACCATAGCATAACTTGTAATTTTTGTTGTTGTCACAGTTTCTATAGGATCTCGTTGTAATGCATGGGCATGGGCACCTGCACCGCACTGGCTTTCTCTGGCACCAAAAAAGTCACCGGTGGCAATTTCAACAATGCCAAGTTCGACAGAGCCCGATTCGGCAGCAACATGAGCTTCGGCAATGCCACTGCCGGCAACATCACTGACAAAGACGCAAACCGTCCATAGTTGGTTAAGCTTCCATTATGAACAATGAGACTTGTAATCAGATATAGGTTGTGTTAAGAAGCTTGTATAATCTATAATAAGGCCAATTATCAAATATGGTGTGTTGTAACGCCAAGAATCAAATAACTCATATATTGAATTCAAAAATGGTGTTGTAAGGCCAAGAATCAAATATGTTATATTATTTGGAACATATATGGAAGCTTGTATTACCGATAATAATTAAGGGCAACAAGTTGTGTTATTTGTAAAATAGAAACTTGTATTAGCAATAAGATAATTTGTACAATTTGTAAATAATGTGCTATCAAGAATAAGAACAATATTAATCACCCATAAAAGTTCACATTGGGGTTTCAGCTAAGGCACAATCCCAAGCTATAAAAATACTTGCTAGAATTTGGTTCGGCTCCACTCTACGTACATTAGACAAATTTAGTTGAAAATATTTTGTTCCTAGCATGGATGCTTTTCTAAATAAATTCTTCATTTCAAGTAGTGACGACAAAACAAATGTAGAAAATATTGTGTTTAACATTGCTGTTTTCCTAAATAAATGTAGAAAAGAGATGTTAAAATCCATTTCCTTTGAAATGAAGATGAACTATGCCAATTCAAGATCAATACTTTGTTTTGTTGTATATATCTAAATGTTTGTAACTTCAAATTGTTAGCATTGAACTCTTGTTGGCATATCATATCTAAGAGGGTTGGGATCGACATGACTATGCAATCTATAGAAATTTATGAGCGGGATGTGAATGCTCTAATTTTGGGTTTCATGCCAACGTGTTGGGATGGGGATATTGACTATGCAATCTGTAGAAATTTATGTAAAATATAAAATAAATTTCTACTTAAGCTGGAATATGGGCTTCTTGGCCGAATTAAGCACTAATTACACGCCTATCCTCATTAAATCTTAGTCTCAAAGCAAAAAATTGAAGACAAAAACAAATGCTATTTTCTTTCATATGCTTAATTGGCCAAAAAGATGCGAACAAGCTAAGGTTATCCTTCTATCTTCTTTTAGATAGGCTTGGATAAAGCTGGATTCCTTCTATCTTCTAAATTAACCAACTTTTAGTATATGCTTTTACTGAGTTGGCCCCAAAGATTCCATAAAAGAAAATGAAATCCTCTGTTCTTATTTGATTGTCTGAAATTGCATTATTTCCAGAAACGAATTTGTTCTTGGCGCACTGAAAAAGCAATGGACGGTAATGAAGAGATCGAATGGGCACCTTGTCAAAACAATTGGGTCTCTTTCTATGAATCCGACCCAATTTTTATTTTTTATTTTAATTTTTTGTACAGTTCCATCTAAATAATGTTGGGCATAATCAAGATTTATTTGTAAGAAATTTCATTTAAAGTATGTCCCTTATGTCACATATATTATTGTGATTATAAAATATATATAATTACGGTGTTCAATGATTTATTCCAATTAAAGTTTATTATGTGAAATCAAATATTCTGAATTAAATTGCCAATTCAATTATTGTGGAAACAAATATTTAAATTCATCACTGATTTCATTTTATGGAATAAGATATGTTGTATTGAATAAATATTTGTTTTTTATTCTTTGATGGGAGGAATAATTAAGGTAACGCTCTAATTGAGGGTTCCTGACCTACTTATAAATAAGGCATGTATATTCCATTAAACAACACTCATTGGTAGGCATAAGTTAGAAGAATCTCTCAATATTTTTATTTTATGTTTTTGTTTTGTTGATGTGAAGTGTTATTCAATCTGCTTGAGCAAAGCGATGGCAAGTAACTTTATTCCGCTGTTAGTTTATTTATTAATTAGCCTTAGTTTATAAAATTCTTACATTATTAGGTTGTTTTGCACATTTACTGGATAAGTCTCATTCATCAAATACCATTCCTTTGGTAAATTAATATCTGACCATTTAATAGTTGGAGGAACTCTAATTATATTACCATTGTTATGACTGCTTTGGATTGACAAGGTTTTTCCATTCGGAGACATCCTCTTTGAAATTGGAAAACAAAATGAGAAAACTCTAGAAAATGAGCGAACTTCTCCCTCCGAAACTGATTTTGGAGTAACTCCTTCAGTAGACTTTCACTTACAAACAATGAGTAAAAAATTTAAAATAAACTACAAACGACTACACGAAATCTTGAGTCAAAAGAATGTTCATCATGCTAAGCTCACCAATGAATTGCATACAAACAATTAAAATAAAGTGCATGTTCAAGAATAACATTTGTACACAGACGCCTAAACTTAAATGACACAATGTCCTCCGTTTGTGGATAGACAAAATAAAACAACGCAAGGGATAGGAGTACCTGACTAGTCAATGTGGTGTAAAAGAAGATGCCTCTGTAACAAGTGGCAAGCGTGCTAGAATGGACCGCAATAGGTCTTCTTGCCTCTCTAATTGTTGGTTTGCTAAGAACTTGTCCTCCTGGGCCTCGCTTCTCTGATCAATTAACTTAAACCGGAGGTACGCCAACTCATCACAGAGGAAATGATATTCTAAGATGTCCTTGGTAATGGTCTCCTCCATCTCCTCCTCCTCGTCCTCAACTGCAGGCTCATCCATGTCCATAGGTACGCCACCATCCACGAACCTCTATGCGTCGGCTATTGGCGCCCGAGGTACCTGTTGCATGTGAGAGTAGCTTTGATTCCACTAGATCCTACCAAATTGAGGGTGTTTAGTGATGGGTCCATCCACGAGATTGCCTGATGTGCAAATTATAATTGCTCGCAAGCGCACAATTCATGTATAGTACAACTTGTGCAAGTGCGAGGTCGATCCATAAGGAATTGTGTTGCAAGAATCGATTTTTATCTAAACTAATCATATTTTAACCTAGTTTCGAAGTTCGAAAGGTTTTTTCGTGCAAAATTAAAATAAATTGAAATTAAAATTGATTAAATGGAATGATAAAAAGGTGCTAAGGTTTCAGAATCCACCTTACCAAACTAAAGCATACATTCTCATGTTTTAGTTCATAAATCTGATAAACAATTAAACCTTAAGCATATTCTATTGTTCCTATTGAAAGATTCAATGAATCCATCCATTTGACAAAAGAAAATGCATATCCAATTTAATTCAAAAGATCCAATGTATCCATGCTCTATACAAAAGACAATGGATATCCACAATAAATCAAAAGATGTAATGTATCCGTCGGATAAAACAAAATGAATATCCAACTTTAGCACAATCAAACACAATTTTGTAACATAATTGAATTGAAACGAACATACATTACTTTCAGGTTGGAGTTGTACGAACAAACATGCAAACATAAAACTAATCAATAGCGAGGCTTCATTTTCAACTTTAGTTGAAGATTTTAGCCTCTCATAACAAAAGAAATCATAAAGAAACTAAAATACTTCATTGAAATCAAAATACTTACAGAAGAATTAGAGTTCAAAGCTCCAAAAACCTAGAAAATATGTAATTTGACATAGCAAGACTGTGACGATTCCGATGGGCAAATCAATTAACTAGTAATTGATCCCATGGCTTGCCTCTCAGCCTTAAACTATGACTAACAAAATAAAACAATAATCGAGTAGCATAACGACGTAATTAAAAAGCTAGGTAACCGCGTTTCCTCCTTGAAGCAAAACCTGAAGAGTTCCCCCCACGTTAGCACCGAAATACTCACAAAACACACTCATATGTGGTATTTTCACAGCCACGGGGCTTGAGAGAGCATGAGAATGAGTGAGGGGTTGGGGGGTATTTGTAGGGAAGGGCTACTATCAATTCTCTAAAAAGCAGAAGACGTCCACCAACCCTAGCGTATATCTGGTACTTTTGTACAGCAGTCCAAAGGCTGTCTCGTACGTTCGGGTATTAACCAAAAGGTATTTCTTAAAAAGTACGTTCAGGTACTAACCAAAGGGCATGCCATGAAGATACTCAAGAATGGGTTAGTTGTTGTCTCTCTTATGAATATATAATTCTCCTCATCCACATAAAACTCATCACAATAATGTTATGAGAACCTGACAAGATATCGTCTACCCTAAGGAAATCAACATCACATAATTCTTCATCACTAAAATTAGGCATTTCTTCCAAGGTCTTCATCAACCTCTTCATAATCTACGATGTCATCTGTGGTTTCTTCCTCTTCCAATGGGTCATCTTCTTCGGGGTAGAGGCTGTCAAACATGGGAGAAGACCAATCATCTTCGTCCTCTTCCTCTTGGTCAGATGGCAAAGGTCTTTCATTTGGATCTACCTCACTGACATCGTCATCATAGGTTGGTGGGAAATCACAATCCACGAATCCTTGTGGAGGATTTTCAACATCTTCATGCTTGAAATCTTTATTAAGGACTCCTCATCAACAAGTTCACCTTCCCCTTCCACATATGAATTGGGTAGATGGAATGGAGGTTAGCGAATAAGGGTCAAGTTGGCCTATCATAGAATCTCTGCCTCAACCCATGTCTTCCACTATGGAGTTGGTTGTTGGCGACGAACGTTCAGACCACCCATGTTAGCTAATTGGTTAGTGAGATTGTCTATCTGTTCGCAGGTTTCCATTCGATCATCCACGTGTTACCACCAACGGATCTCCTTTTGATTCCTCCTTGCAGCCACCTCTTTAAGCACATTCTTTTTGTCGGAATTTTTTACCTTTTCTTTTTGGGTGTCGAGCTTAAGGCTTGCGTCCAATGATATAGCAAGAGCTTGTGCCATAGGATATTTCCTCCGCACTTCTCTCCTGCAAGAGGATTGATAGGTTCACTTTTAACAATAAATTTGTCTCCTGCCCCCGCATTTTGTGATCTTGGTTGACGACGACTAATGCTCGAACCATCCATGTTGGCTAAATGATCGGTAGAGATCCCATGTTGGGTGCTTTCACGCTCCCTCTTCTGCACGACTATACCACCAAACCTCTCCTCCATGTGCTGAAAATGAATTACTGGTTGCTCCTTACGTGTTGCCTTAGTGCACACGTGCACTTCGTTCATATTATGTCAATGCTCCAATCATATTATAAATACATAATGTTTGCCAACTTAAGGGCATGGTATATATTCCTTAAGCTATTAATTTCCCTAAGTAACAAGTTATGCATGGTGTATACTCTAACTCTTTTTTTTTTGAAAGGATTTAGCATGAGTGTATACTAGGTTGTTCTTTAAAAAAGCATAAATCTATGGAAATCGATAAACACACGAGGCCTAGGGCATGGTATATACTCTGGGTTCCCTATGTTGATTAACCCAAGAATCCGATGTGGATTTCTTTTGTTACTCTTATTAAACCCAAGGACTTGGTCATCCAAATTGATTTAATTAACTAATCCATAGCACATACATATAATGGCCAATCACATACAGATGATAAATTCAATAAAATAGGCATTAATCAAGTTAAGCATCACAATATGATTATCACAAAGGTGCTAATATTGAAATATTAAATAAACATAATTAGGACTTCAATCTAGCCCCGAAAATGTATTTTGTTACACATAATTAAAATAAAACTAAAAATAAAAGGAAAAAGAAAGAACCAAAAATTGGTTTTAGAAGTAGCCTCTAATTCCTCCCCCCAAAGCCTGTTTGAATTTGTCTATAAAATTGTATGTTTTTCTAAAAGGCTTAGAGGTCTATTTATAGGCCTTAGAAAAGTCATAGAAGCTATGGTAAACCTAAGAAATTCAGAATTATGTCTACTAGTCAAATTAGGAGACAATCCTAGTACAAATCGGAATAGGATTCGTCTAGATTTGCGTTCCTATCTTGCAGGGTAATTTTGGCATAGTGTACTTACGAATTGGGAAAAATACTATTTCACAATTATTTGTATCATTTTGAGTTATCTTACCAATGCCACTAAAATCACTTCAATCCGATATTTGAGCTAAAAGTTATAGTAAAAATACCAAGACATATGTAGAATCCAAATTTGAATCTAATCCGATTTTGACTCCAATTGTAGAAATTCCGATTTTATCATTTCCTTTATTTGGTTAAACTTAACCACATCTTCTAGATCTTCCCAATTTTCCCTTTAAGCTTGGAACTTTTCCAGAAACACTTCCTTTTCTTCCATGACCTACAAAAGCACAGAAAACACAAAAAAGAAATGAAATGGAACAAAATAACAAAAACTAAGAAATTAACAAACGTAAATTAAGGGCCAAAATATGAATATTTTGGCACTTATCAGGCTAGAATAACTAAATCAGAACTCCCACTCTATGCTGCTCACCTCTGCCAAAACAAGAGAGGGAGAGAGAGAAAAGCATTAGATAAAGGAAAGTATAGAGAAAAAGAACCTCACCTTGGGCTTCTATTGTGCCAAATACTTCCTAAATTAATAGATAATATTTAGTACATTTTAACTCGCAACTGCACAAGATCAAAATAATAATATAGTACAGCAAGTATGAGATCGATCCTATGGAGATTGTTGATTTTATTTAGAATTAATGAAAATATCAACTTTGTCACTAAATTGATAATATGAAAAAGAAATAAAGATAAATAAAAGTGTAGGGCTTTGATATCCACCACTAATCTTGCTCAATTAATATAACAATATGCCAATGATCCAATCATATTATAATTACCTAATGTTTGCCAATCTAAGGGCATGGTGTATACTCCTTAAGCTATTGGTTTCCTTAAGCAACAAGTTAGGCATGGTGTATACTTTAACTCTTTTCTTTCTTAAAGGATTTATCATGGTATATACTAAGTTGTTCTTTAAGAAAGCATAAAACTATGAAAACCAACAAACACATGAGACCTAGGGCATAGTGTATACTCCCGATTTTCCATGTTGACTAACCCAAGAACCTGGCGTGGATTGTTTTTGTTACTTTTATTAAACCTAGGACTTGGCTATCCAAATTGTTTTAACTAACTAATTCATACCACATGTATATGTTGGTTAGACAAACACATATGAGGAATTATTGAAAGCAGAAATTAATCAAGTTAAGCAACACAATATGATTATCACAAAGGCACCAATATTGAAATATTAAACAAACATAATTAGGGCTTCAATTTAACCCCACAAAAGTATTTAGTTACAAATAGTTAAAATACAACTAAAAAGGAAAAGGAAAAAAAAGAACTGAAAACCGCTCCTAGAAGTAGCCTCCAAATTCTCCTCTCTAAAATTGTATCTCTAATTGTGAAGCTTAGAGGTCTACTTATAGGCTTTAGGAGAGTCCTAGAAACCCTAGTAAACCTAGGAAATTAGGAATTATATCTCCTATTCAAATTAGGAGATAATCCTAGTACAAATTGGATAATTAAGGATTCTTTCATAATTGCGTTCCTATCTTGAGGGGTAATTGTGGCATAGTGGCGGTCTGAAATGGGAAAATGCTATTTCACAATGATTTGTAGCCTATTGAGTTAGCTTTCCAATTCCGTTGGAATCACCTCAATCCGATATTTGAGTGAAAAGTTATGGCCAAAATACCGAGATATGTGCAGATCCAAATTTGAATCCAATCTAATTTTTGACTCCAATTGATGAATTCTGAATTAATCCTATCCTTTATTTGGTTAAACTTAACCACATTTTCTAAGTCTTCCCAATTTTCCCTTTAAGCTTGAAACTTTTCCAAAAACACTTCATTTTCTTCCATGACCTACAAAAACACAGAAAATACAAAAAGGAAATAAAATGGAACAAAATAACAAAATTAAGAGATTAACAAGTATAAGAGCTTTAGCGCCCACTTTATGTTCCATCATCAACGTCCACTTTCAAAGTGGATGCTATTGAGGACTATTAAATTATTATTATTATTTTTTTATTGTTATATATGACTATTAGCGTCTACTTTGAGTGGAAGCTGATACTAAACTATCAACGTTGACAAATGTCGATGCTAATAGTTATTTTGTCGCCCTTAATAGTTTTCCTACCTCTGATATAATTCCTGCCAGTATATTAGCATTGACTTATTAGCATCCACTCTACAGTGGACGCTAATACTTATCTTTTGGGTTGACTATTTTTTCACTAATACTCACCTATTAGTGTCGAGTTTCAAAAGTCAATGCTAATAGGTGATTATTAGTGTCGACTTCCCAATTGCCCCTAATAAGTAGATTTCTTGTTGTGACGATTATATATGTGGAATATTATTTCACAATGTTATGTCAGTGATGAACTGGCTAAGAGCATTTACATCCGACTTAGCAACTTTTTGGGTAAATTTAGCCAAAAAAATCACCTTTATCTATTTTAGCTACTCACTTTTTTAAAGCACCAACATCCAGTTCAACATTTTAACTTTACACTGAAAACGCTAAATGCATAAATATCACGCTTTATGAATTAACGGATATTTAATCTACAAGCAATCACCAAAATATAAACAATCAAACACAAAGGATTTTGGTGATTTAAGAGGAAACCTTTTAGAAACAGATCTAAAGTAAAACCTCTCCGCAAGCCAAACCCAGAAATCACTATCAAAAGATTATCCGTAGATTACGACACTAGGAACACTTACAACCCTTTGCAAGACCTTGGCTCAGAAGATCGACAAGCCTCAACTCGCCTCCTTGCTCACAATCTTCTTCAACGTGATTCTCCTTTACCGACCCTTCCGATAGACTTCTCAATTTACGCCACAAACAAACTAACAAAGATCCTCTAAGAGGAACAACAAGGCTCACAATAAATTTCTCTTTAATTACAGCCTCTCACGAACTCTCCGGGGTGAAAACTGCACTCTAACATTCTATAGAGGTGTATTTATAATAGCCCCACAAAACCTAAACCTAGGACATGCTTAGAATCCAAATAAAATCGTATAGTAGGTAGCGTCCGGACGGGAAGATTGGCCGTCCGGACGTCACTTGAATATACATGGATGATGGCTTAGGAAGGTGTCCGTCGGACGGTCATATGGGCGTCGGACGGTCACTATTCCCGATGTGGAAATTTCTAGGTTTCCATCGCTTACGCCGTGATTCTTCAATCTTGGCGCGCGCTCAAGGCGCCCGAACGGGCTGCTAACGGATGCGAACGGGCCGCGAACGGAGCTCTCGGTTTTAGTATTGAAGTACTTGATTGCATCCCGTCCGAACGGCAATGAATCCCGTCCAACGCTTGGTTTTTTCTTTTCATTTTGATCACAAACTTAGCCAATACTTCAAACTAACAAACTCCCCTTTGGCAATTTCGGGAACAAAATCATTTCAATAAACTCCCTTTTGTCACAAATTGACAAAAGGTAACATGTTTCAAACACTTAACAAACGATCAAGGCACATGTGGAACAAAAAAAATAAACTCAACTCATGAATAAAAATGCAAAGAGATAATGCATAATCATGAACAATAGAAACTCCCTCAATATGTGACTCAAAAATCAACAAGAAACTGGAAATCAAACCATGTTTCTCCCCTCAAAAGTCAAATGAACACACATGATACACCCATAAAAAATCTCATGAAAATTCAGCAATGAATAACCCAAGCATGCTCCAAATATACAAAATATACATGAGATTTGAAGTGACAACCAGACATTGAAATTGTTTAACTCAAGCCAATAAAATGTTTCATCCAACCCATGCTTGTGTGTAGTGTGTGAGCCATCAAAACTTGGAGTTTCACCACCATGAGGTTTTGACAAGTATCTCGATCAAAAGTCAAACCTTATCATACTAGGGCCTAGCCACTCTCATCCTATACATTTCTCATTGTAAAACAATTTGCACAAGTTTGACATGTTGAAATAAATTCCTTTTGGAATGTGATCTTTGATTCATTTGTTTCACTATTTTGTTTCTTTTTCTATGAGAAAGTGTCCTTAAACATGTAGTGCTTATCACAACCGAGAAAGCAGGAAATTTTTAAGCCCTAGGTTCAACTAGCAAATGGTCAATTTGAAACAAATACTAGTCAAAAACCTCATATGGTTACCCAAAAAATAAGCTTAAATGTGCACAAAAAATTAAGCATAGGCAAAACGCACTGTAAACTCAGCTTTAGGTAACCACAATAACAAGTCCATTGAACAAAAGTTCATCTCATGCATACTAAGAACATTCCAAGACGCAAGGAATTAAATCCATAAAGGCAACATGAGAATTTAATGGACAATCTAGGTGCATAAGACAAAGAAGAAAGAGAACAACTAACTAAACATATTTTTGTCTTTTGAAAATTTTAACAACAAAAAAAATGCACAACAAAAAAATTAAACAAAAATAAAAAAGATATAACATGCTCTAGGAATCTCAAGGATAAACAGGAAAAACAATCCTAGGCATGTTATTGGCTCACCTAAAATAAGGTGAGTTCATTACCACCCCCCTCAATGGGTGAATGGTATCATCCTTCCTAACCCACACTTGAGTGATCTTAGGTCTAGGTTTATGAATTTTTCAAACAGGTCTAACCTAGATAGCACTCCTTTCATCATTGTGACCAAACCTCACAATCTATCCTAGATACGTAATTTTATTCTTCTGCACATGAGTTTTCAAATTAAAACAAGGAGGTTTAATGTGACCCACTTTTCCACAATGATGGCATGTAGGGACAAATCTTTGAGCAACTCTAGGCCTAGGGTAAGATGCATGAGATACAAGAGAGTTTTTCTTACCTTTCTTACCTTGTCGAGTCGGAGCAACGCTGGCTTTTTCTTGACTGAAGATTTTCTACTTCAACCGGTTTAACAAACACAATCTTTGAAGCAGAGGTATGGTTAGAAGAACAAGATGCGCTTTTATCAAATCCTAAACCAGATCTATCACTAGAGCGCTCGAGCATGCAACATTTGATTAAGCTTTTCACTAGAGAAAGTACTCAAGTGATTTCTAGTTTCAATCGATCATTTTGGAGGGATTTATTCTTAGCAATTAACACATGATTTTCAGATTTTAGAGAATTGCAAACAAAGATGTGAATCACTCAATTCTTTCAAAGAAATTATCCCTTTCAAGTTCAAGATTCTTGACATCCTTAACAAGTTTTAGGTTAGAATTTCTAATTGTAGAAAAATTTTCCGCAAATTGTTAAAGGAGTTTTGAAGGTCACTAACCCTATTTGATTCATTATCGGCAGATTATCATCCGATTGATTAGAATCATCGTAATCATAGGAAATCCCAAAAGCTACATAATTAGGGGAATCATCAGAACCTCCTCATCGTGTCACTCATGGTAATATTGAAAGCCTTTTTATCCTTTGGTTTATTACTCATGAGGTTAGCACAATCCTTCGCAAATGACCATAACCAGAGCACTCATAACATTTTGGACCACGTGGGTCTCTTTCATTTCTATCCTTGTAACTCTCTTCTAGCTTTTCAAGTCTCTTGGGAAATCGATGCCTATACTTATGGTACTGCCTAGTCGCCAATGCTATTTTCTCATCATCTGTTCCTCATCGATGACTCATCGTAGTTCTTTCTAAGAGTTCTAAGGGCAAGATCCTTATGATTCCTAGGTTTAGACAAAGAAAACTCATAAGTTTGTAAGGCACCAACTAACTCTTCTATCCTCAAGGTCTCCAAATCGCATGACTCAATGGTCATACCTTCATTTTGAATCTATCCGGGAGTGATCTCATAACCTTTCTCACAATCTTAGTGTCGTAAACTTTCTTTCCTAGATTTATCATGGAGTTTCTAATTTCACTAAGTTTACCAAAGAAGTCATCAAAAGTCTCATCTTCTAACATTTCAATTCTTCAAACTTAGAAACTAACATTTGAAGTTTTGTAGCTTTAACAAGATTTGTTCCTTCATAAGTAGTTTCTAGAATCTCCCAAGCATCTTTAGCACTATCACAATTTGAAATTCTAGAGTGCTCAGAGAAATTGCTAAGAACAATGCATTCATAGCTTTGTCATTCGCCACACGAGATTTGTTTTCAAAGAATAGACCATTCAGCTTGTCCTTATCTCGAGTTTGAAATCCAGATTCAATAATGCATCAAACGCTCATTGATTTTAAGAAAATCTCATACACGGACTTCCAATAGCCATAATTAGTTCCATCAAAATTAGGCAGAATTAAGGGTTTGAGACATGTTAGAAAACAAACAAGGATCACACTGTGAATTTAATCCAAACAAAGTGAACTCCGCTCGATACCAATTGAAAAACGCTAAATGATAAAATATCACAGCTTTATGCGAATTAACGGATATTTAATCTAAGCAAGCAATCACCAAAATATGAACAATCAAACACAAAGGATTTTGGTGATTTAAGAGGAAACCTTAGAAACATCTAAAAGTAAACCTCTCGGCAGCCAAACCTGTGAAATCACTATCAAAAGATTATCCAGAGATTACGACACTAGAACACTTACAACCCTTTGCAAGACCTTGGCTCAGAAGATCGACAAGCCTCCAACTCGCCTCCTTGCTCACAATCTTCTTCAACGTGATTCTCCTTTACCGACCCTTCCGATAGACTTCTCAATTTACGCCACAAACAAACTAACAAAGATCCTCTAAGAGGAACAACAAGGCTCACAATAAATTTCTCTTTAATCAGCCTCTCACGAACTCTCCGGGGTGAAAACTGCACTCTAACATTCTATAGAGGTGTATTTATAATAGCCCCACAAAACCTAAAAGGAACAAAGGTCCGTTCGACGGTCATATGGGCGTCGGACGGTCACTATGAATATACATGGAAAATGGGCTTTAGGAATGGTCCGCTCGGACGGTCATATGGGCGCTCGGACGGTCACTATTCCCGATGTGGAAATTTCTAGGTTTCCATCGCTTTACGCCGCATTCTTCAATCTTGCGCGCGCGCTCAAGGCCCGAACGGGATGCAACGGGCCTGCGAACGAGCTCGGTTTTAGTATTGAAGTACTTGATTGCATCCCGTCCAACGACAATGAATCCGTCGTCAACGCTTGGCTTTTTCTTTTCATTTTGATCAATGAAACTTAGCCAATACTTCAAACTAACACACTCATTTAAATATTATTTATCTATTATTTCTTTATTCTATTTTTATTCTTTCTTTCTTCATCATTGGATTAGGAAGCATGCTTGATCCGAGAGCATACATGTCGGTTGAAGAACAACTTGGGACCGTTAGGGTTGAAGTCGGAGTGGATCTCGGCAAGGATCCGGTTGGTCTCCTCAATGATGTTTTGGTTGACAATGTCGCCATCGGAGGAGCCAAGGTGATAGATGCCAATGGTTCTATGGAGGACTAGCATGTGACAAAGCTAAAGGATGGTGATTTGAGTGTTGTTGAAGGTCTTGTAGAGCACCACGCGCAACACTGTGCCTTGCCGTTGGCTGGTTGTGTCGGCAGCCCATTAGCACCTCTACCGCTGCTTCTGAGCTATTATTTTCTCTTGTTGCCCCATCTCTCACTCTCTCTCTTTCTTTCTCTACTTTTGTTCAAGATTACAGGAATTGGCTATCTGAGGATGAGGTAGCAAAATGCTCCTCTGGAAGTACCATCGTCGGTCCTCGGAGAAGGCCTTTTCACCGAAATCACTACGTGTTAGAAAAGAAATGTTATAAACCCTAAACCCTCTAAACAAATGTAGGTGACTGTGGTGTGTCACCCTTTGTTTTGTTAACAACAAACTATTTTAATAAGTTTTGTTTGCTTTTAGGTATAGTCTACATTCCTTTAAACTATCACCCAATTGAAAATGTTCCCCACAAACTTTCAATTATGACATGATAAGTGTTGAATATTACATATTAAAGCCCTATAATTTACATCTATTAATCTCTTAATCTTGTTATTATTTGATGTTTTGTGTTATTTTTATGTTTTCTTGCAATTTTTAGGATTTTGAAGAAAATAAAGCGTTTCAAGTTCCAAGCTTAAAATACATTTTGAGAAAGCTTGAGGCCTTGGGATTGCTCGAGTGTCAATAAAGGGATTGAGCGTAGTCATGCGCTCGAGCGCCTAACCACTAGGATCAAGCGCACTCAAGCACCCTGCATGCGGCAAGAGTCCCTTTTCACTCCAAATTACGTTTTCTGTCTTTCATGTGGACTAGGAAAGTGATCGCCAAATTTCCTAGGGTTTATAGGGCTTCTAGCCTTCTAGGTTTCTCCTAATCTCTATAAATAGGCCTCTAAGTATTGAGAAAAGATATACAATTTTGGATACAACTCTCGAGAGAAATTGGAGGCTCAACCAACAATCGTCTTTGGTTTCGTCTTTTCCTTTATATTATGTGTAACTAATACTCGTGTTGGTTTCTTATTTTCCTGTTTATTGTGTGTAACTAATACTCTTGTTAATTAGGGACTCGATTGAAGCCCTAATCATGTCTATTTAGAATTTCAATATTGGTGCTTTTGCTATAATTATACTTTGGGATATTTAACTTGATTATTTTCTATTTGATTGAATTCCTTATATGAATGTGTCTGATCAACATATGCATGTCTTTCGATTTTTGTTTAAGTCAATTTGGATGACCGAGTCTTATGCTTAATAAAGAACAAAATTGAATTCAAAACACCAAAATTGAATTCAAACTTATTTATTTATTTATTTATTAAATGACATGTAAGAGAGAGAAGTTGAGTCTTTATTGGGTCTATGTTGTAACTTTAAGTTATTCTATAATTTAACACTTAGAGCACCATGTGATGTGAAACGGAGGTAATTGGTAATTTGGGATTGATTGCAAAGAAATGATGAAAAGAACCTAGCGTCTCACTAGGGATTTAAGGCCACACAGAAACTTAGAGAATCTCTCTCAAAGAACAATCTAAAATATATCTTTATTAAATCTCCCAATTGTAGAGTACAAAGCTCTTTATATAATACCTACTTATTCAAAGGAAATAGAACTCCTAATACTAATTGTAATAAAAATAAAACTAAAAAGGAATCGACTCTAGTGCCGATTGTAAAAGAAAAACAAAGTAGAAAAGAAATAGAACTCCTATTGCTAATTGACTAAAACATAGACGTTGTAGGTAACTCAGATCGCATCATTCTCGCCTTAAAAGAACTCGCTCCCATGAAAGTGCCGTGCTTGATAGTGATCATATAAGTCCGGTTGAGCCTTTGGACCTCCTCATTGTACCAACAACAACAATCGATTGAGGTCGATTCTTCCATTTAACCAAAAATTTCTGATATCCCCACGCCGTGGTAGAGACCATTGATCATCTAAAATCTCTTCAATTTCTTCCTTAGGTTTGGTGTAAGGTGAAGATGTATTGTTGGTGAATTTGGTACAGTGTCGTCTAGGTGCCCTTCATAGGCAGTTAGGTCTTCCACATTGAAAATGGGACTAATATGGAGATCAGGTGGTAGCTCCAAAAGATAAGCATTTTGTCCTAGCTGTTGTAAAATCTGGTGCGCTTCCGGAAAACCCCTTTGGAAAACGCTCTGGACGAATACGAATGAGGACAACATCCCCTGGTTTAAATTCCAATTTACGCCTATGTTTATCTGCTTGTAACTTGTACTTTTCGGTATTAATAGTAAGTCGCTTCCTTACTTCTTCATGGATATTCTGCAGATGTTTCACAAAGTCTTCGGCCCCTTCACACACATGAGAAGAAGAAGGGAGTGGTGCTAAATCAAGGGGTAGTTTTGGTTTGATACCTGCCACAATTTCGAAAGGAGACACACCTGTACTTCTATTAATGGAACAATTATATGCAAATTCAGCATGAGGTAAGAGTAAGTCCCATGTGGTATGATGATCGAATTAGGCATCTTAGGAGATTGCCTAAACTCCTATTGACAACCTCGGTTTGCCCATCCGTTTGTGGGTGAAAAGCACTTGAAAATTTCAGTTTTGTTCCCATTTTGGCCCATAAAGCTTTCCAAAAATAACTCACAAATTTTACATCTCTGTCAGAAACTATTGATTGAGGCAGCCCATGTAAACGTACTATCTCTGCAAAGAAAAGAGTCGCTATACGTGATGCGTCATAGGTCCGAGCACATGCTATAAAATGCGCCATCTTGGAGAAACGGTCCACAACCACAAAGATGGAGTCATGACCTCGTATGGTCTTGGGCAACCCTAAGACGAAGTCCATGCTAAGATCTAGCCAAGGATGAGTAGGTATAGGTAATGGTGTGTATAATCCAGCATTAGTGCGAGTCCCTTTTGATAGTTGGCAAGTTCGACAATGTTTAACAATGGTGGCCACTTGTTTCTTTAGCCCCGGCCAGTAGTAACGATCTTCTACTAGAGCAATTGTTTTGTCCCTGCCAAAATGTCCAGCTAAACCACCTGAATGGAGCTCTAAAATAACAAGTTCTCTCATGGATGTGTCTGGGAGGCATAGCTTCGATCCTTGGAATAAAAATCCATCCATCATGGAGTACTTCCCGTTAAGGGATCGTGGATTAATGGATAACTCCCTATATATAGTCCCGAAGTCCGGTCTGCTTGATAATGCTTCTTAATATCCTCAAAACAAATCACTGCATTGGTTAGTGTATGAATTAAGCAAGATTTATGACTTAGTGCGTCTGCTACGCGATTCTCAATACCTGCTTTATGTTTAAGAACAAAAGTGTATTGTTGCAAGAAATCTACCCATCGGGCTTGACAAGCATTGATCCTTTTTTGTGAGTGTAAGTGCTTCAAAGAATCGTGATCCGAGAAGATAACAAATTCTCGGTGAATGAGATAATGACGCCAATGTTTCAGTGTTTGCACTACTGCATAGAGTTCTAAATCATATGTGGAGTACCTTCTTTTTGCATCATTTAGTTTCTCACTGTAGAAAGCCACTGGGTGTCCATTCTGGCTGAGTACTCCCCCAATGCCTATGCGTAGGCGCCACAAGTCACTTCAAAAGCGCTTCAAAATTAGGTAGTTGCAAGATGGGAGCTTCTGAAGCTTTGCTTGATCACTCAATGCCTTTTGAGCCCTATTAGTCCAGTTGAACGACCCTTGTTTGGTGCATTTATTATGGGAGACATGATGGAGCTAAAATTCTTGATGAACCGACGGTAGAAGGATGCTAAGCCATGAAAGCTAGTGACTATGTATGTTGTTTGGCGGTTGCCAATCAAGAACAAATTCAGACTTTTCAGATCGGCGCAACCCCTTTCGACGATACTATAAATCCCAAGAATACAACACTACTTTGTGCGAACGAGCATTTTTTTAGATTAACAAAGAAACTCTCAAATCGTAAGGTACAAAGTACTTGTTGTAGGTGATCAAGATGTTCTTGCATGTTCGAAGATCAATATGTCATTGAAATAAACTACTACGAATTTGTCGATGAAGGGCCTTAAGATTTGATTCATAACTCTCATGAAGGTGCTTGGGGCGTTGGTCAACCCGAAAGGCATCACTAGCCATTCAAATAGACCATCTCTTGTCTTGAATGTAGTCTTCCATTCATCCCCAAGGCGGACACGGAGTTGGTGATACCCACGGAGATCAATTTTTGAAAATATTGATGCTCCATGCAATACATCCAGCATATCATCTAGTCGAGGAATGGGGAAACGGTATTTCACCGTAATCTTGTTAATTGCTCGACTATCTATGCACATGCGCCAACTTCCATCTTTCTTTGGTGTGAGTAATGCGCATCACAGATGGACTCAAACTTTCTCGAATAAACCCATGATCTAGTAATCCCTGGACTTGACGTTGTAGCTCCTTGTGTTCTTCTGGGCTCATTCGGTATGCTGGTAGATTCGGTAGTGTAGCACCTGGTACCAGGTCAATAGCATGTTGTATGTTACGCATAGGTGGCGATTTGGGTAGCTCCTCCGAGTAATGTCTGAAAATTCATCTAGCAATGCTTGTATTTGCTTTGGCGGTGAGCTTATACGTGGTGTTAGTTCCCGTGCTACAACAAGGAGAATCAATCCACGTTCCTTGCATGTGGAAGTGAACTTTTGGAGTGTCAACACCCTTCTGCTTTGTTGGCTATTCATCAAGTCAACTTTCATGGGTTGTAGGACCATCTTTCTTCCTTGAAATAGAAACGAATAGGTGTTTGTATACCCATCATACTGTACCTTCCTGTCATAAAGCCAAGGTCTACCTAATAGCATGTGACATGCTTTCATTGGGATAATATCACACCATACTTCATCTTTATAATTTAGTCCCAAAGAGAATGAGACTAAGCACCGGGTCTTCACAGGTATAGATGTATCATCCACCCAACTAATCTTATAGGGTTTGGGATGTCTTTCCACGGGACACTTTAGTTTGTTAACTGTCTCTTGTGAGATAACATTCATGCCACTACCGTTATCAATGATGAGGTTAAGGGCTTTACCTCGATGTTCAACCCGAGTGTGAAAAATATTCGTCCGCAGCCAATCGTCTTGTTCGGCTTCCTCCGCCTTTTTGTCCCGTTAGGATTCGGCCTAATTACGCAGAGTGGTAAGGATGAACCATCCAGCGTTCTTCTAGAATGTCATCTTCAGCAAATTCATGTGCATCTTGATTGCTAGTTGTGTCAAGAACATCTTTCTTCTTCACATAAGAGCAGGCTTTTGTTCCTTTGTTGGACAAACCATCGCAAAGTGCCCACGACCTCCACAGCCGATAGCATTCGCTTTTCCTCTCGTGTGGCTCCTATCGCCATCTTTCCCTTGCTTTCCTCATGTGATTGTGACCCACGCCTGAGTATGGAGTACGACTAGGCGCCCTTTCTCCCACGATATGGGTTGTTGGTTTGTTTGTCCGTAAAACCCTTGGTATTGAATTACTCCGGTTTGTGGAAGTTCTTCGTTCGAAACCCTGAGTTGCTGCTCCACTCGTAGGGCTAATTGGTAGGCTTCATCATCTACCAATCTGATCAACAGTTCACGCTTGATATCATCCCGTAGTCCGCTTTGAAACGTGCTATAGTCGTCGTTTTGCTCGACGATACTGGCGGACACTAAGTTCGTGAAACTTGTGAGTGTAATCATCCACCAAGTGTTGTTTTGCTTATGGGCTAACAACTCTTCAAACAAAGTCTCTTCATAGTCTATGGGCAGGTATTTCTCTTGTAGCCTTAGCTTCATCTCCTCCCATTCTAAGATAGGACGTTGGCGTGATCTGTGGAGTTGTTCTTCCACATGCTCCACCACATGCGCGCGCTTGGCCTTTAAGTTTCATCTTTACTGAACCCGATCTTTGTGTCGGGTAAACGCATACCATTCAAAATAATCCTCCATTGACGTAATCCAATCTTGGAAGGCGTGAGGTCCAATTTACCGTGAAAGTCCGTACCTCTACTGCATCTCTTAGTAATATCCTCCTGTGGTACCCATGTGACTCTCCATGTTCTACATTGGTTGCCATGGGGTCCTTTGATTTAGGTTCTCAAGGTGGTAGTCATGATTCTCTCATGCTCCATGTGTTTTGCCAAGGCTGCTTCTCGTTAAAATTGCTGAAACATTTGGTGGGTCTGGTGATTCCGTACCACGATGGGGGTAGTCTCGTCTCCTCAATGTGTGACCTCGTGTGTTTCCTCATTGAAGTCCACTCTCGCCCAGACGTTTCGCTCAATTCGCTTCTTCATTCTCCTTTTTTTGAATTTTCCGGCTTTGTCGATTACTTGATCCCATACAACATCGACTCTCTTGGAGAGAATTTAGTTGACGGACATGGTCCCTAATTTCTCGAACCATATCGAGCAAGAAATCATCGTACGTTGATCGAGTTGTCCATTTTGAGAACATTTCCTTTTCTTTCTTTCTTTTCTTTTTTTTTTTTTTTTTTTTTTTGAAGTGCTGAAACTAGAACTTCACGCATGAGGAGAAACCAAAGGTTTGTGTTGGTGAGGCTCGGCGTGGATGTGTGTCGGCACGTTCTTGGGTGATGGGTTGTCACGGAGATGGTCAAATGGCGGTATGTTGTGATTTGGGCGGTGGGCGATTTGGGTGGTCGATCTAGGTGTGCGATTTGGGAAGTGCGGGATTTGGTTTGCGGGGTGATTTGGATGTTGGGTTGATGGAACTGGGGATGGGTGCTATCTGGTGGGGTGTTTGCCGGAGGAGAAGCGGTGGTGGTGGATGTGGACTGTGGTTATCGTGTGATGGCAGTGGATTTTGGGTAGGTGATCTGAAACAAGAAAAAGGGATTGTGATGACGTGCAGTGTTTCTTGATCGTGATTGTTTGAAGAAACAATCGACTGAGGCTCGATACCAAAATTGATGCAGAAACGGAGGTAATTGGTAATTTGGGATTGATTGCAAAGAAAGGATGAAAAGAACCTAGCGTCTCACTAGGGATTTGCACACCAGAAAATTAGAGAATCTCTCTCAAAGAACAATCTCAAAATATATCTTTATTAAATCTCCCAATTGTAGAGTACAAAGCTCTTTATATAATACCTACTTATTCAAAGGAAATAGAACTCCTAATACTAATTGTAACAGAAAATAAAACTAAAAAGGAATCAGACTCCTAGTGCTGATTGTAAAAGAAAAACAAAGTAGAAAAGAAATAGAACTCCTATTGCTAATTGACTAAAACATAGACTGGTTGTAGGTAACTCAGATCGCATCACCATGTCACCCTTATATGTGGCATGGTATTTATGGTTTCAAAGCCACGTGGTGTAGTACCCCAGTTTTTTAGGTGCCACGTCATATTTAAAAAATAAAATAAACAAAAAAACAAAACAAAAAAGGCTAAAAACATCATCTAACCAATTAGATTTTGGACGCGAGTTCCAACAAGGTTGTATTAACACCTCAATGCACAATAAAATATGCTAAAAATCATATACCTTGATGCAATTATGTTGAATATTGGCATATATTTAAGCCGAGAGATGTAGATGTCTAATTTTTATTATTTATTATTTTATTATTATTATTATTTTTATAAACACCGTCAAAAGCCACATAGCAGCAATTATATTAGAATGAACGCTCATTAGGGTCTATTTTATTTCTTTTGTTTTATCTCTCTCGACTTTACAGTTGTAGAGAGAAGATCATCATTTCAATTTCAAACAGATAATGCATGGATGTTGGGGATCCAAAGCCCGTTTTATTTCGTCTCATATATGCACGTCAATGCACACTTGGAACCATGGCGTCAGCCACATTAATTAGTCATGAAGTAAAAGCCAGCCTAAGATTCAGCAACCGTAGCTGCAACGGCGGTGATAAAATTTAGTGTGCGTGTTGTTAATTAATGGTGTGGATCAGTAACGTTCAACTGCATATAGTTGTGGTTGCCAACTGTTGTGTGCCTAAACCTAATACTATAAATTTGGACTCATTCAATCATCCATGCATTTAACAATGAAAAGCTCAAAGCCTCAAACAACCAAAAACTTGGACAGACATATATAAACTTATCTTGCAATTAATTGAAGGGTGGAAGATGTTTCAACATCTTTAGTAATGAAGCATTGCAAATGCTACGGAGAGTTGTTGAACTAAAAGTACCTTCTAAAGTTTCTTAACCTAATCTCAAACAAGCTCTTTGTGTGCTCTCAATACTGTGGAGTATAGATGGGCTTGCAAACTCACAGCTGGCGCCCCCTCATCATTGCACCTACCATATATTTTGAGTACTCATTCAATCATCCATCTATATATTTAAGAATCAATCAAAGGCTCTAACAACCAAAAGCTTGTACTCCTTATGAATTTTTTTTTTTTTTTTTTTTTTTTAATGTCTACACAAGAATGGGGAGGGGAATTCGAACCAATGACCTCCGCTTCATTAGTGGTTGAAATTAAACTACCTTTTGAGACTCATATGAAGTTAATTGTATAACTTTGGTTTTTAAGTTAATTGCTTAGGGAGATTTAGGGCCTGTTTGAGATTGCATTTGAGGGGCCTAAAAGTGCTTTTAATACTCAAAAAGTCTATTTGAAAAAATAAAAAATACTTGTTTGGTAAAAATTTAAATGTCCAAAAAGCTTAAAATGGTCAAACGCACCTTTATAAAAACTTAAAAAAGAAGCTTTTGTTCCAAAGCTCTTTTTGACTTAAAAACCCTATTTTTCAAATGCAATTTCAAACAGGTTCTTAGCATTTGTTGTGGATATTTAATGACTAATAGATTTATTTAGATATGCTATCTTGCTTTAAGTTACAATTATGTTGCTGTATTTGCTAGTTAGATCCCTTGGGACTTATTTGCTAGGTGAACGAGTCTTGGGAGGTGCTCCGAGTTAACTATATAGGTTGGTTAATTCTCGGGGGCGTTACAAGACTGAATTGTCTCCAATCCCACAATAAAACTTAATCTTCCTTCATCCAAACAAAATAAATTTTCTCTTCTAAATCTTCTTGAGTGGGCTGGGTGCAAAAGACGAGTGAGAGAAATAATTAAAAAACTCTTCTAGTGTGAACATTAAATAGGCAAAAGCGTCTATACATTGTAAGGCTAAATACCTTACGTTTTGTAATATTTTTTATAAACGCAAATTATTCTTGTGAAATCGCAATCTGAAAAGCTCCATAAAACTCTACGAACCATATTTGAATTATCATGAAAGATGATCGAAGTTGAAGGAAGCATAGGACCATACACCCATGCACTAAGAGGATTGCAATCGACTCTCTTTCTGTTTTTAAGGGATTTCAACTGTCTTCCTAGCTAGCTCCTTTCAACTGCATGCTAATGAATGTCTACTAAGCTAGAGCTTTTGATTGCTTATATATATAAAATCAATACATGAAAAAGGAGATGGAAAATTACACGAATAGTAAAAACAAGGGGAAACTTCACTTATCCCTCCTGAACTTTGGCCATTTTTGCAAATACCCCCCCTAATGTTCAAAAACTCTCATTTAGGTGTATCGAAGTTTGGTTTTCTCTCACTTTGTCCCTTACGTACAAAAAATCTTAACGGAATGTCAATTTTATCCCAAAACTATGCGTCATTTTAGGAATGGTGTAGTGTTGAAGTTAGGGGTAAAATTGGAATTGCAAAAAAAATTTATGTACGGAAGGGGCAAAGTAAGAGAAAAATAAAATTTGATACACTTAAGTGAGAGCTTTTGAACATTGAGGGAGTATCTACAAAAACCGTGAAACTTCAGGGGGGTAAGTGAAGTTTCCCTTAAAAACAATGGATGAGCAACCTAAACAGAAGCCCTAAAACAATCTAAACCAACACCAACAAATCAAACGCTACTGTGAAATGGTCAAATAAATGACCTGGCCCATTGAGAGAATCGGGGCGGCCACTATTAAAGACCATAAGCAAAAGCAAAATTCTGTAAATGGAACAAACAACTCAGTCACTGAGGGGAGCTCGATGATGATATTGTAAATTGATATAGACTCTAATTATGTGAACCATACAACTAAAGTCCATATATAACATTTACAATGCTTCCTTATTTATTTGGCAGACATTTGCATGTTCTAGATTTATATTTTGGTATTTAAAAAAAAAAAAAAGTTTTATATTTTGGAATATTTAGCTTAGACCTAAACAAAAACTGAACAAAAAATTTTCAAACTTTTGGGTGTTTATTTGTTTCCAATTCTTGTCAGTATTTCATTTTTTATGGATTTTTTGCTTCTGTGTCTCTCTGGATCTAGAAATTTTCTATCTTTTTCTCTTTCTCTATCTTTGTAATTTGGGAATTGAGTGCTGCACTTTCCAACGAAAGTCCATAGCATTTACAATGCTTCATTACTAAATATGTTCAAACGTCTTCCTCCTTCAACTGTATAATGTATGTATGCTTAAGAGGTCTTGATTTTTAAATACATGGATGATTGATGATTGAAATGAGCCCATTAATGGGTATGGAACTTGTAGGGACCAAATTTACCTATATTGGCCCTTAGGCCCTCCTGAGAACCAAGCCGAGGGAAGAGGCCATTAAACGCTAAGTGTTGTGCAAATATCTACCTAAATTAATAGGCAAATAATTATACATTTTACTTGCAAGTGCACAAGGTTATACCAATGCATATGTTGATTAAGCGGAACACATTGAAATTTTTTAATTCAATAAAGACAAGGAGCAATACTATTTCCACCACTAATCATGCTATTGAATTAAAGTTTAAAACAATATGCCAATGCTTTAATTACATGATGAGTATTTAATGGTTACCAACCTAAGGATGCTAATCATCTTCATAAAATAAAATAGAGGAAACAATGAGTTAAGCATGGTGTCCTCTAACTCTTTTCTTTCCTAAAAGTTTAGCATGGTGTATGTTAAGTTGTTCTCTAAGAAAGCATATTTATAGACTCTAAGAGAATTCTAGAAACCACATGAGACTTAGGGCATGGTATATCCTGGTTTCCCATGTTGATTAAACCCAAAAATCCGGTGTGGATTACTTTTGTTACTTAAGTTAAACCTTGACGGTCATCCAAATTGATCTAACTAACAAGTCCATATCACATGCATATGTTGATTAGGGAGACACATATGAGAATTCATGAAAGCAGTATTAATCAAGTTAAATACTATCATGCAATTATCAAACTTTCTTTGAATTAGTTTAAATTCATGTCCATTAATCAAGCCCTAGACTGAAAGCTTTAGTTCTAATATAAAATAATCATCTTCATAAAAGTAAAATAGAAAAGAATAAACAAGAAAGAGCATAAAAATATAAATTCTTCTCAAAATAGTGAATATGTTTAAGCCTATTTATAGACTCTAAATAATTCTAGAAACCCTAAATATTGTAGGTTGATCATGGCTTATCAACAAGAGATTCACAAAACCCTAAATATCCAAAAATTTCCAAAATAAGGTTGATTTGGAGTGGATCCTTCACGCTGAGATCTCTTGATCACAGGTAGTCATCGATTGCCTATAAAATGAAAGCTCCACCTCCATTTCTCAAGTATCCAATATCTCTCCCAATTCATTATCTCTTTGGTTTGATTAATCTCTTTAAGGTTCATATCACTGACTTAGGCATCGGAGCTATCCCTGCCAGGACACAACCTGCCGTTCTTATCCTATTTCTCTATTTTACAACTAAGCTAATCTCTGCACAAACACCAAACCATCTAAACCAACCAATAGAAAACAGCCACATCATCCTTGGAAAATTGTGTTCTAACAGTTTGGCGCCGTCTGTGGGAACCGATTATTTGAATCTATTCTTACTCTAACTTATTACGAAGGATGGCCGTTCCATCATCGTGACAAAGTGTCCGGCCGGAAGCCCTGGCAACTTCGAAGGATTCTACTCAGATAACTTCACTGCAGGAAGTTATCAAATGTGTCAGCAAATCCATTGAAGCCATGATCAAGGAGATTGAAGATCTTACTTCTTGATTACTTCTTCGAAATGACATCGAGCTCGAAGAAAGACGTAAGTCGATCCATGCAGGCAAAACCCCGATGGGTTGGAGGATGATGGAAACTCTATCCTTGACAATCGTTAAACGTTTGCCCAGAAAAGAAGGGATTCCCCTCATAGGGAGTCGCATCGCGAGGAAATCCGAAGGCCTAATCTTATGACAAGGATCATGGTGAATCCTATTATCCTCAACTTACCATAGTCAATCTCATCCTGATCAATCACATCATAGCCAGCCGACACATACCAGGAGCCAGGAAGCCAAGGTTGATAAAAATACGAAAAATCTGAAGGAGGAGTGGAAGAAGATGGCTTTCCAAATCAAAGAGGAGGGCGTACACACAACATCCAAGAAGCTTTTGACAAACACCAATCTACCTTTTACAAATTGGGTAATGAGCTTTCCTTTCCCTAATAATTTCAAGGTTCCTCGGATTAATAGCTATGACGGAAGAGGAAATCCTACTGCCCATATAGAGGGTCTCCGGGCTCATTAACAACTGCCCAAATAAACAACAATTGTCCTTTCTGGATGCTATAAGCATGTATATATAGCCCCAAAACCCTAAACATGATAAAATATGAATTATAAACTCCATAAATTTAATAAACACTTAATAAAGATAAAATACGAATTATAGACTCTCTAAACCTAATAAATACTTAATAAAGATAAAATACGAAATTCAAATACAATAATGAAAGATAAGATAGATAGGTTGACGATAAGTCCAATCTACATCAGGTCCTTTGGCATATTTTGCATAGAAAATGCTAGGAGTTCTTCCCCTAGTGTTCTCCTAGTGTTCTCACAATCTTACGTAGAATATGATTTAAGAAAAAATAAAATTGTAATTGCCTCCATCACCCTTTTTTTAGGCATTAGCACAAAAATTGAGGCATTAGCACTAAATTTAGGAAGATCAAATCCACTTTGGGTGATACCATCCCTAAAGGGTTAACCTTCCACCCTTAGATTTTAGTTTTGAATCCAAAACAAGTTTTAAAGCATTAGAATCTAAATACCAACTCATAAAAATTAATTTGTACTATAATTTTTTTTTCTTAAATTATATTCTACATAAGATTGAGAGAACACTAGAGGAAGAACCCTAACAAACCCCATTTTGTATATGTCGTGTGCATATCAAAGCTTTTCTACTTTATCTTCTCATACTTTATCTTCACCTATTTTATCTTTTCCTACTTTATCACCAAACCACACTCCTATATTCACGTACAACAAACCCCACATTTGAAAATCCTGCATCCACACCTAACCCCACCTTATCTCCTACTTTATATCCACCTTCTCCAAACCACACATTTGAAAATCCTGCACCCACACCAAACCCCACCTTATCTCTACTTTATCTCCAAACCACACATCTATTAGCTCTGTCAGTCTACCTTCATGAATCCAAAGAGTTTACTTCCTAAATGGGATGACCAGAGCAAATATGAAAAATTCCTGGCGGGATGGGCTGTGAAGACAATATATTGAGCACCAATCGACAGCACCCACATGATCCATTAGCTCTGTCTCAATCGACCTTCATAAATCCAAAGAGTTTACTTCCTGCAAGGGATAACCAGAGCGAATATGAAAAAATTCCTGGGAAGGGTTGGGTCCATAATGCCACGACACTTATTTATGCTGGGGTTCGATTACTTATAATTTGCAACTTGCAAGGTTTACAGTTTATAAAGATCTTCTGTGTGATAATTTTATTACTTATACCTAAACCATATTCAACAACCTATAGACCTTTTATATGTATATGACAAATAATAATGATTAATATTTAATAGCATGCAATTAAACAATTTATATATACACCCAATCCTTATTAAATAAATCAGTGAATAAACTACTTTTTTTCAATTTAAACTAAAATGTTATACATGATAATTGAAGTTTAAGGCACTAGCTATCCTAATAGAGGCCACATCTTGAGATGCACAAGGCGATCTGTGTCATGAGATCGATGACCGGTAGGGGTGAAATTTAAAGCCGTCTAACCGCATCCACTAACCGCTAATCACTTTGAAAGTGGTTAGTAAAAACCACTAACCGCCTAGGTGGTTAGTGGTTAGCAGTTAGTGGGTTTTGAAAAACCGCCTAATTGCTAACCGTTAACCGCTAACCACATTTTTTAAAATATAATATATATTTATATTATCTATATTTCATATAATAAGTAACAATGATTTATTGTAGTCTAGTGGTTGTTGTGCGCCTCTTTTACTTAGGAGACCTGATTTCGATTCTCTTCGACTTTTGTTTGGGTTTTATATTTTTATTATATATATAATATAGAAGTGCAAGCAGCGTAGTTTTGCACTTCTATATATTCATTCTTCTAACCCAAAATGATAATTTTGGTGTAATTTTATTCATATGTTATATGTTATAGGTGACCAACAATATTTTGGTATAATGATCCAATATATAATGCTCACTTTAAACCAAAAAATGTTTAAAGCGAGAAAAAAAGGGTTTAAAGTGAGCCCAAAACTGCTAAAAAAGTCAAATAAAAGCCTAATAAAAAATGATTAGTAGAAAAGTGGTTAATCGCATTCTGCTAACCACTAACCGGCGTTAACTGCTATCCGCTTAGTGAGGCGGTTAGTAGATTCTACTAATCGTTTAGGCGGTTAGTGGTTAGATTTTTTAGCCACTAACCGCTAATCATAACCACTATTTCACTCCTAATGACGGGGCAAGCATGCAAAGCTAAAACTATATATAGCCTTTTGTTTTCCTTCTTGTTTTTCTTTCCCCATTTAGAGTTAATTATCATACTATGTACATCTTGATTGATAAAATATATATATTAGGGTAAATTACATATTGTCTCCCCAAACTACCATCCTAAGTTAACTTACACGCCTCTAATTACAACTTATAAAAACTTGAACTTCCAAACTACTAAAATATTTCAAGTTAACTCATGTGTCAAATTTGGCCCTTTGTTTAGATGGAAAGCGTCACATGTGACTAGTATGTGCATATGCCTTAGCCCTTTTTACTCTATTAATTTTTCAGTCTTTTGTATAAAAACGCATTGTTTTAGTGATAAAAAAAATTATTAAAAATTAATTAAAGGGTTAAATGCCTTTCCAATATCTATGATTTGCGTCAGAATCAAATAGCCACCTCGGTTTTTAAAAATGTCACAAATGTTAGCTATGGTAAGCCAATAAACCCACTTGGTAGTTTCGTCATGATTCTATTAATTTTTTTGACGAATCACCACGTACGTGAATTGATATGGCATGTTACTTGTGTTTTTGGGTGGCACGTCAGATTAAAAAAAATATTCAAAATAATATGTAACCCAAAATAATAAAATTGAAACGAGTTGTAATTTAAAGGGAAAGTGCAATTAGAATAATGGTTACTTGATCCATTACAATTGGAAAGTACTTATAAGATGGGAGATTTAGACCTCAAACTTAGAGAGATTTCAAAATAATTGATTGTATAGGCAAGCAGATACATGTATGGCTTGTTAAACTACCACTTACATATCCTAAAAGCTTAAGTTGATAGGAATAGGTAAATTTAATTACTTAATCATTACCTTTACATTTCCCTTCACATGTGGGCTCAAACTCTATTTTAATAGGTATAGCCTAACACGTGGAATATTTAATTTAAATGGGGGATGATTTGACAGAATCAATGTTCGATACCATGACATTTGGCTCTAATACCTTGTTAAATACCATGTATCCCAAAATTGTTGACATGCCCTTCCTTTGTCAATACCATATATAGCGTGTGCATGACGTGTGACGCTTTTGATCATGATGCCTTTGTAAATGATATGGACCATGAGATGGAATAATCAAAGCATAGCTCTCATATTGTAAATGATATGGAATCTCATTGTGTGAACAAGACAACGAAATTAAGTATATCCATAGCGTATACAATGCTTCATTACTAAATATGTTCAAACATCTTCCTCCTTCAAGTACTGTATGATAATGTATGTCTGCTTAATTATTAAGAGGTCTTAATTTTTAAATACATGGATGATGATGATTGAAGTGAGCCCATTAATGGGTATGAAACTTATGTCGCACTAATAAAATAAATTAATCTAAAAAATATACCGAATAGTACTAGCAGCAAATAGCTAACCACAATTTTAGAGGCTCTACAAAATATGGTCAATATTGGCAATATGCATATTATATGCATATCCACAACAAGGTTTGTTTTGATGTCGTCGCTAATATGCATATTATATTTTAAAATTTATTTTATGTAACATATCTAACAACTACTATATCATTGCTAAGAGTACTAGTAGCAAATGCCTATAGCCCATTCTCTTCCCTATATTAGGGGAAATTTTTAAAAATCACAAAAATTCACCCACACTAGTTTCTCTAAATTTATCCACCATCCTATGTAACTATCGTGTTTTTCAATGTGTAGAAAACCAAAAGTGGTTCCATGTAAGGCTTCTAATGTTTTAGTGTTTTTTTTTTTTTTTTTTTCATGGTTCAAAGGCAAATTTTAGATATCTAAAATATAAATGATTGATTTGGGAAAGACCTAGTTTACTTGCATAATTGACAGAAAAAAAAACCCTGCAAATGAATAACTAGAAAAGAGTAGAAAGAAATAATAATAATAATAATAAAAATAAATTTTTTTTTTTCAAATTTTCTGTAGCCCCACCCGACGTAGATCTGCCAAACAGTAGAACATTTTATCTAATTAATTATTGGCCTTATTATGGTTAATACAAGCTTCAATATATGTTTCAAATAATACAACATATACAACACACCATATAATACAAAAACATGACTTATACCTGATTACGTACAGGCAGGGGGGGGAAGGGGGCCGAGAGGGGTCAAGTGCCCACCCTCAGCCCACCCCCAAAAAAAAATTGTAGAATTTTTCTTCATTCCTAGTTGCCCACCCTCAGATTTACCGGAAAAGATTTCTACGAAGACTGGCATGATTTAGCAATGGGTGTCTTTAGTTTTATCACTTTTTTTGGTTCATGGCAGTTTTCAGATCCAATCTTCCAGATATTTCTCAAGGAAGAAGATGACTACGTGTACTTCAAGAATTTTTTTTTTACCCAAAACGAGTTGTTTAACTAAATATCACCACGGCTAACACACTCATCGTGTGTGTGTATATATATATATATATATATAAAAGACACCTACACGGTACACGCCGACCTATGCACGAGTGTGAGGGGTAAAAAAAGGGATTAAGTTACCTAGGAGGCTAGCTGCCTAGGTATACACGTTGACTAGTTAATTTCTATACATAAAAAAATTAACAATAATATATAACAATAATAAAAAAAAAAAGTTAAGCATCAATTGAATTCTTGTATGGCTTTACTACTTAACCTATATATAAATACTTTAAAGGGAGGTAGGTGCCGGTGAGTAGTTTTAAAAGTAATTTGTGTTTATTACTTTCAAAATTAAACTACAAATTGTTGAATTCATCTGTCCTCATAATTGGTTAATTTTTTCTTCTTCAAGATAATCACCAATTGAAGGCGGGTACAATTGAACAAAAAGTCACATCTTTTTTTGACGGTTTCTCTTTCTTGAAAGGTTTCAGTATGTAATCAAAATTTTATATTAACTTGTTTTCAATTTATTATTAAATGATAAAAATGTCTCTTTATTTTATATTTAGATTGGTCTTTTAAATTAATTGTTATATATATATATAGTTTTTGTTACATATCTTAATTATATGAAATATATATTGTAGTTACCCAAGAATATAGAGTACAACAATGATTCTATTGAGCTCTAATCAAATTCTAAATGAGCTCGTGTCAAAGTAGATTTAGCAAATTTGCCTATAGATCCTTGCTTAAGACTCGTTGAGGACAACTAAATAAATTAATGATAGGCGTGACATAATAAATTGTAAGTTACATTATATGTTTTAAATAATAATTTAGTTTCGTTGAATTATTTATTGCAATAATTATTGTTTTTAATATTTTTATTTAATTTTTTGATTATATTGACCCTCCTCATCCAAAATGCTGTCTACGCCTCTGGTACATGCCTTATTGTTCATAAAACAAACTTTTATGTTCCAAATACACGCGCATCTAATTATTGGCCTTATAACATATTATAATTGGCCTTATTGTGGATAATACATATCTATTATTTATGCGTTCCTTTTGGTTGATGTTGGAAGCTTAACCAACTATGGACGGCGGCGGTTACCTCTATTATTGCCGACGCCACCGTTGACGGTGCCACCACTGCCGACGTTGCCAACAGGGCCGGTGATTTTGCCATGATTGGTGCTATTGTTGCTGTTGTTGCTATTGTTGTCTGTTGCTCTTGTTGTCGCTGTTCACCTTGTTGTCTTGGTGTTGTTCGTGCCAAAGTTGATAGCGAATTGACCAAGCCATTGAAGTGAAGGCGAGGCAGTGGCTCTTGCTTGATAGGCTTATAAGGGCTTATAGCTATGAGAGGTATTGCTTGGAGGTTTGAGAAGAGAGTGCGCGTATATATAGGCTTCGCTTTTACGTTTCCCTCTCCTCTGGAGTAATTTTCTTCGATATGATTGATTAATAATAATTTTTGTTCCATTAATCATGACCGCCATTGTAGCTAGCATCGTGACGAATATGTGGCTGGCCTCAGGCTTCCATGTGTGCATGACATTTGTGCATGAGACGAAATGATATGGATTCCCGTGTGAACATTAATATGGCAAATATATATATATATATATATATATATTTATAATTTTATTAAGTTAATTTTACATAAAATAATTATATGTATATATAATTTTACATATCTATTAAGCTAAAACTATATATAGCCTTTTGTTTTCCTTCTTGTTTTAATTTGTTTAATTTTAAGGGTATTATATGTAATTTTTGTTTATAAAGTTAGGGTATTTAGGTTATTTCAAATTTTTTAACGAGTTTAACTAATAGAATTGAGGTTTTGGGAAGAAAATATAGTATGATAGGGTCATGATGTTGGTAGTTCATAGAGGAAATTGACAATGTATTGTAGTTAATGGAGAAAAGGTAACTACCCCATGGTTATATATGTGGAATATTATTTCACAATGTTATGTTAGTGATGAATTGGCTAAGAGCATTCACATCCGATTTCAAGAACTTTTTGGCTAAATTTAGCCAAAAAACCCACATTTATCTATTTTAGCTACCACTTTTTTAAAGCACCAACATTCAGCTCAGCATTTTAACTTTACATTCATATAAATATTCTTTCCCTATCATTTAAATATTATTTCTCTATTATTTCTTTATTCTATCTTTCTTTCTTCATCACCGTTGGATCTAGAAGCATGCTTGATCCGAGTATACATGTAGTTGAGGTTGAAGAATAGCTCGGGATCGTGTCGAAGGGGTTGGAGTTGGAGGCGGATCTGTGAGGATCCGGTTGGTCTCCTCGATGATGTTCGGATGATGGTGTCACCATTGGAGAGCCAAGGTGATAGATGTTGGCGGTTCTGCGAAGGACCAAGATGGTGACAAAGCCATAGAGGATGGTGACCTAAGTGTTGTTGAAGGTCTTGTGGAGTTGCTACCACACATGGCGACATGTGCTTGTTGGCTACTATTGATGTCAAGCCCATCAAGACCTCCGTTGCTTCCGACTTGTTATGTTCTCTTGCAGCCTATCTCTCACTCTCTGTCTCTTTCTCTGATGTTTGTTCAAGATTATTGGAATTGGGCGTTTGAGGATGAGGTAGCAAAATGCTCCTCTGAAAGCACCATTGTCGATCACCGGAGACGGCCTATTCTGTGGCGAAACCACGGCCGTGTAAGAAGAGAAATGTGATAAAACCTAAACCCTAAATCTTCTAAACAAATGTGGGTGATTGTGGCGTCACCCCTTGTTTTGTTAACAACAAACTTTTTTAATAAGTTTTTATTTGTTTTTAGGGTAAAGTCTACATACTCCCATCAAACTATCACCCAATTAACAATGTTCCCCCCAAACTTTCAATTGCGACATGATAAGTGTTTAATATTATATATTTAAGCCTCATAATTTACATATGTTAATATCTTAATTTTGTTATTATTTGTTATTTTGTGTTATTTTTGTGTTTTCTTGCAATTTTTAGGATTTTGAAGAAAATAAAGCTTTTTTGGCAAATTCCAAGCTTAAAATACATTTTGAGAAAAGTTGGAGGCCTTGGGATTGGCGTGTGCAAGAGTAGGCTCGAGCTCAGCTCAACTGCAGCAGAGGATCGGCCTTGATCATGCATGCTTGAGCACCCATCCACTGGGATCAAGCGCACTTAAGCGCCCTGCATGTGGCAAGAGTCCATTTTCACTCTAGATTAGGTTTTCAGTCTTTTATGTGGACTAGGAAACTGACCTCCAAATTTCCTAGGGCTTCTAGGTTTCTCCTAACCCCTGTAAATATGCCTTTACACATTGAGAAAAGATATACAATTTTGGATACAACTTTGGAGAGAAATGAGATGTTCAATCAAGAATCGTCTTTGGTTTCATTTTTTCCTTTTTATTATGTGTAAATAATACTCTTGTTAGGGTCTCAATTGAAGCCCTAATCATGTCTTTTTAGGATTTCAATATTGGCGCTTTTGCTACAATTATATTTTGGGATACTTAACTTGATTATTTTCTATTTGGTTGAATTCTTTATATGAATGTGCTTGATCAACATATGCATATCTTTAGATTTGTTATTTAAGTCAATTTGGATGAGTTAGCCTTGTACTTAATAAAGTGACAAAAGAACCTCATCATGGGTTCTTGGATTAATCAACATGGAAAATCGGGAGTAGATACCATGCCCTAAGCTTCATGTGTTTGTCGATTTTCATATATTTGTAATTTCTTGAAACACAACTTAGTAAATATCATGCTAAATCCTTTGAGAAAGAAAAGAATTATAGTAGATATCATGCCTAATTCGTTATTTAGGAGATCAATAGCTTAAGAGTAGATGCCATGCTTTTAGATTGGCATTTGGCAAGCTTAAGTATACCGATGTGATTGTGGTATTGACATATTGTTTATCTCTTTTTCTTTTCTTCTTTTTGTTTTTTCTCAAGGGAAATATAACATTTCATTCAATAATAATACGATATAGCTCTTACATCACAGGCTTTGAAGCAACCATAACATAACTTGTAATTTTATTGTTGTCCTAGTTTCTATAGGATCTCATCTTTATGCACGGGCACCTGCACCAGCACTGGCTTTCTGCACCAAAACAGTCACCGACAGCAACTTCAGCAACGAAGTTCGACAGCGCCCAATTTGACAGCAACATGAGCTTCAGCAATGCCACCAGTCTCAAAGCAAAAAAAGAAGCAAACCATCCATTGTTTAAGCTTCCATTATGAACAAGATACGAACAAGCTAAGGGTATCCTTCTATCTTCTATAGATAGGCTTGGATAAAGCTGGATTCCTTCTATCTTCTAAATTAACCAACTTTTAGTATCTGCTTTTGCTGAGTTGGCCCCAAAGATTCCATAAAAGAAAATGAAATCCTCTGTTTTATTTGATTGTCTGAAATTGCATTATTTCCAGAAACGAATTTGTTCTTGGCGCACTCAAAAAGCAATGGACGGTAATGAAGAGAATGGGCACCTTGTCAAAACAATTGGGTCTCTTTCTATGAATCCGACCCAATTTTAATTTTTAATTTTTAATTTTAATTTTAATTTTTTACAATTCCATCTAAATAATGTTGGGCATAATCAAGATTTATTTGTAAGAAATTTATTTAAGGTATATTTATGTCACATATATTATTGTGAATTATAAAATATATATAATTATGGTGTTCAGTGATTTAAGTCAATTTGGATGACCTAGTCCTATGCTTAATAAAGTGACAAAAGAACCTCATCAAGTTCTTGGATTAATCAACATGGAAAATCGGAGTAGATACCATGCCCTACGCTTCATGTGTTTATCGATTTCCATAAATTTGAAATTTCTTGAAACACAACTTAGTAAATATCATGCTAAATCCTTTGAGAAAAAAAAGAATTATAGTAGATAACATGCCTAATTTGTTACTTAGGGAGATCAATAGCTTAAGAAGTAGATGTCATGTTTTAGATTGGCATTTGACAAGCATTAAGTATACCGATATGATTGTAGCATTGACATATTGTTTATCTCTTTTCTTTTTCTTTTTTTTTCTCAAGGAAAACATAACATTTCATTCAATAATAACACGAGCATATAGCTCTTACATCACGAGCAAAGCTTTGAAGCAACCATAGCATAACTTGTAATTTTATTGTTGTTGTAGTTTCTATAGGATCTCACTCGTAATGCATGCACGCTGCACTTTCTCTAGCACCAAAATAGTCACGGTGGCAATGCCACCGATGGCAACTTCAGCAATGCCAAGTTTGACAGTCCAATTTGGCAACAATGTGAGCTTCGGCAATGCCACCGCTGGCCACGTCACCGACAAAGATGCAAACAGTCCATAGTTGGTTAAGCTTCCATTATGAACAATGAGGCTTGTAATCAAATATAGATCATGTTAATAAGCTTGTATTATCTACAATAAGGCCAATTATCAAATATGGTGTGTTGTAAGGCCAAGAATCAAATAACTTGTATTATTTGGAACATATATTGAATTCAAATATGGTGTGTCGTAAGGCCAAGAATCAAATATGTTGTATTATTTGCAACATATATTGAAGCTTGTATTACCAATAATAATTAAGGGCAATAAGTTATGCTATTTGTAACATAGAAACTGGTATTAGCAACGCTAAAACCAATAACCAGATAATTTGTACAATTTTTAAATAATGTGCTATCAAGAATAAGAACAATATTAATCACCCATAAAAGTAAACACTGCGGTTTCAGCTAAGTCACAATCCCAAGCTATAAAAATACTTGCTAGAATTTGGTTTGGCTCCACTCTACGTACATTAGACAAATTTAGTTGAAAATATTTTGTTCCTAACATGGATGCTTTCCTAAATAAATTCTTCATTTCAAGTAGTGACGAGAAAACAAAACATGAAATGTTTAGTTGAAAATATTGTGTTTAACATCGCTGTTTTCCTAAATAAATGTAGAAAAGAGATGTCAAAATCCATTTCCTTTGAAATGAAGATGAACTATGCCAATTCAAGATCAATACTTTGTTTTGTTGTATATATCTAAATGTTTTTAACTTCAAATTGTTAGCACTGAACTCTTGTCAACATATCATATCTAAGAGGGTTGGGATCGACATGATTATGCAATCTATAGAAATTTATGAGCAGGATGTGAATGCTCTAATTTTGGGTTTCACACCAACATGTTGGGATGGGGATATTGACTAGGCAATCTGTAGAAATTTATGTAAAATATAAAATAAATTTCTACTAAAGCTGGAATATGGGCTTCTTGGCCGAATTAAGCATTAATTACACGCCTATCCTCATTAAATTTTAGTCTCAAAGCAAAAAAATTGAAGACAAAACAAATGATATTTTCTTTCATATGCTTAAACGGCCAAAAAGATGCGAACAAGCTAAGGGTATCCTTCTATCTTCTTTTAGATAGGCTTGGATAAAGCTGGATTCCTTCTATCTTCTAAATTAACCAACTTTTAGTATCTGCTTTTGCTGAGTTGGCCCCAAAGATTCCATAAAAGAAAATGAAATCCTCTGTTTTTTATTTGATTGTCTGAAATTGCATTATTTCCAGAAACGAATTTGTTCTTGGCGCACTCAAAAAGCAATGGACGGTAATGAAGAGAATGGGCACCTTGTCAAAACAATTGGGTCTCTTTTTTTAATTTTATTTTAATTTTTTTTTACAGTTCCATCTAAATAATGTTGGGCATAATCAAGATTTATTTGTAAGAACGAAACCACTTCTTCACTCTAAGTCTTATTGCCTCTTTGCTAGATGTTTTGATGCATTGACACGCACAACACAAAACAACAAAAATACTAAAATAGTTAGATATTAACAATGCTAAAAGTTAATAAATATAAGTTAAAGGGTTCAATATATAATATTTGACACCGATCAAAATTCCATTTAATATGTCCTTATGTCACACATATTATTGTGATTATAATATATATATAATTAGATTTATTCCAATTAAAGTTTATTCTGTGAAATCAAATATTCAAATTAAATTGCGATTTAATTTTTATGGAAACAAATATTTGAATTCATTATTGATTTTATTTTATGGAAATCAAATATGTTGTATTGATTAATTATTTGATTTTTATTCTTGATGGGAGAATAATTAAGATAATATCTCTAATTGAGGGTCTAACCTATTTATAAATAAGGCATGTGTATTCCATAAAACGGCACTCATTGATAGGCATAGGTTAAAGAACCTCTAATATTTTATTTTCTATTTTTGTTTTATTGATGTGAAGTGTTCTTTTGAGCAAAGTGATGGCGGAGGTAACTTTATTCCGTTGCTAATTTATTTATTAATTAGCCTTAGTTTATAAAATTCTTACATGTGGTATTAAAGCCTACTCTAGGCCATATTTGTTCAACATTAAGTTATTTGTTTTTTCAATAGATGTTGTGAACGTTCAGTTTTTATATATATTATTTGCTCACGCACTATTGCAATAAGGCTTGAGAATTTATTTCTCTTTTATAATATGTCATAATGCTTTGTATATGAATATTTGGTTTTTCGGTCTTTTGGATATATTGTTCTGTTTTGGGCTTAAAAACTAACAATTTTTGGTGTCTTTGGAGAGCACTTGACCATATTGCCCTTGTCCTTGTATGAGAACCCTTGGACCAAAATCACGGTCCGCTTCTAGCCCCATCTATTGGCACTAAGGCCACCGGTGAGCTCTGGTTCCTAAATCCCCACAGTAGCGACATTGGCCACATAAGGTGAGCGCCGACGGCCCGATGAGGACGCTTATGGCTCAAAGCAACGGCAACCCTTTATGGGCTGCTTATGAGCCAAAGCTCTGCCGTCGCGGTTTTGTCACAGATAAAGGAGGAGTGCTCCATCACGGACCACCTATAAGGATTAAAGGCGACGGGTGGCCAATGCCACTGTTCTAACTGGAAAACGGCAGCCCTAAATGGGCTGCTTGTGTGCTGAAATAAACGGCGGTCTTTGGCCATACGGGAGACAGCGCTAAAACTTAGTTGTTCGCTCGCAGCGGCTCTTAGCTGGAATCACCCATAAAGGATGACGGCAACAGCCCTACATGGGCTGCCTGTCGTCTAGCCAGAGCACCGGCCCTTGGTGGCTAGCACATGAGGAAGTAGAAGAAGAATAAAGGTGCGGCGACTAGGGTTTGGGGTTTTGTTTTTCCGAGTTGGCGAATAAGAGATCTGGGTAGGGTTTTATTTTATTATTTTAAAGAGTAAAATTTGAAGAGGCTATTGTAGATGCTCTAATGCATTATCATCAAAGTCGTCCTACACAAAAGTATGTATGTGATGATGTGAGCCACATACAAGTTAATCGGCTTAAGTTCCTGATGTAGCGTGACTTAGTGGGTTGCAGCGAAGAACAACAAATACGCAGCGGATAGATAATTCTAGATCTTGAGACTATCAATGATCTAAGAACTCTTTTTGAAAATCTAGATACTCTTTATCATTTTGAAGTAAAAAAAAGAAATAAACTCAACTCTAAGTATTCTCATTAATCAATATCAATAAATAAACAACAACTGTTTTTATGGAGGCTATAAGCATGTATATATAGCCCCAAAACCCAAAACTTGATAAAATACGAATTATAGACTCCATAAACCTAATAAACACTTAATAAAGATAAAATATGAATTATAGACTCTAAACCTAATAAACACTTAATAAAGATAAAATATGAAATTCAAATACAATAATGAAAGATAAGATAGATAGATTGACGATAAGTCCAATCTACATCATCCTTCCTAGTTGGAGAGAATTCTAATTGTGTCTTTTTCCATGGTCCTTTGGGTGCCTGTCAACTCTTCCATTCTCCATTCTCAAGATCACAACAAGGCCACATCCCATAATAAACATGATGGCCTTATTCATCATTGACATACCGCCACATTTTATATTGAAGACACACACCACTTTGCCATGTAGACTTGCCATGCCCTTGTCTTGTGCTTGTCCTTCCCACAAGCCATGAGAATTCCCAAGAACTCACAAAGATCCATTCACTCTTTGATAAAAAAGTTGTTTCCACTCCATAGATCTCATCACAACTTTGGTTAAAAGTTTTTGACAAGATAGCATCTACTCCAAGGAAATCAACTTGATGTATAGAACTCACCTCTTCGGGATAGGTGTCATAGATTGGTGGAGAGGCCCAATCTATCGAGCAATCTTCCTCAATAAATCCATCTTCCTCCTCCTCAACCGATTGACTCTAATCTCCACGCCTCTAAGCACCTTCTTTTGTTGATTTTTTCTATTTTTTCTATTACAAGGAACTCTTGGGTTGCAACCAACCTTGGAATTCGATATTGAGTTTGAACTGCTCCATTGATTGGCATGAGCTTGCGCATGCACGCTCTGCTCTCGCGCTCAAAAAGGGTCTCGATCCATTCCCATTGTGACCACCCATGTTGGATAATTGGGTAGTAAGGGCTTTGATTTGATCCCCCAAAACCGTGAATTGTTCCTCCATGTGTCTCGATATTCAGCGATAAATTTGTCTCACCTCGTGTACCACGGTCTTGGTTGACAACGACGAATGTTTGGACCATCCATGTCGGCTAAGTGATTGGTAGGGACCGTGTTGGTGCGCGCCCCTTCTTAGGCATGGTTAGACCACCAAACCTCTCCTCCATGTGCACAAACAAATCGGTTGCTCCTTACGTGTATCTTCATGCACGCGTACACTTCGTTCATGTCTACCAAGACGGTCGCTCTCCCCATTCATGGAAAGTAACCCGAGCTTTGATACCAAGCGATGCGGTGACTTAGTGGGTCAATGAAGAACAACAAATACAAATGGATAGATAATTCTAGATCTTGAGACTATCAATGATCTAAGAACTCTTCTTGAAAATCTAGATACTCTCTAGCATTTTGAAGGAAAAAGAGAATAAACTCAACTCGAGTATTCTCATTAATCAATATCAATAAATAAACAACAACTTTTTCTCGAGGCTATAAGCATGTATATATAGCCCCAAAACCCTAAACCTGATAAAATACGAATTATATATTCTCTAAACCTAATAAACACTTAATAAAGATAAAATACGAAATTCAAATACAATAATGAAAGATAAGATAGATAGATTGACGATAAGTCCAATCTACATCAGTTCCTTCGGCATATTTTGCATTGGAAAATGTTAGGGGTTCTCCCCCTAGTGTTCTCCTAGTGTTCTCACAATCTTACGTAGAATATGATTTAAGAAAAAATAAAATTGTAATTGCCTCCACCACCCTTTTTTAGGCATTAACACCAAATTTGAGACATTAGCACCAAAATTGAGGTATTAGCACTAAATTTAGGATGATCAAATCCATTTTAGGTGATACCATCCCTAAAGGGTTAACCTTCTACCCTTAGGTTTTAGTTTTGAATCCAAAAACAAGTTTTAAAGCATTAGAATCTAAATATTAACTCATAAAAATTAATCTGTTGGCAAAAAAATAGTACTATAATTTTATTTTTTCTTAAATTATGTTCTACGTAAGACTGGGAGAACACTAGAGGGAGAACCCTAACAAACCCCATTTTGCATATGTCATATGCATATCAAAGCTTTTCTACTTTATCTTCACCTATTTTATCTTTTCCTACTTTATCACCAAACCACACTCCTATATTCACGTGCACAAAAAACCCCACATTTGAAAATCCTGCACCCACACCTGACCCCACCTTATCTCCTATTTTATCTCCACCTTCTCCAAACCACACATTTGAAAATCCTGCACCCACATGAACCCCACCTTATCACGTACTTTATCTCCAAACCACACATCTATTAGCTCTATGTCAGTCTACCTTCATGAATCCAAAGAGTTTACTTCCTAAAAGGGATAACCAGAGCAAATATGAAAAAATTCTTGGCGGGATGGGTTGGGAAGACAATATGTTGAGCACCAATCGACAACACCCACATGATCTATTAGTTCTGTCTCAGTCAACCTTCTTGAATCCAAAGAGTTTACTTCTAGAAGAGATAACCAGAGTGAATATGAAAAAATTCCTGGGAAGGGTTGGGTCCATAATGCCATGACACTTACTTATGCTGGTGTTCGATTACTTATAACTTGCAAGGTTTACAGTTTATAAAGATCTTCTATGTGATAATTTCATCACTTATACCTAAAACATATTCAACAACCTATATACCTTTTATATGTATATGACAAATAATAATTAATATTTAATAGCTTGCATTTAAACAGTTTATATATACACCCAATCCTTATTAAATAATTAAGTGAATAAACTACTTTTTTTTTCAATTTAAACTAAAATGTTATACACGATAATTGAAGTTTAAGGCATTAGCTATCCCTAATAGAGGCCGTATCTTGAGATGCACAAGACGATGCCATGTCTTGAGATCGATGACCGGTAGGGGTGAAATTTAAAACCGCCTAACTGCATCCGCTAATCGCACTAACCGCTATCTGTACTAACAGCTAATCGCTTTGAAAGTGGTTAGTAAAAACAGTTCCGCGATTAGTGGTTAGTGGGTTTTGAAAAACCGCCTAACTGCTAACCGTTAACTGCTAACCACCTTTTTAAAAAATATAATATATATTTCATATAATAAGTAACAATGAGTTATTGTAGCCTAATGGTTGTTGTGCACTTTTTTTACTCAGAAGTCCTGATCTCGATTCTCCCCACCTTTGACTTTTGTTTGGGTTTTATATTTTTATTATATATAATATAGAAGTCCAAAATGACGTAGTTTTGCACGTCTATATATTCATTTCTTCTTAACCCAAAACGATAATTTTGGTGTAATTTTATTCATATGTTATATGTTGTAGAAGGTGACCAACAATATTTTGGTATAATGGTCCAACATATAATGCTCACTTTAAACCAGTGATTTTTAATACTAAAATGGCCATGAAAGGGAACAAAAATGTTTAAAGCGAGAAAAAAAGGGTTTATAGTGAGCCCAAAACCGGCTAAAAAAAAAAGTCTAATAAAAAGCGGTTAGTAGAAAAGCGGTTAACCGCATCCGGTTAACTGCCTAGGCGGTTACCGCTATCCGCTTAGCGGAGGTGGTTAGTAGATTCTATTAACCACCTCGACAGTTAGCGGTTAGCGGTTTTAGCCACTAACCGCTAACCGCAACTGCTATTTCACTCCTAATGACCGGGGGCAAGGCTGCATGCTGAAAGCTAAAACTATATATAGCCTTTTGTTTTGCTTCTTGTTTTTCTTTCCCCATTTAGAGTCAATTATCATACTATGTACATCTTGATTGATAAAATATATATATTAGGGTAAATTACATATTGTCTCCCCAAACTACCATCCTAAGTTAACTTAAACACCTCTAACTTCAACTTATAAAACTTGAACTTCCAAACTACTAAAATATTTCAAGTTAACTCATGTGTCAAATTTGGCCCTTTGTTTAGATGGAAGCTACATGTGACTAGTATGTGCATATGCCTTAGCCCTTTTTACTCTATTAATTTTTCAGTCTTTTGTATAAAAACGCATTGTTTTATGATGAAAAAAACGAATTATTAAAAATTAATTAAAGGGTTAAATGCATTTCCAGTATCTGTGATTTGCGCCATAATCAAAAAGCCACCTCGGTTTTTAAAAATGTCACAAATATTAGCTATGGTGAGCCAATAAACTCACTTGGTAGTTCCGTCATGTTTCTATTATTTTTTTTTTTTTGATGAATCACCACGTACGCGAATTAATATGGTGTGGTACTTGTGTTTTTGGGTGGCAAAAAAAATATTCAAAATAATATGTAACCCAAAATAATAATAATAATTGAAATGATTTGTAATTTAAAGGTGAAAGTGCAATTAGAATAATGGTTACCCAATCCATTACAATTGGAAATTACGTATAAGATGGGAGATTTAGACCTCAAACTCACAAAGATTTCAAAATAATTGATTGTATAGGCAAGCAGATACATGTATGGCTTGTTAAACTACCACTTACATATCCTAAAAATTTAAGCTGATAGGAATAGGTAAATTTAATCACTTAATCATTACATTAACACTTCCCTTCACATGTGGGCTCAAACTCTATTTTAATAGGCGTGGCCCAATACGTGAAATATTTAATTTAAATGGGGGATGATTTGACGGAGTCAAAGTTGGATCTCATGACATTTGGCTTTAATACCATGTTAAACTACCATTTATCCCAAAATTGTTGATATGCCCTTCCTTTGTCAACACCATATATAGCGTGTGCATGACGTGTGACGCTTTTCATCATGATGCCTTTGTAAATGATATGGACCATGAGATGGAATAATCAAAGCGTAGCTCTCATATTGTATATGATATGGAATCTTATTGCGTGAACAATACAATGAAATTAAGTATATCCATAGCATTTACAATGCTTCATTACTAAATATGTTCAAACATCTTCCTCCTTCAAGTACTGTATGATAATGTATGTCTGCTTAATTATTAAGAGGTCTTAATTTTTAAATACATGGATGATGGATGATTAAAGTGAGCCCATTAATGGGTATGAAACTTATGTCGCACTAATAAAATAAATTAATCTAAAAATATACCAAATAGTACTAGCAGCAAATAGATAACCACAATTTTGAGGCTCTACAAAATATGGTCAATATTGGCAATATGCATATATATGCATATCCACAACAAGGTTTTTTTTTTTATGTCGTCTAATATGCATATTATATTTTAAAATTTATTTTATAACATATCCATAACAACTACAATATCGTTTCTAAGAGTACTAGCTAGTAGCAAATGCCTATAGCCCATTCTCTTCCTATATTAGGGGAAATTTTAAAAATCACAAAATTCACCCACACCAGTTTTTCTCTAAATTTATCCACCATCCTATGTAGCTACCGTGTTTTCAATGTAAAAGAAGTCAAAAGTGGTTCCTAAGGCTTCTAATTTTATTTTTTTTTATTTTGTTTATTTTGTTTTTTGTTTTCTTTCATGCTTCAAAGGTAAATTTTAGATATCTAAAATATAAATGATTGATTTGAGAAAGATCTAGTTTATTTGCATAATTGATAAAAAAATAATAATAATAATAAAATTTTTCTTTTCATATTCTCAGAGTCTCACCCCTACGTAGATCTGCCAAAGAATACAACATTTTATCTAATTAATTATTGGCCTTATTATGGATAATACAAGCTTCAATATATGTTTCAAATAATACAACATATCTGATTATTGGTCTTACAACACACCATATTTGATAATTGGCCTTATTGTAGATAATACAAGCTTCTTAATGTTCCAAATACACGCGCATCTAATTATTGGCCTTATAACACATGATAATTGGCCTTATTGTGGATAATACATACCTATTATTTGCGTGCCTTTTGGTTGATGTTGGAAGCTTAACCAACTATGGACGGCGGCGGTTACCTTTATTATTGCCGACGCCACCGTTGACGGTGCCACCACTGCCGAGGCCAACAGGGCCGATTTTGCCATGATTGGTGCTATTGTTGCTGTTTCTATTGTTGTCGCTGTTGGTCTTGTTGTCACTGTTGAACTTGTTGTTGGCGTTGTTCGAGCCCATGTTGATAGGCGAATTCGAAGCCATTGAAGTGAAGGCGAGAGGCAGTAGGTTCTTGCTTGCGATAGGCTTATAAGGGCTTATAGCTATGAGACGTATTGCTTGGAGGTTTGAGAAGAGAGTGCAGGCGTATATATAGGCTTTCGTTTTTACCCTTCCCCCTCCCTCTTGGAGTAATTTACTTGCTGATATGATTGATTAATAATAATTGTTGTTCCATTAATCATGACCGCCATTGTAGCTAGCATCGAGACGAATGTGGCTGGCGTCAGGCTTCCATGTGTGCATGACATTTGCGCATGAGACGAAATGATATGGACTCCCGTGTGAACATTAATACAGCAAAATTATATATATATATATAATTTTGTTAAGTTAATTTTACATAAAATTATTATATGTATATATAATTTTACATATCTATTAAGCTAAAACTATTTATATTCTTTTGTTTTCCTTCTTGTTTTAATTTGTTATTATATGTAATTTTGTTTATAAAGTTAGTATTTAGGTCATTTCAAATTTTGTAAAGTTGGTAGTTCATAGAAGGAAATTGACAATGTGATGTAGTTAATGGGGTTATATATGTGGAATATTATTTCACTATCTATTTTAGCTACCCATTTTTAAAACACCAACATCCAGCTCAACATTTTAATTTTACATTCATTTAAATATTCTTTCCCGATCATTTAAATATTATTTCTCTATTCTTTCTCTATTCTATCTTTCTTTCTTCATCACCGTTGGATCTGGAAGCATGCTTGATCCAAGAGTATACATGTCGTTGGGGTTGAAGAATAGCTCGACCGCTGTTGTCAAGGGTTAGAGTTGGAGTGGATCTCGGTGAGGATCTGGCTAGTGTCCTCGATGATGTTCCGGTTGATGGTGTCACCATTGGAGGAGCCGAGGTGAAAGATGCCAACGGTTCCGGGAAGGACCAGGATGGTGACAATGCCGTAGAGGATGGTGACTTGAGTGTTGTTGAAGGTCTTGTGGAGCTGCCTACCACGCAGCAACATCGTGTGCCCCCTGTTGTTGGCTACTATTGATGTCGGCAGCCCATTAGCACCTCATTGCCTTCTAACTTGTATGTTCTCTTGCTGCTCCATCTCTCACTCTCTCTCTTTCTTTATCTCTACGTTGTTCAAGATATCCGAATTGGGTGTTTAAGGATGAGGTACCAAACCGCCTTTTGGAAGCACCATCGTGTCGGAGAAGGCCTATTCGTATTCAAACCACGCATAAGAAGTCCTTTGAGAAATAAAAGAATTATAGTAGATGTCATGCCTAATTCGTTACTTAGGGAGATCAATAGCTTAAGAAGTAGATGCCATGCTTTTAGGTTGGCATTTGACAAGCATTAAGTATACCGATGTGATTGTGGTATTGACATATTGTTTCTCTCTTCTTCTTTTTTTCTCGAGGGAAATATAACATTTCATTCAATAATAATACGAGTATATAGCTCTTATATCACAGAGTAAAGCTTTGAAGCAGCCATAGCATAACTTGTAATTTTTATTGTTGTTGTAGTTTCTATAGGATCTTGTCATAATGCACGGGCACCTGCACCAGCATCGGCTTTCTCTAGCACCAAAACAGTCACCAACGGCAACTTCAGCAACACCAAGTTCGACAGCGCCCAATTTGACAGCAACACGAGCTTCGGCAATGCCACCACCGGCAACATCACCGACAAAGACGCAAACCATCCATTGTAAGTTAAGCTTCCATTATGAACAATGAGGCCTGTAATTAGATATATGTCATGTTAAGAAGCTTGTATTATCTACAATAAGGCCAATTATCAAATATGGTGTGTTGTAAGGCCAAGAATCAAATAACTTGTATTATTTGGAACATACATTGAATTCAAATATGGTGTGTCGTAAGGCCAAGAATCAAATATGTTGTATTATTTGGAACATATATTGAAGCTTGTATTACCGATAATAATTAAGGGCAATAAGTTGTGCTATTTGTAACATAGAAACTTGTATTAGCAACGATAAAACCAATAATCAGATAATTTGTACAATTTGTAAATAATGTGCTATCAAGAATAAGAACAATATCAATCACGGTACCCATAAAAGCTCACAATGGGGTTTCAGCTAAGGCACAATCCCAAGCTATAAAAATACTTGTTAGAATTTGGTTCGGCTCCACTCTACGTACATTAGACAAATTTAGTTGAAAATATTTTTTTCCTAACATGGATGTTTTCCTAAATAAATTCTTCATTTCAAGTAGTGAGGAGAAAACAAAACATGAAATGTTTAGCTGAAAATATTGTGTTTAACATCGTTGTTTTCCTAAGTAAATGTAGAAAAGAGATGTCAAAATCCATTTCCTTTGAAATGAAGATGAACTATGCCAATTCAAGATCAATACTTTGTTTTGTTGTATATATCTAAATGTTTTAATTTCAATTGTTTGCACTGAACTCTTGTCGGCATATCATATCTAAGAGGGTTGGGATCGACATGACTATGCAATCTATAGAAATTTATGAGCGGGATGTGAATGCTCTAATTTTGGGTTTCACGCCAACGTGTTGGGATGGGGATATTGACTATGCAATCTGTAGAAATTTATGTAAAATATAAAATAAATTTCTACTTAAGCTGGAATATGGGCTTCTTGGCCGAATTAAGCACTAATTACACGCCTATCCTCATTAAATCTTAGTCTCAAAGCAAAAAATTGAAGACAAAAACAAATGCTATTTTCTTTCATATGCTTAATTGGCCAAAAAGATACGAACAAGCTATGGGTATCCTTCTATCTTCTTATTTATAGATAGGCTTGGATAAAGCTGGATTCCTTCTATCTTCTAAATTAACCAACTTTTAGTATCTGCTTTTGCTGAGTTGGCCCCAAAGATTCCATAAAAGAAAATGAAATCCTAGTGGACGGTAATGAAGAGAATGGGCACCTTGTCAAAACAATTGGGTCTCTTTCTATGAATCCGACCCAATTTAATTTTTAATTTTTTTAATTTTAATTTTAATTTTTTTACAATTCCATCTAAATAATGTTGGGAATAATCAAGATTTATTTGTAAGAAATTTCGTTTGAGGTATGTCCCTTATGCCACATATATTATTGTGATTATAAAATATATATAATTACGGTGTTCAATGATTTAAGTCAATTTGGATGACCCAGTCTTGTGCTTAATAAAGTGACAAAAGAACCTCATCACGAGTTCTTGGATTAATCAATATGGAAAATCAGGAGTAGATACCATGTCCTACGCTTCATGTGTTTATCGATTTCCATAAATTTGTAATTTCTTGAAACACAACTTAGTAAATATCATGCTAAATCCTTTGAGAAAGAAAAGAATTATAATAGATAACATGCCTAATTTGTTACTTAGGGAGATCAATAGCTTAAGAAATAGATGTCATGTTTTAGATTGGCCTTTGACAAGCTTTAAGTATACCGATATGATTGTAGCATTAACATATTGTTTATCTCTTTTTTTTTTTTTTCTTTTTCTTTTTTTTCTTTTTCTCAAGGAAAACATAACATTTCATTTAATAATAACACGAGCATATAACTCTTACATCACAGAGCAAAGGTTTGAAGCAACCGTAGCATAACTTGTAATTTTTATTGTTGTTGTAGTTTCTATAGGATCTCATCGTAATGCACAGGCACCGGCACCGGCTTTCTCTAGCACCAAAACAGTCACCGGTGGCAATGCCACTGACGGCAACTTTAGCAATGCCAAGTTTGACAGTGTCCAATTTGGCAGCAACGTGAGCTTGATATATGTCATGTTAAGAAGCTTGTATTATCTACAATAAGGCCAATTATCAAATATGGTGTGTTGTAAGGCCAAGAATCAAATAACTTGTACTATTTGGAACATATATTGAATTCAAATATGGTGTGTCGTAAGGCCAAGAATCAAATATTTTGTATTATTTGGAACATATATTGAAGCTTGTATTACCGATAATAATTAAGGGCAATAAGTTGTGCTATTTGTAACATAGAAACTTCTATTAGCAATGATAAAACCAATAATCAGATAAGTTGTACAATTTGTAAATAATGTGCCATCAAGAATAAGAACAATACTAATCACCCATAAAAGTTCACACTGGGGTTTCAGCTAAGGCACAATCCCAACCTATAAAAGTATTTGCTACAATTTGGTTCAGCTCCGCTCTACGTACATTAGACAAATTTAGTTGAAAATATTTTGTTCCCAACATGGATGCTTTCCTAAATAAATTCTTCATTTCAAGTAGTGAGGAGAAAACAAAACATTAAATGTTTAGCTGAAAATATTGTGTTTAACATTGCTGTTTTCCTAAATAAATGTAGAAAAGAGATGTCAAAATCCATTTCCTTCGAAATGAAGATGAACTACGCTAGTTCAAGATCAATAAAAGATGAACTATGCATTATTTCCAGAAACGAATTTTTTCTTGGCGCACTCAAAAAGCAATGGACGGTAATGCAGACAATGGGCACCTTGTCAAAACAATTAGGTCTCTTTTTATGAATCCAACCCAATTTTAATTTTAAATTTTAATTTTAATTTTTTTACAGTTCCATCTAAATAATGTTGGGCATAATCAAGATTTATCTGTAAGAAATTGGTCGTACCAAATTTAGGTACTTGCAATTGTACGAACCGCAACTCGTATAGCGTTTGCACAAGTACCGAGTTGAATCCACAAGGAACCGTGTATTATTTTAAACGAAAATAACTTTGAGTCTAGGTTAGTGCTATTTTAACCTAGCTCCGCAGTGGGTGATTGTGACAACTTTAAAGTAAATTATCGCAGAAATGTAAACAAAATAAAGATACCAAGGTTGAGGTTTTCACCTCACCATTTCAACTATGTGAATTGAAAACGCTAAGCTAATATATCTGTCTATCGGTTAGAAATAAAACTAAATCTCTTGCACCTATCGAAGGATTCAAGGAATCCGTCCATTTGACAAAAGACAAACCATAAACGGTTTAAGGCCTAAAGGATCCAAAGTGAATGTGTTAAGACACAAACTACTATGGATAAATGGGCGTAAACCAAAGGATGGAATGTATCCATCGGACGAAAAACCAAAAATAAACGACTACGATGCAATCTCACTTGGTTTTGTCACCAAACCAAGTGAGAAATGATTTAAGAAGCAAATAAATAACGGAATGAAGTAACTTAAACGTAAGCAATAAACATAGAATTCATGGTGAGGCTACATCCTCAACCTTAGTTGAGGATTTAGCCTCCCATAAGCAAGGGAAGCGTAAATAAACAAAAAGAAAGCATTATAATTAAACTAAAGTAATTAATTACAAAGAAAAGGGCAGAGTAGGGCCAACAATGGCAAATTGCTCTAAAAAATGCGCCCAAAGTAAAAGCTCTCGACCAAATGGACCTAGGGTCTTATTTATAGGCTGGCAAGTCATTGGCCTGCGTTTGAACACGCTAGTTATTTGTGGTCGAACGCAGGTCATACGTCCGACTACAAATAACTGCTATGGCGGCTAGGGCTGACTGGGCGTGTGTTCGACCATTGCTCCTGCGTGTGACCATGGGTGCATTCGAACGCACCAAGTGCATTCGAACGCACTTCGGCAGGAAACCACTTCTTCACTCTAAGTCCCCTTATTGCCCTTTGCTAGCCATGTTTTGATGCATTGACCTGCACAACACAAAACAATAAAAATACTAAAAATAGTTAGATATTAACAATGCTAAAGGCTTAATAAATATAAGTTAAAGGGGTTCAATATATAATATTTGACACCGATCAGAAATTCCATTTAAGGTATGTCCCTTATGTCACACATATTATTGTGATTATAATATATATATAATTAGATTTATTCCAATTAAAGTTTATTCTGTGAAATCAAATATTCTGAATTAAATTGCCGATTTAATTCTTGTGGAAACAAATATTTGAATTCATTACTGATTTTATTTTATGGAATCAAATATGTTGTATTGATTAATTATTTGATTTTTATTCTTTGATGGGGGGAATAATTAAGATAATATCTCTAATTGAGAGTCTCTAACCTATCTATAAATAAGTCATGTGTATTCCATCAAACGGCACTCATTAGGCATAGGTTAGAAGAACCTCTTAATATTTTTACTTTTGTTTTGTTTTGTTGATGTGAAGTGTTCTTTGATCTGCTTGAGCAAAGTGATGACCGGAGGTAACTTTATTCCGTTGCTAATTTATTTATTAATTAGCCTTAGTTTATAAAATTCTTACATGTGGTATCAAAGCCTACTCTAGGCCATATTTGTTCAACATTAAGTTATTTGTTTTTTCAATAGATGTTGTGAACGTTCAGTTTTTATGTATATTATTTACTCACGCACTATTGCAATAAGGCTTAACAATTTATTTCTCTTTTATAACTGTCCCAGAATTCTTTGTATATGAATATTTGGTTTTTCGGTCTTTTTGGATATATTGTTCTGTTTTGGGCTTAAAAACTAACAATTTTTGGTGTCTTTGGAAAGCACTTGACCATATTGAACTTGTCCCTGTACGAGAACCCTTGGACCAAAATCATGGTCCGATTCTAGCCCCATCCACTAGCATTGAGGCCATCGGTGAGCTCCAGTTCCTAAATCCCCACAACAACAGCATTGGCTGTATAAGGTGAGCGTCGATGGCCTGATGAGGATGCTTATGGCTCAAAGCAGCAGCAGCCCTTTATGGGCTGCTTGTGGGTAACGAAGCCAAAGCTCCTGCCGTTAGCGGCTGTTTTGTCACGTACAGTGAGGAATGCTCCATCACGGACCACCTCTAAGGATTAAAGGCGGTAGGTGGCCAAGGCCGCTGTTCTAACTGGCCATACGGGTGATGGCACTAAAACTCAACCATTCGCTCGCGGCGGCTCTTAGCCGGAATCACCCATAAAGGATGACGACAACTACCCTACATGGGCTGCCTGTCGTTTGGATGGAGCGCCGACTCTTGGTGGCTGGCGCATGAGGAAGAAGAAGAAGAAGAATAAAGGTGCGGCGACTAGGGTTTGGGGTTTTATTTTTCCGAGTTGGCAAATAAAAGATCCGGTAGGGTTTGAACCCATAAAGAAACCGCATCTAGTGTTTTTAGGTCACTAGGTATAGATTTATTTTAACCCAAGCTGATTCAGTTAAAAAAAAAAAAAAAATTAACTATGTCATTAAGCGGGCTGACCTAGAAGCCCAATCCAACTAAAGTAGCCCATCTGGTTTTTTCTTTTTTTCTTTTTTTTTTTTTAAAAAATTTCTTTTTAAAAAAAAAGAAAAAAGAAAAAAAGTGGGGGTGGGGGTGAAGGTGATTTGGGCTCATGTGGGATTAAAAGTTGGGCTCTCTGTAAAAGGCCTAAAATATTCTCTTAGACCATTAAGCCATGCATTTTTATATGCTTTTATATACTATAATTTAATATGTCTTATTATTTAAATTGTTTAGCATTAAAATTATTATTGCTTTAATGCATGGACTTGAGATTAAATCGATTCTTATTATTTAAATATAAATTGTTTGATGTTTGGACCTAAGAATAATTAATTAAGCCATATATGTTGGTGAATATTTATGTTACTATCCAAAATTGCAAAAGGATAGCTTTGGTAAGGCAAGGATTGGGATTTAAGTGTGCCATTGTGCTCCCCCTCACTACTTGGGATACTATCTAATTGTACTTTGGAAAAATATTGTTTACCCACTAATGTGTTGGTTTTGTCCATTATATTTGAGAACTTTATATTGGCATCTATACAGTTATTAGATGTTAATGAAGTCGTGAAATTCACAAAGAAAATTAACACCACGTTGTAGTTAATTCATAAATTTAATTGTTAATCTCCACGTGGATGTTGTTACTTTTATAACTTAATTAGAATAAGATAGTAAATTCAACATTAAAAAAATTAAATTTCTCTCAGGCCCAAAGGTACGGAAAATTTAATTTATTGATGCTAAATTTATTAGTCTTATTAATAAAGAGTAAATTTCATGTGTGATGCAACCTTTGCCCACAAGTAAGTTGAAATTTACTATTAAATTAGCATTGGTTAATTTAAATAAATTAGATGTTAATGAAGTCGTGACTATCATAATAATTTGGGAAAATTACACTTTACCTCCTGAAGTATCCACCCATTTTCACTTTTGCCTCCAAAGTTTAAAATGTGACACTTTACCCCCCCAAACTTTCAAATTGTGGCAATTTAACCCATTTGACCTATTTATTCCCAAAATACCCCCAACACAATTTTTTCAAAAAAAAAAAATCCAAAAAAAAATAAACCAAAAAACAAGAAACGGGTGGCCGGCCACCACCTATGGGGTGGTTCGGCCACCCCAACATATATTTATATATTTTTTGGGGTTTTTTTTTGGAATTTTTTTTTTTAGAAAAAAAAAAAAGTGTTTGGGGTATTTTGGGAATAAATAGGTCAAATAGGTTAAATTGCCACAATTTGAAAGTTTGGGGGTGGTAAAGTGTCACACTTTAAACTTTGGAGGCAAAAGTGAAAATGAGTGGATACTTCAGGGGGGTAAAGTGTAATTTTCCCTAATAATTTTGGGAGAAACACAGCATCCCGATTTTATAATGATAATTGCATCAAGATTATATATATGAACTTCATAAAGAAAATTTGACATCAAGTTGTAATTAATTCATAAATTTAATTGGTCCCCAAAAGGTAGTTCAATCGACTAGGATCAGGCCTAATAAAGTGGAGGTCACTAGTTTGAATCCCCCTCCTCCCCTCTTGTATGGATATGTCAAAAAAAAAAATCATAAATTTAATTGTCAATCCCAATAAGGACGTTTTTATTTTTATGACTTAATTAGAATAAGATAATAAATTTAACATTGAAAATAAAATTTCTCTTAGGCCCACTGGTACAGAAATTTTTGTTTATTAATGCTAAATTTATTAGTCTTACTAATAAAGAGTAAATTTCATACGTGATGCTACCTTTGCCCACAAGTAGGTTGAAATTTACTATTAGATTAACATGTGGTTAATTTAAATAAAGTTATTTCATAGCATTAAAATATATTATTTTTTCTTGGTTATTGGATGTATTCCTATTACTTTAATTATTAGTATTTTATGTTCCAATAATTCCTAGTGGTAATTTTTCTAACTGAAAATAAAATGTGCTTTTCACTTTGGGGTATTCGGAGATTGAATTGGCTGTTCATATGGACGAAATCAAGTACACCACATGAGATTATTAAACATGAACGATTGTAGTGATATAAATCACTTAAGTTTCAATGTTCATGAAATCTCATATCAAGGAAAACATTAAGGTTTTATCCCTTAATGTTTTAGGGCCAAAGAAAGGTCGTTGAGAACCATTTAGTGAGTTCCAACAAGGCTTTGGCCAACACCCTAATAGAAAAGCTTTAAAGCAAAACCTTTTACAGTTTCAAAATGTGCGTAAGCACATTATGGAAATGAAATACATAATAGCTCATTATAAAGTCCGTAAAGGTTGAGTTTTTGAGTCATTTTTTGGTCTATTTTATTTTGGAATTCTCTCTTCTAAATATGATTTTTTTTTCAAATATCTTGTGGCACACATAAGGATAATTGGTCAATAAAGAAACTTTTGATCATGCGTGTTCAAGAAGGAGAGGTTAAAACATGAGAAGGCAGAAGGTGTTCACATGGCTATTCATGCTAAGGGAAAGACCAGGAGAGGCAAGTATGCTAAAAAATTCAAAAAAGAGAACAATGTGCCAATCAAGCAAAATGGCAAGAAGGATACTTGTTTCTTCTGCAAGAAAGAAGGGCATATGAAGAAAGATTGCCAAAAGTATATAAAGTGGCTTGAAAGAAAAGGTAATCGCATATCTTTAGTGTGTCATGACTCTTTTTTTGTTGAGGCTCCTAATAATACATGGTGGATTGATTCGGGTTCTACAATCCATATTGTCAACTCAATGCAGGGTTTTCACACAACAAGGAAATCGGTAAGTAATGAACAATGTGCCTATTTAGGAAATAAACTATTTTCACGAGTAAAAGTTGTTGGGACTTTTAGAATAATTTTGAAATTTGGATATGTTTTAGATCTTGAAAATGTATTTTTTTATTCTAGAATTTTCTAGAAATTTAATTTATGTTTCCAAACTGGATAATGTTGGCTTTGGATTTTGGTTTATCAATTCAACTTTCAGTATTTTTAAAGGTGAACAATTTATTGGTGATGGAATAAAAATTGATGGTTTATTCAAAATTGATCTAGATCCCAACTTTAAAAATAACTATTTGTCATTACATACTGATATTGGCATAAAGAGGAGCCTTATGGATCAGAGCTTTGCTTTGTTATAGCACAGGAGATTGGGACATATCTCCATAGAGAATCAAAAGGTTAGTAAATGATGGAGTTTTAAAAGCTCTTGACTTTACAAACCTTGGTACTTGTGTGGACTGCGTAAATGGAAAGCAAACCATCAAGACCACTAAAGGTGCCAAAAGGAGTTTTGAGATTCTTGAGATCATACACACTGACATTTGTGGACCTTTTCCTACTCCCTGCCTAAATGGTCAAAGATATTTCATATCTTTTATTGATGACCATACAAGGTTTATGTATCTCTATCTTTTAAATGATAAGGTTGAGGCATTAAATGCTTTCAAGACCTATAATGTAAAAGTAAAGAAACAAAAGGAAAAGAAAATCCATATTGTAAGATTTGATAGGGTCAGAGAGTACTATGGCAGGTACACAAACAAGGGACAAATGATAGGTCCATTTGCTAAATTCCTTGAAAAGGAAGGCATTGTGGCTCAATAGACGATGTGTGGCACACCACAACAAAATGGTGTAACATAAAGAAGGAATCACACACTTATGGACATGGTTAGGAGCATGCTAAGTAATTCTCATCTCCCTTTATTTTTAAAGAGTGAAGCCTTAAAAATTGTTGTGTATGTTTTAAACAGGGTTCCATCCAAGGCTGTCCCTAAGACACCTTTTGAGTTATGGAATTGGTGGAAACCAAGTTTAAATTATTTACACATATGGGGTTGTCCTACTGATGTGAGGATTTACAATCCAAATCTGAAGAAATTAGACCTAAGGACAATCAGCAGATTTTTTATGGGCTATGCAATTAACTCCAGGGGATTTAGGTTTTACTGTTCTTCACATAGTCCTAGAATTGTTGAGTCTATAAATGCAAAATTTATAGAGGATGATGAACTTAGTGCTCATCTTCATTTGGTTGAATTAGAGGAAGCACGAGAGTTGACAGAAGCTCCTTTATATGAAGGGTGTTTGATTGTGTTTACACTACAAGAAAAATGGGTTTTAGCGTTAACAAATAGTTGGTGCTAATACTCCAAAAGTCGATGTTACTATCAGTGTCAATAGTTGGATGCTAATGAGTCAACGCTATAAGCCCGACTCTAATAAGGTCATCAGCGTCGACCTTATGTGGACGCAAATAGTCTACTTTTAGCGTCGACTATATTGACGCTAATAGTTGACTTTTAGTGTTGACTATATCAACTCTAAAAGTCGTGTATTGTTGATGGTAATAATTGAATGGACGAAAGGTATAGAGTCGACGCTAATAGTGCATTATCAGCATTGACTTTATGAGTCAACACTAATAGTGCACTATTAGCATCGACTTTGTGAGTCAACGCTGATAGTGCGTGAAAAAAAAAATTAAAAATATACATATATATTACTAGGGTCAATTCGACCCTAATTTTTTTTTTTTTAAAGGCAATTTTAAAACGTACCAAAATATTGAAATATAGTAAAAGCACACAATTTTATAGCTAGCACAAGTCATAAACCATTTTAGACATAATAAAAAAGCATGACATCTAGTGGAAATATCTGGAAATCTTCACAACCAGTAGGACCCCATATACGCCCCTTCTCACATCTGACTTTGCATACAAAACAAATAAGTTTCAAAGATATACATTAATATCATGAAACCTGAAAAGGTATTATGAAAGTAAGGGCAGGAGTTATAAATTATGCAAAACATATAAATTATGAAGAAATAAAGACTGAAAGAGAACATATATGACATGAGCAAACCGGGAAACACCACAATTCCAGACAAATGATAGAGAATGGAGACGGAATGACAAAGACCAAATTGATCATAATTATTTCAAATATAACATGGTGGAAAAAACAGACTTAGTATAGGTTTACATGATTATTCAAGTTCATTATCTTGAATATAATTCAAGATATCAGACAAGAATTACAATATTAAACAGACAAGACCAGGAATGATGATAACATTGCATAGCTCCATGTAAACACAATTCCGAGATAACATAAATCAGTGAATCCTCTTATTTGGCCACAAATGGAATTTACATTGATTGGAGACTATAAGGGTGGAAAAATACAATAAAGTGCATAATATTTCTAAAAATTAGCTATGCTATGACATTTTAGACAAATTTGACACTTGAAGTTGCAACAACATCAAAAAGTGCCAATGAGCTCTGGCTCAAGTAACACCTCTTCCCCCAATGAGAAAAGGATGGAAAGTGAGTCATGGGTTCATAAACCATCTAACAATAACTTTAAACATCAATTAGACATACAATGCAACACACAAGCTAACCTTGAAACAATTTTCAAATGGAAATTATCAAAGATGGCTTGCAACCTGAAGATTGTTGAGCCGGAAATCATCAAGAAGTATATTTCCAGGAGATATGTAAGTCTAGGGCAGCTTGGTTGCATTTATAGTAATTTTAGTTTGAAATGAATGAAAATACATCACTCAATTCATCTTTAATTTCATTACAGGAGATCTGAAATTCTTCAATCTATTTAATTATATTTTTCCTCTCTATTTTCCCCATATTTACAGTAGGTGGGAGACATCAGGCATGCCAGACCACCTATAGTTTAGCATAATGGCCAAAAGAGGTCACCTCAAACTAGTGCATAGAATACTTCCCATGCACAAGACCATCAAATGTACAAGTGACTTTCTCAAAGAACAATCTATGTGTAATAGTCCAAAGGAATCATCAAATAAAATTTATTGCATATAATGAACTGTATCTATAAATGCATAAATAGACTAGTGCAGTGTAATTTCTGGTTCTTATTTATTTGTGACCGTTCAAATAAACAGTTCCTATATATGTGGCAAAAAAATATGCAATATCTAACATGAAATGTGTTGGGAATCAAGACTTCCTAAACAACATATTCAATTTGGTAAGAATCTCTATGTATCAGTTTTTTAAAACCCAAAAAAAAATCCCAAGACATTAAAGCTCAAAACCTTATTCATTCAAGAAGCTAACTTGTACATATATCAATAAATACAAATTGGAACATATTTGGGAAGCAGTTCATGAAAATTTTCTAGAAAAACAAGTCCCATCTGTAAGCATGGCAAAGTGAAAATGCATTAACATACTATAAATAAATTTCAAGGAGGTTGTAATCTAGGTTAAGAGGTTTTAAGGTGTTTCCAGTAACCTTGGGAATCGGAGCATAGGCAGATAGTGGAAAGAAAATGAGGTTTTCCCTAAAAACCCTCAAAACAAACGTACAGTATCGTGAATGGATGTACAGCCCGTTGTGACATAGTGGACACACGGCCCCGAGCCCAGACGTTTGATCAGTGTGTGACAGGAGACCCTATTTTTACCAACCGTCCCATAACTCATGTTTTTCTTACTTTAGAGTTGTGTTAGTAGAATTAGGACTAATAGAAGGTTTTCACAGATTTGGAGAACCCGGATCTTTCGGAGTATTCAGAGAGGTTTTTCAATCCAGGTGAGTTTTAAGTCACATAATGTTGTTGATATTTTCCATGCATTACACATCTATTTTGTATATCGAGAAAACATGTATATTTTACAACTCTCACAGTTTATATTTATTGCACATGAACTCTGTCATTTTGAGAAAAACGTTGTGCTAATCATATTAACCAAGTGAGACTTATAAAAAGACATGCATATAAAATACAGACAAGATAATTTGCATCGTATGGCATGGTACACTAGTACGTGTGGTAGTAATGGCCATGAGCTTACTATACATGTTAGCTTTATGGTCAAATGTGTGTTATATGAGGGCTTTGGATATATTGGTTTTGTGACCACGGTACAACTATTCCCAATGGTTCGGTCACTATAGGACAGACGTCATTAGTCGGTGTGGACCGCTTGAAGTCGAACTTGATTGTGACGCTAATGTTACATACGGTATGTTATGCAATGGCTGGGGCACTAGCATTGTACTATAGGTCCCTTGAGACAGCGCCAACCCTACTAAGAAAGGGTAATATCTCAGGTAGACCATACTGTTGAACTATGACTGTTGTTTACATCATATGCATATGCTATCTATTATAGATCTCACATATAATGTAAGCTGTCATGATAGAACTGCTTTTGCTTAATAAACATCTGAGTTCATCACTAAACTGGCATGAATATTATTTGCGTTAAAAATCACTAAGTCTTAGACTTATCCTTTTCCTTTATGTTCATCTCTCATTACGATTGTTACACGGTTTAGCTGCTTTATAAGAGGATGCCGTCAAAGCATACTTAGGTACTAGCCCAAGACTTGATACGTGTGATCTTTGAAGATATGGATCTTGTTTGGTTGCGTTCAATGTGGGAGTTTAGAGGATCTGCTTGTACAGACATGATAGAGACCCTGATATCATTAACTTTACTTAATCTTAAATCCAGGCTATGATTTGTTGATCCTTTTGAGAACTATATTGATGTTATGTATTTTGGGTTGTATCTATTTCCTTAATGATGGTCTGATGATCAGTATATTTGACAACGATTTATAATATTATAGCGATGTAGTATTTTATCTCTGATATTTGCTGTGTGATGTTTCATTTACTTTCTCTAAATTCCATAGTCTTAATAAAGTCTTCCGCTGGAGTTTTCTCGTTACAACAAGGAAAGTGAATTTCCAAAGGTCTTGTTCTGAGAAGGACAGGGTTGGGATGGGTGCCATGAGATCAATTACAAGTTAATTGATCTGCCTATCGGGGTCATCACATCTAGCGTTTATAAACATTACCCAACACTTAAAGTTGGTAAGAGAGTTGATTTGGAACAAACCCAAGCAAAACCTAGAGTATACATAAGAGAGAGAGAGAGAGAGAGAGAGAGAGAATTAAAATTATGAAAATTCACTTAATTAGTTACTGCTCCATATAGCTCTTACTGAATAAGATTTTTAGTTCACAAACTCATAAAAATCAACTACAAATTCATAGGGAAATGAAGGAAAAATTTAGAGAAATAGAAGACTTATGGTGCTAACCCATCTCTTATATTTCCATGAACAAATTAATCTTAGTTAACAATCTAAACCATAGCTCTCATATGATGATAAAAAAAATAAAGAGAAGGGGCTGGATGTCTCTCACATTTCAACCAAGGAGAAGGAAGAAAAAAATAAATAAATGAGAGAGAGGGAGAAAGTTGGAGACTTTTGGGCTGCTGTTTTTCCTTAAGTGAAAAAGTGCCTGAATATGCAAGAAAGGGAACCACATCACTTGAGTTAAGTAAGATGGCAGACGAATATACAAAAAATTTCCCGAATACCTTTCTATCTTAAAATAATTTAGGAGAAAATTGGTCTAAAAATAGAAATCGACACTTAAGCTACTCATTTTCTTTTGGGCTTACACTAAGACAACCTATACTATAAAAGAAAAAAAAAAAGTTAACAATCTTTATAATTTAACACACTAACCCATAATTATTTATTTAATCATAATAAACTTATTAGACATTACAGTATCAATCCCAAACCCCCGCTTGGATTAGTTCAGACAATTGGCCCCGGCCAGCAAAGTGAAAACCCTTTTGTCCATAGGTGTTGTAGACTCTGATCCTTCAACTATTGCTTTAATTGCTGGCCAACCAACATACCGTGAAGAATTCATAGAGTCCTTCATAGATCTAGCCAGGTCTCAGAACTTCGACGGCCTTGACCTCTTCTGGCCCTGCTGGAAGTACCAACAAAACACGGGCCCAACTGCCAACGACATGAAAAACCTTGGCTTACTCCTCGATCAATGGTGCATAGCCCTAAAAAAGGAGGCCCCCGACGACAAGATAGAGTTGCTTCTATCTGCAACGGTCTTTTATATGCTAAATATCAACAATGGCTTGGTGATCGCGAGCTATCCCGCTGAAGCTATGCAAAATAACTTGGACTGGATCAACATACAAGCATATGACCTCTATGATCCCGTATCGACTCCGACGATGACTGAACCACCTGCTCCATTGCTCAATCCAGCAGCAAACCAATCATTTAAAAGCGTGGATTCCAGCATCGGTGTTTGGGATAATGCAGTGCCAGCAAAAAAAATAGTCATCGGCCTTCCATTTATTGGCTACGAATGGTCACTGAAAAATCCTAATCAGCATGATATATATGCACCCGTTGATGGACCAGGGGGGGATGGAAATGATGGGCTCATATTTGATCGAAACATCATTAACAACAAGTGGTGGAGGGAGGGGGTTGAAGCTCTTAAAAATTTTATTATTGCCTTTGTAAAAAAAATTATGCCCCTTTTAGTCATGAATGATGCCCCCCTAGGCCCTGAGTCCCTGCCATGAATTTGACAATTTTTTCATAATTTTTTTTTTTTCATGAGTCATGGTTGACACTAAAGCAGTTTGTGGAAGGTGGAAGATGAATGAACAGTTTAGTTTCGATACACAACGTTTCATTAAAGAGAAAAGTAAAAAAAAGTACATATGTATGCTGTACAGTATGCCAAAAAAAAAAAAAAAAGAAGAAGAAGAAAGAAGCTACACCTACAGCAATAGGCTATATAGCCCGTGGGCCAAAAAAAAAGAATAAAAAAAATTAAAAAAAAAAATGGGCCTAGTGGGATACATTTTAACCTAAAAAAATAAAATTTTGTTTTGTTTCTTCTGCTGCCATTTGCTCCACTACAATTTCTCCTTAACCTTTTTTATTTTCTTCTAGTTCTTGTCTTCTTGAGGATTTCAATCTCCTGCATTTTCTTCTTGACTCTTGACTCTTGAAGACTTATCACTTGGCAACTTTGAGTTTGATTTTTTCACTTTCAACAAAGTATATAATTTTTTAGATTTAAATTTAAATTATTCTTGTAAATTAATTTTTTTTATGATATTGTTTCTAACTTTATAAGCCATATTTTGTTTCTATCTTTCTAATTTAGAAAGACTGAAGATCAATTGTCCAACTTCAAGGAAAAATTAAGCTATTGAGGTATGTAATTAAATTTTTAGATTTTAATTTAAATTGTAGTTGTAAGTTGTAAATTAATTATTTTTCCTGCATTATTTATGCATTTATATAGTTTCTATGTTATGTTTTGCAGTTTTAGTGGAGTTTCTAGATTTTCCTTATTTCCTTTCATTTTCTTGACTACCAAACAAAGGGTAGATATAATAACATAAGTGCATGCATCGATTAGCTACATTAAAACTTTCAGAACACAACAAGTTTAATGTTTTATTAGTTTCTTTTGTTTAACATATCATAAGAATACTCTTTTTAAAAATATTACCGTTAGAGTAAGACATATTTGTAAAATAGATCATTAAAAAAATATAAACATTTAAAAATATAAAAGTTAGAGAAAGAATAAACAAATCTTTGAAAAATAATATTTAAATGAAATAGTGAAAGTGAATTGTTAAAGTAATGGCGCTGAAAATAGTGCTTTAAAAAGGCGAGTTGTTAAAATAACCAAAAGTATATTTTTTATTATTTTAAAGAGTAAAATTTGAAGAGACTATTTTAGATACTCTAATGCATTATCATCAAAGTCGTCCTACACAAAAGTATGTATGTGATGATGCCACATGCAAGTTAATCAGCTTAAGTTCCTGATGCAACGCGACTTAGTGGGCTGCAGCGAATAACAACAAATATGCAGCGGATAGATGATTCTAGATCTTGAGACTATCAATGATCTAAGAACTCTTCTTGAAAATCTAGATACCCTCTAGCATTTTGAAGGAAAAAGATGAATAAACTCAACTCTGAGTATTCTTATTAATCAAAATCAATAAATAAACAACAATTGTCGTTTCTGGAGGCTATAAGTATATATATATAGCCCAAAAACCCTAAACTTGATAAAATACGAATTATAGACTCCATAAATCTAATAAACACTTAATAAAGATAAAATACGAAGGAAAATGCTAGGGGTTCTCCCTGTAGATTCTCCTGACGTTCTCCCAGTCTTACGTAAAAAAAAAAAAAATTGTAGTGGCCTCTACCATCGATTTTTTTAGGCATTAGCACCAAATTTGAGGCATTAACACCAAATTTGTGATGCATTAGCACCAAATTTAGGATGATCAAATCCATTTTGGGTGATACCATCCCTAAAGGGTTAACCTTCCACCCTTAGGTTTTAGTTTTGAATCCAAAAACAAGTTTTAAAGCATTAGAACCTAACTATTAACTCGTAAAAATTAATCGATTGGTAAAAAAACAGTATTACAATTTTATTTTTTCTGAAATCATATTCTACATAAGACTGAGAGAACACCAGGAGAACACTATAGGGAGAACTCCTAGCAAACCCCAAATACGAATTATAGACTCCCTAAACCTAATAAACACTTAATAAAAATAAAATATGAAATTGAAATACAATAATGAAAGATAAGATTGATAAATTGATGATAAGTCCAACCTACATCATTCTCCCCAGGTTGGAGAGAATTCACCCCGAATTCGAACTGTCTTTTCCACGGTCCTTTGGGTGCCCTATCAACTCATTCCAATCTTCTATTCTCAAAATCACAACAAGGCCATACCCCATAATAAATATGATGGCCTTATTCATCAACACACGCCACATTTATATTGAAGACCATGCCTCCTTGTCATGTAGGCTTGTCATCCCCTTGTCTTGCCGTGTCCTTCCCACATGTTATGAGAATTTCCAACGAACTCATAAAGATCCATTCACTTTTTGATAAAATAGTCGTCTCCACTCCATAGATCTCATCACAACTTTGGTTAAAAGTTTTTGACAAGATAACATCTACTCCAAGGAAATCAACTTGATGTATAGAACTCACCTCTTCGTCAAGATAGGTGCCATAGATTGGTGGAAAGGCCCAATTTATCGACCAATCTTCCTCTATAAATCCATCTTCCTTCTCCTCAACTGATTGACTCTTAATCTCCGCCACCTCTCTAAGCACCTTCTTTTTGTCGATTTTTTCTATTTTTTCTATTACTAGGAACGCTTTGGGTTGCAACCAACCTTGGAATTCCAGTGTATTGAATTTGAATCTGTTTTCCCATTGGTTGGCATGAGCTTGGCAGTCTTGACGTCTGCATTGCATCTCGTAAAGGGTCTTCAGATCCATTCCCATTGTGACCACCCATGTTGGATAATTGGGTAGTAAGGGCTTTGATTTGATCCCCCAAAACCTTCAATTGCTACTCCATGTGTCGTTGATATTCAACGATAAGTTTGTCTCCCACCCCTGTGTACCACGGTCTTGGTTGACAACGACGAATGTTCGGACCTTCCATGTTGGCTAAGTGATCGGTAGGAACCCATGTTGGGTGCGCGCACGCCCTTTCTTATTCACAATTAGACCACCAAACCTCTCCTCCATGTGCCACAAACAAAACGCCGATTGCTCCTTTCGTGTTGTCTTTGTATGCACGTACACTTCGTTCATGTCTGCCAGATAGTCGTTCCTCCTCATTCATGTAAAGTAACCTGTGCTTTGATACCAATTGAGGCAGCGCGACATAGTGGGCTGCAGCAAAGAACAACAAATACACAACAGATAGATAATTCTAGATCTTGAGACTATCAATGATCTAAGAACTCTTCTTGAAAATCTAGATACTCTCTAGCATTTTGAAGGAAAAAGAGGAATAAACTCAACTCCAATTATTCTCATTAATCAAAATCAATAAATAAACAACAACTGTCCTTTCTGAAGGCTATAAGCATGTATATATAGCCAAAACCCTAAACACGATAAAATACAAATTATAGACTCCATAAACCTAATAAACACTTAATAAAGATAAAATACAATTATAGACTCTAAACCTAATAAACACTTAATAAAGATAAAATATGAAATTCAAAAACAATAATGAAAGATAAGATAGATAGATTGACGATAAGTCCAATCTACATCAGTTCCTTTGGCATATTTTGCATAGGAAAATGCTAAGGGTTCTCCCCCAAGTGTTCTCTTAGCATTCTCACAATCTTACGTAGAATATGATTTAAGAAAAAATAAAATTGTAATTGCCTCCACCACCCTTTTTTTAGGCATTAGCACCAAATTTAGGATGATCAAATCCATTTTGGGTGATACCATTTCTAAAGGGTTAACCTTCCACCCTTAGGTTTTAGTTTTGAATCCAAAAACAAGTTTTAAACCATTAGAATCTAAATATTAACTCATAAAAATTAATCTGTTGGCAAAAAAATCAGTACTATAATTTTATTTTTTCTTAAATTATGTTCTACGTAACACTGGAAGAACACTAGAGGAAGAACCCTAACAAACCCCATTTTGAATATGTCGTGTGCATATCAAAGCTTTTCTGCTTTATCTTCTCACTTTATCTTCACCTATGTTATCTTTTCCTACTTTATCACCAAACCACACTCCTATATTCACGTGCACAACAAACCCCACATTTGAAAATCTTGCTCCCACCTAACCCCACCTTATCTCCTACTTTATCTCCACCTTCTCCAAACCACACATTTGAAAATCTTGCACCCACACCGAACCCCACCTTATCTCATACTTTATCTCCAAACCACACATCTATTAGCTCTATTTTAGTCTACCTTCATGAATCCAAAGAGTTTACTTCCTAAAAGGGATAACCATAGCAAATATGAAAAAATTCCTGGCAGGGTGGGTTGGGAAGACAATATGTTGAGCACCAATCGACAACACCCATATGATCCATTAGCTCTATCTCAGTCGACCTTCATGAATCCAAAGAGTTTACTTCCTGAAAGAGATAACCAAAGCGAATATGAAAAAAATTATTGGGAAGGGTTGGGTCAATAATGCCACTACACTTACTTATGCTGGCGTTCGATTACTTATAACTTGCAAGGTTTACAGTTTATAAAGATCTTTTGTGTGATAATTTCATCACTTATACCTAAAACATATTCAACAACCTATAGACCTTTTATATGTATATGACAAATAATAATGATTAATATTTAATAGCATGCATTTAAATAGTTTATATATACACCCAATCCGGCCTTATTAAATAAATTAGTGAATAAACTACTTTTCTTTCAATTTAAACTAAAATGTTATACACGATAATTGAAGTTTAAGGCACTAGCTATCCCTAATAGAGCCATATCTTGAGATGCACAAGACGATGCCATATCTTGAGATCGATGATTGGTAGGAGTGAAATTTAAAACCACCTAACCGCCTCGGCTAACCACTAACTGCACTAACCACTATCCACACTAACCGCTAACCACTTTGAAAGCGGTTATTAAAAACCACTCCGTGAGTAGCGGTTAGCGGGTTTTGAAAAACTGCCTAACCGCTAATGATAAGCACCGAATGTTGCACATTCAAGACCCTTAACTCACATTTGTTAATTCCTTAGCATTGTTATTTGTTTAATTTTGTGTTGTTTTTGTGTTTTCAGGTATTTAATAAAGATGCAAGAAAAACCATTAAATTTGGGTTTAAAGCACAACAATTTGAGTGGACCTAGAAGATATGATTAAGCAACCAATCACAATAGAGGATAGATATGATGTGGTTAAGTTTAATCATAACAAGAAAAGGATAAAATCGGAATTTCTCCACTTTGAGTCAAAATCGGATCGGATAGAATTTCAGATTTTGAACACGTCTCAGTATTTTGGCCTTTCAGCTCAAATATCGGATTGAGGTGATTCCAGCGGCATTGGAAAGCTAATTCAATTTTCTACAAATCATGCTGAAATAGGATTTTCCTAAATCGGACTCCCTTTATGCCAAAATCGCCCCGCAAGTGAAGGAGGCAAATCTGGACGAATCCTTTTCCTACTTGTACATGGATTGACTCCTAATTCAACTAGGAGAATGAATTCCGAATTTTCTAGGTTTACTAGGGCTTCTAGGACTTGTTACTCCCTATAAATAAGCCTCTATGCTTCAAGAGAATAGACTTAGTTTTAGACAGAAAATATTTCTTGGAGGCTTAGTGGAGCTTAGAAGATCATGAGCGCTAAACCCCTTAGTGGGGTATCGATGTAAACCCTTTCCAAGCACAATGGTGATTGTATTTGATTTCATTTAATTCAATTTATGTATGTTGATTGCATAACTGTGAGGATTGCATCTTTAGATTTCTGTTCTTAATATTCAATGCAATTGTTATTCAATTCAATTTCAATATTTGCAAAATTCTATTCTTGTCTTAGAAATTATTTTGCAGTTGAACTCAAATCAACCTTATTTTCTGTGATTATAAGATTGATGGTTATGCAATGGATTTTAATAGACATATGATTAATAGGATTAAGATAGGCCATGCCTAGGGAGGGCCAGATTTAGTACTACACCCTAGTTTAGTGTAATTTAGGTAGGCGATCCGTGCCAACCGAAGATGGGTTATGCTATTCCATTGATTGTATGAAAACTTATTAAGGGATTTTATAGTTTATGCCTAGGGAAGACGGGTCATAGCCGCATCTTAGTGGTTAGGTGGACGATCCGTGCCAACCGAAGATAGATTATCCTTATCCCTTGATATTGTATTTTCTTGTTCTTTTATAACATACATATTCGAAGTTTTGGAATTAAATACGTTGCCATTGTTGCGGATTGTGGTGAAATCGTACCTTACTTTTCTCTCTCTCATATATTTACTTTTAATTCGCATTTACTTTCATGCACTCAATTTCACAAACAATCAAATATCTTTTGTTAATTAGGTTAAAATTAGTTCTTTGAATTTAATAGCAAAACCCTTACAGTCCTTAAGGTTCGACACCCTCAATATAGCCCTATCCTACGGGATTCGTCCTATTGCGAGTGGTATTTTTATTATTGATAAATTTGGTCACAAATTTACCACATCAGCTAACCACCTTTTAAAAAAATATAATATATATTTATATTATATATATTTCATATAATAAGTAATAATGAGTTATTGTAGCCTAGTGGTTGTTGGGCGCCTATTTTACTCAGGAGTCCTGATTTCGATTCTCCCCACCTTCGACTTTTGTTTGGGTTTTAATAATGAGTTATTGTAGCCTAGTGGTTGTTGTGCGCCTCTTTTACTCAAGAGTCCGGATTTCGATTCTCCCCACCTTCGACTTTTGTTTGGGTTATATATTTTTATTATATATAGAATATAGAAGTGCAAAACGACGTAGATTTGCACTTCTATAAATTCATTTCTTCCTAACCCAAAACGATAATTTTGGTGTAATTTTATTCATATGTTATGTGTTGTAGAAGGTTATCAACAATATTTTGGTATAATGGTCCAACATATAATGCTCACTTTAAACCAACAATTTTTAATGCTAAAATGGCCATGAAAGGGGAAAAAATGTTTAAAGCGAGAAAAAAAGGGTTTAAAGTGAGCCCAAAACCTACTAAAAAAAAGTCAAATAAAAAACGGTTAGTAGAAAAGTGGTTAACTGCACCCGGTTAACCGCTATCCGCTTAGTGGAGGTGGTTAGTAGATTCTACTAACCGCCTCGGTGGTTAGCGATTAGCAGCTTTAGCCACTAACCCCAACCGCTATTTCACTACTAATGACTAAGGGCAAGGTTGCATGCTGAAAGCTAAAACTATATATAGCCTTTTGTTTTCCTTCTTGCTTTTCTTTCCCCATTTAGAGTCAAGTATCATACTATGTACATCTTGATTGATAAAATATATATATTAGGGTAAATTACATATTGTCTCCCCAAACTACCATCCTAAGTTAACTTACACACCGCTAACTACAACTTTTAAAAACTTGAACTTCCAAACTACTAAAATATTTCAAGTTAACTCATGTGTCAAATTTGGCCCTTTGTTTAGATGGAAAGCGCCACATGTGACTAGTATGTGCATATGCCCTAGCCCTTTTTACTCTATTAATTTTTTAGTCTTTTGTATAAAAATGCATTGTTTTATGATGAAAAAAAGAATTATTAAAAATTAATTAAAGGGATAAATGCATTTCCAGTATCTGTGATTTGCGCCAGAATCAAATAGCCACCTCGGTTTTTAAAAATGTCACAAATGTTAGCTATGGTAAGCCAATAAACCTACTTAGTAGTTCCGTCATGATTCTATTAATTTTTTTTTACGAATCACCACGTACGTGAACTAATATGGTGTGGTACTTGTGTTTTTGGGTGGCACGTCAGATTAAAAAAAATATATTCAAAATAATAATAATTGAAATGAGTTGTAATTTAAAGGTGAAAGTGCAATTAGAATAATGGTTACCCGATCCATTACAATTGGAAATTACGTATAAGATGGGAGATTTAGACCTCAAACTTAGAGAGATTTCAAAATAATTGATTGTATAGGCAAGCAGATACATGTGTGGCTTGTTAAACTGCCACTTACATATCCTAAAAGCTTAAGCTAATAGGAATAGGTAAATTTAATCACTTAATCATTACTTTAACACTTCCATTCACATGTGAGCTCAAACTCTATTTTAATAGGCGTGGCCCAACACGTGGAATATTTAATTTAAATGGGGGATGATTTGACAGAGCCAAGGTTTGATCCCACGACATTTGGCTTTAATACCATGTTAAACTACCATTTATCCCAAAATTGTTGACATGCCCTTCCTTTGCCAATATCATATATAGCATGCGCATGACGTGTGACACTTTTCATCATGATGCCTTTGTAAATGATATGGACCATGAGATGGAATAATCAAAGCGTAGCTCTCATATTATAAATGATATGGAATCTCATTGTGTGAACAATACAACGAAATTAAGTATATCCATAGCATTTACAATGCTTCATTACTAAATATGTTCAAACATCTTCCTCCTTCAAGTACTGTATGATAATGTATGTCTGCTTAATTATTAAGAGGTCTTAATTTTTTAATACATGGATGATGGATGATTGAAGTGAGCCCATTAATAGGTATGAAACTTATGTCCAACTAATAAAATAAATTAATCTAAAAAATATACCAAATAGTACTAGCAGCAAATAGCTAACCACAATTTTAGAGGCTCTACAAAATATGGTCAATATTGGCAATATGCATAGTATATGCATATCCGTAACAAGGTTTTTTTTTTTTATACATCGTCGCTAATTTGCATATTATATTTTAAAATTTATTTTATGTAACATATCCGCAACAACTACTATACGTTGCTAAGAGTACTAGTAGCAAATGCCTATAGCCCATTCTCTTCCCTATATTAGGGGAAAGTTTTAAAAAATCACAAAAATTCACCCACACCAGTTTCTCTAAATTTATCCATCATCCTATGTAGCTACCGTATTTTTCAATATCTAGAAAACCAAAAGTGGTTTCCTGTAAGGCTTCTAATGTTTTAGTGTTTTTTTTTTCTTTTTTCGTTCATGCTTCAAAGGTAAATTTTAGATATCCAAAATATAAATGATTGATTTGGGAAAGATCTAGTTTACTTGCATAATTGACAGAAAAATAAAATAAAATAAAAATAAAATTTTTCTTTTCAAATTTTCTGTAGCCCCGCCCCACCCCTACGTAGATCTGCCAAACAACACAACATTTTATCTAATTAATTATTGGCCTTATTATGGATAATACAAGCTTCAACATATGTTTCAAATAATACAACATAATTGATTATTGGCCTTACAACACACCATATTTGATAATTGGCCTTATTGTAGATAATACAAGCTTCTTAACACGACTTATACCTGATTACGTACAGGCCTTATAGTTCATAAAACAAACTTTTATGTTCCAAATACACGCGCATCTAATTATTGGCCTTATCACACATGATAATTGGCCTTATTGTGGATAATACATATCTATTATATGCGTGCCTTTTGGTTGATATTGGCAGCTTAACCAACTATGGACGGGCGGTTACCTCTATTATTGCCGACGCCGCCGTTGACGGTGCCACCACTGCCAACGTTGCCAACAGGGCCAGTGATTTTGCCATAATTGGTGCTATTGTTGCTGTTGCTATTGTTGTCGCTGTTGATCTTGTTGTCGCTGTTGAACTTGTTGTTGGAGTTGTCCGAGCCCATGTTGATAGGCGAATTCGAAGCCATTGAAGTGAAGGCGAGAGGCAGTAGGTTCTTGTTTGCGATAGGCTTATAAGGGCTTATAGCTATGAGAGGTATTGCTTGGAGGTTTGAGAAGAGAGTGCAGGCGTATATATAGGCTTTCGTTTTTACCCTTCCCCCTCCCTCTTGGAGTAATTTACTTGCTGATATGATTGATTAATAATAATTGTTGTTCCATTAATCATGACCGCTATTGTAGCTAGCATCGTGACGAATATGTGGCTGGCGTCAGGCTTCCATGTGTGCATGACATTTATGCATGAGACGAAATGATATGGACTCCCGTGTGAACATTAATACAGCAAAATTATATATATAATTTTATTAAGTTAATTTTACATAAAATTATTATATGTATATATAATTTTACACATCTATTAAGCTAAAACTATATATATCCTTTTGTTTTCCTTCTTGTTTTAATTTGTTTAATTTTAAGGGTATTATATGTAATTTTTGTTTATAAAGTTAGGGTATTTAGGTTATTTCAAATTTTTTTACGAGTTTAACTAACGGAATTGAGGTTTTGAGAAGAAAATGATAGTACGATAGGGTCAAACAGTGAGGTTGGTAGTTCATAGAGGGAAATTGATAATGCGTTGTAGTTAATGGAGAAAAAGGTAACTACCCCACAGTTATATATGTGGCATATTATTTCACAATGTTATGTTAGTGATTAACTGGCTAAGAGCATTCACATCCGACTCAGCAACTTTTTGGCTAAATTTAGCCAAAAAACCCACATTATCTATTTTAGCTACTCACTTTTTTAAAGCACCAACATTCAGCTCAGCATTTTAATTTTATATTCATTTAAACATTCTTTCCCTATCATTTAAATATTATTTCTCTATTCTTTCTTTATTCTATCTTTCTTTCGTCATCACCGTTGGATCTAGAAGCATGCTTGATCCAAGAGTATACATGTAGTTGGGGATGAAGAATAGCTCGGGATCGTAAGGGTCGAAGGGGTCGGAGTCGAAGTGGATCTTAGGGAGGATCCGGTTGGTCTCCTCGATGATGTTCTGGTTGATGGTATCGCCATGGAGGAGCCAAGGTGACAAACGCTGACGGTTCCGCGAAGGACCAGGATGGTGACAAAGCCGTAGAGGATGGTGACCTGAGTGTTGTTGAAGGTCTTGTGGAGCTGCCTGCCACACAGCGACACCGTGTGCCCCTTGTTGTTGGCTACTGTTGATGTCGGAAACCCATCAGCAACTCCACTGCTGCTTCTGACTTGTTATGTTCTCTTGCTTCCCCATCTCTCACTATCTCTCTTTCTATTTCTCTGTGTTTGTTCAAGATTATTGGAATTGGGTGTTTAAGGATGAGGTAGCAAAATGCTCCTCCGGAAGCACCATCGTCGTTGCCAGAGACGCCTATTCTGTGGTGAAACCACGCGTGTAAGAAGAAAAATGTGATAAAACCTAAACCCTAAATCTTTTAAACAAATGTGGGTGACTGTGGTGTCACCCCTTGTTTTGTTAACAACAAACTTTTTTAATAAGTTTTTATCTGTTTTTAGGGTAAAGTCTACATACTCCCATCAAACTATCACCCAATTGACAATGTTCCTCTCAAACTTTCAATTGCGACATGATAAATGTTTAATATTACATATTCAAGCCCCATAATTTACATATGTTAATATCTTAATTTTGTTATTATTTGATGTTTTGTGTTTTCTTGCAATTTTTAGGATTTTGAAGAAAATAAAGCTTTTCTGGCAAGTTCCAAGCTTAAAATACATTTTGAGAAAACTTGGAGGCCTTGGGATTGAGCATGTGCAAGAGTAGGCTCGAGCTCAATTGCAGCAAAGGGATCGAGCGCATTTATGCGCTTGAGCACCCAACCACTGGGATCAAGCACACTCAAGCACCCTGCATGTGGCAAGAATCCATTTTCACTCCAGATTAGGTTTTCAGTCTTTTATGTGGACTAGGAAACTGACCTCCAAATTTCCCAGGGTTTCTAGGGCTTCTAGGTTTCTCCTAATCCCTGTAAATATGCCCTCTACGCATTGAGAAAAGATATAAAATTTTGGATACAACTTTGGAGAGAAATTAGAGGTTCAATCAAGAATCGACTTTGGTTTCTTCTTTTCCTTTTTATTATGTGTAACTAATACACTTGACACTTGTTAGGGTCTCGATTGAAGCCCTAATCATATCTTTTAGGATTTCAATATTAGCGCTTTTGCTACAATTATATTTTGGGATACTTAACTTGATTATTTTTTCTATTTAATTGAATTCTTTATATAAATATGCCTAATCAACATATGCATATCTTTAGATTTGTTATATAAGTCAATTTGGATGACCAAGTCATGTGCTTAATAAAGTGACAAAAGAACCTCATCACGGGTTCTTGGATTAATCAACATGGAAAACCAATAGTAGATACCATGCCCTAAGCTTCATGTGTTTGTCGATTTTCATAGATTTATACCTTTTTGAAACACAACTTAGTAAATATCATGCTAGATCCTTTGAGAAATAAAAGAATTATAGTAGATATCATGCCTAATTCATTACTTAGGGAGATCAATAACTTAAGAAGTGGATGACATGCTTTTGGATTGGCATTTAGCAAGCCTTAAGTATAGCAATGTGATTGTGGTATTGACATATTGTTTATCTCTTTTTTTTTTTTTTTTTTTCTCATGGGAAATATAAGATTTCATTCAATAATAATACGAGCATATAGCTCTTACATCACAGATCAAAGCTTTGAAGCAACCATAGCATAACTTGTAATTTTTATTGTTGTCCTAGTTTCTATAGGATCTCGTCGTAATGCAGCACTGCACCATCACCTTTCTCTCTGGCACCAAAAAGTCACCGGTGGCAACTTCAGCAACACCAAGTTCGATAGCACCCAATTTGACAGCAATGCGAGCTTCGACAATGCCACTGCCGGCAACGTCACCGACAAAGATGCAAACCATCCATTGTGGGTTAAGCTTCCATTATGAACAATGAGGCCTTGTAATCAAATATATGTGTGTTAAGAAGCTTGTATTATCTACAATAAGGCCAATTATCAAATATGGTGTGTTGTAAGGCCAAGAATCAAATATGTTGTATTATTTGGAACATATATTGAAGCTTGTATTACCAATAATAATTAAGAGCAATAAGTTGTGATATTTTTAACATAGAAACTTGTATTAGCAACGATAAAACCAATAATCAGATAATTTGTACAATTTGTAAATAATGTGCTATCAAGAATAAGAACAATATTAATCACCCATAAAAGTTAACAATGGGGTTTCAGCTAAGGCACAATCCCAAGCTTAAAAAATACTTAGCTAGAATTTGGTTCGGCTCCACTCTACATACATTAGACAAATTTAGTTGAAAATATTTTTTTCCTAACATGGATGCTTTCCTAAATAAATTCTTCATTTCAAGTACTGATGAGAAAACAAAACACGAAATGTTTAGCTGAAAATATTATGTTTAACATCATTATTTTCCTAAATAAATGTAGAAAAGAGATGTCAAAATCCATTTCCTTTGAAATGAAGATGAACTATGCCAATTCAAGATCAATACTTTGTTTTGTTGTATATATCTAAATGTTTTTAACTTCAAATTGTTTGCACTGAACTCTTGTCGGCATGTCATATCTAAGAGGGTTGGGATCGACATGACTATGCAATCTATAGAAATTTATGAGCGAGATGTGAATGCTCTAATTTTGGGTTTCACACCAACGTGTTGGGATGGGGATATTGACTATGCAATCCGTAGAAATTTATGTAAAATATGAAATAAATTTCTACTTAAGCTGGAATATGGCGCTTCTTGGCCGAATTAAGCACTAATTGCACGCCTATCCTCATTAAGTCTTAGTCTCAAAGCCAAAAAATTGAAGACAAAAACAAATGATATTTTCTTTCATATGCTTAATTGGCCAAAAAGATACGAACAAGCTAAGGGTATCCTTCTATCTTCTTATAGATAGGCTTGGATAAAGCTGGATTCCTTCTATCTTCTAAATTAACCAACTTTTAGTATCTGCTTTTGCTGAGTTGGCCCCAAAGATTCCATAAAAGAAAATGAAATCCTCTGTTTTTATTTGATTGTCTGAAATTGCATTATTTCCAGAAACGAATTTGTTCTTGGCGCACTCAAAAAGCAATGGACGGTAATGAAGAGAATGGGCACCTTGTCAAAACTATTGGGTCTCTTTCTATCCGACCCAATTTTAATTTTTAATTTTTTAAATTTAAATTTAAATTTTTTTTACAGTTCCATCTAAATATTGTTGGGCATAATCAAGATTTATTTGTAAGAAATTGTATTTAAGGTATGTCCCTTATGTCACATATATTTTTGTGATTATAAAATATATATAATTACGGTGTTTAGTGATTTAAGTCAATTTGGATGACCTAGTCCTGTGCTTAATAAAATGACAAAAGAACCTCATCACGAGTTCTTCAATTAATCAACATGGAAAATCGAAGTAGATACCATGCCCTACGCTTCATGTGTTTGCCGATTTCCATAAATTTGTAATTTCCTGAAATACAACTTAGTAAATATCATGCTAAATCCTTTGAAAAAGAAAAGAATTATAGTAGATAGCATGCCTAATTTGTTACTTAGGGAGATCAATAGCTTAAGAAGTAGATGCCATGTTTTAGATTGGCATTTGACAAGCATTAAGTATACCGATATGATTGCAGCACTGACATATTGTTTATCTCTTTTCTTTTTCTTTGTTTTTTCTCAAGGAAAACATAACATTTCATTCAATAATAACACGAGCATATAGCTCTTACATCACAGAGCAAAGCTTTGAAGCAACCATAGCATAACTTGTAATTTTTATTGTTGTTGTAGTTTCTATAGGATCTCATCGTAATGCACAGGCACCGCACGGCTTTCTCTAGCACCAAAATAGTCACGGTGGCATGCCACCGATAGCAACTTCAGCAATGCCAAGTTTGACAGCATCAATTCAGCAACACGAGCTTGGCAATGTCACGACAATGGCATAGCAAATCCATAGTTGGTTAAGCTTCCATTATGAACAATGAGGCTGTAATCAGATATAGGTCGTGTTAAGAAGCATGTATTATCTACAATAATGCCAATTATCAAATATGGAGTGTTTTAAGGCCAAGAATCAAATAACTTGTATTATTTGGAACATATATTGAATTCAAATATGGTGTGTCGTAAGGCCAAGAATCAAATATGTTGTATTATTTGGAACATATATTGAAGCTTGTATTACCGATAATAATTAAGGGCAATAAGATGTGCTATTTGTAACATAGAAACTTGTATTAGCAACAATAAAACCAATAATCAGATAAGTTGTACAATTTGTAAATAATGTGCTATCAAGAATAAGAACAATACTAATCACCCATAAAAGTTCACACTGGGGTTTCAACTAAGGCACAATCCCAAGCTATAAAAATACTTGCTAGAATTTGTTTCGGCTCCACTCTACATACATTAGACAAATTTAGTTGAAAATATTTTGTTCCTAACATGGATACTTTCCTAAATAAATTCTTCTTCATTTCAAGTAGCACTACAAAAATTTTATTTTTTAGTAACTAACCATTAGTAACGTTTTAGGGACAATTAAAACGTTACTAATGAAAAGTAACGTTTTAAAAACGTTACCAATAGTCAGTTACTAAAGTAATAGTTGCTAATAGACCATTGGTAACGTTTTAACAGTGAAACGTTACCAATGGTAATTTATTTTTTTTTAAATTTCTGAAGACCGTTAGTAGCGTTTCAAATTTGAAACGTTACCATTGGAAATCTTTTTTTTTTTTTTAATTTTCGGCTCCATTAGTAACGTTTCAAATTTGAAACGTTACCATTGGAAATTTTTTTTAATTTTGCTCCATTAGTAACGCTTTCAAATTTGAAACGTTACCATTGGAATTTTTTTTTTTTAATTTTCAGCTCCATTAGTAACGCTTTCAAATTTGAAACGTTACCATTGAATTTTTTAAAAATTTCTGCTAGTAACGCTTCAAATTTGAAACGCGTTACCATTGAATTTTATTTTTTTAATTTTCGAGATTAGTAACGCGTTTCAAATTTGAAACGTTACCTAAATTTTTATTTTTTATTTTGATGCTCCATAGGTAACGTTTCAAACATGAAACGTTACCATTGGATATTTTTATTTTTTTTCCTCCCTCTCTTTCTTTCTCCCACCCAGGCTACCCAGCAGCAGACCTTTTTTTTTTCTCTCTCTCTCTCTTTCTTTCTCCCACCCAGCCACGTGCAGCAGGCTTTTTTCTTTTTTTTTTTTTTTTCTCTCTCTCTTTCTTCTTTCTCCCCACCCAACCAAGCCGGCCAGCTTTTTCTCCTCTGTTTTCTTTCTCCCACCCAGGCACACAGCCGGCCTTTTTTTTTTTTTTTTTCTCTCCTCTCTTTTCTCTGTCTCTCTCTCTTCTTTCTCCCCACCCAACCACGTACGCATGCAGCAGGCTTTTTTTTTTTTTTTTTCTGTCTCTCTTCTTTCTCCCCACCCAACCACGCCGGCCAGCTTTTCTCTCCTCTGTTTTCTTTCTCCCACCCAGGCACACAGCCGGCCTTCTTTTTTTTTTTTCTCTCCTTTTCTTTCTCCCACGCGCATGCAGCTCCCTACTGAAATAAGACAAACAATTAATGAAAACTTAAAACCAGAGACAAAAACAGGGAAAGTAAAACCAGAGACGGAAAAATCAGCGGTGAACGGCGGACAGATCAGCGTGACTGGAGCTCCGGTGGTGTTGGGTCGCGCGTTTGGACCTCCGGCGAGAGTGGGTAACGCCGGCTAAGAAGAAAAGCTGGGGAGAAAAAACAGAGAAGAAAAAAGCTGAGAAGGAAAAACCTGTGTGTGTGGCTGGTGGCTGAGAAGAACAAAAGCTGGGGAGATAAAAAAGAGAAGAAAAAAAGCTGGGAAGAAAAAACGCTGTGTGTGGCTGAGAAGAAAAAATTAAATAAATAGAGGAGAGGATGAGGTCTGGCGGATTTTTGAAAAAGGGGAAAAGCTGGGGAGAAATAAACACCCATTAGTAACGTTTGAATTTTCAAACGTTACCATTTAATAACGTTTGAAAATTCAAACGTTACCTTTTTTTCAAAATAAAAATTTTCAAATAAAACATAAAAAATATATCATATAAACAAAAAAGGTAACGTTTGAAAATTCAAACGTTACCTTTGCTTCAATAAAATTTTCAAAATAAACACAAACAAAACCATAAAAATAATATCAAATAAAAACATAAAAATAATTTCATAAAAACAAATAACTATATTTTAATTATAGTATTAATTAACTGTATATATTACATATACTACTACTTAATATAATTATATAATTATTATAGAACTAATTAATTATATACTATTTATATTAGTACTTAATTATATATTAATTACACTAGCATTTAATTATCTATTAATTATAGTAGTGATTAACTATATATTAAGTATAGTATATTAATTATACTAGCAATTAATTATCTATACTTATAGTGATAATTAACTATATATTAATTATATATATACTAATTATAATAATATTAATTACATTTCAATTATGCTATTAATTAATTAGTACTAATTAATTATAGTATTATTAATTATATTCACTAATTATAGTACTTAATATTAATATTAATTATAGTTCTAATTAATTATATACTAATTATAGTAGTAATTAACTATAGTATTTAATACTTATAATACTAATGAAGTGTAATTAACTATATAGTACTAATTATATTACTTTTTTCCATTTTTTTCTTTCATTTCATTTCATTTTTTTTTTTTTGGCTTCATTTTATTTAACTATATAATTAGTGTAACTAATCATTAATTATATTATAATATTATGTAATTAACTATATGTAAATAATTTATAAAAAAATAATATAAATAATAAATAATAAATTATATAATATATAATAATTTTTGGAGGAGGAAAAGCTTGTTAGTTTTAATGTGTGTAGGGAGGAAAACTTTTAATAAAAATAAAAAATAAATTATATAATTTAAAATATAAAATATATTATTTTTTGGTAACGTTTGAAAAGTCAAACGTTATTAACAGTTTTTAAAAATAATTAAAATAAAAAATAAATTATATAATATATAATTAAAAATAATTACAAATTAGTAATAATTTATAGTATTCTAATAATTTAAGTACTTAGTAATAATATTATATAAGATTAGTAAATTATCATAATATTATATGAGATTAGTAAATTATCATAAGATTAGTAATAATTAAGTATATTAATAATTAATTAAAATTAAAAAATAAATTATATAATTAAAAATAATTACAAATTAGTAAAAAAGTTAGTATTCTAATAATTTAAGTACTTAGTAATAATATTATATTAAGATTAGTTAATTATAGTACTAATGTCCAAGTAATAGAAATAAATTGGAGCCAAAAAAAAAAAAAATACAAACCAAATGAAGAAAAAATGAAAGTTAAAAAAAAATGTGTTCCATTAGTAACGTTGCATATGTGCACGTTACCAATGGAATTCCATTAAGTAACGTTGCAATTGCAACGTTACCATTAATTTCTTCTTCTTTTTTTCATTTTCTTATTTCATTTGATTTAATTCTTCTTTTAATTATATATTAATTAAGTATACTACTTACTAATTATGTCTTACCTATACTACTAGTTAACTACATATATATATTGACTTTATATAGTACCAATTAATTATATGTATACGTACTCATTTTAATTAGTAGTAATTAATAAAACATATTAATTATATACTTGTAATTAATTATAAGCGTATCTAATTAATTAGTACTAATTACTAATTATATATTAAACGTACTAATTAATTATCTACTACTTAGAGTGATGATTAACTATATATTAATTATATACTAATTATAATAGTAATTAACTATATACATTAATGGAAGGATTAAAAAAAAAAAACAAACCAATGGTAACGTTTGCGTTGTTACCAATTTGGTAACGTTGGAAAGGTGCAACGTTACCAAATTAACGCTTTTTTACGCTATTCTTATCTTTTTTTTTTTTCTTCTTCTTCATTTGATTTTCATTCTTTTTTTTTTTTTTTTTTTTTTTGACCCTTAGTTGGACATTAATATAATTACCATATATATATACAAATTTATACATATATATATAATCTATCATTATTTATATACTAATTATAATAGTAATTAACTACATATTAATTAATTACTACTAACCTCAATTACGTACCTTAATTACTATATATATAACTAATTATGTACTAATTATAGTAGTTATTAATTACATTCACTAATTAACTATATACATTAATGGAAGGATAAAAAAAAGAAAAAAGTACAATGGTAACGTTGCAGTTGCAACGTTACCAATTAACGTGAAGGTGCCAACAAATTGTGCAACTTTTGCGTTACCATTTTATTTTCTTTTCTTTTTTCATTTTCTTCTTTCATTTGATTTTCATTCTTTTTTTCTTTTTTTTTTTGGCTTCGTTTAATCTGGGTTTGATGGAAATTAATATAATTACCATATATATATACAAATTTATACATATATATATAATCTATCATTATTTATATACTAATTATAATAGTAATTAACTACATATTAATTAATTATATTACTATATATAACTAATTACGTACCTTAATTACTATATATAACTAATTATGTACTAATTATAGTATTATTAATTATATTCACTAATTAACTATATACATTAATTATGCAATTATATATATATGGAAAACATTAATTACTATATATATATATATATATAGTAATTAATTATATATATATTAATTATGCAATTATATATACATTAATTACTATATATATATAACTAAAAATAAATTATATAATTTAAAATATAAAATATATTATTTTTTGGTACGTTTGGAAAGTCAAACGTTACAAATGGTAACGTTTGACTTTTCAAACGTTATTAACGTTTTTAAAAATAATTAAAATTAAAAAATAAATTATATAATATATAATTACAAATAATTACAAATTAGTAATAATTTATAGTATTCTAATAATTTAAGTACTTAGTAATAATATTATATAAGATTACTAAATTATCATAATATTATATGAGATTAGTAAATTATCATAAGATTAGTAATAATTAAGTATATTATTAATTAATTAAAAAATAATTAAAATAAAAAAATAAATTATATAATTAAAAATAATTACAAATTAGTAATAATTTATAGTATTCTAATAATTTAAGTACTTAGTAATAATATTATATAAGATTAGTAAATTATCATAAGATTAATAATAATTAAGTATATTACTAATTAATTAAAAAATAAAAAATAAATTTATAGAATACAATAGATTGCTGATAAATTGCTATCCACTTCTTCCTCAATCCATGGTATTCTCTTATGATCTTCCTCTTGTCTTGATCTTATGCAGCTCAATGATAAACTCAAATCAATGTCATCTTGAAAGCATTTCCTTTTTCCTGTGCTTTGCTTATCTTCTCCATTAGTTCTCTCCCTTCCTCTTCCACGCAATTTAGTAGTACTGTTGAACAACCATTGAAATTCTTCTTGGAACTCTTGTAGTTTTCTCATTTTCAGTCCTCCATTGAAACGTTATCAACCATTGAAATTCTTCTTGGAACTCTTGTAGTTTTCTCTTATAACGTTTTAATGTTGGAAAATACCAATGGGTTAAAAAAAAAAAAAAGATATCCCATTTATTTTTAATTAATTATAGCATTTTATACCTGATAAATCCATTAAACTAAACAATATTGTATCTATCCATTAATCCATAAAATTAATATATCAATCAATTAATCCAACAATTAAACTAAAATAATCCATCAACTAAAATAAAATACAACAATTAAATTAAAACGATCTATCAACTAAAATAAAATCCAACAATTAAAATAAAATCAAACCATCAATTACACTAAACAACATATCCATCAATTAATTAGTACTTAATACTTAATACTTAATATATATATATATAGTTAATTAGTAGTATTAATAAAATGTAGTTAATTATAGTACTAATGTCCAAGTAATAGAAATAAAGTGGAGGAAAAAAAAAATACAAACCAAATGAAGAAAAAAATGAAAGCTCAAAAAAAAAAAAAAAGTGTTCCATTAGTAACGTTGCATATGTGCGTTACCAATGGAGGTTCCATTAACGTAGCGTTACTAATGGAACACTTTTTTGTTTTATTATTATTATTTTGTTTGATTTCCGTTTTTTTTTTTTACCTATAATTAATATACACTTCATTACTACTATAATTAATAAATACTATACTTAATTACTACTATAATTAGTATATAATTAATTAGAACTATATTTAATATGTAATTAAGTACTACTAAAAATAGTATATAATTAATTAGTTGTATAATAATTATATAATTATATTAATTATAATACTTAATATATATAGTTAATTAGTAGTATAAATAAAATGTAGTTAATTATAGTACTAATATCCAAGTAATAGAAATAAAGTGGAGCAAAAAAAAATTACAAACCAAATGAAGAAAAAATTGAAAGCTCAAAAAAAAAAAAAAAGTGTTCCATTAGTAACGTTGCATATGTGCAACGTTACCAATGGAGGTTCCATTGGTAACGTGGCACATCTGCAACGTTACTAATGGAACACTTTTTTTTTATTTGTTTGTTTTCCGTTTTTTTTTTTTTTACCTATAATTAATATACACTTCATTACTACTATAATTAATAAATACTATACTTAATTACTACTATAATTAGTATATAATTAATTAGAACTATATTTAATATGTAATTAAGTACTACTAAAAATAGTATATAATTAATTAGTTGTATAATAATTATATAATTATAGTTAATTAGTAGTATAAATAAAATGTAGTTAATTATAGTACTAATATCCAAGTAATAGAAATAAAATAAAAAAAAAAAAAATTACAAACCAAATGAAGAAAAATTGAAAGCTCAAAAAAAAAAAAAGTGTTCCATTAGTAACGTTGCATATGTGCAACGTTACCAATGGAGGTTCCATTGGTAACGTGGCACATCTGCAATGTTACTAATGAAAGATTTTTTTTTTTTCATTATTTTGTTTGATTTCGTTTTTTTTTTTGTTTTTTTATAATTAATATACACTTCATTACTACTATAATTAATAAATACTATACTTACTACTATAATTAGTATATAATTAATTAGAACTATATTTAATATGTAATTAAGTACTACTAAAATAGTATATAATTAATTAGTTGTATAATAATTATATAATTATATTAATTAGTACTTAATACTTAATATATATAGTTAATTAGTAGTATAAATAAAATGTAGTTAATTATAGTACTAATGTCCAACTAATAAAAAATAAAGTGGAGCAAAAAAAAAATACAAACCAAATGAAGAAAAAAATGAAAGCTCAAAAAAAAAAAAAAAAGTGTTCCATTAGTAACGTTGCATATGTGCAACGTTACCAATGGAGAATTCCATTGGTAACGTGGCACATATGCAACGTTACTAATGAAATTTTTTTTTTTTTTTTTTCAAATTTTTTTTTATTTATTTTTTCTTCTATCTTCATATATATTATTACTACTATAAGTAATGGACAACTAAAACAAATAAAATGAAGCCATAGAAAAAAAAACGAAATAAAGAAAGAAAGAAAAAAACCAAATGAAGGAAAAAAAAAAAAAAAATAATAAATAAAAATTCCAAGGGTAACGTTTGAAAAGTCAAACGTTACCAAATTAATAACGTTTGAATTTTCAAACGTTACCCTTAAAAATTTATTTATTTAGTTTCTTTTTTCCTTCATTATTTTTTATTATTAAGAATATTACTAACATATATAGACATTAATATAATTACTATATATAACTAATTAATTACTATATATAACTAACCCTAATTACTTACCTTAATTACTATATATAACTAACCCTAATTACTAATGGTTTTTCCCTTTTTTATTTATTTCTTTTCTTCTATCTTTTTCATATATATTTTTATTATATAATTTATTACTACTATAAGTAATGGACAACTAAAACAAATAAAATGAAGCCAAAGAAAAAACAAACGAAATAAAAGAAAGAAAGAAAAAAAAAAAAACCAAATGAAGGAAAAAAAAGAAACCAAAAAAAATAATAAATAAAAATTCCAAGGGTAACGTTTGAAAAGTCAAACGTTACCAAATTGGTAACGTTTGAATTTTCAAACGTTACCCTTAGAATTTTTATTTATTATTTTTATTATTATTTTTCTTAGTTTCTTTTTTTTTTTTCTTCATTTGTTTTTTTAAACGTTTATTATTAAGAATATTACTAACATATATAGACATTAATATAATTACTATATATAACTAATTAATTACTATATATAACTAACCCTAATTACTAATGGTTTTTCCCTTTTTTATTTATTTCTTTTCTTCTATCTTTTTCATATATATTTTTATTATATAATTTATTACTACTATAAGTAATGGACAACTAAAACAAATAAAATGAAGCCAAAGAAAAAAAAAACGAAATAAAAGAAAGAAAAAAAAACCAAATAAAGGAAAAAAAAGAAACCAAAAAAAATAATAAATAAAAATTCCAAGGGTAACGTTTGAAAAGTCAAACGTTACCAAATTGGTAACGTTTGAATTTTCAAACGTTACCCTTGAATTTTATTTATTATTTCTTCATTTGTTTTTTTAAACGTTTATTATTAAGAATATTACTAATTAATTATAGTACTAATGATGTGTATATTAATCATAGGAAAAAAATTTAAATGATGCAAAAAAAACAAATGAAGAAGGTTTTCCCCTTATTTATTGATTTCTTTTCTTATTCCTTTTCTATATATCTTTTTATTTTATAATTTATAATTTATTTATTAAAAACTATTGGTAACGTTATAAAATTTTAGAACATTACTAATGGTTTTTTCCTTATTTATTAAAAACCATTGGTAACGTTCTAAGAATTCAAACGTTACTAATGGTTTTTCCCTTATTTATTAAAAACCATTGGTAACGTTCTAAAATTCAAACGTTACTAAATTGGTAACGTTCTAAAAATTCAAACGTTACTAATGGTTTTTCCCTTATTTATTAAAAACCATTGGTAATGTTTTAAAAATTCAAACGTTACTAATGGTTTTTCCCTTATTTATTAAAAACCATTGGTAACGTTCTAAAATTCAAACGTTACTAAATTGGTAACGTTCTAAAAATTCAAATGTTACTAATGGTTTTTCAAAATTTTTTTTTTTTAAATTTCCATTATTAACGTTTTGAAAATTCAAACGTTACTAATCACTCATTTTTTTGTAGTGTAGTGACGACAAAACAAAACATGAAACATTTAGTAGTTGAAAATGTTGGTTTAACATCACTGTTTACCTAAATAATTGTAGAAAATAGATGTCAAAATCCATTTCCTTTGAAATGAAGATGAACTATGCCAATTCAAGATCAACACTTTGTTTTGTTGTATATATATATCTAAATGTTTTTAACTTCAAATTGTTAGCATTGAACTCTTGTTGGCATATCATTTCTAAGAGGGTTCCTGACCTTCTAGGATTGATTAGATATTCGATCGAACCTTCAATTTCAACTATGTCCAATTTGATCAATTAATTGATCCTATCATGATCAATCAAACTAATTCAATAGGATCGATCGGATGTTTGATCGAACCTTTAATTTCTTTGAAATTTGATTAATCATTTGATCCTATCATGATCGATCGAATATCCGATAATTTATATAAAAAAAATAATGATATATTATCGGAGCTAAATTTTTGGGAAGTAACTTTTTTCTATTATATATGTATGGTCAATAGCATCGACCCAAAATTTATTTATTTTGTAAAGGGATAATTTCACTAACCCTCCTCAAACTTTAGCCATTTTTGCAAACACCCTCCTAATATTCAAAAACTCTCACTTATCCCCATTAAACTTTCAAAAATTCTCACTTACCCCCATCCGTACAAATTAGGGCACAAATTTTTTTAAAAAGACCAAAATACCCCTATTTTTTATTTTTAAAAAAAATCTGGAAGTTAGAATTTTATACAAAAGTTACCGTTTAAAATTCACTATTTAAAATGTCAACTTCCAAAATGTTTTTTTTTTATAAAAAATGAAAAACATGGGTATTTTGATCTTTTTTTAAAATTTTGTGCCCTAATTTGTACGGATGGGGGTAAGTGAGAATTTTTGAAAGTTCAAGGGGGGTAAGTGAGAGTTTTTGAATATTAGGGGGTGTTTGCAAAAATGGCTAAAGTTTGAGGGGGTTAGTGAAATTATTCCTTTTTTAAAATTATGTTTTTTTTTTTTTTTTTAATTTATGTCATCAATGTTCACTTTAGTGGACACTGTTGGTTGTTTAGTTTTATTTGTTTTTTATTTTTTACTTTTCTACAAGAGCATTAATGTCCACTTTTCTACTATAGTAGACACTAATGACCTATCATCAACGTCCACTTTGGAAGTGGACGCTAATAATTTGTCATCAAGTGGACGTTGGTCATTTAGTTTTATTTGTTTTTTTCTTTTTTCTACAGAGCATTAGCATCTACCTTTAGTAGACGCTAATGACCTATCATCAGCGTCCACTTTGAAAGTGGATGCTGATAAAATGTCATCAGCATCCACTTTAGTGGACGCTATTGGTCATTTAGTTTTATTTCTTTTTTTCTTTTTCTTTTTTTTTTTAAAAGAGTAAAGTGGATGCTAATGACTTATCAACAGAGTCCACTTTGGAAGTGGATACTAATAATATGTCAGCAGCGTCCACTTTAGGAGGAAGCTATAATTGCCAACACTTTATTCATGTTATCATCTTCCTCTTTTTGGGAAGTTAAAAAAATTTATAGAAATGCTAACTTCTGTGCCCACCATGTGACTTATTAGGCCGCAACAAGAATTTTTTCGGACTGCATTTCTACTTATTTCCCCTTCCATCGTATTTCATTTGTAGGAGAAAAGATCGATCCCCTCTCTCTCTTTGACTTATTATAAGGCCTTTGGCTCTCTTATTTGTTGAATGTATAACTTGTTAAAAAAAAAAACCCCCTTCATCCTTCGTTAATATTCTTCGACCACAAAGGTGAAAATTTTCAGCCAAAAAAATCTTTAAAAGCAGATACACACATTTCATCAAATAATTTTAAATGAGATATTACAGTGTACTATCAAAACACTACTAATTTGATCGGCTTTTCTTCCCACCTTTTGCACGTAGGAGTCTCTTTCTGATCCACGGGAATGCGACTGCATCCTCGATCTTCAACCGGATCATACCACGTGTCGAATAACTATATATTATTTTGAGACATGACCAATACCCCACTGTACCGTACAATTCTAATTAAATGCCTTAGCTAGCTAGCACCCAGTTACAGTTTTTTCCCATGGAGACTGGATCCGTCTCCTATTATGGGGAAATATGAGAATCTCATATTTCTAATCTTGGCCCTCTGATTAATCTAAGGGTCCACAATAACTCAATCTCAAAATCTCAAAATAAACACGACCACACTCAATTATATATTAAATTGGAATTAAAAATTTAAGGAGAAAATTCAGTTTACCTTATTGAAGTTTCAAGGGATTTTCAATTTGAACCTCAAAGTTTCAAAATTGACAGTTTACCCTCATGAAATTTCAAAAAGTAGCAAAGTGAACCTTCCGTTAACTTTTTCATCAAATTAGACATAATTTTTTTTTAAAAAAGCCTGAGGGCATTTATGTCATTTCATTGTTTTCATCTAATTTGACGGAAAAGTTAATGGAGGGTTCACTTTGCCACTTTTTAAAACTTCAGGAGGGTAAACTGCCAATTTTGAAACTTTAAAATTCAAATTAAAAATCCTCTAAAACTTCAGTGGAATAAACTGAATTTTGCCCAAAATTTAGTTAATAATTATTATTTTCTTAAGAGGAGAAGCCAACCAGGGGCGGCAAGCCGCCACCCCCGCCCACTCAGTCACCCTCCAGTGGGATCAGGATCCTGTTTTCTATTTTCGAGCTAGCTCAAGTTTACAAAAAATCATGGCCAGGTTTGATCAGAACCCCTTGGGAAGGCTTATAATAGAGCTCGCGTGATGACATGTCGTATTGAAATAATTAGCATAATTTAGTAATATACCTCCTGTGGTACTGCATGCTTCTGCTTATTTTTCGTAATAATGAAATAATTTACTAAGCATTAAAAAAATAAATAGAAGATTTTATATTCAAGAGATCTTAATCCTAGCTAACCTGTACGTGTACGTAGTGTGAGCCAGCCCATGTTGGAAATAATTAGGGTTTGACTGAAGAGTAAAAGATAAAATAAAGAATAGAAGGTTAATTAGTATTAGGAAAACGTGCTGTTATAGGTAGAGATAGGATTGTGATAGGCTTGGTCTTTGTTGGTGGTTGATTGGGGTTGTATATCATACTTTGTATCACAATGTTGGTTGAGAAAGGGTTATGGCAGCACCTGCGCCGAGTTCTGATCATTTTGACCTTCATTTGCAAAGCTCTGATTTACCTCGACGTAAAAGGGATCATACCAATTTTTTCTCTAAATATTAGTTTTTAGGAAAAAATATAAAAAAGCCCTCCAAACTATCAACGATGTACGATTTAGCTTTCAAAAGTTTCAAAAGTAATAAAATGGCCCCATAAACTACCAAACAGTTACATTTTGGCCCCCTCCATTAATTAAGATTGTCAAATTGGATGGAAAATACAAAACGTCATTTTTTGGTGTTAAATTACTAAAATGCCCTTTTGGAAAAAAAAATCAATTTAAAAAATGCCTCCCAAAAATGACTTCGTTTTGAAAAAAAAAAAAAACAAAAGAAAAAGAAGAACGGTGGGGCTTGCTGGCGTGCTCACTGGGTGAAGCAGGATAGCTGCAGGACACAGGCGAAGCGGGGGTGCTGACCAAATAGCACCATCTAATTGTGTCGACCTGTTTTATAATCAATTTACGGGAGGGGGAAAAAAATACTATATTTTCCATTTGAGAAAAGTAGTCATAGTGAAAACACCAGTAAGTGCTGTTCTTGTTGCTCCTACAATTATTTTGGTTATGGCTTCTTCATATTCTTGAGATGCCAGTTTCTAAGAAATAAGCTGGTGTCTTGAGCATAAGCCTATTAATATGATCTTCATTGAGTCATATCAGTAATCTTACATTCTACGAATCAGCAAAACACAATATTTCGACCTGAAGTGCATGCTGCAAGTGCTAATTGGTTTATCACAGTGTTAGAGGACAGCATCCCATTCAGATCATTACAGATCCTTCTAGAAGAAATTACATTCCAATGCTCACATTCTTTTGCTGAACAGAATGAGATTAACCATCTTGTCATGACTGTTTATTTGACATTTTCTTTTTATTGATAAATTGACAACTGTAAGCTATGTGATGGTGAATGCCTGCCCCCTCCCAAATTCCTGCCCTTCCATTGATTGAACCCAAGACTCATCACTTGGCTATAAATTGACTACTTTTAGCATGTATTTATCATCTCTCCCAGTAAATTGACCAAATGATTTTCATGTTATTTATTTTACACCACTTTGTTAGACTTTGTTTTATAAAGCAAAAACAGAGAAAACGACCAAATGGTTTTTATACGTGTTTATTATCCTTCTCCCTTCAATCAACGAATATGTTCTTTCATTATTGTTTTATTTATTTATTTATTTTTTTGATGAATAAGTTCATTTCATAAAGACAAAACAATCCAAGTACAACCATCAACGATTACAAACCCTACCAATTGGGTTAAAAAAACAAGTTTCACAGAAGCCAAACAACCTAAAACAAAACAGGAACTATCAACTACATATCAATATTGCAGAATTTTTATCATAAACTCAGTGCTGCATCATCCCACAACCTTATATCTGCATAATCTGCAGAAAAAAAACACCAACAGCCTTCTGCATAAAACCTTATCAACAAGTTTGTAGAAAAGTTCCATAGGTCCACCAAGAGCATATTCTCTCTTGTCTTAGGAAAGTTATATTTGCAACATCCCACAACCTAATATCTGCATAAACTGCAAAAAAAAACCCTTATATAAGACTCTTATCTCAACAAATCAGAGAAAATTCCATAAATCCACCAAGAGCATATTCTCTCTTGTCTTAGGAAAGTTTCTACCAACAATCCTAGTCCTAACTTCCAAATCATTTAAACACTGCCCAAACTCAATCTCATAGGAATTCAACTTATCAGATCCCCATTTTTCTGCTACTGATTTAACAACATTGAAATCCCCTCCTATCATCCAAGGATTATTAGCTACTCTGGCTCTCATAGAAGCTAGGTTAACCCACAACAATCTCCTTTCCACCCCATGATTATCCCCATATATGAAAGAATGATACCAACAAAGGTTACTCTTAAGAGAATTAGTAACACAGTTGATACTTTGGGCACTCTTATCAAGCACATTCACTGCAAAATCAGCCTTCTTCTAGCAAACCCAAATCCTTCCCAATATTTCATATTTACTTTATCATCTTTCTTCTTTGTCCCCACAATTAACGAATCTGTTCTCATTTTATTTGTTTTTCTTTTCTTTTCCATTATTATGCCTACCACACCCCATTTCCACCTTCTCCTTTCTTTCTTTCACCTACTGCTGCCATGCCCCATCTCCTTTCTCTTTTCTTTCTTTTCTTAATTCTCTTTCCAGCTAGCTTCTCCCAAATGTCTTCTTTTCTACACTTTCAATTCTTTCTTCTTCTTTTTTTAAAGCCAGATAGTAAGAAAGACAGAGAGATTCAGCCTGGACAAAGGGTGGAGTTTACCAAAGAAGAAGAATAATGGTTTAGGGTTGGTCGGCTAGCCCCACTGTTCTTCTTCTTCTTTCTTTTTCTTTTTCTTTTTCTTTTTTTTTTTCAAAACGATGTCGTTTTTTGGGGTATTTTTTAAATTGATTTTTTTTCAAAAGGACATTTTCGTAACTTAACACCAAAAAACGATGTCATTTTGTATTTTCCATCCAATTTGACAGTCTTGACTAATAGAGGGGGCCAAAAGGCAATTGTTTGGTAGTTTGGGGGGGCCATTTTATCACTTTTGAAACTTTAGAGGGTTAAATCATAAATCATTGATAGTTGGGGGACTTTTTTATATTTTTCCCTAGTTTTTAAATGATATGCCCTTATCTTATGAAATTTATTATTTTAAAAAATGTGTTGTTATTCCTCAAAATATATAGTGACACATTACTTGAAAATTAACTTTTAAGAAAACATTAGATAAATAAAACATTCTCAAATATATATATATATATAAAGATTCTAAAGAGATAGGTCAAGACTGAAGACCACTGTTTTGGTCTTGTGAGTCTAAAGACAACCTTATCTTGCGGAAAATCATGTTTTTAGTTTTAATCATTGTGTGGCTTTTTCCGTCTTTAATGTCAACAAAAATCATATCTTAAAATGTTGATAGCTAAGTTATTATTGAAGTGTACTAGTTTCTGTTCACTGTTTTTCTGTTGATATTTTTTTGCTCATTCCCTTTTTTTTCCCTTACACACGCTGGATATATGATAGTAAATTTAATTAATATATAGAGTTTTGTTTATATTGCAGCTCAGCAATGTTTCTAGCTAGCTTGTGGTTTAAGTCTGCCCTCATGAGTTGTATATTTGCAAGAGTTGGCCAAGCGATAACCAATGGAGAGGACCAACAACATGTCTCTACTGGAAAAGAGATGGAGCGGGTCAGTTGGTGGAATCGATGAGTGGTGGAGAAATGAGTAATTTTGGGTGACTGGAGGGGTTTCAGCACATCTTTTTGCTATGTTCCAAGAGTTGTTGAAGGTTATACGAACTTTCAAGGTTTCAACACATGTTTGCAACAAGTTTTTCTTGTGTTCTCTCAAAACTAATGTTTTTTTTTTAAAAAAATTATTATTGGATCAAAATTTAATAGTAATTAATCACAAATTCATCAATTTTCCGAGAACACGAGTGAGACACAAGTGAGACATTTAGCATTACTCCTCATTAATGCTTTATATAATTTGGTGGTTGCGTAAATAATTAATGAATTTTTGTTAAGAGAGATATACTTCCTTTGTTAAATTATATATTTATTTTGTTAATTATATTTTTTTAATAATTTTAATTAACTTTTGTTCAACTATTTTTTAATCTTGCCTTCTATGAATCAAAATCTTAACTTTGCCATTGACCCTAAAGTCAGGTAAGGGGAAAGAAAAAGCAAATATTTGATTAAAGGGTGAGAAAATATTAGCAAACCCGATGATTAGGCAGGTGAAATACGGCTAACAAAATACGTAAAGAATATCATAAGCAAATGTTTATGTGGTATATGCACAAGCTATGCATTGTTATTAAACTATTTTTTATATAAAATTATAACATTATATAAACTGTTTGACTCACTTCATATTAAATATGGAGTTGGAAGTTTTATATGTAGAAAACACTACAAAAAAAAAAAGAGTTTTTTTGACTTTTTTTTACCTGGCATTTATAATAAATGCCAAGGTTTTTAAATTTTAGTGGCATATATTTTTTAAATGCTAGAAAAAATTACTGCCATTTATGTTAATGCTAAGAAAAAATATTTTCTTTGCATTTACATGCATAAGCCAAAAACTTTATCAGCGTTTATACATATAAGCCAAGAAAAATTTTTAGGGGTAATTACATTTTGCCCCCATTAACTACAATGCTTTGGCACTTTTCCCCCATGAACTACCAACTATAACACTTGACCCCATCAAACTATCATTTTATGACACTTTGCCCCCTTTTGTCAGTCAAAGGGACGGTCAACGGAGAGATAATTTTTTTTTTCCATTTTTGCCCCCATTTTAGGAGGGTAAAAGTGTGTTTTAGTGATTTAAAGTGAGGGCAAAAATGAAAACAATAAAATTTCTCTCTCCATTGACCTTTAGTTTTAACCCATTTAACTGACAGAATGGGAAAAAATGTCATAAGATAGTAGTTTGATGGGGTCAAGTGTCATAGTTGATAATTCATGGGGGAAAAGTGCCAAGACACTGTAGTTTATGAGGGTAAAAGGTAGTTATCCCAAATTTTTATCTGCGTTTACATATCTAACTGTTTTAAGAAAAATCAAATTTCTCCCGCGGTTCTCCTTGTTGCTCTCAATTCCTTGTGCTTTTACTCTTGTTGCTAATATTTCTTCAGATATATAAGCGTGTGCATACATATCACTCATCTCTCTATCGGGCCATGGGCGAGCAAGCGAACCAAGCGGCGGAGGCCCGGAAGGAGAGGAGGAAGAAGAGGAACCGAGGAATGAAGACGAGGATGATTGCGTTGATGGAGAAGATCGCCTCAAACCCTAGCCCCCGTTCTCCATTCCGCCTCCTCCTAGAAACTCAAGAATCCAGTGGATTCTTCTTTCATCTTCTTTTTTTTTTTTTTTTTATTTGTGTTAATTTCGGATTGGTGGGTTATGATATAATCATTAGGTTTTGGGTTGAGAGGTATAGTTCAATTGCTTTGTGCGTGTGCATTTGTATCTGTGTGAATCAAGTTCTTGAATTTTGTTTATTGATTATTTTATTAGAAGTGTGAAGGAATTGCCTTTGAATTGTGCGTGTAGAACTGTTTAAGGACTGATAATTGTTTCTCATGTGTGAATTTTACAAAATATTGTCATTTATATGTTGGAAAGTAAGTTTCTTTTGTAGTAGCATCTTTGCTCTCATTGTTTCCTTGTTGCTCTCATTTAAAAATCAAATCTCCTGCAACTCTCCATTGCTCTTGTTGCTAATATTATCTAGTCTTGGCTCCAACTCTCCATTGCTTTTGTTGCTAATATTCTCTCGTCATGTCATTGCTTTTGTTGCGTTTGTATGGGTGGACGAACATATGTGAGGGTGAGGTGTTTGAAGAAATGCCTCAAAGAGTGAGAAAATGTATATAGTGATTTAATTTGGTATGCATCACATATCTGCATCTTGTTTGGTTCTGTTTTTTTTTTTTTTTTGTTCTTCTTCCTTTTTTGAGCATTTAAAAGAAAGTGAAGGGCTGCCAAATTGAATTTGCAATAACAAAACCCAACTTGATTGATGTAAATACAAAGACAAAAACTTTAGAGTATATGATTCCCTGTCTCTCTCTCTTGTGCGGCTGTGCTTTTACGTTCTTCCCTTTGATCCCAGCTCTTGTATGTTCACTTTAAACCATTTTATGATCACACTATGCCCTGCTCTCCTTGTCTCTTTCGCTGCTTTATATCCCAAAAAAGCTTTTATACTGATTAACATGTAAAAAGGAGTTGGGAAACACTGTCTATGGGTCTCCTACTTCAGTGGGTTCCTCCGAAATGCAAATCTTCCACCTTCACACTTGAGCATTTTGTTCGTTTTTTCTTGCTCTACTCTTGAACGAGTGATATGATGAGAAATTGGCTTATTTTGGCACTCATTTTGGTGGTTCTTTTTGGTGGGTTTTCTTCAGCTTCAGCCGCACATCCTGCAAGTGAGTATGGCATTTTGTTTTCATTCTTTGCTTCAAATTCTATCAAAGTTTCAAATTTTCTTTACATTTTGAACCATTTGCAGAAATTGTAAGTGGGGTTGTCTCCAATGTGGTCTCTGCACTTGTTAAGTGGTTGTGATCATAGAAATTCATCACCAACACAGGTAAAGATATTTCAATGAGCTCACATTTTTGTGTCTTGCTCTGTTTTGGTATTGCTTCTCATAAATTTTGATTTTTCTTGAATATAATGGTCTTGATATTGCTTCTCATAATGTGTTTTAGAACGCCTATTTTAAGTCTCTAAGAAATAGGCTTGTTGTTTGGTTAGCCGACTTATCTTCATACTTGGGACATATTTTTTTTGATTCATTTCCTTGCTAAGTCTTGGTAGAATCCAAATACATTATTAGAGAAATGTTTTTGTTTAGCTGAAGCCTCCACTTTTGAAAGTACAATAGGACTTTTAGTTTAGTTTCTGTCAAACCAACTCTATCTTTTTGGAGATATGTTATCTTTTGTTTTGAGAGCAATGTTATCTTTTGTTTTGAGAGCAATGTTCTTTAATTAGCACTTAAGCTTCTTGTTAACAATCTAGTTGTCCTTTATCTTTTTGAACCAAATAAGGATTTTGTATACTTTTACATTAAAAAAGAAAACAAAGTCCATTATGTTGATGAGTTGCCTTTGAGCTTCTTGAGGACGATTAACTCAATTTTTTCTCCATTCACCAATCGCAAGCAAAGTGAAGGAAGGAAAATGTCAGAAGGACTTGGAGAATACCATATCAACTCTCAAGGGTGTCTTTGACTATGAAAGCTTTAAAGACACGGACATGGTGATTGAGGTAGTTCACAATGCATGTTGATTTTAGTTTACCTTTGTCATCGTTGTTTCTATATACAAGGTATTCAATGCTTCTTGTTGTTGATGCTTGGAACAGGATGCTATTGAGAATGTTTCTTTAAAGCAACAAATTTTTGCTGATCTTGAAAAGTACGCCCACCACATTGCATACTTGCAAGTAACACCTCCACAATTGACTTGAGCGATTGGGAGAGGACAAAATCCCAAGATCGGATTGTTGGAGCTCATTTCTTTAGGTAGTACCAGATGCATATTTTCCTTTACATTTTCTCTGCAATTTGATTCTCTTAACCATGTAGTTATGCTTCCCCAGACTGGCTCAGAACTCGACCACTTTTGGAAATTGTTCGAACCAGGCAGACGTCTCCCCAAGTGTTTGTGGACCATTTTACATGTTATTTTAAATTGTTGATCTTTTTATTTATTTATTTATTTTTTATTCTTTTTCTTTTCCCTGTTCAGGTTAAGAAGACAAATTTGTTGTTTCGTCAATATAGTAGATGAATGACTGAATCTACAGAGAACTTGGTTGTTATCCACTTCAATTCAATTTTATAGTTGCTTCTCTCAATATTACCATGTAATTACTATACTTCTTTAAGATTCTTTCTAAATTCTTTCTAGGTTTTATAGGTTTCCTCCATTTTTAATCATTGTATTTTCTTGTTGGTTCATTTGACAATTTGACAAGTAATTGGATACAATTTGCAAAAGTGCAAGTTGTTCATCATTTCAAATATTTCTCTTAGAGTCTGTTTGAGATTGTGTTTGAGAAATAGAGTTTTTAAGTTAAAAGAGTTTTTGAGTAAACGTTTCATTTTTAAGATTTTGCCAAAAGTGCATTTTGGTCACTTTTAGATATTTTGGACCCCTTAAAAGTACTTTTAATTTTTTTACCAAACAAATATTTTTTTCTTCGAACAAACTTTTTGAGCGTTAAAAGCAATTTTAAACCCATTAAAAAAAACCTCCACAATTCTAAGTTTCTTGGCATATAGAATATGTGCCAAGAAATTCAAGTTTTCTTGGCATATAGCCTATGTGCCAATAAATTCAAGTTTTCTTGACACATAAAATTCAAGTTTATTGGCACATAAGATATGTGCCAAGAAATTCAAGTTTTCTTGACCCATAGCCTATGTGCCAAGAAATTCAATTTTTCTTGCCACATAAACTATGTGCCGGAAAATAATTTTTTTGACTTTGTGGCACATATATTATGTGCCATTAAAATTTATTGGCATTTAGTTTATGTGCCAAGAAAAAAATTTCATATATGTGCCATTAAAATTTATTGGCATTTAGTTTATGTGCCAAGAAAAAAATTTCTTGACATTGGAATTGCCAATACATACCTTATGTTGGTAATAAACACCAAGATGAATTTTCTTGACATTTAAAACCAGTTTGTTGGCACTTAAAAAATGCCAACAAGAACTGTTTTTTTTGTAGTGAAAGAAAATGCAGAGGAAAATAAAGTTTGATTTTACTAGCTAGCTAGCTAGTATGTATAAACTCTCTCTCTAAAACGTGTGACTTGCAAAATGGCTATTCCAGTTTATAAACAAACTTTTTTGAAAATCATGCATTATAGCTTTACAAGCACAGAAGAAGAAATTTTTGAATGATAATGGGGCTCACACCTTTTGAAAATTTTACATTAGTCACCGAAAAGGTAGTCGAAGAAGACCCTTACGCGCGCGTCTGGACTAGTGTCCATGAGGGTGGCAGGAGCCCTTCACCTTTTGAAGAACTTAACTGTGGGTATAGATATGCCAATGTGGCATCGATTACTACTAGCTTGTATGATGTAAGAGTTTAATGGGCCATTAAGTTTGGCCTATAATTATATATAATATAATTCAAAATTGATTTATTTTTTATTTTTTTAATTTTTTTAATTTTTCTTATGTCAATAGTGGCGATCAACAAAGTTATGATATGATCACCACTGCTGTTTAGATAAGAGGTTAAGTAGGAGAGACATGCGCTGCTTAAAGCATCCTCGTATGGCTTGATGTTATTAGAGAGGCGGATCGTTAGTGAGCTTTCTTCCTATTGTGGATGGTTCGACATAGCGTGGCCCCCATGTCAGATTGGTTTGCTCAGCGATCCAAGGGTCTTCTTGACGGAACAGGATCCTCTCCATTTCAACTCAAATGGAGAGTATCCATTTAGTATAAAATTAGGGATAGTATTGTCTTAACATTAAAGTTAAAGGATTAAATTTACAATATTATCCCTCATTTTACACTAAATGGATATTCTCCATTTCATTTGAAATGGAGAGGATCCTATTCCCTTCTTGACAGCTGTCCTTCTAGTGGGCCTAGCTTGGGAAGATCCTAGGCATAACCCAAAGTGACGAGCCTTTCGTGGAAAGGCATCACAGCTGGCAAAACTTGATTACCGGTTTTCTCCCTAACAACATATATTTATATTATTATATACAAGGATAGGCAATTAGCGGTTATAAACCACTTTTTCTTACTCCTAAAATGATGCTAAATAGAAAAGTGGAGAGAGAAACAATTTTTTACTAAGAGAGAAGAGTAGTGGACTAATTGTTAATTATAAACCATATACATAAAGTTGCTAAAGTAAGTAAGCAAATTATCTATTGTAGCTGCTCAACATTCCCCGGCCATTTTGGCTAGCCAGAGGGTCAGGGAGCCCTTTTAAGGCTTTGACTCACTGTGAGTGCTCTAAACTAGGTATATATAGATATGCCAATGTGGCATCGTTTGGAATATTGTAAAGACAAGTTTTTATACTACAAATAACACATCTGATTATTGACCTTCATATTATGGAAATTACATGCTTCTAATATTATATGTTCCAAAACACACACACACACATCCTATTAATATTGGCCTTACAACACAACATATATATATTGATAGTTGGCCTTATTGTAGGTAATACAAGCTTCTTAACGTGACATAGATGATACAGGCCATATTGCTGATCGATATATCATACAAGCTTCGATGCTACAAAGTACAAATACGTACATGCCCGTCTGATAATTGGCCTTAATTACAACGCATCTGATAATCATACAAGCTTCTAAACACGCACCACATATCTGATTACTGGCCTTAATATTGTTGATAATGCATGCTAAGCGCTTTTGAACAAGTACTCGTCATCAGCGTCCCATGCGTTGAAAGCTGCAACAACAGTAAAAATTACACGTTAACAATATGTTAGAATATTAATGAAGACTAGAAATCCAAAGAGAAACAGTTAATAACCAAATTAATTCATACTAATTAATTACCTTGGCTTGAAAGAATCCAGTCAGCAGTGTCGTCGTCCACATGCCATGCAAAGTAACCAAGCAATCCCTTGTCCTTTGCATATCTAACCTTATATGAGATGCTCTTCTTACCATCATAACCAATCCATGTGGACCCATAATAGAGATAGTCTGTGACATACGAGGGATCGAACTCTGCCTCGGCAGTAGGTAATAAGATCACGATTTTGCTATAAGATATGGGGTCATTTCCAGGTAGCGGTCCCTTAGCCGGTGAGAATATTTCATGGTCGATCATCTGCATTTACGGATTTACCAAAACCCAACTGCGTCCATGAAATGGAAGGCCGAGGACTATGCTGCTAGCTGGCACACCTGTTGATATCGAACATAAATATATTAAATGATAAAATTCTTTTTTTTTTTTTTTGAACTAAACAGTGATTTAACCACGCAACTGCATGGATCGAAGGTCTAACGCCAGAGTCCACACTAAATAGATAGTCTGTTGGATTGTACAATGGAGCAGGTGGTCCAGTCAAATTGGGTAAGGAAATAGGGGTATACAAGTCATAGGCCATTAAGTTGATCCAGTCCAAGCTAGCTAAGATAGCCTGAATGGGATACTCCAAGGACGACAGATACTCCGACGAGTAAAAGACATCGGCGGTTAGAAGCAGCCGGACATTGCCTTTGCGGTTGGCCTCTTCCTCGACGGCAGCTCGTCATTCAGTGAGGGTACGTAAGCCAAGGTCGGGCACCATTTGATCCCCGGTGTAGGGATACTGCCAGTTGAGGCTAAGGTCAAGGTCGGCCCAACTGCTGGGCGAGTTAGGCCGGCGCCTAGGACCCAAATTTTTTTTTTTTAAGAAGGCCCAATTTATTTATTTATTTATTTTTAAATAAAGTGTATGTCCCAAAAAAAAATAATAATAATAAGGCCTAAAAAAAAATTTCATCAAAATTTAAGACATCTAATCATAATAAATAAGTAATTTAAAAAGTCTCTAATATAATAAGGCCCCAATTTAATAAGACCCATAAAATAATAACATTTCAAAATATATATATATATATATATATATATATATATATATATATATATATAATAAACCCACTCATCCAACAAAGGCACATTCCTTTCTTGGCTGTAGAGCACACTGGACAAGGACACAATCACAAGACTCCAAGTTTCCAAGCACAATGAAAATAAAATATTATTCATTTAAAGACATAAGCACAATTGCCGCACAACCGACACAAGCAAAACTATAGACTCTAGAGAGTAGAGATAATAATGATTGTTGACTTGTTGTACAATATATTTTCCATACCAAGGGCTAGACAAAATTCATTCCAATCTACAAAACAGCATAATGAGATTTTCTCTCCAAAACCTTCAATCTTCATCTTCCATTCTTTGTGCTCAAATTTTTCTCTCGCCCTAGTTCTATTGTTTAATTTGTTTCATTGTTCCTTTAACAAATCAGATCATATTATTCCATTTTTATAATTTATTTTATTATAGTCAAAATATTTTTTTGTTGATAAATTGTGTTTGCTTAATTTGTTAATATTCTGAATAAAGTGTATCAAAGAGGTAAGGATTCATAAAAAAAAAATTAATTTCTTTTTGTAATGTTTATTTCTATGCTTATGATTTTTCTGGTGGGTTTTGAATAAGTTTTTGACAATTTTTTTGGTTTGTTTTGTTTTTTCAACTCAATTGGTTGGTTGTTTTTGTTTTTTTCAGCTCATAATTCATTTGCCAAATTAGGTTTTATTGTTCTATTTTTGTAATTTATCTTATTATATTTAGAATTTTTTTTTAAATCGTATTTGTTTAATTTGTTAATATTTTTAATCAAACATGCCTACTAAAAAATACACATCTGGATATGAAAAACTAAAAACTAAAAAAAAAAAAAAAAAGAAGAAGACAAAAATAGAAAAACTCATTGAATCTCAAAGAGGAGTTTTAAATAAATTTGTTTAGCAATAAACAAAATATTGAGAATAATTTAGGTGAAAAACTAATAAATGAACAAGAAATTCATAAAAAAAATTAGAAGATAATGAATATATAATTTAGTCATTGGTCGCTACATGATTAATGGAGGAGCTTATGAATGCTTCACGTACGGTACGGGAACTGTTATTGCTAGTCATTGCAGCAAAGATGGAAGGATCAAAGGCTCCTCCACCGATGGATAAAAGGGTTTTAATATCAGAATTTTTGGATTGCACTGTTTCGGTGAAGGATTGAAACTGGCCTTCATAAGCGGTAGGAAAGGTAACTTGGTAGGTGGTAGCGTTGACATAAGCAAAGGCAGAAAAAAGATGGATGAAAAGGGCAGAGTTTATGTTGGCCGGCCACCGGGAAGTCAGTCTGGGAATACCAGTATCCGGCTTTCACGACCTCATTTTGTCCAAATCCAGAGAAGGCCGGGGCTTGGAAGGCTGTTGATGTTGGTCATGAGCTAGTGAGGCAGTAGTGCTGGGAAGCACCACCCCAGTGATGGAGAGCAAGAGTAGTAGAGTGTATTTGCTAGTCATTTTGATTTGGTCTCTTGAGTCTTGATTATGGTCGAAAACAACAACAATTGTTCGCCTTTTTGTAATGCCATCAGAACCTATTACGCATAGTCAACTCGTGAAGTATGCTTTAAACATGCATGAGCCTTTTTTCAAAAGAGATTACGTGAGGTCTTTAAAAACTCATTAAAAAAAATATGATGTTAGAATATTTAAACCATACTTTTTTATAATATTAAGGGAAAATGTTGATGACTAGATCGGAGTGATGAGTCCTTATCATTTAAACATTTTACTATGCATTTTGCATTTTTTGTATATGTGTTGTTCTTCTTGAGCATTTTCTATATATGCGTTGGCCAACTGGGGGTTCATTTTGATACCAATTCCTATATCGTATCGTGTTTACTCCTAACATGTGCATTTTAAAGGAATTAATATTTATGCATCTTGGTATTTCTATCTATATCTCTACCATGTAACCCTCTATATAATGGGAATGTTGATTACTAAAATTAATGATATGAGAAGATTATTATTATTATTATTATTATTCAGCTCTTGTATTTGTTTTGGGACGTGCTAGCTAGATTCTTCAAATTGTCCTAAATTTATCCGTTACAAGAGCTCATGAATAATAATAATCTTCTCAAATCAATATTTTTATTATTTATTTATCTTTAATTCTCTAGTGTTAGTTAAGATCTGAGCAGTTTAAGGGAATTGAATTTTTGTATGCATCCATAGCTTTGTCTATAAATGCGTACATATAATTACTCATTGCGTAATATGCATTCTCCACGATATGCTTAAGTTGATGCTGTCTTGCCCAAAACTGTACATAGTTCCTTTCCTGCCTTTCCAAAGGACCCAAAATAATTTTAGAATGCGTTTGAAAAAAAAAAAAAAAAAAAATTGTAGTTCTTTACTGTTCTTTCTTGTATTTGAAAGTGCATTCTCCATGATATTCTATCTGAAAGTGCATTTGAAATAGAAAAAAATAAAAATAAAAATACTGAAGGCAAAGGTGTATTTTTAAAAAATGCAACAAAATTTCAAAGGTAAAAGTACAGTTTTACCAAATTAACTACGTTTTTTAAAAAATTGTATTTTTATTAACCGCGCTTGAAATCACTATTGTCCAAATTGCAATAAAACCGCTATACCAAAAAACAAAAATAAGGTAATTCAACACCTCAAAGTGATCTCTATCCATATTTTGATTGAAAAAATGATATTTGGTCTGCAATTGCCATACAATTAGCCAGGATAATGTATATAGCAGCGAAAACTAACAATTAATTTTAAGTTTTAACTACTTATATATAAAAAATTTAAGATTTAAGATTTAACTTTGGTCCAGATAGAAGGTTACTTTTACAGTCCTCAATCACAAAACGACACATAAGCAAAAACAAAAAAAATCACAAAAATATCATACACCTCTACACACTATATTTGAGCTCAAAAAAGAGAGGTTCGTTGCTGGGTGGCGGGTCACACCAGACCCGTGGGGCGGCTTGGCTTGCTCCGGCAGTGGCGGTTCTTTTATCAAAACCGTTTTGCTCTGGTGGGCTTATCGGCGTGCTTGCCTTGGAGATCGGCTACGTTGCAGTCCGGAGATCGATGATGCTGCGGGTCTAGAGGCTGGCGATGCAGCGGCTATCTGGAGATCGGCGGTGCCACAGGTCTAAAGGTCCGGCGGTGCTACAGTCATGGAGGTCCGGCGATCTACGGGTCTGGGGGTCCAGCGGTGCTGCAGGTCCGGCAATGCTGCGGGTCTGCGATGCTGCGATGATACGGGTCTGGGCTCCGGCGACAGTCTGGTAGTGAAGGCAGCTCCGGCAGTGACTGTTGGGCTGATCGCTGAAGTCTCCGGCAGTGGCGGTTTGGATTGGTCGCTTGGATCAGTGAACGTGGATGGCTTGGTCTGGCGGCAGGGGTTTTTTTTGTTTGTGGAGGTATGAATACGATACAACTCAACTTTTTTCTCAACAAATGTTTGATTTTTAATTTTTTATATAATTTAAAAAAAATAAAAAATAAAAAATAAAAAAAAGTTTGAAGCAATAATATATATTTTTTGTCTATCTTTTTTTGGTATTTTTTTAATAATAAAAAATTGTATATTTTTTTCTTCATAATAATATCATTTTTTTTTTAAAAAAATATCATTATTATAAAGAAAAATACTATTTTATATTTTTTTAAAAAAATACTAAAATATTATTGCTTCAGATTTTTTTATTTTTTATTATAAAAAAATAATAATAATTAAACATTTGTTAGATAAAAAAGTTAAATTTATATCGTGCATCTTTCTTAAAATAATGACATGTTCAGATGGAGATTAGATGCTACGAAATAACCTTTTTTAGTCCTGACTTAGACACACTTTTAATTTATATATATATATATAAAGGTTCATTGCTAATCCAAATGTTGATTTTTAAAAGCAAATACTCTTGTTTTCCAATTATGTTGAATATTGGCATATATTTAAGCCGAGAGATCTAGAAGCTGTGAAAATTTAATTCCCACTTTCAGAAAATCAAAGAGGGACATCCTGTCATGTACTTAGGACATGTTTGAGAGTGCGATTTCAATAAGTGCAATTTTAAAAATTATGTTTTTTAAATTGATACTTTTTAAAATCGTACAGGTATTTGGTAAAACATGTTAAAAAGTATTTTTTTATCAATCGAGTGTTTGGGTAAAATTAACATATAATTGCGATTTCAGACCAAATAGGTAAATATTGCCTTAAATATTTTTTAAAGCGAAATCGTGATTCTAGTTTAAATTTGCACTTTTTCAAATAAGCACCCTCTAGTCAGCTTATTGAAATTGCAGATTTTTTCACGATTTTAAAATTTGTGTTTTTAAAATCGCAATCCCAAACATTCCAAAATTGCAATTTGGTTTTAAAACGCGGATTATTTTTTAAAAAACACACTCCCAAACGGACCCTTAGCATTAAAAAAAAAAAATAGAGAATATTTTATGGGTTAAATACCTTATTTTCACTGTAATTTAAATTTTAAATTTTTTTTTTTTAATTTTTGGTCTCCTAAGGATTTTATTTTTTATCAGGTTTACATAAAAACAGAGGTGGTACATATCTTTGTTTAAATTTCGCCCAAAATTTGATGGAATACCACGTTAGCACCAATAACAAATTAATACGTTTTCATAAAATTAATTTAAAAAATAATAATTTTTTAAAAAAATTAAAATTAATAAAAAAATAATAAATTTTTAAAAAATTAAAAATTATTAAAAATATTTATTTATTAAAAAAAAAAAATGTTTTGGGGTGGCACCCATCAGGCCGGATTGGGGTGGTTTCAGTTTGGGTGGAATATGATGGTGTCGAGAAGAAAATCGAGGTCACTATGGCTCCAACTAATGTGGGAAAACCCAAAAACTCCGCTCGTCTTTGTTCTATGATCTTTTACCAATCATTGAAGACAACATGCATGTATGTTGGCTTCTCTTCCTCAACCGGCTTAGTCCTAACAGCTCATTATGTTACGGGTTGGAGCTTTTAAGGTGGACGGCCAGGTTCCAAAACTTGATCTCTCTCAACTTCCTAAGCTGCCTCGGATTGATGGTAAACCTAGATCTAAATTTTTGATAATTGGGTTGCCTGTGATTATTGTCAGTCTAGTCTCCATAGCAATTTCAGCGGTAGTTCATGTCGTAAAAAGGAAAAGGAAGTTTGTAGAATTGCTAGAAGACTTGGAGCTTCAATATGGGCCTAGCTCATAGATTCAAATTCAAAGATCTTTATATTGCCACAAAAGGATTTAGGGATTAAGAGTTGTTGGGTGCCGGTGGATTTGGTAGGGTGTATAAAGGTATACTACCTACCTCAAAAATTGAGGTTGCAGTCCCATGAATCAAGGCAGGGGATGAAAGAATTTGTTGCATAAATTGTAAGCATTGGTCAGCTTTGTCACAGGAATTTAGTTCCAATGGGTGGCCAAAACCACCCCCAAATGCCTTTGAGGTGGTTGGGGGTGGTTTTGGCCACCCCCATTTGGCTGAATGGGAGTGGCCGAACCACCCCCTGCCAAATGGGGGTGGCCAAACCACCCCCGCTAGCAACCCCATTGCCAAAAGAGGTGGCCAGCCACTTCCAAATAGCCAAGGGTGGTGGTACTTTTTTAAAAAAAAAAAATTAATAAATATAATTTTTTATGGTTTTTAATTTTTTTAAAATTATTGTTTTTTAATTAATTATATGGACACGTGTCAATTTGTTATTTGTGCTAATGTGGATTTCTATCAAATTTTGAACAAAATTTAGACGGAGGTACTATTTCCGTCTTTAGACAAATTAGAGGTACCTCTTATGATAAAAAGTAAACCATACCAGCTTAATCCATATTTTATATGCAGATATCTTAATCCTATACCAGCTGTAGTGTGAGCGAGCCAGCCCATGTTGGAATTGATATAACAAGAAGAATAAAAAGATAAAAACATGAATAGAAGGTTAGTATTAGGAAAACGTTGGGTTGTTGGTGGTTGATATGGTTTGTGTGTGTATATATTACTATTTTTTTTTTCTTTCTAATTTGTATGGTTTGTATATGAGTGGTAGGTTTCGTGAATTTGGACTTGCTCATACTTTTTGTATATCACAATATTATGTTGGTAGGGATATATAGCCGATAGGGTTAGGACCACTAAACAGAATACTGCTCTAACAAAAACAAAATCTTAGGAAATGATTAAAGAGAATCAAACCACACCCCACCCAAAAAAAAAAAAAAAACTTCATCTCCTAAATCGTTACTAAAAGCAAATTTAAAGAGAAAACAAACTGTAAATATTGCACTTTGCTGTTCATTGTTTTTTCTGTTGATGTTTTTTGCTCAATCCGTTTTTTCCCCTTACAAATTAAATGCTGGATATAAATAGGTTGGTAAATTTATTAATTAATAGAGTCTGTTCATATTGCAGCTCAACAATGTTTCTAGCCTTGGTTTCAGTTTTCCCTCATTTCTATATTTACAAGAGTTGGACGGGAGATCGAGGACCAATAATTGACGCTAGCCATTGTTGGGAATTGACTCAAATTGTCAACAAGTATGAAGATAATTGCTGGATAATATAAATATTCAAGTTGGTGGACTCAAGTTACATTTATCTATAAGAGGATAATGTTAGTTTTAAAAGGAGTCCAAGAACAACTTGGAATTGGTTTTCTGGAGAAAACATGTGTGGATAAACATATGGGTTACATGTTTATCTTCTTCATGGATAAGAGTTAGTATTCATGATGGTTTTGTTTTCCCTGCAGCAATTGGGTTTAAATTGTTCTCCTATTTTTGTGATTAAGCCTCTATAAAAGGACATGTAGTCCTTGGTTAAGGGAATCCGGAAAAATCTAAATTGGTGAGAGCACTTTGTGGTATTTACAAAGTGTAGAGTTATTCTTTACTGGGTATTTGAGAGGGACAGTTGAGTGGGGTGTACAAGGGGTTAAAGGGTTTGGGTTTGGGATATTAAACTTGAGCGGTTTAAGCTTGTACCATTGTACTCAATATTTCTTAATAGTAAAGAAGAAGACTGGATCACGCCTCGTGGACGTAGGCATATTGCCGAACCACGTAAACTATTTGTGTATGTATGTGATTGGTGTATGTTCTCTTGTGCTTTCTTTCAAACTTGTTTTTCACATAAAGGACTGGTGGGAAATTGATTGCCAATTAAATTACCAATTTTCCCAACAACTGGTATCAGAGCTTGGTTGCGGATTTCTACTTGTTAAGAAGAAATGGAGTCCTTGAAGTTTGGGATTGAAAGGTTCGACGGGAGAATGAACTTTGGCTTGTGGCAAATACAAGTCATAGACATCCTAATTCAATCTGGGCTACACAAAACGTTGAGAGGTATACCCACTTTGGTTCCAAAGTGATGGTGCCGAAAATCCGTACTAGCAACGAGATTGGGAGGATTTGGATCAGAGCGGTGAGTTCCATTCGTTGTGTTCGCTAAGAACGTTCTTGCTAATGTGCAAGGGACGCCAACGCAAAGGAGCTGGGAGAAGCTTGAGGAGATGTATCGATTTAAGGAATCTCTAACCGTGTACTGAAGGAGCGCTTCATACATCGAATGACCGAGGGTGCGATTATTTCGTCATCATTTGAGTGTTCTCAATGGAAATCGTCAACTCAAACTCGAGTTAATGGATGATGAAGATAAGGCCTTGAGGCTTATCTTGTCTTTTTCGTCTTCCTATGAACATATGAAACCAATTTTGATTCATGGAAGGAGAAGATTTTATTCTCGGTTACCAAAGCAAGCTTCGCCGAGGAAAGAAGGCTAAGTGGTGGACATAATTCTACACTTGAGAACTCGGCTTTGGTAGTTGCAAATTGGAAGAAAAAGAAACCTATGAAGGGAAATCTTATATGCTGGGGGTGTGGGCAATCTGGACACCTTAAAAGAAATTGCCCAAAAAGAGGAGCAGGTTCGGCAGAGTGCTCCAAAAATGCTAATATTGTTTCTCTCGTTAATGAGGGATATGATGATGCTCTTTGATAAGGGCATGTACATCCTCTGGCATGACCGCTAAAATTGTCAGGATAATGGATGTGTTATATTAGCGGGTCCGTATTTGCATACGGGACATTGGTTTGATCTTTGATGTTGGGTATGTGGTGGAAAAAGGTGTCGATGGCTGATGAACTTCTGGGGGAACCAAACATGGAAGTTGCACCATATTTTTCAGCAAGATTTTTTCGACATGTGCCAAAAATAAAAATTCTTAGAATGGTTTAGTTCTAAGTGTATGTGCTCTTTATGGTGGAGCATGATAATTCTTGTAGAATTATGACTGTTGGTGTAGACAGTGTTTTGGAGAATTCTTAGAATGGTTTAGTTCTAAGTGCATGTGCTCTTTAAGGTAGAGTATGATAATTCTTATAGAATTATGATTGTCAGTGTAGACAATGTTTCGTACCACATCCTGTATGGGATGGGCATCGTCAAGATGCTAACTGAGGTCTCAAGTGGAGTTGCTAAGTTTTCACAAGGTGGAGTTTGTTGGGAATTGACTCAAATTGTCAACAAGTATGAAGATAATTGCTGGATAATATAAATATTCAAGTTGGTGGACTCAAGTTACATTTATCTATAAGAGGATAATGTTAGTTTTAAAAGGAGTCCAAGAACAACTTGGAATTGGTTTTTGGAGAAAATATGTGGATAAACATGTGGGTTACATGTTTATCTTCTTCATGGATAAGAGTTAGTATTCATGATGGTTTTGTTTTCCCTGCAGCAATTGGATTTAAATTGTTCTCCTATTTTTGTGATTAAGCCTCTATAAAAGGACATGTAGTCCTTGGTTAAGGGAATCCGGAAAATCTAAATTGGTGAGAGCACTTTGTGGTATTTACAAGGTGTAGAGTTATTCTTTACTGGGTATTTGAGAGGGACAGTTGAGTGGGGTGTACAAGGGGTTAAAGGGCTTGGGTTTGGGATATTAAACTTGAGCGGTTTAAGCTTGTACCATTGTACTCAATATTTCTCAATAGTAAAGAAGAAGACCGGATCACGCCCCGTGGACGTAGGCATATTGCCGAACCACATAAACTATTTGTGTACGTATGTGATTGGTGTATGTTCTCTTGTGCTTTCCTTCAAACTTGTTTTTCGCATAAAGGACTGGTGGAAAATTGGTTGCCAATTAAATTACCAATTTTCCCAACAGCCATCGGAGTTCAGCAGTAGATCGATTTGGCTAAGGTGTGATACTCCTCTTCTTCTATATATGAATCTTTCTGAACACTAGTAACTGTTCAGAAAGATAAATACTTATGATCATGTAAATGCTCTGCAATTTCCACAATTTGCTTAAGTACTTGATTGCCTGTCCAGCCCAAAAATGTTGTTATTTCCTGTCTTCAAAGGATCCCAGGAAGATCTACTAAGCTTTCCACAAAGTAATTAATCCAAATTGAATGTCATTACAATGATACGAAAGACATGTAAATGAAACTATATTGCAGAAACACCTGCTAGCTCCATGCTTAGTAATTATCGGGGAACAAATTGGGAGGTTGTTGTATCATTAATAGAAAAAATCTCTAGCGGCAACTAAGATTTATTTTCCTCATCTTCATTTCTTTTTGTAGAAAAAGCTGGCACTTTTAGAATTGTCAGAGCAGCAATTTCACTTTTTAGCATCGAAGAAACCTCCAATATGGATGGCCTATCAGCTGCATTTTCCTGAACGCACAAAGAGCTATTTGCATGCATCTGATTAGTTTACATGATGAAAGTGTATCATCCAGAGATGGATCCATAAACTCCATGCCTTTGCCTGATTTCCACAGCTCATATGCCTGAGATAAATGAAACCATCACATATCAATCTTGCTGATCATCAGCAAACTTCAACTCGCAATTACACAAAACACAAAAAGGACAAAAGACAAAAGCATGATTAAACAAACTTACGTAATCTAGGAGGTTTAAATTTTCATTTGCACCATAACAACATGCATTCCTCTTCCCACTTATGATGTGTAGGAGAGACTCCAAAGCTATAAACGCCGATTTAGTAGAGTACAAACCTCGTTTAACATATTCGGGAGGAACGTAACCACGCATATTTGCAATATTAATTATTTGACTGGAATGTTTAAATTACTAAACTTCAATCTTTAAATTACTTACTATGTTCCAACAATTTGGCCTGTATTTGCTTCTTATTCATCTTTCATGAAAATTTTAGCCATACCAAAATCTGAAATCTTAGGTTTTATTTGGATGTCAAGTAAAATGTTGCTAGCTTTGAAGTCTCGATGAATGATTGTAAATCGTGAGTATTCTTGGAGATATAAAAGACCTTAAGTAATCCCTTCGATGATATCAACTCGTTTTCTCCAATCCAAAAGAAATTGTCTAGCAAGATCTGCATCAATAAGATCATCAAGAAAAAATTGTTACATGTGTTCGTAAATATGATGCTTCAATTAATTAAGTATAAGCAAATTAAAAAGATTCTAAATAAAGAGGTAGAAATCCAAGCTTTTGTTACGCATGTACTCAGATCAGCATTTGTTCATTCTTTTTGATTTAAAATCCCAATTAAATCTCTCACAAGAATTAAGTTTACAAACCAATACCCAAATAATACCCAAATACACAGACACTCACAAAGAATTAGAAAGAACAAAAGTTGAAAGAACAAAGGACAAGATGAATTAGAAGACTTTAATGTTTGAAGAGAAAATATCTAGCTTTTTACTTCAATCTTGTTTCTTGCTTGCAATATAAGACCTACGTACATGATATCCTTTATATAGGATTTCTTGAATGTGAACACTTAATATTACTTGACATACAATAGTCAATAAAAAACAACTAATTAATGTGCTAACAAAGATGCACATAACTTGCTTTCTAAAGTCCAACAAAATGACTAATAATTAATTACCCTACACATATAGCAATCAAGTGCTTAATTAAAGCTAGAAAATCACAAAGTCTACTAAAATGGCTACCACACGTTTTCTTCTTGACTTCATGCACAACTTGGCTTCATGCATCTAAATGCTATAATTAATTGGAAGGGAACGTGTATAACCTTCTTGCATGCCTTTTTTTTTGCATTTTTATTTGTACTTCCAACAGTAACCTCATTCTTGAACTCCTCAAATCCCTACGTGGAAGCTTTTGAAAGTTTTTTTACTGCTATTTCCTCTCCGTTTGCTAGTATGCCCTGCAACATACACACTCGTAGTCAATACTTGTGGTAAGAGGAAAACGGGTAAGAAAATGTGTAGAAGAATTTTGTGGGGATCACATGGCTGGAGGGTGAAGAAGCCAGTTAGAATTCTTCCTTTTTTTCTAAATACAAGTTGGATGATTGGCTAATTAAGTGGCTTATCTTGTCACCTGATTTAGGATTAGTTTTGTTATTACAGTTATCTTAGGGCTAGAATTCTTCCCATTTTTGTAGTGATAGTAATTATGGACTAATTATACAAATTAAGCCTAATTGTAATTAAACTATGACTAATTATTGTTAAGTAAGCAGTAAATAATAAAAATCAAAAGGTAGATGAGAGATTTTACCTTGTGCTTTTAGCTTTCTCTTCCTTAAATAACACATCACCGACACTAGGAGGAAGAAAATTGCAGTAGTACTTGTAACCAAAACGATCACTAACAATCTCCATTTTGGTGCTTATTGTTGTCAATCCTGTTATGAACCCCTTGAACTGAAGCTAAAATCATCATGCAAGAGATAGAAACATGTCATAAAAATAATGCTACATTACAATATTGTCAAGTAGTTTTAATTGTTAGTATTCATAAAAATTGGATGATATATATGGTAATCTATTTAGGAGACTCATGTATATCTGCTATATATATATATAAACATTGGATGGTGTGGTAATAAAAATTAACCCTAGTCATAAAAAGAAAGAACTAATTTTTTATTACCACATCATCTAAGTTTTATAGAAATTGTATGGGAGTCTTTTAAATAAAATTACTCAAATAATATATATTATGAGATTAATCTCATGCATGTGTTTCCAAGATTAGCTGATACATTATACTACATATATATGGACATAAATTAGTGTAATATATTTGTTAAATCATCACTAGTTATTCCAAAAGCTTAAAAGTTAATAGAAAGAGATGAATTTAATCATTTAATTAACACTTCTCTCCAAGTAGTAGCTAATACATGCTTAACTTGTGAAATATTTAATTGAAACATAGGGTGAATTGATGGAATAACTCTCGCCACTTACTCTAAAAATTTAAACTAATTATAAGAATATATGAATTTAATTATTTAATCAATATTTATGATATAAGTGGACTTGATGTTGAGCTATTGCAGATAAATTGCTGATTTTCTTTCTTCTTCTTCTTTTTTTTTTTTTCCCTACGGGAAATATTGATCTTATCATATATACTAAAAATAAAAGTCTTCTGAAGAGATAAATCAGGGTAAACAGATATTGGAAAGGCAATAAACTATATTCTCCACTAGCGAAGGGAGAGTGAAGAAAAAAATATATAATATAGAAATTATGAAGAATATTATAGATTATAATTAATTAAAGAGCTAGAGAGAATAATATTCCTACCTGCAGTAAGAGAAAGCACCCAATTGTCATCGTAAGCGACATGCCAAACATAGTAACCGAGCAAACTCATCTCCTTGGAATATAAAACCTTATTTTGGACAGCCTCAAAAGTAATCCAATTAGATCCAAACGCAGTAATTTACTACAAAAGTAGCATTGTACGTTAAAGCAGGCTATATGTCTGAATATAATGTCTGTGTCTGTGCTATTGGTTACTAGACCAGTGACAGGTGCACCTATTCCATTCTTCTGGGGATTCTCAAGCATCCACATATACCCAAAGAAAGGCAACCCCAAAACCAACTTGTTGGCAGATAATCCCCTAGCAATCCATGCCTTTATACCACCATCAGTATCAGCGTGAGTCACTGGATCATGCAAAGCTGCTACTGCGCGTATAATTTGCCGAAAATGGGAGTAGTATTGATAAGCCACAACATTTAACCAATCCAAGTTATTTTGCATTGAATCCACTGGCAAAGAATAAACAGAATTAGGAGACATAAAATCTGGTGAGTAATGAGCTGCAGCAGTCAAGATGAGCTGTGGCTGGCTAGAGTTGTTAGCCTCAGATCGACTCTACAGCTACTCGACACTCTTCCTATATTCAAACTATATACGTACATGCTCTCATAGAGAAGTAAATGAGAAAAAAAATCTTTTTATCGAGAGAGTCAATGAAAGACTTTCTGTTAACGAGCTATTGGCCAACATGAGTGAGTAGACCCAACGTCTGGCGTTTGGACCTCCGATGGAAAGTAGGGTGGTGATTGACCGATTCTTTTGTTTTACAGTGGCCGTGATGTTGGAGAAGTAGTACTGCTGACCACTGGACGGGAAGGATAGCTCGTAGGTTGAAGAGTTGATGCCGAAAGCACAAAATAGGTGAGTAAAGAGCGTTGCGTTTATGTCAGAAATGGGGAATCGTGTTCCAGAATACCAGTACCTGGCTTTCACCCATGTTTGTGCTTCTGAAGGGTGAAATATTGTTAGAGATAGGAAGATCTAAAAGAGGACGATAAAATTTTTGGACAGCATTGAAGAAAGGTTGTTGATGCTCATGAGTAGAGATCAGATGTCGTAGTAGATCAGAGGAGATCGATAAGTTTGTTTGTTGTGACAAATACAAATTCCAAGATCTCTAAAGAAATAAAAAGCATAGAATAGAAAATAACACAGTCACACAAGACACGAAGATTTAAGTAATTTGGCCCAATAAGCCTAAATCCACTAGCGAAGAAGATCTAGGGGAAATTCACTAACACTAATTTTCCTTCCATACATTTAAATGTTCAAACGACATTAATTAATGTCAGTTCATTGTTCAACAACACTACTTAAAATTAATGTAATTTGATCTCCAAGAGATAGCTTAATCAGCTGTGAATTACGCCTTATGAGGCGGAGGTCACTAGTTTAAATTCTCTCTCCCCCTATCCTTATGTGGACATGTCCAAAAAAAAAAAAAGTGTCGTTTGATCAGTAAAATGACATTAAACAATAACGTTTTTTCAAACTATCATAATTAAAAACATCATTAAATGTTTTTTTTTTTTCAGTATAGTGCATCAATCTTCAAATTACTTACTATGTTCAAACAATTCGGCCTGTTTTTGCTTTATGTTCATCTTTCATGAAAATTTTTAGCCATATCAAAATCTGAAATCTTAGGTTTCATTTTGTTATTAAGTAAAATGTTGCTAACTTTAAGGTCCCGATAAATTATTGTAAATTGTGAGTATTCTTAGAGATATAGAAGTCCTTGAGTAATCCGTTTGATGATATCAACGCATTTTCTCCAACCCAAAAGAAATCGTCTAACAATAACTGCATCAATGAGATTATGAAGAAAAAAGTTGTCAGCTGTGGATTGCACTTTGCTAACAGCTACATGTGCTCCTAAATATGATGATGCTTCAATTAAATTGAACTTGTTTAAAGTTTTCAAACCCAATTTTGGCTTATGCCTTGTACACTAAAAAATTGTAAAAAGTAGGCGGGTAGAAGATGATGCTACGAAAATATTTATTGACAATAAGTCAGCGGTTGCATTGGCGAAAAATCGGGTATTCGACGATCGAAGTGCATAGATAAATGATTTGTTGTTCAGAGGCCTTACTTCTTGTTTCAAGACACTGCAACTTGATACTCTGTATTGGTAACAATAAAATTAGAAATTCTTCGACCTTGCTGCCAATATCTGCGGATTGTCTATGAGCACCACTGCGTATAATATATGGAAGAACCGAAATGCATGAGGTTAAGTATGGAAGTCATCAAAAGACAGAGGAGCAGATTTTACGCTCAATTTATTGGGAGGTTCGAACAAGAATATTGGGGGGCAGGGGAAGTTTATAAGGAATGAGGAGACTTTGCTTATTTGCCGTAACTGGAGTATCAAAGAGGAGTTGCTTTTTTGATTTGTACGTAGTTGGGTTTGAGTTTGTTTTGTAGCTGGTTTGAAAGAGTCCGGCCAGGCAGTTGTACGTGTCGTCGTTGCCCACATGCATGCCATGCAAAGTAACCAAGCAATCCCTTTTCCATGGCATATCGAGACTTATCAAAGATGCTATATATATTTACCATCATAACCAATCCATGTCGTCCCGGCATAGCAAAAGTTTGTGACGTAGGAGGGATTAATCACTTCTACGTTCTTTATTAATTTGGATTCCATCAACTTAATAATTATTCTAATCGATGGAATCCAAATTAATAAAGAACGTGGGATATCTAACTATATGTATATTATAAATAATACTCCATCCAACCACATGCACCGATGACATACATATATATATATATATATATATATATATTTATAAGTACATACATATATATTTAATTTGTACATATAGACACGTTCTTGATTAACTTGGATAACATCAACTTATTTGGGCTGGCTGATCAAGATGATTGATTAATTAATTGTAAATAAATGATACTCCATCCATCCAACCACATGCACATATAGCTAGCCACAAAGTAGTACGATGATGCAGTGGCGGAGCTAGAAGATTGGACAATGGGGGGTATTTGTTTAATAAAAAAATAAAATTAATTAAATACTAAAAAAATAATTTTTTTGTCTTTTTTTTTTAATCGTCTTAGTCATTATGCTAGATTAAAACGACGCATTGTTTTTTTAATTTCTTTTTTTTTTTTGGAAAATCATGCTCAAAGGATTAACAAGTTCCTAGCTATTTGTAGATATACTCTTCAAATTTGGTCTTTATTATTAGGATGATAATCGCAATATTTTTTTTCTTAAGTAAGGATCTTTGGACAAGTTTGCTAAATCTACTTTAATACGAAGTCGTTTAGAATTTGACAAGAGCTTAATAGAATCATTGTTTTTCTTCTTAACTACAATTATATATATATAATTAAAATATGAAATAAAAACTATACAAATGCATAAATAATGCAAGAAAAATAATTAATTTACAACTTACAAGAACAATTTAAATTAAAATCTAAAAATTTAATTACATACCTCAATAGCTTAATTTTTCCTTGAAGTTGGACAATTGATCTTCAGTCTTTCTAGATTGGAAAGATAAAAACAAAATATGGCTTAGAAAGTTAGAAATATCATGAAAAAAATTAATTTACAAGAACAATTTAAATTTAAATCTAAAAAATTATATACTCGTTGAAGTTAGAAATTGGAAAGTGAAAAAAACAAAACACAAAGTTGCCAAGTGATAAGTCCTCAAGAGTCAAGAGTCAAGAAGAAAATGCAGAAAATTAGAATCCTCAAGAAAACAAGAACTAGAAGAAAATAAAAAAGATTAAAGAGAAACTGTAATGAGGCAATTGGCAGCAGAAGAAACAAAACAAAACATTTGTTTTTTTAGGTTAAAAATGTATCCCATTAGGCCTACTTTTTTTTTTTTTTGGCCATGGGGCGTGTACCCTTTCTTCCTTTCTTTCTTTTTTTTTTTTGGGCATGCTGTAGCTTTTAGAGCCTAGCTGTACGTGTACCCTTTTATTTTATTTTTTATTTTGTTCATTTTTTGGCATACTGTAGAGCACATATACTTTTTCTTTTTCTTTTTCTCTTTCCTCTTTAATGAAACGGTGTGTATAAACTGTTCATCTTCCACCTATCTTCCAGGAAGCCTGCTTCCAGCGTCAATGGCTCATGAAAAAAAAAAAATCTTTTATGAAAAAAACTGTCAAATTTATGGCTGAGGGTCAGGGACTCAGGATCTAGGGGACATCATTCATGGATAAAAAGGGGCATAATTTTTTTTTACAAAGACAATAATAAAAATTTTAAGAGTTGAAGGGGGGCATATATATCCTCCCTTTAACCCCCTCCCTCCGCCACTGCGATGATGGATGCATGTTGGGGTTATTTTTAACTAACTACTTAATCAATTTTGACACGTACTTTATTGATTAATTAATTTGAATTGACTATAAAAATTAATAGTTCTGGTGCCAAAAGCATCTTAGTTTTAAGTAATTAACGAATTTTGATACGCGCGTTTTTCATTTTGGATTACATCAAGTACTTTTGCTGATATCAAGATGACTAATAAACTCAATATAATACTCCAACCACATGCGCATATACATACTGCCACAATATGTAGTCTTTTCCCTTTGTTACATCCAAATTTTATCTATAATACAAAGTCCTGGTTTGGATCACTTCAATTTAATTAACTAATGATCAGGAAATTACATACACCGCCCAATAATTAAGTTGGTGGGAGAATCATATCCTTTTAGTGGGATTTCTAGCCTTTACGTACAGATTGGATCCTCTAATTGAGTGGTTTCATTTTGTTGTCAACTAAAATATATGTTGCTAGATTTGAGGTCTTGATAAATTATTGTCAATCGTGAGTATTCTTGAATATATAAAATTAAGAAATCTATAAGCAAGATCTGCATCAAGGGGCAAGGGGGGTTTGTCTAATCCTCCCCCTTTCCTAGATGCCATGTTTGTCCACCCTTGGATATTCATTAAGGACCAAATATTTTCCAAGAGAACAAATTTTTAGGCAACCGTTCTGTCATTGTTTCAGACTTTCAGGCGTTTTGGAATTACGTTAGACAAAGGTTGAAGATGATTGAAGGTTGAAGAAGATGTTTTTATCTAAAGTGAAGTAATTTCCCTAAACGTATGTGCCACAAGCGTCACTTTTGCAAATGTAACTAAAATGTTCATACAATACCAATAAAACATGTTTCAAAAAAAAAAAAAAAAAAAAACCAATAAAACAATACATATATATATATAGATATATAACAAAGGAAAACGTATAAATAGAAAGTAAAACAGATTCATAGGAAGTGATAGATCCTAAACACGATAGCCGATCTATCATGATAAAAAGGCAATTAATAGGTACCATCATCCATATATATTAGGATCAGCATATATATGATCAATCCTGGTCGATCCATCGATCTTATCTTCTTATTAATTATATTATTATTTCTTTAGATGATAATATCTGTTACGAATATGCAAATTACGTATAAGATGGTGGGTTTGAACATCATACTTGTAGGGTACGTGCCACTGAAGATTGTAATAATCCTTTGACAATGCCATGATGTGCGTGCAAGAGCATTTGATTATGATGAATTTCAAATTATATGGCTCTTGTGTTTGAAACCATAAATTATAGTCCTAGCTTGCATGAGATAGAATGTTTGAAGAAGAGAAGTTTTTGGAGTGTTAGTATTCCTCAAAACTACTCTTGGTGTTGGAGGAAACTACTCAAGTTGAGGGATATTGCTAAGAAGTTTTTGAGGTTTGAGGTTGGGGATGGGAAAAATATACATCTCTGGATGGATTTTTGGCATCCTGATGGCATTCTTCTTGAGAAGTATGGGTTTAGAGCTGTTTATGATGCTCAAAGTAGTGTGAAGGCAAGATTATCTTCTGTTATACATGATGGAGAATGATTTTGGAGGCCTGCTAAGTCTGAAGCCTTGGTGGATATTCAAAGTCGTCTTCCTGAAATCAAATTGGGCCATTGTGATATTCCTATTTGGAATGCCTCTAGGAAAGGTATATATGTAAGTTCAGATACTTGGGAGGCTCTTAGGAGAAAAGGATCAGATTGAATGGTGGAGATTAGTTTGGTTTCCTTTAGCCATTCCTAAACAAGCTTTCATTCTATGGCTTGCCATGAAGGATAGGTTAGTTACAAGAGTAAGGTTGTTGAATTAGGGTTATAAAAGTGATATACAATGCTGTTTCTGCAGGAATCAAATGGAGAGCCAAAATCATTTATTCTTTGAATGCAGTTTTGGTTGTAGAATTTGGAAATTTTGTATTACTAGATGCAAAGTGGCTAATCCCCCAATCATATGGGAGGATATTCTTCAGCTGGGATGTAGTTCTTGGAGGTGTAACACTCTTAAAAGCTTGCTGTGTAGACTTGCTTTGGGTTCTGCAATTTATAACATTTGGAGCACTAGAAATGAATTAAAGCATGCTGGCCATCCAAGCACTGAGGAGCAGATTTTGAAGAAAGTTTTGTGGGAAGTTCGAGCTAGAGTTCTTTGGGAAAGGAAAGTTTCCCAAGGACTAGAGAGAATATTTTACTCTCTCCTTATGGAACTTGCGAAATTCTGCTTTGTTGATGAGTTCTGCGGGGTTTTGTGGTTTGATTTCTAGTTTGAGGATTATTTGTTCCTTTGTAAGGGTTTGCTGCAGGTTTTATATGTGACCTGTAAGGGATAGGGTGTTTGCCTTTTGGTTTTTTCTTTTTGTTCCGTTGTTGTTTCTGTTTGAGGATTTTGTTTAGTCCTTTGTAAGGGTTGGTTTTAGATGGGTCTTGGTGTTGCTTGGAGTTTTTTCCGATTGAAATGGCCTCTGTATAGGTTTTTGTCTGTTTTCCGGCTTGTATGAGGGGTTGATGTGTTTTATGGTTTGTTAATAACGTACTTATTCATCCAAAAAAAAAGAGATGGAATGATGACGGCGGATCTAGAATTTTCCCACTGGGGTATTTTTATGAATAAAAATTAATAATTTTTGTTAAAAAAAAATTATAAAATTGACAAACTCCTATTTATAGATATATTTTTCTGATTTGCTCTTGCTCTAGCTCTATCACTTAGATGATAATCACAATTTTTTTTTTTTCTTAAGCTACATCAATATATATAGGAGGTTGTTTAGAATTTGATTGAAGTTAGTTATTTTTCTCCACAATCTCATATAACAACAATTATAAAACCCAAACATCATCTTATTACTTATACAATATAAACTCATATAATTACAAGCTTAAAAAAAAATAAAATATAAAAATCTTATACCGACAAGTACACCTATAGCAGCCACTCTCATTTTTTTTCTTCTTAAAATAAAAGTTGCACGGTTGGTCATTTTTTTTTTCAATTTCTTTTTTTCACTTCGCTGTTCGCCTGTACACCTCTTTTTTTTTTTTTTTTTCTTTTCTTCAAAAATAGCTGCATGGTGGTCCCCTTTTTCTTTGTTTTTTCCATTTTGTCTTGTCTTGGACCTTATTTTTTGTGTCCATTATACAATACTATAAATGTATATTTTAATTTTTATCCATTATATAATATTATAACTTTATTAACTTATGTTAAGCTTCTCTCCCAACTCAAGACTGTAAAACAGTTTGTCTTGAAAAATGGCTTCAATCGGTTGGAACGTTTAATGAATCAGAGGTCACTAGTTTTTTTTTTTAAAGAAAATTAACTTATTAAAGAACATAATCTAGTTGAAACATGAAGATATAGGGCATAATCATAGCTAAAGAAGGACATAATAATGGCATAATTTTTTTTGACCACGGTGCCCACCCTCAACCCCTGAATCCACACTTACCTTCCACTATAAGTAAATAAATAATTTATAGTTCAAATGAAATGAAGAAACTCCTAATTCGAAGTCAACATCCTAGCTACAATGGCGGTCATGATTATTAATGGAACAACATTAATGATTAATCAACATATCAGATAATTTACTCCTGTGTAAAAGATAATTTACCCCTGGGTAAAAGAAAAGCCTATATAAAGGCTTGCATTCGCCTCTCAACGCTCCAAGCAATATCTCATTCTCATAACTATAAAGCCTATAGCAAGCAAGAGTCTACTAACTCATGCACCTTCCCTTCAATGGCTGCCACTACTGATAATGGCCCAGTGCGAGTGGGATTCTGGTATTCCCCCATTGAATTCCCAATCCCGGTGGCCAACATACCTTCCGAGAATTTCACCCATCTTTTAGCTGCCTTTGCGGATGTCAATCCCACAACCTATGAAGTCACCTTTCCTAAAGGATTTGAGGTGCAGTTCTCAACCTTCACCGAAACCGTGCAAAAAAGGAACCTTGAAGTTCAAACCCTCATATCCATCGGTGGAGACCACTGCCAGTCCTTTCCTTTAATGGCTAGGCACCCAGATACCCGTAAATCATTCATAGATTCCTCAATTCGTCTAGCCAGGAATAACAACTTCCATGGCCTTGGCCTCAACTGGCTGTACCCCTCCACGCAGGACGAAATGAATAACCTTGGCAAACTTCTCAAAGAATGGTGTAAAGCCGTGGTCCAAGAGTCCGACTGGACCGGCACTGGCCAGTTGCTTATAGTCGAAGCGGTCTTTTACAGGCCAGAACGCAGGTCCTTGAGGTTTCCCATTCAAGAGATTTCAGACAACTTGGACTGGATCAACTTATTGGCGTATGACTACTACAGCCCCGTTCCGTCACGGAATGTTACTGGACCTTTTTGCTGCATTGTACGATGTAGAAAAATCAGTTGCACCGAACAAATACCGTTGTGGGGATTTTGGCATCAAAAGGTGGATCAAAGCACGTATGCCCCGCAAAAAAATAGTCCTCGGCCTTCCGTTTTATGGCTACGGGTGGCGTCTACAAGATGATAATGGCAACATTGACAGGGGACTATTTGCGCCGGCTGATGGACCGGCTGATGGAGAGGCTAATGGAGTATTTATTAATCCCTTAGATGGGACCATATTTTATAACCAAATCAGGTATTTCATGCGTATTCACGGCGTTGAAGAACAAACATTCGACAAAGACTATGTTGTAGACTATTGCAGTGCTGGGAATACTTGGATTGGTTATAATGATGTTGAGAGTATCAAAGCTAAGGTTCAATATGCTCAAAAGATGGGATTGGGCGGCTACTATGCATGGCATGTGGGCGGCGACAGAGATGGGACTCTTTCAGAAGCAGGTTAGGAATTCAATCATTTATATCGATCTTTCCCAAATTAAAGCATGCATCTTCGATTCTTATAACCATTGTCATTTGGATTCGTACGTCTTCATCATTCTAACTATTATGTGTAATTCTAACTTGTAACGCATGAATCCAAAAAAAAAAAAATTTGATTCAGTCGATGGTTTGAGTACTGAACCACCTCGATCTAAAGATCTCTAGCCGATTATTCAGTCGATGGTTGTGAAATGTTGACATGTCGGCATGTAATTGGTCTCAAATCACCAAAAGCTTAAGTTTAAGTTGATAGGGATGTGTAAATTTAATATGTAGGTTCAAACTCCCTTTGATGAGACTCAAAACACTTTGAATATTTTAATTAAATTGGGGGAGGGAGAGAGGGGGGGGGGGTGTTTAATTGGCGGAGTGACTTTTGGATTTGATACCCAATATGTTAAATCGATCAACACTTATCCAAAAAGTTTAAGTTGATATCATATAATAAATTTAATCATTTAATCAACAGTTTAACAATTAGAAGGTCTAAAACAAGGGCTTTACCCTATTCTTATTGTAATTAAACTCTTCCAATTTGAATTTATAAGTCTTCATCGTTCTAACTTGTATTTCTTATTGTTGTCGCAGCTAAAGAAGCTTGGTCGAATCCGCAATTAACGGAGGTTGGGATGATGATGCGAGTAATGATCGTCAATAGAAGCTTGTATTATCAACAATATTAAGGCCAATAATCAGATATGTTAATGTACGTATGTGTTTAGAAGCTTGTAATATCATCCCACAATAAGGCCAGTTATCATATGCATGTATTATAAGGCCAATAATCAAACACGCGTGTATTTGTAACATAGAAGCTTGTATTATCAACAATAAGGTCTGTAATCAAATATGTCGTGTTTAGAAGCTTGTATTATCTACAATAAGGCTGATAGTCAAATATTGTGTGTTGTAAGGCCAATAATCGGATGTACGTGCTATGTCATTTGGAACATCTATAGAAGGTTCTATTCTATTTCGATATTACTTAAGGCCAATTCATACTAGATCAGATAAGTTTGTGCTATTTGTAAATATTGAGCTATCAACATGAATAAGAACAATAATCTCCCCTCCCCAAGAGAGAACTCAATCGGTTAGGAATCACACCTCATGAAGCGGAAATCAAATGGAGTCTAAAAAAAAGGAACATATATGCCATTAGGTCTATAAAATCTAATCTTAATTATAAAATCATTTCTTCTTTATTTCAATCACTTCAAACGGAGAGAATCATATTCCAAAAAAAACCATCAAACCCTTTAGGGTCTATTTGGGATTTGGGTTGGAAATATACCTTTTGAAATTCCCAAGTTCTAGAGGTAGAGTGACTGGAAACAATTGTAACATATTCTTATTAAAAATTTATTACTCTTACATTATGTTCACCACAACATAACATTACCCGAGCACTATAAACTCTAATTATTATGAAATCTTAAACTTATAATGTGCTAATAATCAATAACCTCATAAGCGATAAACTTACTAAAACAAACTTCAATCATATTGCCTTAAAACTTTAAAACAATACATACTATAATTCTTTCCTTATAACTTAAGAACGACAAGATCTTAATCCTTAAGGTATAGTAAATGCCACATTACCCTTGCTTAAAATATGAGCCTCAAATCAAATTGGTGAAGGCTTTACACCAAAGAGTCCAACCTCTCAAAATTACACAACTTGCTAAAATATAAAGTACAATGAACAATAACTCCAAAGCTTAAACTTTGAAAACCTTTTTCCTTCCTTCCTTGTTGCATCATGTGAACCTCTTGGCTTTGTTGTGGTATTTCCTAATCTTTGCATTCTCTGTAAATGCAATTTGTAAATTAAAATATATTGTATTCAGGTAGAAGTAGGTAAGTCTACCACTTAGTAAGTAAAGTAAGGTTAACATTGTGTGCATGTAAGCCTCTACTAAATTCTCGAACACAACCTCTTAAGGAATTCTTTTGAAGTAAAATTGGAAAAAACATCTTCTTTACTACCTACAACATTAACTATAAATGGATATATACATTTCATATCCCATACAAGTACATCTGAAGCAATGATGATTTTGTTAAAGAAATAATTAAGGGGAAACTACCTTTAACCCTCATGAACTACAGGGTGTCGGCTATTTGTCCCCATGAACTTTCAAGTGCAATACCCGACCCCATCAAACTACCTAACCTTAGCCAATAGCCCCCTTCCGTTAGTCAACTCCGTTGAAACTCACGGTCAACTACCTAATCGGTGAACAGTAACATGAACAATAATGTTGAATAATAATTTTCAAGAGAAATGATCATGAAGTGAACACAGATCGGGATGTTGGAACATATATAGTAAGTACGTTGCCTAAAAAGCTTTATAACCTAAGCTTTCTTGTTTGTTAAATAATTAATTTTGATGTTAAAAAATTCAATCCAGTGGTTATATTCCTCCGGAGTATGTTAGAGATGGTGTGTACTCCATCAAATCTGATATTTATAGCTTTGGAGTTCTACTTCTACAAATCATTAGTGGCAAGAAGACAACATGTTATTATGGTTTGGATGAGAGCCTAAACATCAACATTTCTAATTAAGACAACTGCATGTGTATCAAAATGTTACACTTAATTGTTTTCTTTTGCTAAGTATTTAATGCTTAATATTCTATAATTTCAGGCATATGAGCTGTGGAAAGAAGGCAAATGCATGGAATTTATGGATTCTACTCTGGATGACACACTTTCATCGTGCAAATTAATTACATGTATGCAAATAGCTCTTTTATGCGTCCAGGAAAATGCTAATGACAGGCCATCTATGTTAGAAGTTTCATCAATGCTAAAAAATGAAACTACAACTCTAACAATTCCTAAAAAAGCCAGCTTTCTCAAGGAAAACAAATGAAGAGGAGAAAACTAAATCCACATTGCAGCCAGAAATTTGTTCTAGTAATGATGCAACAATCTCAAAACTTGTAGCACGATGAGCGTGGAGGACTTGGGAAATATATGTACAACGTACGCCCGGATTCTGGATTCCACAACGAGCATACTAAAGCATAATTTCCCTTTTATTAAAACTTTCATGAAAATCGACTTATTAATGCAAAATTGAAATAAGCATATAGTGATCAAGTTAAGAAAAAGCTTAGTTCTCTCTCCTCGAAAGAACTACTCCTAAGAACTCTTCTTTGAAGTTTTCTTTCCCTCTTGCTTTGTTCTGCTGATCCTTCTTCTTCCCCTCATCTTCTTACCTCTTTCTCCTCCGTCCTGTCTTTCCCTTCTCTCTTCCTCCCTCTTACTCCCTTCCCCTCCCTAGCCTCTTTTCTTTTCTCTTTTGTTTTTACCACCTTCTTTCTCCTTCTCCAATGGACATAAACAGCCTCATAGCTCATACAAAAGCTCTCTCATGGGATGATCCCTCATCTCAGATTAAGTCTCTCACCCCTGAAACAACTCTTGTCGATTGCCTAGCTCTGGTTGGTCAAGTCATATCCCAAAAAACACAAAGCAACCAGTCAGTTTATGCTGCCCTCTCAAAAGCCTGAGAATTTGCTATTCCCTTCTCATTTGCTGCATTAGGACCAAACAAGTTTCTTATCAAACTATCCAAGCAAGCTTTCTTAACTAGAATCCAAAAGCATGTCACTTGGAATGTCAATGGCTTCTTAATCATCTTGCAAGTTTGGCATCCACAAGCCACCTTAGGAGAACTCCCTATTAACAAAGCCTCCTTTTGGATTCAAGTGCATGGTCTTCCCCTCATCAATATGACCACCATAATAGCTATCTCCGTTGGAAAAGGTTTAGGAAACCTCATCATGGTGGATGAAGGTAATAGAGCCAGAACCAACTTCGGAAGCTACCTGAGACTCCTTGTGGAGATTGAAGTGAACAAACCATTGAAGCTTGGCTTTTCCTTCTGCAGAGATGGTGGTGATTCCCTCCAGGTCTTCTTGAAATATGAACACTTGGACATCTACTGCACCTCATGTGGGAGGATTGGTCATAAGTCTGCCAACTACTTGGCTGCACCAGAGGAAAAATTTCTAGACAAGTATGCTGTCTCCTTAAAAGTTAATATTTTCTCAAATCTCCTACCATCCACTTCCATCTCTAAAAGAAATCCTGCCATTGCCACCCAAAAAACTCCACCTTCAAAACCCCAAACACCTCCTACAAACCCTCAAGATCCTTTGATTAAGTTAACAGTGATTAGTGGAGCCTGCTTAACCACTAATCCTAAGGTAAACCTCCTGCCAATCCGCACTTTACTTACCCCTGTCCCAAAGCAGCTGGAAATTCAAGCATCTAACATACTTTTAATTGGTGACACGTCCAAACACATCACCTCCTTAATAAATGCCACCACTACCACCCTTCCTATCTCTGCAGGACAGGACACCCCAGCCATAACTCTCATAACAACTCCCACCTATCCCTTATCCTAACCTTCTAAACAGTCCTCATCCCTTTCCTCTAGCTTGTTAGATCCTAACCGAGTGGATCATGGGCCCCATTTGTCCATTTTACTCCCCTTCAGCCCTTTCCCCATCTCAAGCCACACTTTCGCTTTAACTACTTTAACTGCCCCTACCAAAAACCTTTTCAAAATTCTCCAATAGCCCTAAAAAAACCAAACCCCCTAAGCCTCCCACTTATGTAGAACACCCCTAAACTGGTCTAAACCACAAACTGCTCAACCTTAAGAGGTCTAGACTATCTGGTGAACTCTTCCCCCACAAAAGAGGCTCTGGTCACTTCCCTTTGTCAACCCTCACCCCTGATGAGAAGGAGATCCCTATCCTTATAGACATTAACCCTGAACCTACACTGCTCCTCCCAGCAAGGTCTTTTTTCAAAGCTTTAAGAAAAGGGAAGTACACTAAACCCTCAGTCCTCCCAATGGTGCCTCCTACAGCTTTAGAGACTGAGGAGTCAGAGAAAGTTGAATCTAACAAATTAAGGGACCTGGTGGTGTCCCCTGGCTGCATATGAAGATTCTTTCTTGGAACTGTAGAGGCCTCTCTCGTCCTGCTGCAGTTCATGGTTTAAGGGCTTTGATTAGAGCCAATAGCCTGGACATTCTCTTTCTCTCTAAAACAAAAATTTCTCCTTCTCTTGCCTCCCCCATTCTAAATCAACTTGGCTTCTACTTGATGACTTATGTGGCTCCTTCTGGTACTTGTGGTGGCCTTGTTCTTGCCTGGAGATTGGGTGTAGAACTGGAATGCTTCATTACAAACAAGAATAATATCTCCTCTTGGTGCCACTTGGATCCCTCAAACTCCCCATGGATTCTGTCCTGCATATATGGGCCCCCTGAAAAGAAGCACAAAACAGCTTTCTGGGACTCTCTCACAGCTACTAGTGAGAATTTAGTTAGTCCCTGGATCTGCTTAGGGGATTTCAACTTTGTTTTGAACCAGTCTGAAAAACTTAGAAGTTGTCCTATTACTTGCTCCTTCCATTGCTCTTTCAGAAACTTTTTTGACCATCATGGCTTGGTTGACCTAGGGTTTGTTGGAAACCTCTACACCTGGTGCAATAATAGAAAAGGTCTTGCTACCATTAAGGAAAGACTTGATAAAGCCCTAGCCTTACTGGACTGGGTTCACCTTCATCCAGAATTCTCTCTCACTCACCTCCCTGCATCCATTTCTGACCATAACCCCATTCTCTTAAACACAAACACTTCTTTAGCCTTTCTTCCTAGACCTTTCAAATTTGAAGAGTTCTGGTCCTTTGACCCCACATGTGGTCTTGTTATTGAGGTTGCTTAGAAGTAAAAAGCTGTTGGCTTTCCTGCTCTATGCTTAGTTAAGAAACTAAATCAGACTAGATCTACTCTCAAAAGATGGAACAATCTACATTTTGGTAACATACAAGTTAAGATAAACACAACTCTAGCCAGCATTGATCAGGTCCAAATATCCCCTCCTACTTCTCAATCCTACTTGACTGATCTCTTTTGAAGATAGATCTTGATGATTTGCTGTATAAAGAAGAGACCCTCTAGAGGTCAAAATCAAGAGAGTCCTGGCTGAAATGTAAAGACCTAAACACCAAATTCTACCACTCCTCCACTTTGATCCGTAGGAGATCAAATGCTATAAACTTTCTAAAGACTAATGAAGGAGACTAGTTATCCAACCACTAAAAAAAAAAAGGTCATTAGTGGCCGCTAATGACCTAAAAGTGGTCGCTATTTACTAATGTGGCCATTATTTTTTCTCCCTAATAATATATATATTTACATTATTATATATAAAGATAGGCGGTTAGTGGTTATAAACCACTTTTTCTTACTCCTAAAATTACTAATCATTTCGCCATAGGCGGTTATCTGTTTTTTATAACCGCCTATCAAAGCAGTTTTAAGTAGTTAATAGTTGTGGGAAGATTATAACTGCTCTGTGTATACACCTGTACATCCACCGCAGCAGTAAAACAATTTGTCAAGGTCGGCCATTTGATCGGTTGGCCTCTTCATCGATGGAGATTATAACGGTTGGCCTTTTCCTCGATGGCAGCTCGCCATTCAGTGAGGAGTAAGGTCGGCCATTTGATTGCTGGAATAGGGATACTGCCAGTTGAGGCTAAGGCCAAAGTAGTCATTGTCTATGGCTACGCGAATGGAGGAGTTTATGAATGCATCTCGGGAACTGTTATGGCTAACCATTGCAACAAAGATGGGAGCATCAGAGGGTCCTCCACCGATGGATAAAAGGGTTTTAACAGAACAATTTTTGGTTCGCAATGTTTCGGTGAAGGATTGAAACTGGTTCTCATAAGCGGTAGGAAATTAAGGTAACTTGGTAAGTGATATTGTTGACATAAGCAAAGGCAGCAAAAAGATGGGTGAAAAGGTCGCAGTTTACGTTGGCCACCTGGAAATCACTCTGGGAATACCAGTATCCGGCTTTCACGACCTCATTGGCCAAATCCAGAGAAGGCTTGGAAGGTTGTTGATGGTGGTCATGAGCTAGTGAGACAGTAGTGCTAAAAAAGCACCACCCCAGTGATGGAGAGCAAGAGTAGTAGAGAGTATTTGCTAGTCATTTTAATTTGGTCTCTTGAGTCTTGTTTGTGGTCGAAAACAACAATTACTGGCCTTTTTATAATGCCATCAGAACCTATTACCCTATTATTCATAATCAACTCGTGAAGTATGCTGTCTTGTTACCAAAAAAAAAAAAAACTCTTGAAGTATGCTTTAAACATGCCTGAACCTTTTTTCAGAAGAGATTACGTGAGGTCTTTTAGGGTTTTTTTTTTTTATTTATAATGCCATCAGAACCTATTACGCATGCATAATCAACTCGTGAAATATGATGTCTTGTTACAAAAAAAAAAAACTCGTGATACAAGCTTCTTTGTATATATATATATACAAGCTTCTTATTATGTGGGTTTTATCAATAATACTAAGCTTCTTTATTTATATATATATATATATACACACACAAATAACATATATCTGATTACTGGCCTTACAACACACCATATTTGATAATTGGCCTTATTGTACACAATACAAGCTTCCTCGCACAATGGACGTGTATCTTAATTGAGAGGCCTTATTGTTGATAATACAAGCTTCTATATTACAAATACACGCGGTTTGATTATTGGCCTTATAACACATCTAATAATTGGCCTTATTGTGGATAATGCTTTGATAGAACGATAACGACATATATTATAGGTAATTGGCTTGAATGTTCACATCGAGCCAATGCTGGTTGGCTGGTGCCGGTGCTGGACAAATGTTGATGCAGGTGAAATTGTTGGTATTGGTGTCGGTGATGGTGCTGGTGACTGTGCCAGTGACAGTGCCGACGCCGGTGTGATGGAAGTGGAGGTGCGGTGCCGGTCTGGGTGCCGTTGTCGGAGCTGGTGGAGTTGATGGCGCCAATGTCTGTGTCGTTGCCAGTGTCGGCTAGCGCAAGTCCAGGAATTGCCCATGCACCAGAAGCTGCGATGGCAATAAGAATTACAATTTGCAAGCTAGAATGATCAATGAAGACTTACAAAATTCAAATCGGAAGATTTCGCTTAAGCTACCCGGCCCAAATTAAGTCATTAGGGTGATTCGACCACCCTCCGTAAGGAGACCTTAATTTGGAGGTAATTGAGCTAGCTTTGCATCACAGACTCATATATACCTTACAAGTAATTAGAATTACACATACATAACAAGTGAGAATAAATTGTAGATGAATGATTTAGGAAAGATATAAACATACTAACCTGCTCCTGAAAGAGTCCCATCTCTGTCGCCGCCCACATGCCATGCATAGTAACCGAGCAATCCCTTTCCCCTAGCATATTCAACCTTAGCTCTGATACTTTGAATATCATTATAACCAATCCAAGTATTCCCAGCACTGAAGTAGTCTACAACGTATTCGTCACTGTGATTCTGTTTGCCACCTGGGTGTTTCGCTATGAAATACTTGATTTGATTATAAGGTAAGGTCCCATCTGAGGCATTAATATATACTTATCACTTTCAGCCCGTCCAGAAGCCGGTGCAAATATTTCTCGGTTATTTTCATTTACTAGGCGCCACGCGGCTCCATGAAATGGAAGGCCAAGGACTATTTTATTGGCGGGCATAGTTGCTGCAAGCAGAGCACTGACGCCGTTATGCCCACAAGGTGGGGTTTCTGCATTGATTTGTGGACTGCGCAATGCAGCAAAAGGTCCAGTTCTATTCCCTGACAGAGCGGGGTTATAGAAGTCGTACGCCACTACGTTGATCCAGTCCAACTTCCTTGCAATCTGATTAACAGGATATGTGACTGTGGGCAACATCGACGATGTGTATTTGACCGCTGCGACTAGAAGCAACTGGTCATTTCCGGTCACCTCGGACTCTTTGTCAACTGCTGCACGCCATTCATCGAGGAGAGAGCCCAGGTTGGTCATGTCGGCTGCCGTTGAGGGGTACATCCAGTGGAGGCTAAGGCCATGGAAGTTGTTAGACCTTGCTAGCTTTATTGAGGAATCTATGAATGATTTGCGGGTACTGAGCTGGCTAGCCATTAAAGCAAAGGTCTTAGTAGTAATAGGGTCAGAGAATCCACCGATAGATAAAAGGGTTTTGACCTTTTTGTTTGTTTTTTGCAAGGATTGGGTGAAGGTTGAGAACTGCACCCTATATTCCTCAGGAAAGGTGACTTCATAGGTGTTGGGTTTGACATCCGCAAAGGCAGCAAAAAGATGGGTAAAAAGCTGGGAAGGTATGCTAGGCACCGGGATTGGGAAGTCACTGTGGCAATACCAGTATCCAGCTTTCACTGGGGGAATAGCCGCAATAGCAGTATTAGAGCGAGCCATTGAAGGGAAGGTGAGGAGAAATAATGCTATAATGCATTCTCTCCACCATTTGCCCACCATCTCTGGCTTCCTCTAGGCTAATAGCTATGAGAATGAGATATTGCTTAGAGTTTTCAAAAGAGAATGCAAGCCTATAAATAGGCAGTAGGCTTTCCTTTTACTCCCCTCCCTTTTTTTCCCTCCTGGAGTAATTTACTTGCTTTTGAATAGGAAAAAGAAAAGTAATATGCTTCTCATTAGATAATCAAGAGACTAGAGCAAATTGCTCCGGTAACAAAGCATCACGAATAAAGTCAGGGGCGTTTCACGCCATAAATTATTCTTAGTATGCTCACAACATATTTTGCAAGTAAAACGTTCCCCTCTCTTATCTGATTGAATATTAATGTTGGTTGCTCCATTAATCGCTGTCATTGTAGGATCGGGAATTAAGAATCTGTGGCTAGTGTAGCCACGCTTCCATTCCATTTGTGCATGAGACGAAATATATAGTAGGGTCTAGGCCGTGACGCATTGTCCATGATGCCAAACTTGGTATGAATTACAAGTAATGCTTCCAAACGTCTTAAGTCCTCCCTTCAAGAGGTACCAATTAGGATCATTTTGAATTGCAAAATATCTGATTAGTTATATTTGAATAATATTTTTGCTCTTTCATAAAGTGAAAAAATAAAAATACGTACCCATCTAATATAATTAATTAAATACTTTACAATTCAAATAAAATGGAGAAATCATGCTCCGTACAAGTACTACTGCATGGTAATTAGGAGCTTTTGATTATTAAAGGCATGATGCATGGATAAGTCCAATAGTAGATCAACGTCACTAATAAAAGAAATTTCAAACTAAAAACCGACTAATTTTTCTCCATTCAAATTGCTAGTATTATATTAGAGCTAGTAATGTTACTATTTACATTTATTTATTACATTGATTGACTTGATATATTTTAGGTGGATAACATTACTTCATCTTTTAAATGTCTAACATAAAAAACTACTTAAAATACTTTTTGTATTATCGGTTTTAACTAATTAAATGACATCGATCATCTAAATTAATTTAATATTATATGAACTATAAAAATAGTCAAATAATAAGAAAAGCTAGCTACTTAATTAATTATTAAAACAATTATACACATCTTAATTTCATACAAAATTGATATAGATTAGGAAAACGCAATAAGTACTACATCTTTTATTACAATTCTGACCTTATAAACTCATGTGGCAGTATTTTAATGGTGAAAACTTAATAACAAAATTTAATAGGTAAATTTAATTATTTGGTGGGTGATCACGTGATTAACCATATGATATATGTATCTATCAAGATCTACCCATAAAATGTATAAAAAAAATAAAATGAAGAAGTAGAAGAAGAAGAAGATCTACCTGTAAAAACTGCAGCCTTTGTCAATATTCTTCGACGACAAAGGTGAAAATTTTCATCCAAAAAAATCTTTAAAAGCAGACACACACGTCATTAGATAATTTTAAATGAGCTAGGTATTACAGTGTACGTATATGCTTATCAAAGTCAAAACCCTACTCATATGATCGGCTTTTTCTTCCCACCTTTTCAATGTTGTAGTCTCTTTCTGATCCAGTGGAATGCGACTTGCGTCCTCGATCTTCAACCAGATCATACCACGTGTCTAATAAATACATAATATTTTGTGACATGACCAATACCCAATTGTACCTTACAATTAATTAAATGCCCTATAGCACCCAGCTACGTACAACTTTGTCCTATGGCAAATCTTTTCTATTTTCGTAGCTCTAGTTTACAGAAATTATGGCCAGTTTGATCAGAATCCCTACGGAAGGCTTATGATAGAGCTCGCGTGATGACATGTCGTGTCGAAATAATTAGCATAATTTAGTAATATACCTCCTGTGGTACTGCATGCTTCTTCTTATTTTCGTAATAATGGCATTTACTAAGCATTAAAAAAATAAATAGAAGGTTTTATATTCAGAGATCATAATCCTAGCCTGTAGCGTGAGCCAGCCCATGTTGGAAACAATTATACACATCTTCATTTCATACAATATTAATATAAATTAGGAAAATGCAAGAAGTACTATAACGTTTATTGTAATTCTGACCTTATAAACTCATGTGATAGTATTTTAATGGTGAAAAATTAAATAACAAAATTTAGTAAGTAAATTTAATTATTTAGTGGATGATCATGTGATAAACCATATGATATATGTATCTATCAAGATCTACCCATAAAAACTGCAGCCTTCGTCAATATTCTTCTATGAAAAATTAAGGTGAAAATTTTCATCCAAAAAATCTTTGAAGCAGATATACACGTTTCATTTGATAATTTTAAATGAGCTAGGTATTACGCGTACGGTGAACGTATATGCTTATCAAAGTCAAAACCCTACTAATTTGATGGGCTTTTTCTTCCCCCACCTTTTGCACGTTGGAGTCTCTTTTGCACGTTTTCCTGGCTAGTATTAGGAAAACGTGCTGTTATAGGTAGAGATAGGATTGTGATAGCTTTGGTCGTTGTTGGTGGTTGATTGGGTTTGAATATCATGCTTTGTATATCACAATGTTGGTAGGGAAAGGGTAATGCATGGCAGCACCTGCGCTGTGTTCTGATTTTAAGCTTCATTTGCAAAGCTTAACGTACGATTACTTTGAAAATGCTGCACCTTTCAAATTGTTTCTCTAAATATCGGTTCCCAAATGATGTGCACATGCCACCATCTTATGAAATTTATTATTTTAAAAAATGTATTATCACTCCTCAAAATGGTAGCACATTATTGGAAAACCAACTTTTAAGAAAACATTTAGTAAGTATAACATTTCTCATATATATATATATATATATATATATATACATAAAGATTCGAATGCGGTTTAGAAAAGAGATACGTCAAGACTGAAGACCATTAATGTTTTGGTCTTGTGAGTTCAGCATTATCTTATGGAAAATCATTGTGTGGCCTTTTCCGTCTTTAATGTCAACAACAATCATATATATCTTAAAATGTTGATAGCTAATTATTAGGAGAAACTTCACTTTGGCTTTATGAACTTTCACTTGATTTGACAAATCCCCCTTAAACTTTAAAATCTCTCACTTGAACCCTTAAACTTTCAATTGCTTTTAATGTGGACTCCTTCGTCAAATTTTAAATATTACATGACGTTTATATCTCTGGATTTTGTATAAAATTTCAACTTCCAAAGGGATTTTTTAAAAAAAAAATGAAAATCAATGATATTTTGGTCTTTTTTTTGTATTTTTAACTATTAAAATTGACAGAATGGTTCTAATTTAGAGCAAGTCAAAGTTCAGGGGTCCAAAGTGAGAGATTTTAAAGTTTGAGGGGGGTTTGTTAAATCGCGTAAAAATTCAAGTGGCCAAATTGAAGTTTCCCTAATTTATTAAAGTGTACTTTTCTATTCATTGTTTTTCTGAGTAGATATTGTTTTGCTCAATCCCTTTTTTTCCCTTACAAATGCTGGATACGGTGATAAATTTGATTAGTAGAGTTTTGTTCATACTGCAGCTCAGCAATGTTCCCTCATATGAACCGAAATCCTAATTTTGTGAGATAATACACTTAACAAACTTCGACGATTAAGTGAGAATGATACACTTAGCACCTCAATGCAAGAAAGGAGGAGAAAATATTAGCAAATCCGATTATTAGGCGGGTGAAATTAAATATGGCTAACAAAATATGTAAAGAATGTTATAAGTAAATGTTTATGTTGTATATGCACAAGCTATATGATATATATGTATGCGTTGTTATTAAACTGTTTGTTATATTATAACATGATATAAACTGTTTGACTCGCTTTATATTATAGAGTTGGAAGTTATATATATATATATATATATATATATGTGTAGAAAAGAAAATGCAGAGGAAAATAAAGTTTGATTTTACTAGCTAGTGTACGTATATGTATAAACTTTCTCTCTAAAATGAGTGGCTTGCAAAATGGCTATAACATTTTATAAACAAACTTTTTTGAAAATCATGCATTGTGATTTTCAAAAAAGCATAGAAAAAGGAATTTTTGAATGGTAATGAGGCTTACACCTTTTGAAAATTAAGGCCAGAATTTTATACTTGTTGAGCCATGAACTCACACGTGCACATTACCGACACTAGGAGGAAGAAAATTGCAGCAGTACTTGTAACCAAAACAATCACTAACAATCTCCATTTTTGGTGCTTATTGTTGTCAATCCCGTTATGAACCCCTTGAACTGAAGCTAAAATCATCATGCAAGAGATAGAAACATGCCATAAAAATAATGCTACATTACATATTGTACGTCAAGTAGTTTTAATTGTTAGTATTCGTAAAATTGGATGATTTGGTAATCTATTTATATATACAAATATTGGATGGCCTGGTAATACAAATTAACCCTAGTCATAAAAAAAAATAAAAAAGTCTAATTTTTTATTACCACATCATCTAAGTTTTATAGAAATCGTATCGGAGTCGATCTATTAAATAAAATTATTCAAATAAAATATATTCTGAGATTAATGCAAAATAATAGCTAGCATGTTCTTAATTACATGTTAATCTCATGCATGTGTTTCCAGGATTAGCTGATACATCATACTACATATATATGGACATAAATTAGTGTATCATGTTAAATCATCACTAGTTATCCAAATAGCTTAAAAGCTAATAGAAATAGATGAATTTAATCATTTAATTAACACTCTCCTCCAAGTAATAGCTAATGCATGCTTAACTCATGAAATATTTAATCGAAACAAAAGATGAATTGATGGAATAAGGGCTTGAACTCATGAACTCGTTTCAATTAAATTCATCTCTTCTTATAATTAGTTTAAATTCAAACGCAGGGGAAGATGATGATCATAGGAAATGAGAGCACAATCACTCAACTCCCTGAGGCTCATTTTGCTGCAATTTCTTCGTGGGAGGGAACAAATGATGTGGTAGAAAGTCTCTGGTGAGAGGAAGTCTCAACTGTCGGTAAAAATAAGCATAAAAAGAATGATGAGCATTGAGAAAGTCCTTGGTGGGAGAAAGGTTCACCCATTTAATGACTAAGTTGGTATATTAATATACATAATTGAACACTACTTTAACTAAAATGTATAAGCTAATAGACTATCATTCACTTATGTATATTAACTATTCTTTTTCTTTATACTTTCTTAATGTAAAACTCAATACTCACACGTACATTCACAATAAAAAGAGATGATTGGTTATGTGCGTGAGAAAACTGACAGCATGAGATGGCATGGGCCCACTTACCTTGACTGGAATTTTGGATCTTATTCCTACGTGTGGCTGGGCCCAACCCTTGCTCTCGCTACTTAAGGTTACTTGGGCTTAATTTGTCAAAACCCACCGCTCCATGCATCCTGCATGAAGCAAAATTGGGCCCATATATATGTTTTTGTTCAACCAAAAAAAAAAAAATTACAAGTAGGGCTATAACAAAGTCATTCGTGATCAAGTTTGAGTTGAGGTCGAATAAAGTTTGACTCGGGTTCAATTCGTACGTGTAATAAATTCTCCGAATTTGAATACTAAACTACTCAGTTTGGTTTGACGTAAGTCCCCGACACTACAAAAAAACACATAATTTTTGACGGAACTTTTTTGACGTTTTGGACGTATTGGAACATCAAAACGTTTCGACGTGTCGTTTTGACGCTTCGAACCTTAAAACAACCGGTCAAAAATTGAGTTTTGACGTTTGAAAATTTGAAACGCGATTTTTTGACGCTTCAATATTTAGAACGTCAACGCTTCGACGTGGGTGAACAGATTACGCCGAAAAAGTTTTTTAATTTTTATTTTTGAGAATTTTTGACGTTTGAAATTTTGAAACGTCAAAACGCTTCGACGTGAATACACGTCCGAAAAGTTTTTTAAAATTTTTTTTCCAAAATTTTTTGATCGTTGAATTTTTCAAACGCCAAAACTTTTCTGACGTTTGAATTTTTCAAATTAATTAATTAGTTTTAATTAATTAATTAATTAATTATACAGCTCGTATAAGCTTGACCTGATTAATTAATTTCTATCTCTTATTTTGTGTGGTGAAGGCACTTGATTAGACTTAGAGATGGACAGAGGGGGGACCGGGGTGGTCATGGTATCCCAAAAAATAAGAAAAAAAAAATTATAAGTAATCTATATATATATAGTTTAGTTTTAATTTTAGGCATTTGGCCCCCTTAAAAAAAAAAAAAAAAATTGGCCATATTTTTAGATTTTTTTACCATATCCAATAAAATTTTTTGACCATATTCTTCTTAATTTTTTTGGGCTATACCCATTAAGTTTTTTTTTTTTTAATTTTTAATTTTTTTGGCCCTTACTTTCAAATTTCCACTTTTTTTGCCATTACTTTTAAATGCACACTTTTTTTTGCCCTTAGCCTAGGTAGTTTTTATTTCATAAAAAACAACAAAAATAATTTTTTTTAATAAAAAAAAATCTAAAGAATTGAAAAAAAAAATTTTTGCTAGCCCCTCCCATAAATTTTTTTTTGGCTCCGTCCTGATTAGACTGCATTACAATGTATGGATTTGCAGAAAAGCTTCTAATTATGAATGAATGAGTTGCAAGAAAAGTGGATTACATGAGCAGTACTTGACAATTTATTTAATATGATTCAAGGAGCACAAGGCTATAAATTAACCTGACAATTTTATTAATTAAGTTAAATTAATTGAAGGTCGGATGGAAAGACCATTAATAATGAGGAGTTAGTACGATGATACAAATTAAAATCACAAGAAAGAATAAGATTATAATAGAAAAAATTTAAGGTAAAAGAGATCACTTGCAAGTTCTCGCGGAAGAATCTAGGCAACTTTTCAAACCAAGAGGTCCGTGGTTCATGACCTCAATATATATGGAGAGCGCAACAATTTTTTGGGCTTTTGTTATTTACAATTTTGTTATTTTGTTATTTTTGCAAGTATATTTTGGAAAACTTTCACAAGTACTCAAGTAGTATTTTAGAAAATCTATACTAGCATACTTTTTTTTAAGGATTTGACTTAGATGTTGTAAAATAAATTACAACAAAATTAGGGCAACCACAACACGCATACCTAATAAAAGCAGGTAATGGGTTTGGCTAATCGGGTTCGGCCTTAATCGGTCTACGCTTAAGACCATGAATTTTCGTGTCTGGGGTCCGCTTGTGGTTTAGGGTCTCACGTTAGACCCGCTAATTATGGTGTGGCGGTACCGCTAGACCTTATATTCGTCGGGTACTGGTACCTGAACCCAACCATGTTAGACCTTATTATCTTTCATTTTTTTTTAAACATAAAAAAGTTAAAAAAAAAAAATCCTAAACTAAACTAACCCTAAGCCTAATGTAAAATTGGTATTATACATGTATAATTATAATTTAGGAATAAATGTAAAATAGGTCAATTTGGTTGGCTTAATTTATAAATTCCATTATATAATTATTATTAGACAATCATATGATTTAATGATCAATTAATCATGTGATATAATCGTATAAATTTCAATAACAATACATTAATAATTTAATAGTGGGTTCGGTCAAGAGGAAGAAGATGAAGAAGGGGCTTGGGCTAGGCTTATGCGGGTTAGGCCCAAAACTCAAAGGTAAACGGGCTGCGACTTACCGGGACGCGACTGGGCTTGGGCTCTTCTGTTTGGGTTTAGGCATGGGTAAGTTGGGGGCAGGCGTAGGATTAGTTCCCGAGATGGTTTCTGGGCTGGAGGCTTCCCACCAGGATATGTCGGAGGTTCCGACGATGGTCGAAGTGCAGATCCGTCCAAAGGAACCGTCTTCGTCGGTGGCCAGACTTTCTAATGCATTTTCGCCGAGGCTCAACGAGCAAGGGGCTCTTTCGACGATTTGTTCGTCGTGGGAGTCTGTTGATAATGGGTCTTCGCCGGGGCTCGACGAGCAGGGGGCTCTTTCGACGAAGTCTTCGTCGGGGGAGACTGGGTCCTTTTCTGTGTATGATGGGTCTGTGTATGCCGGCGGCATTGGGTCTAGGAGTGTTTTGGTTCATGCTGAGTTGGATCCTGCCGGTGATGAGACTGGGTCCTTTTATTTCGGCAGTGTTGAATCAGGGAGAGCTTGCGTCGGCGATGGGTCTGAATCCTATTCTTCCGACTGTGGGTTTGTCTCTACTACCGCCAGTGATGGGTCTGATTTTCTTCATGATAGGGAGCTATGGTCTGTCTGCATCGCCAGCGACGGGCCTGTGTTTGCACCGCCGGCAGGGTTTGTTTATGTCCCTGATGGCAATGAGTCTGCAATGCCTGCGGGGTCTCATAGGCTCCTCGATACCAAGCACTTATCCTTCGGCCTGGCCAAATCGCAAATTTGGCTTCTTGGGTGGATTGAGGATAGGTTAAAGATCAACGAAGATGTTAAGGATAAAGATCATTCGGTGTTCTTGAAGGCCATGGAAGAGGATTTTCGTTGGATTAACCTAGTTGCCCGTGAGCAGGGGCGTTTGGTGGTCGATGAGGAGGACATCCGCTCGTTAAGTATAGTTGCATGCGAAGGGGGGTGGAAGGTCGATGAAGAGGAGGATGCTCGGAAAGTCGCGTGGCTGACCGAGATGAAAGATAAGCTTAGCTTATCGATCGCGTGGTCCGGGTCTATGGGCAAGATGGATTCTGTGTAATTCTTGGGCTGTATAGGGTTTGGCTTAGGGTTTTTAGGTGAGGGTGGTTTGTTTGGGGAGCTCCTTGTGAGCTTTTGGTGTTCCCTTGGTGTCTAGACGCCTTCTTTGTATCTGGGTTGTGCCCTTGTTCTTTGTGGTGCACCCCTGTGTATTTGATTGCGCCTTTATGGGTTTTTGATATATACAATTTTTACTTATCAAAAAAAAAAAAAAAAAAGTAACACATTGTTGAATCCAATGTTAATTACTTAATTTGATATTATACGAATGACATTATCATTGTACATGAATATTATGCTTAAGTATTTAAATTATCATTAAATCATATGATTAAGTATTAATCTTATACATTTGTATTATTCAATATATATGTATAATTATAATTTATAACGCATATGGACTTATAACATACATTAGAAGTGAGAATGAAGTTTCTAGTTAATTATTGTATTAGTATCAATTTGTATACTTATATCATATTATATATGTATAATTTTTTATTAGATAATCATAAGATTTAATGATCAATTGATCATATAATATAATCATATAAATTCCAATAACAATATATTAATACTTTAATTGTGGTTATAAGTAACACATTGTTGAATCAAATGTTAATTACTTAATTTGATATTATACGAATGTCATTATCATTGTACACAAATACTATAATTAAGTATTGATCTTATATATTTATAATTATATTATTTAATATGCATATAATATAATGTTATTGAATTAAGCATAACCCATATAACATATATTATTTAATTACTATTATATGGATTTAAATATATATAACTATTTTTTGTAATATATTTTGTATATATATACAAGAAATTTGAACAAGCTAATAATTTGTTAACAATTAAATTAATAATATTTTTGGTATTATTATTACTACATTTTTTAAAAAGAAAGAAATAAATAAAAAAAGTGTTTTAAGTTTTTAAAACGGGTCATGTCGGGTCTACCCAATAAGACCCGGTTATTGTAAGCGGGTAAAACGGGTCATGTCGGGTTACCTGTTTATTTTCATGTCGTAATCGTGTCAAACCCGATTACCCGTTTAACTAAACGGGTCGTGTTTGGGTATAGCCTAATCGTGTAACGGGTACCCGCGGGTCGTAATCGGGTCGTGTATGGGTACCCATTTTGCCACCCTTAAACAAAATGATGCACGAACAGATTGTTAAGCCTTTTACAACTAATCTTTCATTTTCCACTTATTTTTTCACATAAAATTCTTAGAGTGTTGGCATGAGAAGAAATGCTTTTAAATCCACAAATATGGTTTTGTACTATTATGGCTATATATGTCAATGTGAAAGAGTCGTGCAAGTGCCCAATACTTCCTCACAACCCATAAACTTAATTAATCCATTGTGGGATATTCTTTTATAGGCACCCCATGGCCCTTGGGGGTGGTTCAGCTACCCCCAAGGCCCAAACTAAAAAAAAAAAAAAATTGCCTAGCGGTGGTGGCCAGACCAGCCCTAAGAGCCATGGGGGTGGCTTTGACCGAAGCCACCCTCAGGCTAGCGGGGTGGTCTGGCCACATCCTATAGGATGGCCGGCCACCCTTAGGTTTTTAAAAATATTTTTATTATTTTAGTTTTATTTATTTTTTAAAATATTAATGAATTTATTATTATTTTTTATTAAAATGACACGTGGCACATTTGTAACACTTAGATTTCTTTAAAGAAATCTCAACCATGAATTGGATTCGATACTCTCTAGTCCATTATGGACTAGAGAGGAAAGGATCCGGATCCATGAAATTTGGAGCGTGTAAGAGAATATGGGCCAAATATGGAAAAAAAAATATTAACCATAAAATAAATTTTAGATTAAAAAAAAAAAACAAAAAACCAAAAAAATATTAACCATAAATATGAGTCTGATAGTTCGGACCAACCTCTAACATGAAATAGGCATAAGGAAATTATGAGCAATTAATGGTTTGGACCATGCAAAATAGGCACAAGAAAGAGCAATGATTTGGACCATAAAATTACCTTCAAATGAAAATCAATGCTTTAGGCGAAATAGGCGAAAGAAAGAGCGCGCAATACAGCAATAGTTCGGACCAACTTAGAAATGAAAAACAACCACTTGGGCAAAATAGACACAAGAAAAGAACAATATAGCAATAGTTTGGACCAACTTACAAATTAATGAAAACCAGCCCCACAGGTGAAAAATAGGCACAAGAAAAGAGCAATGGTTGGGATCAACCCACAAATGAAAACTACCCCCTAGGAAAAATAGATACAAGAAAAGAGCAGTAGAGAAATAGTTCGAAACAACCTACAAATGAAAACCAGCCCTTTAGGCAAATTAGGCACAAGAAAGAGCACTGGTTCGGAGCATGCAATTACCTACAAATGAAAGCAAATCCTTTAGGCGAAATGGGCACAAGAAAGAGAGTAATAATTGGGACCAACTTATAAATAATAACCAACTCCTTGGACGAAATAGGCCCAAGAAAATAACAATACAAACTTAAAAATGAAAACCAACCCCTTAGATGAAATAGGCGAAATAATAATAATAAAAATAACATTTTAATTTTTAATTTTTTTTTAAGTTGGTCTAATAGTTTGGACCTGAAAACTACCACTTAGGCAAAATAGGTACAAAAAAAAAAGAAAAAAAGAGCAATCCATCAATTGTCTAGACCAACCTGCAAGTGAGAAAACAAGCAAACCTTGGATTTAAAGCTTGGAACACCTTCCAAATGTCTTATAATGAACTTAAAAACACACTTTGGGTAAATGGCACGGGTAAAAAAAAAATTACACCGTGTCAACTCGTTTTGGCATACCATGGCACCTTAAGGGAAATAAGCACAAGAAAATTAAAGAGCAATACTTGTTTACGGAGGCATTTTGAAAAAAGAAAAAAAAAAAAAGAAGTCAAAATAGTCAAATTACAATAATTTGAAAGTTTGGAGAATCAAGTGTCACGCTTTAAATATTTGAAGTCAAAGTACAAATGAATAAATAATTCAAGGGGTAAAGTATATTTGCCCTCGAGTTTTTTATTAAGTAACATACCAGTGTATAACCTTTCGTATGCCTTTTTATTTAAAGAGGCATTATATAATTTTTACTGTGAAAAGTAGGATAGAAATTAAATCCAAAGTAAAAGAAAAAAATTGAAATTAAATTATAGTGAAGAATCTCGCATAAACCATGGGTTAGGAGCTAGTTATCAATAACACAAGCTTCTTTATATATATATATATAAATGCTCCAAATAATACAACATATCTGATTACTTGGCCTTACAACACACCATATTTGATAATTGGCCTTATTGTAAACAATGCAAGCTTCTTAACACAATCGACATATAACTGATAATTGAGAGGCCTTATTGTTGATAATACAAGCTTCTATGTTACAAATACACGCGGGTCTCATTATTGGCCTTATAATACATATGATAATTGGCCTTATTGTGGTCTCATTATTGGCCTTAATGTTGATAATTAACGAGCACCGGTCGGTACTGGTCCAGCTGGAATCGGCCATGCGTCAAAAGCTGTGATAGCAATAAGAATTACAAGTTAGATTAATGATCATCAATGAAGACTTACAAATTCAAATTGGAAGAGTTTCAGTTCAATAAGGATGAGGTAAAACCATTGATTTACACCTTCAAATTACATGTTGACACGGCAATATTTAACAAACAGCAAATATACTCTTGCACACCTAATAATTACCTTAAAAAACTTACAGCCACACTATAAACAGGTTAGAAGAGGTGGAAGAACTACCCCAAAGTCATTAGAGTGATTCGATCACCCTCAGGAGACCTTAATTTGTAGCTAGGTGATTAAGCTAACTTTGCATCTCTGACTCATATATACCTTACAAGTAACTATAATTACACATACATAACAAGTGAGAATTGTGGAAGATGCATGCACATATCAAAACAGAGACACGTGTTTGTGATAAAAATAAATAAAAAAATAAAAAAAAATAAAAAAACTATGCTTCAAAGGAAAATTGTAGATGCATGATTTAGGAAAGATATAAATGACTGAATTCATTCATACTAACCTGTTTTTGAAAGAGTCTCATGTCTGTCGCCGCCCACATGCCATGCATAGTAACCGCGTAACTTCTTGACGTCTTTAGCATATTGAACCTTAGTTGTGATACTCTTAACATCATTATAAGCAATCCAAGTATTCCCAGCACTGAAATAGTCTACAACGTATCCGTCATTGTGATTCTCTATGCCACCTGGGTGTTCCTCTATGAAATACTTGATATGTTTATAAAGAATGGTCCCAGGATATAGCGAGGTTTCAATATAGTCTCCATCAGCCGGTCCATCTGCCGGCACAAACACTCCATTATTGTTACCAGAACCTGTTAGACGCCACGCGTAGCCATAAAATGGAAGGCCGAGGACTAGCTGTTTTTCGGGCACAGTCTTTGTATCAAGCCATTCGCTGATGCCGAATTCCCCGCAACTGTCTTTTCTTTTTGGATTATGCAATGCAGCAAAAGGTCCAGTAAGATTCCGTGACTCAAAGGGGGAATAGAAGTCATAGTACAATACGTTGATCCAGTCCAAGCTATCATGAATAGCTTGAAAGGGATAGTCCAACGACTTATATTTTGGCCTGTAAAAGACCGCCGCGACTAGAAGCAACTGCTCATTGCCGCTCGCATCGTGGTCTTGTTTCACGGCTTGCTTCCATTCAACGAGAAGTGAGCCAAGGTTGGTCATTTCTTCCATCGTGGAGGGGTACAACCAGTTGAGGCTAAGGCCATGGAAATCGAAAGACCTTGCTAGACGTATTGAGGAATCTATGAATGATTTACGGGTATGTGGGTGGCTAGCCATCGAAGGAAAGGCCTTGCAGTAGTCTCCACCGATGGATATAAGGGTTTTAACTTCAGGGTTCTTTTTTTGCACGGTTTGGGTGAAGGTTGAGAACTGCACCTCAAATCCTTTAGGAAAGGTGACTTCATAGGTTGTGGGATTGACATCCGCAAAGGAAGCAAAAAGATGGGTGAAATATTCGGAAGGTATACTGCCCACCCCGATTGGGACGCCTACTTCAACGGCAGAATTCCAGTATCCGGCTTTCACTGGGCCATTGTCAGTATGAGTGGCAGCCATTGAAGGGAAGGTGAGGTAGTAGACTCTTGCTTGCTATAGGCTTTTACAGTTATGAGAATGAGATATTGCTTGGAGCTTTGAGGTCGAAGAGAATGCAAGCCTATATATAGGCGGCGAGTGGTATGGAAAAATTACACTTTACCCCTAAGTTTGGGGTTATTTTTAATTCAACCTTCAAAGTTTTAATTTTTGTAATCCATCCCCCAAACTTTCAATTTTTTGCAATTCGGTCATTCTGTCAGTCAAAGCCATTTTGACTAACAAAACACTGCACGTGATCACTTATATATGCTGATTTCTTCCCCAAAGCCAAGTCTTTCTGCAACATAAAGAACAAAAACTTGATGAAAATATACTCAAGTCTCATGGATAATTTTCCATATTCTTAATACTGGTAAGAGTACTTGATGACATTGATTATTTATTTTCTTGAGCGATATCGAAAATGGGAATTGAGGACACTACAAAAAAGGGGCATTTTTTACAAGTTAGAAGCTTGGTAAAAAATGCAACGTAAAAAAACTTTGACGTGACAATAAGCAACACTTCAAAAAAGTTAATTGAGGTGTCAAAATGTCACGTCAAAAAATTTTGACGTGTCAAATTAACACCTCAAAATTTTTCGACATGTTAATTTCAAAATTAACACCTTAAAATTTTTTGATGTGTCAAATTGATACATAAAAAAAAAATTATTTTTAAAAATAAGTAAATAAAAAAAAAATCGAAGCAATTTGAACGTGGACTGTTAAAAATAATTTCTGACGTTTCAAGTGTAGCACGTCAGGAATTCTTGACGTGCCATACTTGCAACGTCATAAAAGTTTAATTTTCACCCCACCCCACCCGCGTGCTTTTGGATTTTTCCCCGCCCAGCTTCCTCCCCACGGACCCCACACCTCAAAAAGCAAACCCCTCTCTTTCCTCTATCGGCTCAAAAAGCGAACCCCATCTCTCAGACTCTCACTCTCCCTTTCTGAGCTTTCTCCCTCTCACCCTTTCTCCCTCCTCCGGTGAATGCTCACCCAACAGGCTCCAGCCTCCGGCTAATTAAACTTTAGTATGAATGACCCAAAAATGCGCGAAACAGCACTGCTACTCTGTGACGAGCCCAACGACGTCGTTTCCAACAGCAAGAAGAAGAAATCAGACGACCCAGCTCACCACCTGGTGGTCGGAGTCGGCCGATCTGATTCTTTCATGCCTCCGCCTAGCTGTAATGTTACCTCTTAATCAACTAGAAAAATAAATTGCATGACTTTAAACCAAACCAAAAGACAAAAAAAGAAAAAAAAAATACAAGTAAACGTTTTCTATTGTGTAAATTAGCTATAAATTGTGGTTTAATACAAGATTTCCAAAAAATAAAAAGAATTCAAAGGAGAGATAGGTGCCATGGCTAAAATGTTTATGAAAGGACTTCCAATGATGATGGTGGTGGTATTGGCCATCGTTGTTCAAGCTATGATGCAAGTAGAAAGCCCGTCATTTTCCCATCTATCTCTCAATCATCCCTCCTCTCTTACTCCTTTTCTGCATTCCGCTCCAATTATCTTCCTCTATCCACATAATGATGCAAAACATCAACAGAATCGTTCAAATTTGATGAGACAAAATACTCCCAAGAAAAAAGAAGATCCCAATAAGTACTCGCAAGGAAGAACAAAATCCTGGTTGAATAAATACTCCCAGTGAAAAGAAACCACCATTCCAAAATTAGAAGCAGCAAGAATAGCATGTGCTGAAGAGTGTACGAAAGTGAGCACAAGGTTGTGAAAAAATATTCATAATGTTAAGTCGAAATAATAATAATAATTTACTTTCAGTTAAATTTAGTTATACCATGTACATAGGAAAGCAAGAATGGGGCCTGTTCCCCAAAAGCAACAATCAAAGGCATTTAGAGTTTGAGACCATATTTTCTTTCTCTCTATTACTTTTAGGGAGATAATTAGGCTCCCTTTTCACAGGGATCATCTGAAATTCTCATATTTTATAAAATTTGAGATTCTTATATTAAAATTTGAGTCATCTATTTTATCTAACGGTTTAAATAAATGTAGAGCGTTTGTGTTATTGAGGCAAGTAGATTTGACTATTGAAAACTAAAATTAATTATCTTGATAACACACAAACTTCTATATTTATTTAGATAGATAAAATACTCTAATTTTAAAATGATAATTTCATGTTTTAGAAAATATGAGGAATCTAAATATGTAGGTGAGAGTCCTATAAACTCCGTGAGAGGTCATTCCTTCTTTATAAATTTCTTGGGAGGAGGGTATAACTAAGACATTTTATTTTTTATTGATTTAAAATGTAGAACCATCAAATTATTATATTTTGTTGAGCATTTATTAAATGAGATGGACATGTGCTATTTCTACTTAACATGATTATTTTATCCCATCACACGCATGAAATGATGGAAGGAAATAGTTATATATGCCTTATTATTTTAAAATGAATAATGTGAAATGTTAGGCTCATGTTATGCAATGATTTATCGTCACAATGTCAATGTGTTACAGGGTTATTATGATACCATTTATAATGAGTCAGAAAAAACATTAGCCACATTTATATTATTATCCTAAAAAAAGCTAGTCAAATTGTAATTACAGCTTTAAAGAAATGCTTATTATAAAAAGTTAATATGAAACTTAGTACTTATGAACACTTTTATAATCCACCCACTAAATGTAAAACTAACTTTTTAGAGTTTCACAACGAAAAATCATCATCTCTATTTTCTCAACAATTTAGGCCACATATCACCCTTGTCATCACCAACACCAAGAGATTGTAAAAATACAAAGGAAGCACTCGTTCTTCCTTGTCTCAAAGTTTTCTTGTGGTAAAATTTATTTCTTACGTACTTCTTTATGTTCTTTTAGTATTTATTTTCATACACACATTTAGACACATGTTAATATGATTAAATGCCACTTTTGTTATAGAATAGACTTACATTTTCGAGCGAATCTTCACAATAGAGAATTCTCACATATACCTTATTATTATTAACCACCTTAATTACACATAATTACACACGCACTCTAAATTCAAGATCATACCATATGACACATGATTTTATATAGATGTGCATATATAAAAAGTTAATAAATGAAGAAAATATTTTTTAAAAAAAAACTAACATAATAAAAAAAAAAATTAACAAAGGACTGCACAATCCCAATACACAGGCGTATTAATGGAGTAGAAGGATCATACTATGAGAAAGTACTTATAAGTAAATCTTTATTTGTTCTAAGTAAAAAAGAATATGGTTTGAACTTGTTTTTGATTAAAAATGTCCTTTTCTTTCTTTTTCCTTTTTTTTTTAAGAAAATGAATTTAACCCAATTGTCTTCATGGTTGAGAATTTTTCTTACGCAGCATTTTTCGCTCATCCCCAAGACGCTCACCAAGATCAATGGCAAGGATACATACAAACGTACGTGCGCCGGGTCATCTCCATAGATCTATATTTGTCACTCAAGCAAAAGCTTAACACACACACACACACATATATATATATATATACAATAAAATACAGATGAGTTCCAATAATTATTTTGAAATTAAGACTTTAGACTTTTTTCTTCAAGAGATACCTCAATTGGTTAGGATCACGTTCAATAAAGTGGAGATCATTAGTTTGAATCCCCTCTTCCTCTAGTATGGACATGTAAAAAAAAAAAAAAAGACTTTTCTTGAGGATCCTTTTCATTTTATTGTTAGAATTTAATGTTGTTTGGATTAGGAAAGTGGCTGAAATTAGCAAGGGCCAATAATGGCAATGAGACATTTCTTTCTTATTAAAGAAAAATTGGCGAATTGGATTAGGATCACGTTCAATAAAGCGGAGATCACTAGTTTGAATCCCCCTCTCCCTCTAGTATGGACATGTCAAAAAAAAAAAAAGACTTTTCTTGAGGATCCTTTTCATTTTATTGTTAGAATTTAATGTTGTTTGGATTAGGAAAGTGGCTGAAATTAGCAAGGGCCAATAATGGCAATGAGACATTTCTTTCTTATTAAAGAAAAAATTGACGAATTGGTTAGGATCACGTTCAATAAAGCGGAGATCACTACTTTGAATCCCCCTCTCCCTCTAGTATGGACATGTCAAAAAAAAAAAAAAAGACTTTTCTTGAGGATCCTTTTCATTTTATTGTTAGAATTTAATGCTGTTTGGATTAGGAAAGTGGCTGAAATTAGCAAGGGCCAATAATGGCAATGAGACATTTCTTTCTTATTAAAGAAAAAATTGACGAATTGGTTAGGATCACGTTCAATAAAGCGGAGATTACTAGTTTGAATCCCCCTCTCCCTCTAGTATGGACATGTCAAAAAAAAAAAAGACTTTTCTTGAGGATCCTTTTCATTTTATTGTTAGAATTTAATGTTGTTTGGATTAGGAAAGTGGCTGAAATTAGCAAGGGCCAATAATGGCAATGAGACATTTCTTTCTTATTAAAGAAAAAATTGACGAATTGGTTAGGATCACGTTCAATAAAGCGGAGATCACTACTTTGAATCCCCCTCTCCCTCTAGTATGGACATGTCAAAAAAAAAAAAAAAAGACTTTTCTTGAGGATCCTTTTCATTTTATTGTTAGAATTTAATGCTGTTTGGATTAGGAAAGTGGCTGAAATTAGCAGGGCCAATAATGGCAATGAGACATTTCTTTCTTATTAAAGAAAAAATTGACGAATTGGTTAGGATCACGTTCAATAAAGCGGAGATCACTAGTTTGAATCTCCCTCTCCCTCTAATATGGACATGTCAAAAAAAAAAAAAAAAGACTTTTCTTGAGGATCCTTTTCATTTTATTGTTAGAATTTAATGTTGTTTGGATTAGGAAAGTGGCTGAAATTTAGCAAGGGCCAATAATGGCAATGAGACATTTCTTTCTTATTAAAGAAAAAATTGAATTGGTTAGGATCACGTTGAAAGCGGAGATCACTAGTTTGAATCTCCTCTCCTCTAATATGGACATATCAAAAAAAAAAAAGACTTTTCTTGAGGATCCTTTTCATTTTATTGTTAGAATTTAATGTTGTTTGATTAAAATTAGCAATGGTCAATAACGTCAATTTTTTCTTTAATAAGAAAGAAATGTCTCATTGCCATTATTGACCATTGCTAATTTCAGTCACTTTCCTAATCCAATAGAATCTCTTCATTTTCAAACAACATTAAATTCTAACAATAAAATGAAAATGATCCTCTAAAAAGTCTAAAGCCTTAATTTCAGAATAATTATTGGAACTCATATGTATTGTACGTATTGTAGTATTTAAGTGATTTAGACATGAGGAGGGCATGCAGGTGGTCCTCTCTTGTGCAATTTTATCTACGGATTGCAATCAAATTTCCGTTTGTTGGTAGAAGCTAGTCATTTTTATTGATTTAAAATGTAGGACCATCAGATTATTATATTTTTTTAGTGCATTTAAATGAGATGATGCATGTACATGTGCTGTTTCTAGTACTCAATGTGAGACGTGAGGGCATACCTCATGCAATGCCTCATCGTTACAACATGATGTTAATTAATAGATTCTTCCTATATTAATTATTTGTCAAAATTTAGAAAAATTTGTTAGTCACACTTTCATTATCACTTTTTAAAGAAAAATTGGTCAAATTGTAATGAATTAAAGCTCTATAAATGTAATATTACATAGTAAAGAACCCATGTGAGATTTAATACCAATAAACAAATTTATAATCTACAAACCTAGCTAACATGGACAATTCATCTTTTAACTTTTTGATATCACACCCATGGAATATTTAATCTGTTGTGATTTTCTAGTTTATGAATTATGCAGCCTATGGTGAATGTTGAAATTATATTAAAATTGCATTCTCTCTTAGGGAGGATGTGCTTGATTTTGTACATATATAGGAGTTATAATACTTAGGGAATGGGAATATTTTGGAAAGTTAACATGCATGCTATACACTAAAAGTCTAGTGCATTTCATACAGCAGTCCTCTATGAAAGAAAGTACACAAGTGATTTTAACGGAATACTTTGTTTATTTCATACCCAACGTATATATAGAGTTTACAAATAACTAAACAAGAAAGTAAATTAATATCCTAATACTAACTCAACGTGAATATTAAAGGCAAGGCAAGTCTGACTTAATCTCTTTCTTCCTTAACGTAAATATATCACAAGATTAAGTTAGACTTTGACAATTTATTATGATACATATGAACCATTCAATTACTTTAATAAAATCATCACCATTCATTTTTTTAACAGCATGTATGCTGTAGTTAACTCTGAACAAGCGGATCCGACCATGGTTGTTGCATGTGTTGTATTTATTTCTATTTTTATTTCGGACAAGTAAAAGTTTATTTAACAAAAAAAATAAAAATCAACAAGAATAAAAAGATCACAGCTCCTAAAAACAAGACGGCCTATATATATATACTCGCGCCTACAAGAAAGAAAAACTACAATATAACTACAGGTAAAAAAAAAAAAGTAGGAGAGAAGTTTGATTTGTTTGGTTTAAAATTCACTTTATTTTTTTTTAATGATATGTAGGAGAGAAGTTGGTCATGAGTTAAGTTTGTGTTGTGACGATATCAAACCTCTTATAGGATTTGGTTACTATCAACTCCTAAATAAAGAATATTATGATATCAATCACATATAAAAAATATATTTTCTATGTTTAGTTGATATATTCTAAGATTCATTAATCCGTGTATTTATGGGTCAAAACTTGTAACAACTCTCCTGGATGTGCGGGGAGACATTATCATGCAATTAAAGAGGAAGACATTTGAACATCTTTAGTAAATGTTGCGGACTTTTGCTGTATATATAGTTGACACGTATAAGGTAGGGTCCATTATCAGAAGTACTAATTCATTGGCATAGCTTCTATATGTCCGTACAAACTTTTGGTTGTTAGAGCTTTTGGTTGCTGAATGAGTTCAAATATATAATAGGTGTTTATAGTAGTGAGGGGACGCCAATCAGCTGGCAAGCCCAATTATATCCAGCTGAACATTACTCCGCAGCATTAACAAGACAGTTAAATGTATGAATATTTTCATATGATATTAAGTCTATAAAAAGAGGTGGTTGGTCTCAGCGTTCGGTGTGAAACAATCTTTATGTGCTGAGGCTGAGGCTGAGGCACTTAATATCAAATCATCATTTATCTTAAAATTTAAGTTGATATCATTTAACTAAGACGTGAGATATTTAATTAGAAAAAAAACTAAGACGCGAGATATTTAATTGAAATGAAAAGTGAATGATAAAAACAAGGTTTAATTAAGTAATTTTTTTTTCTTCTTATTTTGACCTCTAGAATTTTTTATATGCAGTACATATATAGTTTGTCTCCCTTCAAATTGAACTTTTAATTCCTTCCCTAATTATTCATATCACAAAGAACCTTAATAATATATGAAAAAACGATATTGTAACGCCCCACCTTTTACAAAAAGGTGCAAGTTGTTATATTTCATCAATCACGTCATCACATGTCATTACTTCATTAGAGCCAATAAATAACCCTCACCTAACACTTCAGAGCTGTTGTACAATTTGTTTTTAAACTTTAAATAAATATTGAGTTAAACTTTAATTAACTCAAATTGAGCATGTTCTTAAATAAGGCTAATGAGTTGATGTTGGGTGCTTGATGGTAAAGAGTCGTCCTCCTCCCATTTATGACCCCGTCCATGCTATACCTATCTTTCATTTCTCTGTGTGGTGAAGCATTTTGTATCAAATTATCATTTGTTCTAAAAATTTAAATTGATAAGAAGTAATTAATTTAATTATTTACTTAATATTCTAAAATTCTTTTTCACATGTGAACCCAAACTCTTCTTTCATAAAGGAGGCTCAACACATGAGGTGTTTAATTGAAATGATAAGTAAATTATGAATACAAGGTTCAATTAATATGGTATTAGAGCGAATATCAATTTTGGCTCTAATACCATATATGATTTTATATTGAATTGACCTCAGAGTAAAAAAATCATAATAATAATAATAAAATTAAAAAAAAAAAATTAAATGACAACAGTAAGGCGTAGGGAGTGAAGGGTCTGAAAGATGACAAAATCTTGAGTCGTAGTAGATACAGACAAAAACTTAAAAATGGCATTTTATATTTTGAGAACTCAAGGTGTAAACGATTGGATTTTTTTTTTTTTTTTTTCAACTCATCTCTAACAAATTGTTGTAAATTAAAACAGATTGTTAAACAACTTATCTCTTTCATTTTCCACTGATTTTCACACAAAATTCTAGAGTGTTGGCATGAGAATAAATGGTTTCAAATCCACAGATATGATTGTTAACAGCCCCTTTGAGTGTTTTTTTTTTTTTTTTTTGGTGCTTTTATCGCTATTACTAAAACGGTTTATTAACATATAAAATAGGGGCAAACTAGTCATGCAAATTAGTCATACAATTTAATTCCAAGAACATGGTTGATCTAAATCCGTAGTTGAGAGTCCTATAAACTCCGAGTGAGAGTTCATTCCCTTCTTTATGAATTTCTTGGGAGGAGGGTATAACTAAAGACATTTTTTTATTGATTTAAAATGTAGAACCATCAAATTATTATATTTTGTTGAGCATTTATTAAATGAGATGGACATGTGCTATTTCTACTCAACACCCATGATGCGTTTATCCCATCACACGCATGAAATGATGAAAGGCAATAGTTATATATGCATTATTATTTTAAAATGGATAATGTGAAATGTTAGGGCTCATGTTATGCAATGATTTATCGTCACATTATAGGGTTGTTATGATACCATTTATAACAAGTCAAAAAAAAAACGTTAGCCATATTTATATTATCACTCTAAAAAAAGCTAGTCAAATTGTAATTACAGCTTTAAAGAAATGCTTATAAAAAATCAATATAAAACTTAGTACTCACGAACACTTTTATAATCCACCCACTCAATATAAAACTAACTTTTTAGAGTTTCACACCACGAAAAATCATCTTCTCTATTTTCTCAACAATTTAGGCCACCTATTACCCTTGTCATCACCAACACCAAGAGATTGTAAAAATACAAATGAAGCACTTGTTCTTCCTTGTCTCAAAATTTTCTCGTGGTAAAATTTATTTCTTACATACTTCTTTATGTTCTTTTAGTATTTATTTTCATACACACATTTAGACACACGTTAATATGATTAAATGACACTTTTGTTATAGAATAGATTTACACTTTCGGGCGAATCTTTACAATAGAGAATTCTCACGTATGCCTGATTAATATTAGCCACCTTAATTACACATAATTATTTATGCACTCTAAATTCAAGATCATATTATATGACAGTGATTTTATATAGATGTGCATAAATAAAAAGTTAATAAATGAAGAAAATATTAAAACAAAAAAAAAACTAACATAGTAGTAAAAAAAATTAACAAAGGACTACACAATCCACCAATACACGGGCGTAATGGTGTAGAAGGATCATACTATGAGAAAGTTACTTATAAGTAAATCTTTATTTGTTCCAAGTCAAAAAGAATTTGTTTTAACTTGTTTTTGATTAAAAATGTCTTTTTTTTTTCTTTTTTCTTTTTTCTTTTTTCTTTTTTTGTTTTAAGAAAATGAATTTAACCCAATTGTCTTCATGGTTGAGAATTTTTCTTACGCAGCATTTTTCGCTCATCCCTGAGACGCTCAAGATCAACGGCAAGGATACGTACCAACGTACATGCCCTGGGTCATCTCCATAGATCTATATTTATCACTCAAGCAAAAGCTTAACACACACATCCCCACACACACACACACACACACACACACACACACACACACATATATACACAATAAAATACAGATGAGTTCCAATAATTATTTTGAAATTAAGATTTTAGACTTTTGTCTTCAAGAGATGGTTCAATCAGTTAAGATCATACCTAATAAAGAGGAGATCACTAGTTTGAATCCCCTTCTCCCTTTTGTATGAACATGCAACAAAAAAAAAAAAAAAAACTTTTCTTGAGGATCCTTTTCATTTTATTGTTAGAATTTAATGCTGTATGAAAATGAAGAGATTCTATTGGATTAGGAAAGTGACTAAAATTAGCAAGGGTCAATAATGGCAATGAGACATTTCTTTCTTATTAAAGAAAAAATTGACACGTATGAAAATGAAAAGATTCTATCGGATTAAGAAAGTGACTAAAATTAGCAAGGGTCAATAATGGCAATGAGACATTTCTTTCTTATTAAAGAAAAAATTGACACGTATGAAAATGAAAAGATTCTATCGGATTAAGAAAGTGACTGAAATTAGCAAGGGCCAATAATGGCAATGAGACATTTCTTTCTTATTTAAGAAAAAATTGTCGCGTTAATTTGAAATTAGCAAGAGCCAATAATGGCAATGAGATATTTCGTTCTTATTAAAGAAAAAATTGACAAATTTCAGTCACTTTCCTGATCCAATAGTATCTCTTCATTTTCAAACAACATTAAATTCTAACAACAAAATGAAAATGATTGTCAAAAAAAGTCTAAAGCCTTAATTTCAGAATAATTATTGGAACTCATCTATATTTTATTATAGGAAAAAATTCACTTTACCCAAATGATGTTTGAGGTTTTAATTAAGCACGGTTTAAAAGTGACGATTTCACCGAAGTTTAAAACTAACAATTTAGCGTTAAGTTTTTCCGGCAAATCAAACAGAACCGTACACACGTGCATGTCACATGACTTTTTAATGACCAAACTTCCAATTTTAGCCCCCCTCACCCACACGTCGTCGTTTTCACTTCTCCTTTTATGTTCACTTCCTCTCTTTGTAAGACGCGCAGCCGCTTCTCCTTCACAAAAGCATTAAAACCTAGTCACCTTTACGCCCATCACTTATCATCCAAAAAGTTGCAGTCAAATTTTCCAAGTTTAAGCTTTAGAATCATCATATATCGTGGGGTCTGCCGATTGGCACAATTGCCTGCTTGATGGGTCGATCATGGCCGGCCATGAATATTTCTCATACCTTGGTCAGAAAACCCAGATGGAGGCTGCCAATGATCAAGCCGAGGTTCATACTGTTATCTGTTATATTCATATGATTTGATCGTTTCATCAACTTTGTTTTTAGTGGATATTAATGGTTCCGGCTACTTTGGCAGCAACTAAGCAAGTGTGAACATCCTCTGTTATACTCTGTTTATGGAAACTAAAACAGAGGAGGTGGCCAACTGGTTTGGACATGCAAAATTCACATTTGCTCAGCTCAAGCTCGGTGGTGCATCCCAAGCGTAAGGCCGAACAGGAGCTCCCTTACGTCCTCTCCGCTCAGCTCAAGCTCGGTGGCTCCACCATTACCGGCTGTCTCATTTGCTCCTTTAAAGTCCCCACTCGTTTAGTGGTTGGTTACTTCTTCTTCTTCTTGATCTTCTGTTAACTTGTTTGGCACCGATCCATTTCATTGTATGAGAATACAACCTCCGTTTTAAGCAACACGAAATGCCCAGGAAAAAAAGAAAAAGCAACAGGAAATGGAATTTCTTGAAGTGCTTTTCCTGCTTTTCACCACAAGCAAAATATCCTCTTGAAAGCAGGAAAATTACTTCCAAAGTCCTCTCTTTCTTTCGCTCTCTGTCTCTCTCTCTCTCTGAAACCGTTTCTGATCATTGGTTTCATTTTATCAAGAACGCCGGTAATTTTTACACTGTGGAGCAACGGCAACGCTGGTGGACTTAGTGGGGTCAGCTGTGATATTCACTATTGGAGCTCCAGCAACTGGAGTTTCGGTGGAGATCAATGTTTCATACTTGGATGCTGCTTATGTTGATGTGAGTTTTTACCCTTCTCTTTGTTTTGTTAAGTTATTGTCCCTAAGTTTTTGTTTTTAATAATCATTCGCGTTCAAGTGGTACTTGCCGGAACTCCTCTGCACGGCCTCTCTTCGTGCAGAATAATTAATATAAAGAAAAAAAGCAATAAAAGAATAAAGTTTCAATGCTTTTTATACTCACCCTTTTGCATGCAAATTAGTATTAATAAAAGAATTAAAACCCACTAGATCAGAAAGTATCAGGTTGCACATGATCACATAATCAGACGCTTCAGACACAAGCAAAGGTATTTTTCTTTTTTCGTGTTTTGGTGGGATCCCCGTTGGAAAAAATTGCATGCATGTGTGTAGGGAAACAGTAGTTACGACAATTATGAGGTCTATATAAACCCGGTCCCGGGCTTTGAAAGCTTATAAAAACCTGTATTATAGGTACGGCAGTTGCCACTGGCCGGCCATTTGATCCACAAGTCCCGGCCGTTTGAGTATTTTGTTAAGTTATCGTCCCCGAGCTTCGCCTCCCAGCGAGTACGAGGGAGTGGACCTGGACACCACTGACTTTATGATCTCCTCATCGTCCTCCTCCGACAAGGACGGTGGTGGAAGAGGAGTGGGTCCAGAGGCCGACGAGGTAGAAGAGGGAGCAGAGGATGGCTGTTAAAGAAGTCATCTCCTCTGTAGATATCTGGAGATATCTCCTCTGTTTCACTCTCCAAAAGCAGAGTATAACAGAGTATTGTTGATGCTAATTTGTTTTATAGTTTTGTCTTTTTAATTCGTGATGTGCCTACTATAATATGCTTTTCTCTGGAATATATAATCACTTTTATTAATGATGCTAATTGTATTGCTATGGCTGACATGATACTATGGCTTTTGAAGGTGATGGAGCTTGATCTTCTTTCATTGGATTCTGTCGCTAGATTTGCTGAAGCATGGAATGCACGTATGGGACTCTGTTTATATATAATATATATGGTGGCCGGGTTTTGATTCTTTAGGGTTAAGCTTTTGCTTCTCCTGATTGCTTCTCCAAAAGCAGAATTCATGAGCCCCATCACCTGCATACAAAGTAGAAAATAAATTAATAATAATAAAAAGCTACAACTCAGAGGGCCCATCACCTGCATCGCATCACCACTACAGCCACTTGAAGGCTTTCAAGCTATACATAAACAATCAGAATTTTTTAGAAAAACATCTTTTTGGTCACGAACTCAGTTACGTCTGTCAGCATGTGCCAGCCCATCACCGTCTCCGGGTCAGCGAACCTGCTCTGCTACTCCGATTTATCACCGAGTCTGGAGAAGCACGAGGACTCGAACCTGCTCTGCTACCAGCGGGTCCGGTGTGTTCTCCAAGTACGCCGGCGTGGACGTGTGCTCTCCGAAACCTTGATAAAACGAGGACGTGTGGGTGATAGTAAATATGCCATGATAAAACGACGACGTGTGGGTGAGGGGGGGTAAAATTGGAAGTTTGGTCATTAAAAAGTCACGTGACATGCACGTGTGTACGGTTCTGTTTGATTTGCCGGAAAAACTTAATGGGGGGGCTAAATTGTTAGTTTTTGAAACTTTGAGGGGGTAAACTGTCACTTTTTAAACTTTGGGGTTTAAATTGAAAAACCCCTGAAACATCAGGGGGTAAAGTGAATTTTTCCCTTTATTATAGTATTTAAGTCATTTAGACATGAGGAGATAATTGTCCAGGTATGCAGGTGGTCCTCTCTCGTGCAATTTTATCTACGGATTGCAATCAAACTTCCGTTTGTTGGTAGAAGCTAGTCATTTTTTATTGATTTAAAATGTAGAACCATCAGATTATTATATTTTTTTTAGTGAATTTAAATGAGGTGATGCATGTTAGCATGTGCATGTGTTGTTTCTAGTACTCAATGTGAGACGTCAAGGCATACCTCATGCAATGCCTCATCGATTACATCATGATGTTAATAGATTCTTCCTATATTAATTATTTGTCAAAATTTAGAAAAAATTGTTACTCACACTTTCATTATCACTTAAAAAAATGGTCAAATTGTAATTAATTAAAGCTCTATAAAGTCATTTATAAAATGTAATATTACATAGTAAAGAAAGAACCCATGTGAGATTTAATACCAATAAACACATTTAATTTATAATCTACAAACCTAACATGGACAATTCATCTTTTAACTTTTTGGTATCACACCCATGGAATATTTAATTTGTTGTGATTTTCTAGTTTATGAATTATGCGGCCTACGGTGAATGTTGAAATTATATTAAAATTGCATTCTCTCTTAGGGAGGATGCATGTGCTTGATTTTGTACATAGGAGTTATAATACTTAGGGAATGGGAATATTTTGGAAAGTTAACATGCATGCTATACACTAAAAGTCTAGTGCATTTTCATACAGCAGTCCTCTATGAAAGAAAGTACACAAGTGTTTTTAGCGGAATACTTTGTTTATTTCATGCCCAACGTATATATAGAGATTTCAAATAACTAAATAATAAAGTAAATTAATATCCTAATACTAACTCAACGTGAATATTGAAGGCAAGTCTGACTTAATCTCTTTCTTCCTTAACGTAAATCAGAGGATTAAGTTAGACTTGGACAATTTATTATGACACATTTGAACCATTCAATTACTTTAATGAAATCATCACCATTCATTTTTTTAATAGCATGTGTCTACAGCATACAAGCCAGATCCAGTAACGACAACACCATGGTTGTTGCATGTGTTGTATTTATTTCTATTTTTATTTTGGACAAGTAAAAGTTTATTTAAAAAAAAAATCAACAAGAATAAAAAGATCACAGCTCCTAAAAGCAAGACGGCCTATATATATATATATATATATATACTCGCGCCTGCAAGGAAGAAAAACTACAAAATAACTACAGGTAAAAAATAGTAGGAGAGAAGTTTGATTTGTTTGGTTTAAAATTCACTTTATTTTTTTTTTAATGATACGTAAGAGAGAAGTTGGTCATGAGTTGAATTTGTATTGTGGCGATATCAAACCTTTTATAGGATTTGGGTACTATCAACTCCTAAATAAAGAATATTATGATATCAGTTAAATATAGAAAATATATTTTTAAAAATATATTTAAAAATATATTTTCTATATTTGATTGATATATTCTAAGATTAATTCATCCGTGTATTTATCAGTCAAAACTTGAAACAACTCTCTTGCATGTACAGGGAGACATTATCATGCAATTGAAGGAGGAAGACATTTGAACATCTTTAATTAGTAAATGTTGCGGACTTTTGCTGTATATATAGTTGACACGTATAAGGTAGGGTCCATTATGAGAAGTACTACTCTTTGCATCTCATACACAAGAGTCCCAATCATTAATTATAATGCATCATCATCAAAGCCGCCCTGCATGTCATGCACATTTTGTGGCATTGCCCAAGGATTAGTATGCATGTGATGATCGATGTGAACGCGCCACATGTCGGTTCATCGTCTTAAGTTCCTTTGGCAATTCCACGTAGCACGTTTGCATCACGTGCAAGGGGCTTTAATTTGACGATGATGCATAGTAAATGACACGGGCCCCTCGACGTTGAAACAAAAAATTGTAGTCCATAAAATTGTCAATGCATGAAATGGAAATATGGAATAATGAAGGAAGTACTTTTCATACTCTAAATGATATCCGACTGTTGTGTCTGTGGATAATACGTACAGCGACAGTCCATAACATTTGCAAATGCTTAATTCACTATTAAAGATGTTGAAACATCGAGCTTCCTCCATTCGATCAATTGCATGATAGCTTCTATATGTCCGTCCAAACTTTTGGTTGTTAGAGCTTTTGGTAATTGAATGAGTTCAAATATATAGTAGGTGTTTATAGTAATGAGGGGACGCCCATCAGCTAGCAAGCCCAACTATATCCAGCTGAACATTACTCCGCAGCATTAACAAGACAGTTAAATGTATGAATATTTTCATATGATATTAATTCTATAAAAAGAGATGATTGGTCACAGCGTTAGGTGTGAAACAACAACATCATGAGAAAAGTCTCTCTCTCTCCCTCAATCTTTATGTGTTGAGGTTAAGGCACTTAATATCAAATCATCATTTAGCTCAAAAATTTAAGTTGAAATAATCATTTAACCAAGACGTAAGATATTTAATTAGAAAAAAAATTAAGATGTGAGATATTTAATTGAAATGAAAAGTGAATGATAAAAACAAGGTTCAATTAAGTAAATTTTTTTTCTTCTTATTTTGACCTCTAGAATTTTTTATATGCAGTACATATATAGTTTGTCTCCCTTGAAATTGAACTTTTAATTCCTTCCCTAATTATTCATATCACAAAGAACCTTAATAATATATGGAAAAACGATATTGTAACACCCCACCTTTTACAAAGAGGCGCAAGTTGTTATATTTCATCAACCACATATCATTACTGTAATTGCTACATTAGAAACAATAAATAACCTTCATCTAACACTTCAGAGCTGTGAGATATATATATATATATATATATCGTTGGTTAAAAAAGAAAAAGAAAAAAGAAAAAAAGAAAATTCCTCATGCTAGCTCTTAAATCTCATGCAGTTAAAAGGAAGGAAAATTAAGCGTTTTGAACATCTTTTTCTAATTTTTTTCTTTTCTAATTATTTTGAACATCTTTAATAGCGAAGAATTGTAAATGATATGGAATTTCGCTGCATTGTTCCCACGGGAGTGCTCCATATCATTAATTTACAATGCATCATGTACGGTCTACAGAGTAAAGCCCCTATCAATTCGTCTCATATATGCACGTAATGTACACGTGACATGGAATAGGATTCTCTCAAGTTCAAATAAATTGGATAAAATCTAGTTAGTTATAGTAGATGGATATTTTTGTTTTTTCGATTTTTAAGTGAACAAAAATACTTCTCTATTATAACTAAATAGATATTTTATAGTTCAAATTAAATGGAGATGCTCATAATTCACATGACAAATGGAAGTCAACATCCTACCTAGCTACAATGGCGGTCATGATATATAATTAATGGAACAACATTAATGATTAATCAATCATATCAGATAATTTACTCCTGGGTAAAAGAAAAGCATATATATACGCTTGCATTCTCCTCTCAAAGCTCCAAGCAATATCTCATTCTCATAACTATAAAAGCCTATAGCAAGCAAGAGTCTACTACCTCACCTTCCCTTCAATGTCTGCCACTGATAATGGCCCAGTGAGAGCGGGATTCTGGTATTCCCCCATTGAAGTCCCAATACCGGTGGCCAACATACCTTCCGATAATTTCACTCATCTTTTGGCTTCCTTTGCGGATGTCAATCCCACAACCTATGAAGTCACCTTTCCTAAAGGATTTGAGGTGCAGTTCTCAACCTTCACCCAAACCGTGCAAAAAAAGAAACCTGAAGTTAAAACCCTTATATCCATCGGTGGAGACCGCTGCCAGGCCTTTCCTTCAATGGTTAGGGAGCGCGATACCCGTAAAGCATTCATAGCTTCCTCAATACGTCTGGCCAGGAATAACAACTTCCATGGCCTTTGCCTCAACTGGCTGTACCCCTCCACGCAGGAAGAAATGACCAACCTTGGCTCACTCCTCGATGAATGGCGAGCTGCCGTGGACCTAGAGTCCCACGGGACCGGCACTGGCAAGTTGCTTCTAGTCGCAGCGGTCTGTTACAGGCCAGAACACAAGTCCTTGTGGTATCCCATTCAAAAGATTTCAGACAACTTGGACTGGATCAACGTATTGGGGTATGACTACTACAGCCCCGTTACGTCACGGAATGTTACTGGACCTTTCGCTGCATTGTACGATGGAAATAACCCTGCTGTACCGAACAGATACCTTTGTGGGGATTTCGGCATCAACGAGTGGCTCGATAATACGGTCTGCCGTTTGGACCCCAATAAAATAGTCTTCGGCCTTCCGTTTTATGGCTACGCGTGGCGTCTACAAGATGGTAATAACGCGGGATTATTTGCACCGGCTGATGGACCGGCTGATGGAGTATTTATTAATCCCTATGATGGGACCATGTTTTATAATCAAATCAAGAATTTCATAGCGAGACACCCAGGTGGCAGACAGAATCACAATGACGGATACGTTGTAGACTATTTCAGTGCTGGGAATACTTGGATTGGTTATAATGATGTTGAGAGAATCAAAGCTAAGGTTCGCTATGCTAAAGATAAGGGATTGCGCGGCTACTATGCATGGCATGTGGGCGGCGACAAAGCTGGGACTCTTTCAGGAGCAGGTTAGTACGAATTCAATCATTTATATCTTTCCCAAATTAAAGCATGCATCTTCGATTCTTATAACCATTCTCATTTGGATTCGTACGTTTTCATCACTCTAACTATTATGTGTAATTTTAATTAACTTGTAACGCATGAATCCAAAAATAAATAAAAATCGATTCAGTCGGTGGTTTGAGTACTGAACCACCCCGATCTAAAGATCTCTAGCCGATTATATGTGAGGGTGGGTAGTGGTAAACCCCCCTCTAACTAACTTGGGATGGTTTTAGGTGTTTTAAGGTGATTATTAGATGCGCTAGAATTTATTTGCTATTTGTGAAATGTTGACATGTCAACATGTAATTGGTCTCAAATCACCAAAAGCTTAAGTTTAATTAAGTTGACAAGAAAGTGTAAATTTATTATGTTGGTTCAAAATTCTTTTTAATAGATAAGACTTAACACTTGGAATATTTTAATTAAATGGAGGGGGGGGGTGTTAATTGGCAGAGTGACTTTTGGATTTGATACCCATTATGTTAAATCGATCAACACTTACTCAAAAAGTTTAAGTTGATATCAAATAATACATTTAATCATTTAATCAACAACTTAACAATTAGAAGGTCTAAAACAAGGGCTTTACCCTATTCTTATTGTAATTAAACTCTTCCAATTTGAATTGTAAGTCTTCATCTTTCTAACTTGTATTTCTTATTGTTGTCGCAGCTAAAGGCGCATGGCCGAATCCGCCAACTGGTTAAGCAACGGAGGGTGGATGATGCAGAGTAATGATCGTCAGTAGAAGCTTGTATTATCAACAATATTAAGGCCAGTAATCCGATATGTTAATATACATATGTGTTTAGAAGCTTGTAATATTATCCCACAATAAGGCCAATTATCATATGCATGTATTATAAGGCCAATAATCAAACGCGCATGTATTTGTAACATAGAAGCTTGTATTATTAACAATAAGGCCTGTAATCAAATATGTTGTGTTTAGAAGCTTGTATTATCTACAATAAGGCCGATAGTCAAATATTGTGTGTTGTAAGGCCAATAATAGGATGTACGTGCTTTGGAACATCTATAGAAGCTTCTATTCTATTTCGATAGTAATTAAGGCCAATTCATACTGGATCAGATAAGTTTGTGCTATTTGTAAAAATTGAGCTATCAACATGAATAAGAACAATAATCTCCCATCCATGTCAGCATGTAATTGGTCTCAAATCACCAAAAGCTTAAGTTTAAGTTGATAGAAAAGTATAAATTTAATATGTTGGTTCAAACTCCTTTTTAATAGATGAAACTTAACCCTTAGAATATTTTAATTAAATTGGGGGGGAGGGAGAGAGGGAAGGGGGGTGGGTTAATTGGTAGAGTGACTTTTGGATTTGATACCTTATATGTTAAATTGATCAGCACTTATCCAAAAAGTTTAAGTTGATATGAAATAATAAATTTAATCATTTAATCAGTTTAACAATTAGAAGGTATAAAACAATGGCTTTACCCTATTCTTGTTGTAATTAAACTCTTCCAATTTTAATTTGTAAAAGTCTTCATCATTCTAACTTGCATTTCTTATTGCTGTTGCAGCTAAAAAAGCATGGCCGGATCCGAAGTGAGCTGGTTCAAATCATGCACCTGAGCTGAGTAATGATAGTAGGTAGAAGCTTGTATTATCAACAATATTAAGGCTAGTAATCATATATGTTAACGTACGTATGTATTAATGTACGCTTGTAATATTATCCCACAATAAGGCCAATTAATTATCATATGCATGTATTATAAGGCCAATAATCAAATGCGCGTGTATTTGTAACATAGAAGCTTGTATTATCAACAATAAGGCCTGTAATCAAATATGTCGTGTTTAGAAGCTTGTATTATCTACAATAAGGCTGATAGTCAAATAGGGCGACGCAGACTTCATAGGCTGATGAGGCATACACTTGATCGCACTGGCAGGGGCCAAGATTCATTCTTTGCTCATTTCCACCCATTTAAACCACATTTTACACCAATGATCTATAGCATACTAAAACACTAAAATAACACAAACATTAGATATTAACAAAACTAAGAGCCTAATAAACATAAGTTAAGGGGGGCCAAATATACAATATTTAGCACCGATCAGGTGACATCCCCGATTCTTCTTTGACATATATGGGACCCAATTTTTCTTTGACATATCCGGGGGTGATATACCCGGTTCTTCTTTGAAATATCCAGGGGTGATACACCTGGTTCTTCTTTGAAATATCCAGAGGTGGTATACCTAGTTCTTCATTGACATATTTAAGGGTGATATACCCGGTTATTCTTTGAAATCCGCTTGATAGATTAAGCTTTAACTTGTAGAATAATCTTCAACCATGACATATGAATCTTTCAACAAACAAACATTTGTTCCTTGTTCGCTTTGGGGTGATTTCTTGTTTTTGTCTAAGGTTTTTTCCTTATCCTATCTACCAAAGAGTAATTATCAAAGAGGGTCCTCCGAGGACCAAGAACACTCCAATACTTAAATCATCACTACTCTTTATTCAAATAAAATTCATTTATTGAAAGACAATTGAATGATAAAAACATAAGTCAAATCCAATATTGAAAGACAATTTAATAATAAAAGCATAAATAAACCAAACGATTGTACCCGAGTGTGCTACTGATAGCACCCTGAACCACACGCTTCACTTTCTTTTCTTTTTCCACTTATCAAGGATAGAATATCCTTAGAATGCAATAAATTGGAATAAGGACCACCTTATTCTTATTGCCAATCAAAGCCAAATAGTCTATTCTGAAACCGGAATAGCCTATTCCTGTCTCCAAATGCAAATTCTTTTTCCACAAGAATTTCTTAGCACAGCGGCTTTGTTCTTCACTGGTGTTGACAGATCCTCGACGTGGTGGTGCAACGGGTCTCCGGCAGCACTGGGGCCGGCGACGTTGCAGGCATGGAGATCAGTGATGTGGCGTTGCAGAGGGTCTGCAACAGAGGTTCGGCGAAGCTGCGGGCTGGAAGCCGGCGGTGTTGCTGTTGGAGACTCCGACGATCGATGTTCACGGTCGTGCGATTCAGGCGGTGAACGACCAGTCCAGAGCTCGGCGACTTGAGGCCTATAGCCACGTCGCGGAGTCGTGGAACTTCAGATCCGGAACTTCGGCGATGAACGGGACAGCCACGCCGTGGGTTTGGAGGTTTGGCGGTCGCGGGCCATGCTGCGCACTGGGTCGGCGACCTGAGTTTTGGAATCTCCGACCGTGGTGGGTCTCCTGCAGCAGTGGGCCAACGGCAGCCTTGTTTGGCGAACGGCAGTGTTGGTCGTGCTGTGCTTTGGGTCTCCGGAGGGTGAATCGGCGGCAACGGAGTGAATCTTTGGCGCAGCAAATCTCAGGCTTCACGTCTAGCAGCTCCGGCAGTCCAGTTTTGTGGGGATCCGCATGACTGATCGTGAAGGTGGTCTCAAGGCGTGGGGGGTCTGGAGGTCCGGCGCTAATGGTTTCTGAGAGAGGAACAGAAAGCACGTGCCAGGGGAGCAGAGTGATTTTGAGTAAAACCTTTGAAAACCATAGTGCTATGCAAAGCAATAGACATCCCATAAAACGACAGCGCAATGCTAGGCTGTAAAAGAAGCTTCAGTAAAGCTTCAATTCCCGACTTCTCCACAAATAACAGACATGTTTCAGAGTTTTCCATTGTCCTGTGAACCATTACCATCAAATGAAAGATGCATAGTTAGATGAATAGCTCGTCATTGATTCTTTTCTGGGGCCGAATCAACTGCAGCAACCAGAATACAATGGCCTTCATTTCCTTGGTCTTCAGAATTCAAGTCCATTGCAGTGCTACCAGTTAATTTCCCTGATGACCTGCGCAGTTATTGTCCCCATAAGAAGTAATTAATTTCCCACCGCCATGCAAATTGGATGGGTTTATTTTCACAAGTGCAGAAAGAGTTTTAGTGTAGCTAGGCTTTGTTTGTGCACCCATTGCCGACCAGTCCAAAGGTTTTTTATCTTTCGCTTCATAATTATGCTCTAAAGCTTTGTTCTTTGACGCCGGTTTCTGAATATTTCACTTTACATTTGCTTATGATGATGATAAAAGATGTTACAGAGACCAAAAAAGAACAACCACCTGCTTTGCTCTTTGCAGTTCAAGTACTGGGGATGGGGGACCCATGTTTCTGAGTCACTTGATAAGCTCAGAGAGCACACTAGGGAGGCTGTTAAGGGTTTTTGAAGACTGGGTCAAGCAGGTATACGTATAATTTTGTTTGAAAGATTTTCTATAGGTGTGCTTTCTGGGTTTTGCTTAAATTTATAATCTTTGTGATTACTTTCAGTTTGGGGAATGGTTGGGTTGTGAATTTTGTTGTTGGGATATTATAGTTTTCTAATTGTTTCTGATACTGTGTTGAAATTGTGAGTAATTGGTTTTATACGGAAGCTTTTTGGTGATCTTCAAACCATTGGATTTTCCTGTATAAAAATGCTGGCAGAAAACGTTCTTGCGCTACAATAATATGAATTATAGGTTTTGTTTTGTTTAGCATTTTTTTTTTAATGTAATTTTGTATCATTTGTTTGATTTATTTTCCTGGTTTGAATAGGGACTAAACCGTGAATTATCATTTGTAATCCTTGCTTATGCAAATCAAGCGGTTTATGGTTGAGGGAAATGTGTTAAAAAATTGAGTTTTGCTGTGAAATATAGAAAATGGGAGTCCCCATACATCTTGAAGAAGTAGTGGATTATAAAAATACAATTTCTGCAACAATAATGTTAAAAGAACGATTGTGAATCACCATATGAAAAGTCGCACAACATTTAAAATCTCCAAATCAACATCTGTTCATCACCCTCAATGCAAAATCACAAAAGTCCCAAATATTTACATCAATTTTGTAACCACATCATTTTAAACGAAAGTATTAAACTGAATCTTTTCCACTATTTTTTGTCCATGTAACACAAAAAATACCAAAGTCACATAAGATTTACATGTTGTAGTTTTGTAGTAAGTATAACCTCATTCTTAAACTCCTTAAACCCTTAAGTAGACATTTTTGAAAGCTTTTTCACCGCTATTTCTTGTCCATTTGGTAACAAACCCTGCTAAATAAATAGAGACCCATGATTAATTGGTATCTTTCCATCATTAAGATATTGCAAGACATTTTCTACTCCTGCTGCCAAAATGTAGCATGGGAGTGGCTTATAGATAGAGGTATATGTTTCCGCCAATTTATTTAGTCTAAGAGCACTAGTAATGATGATGGGGCAATGTCCACAATATATGTAGTCTAACATAAGTTTACCTTGTAAACGGGACCATAAGCTCCCTTGATCTCCAAGTTTATTTTCAATTGAGAATCTATCTATAACTGCCACAATGTTAGCTAAAATAAAGACTTGAAGATCAGAAACATTGCCATTAAAATTTCTTGCAGCTGCTATATGATTAATTTTAGACTCTGATTCTTTAGATGTAACAACCATTCCTATATTAACAGAAAGAAAAAAAAAAATAACAATAATGAGAAGATGCCCAAAAGTGTCAGTTCCTTAATTTGAGCATTCTAATACTCAAATTAAAACAATGTCACTGTCAGACTTCTAATACTTTCGACCATTAGTGAAAATTAAAAATGTCATTACAATGATAAGAAAGACATCTAAATAACTATATTTCAGAAAGGCCTCCATGCTTAATTAATTATCGGGCTACAAATTGGGAAATTGTTGTATCATTAACAGAAAAAATTCCTGGCGGCAACTCAGATTTATTCTCCACATCTTCGGTTCTTTTTGTAGAAAAAGCTGGCACTTTTGGAATTCTCAAAGCAGCAATTTCACTTTTTATCATTAAAGAAACCTCCAATATGGATGGCCTATCAGCTGCATTTTCCTGAACGCACAAAAGAGCTATTTGCAGGCATCTGATTAGTTTACATGATGAAAGTGTATCATCTAGAGATGGATCCATAAACTCCATGCCTTTGCCTGATTTCCACAGCTCATATGCCTGAGATAAATGAAACCATCATGTATTAATCTTGCTGATCATAAAAGCAAAACACAAAAAAGACAAAAGACAAAAACATGATTAAACCAACTTACGTATTCTAGGAGCCCTAAATCTTCATTCGCACCACAAGAACATGCATTCTTCTTCCCACTTATGATGTGTAGGAGTAGAACTCCAAAGCTATAAGCATCAAATTTGATAGAATATAAACCTTGTTTAACGATTCAGAGGAACGAATAACTTGCATGCAACATTAATTATTGATTATACATATAACTATTAGTTATTTGATTGGGATGCTTAAATTACTAAATATCAATCTTTAAATTACTTACTATGTTCCAACAATTCGGTTTGTATTTGCTTTATGTTCATCTTTCATGAAAATTTTAGCCATACCAAAATCTAATATCTTAGGTTTCATTTCATTGTTAAGTAAAATGTTGCTAGCTTTGAGGTCTCGATGAATTATTGTAAATCGCGAGTATTCTTTGAGATATAAAAGTCCTTGAATAATCCCTTCGATGATATCAATGCGTTTTCTCCAATCCAAAAGAAATCGTCTAGCAAGATCTGCACCAATGAGATTATGAAGAAAAAGTTGCCAGCTACCTATGGATTGCATACTGCTTCACTTAAGTTCAACTTGGTTTTCTTCTCTTTAAAGCTTAAACTAATTTCCAAACCCAATTTTGGCTAATGCATTCTGCACTAAAAAATTGTAAAAAGTAGGAAAAGATTCCAACCAAAGAGGTATAAGTCCAAGCTTTTGTTAGGCATGTACTCATATATAGATCAGCATTTGTTCCTTCCTTTCGATGCAAAATCCCAAAACTCTCACAAGATTAACATGTTGCAGTTTTGCTGTGAGTGTAACTTCATTCTTGAACTCCTCAAATCCTTGTGTGGAAGCTTTTGAAAGTTTTTTTACTGCTATTTCCTCTCCGTTTGCTAGCATACCCTGCACAGACACTCACAAGTGGTCAGCATATGTTTTTTAGAAGCATAATAACTACAAACAAAGACACTATAGGAGAGGGAGCGATCGAGTTGCCTCAAGAACAACAACAACAAAAACACACAATTGGCAAAACCAACAAGAAAAGATGCCAATAGCAAAGAACACCCAATGGAGAACAATAACAGCAACACATATCAAGTGGTAGCTAGCATAGTGGCATTTGAAAATTAGCATGTGAAAATAGATGGAGGCTTAATCAAGTAAAGGTCTTGACCAAAGATCAAGATCAAGAGCTAGTACCCGCTATAAAAACAATGATTGCAAGCAACATCATAAAGGGTGATAGGAATTAATTCAATGGTTCGTTGGGAGTGTCAGTTAGCTTGTTACATGAATATTAGATAAAATTATAGTATCTACGATTAGTCTATTTTACAAATTAAATTTTTTAGAAAAAAAGTTTACCTTTTAAACTGGACCATAACCACCCTCTCCTAGCTTATTTTCAAATGCAAATTTGTTCGTAGCCTCATCAATATCTGCATAACTAAAGACTTGAAGATCAGGAACGTTACCATTGAAGTTTCCAACAGCTGCTATGTTGTCTTTTTTCCCTTCACAAAGACCAAGGGAGAAAGAAAACAGAGAAAAAGTTATAAAATGTCAAATTTTCTCTCCTTTTTTTTTCTTTGTAAAATAAGCAGTAAATAATCTCAAATTCTACTTTATTATAACAGGTAAAAAAAAAAAATTACCTTTTGATTTTATCTCTCTTCCTTAAATAACACATCACCACCACTAGGAGGAGAAAAACGGTAGTAGTACTCGTAACCAAAACTATCACTAACAATCTCCAATTTTTGTGCTGATTGTGGTTCCGATTCCCGTTAATTACAACCTCCTTATTTCCTTCCTCTTGAGCTGATAATGCATCTCATGATCGAATCATGTCAGAAAAGATCTTAAAACAATATCACTGTCAGACTTCTAACACTTTCGAATGCTGAAATAATTGGATGTTCATATAGTTTGGTTTCTTTTACCAATGCCAGCAAATATTCTATAAATATTAATGTCACATATATCATGTCTTATCTCTTTCTAAGACAACCAATAACTCCATCGAAATCTAATTATTGTCAACCAAAACCCAAACAGGGGAAAAAAAGATTATATGCATAATCGAACAGAAAAGGCCACTGAAATCTAGACAAGCATTAGCAAAAACTTAAAATGTTCATTCCCGTGTTCAATAAAATGGGATATAAAAAACAAAGACTGCTGCATCTCTTACCTGCTAGAGAAAGCTCCCAATTGTCATCATGAGAGACTTGCCACACATAGTAACCAAGTAGTTTCTTCTGCTTGGCATAAGAAACCTTAATTTTGACCACATCAACATCATCAAAGCAGACCCAGGCCGATCCAACTGTGAAGAATTTCACTACATATGTAGCATTGTATCTTACATCAGCTCCATTTGTCTGAATGTAAGCCTTGATGTCCTTATAGCTCATGCTTCCATCAGGTGTAATGGCTGGACCAGTAGCCGGTGCACCAATAGCATTGTCATTGGGATCCTTTAACGTCCACGCATAGCCATAGAAAGGCAAGCCCAAAACCAACTTTCCAGCAGACAAGCCCCTACCAGTCCATCTACCAATTCCATAATCCGTGTTAAGTTGGGTTGATGGGTCATATAAGGCTGCAAGAGCACCTGTAAAGTTCGACCACTGAGGACCATAGTAGTCATAAGCCATGACATGAACCCAATTCAAGTTATCCCTCATGGAGTCCACTGGGAAAGAATCGATGTTCGCATCCGGTAAGTACGGAACAGCAGCAGTCAAGATCAGTTCTGTTTGGTTAGAGTTTCTTCTCTCAGAATTCACGGCGGCTCGCCACTCCTTAAAGAGTAACCCCATATTGGTCATGTCGGCGCCTGTGCTTGCTGAAACCCAATTAAAGTCTAGGCCTTGGAAGCCATAAAGCCTTGCTATCTTCACTGAAGAGTCAATGAAAGATTTTCTATTGGAAGCGTTGCTGACCATCAATGAAACGACTGTATTGTTTGCGCTTCCACCCCCAATGGAAAGGAGGGTGGTGATTGATGGGTTCTTTTGTTTAACAGTGTTGGTGAAGTTGGAGAAGTATGGCTCATCGGAGGATGAGGTAGAGAGCTCGTAGGAAGAAGAGTTTAGATCTGCAAAAGCGAAAATAAGGTGACTAAAGAGGGCTGAGTTTATGTCTGCACTGGGGAACCCGCTGCCGGAGAACCAGTAACCCGCTTTGATCCAAGTTTGTGCAGTTGAAGGGTTCAAGTGTAAAGAAATAAAGATATGGAAAAGAAGAATGATGATTATTTTGAACATCATGGGAGCAAAGCTATACTTCAATTCTGAAGAAAGTAAAAGCTTGCCATGAAAGTGGTGGAGATGAGGTGGATTAATTTTCTAAGGATCTTGTTGAAAAGAGAGGCAAGTTTCTCAGGGTCCTTTCATTGACAAGTTGTCAGGGACCCTTTGTCAATCTGGACAGAGATCTCTAGAAATTGTGTCCCAAGGGCTACCAACTTGGATAAGAAATGTGAACAAGTTTTTACTAGACCCACTTGTTCGAATAAATTTTGATTAGTCGGTCCATCAACACATAGATAAATAGGTAGGATTTCATACAAACTTGTTAGCAATTCAAATCTATTAAATCAAGATAAACCCGAACAGGAAATTACTAAAAATTCAAATTCGTTACGTACGTCCAAAGGAACCTGCTACGAAATTGAAGAGAGCTGAAAACAAGGCCAAAGTTTTATCAAAAGAGGTAACTTTGACAACAAAGTTCAATGTATTAATAGTCTAAATGCACTCCCTCAAGACACAAAGTTCAATGTAGACAAAGTACCAAACAAACATAAATTCAAATAGATGAATCCAATCTTCTCTTTCAAGTTGAACGGTCTAAGCATCCAGAAGACATGATTGACTCCTTGACTTTGCTTGGGTTGGGCGCTTCTAATTTCTAAATGCCACTTCTCTTTAGAGATTATCCCATAAAAGGACAGAATAAACCTGTGTTACAATTTCATCAATTAGGCAAGCTAAGGCTGCTGATTAGTGAAAGCAGGAAGTCAAGAAGCATTCAAAGTTGCCATTTCCAGGCAATTAAGCTCCTGTTAGTCGGAATATGTGGAAGGAAGTGGCCAGCTAGCTTGCCTCTTTTGCTGAAAAACTGAATTGCCAGTCACTATACGACATCTGGTGTGGCCAATACAAAATTACTAATTCATTCATTCGAGGTTTCGTTTGTTAATATATTTTTAATGGGATTTTGTTAAAAAAAAAAAAAAAGAAATGTTCTGTATGGATCACAATTTCACTTTAAATTGATTCAGTTTATATTGCTTCACCCATTTGTTTTGGTGCATGTCATAAAATATTAGTCTAACTTAAAATGTTTTCAATTAATTGACCAACAAAATAGTATTTATGAATCATAAAATGGTTTACATTTTTCATTTGCATAAATTATTTTCTGCCATTATCTCACACCCTTGAGACAGACAATTGTAAGTGAGTTCCTCATAAGGCCCACTTACTCAAGTAAGTCTCAAATTAACTGAGCACCTGCTCGGGCAAATAGGCTTCACAAGAGTCCTCTCATAATTGTCTGTCCAAATTGCAAATAGTTTGGACAAGCAATTGCAATGAATTTTAATATGACCCCAAAACCTTTTATTCTCACTTACCTTTTTTTTTATTTTTCTTTTCTGTGGCTTCTCTTTACCCTCTCTCTTCCTCAAACCTCCTCATATTATATGAGAATTCTAGTCTCCCTTATTCACCTCAATTTGCTTGCTCTAGCAAGTTTTGCTTCCGGTTTAGAGGCAAAATTAAACATCAAACGGCTACAATCTCCCTCTCATTGGAAGTAGGAAACATCATCCTTAAATACGACCAGACCTTATTACACACACATATATATATGACATAACATATCTGACTATATATTTATTATATTGGCCTTATACAATATTATTTATTAATAATAAGCTTCTTCTTGCAATCTCTACGTTCCCCATGCCCATGAAGCTGCAGCCACAACAATAAAATTGCCCATTAGAAGTTTAGAGTAATGAAGAATAGAATTCACTTGCACTTTCCAGAAAACAGAGCATATTTGATAATTAGAGATTAAGACAGATTATGATAGTTTGCTTGGGGCTTAGCAAATTTTTAAATGCATAAAAATGGAATTGATATAAATGATTGAAATATATTCATACGAACCTGTCTGAGAAAGAGCAAATATTTGTCGGCGCCACATGCCACGCAAAGTGACCCAGCAATCCTTTTCCCTTAGCGTATGTAACCTTAGTAGAGATACTCTGCGTGTCAATGTGTCATCATATCTGTTGAGAATAAATTCACACTACGAGCCCATCTAATTATGGGCCCAAGGACCGGAGAATTGCATTATAAAAATATTAATTAAATAGGAAGGACTATTTAATTAATTAATACAAATATATTCAAATTAGGATGCATTGGAATATCGAGTCCTACTAAGTATCAAGTCAATAGAAGCTTAATTCATCTCAAACTCTGGAGAATCGATTCAATTCAAACTGATGTCTCCATTTATAAATAGGCCCCCAGCGAGTACAATAGATATTCTCTCTTATAATCATAAATGATTTGGCGTATTGATTTATTGTCTTGGCAGCGTAATATTCTCTTAGATTTTAACTTTGGCGTAGTGCCCCGGTTGAACACCGTCACGCTTTGACGCTTTCATTCTTTTGAGCAAATTGGAAGCGATGATGTATTGCAGATCTAGAAGGCCTCAAAGAACGCACATCCACCATGTGAAAAACTGTTATAACAATATCCGATCCATGTTGTCCCGGCATAGCAGTAGTCTGTAACAATGGTGGAAGTGTACACTGCTGTGCCCCTATTATCGGTGATGAAATCTTTGATTCCGCTATAACCCAACCCATCTGTGGCAGCTCCATTTGCCGGTGCAAATATTCCATGGTTATTAGCATTTGCCAGACGCCATCCATGGCCATAAAACGGAAGTCCGAGGACTAATTTCTTGGCTGCCACACCTGACTGAATCCAAGCTCAGACGCCGGCATCCCCACTAACTTTGCTTGTCGGGTTGTACAATGCAGCCGGCAGTCCGGTCTTAGCCGGTGAGTTATTCGCATCAGGGGTATAGAAGTCATAGGCCATTACGTTGAGCCAGTCCAAGGTGTTTGATATTGCCCGAATGGGATAAATCAACGAGTTATAGTCTGAGGAGTAAAGGACTGCGGCGGATAGAAGCAACGGCGCCTTGCCGCTGCTCTTGGACTCGGCGGCGACCAAGGCTCGCCATTCGTTGAGGAGTGAACCAAAATTAGTCATTTCCTCTTTCGTGGAGGGTACTCCCAATCGAGGTCAAGGCCATGGAAGTTGTTAGACCTCGCTACTGCTCTTGCTACTCCAACTGCAGCCAGCATTTCATCAGATGTAGTAACATTTTGTTCCTTTAATGGTAGTTTGTTTGCAGGCCAGATGTTTCTGATAGCTTCTTTTAGTATTGACGGTTCTTTAACATTTCATGCATCTTCTTATATCACGGCTACACAAAATAATGGCTAGTCAATTTTTTGTTTCTCAATAAATCAAGAACCTATTAAGTCAGCTCATTTGAAGGTGTCAGAATCTATGAAATTTTTCCATCATTTTCTTGTTTAGATGAAAATAGCCTTCCATATTTTCTTTTTGTTCTTGGCACAAAATTAGTCATTAAAAATGTAAAGTTGTAGAGAATTCCCCTTCAAAGTAGCATATAAACTTCTAAAGCTCACTGTGATGCAATTGAAGTATTTGTTTCAAGGTTGCTGTCTCAGGATAACAGGAGCATCTCTTTTTCTCATTTCTGTATTTTTTTTTTTTTTTTTTTTGGCTTTCTGTCATATCAGAACTTGGTTTGTATTTTGGGTATATTTTCCTTTGAGGCATTTCTCTTGTATGTTTTTCCTGTACTGGAATTGTGCTCCTTTTTGTGCTTTTAGTAACTTTTAAAATTGAGTGAGCTAGCTGTAACTAGGTGCAACTCATCATGAGACTTATATAAGCTGACATGCCTCCCATGCTTTCCATTCAGTCTCTAGTGCTCAGACACTCTTCTTGATTTCAATGACATGTTCAATATCATGTCTTCAATGTCAATCTGCAATTATGATCCTCCTTTTTATTCATGCTGTTGCACTGATGGATATTTTTATGGTTTGTTCTGATCTTCTCCATGTTATCATTGTTGTTTAGTTTGATTTCTTCTACTGCAGGGCAAGATGAGCTGCTTGATGATCAATGATATTGATGCTGGCCTCCGTAGATTCGACTGTATTGTTTGCGCTTCCACCCCCAATGGAAAGGAGTGTGGTGATTGATTGGTTCTTTTGTTTGACAGTGTTGGTGAAGGTGGAGAAGTATGGCTCATCGTAGGATGAGGTAGAGAGCTCGTAGGAAGAAGAGTTTAGACCGGCAAAAGCGAAAATAAGGCGACTAAAGAGGGCTGAGTTTATGTCTGCACTGGGGAAGCCGCTGCCGGAGAACCAGTAACCTGCTTTGATCCAAGTTTGTGCGGTTGAAGAAAGAAAGATATGGAAAGAAGAATGGTGATGATTTGGAATACATCATGAAGCAAAGCTATACTTCAATTCTGAAGAAAGTAAAGCTTGCCATGGAAGTGGTGGAGATGAGGAGGTGGATTAATTTTCTAAGGATCTCATCTGAGACAGTTAAACAGAGGAGAGGTAACATCATAATAAACATGTTACAATTTCATCAATTAGGCAAGGCTGCTGATTTGTGAAAGCAGGAAGTCAAGAGGCATTCAAAGCTGCCATTTCCAGGCAATTCAGCTCCTGTTAGTCGGAATATGTGGAAGGAGGATGCTGAAAAAGTGAAATGCCAATCGCTATACGACATCAGGTGTCGTATTGACTACGACAATTTTGTCTCTTTCGTCAGAAAACAGAGGAGTATCAATCAATGAGCTATCAATTTGTTGGACTTATTGTCACCTTGCCCTGCTTTCTCGTACAGACATATCTAGAAAAAAAAAAAAGTGCGTCACATATATCTACCCCATGTGTCTAATTGTCTCCTTAAAACTGATATGATTTTTAAAATAAAAATTATTATTTAATCAAAATTTAATAATAATAATATCATAAATTTATTAATAATTTTAAAATTCACATTTTTCTTAAGACATTTAAAATATTTTTTATTGTTTTTTCAATGGTCCTTCTCTAAGGGGGTGTTTGACAACGGGAAAGGGTTGTGGAGTTACTGTTCACTGGGGGGTTATTGTTATTTTTTTGTTGTTTTGTGTTTGAAATTCAGCCCAACAGCAGCCTCATCACGGTAGGAAATTACCATGATACCCTCACACTTTTCGGAAATCAAATGGGAAGGGCTCCGTGAAACATAAAGAGTAAGGGCCAATATTCAAACATTTAATTATTATATTGTGTATAATAATAAGCTTCTTCATTCAATCTCTACGCTCCCCCATGCACGCCTAGCTGCAGCGACAACATTAAGAATTTGCCCATTAGAAGTTTTAGAGTAATGAAGAATTGAATTCTCACATGCACTTACCAGAAAACAGAGCATATTTGATAATTAAACAAAAAGAAGAAGAAGAAGAAAACAGAGCACATGCCGATGGACCCAACATTATAAAGGAGTTTAATTTTTCTTTTTCTATTTATTTATTTTCCAATCACTTTTTACTCAAGACAGAAAAAGAAAAAATCAATACAAAATTAAATAGGTTACTACAAATTTTATTATAATTTCATTATAAATTCATATGCCAATTTACAAAATTGCCACGTGGCCCAATATGGGTGAAAAAAATAAACAACAAATTTAGTGGCTAATGTGGTCAGTGCCATATGGGCTGCCACATCGGTTTGTAAAGGATTTGTCATAAAAGCTACCACTCAGTGACGGAGTCAAGGGGGGTTAAAGGGGGGCATATGCCCCTCCCAAAATTTTCCCTAACCTAGGTACAAATGCCCTCAAATGTTCTTATACCCCTCATTATGCCCCTCAACAACTGGTATGAACTCCTTCTAGGATCCCCTTGTAGCTATTGACATTAGACTAGCAAATTTGGTTCTGTTGTTTCAATCTTCATTCTTTAGAGCCTTTCGTAAAATAAAACTTAGATGAACAATTGAACAAAGAAGGAAGATCAGCCTTCAAGTCTTTCAAGAACTAACTCAGAAAATGATGCAACGCGACTTAGTAAGTTGCAGTGAAGAACAACAAATAACGTAGCGGATATGTAATTCTAGATCTTGAGTCTATCAATGATTTGAGAACTCTTCTTGAAAATCTAGACACTTTTTAGCATTTTGAAGGAAAAAAAGGGAATAAACTTAACTGAGTAATTCTCATTAATAAAATCAATAATCAAATAACAATTGTTCATTTGGGGCTATAAACATATATTTATAGCCACAAACCCTAAACCTATTAAAAAGATTACATAAATAACCCTCATAACCTTAAACCTGATAAAACTACGAAATAAAGACTCCTCATGCCCTAAGACTACTAAAACAATTAAATAACATCGTTTAATAATAGAAAATGCGAAAATATAACATAGGCCCCTGAGCAACGATTGCAACACGGCGATCGTTGATGGGCAAACGATCAGCGATCCTCCTCATCGATCGCTTTCTCAGTGTTGGGCATTTGCTAGTTCTCTCTGAATGATCACCGGCTTGGTGTGAACATTATTTGGTTAGCAAATTGGGTCGAATCGGATCTAATGCATCGAAAAGAAGAAGAGGAAAAATTCTAGAACAAAAAAAGAGAAACTTATTGGGTCTTCAACTTCAAGAACAAAGAACAAGAAGGAAGAGTGTTTGGGATGTCTTAAAGTCATCAAGATTTTTTTTTAAGTGATGAGACATTGGTCACAATTCACAAGACATCACAATTAATTAGAATGCACAAACTTATTTGTGGCTAGTCTTTATTTTGAAAATAGAAGCCAAACTTAAAAAAATGGAAGCCAAAACTTCCACGGCAACACTACCATACATATCATAATTCAAAATTTGACATTTTTTTTTTAAATAAATAAATTGAATCACCTACAGTTTTTTTTTTTTTCAAAGATGGATAAATTTAAATTGACTACATGCCAAAGATGAATAAATGTGACATCATAATTAATTAAAGCTACTCTCTAAGTTAATTGTTGGATCTATACGGTTTAAACTTTATAGTGTTTAAAACATATTTGCATGAATAGCTTTTGCATTATATAATAATAATAATTATTATTATTATTTTGGATAATCTCTATCTCTATCAAAGTAAATTAAGCAAAATTGATTTTTTAGGAAACAACTATTTAAAAAAAAAAAATCATTTTCAGCATGTATACCACATTAAAAAGTGGATCATCATTGTGTATCTGGAAACTCTAACTCATAAAATGGTACTTGGATGGTTATGAAGCTCTCAATGGAGTTAATTTATTGATTCAGATGGAAAGAAGTAATTCTTTAATATATAGTGAGTTCTAACTGCATGACATATCATCTCGTAAATAAAATTTGAAATTTCTCACACTACCCTAATTAGATCGAACTCAATTACTTGTTATTGAGATATATAATTAAAATTTATAAATAAATAAAAAATTATTTCCTTAGTTATATTTTGCCCCTCATGAACAAAAGTTCTAACTCCGCCACTGCTGCCACTCATGTTTGTTAGGGACTTTGGTTTTGTCCTAGACAAATATATTAATAAACAACACAAACCGAAATAAAATGAAATAATTAAAAGATAAAATACTAAAGTTTTTGGAATCAACCATCACAACTCATAGCAACAATTTTCATGTTTATCAACATTTTCTAAAGTTTCAAACGACACATTTTATATATGTTCTATTTTTGCATGACAAATGTATCCAAACATCCAAAGTATCCGTTTTTTGTACAAATCACAAAGGATATCCAATTTAGTTTAATCATCAAATGTATTCGTGCTTCGTACAAATCACATAGGATATCCGATTTAGTTTAAATTATCCAATGTATTCGTGCTTTGCACAAATCACAAGGGATATCCAAATAAAACCAAAAGATCCAATGTATCCACTAAACGAAAGGCAATGGTTATTCAATATTTAAGCAAATAAACCAAACAATTAACTAAAAGTGATCAACAATTAATTGAAATATAAATTAAACAATAAAAAATATAATTCATATAATTGGAAAAGTATCAATTTACATGAAAATTATCTATTGTTAATCATTTGTTAGACTTTATTTTCAACTTTAATTAGAGATTTAACCTCTCATAAAATTAAAAGAAAATATAACTACATAGGAATCCATAGAAAATTCAGAAACTTACAATGAGAAAATTCCAATCGAAAGCCACCAAAAACTAGAAAATCTTAGCCTTTTTTTTTCTCCTATTCTCTCCCTATTTTCTTCTGCGTCAGGTTTCTTAAGCGAATGGGCTTTTCGTCATTTTCCTTATTATTAATTATTTTCTTGCAGGCTCTTCGGTCTTCATTGGTTGAAATCTTTATGGGCCCCATGTTGCATGCCCCAATTTTCTCCTCTTTTACGCATGGCAGGTTGGGCTCCTATTTCTTTTCTTGTATGTGGGCCCCACGAATTTCATGCTTATTTCTTGGTCTTCCATACGCCTCTTTCAGTCTTTCTCTTCTTTTCCTTCTTTCTTTTGCTCTCGTCTTTCATTATCTTCATTTTCTTCATTTTATATTTTCCAGCAATTTGACAAATACAAGGATGCAAAAGCGCCCATGTTCCACTTGATTTCTTCATTTATTTCTTTTCTAATTGCTACCATCAATTCCTTATATTGGCAATTTTTCTTTAACAACCTTTAAAACTCTAAAATCACAAAAACTAACACAAATATCAAATTATAATAAAGTTAAAGACCTAATAAATGCAAATTAAAGAGTCTAAATATATAATATTTGACACTTATCAAATGACTTATTTCTTTTTTATGTCTCTTTGTAGTTTTTGGTTCTTTGGTTGAATTACTCGTAGGATTAGCGTAGGATATTTAGTTTGTTTCCATATGCGTGGTATGTATTTAAAATCCGGACCATAAAGCAAGTTCATTCATTAATTTAATCATAATTCCCAATACAATATGATCATGATTAGTTGTATAAAGTTGAGTAGTTTTATTGCTTTTCTTCCTTTGTCTTCATATGCCGCACAAGATTTGTGTGACAAATTTTATATGTACCTTGTCACGTACATCATAAAATCTAATTATTATAGAAGTAGTATTTTGTTCTCTTATGTAGTTCTCTTTGCCACTCACGTGACATTCTATTTTTTAAAATAAAAAAATTAAATGAGTTTTTTTTATTATTAATTTTTTTATAAATTGATGTTCACGTTAATCATTAAAAAAATTAATTTAATTGTATTGAACGTGACAGTACCATTATTTTATTACATTTCTTAATAATTTGTTCTAAAATTATATTTTCTTAATAATGTTTCTAGAAGTGAGAAGGCTAGGATACAATATAGTTTCCCCATTTTAAAAAGTTCCATTATTATCTTTGTTATATAGACCCAACATTATAGAGGAGCTTGAGTCGATTTTGTTATCACTAGGACTATAGGTGGTTTTTTTTTTTTCAGAAAAAAAAAAAATGTTGTTTATGATCACAATTTCACTTTAAATCGATTCATTTTATATTGCTTCATCCATTTGTTTTGGTGTAAAATACTTGCTATATTTTGAGTGTTTCACATGTCATAAAATATTAGTTTTCAATTATGAGGCGCAAAATAGTATTTACTTTTTATTTGTATAAATCATTTTCTGCTATTCTCCCACACCTTGGAGACATGCAACTATAAGATGGCTCCTTATGAAACTTATATACTTGAGTAGGTAATCAAGTTGCTTGAACACCATCTCAGACAAATTAGCCCCACAAAAACCCTCTCGCAATTGTCTGCTGGAATTGCAAATATTTTGAACCTATAATTGCACTAGATCCTAATACAACCTCGAAAGACCTTTTATTCTCGCTCACTCTTTTTTTCTATAGCTCTTCTTCATTATCTCCCTCTTCCTCAAAGCTCCTGATATTATAGGAGAATTCTGATTCTCCCTTACTCACCTCAATTTGTTAGCTCTCGGAAGTTTTGTTTCCGGTTTAGAGGCAAAATTAAACATCAACGGCTAAAATCTCCCTCTCATTGGAAGTAGGAATTACATCATCCTTAAATACGAAGGGGCCTTATTATGCATATGACATAACATATCTGACTATATATTGGCCTTACACAATATTATTTATTAATAATAAGCTTCTTCATTCAATCTCTACGCTCCCCATGCCCGCGAAGCTGTAGCCACAACAATAAGAATTGCCTATTAGAAGCTTTCAGTAATGAAGAATAGAATTCCCACATGCACTTACCAGAAAACAGAGCACATTAGAAGAAAACAGAGCACATGCCGATGGACCCTAAACATTATAAAGGAGTTTAATTTTTATTTTTCTATTTATTTATTTTACAATCAATTTAATCAGACAGATTTTGATAGTTTGCTTGGGGCTTAGCAAATATTTAAATGCATAAAATGGAATTGATATAAATGATTGAAATACATTCATACGAACCTGTCTGAGAAAGAGCAAAATTTTTGTCGGCGCCCACATGCCACGCGAAGTAACCGAGCAATCCCTTTCCCTTAGCGTATGTAACCTTAGTAGAGATGCTCAGCGTGTCGTCATATCCAATCCATGTTGTCGCGGCATAGCAGTAGTCTGTAACAATGGTGGAATTGTACACTGCTGTGCCCCTATTCTGGGTGATGAAATCTTTGATTCCGCCATAACCCAACCCATCTGAGGCAGCTCCATTCGCCGGTGCAAATATTCCATGGTTATTAGCATTTACCAGACGCCATCCATGGCCATAAAAGGGAAGTCCGAGGACTAATTTCTTGGCTGCCACGCCTGACTGAATCCAAGCTCTGACACCGGCATCGCCGCTAACTTTGCTTGTCGGATTGTACAATGCAGCCGGCGGTCCGGTCTTAGCCGGTGAGTTATTCGCATCAGGGGTATAGAAGTCATAGGCCATTACGTTGAGCCAGTCCAAGGTGTTTGATATTGCCTGAATGGGATAAATCAGCGAGTAATAGTCTGAGGAGTAAAAGACTGCGGCGGATAGAAGCAACGGCGCCTTGCCGCTGCTCTTGGACTCGGCGGCGACGGTGGCTCGCCATTCGTTGAGGAGTGAACCAAAGTTTGTCATTTCCTCCTTCGTGGAGGGGTACTCCCAATCGAGGTCAAGGCCATGGAAGTTGTTAGACCTCGCTAGCTTTATGGAGGAATCTATGAACGATTTACGGGTACTGGGTTGGGTAGCCATTGAAGCAAAGGTCGAAGCTTTCGAGTCTCCTCCGCCGATGGACAAAAGGGTTTTAACAGAAGGGTTCTTTTTTTGAACGGTTTGTGTGAAGGTTGAGAACTGGGCAGAGTTTGAGGAAGAAATGGTGACTTGGTAGGTGGTGGGGTTGAGATCGGCAAAGGCACAGAAGAGGTGGGTGAAAAGGGTGGAGTCTATGCTGGACTCCGGGAAGTCGTTGCGGGGAGTCCAGTATGCAGCCTTCAAGACGGATTGTCCGGCGGAGAAGTGGAGTTGGAGAAGGAAGAGGAAGGTTGAAAGTACATATGCAAGCGTTTTGGAAGCCATTGAAAGCAGAGGGGCAGTGTACTGGCTCTTGCTTTGTCTAGCTATGAGATAATTAGACATATATAGGTTTGAGAAGAGACATCTGTTGATCTTTTTTCTTATTCTTTTGATTTTCTTTTTCCTCTTTGGAGCTAATTAATTATCTGATGGTGGGTTTGAAGTTTGAACAATAATAAACCCATATATTATATATACACTGTTTCAATGGAGATCGACTTCGTGAGACTCTGGGAGTTTTTAGTGCCCATTGGCAAATGGTATATGGAAAAGAAAGACTAATCTGCCGATGCCGTGGCCGTTGGGCGTTACGTGGTCTAAAATGTCAGCTTATAAGAATTTTCCAAAGAAAACAAAGATGAACCGATAGTCTGAGATCAGCCTCGGCCGACAATCAAGCCAGCTGTTTTGAAAATGTTCAAGTGTTTATCTGGTTGCTGAAATCACTATTTCTTCTAAGCAGGCATAAATTACGGTCTCCTTCCTCAGTGGCTTGAAGGAGGAGACTTAGGGCCTGTTTAAAATTGCGTTTGAGGGGTTTAAAAGTGCTTTTAACACTTAAAAAGTCCATTTTAAAAAAAAAATACTGGTTCAGTAAAAAAATTAAGTTTCCAAGAAATGGCTCAATCGACTGGGACTACACTAAATGAAGCGAAGATCTCTAGTTCGAATCCCCCTCCCTCCTCTTGTGTGGACATCTTAAATAAATAAATAAAATTTAAAAAAAAAACATTTTTAAGGGTCCAAAAGTCTAAAAATTGCTAAAACATACTTTTAACAAAAATTTAAAAATAAAGATCCTGCACAAAAATATTTTTTACTCAAAAATTCTATTTGTAATACACAATCTCAAACACACTCATAGCAAATGTGGTCTTTCAACCTACAGAGACGTACACTATAAAACAAAAGCCGAAACGTAATGTTTGCACAAAAAACGCAAAAAAGAGTGGCGCTGAGGAGCTGTGCGAGAGTTTTTTCGCCTGAGAAAAAAGAAAAGAAAAATAGATTACTTTGCTTGCTCTTAGTCAAGTTTTGCTTATGGTTAATTTATGAGGAAAATTAAACTTCATTGACTAAAATCTCCCTCTCAGTGGAAGTCAGAAATATTATTCATTAATATATAGGATCTAATATTAGAGCTTATTACACGTACAGATCATTATGATGTTAATTAATTTGGTCCTATTCTTGATAATACAAGCTAGCTCCAATCTATATAGAATACAAGCTGATTATAATTGGCCTCAACACACCTGATAATTGGCCTTATTCGTTGATAATATTAAAAGCTTCTAAACAAGTACGACATATCTAATTAATTAGTGGCTTGAATATTGTGGATAATACAAGCTTCTACAGATGATCATCGATCTTAACGATCCATGCGTTGTAAGCTGCGAAAACAGTAAAAATTACACGTTACAATTAAGTAAGCAAGCTAGGATAATGAAGACCGATCAATCGACTAGAAATCCAAAGAGAAATAGTAACAATCAAATTAAGATGCCATAAGACATGCAGTTACTTATGGAATAAGAGAGCAAATTAATAATAATGATGCCTACACTTATACTCTTCCGCCTTCTAAGTCGATCGATCTTCTCTTAATTGATGAATGATGGAAGAACATATATATATATGTTAGAAATGGGTTTGGGCCTAACTCAACCCAAAAGCTAGCTCAAGAGTTGAGGTTTACCCTCAACCTTATAAATGGCCCATCTCCTTAATACCTAAGCAATGTGGGACTTCCAACACGCTCAGTGTGGCGGGAGGACATCCAAGCCAACACGTGCAACAAATGGGTGACGATGGACCACGACTAATTGGGCAGCTCGATACCATGTTAGAAATGGGTTTGGTAACTCAACCCAAAAAGCTAGCTCCTTTGAGTCCCACATTGCTTAGGTATTAAGGAGATGGGCCATTTATAAGGTTGAGGTAAACCTCAACTCTTGAGCTAACTTGGGTTGAGTTAAGCCCATTTCTAACGTGATATCAAAGCAAGGTCATGGGATCGAACCTTGACTCCGTCAATTCATACAATTTAAATTAAATATTCACGTGTTGGGCCTCACCTATTAAAAGGAAGTTTGAGCCAAGCGTGAGAGAATGTTAAAGTAATGGTTAAGTGATTAAATTTACTCTTCCTATCACTCTTTTGGGATAAATGGTAATTTAACAATATATATATATACACACACTAATAGATTGGAATGGCTTTCTAGGGGCTTGGAAATCTTTTAATTAAATGCATGAGTTGGAACTAACCTGCGGTTGAAAGAGTCCACTCACTGGTGTCGCCGGCCAGATGCCATGCAAAGTAACCCCGCAATCCCTTTAGCTTGGCATATATAGCCTTAGTAGAGATGGCAAACTTGCCATCATAAGCAATCCATGTAGTGCCATCAAAGCAATAGCTTGTGACATACGAGGGATCGACCCCTTTTACGGGAGTCCTTTCCACGATTTTTTTATAAGGTATGTGGTCCAGATCATTAGCAGCTCCACAAGCCGGTGAGAATATTGCATGGTTATTAGCATATTTCAGAACCCAACTGCGGCCAAAAAATGGAAGGCCGAGGACTAATTTGTTGGGTGCCACGCCTGCATCGATCCAAGCACGGACGCCGGCGTCCACGCTAAGTTCACCGCATGTTGCATTGTACAATGGAGCATGCGGTCCAGTCATCGTAATGGATGAGGAAACAGGGGTATATATGTCGTAGGCAACTACGTTGATCCAGTCCAAGCTATTTATAGCCTGAATGGGATATTTCAAGGACGACAAATCCTTTGACGAGTAAAGGACTGCTGCGGTTAGAAGCGGCGGTGTGCAATTGGTGGACAGTGACAGGTAATGTCGCCATTCAATGAGGAATGTGCCCAGGTTGGCCATTTCCTCAGTCGTGTTGGGAGACAGCCAATGGAGGCTAATGCCATCGTACTGGTTGTCCAGGGCTAGTCTCACAGAGGATTGTATGAATGTTTGACGGGAATCAGGTTGGCTAACCATTGAAGCAAGGGTCGAATGATCAGTGTCTCCACCGATGGATAAAAAGGCTTTAATATCAGATTTCTTGCTCTTCACGGTTAAAGGGAAGTCTTCAAACTGGGTTTTATGCTTGATGGGAAAGGTGACTGCGTAGGTAGAGTCGATATCGGCAAAGGCAGCAAAAAGATGGGTGAAAAGTCTGAAATCTATCTTCTCCACCGCCAAGTCACTCTGGTAATACCAGTATCCGGCTTGCACGGCTGCAGGAGTATGGTTCGAAGCCATTGAAGGGAAGGCGATCGAGGCAGAATACTCTTGCTTGCCTTGCTTGGAAGCTATGTATGAGAGAGCATCACGTGTATATATATAGCCATTAATAACCGCCATTGTAGGTTCACGACGAATCTGTGGCTGACGCGAAACTTCCACAATTGGGCTTGAGAACAAATAATAAGCAATATTTTCCATGACTCATTTAAGAAGTGAGCAGTGGCTTCTCCTAAAAGAAGATCAGAGGAGTGAAGCTTCACAGTGCCCGCTGACGTAATTTCCCCAGAAGAGTCGCTAAGCGCAGCTGCAGCAACTAGGAAAGTTCCTGTGACAGCCGCATCAGAATTTCCCCTGATGGAACCAAAACAAGGAGGGGACCACGAAGGAGGGCAGAGATCGAGGCAGCCCGCCATGAAGATAGGTGAAAAATCAAACGTGTGGTCTTTAGTTGCTGTAAGGCCTTAGTCTGAATAGGCTGGGAACCTTCATATAATTGTGCAGGCCTGCTAAATGATAAAATTCTCCAAGAATTGCCATAGGATTTCCAAATTTATGAAAATATTGGGTGCCAAAGAAAAACTAATTAAAGATGAAAATCTTCTAGACGCGCGAGAGTCAGGAAAATCAGAGAAAGATATTATGTACAATATCTTCCAAATCACAGTCTGTCAATTTGTCTCATCTTTCCTTCTTGGGCATCAATCGGTCGGCCCGTTGGCATTCAGCACATGATTCATTAATTATTTAATTAATGCCCGGTGATAACACTAAAGGTCCAGTCAAGCTCTGCGGTATTAAAGGGTTGGATTTGGTTTACATGCTATTATTTTATTTTAACAACAACAGCATGTATGATCCTTAAGATATAGCTCAATCGGCTAGTATCACATTTAATAAAGTGGATGTCATTAGTTCGAATCTCCCTCCCCCTCTTGTGTGGATATGTCACCAAAAAAAAAACAACAGTATGTATATTGTAGTTAAAGCAACAGTTGAGATAGAATATCAAAGTTGACTTTCTATTAAAAGCTTTTAATATGATTTTAATATGAGAGAGAAAATAAAAATAGATTTTGTAAGATTCAATATTAACCGTTACTATTACTACAATATACATGTTATTATTAAGGTGGTATTTGTTAAAAAACACAGTCCATATTCCATGAGGTAGCACTGTTGGATACTATTCATGTATTAAAGAAAAAGATAAAATAATAATAAATTATTGATATGGAAAAATAAAAAAGTGGTATTGAAAAATGAAATATTTTTTTTAGTGATTTTTTTATTTAAATAGTAAATAATGTGATATAAAAAGTGAATTATTTGATATATATATTTTTTTGGAAAAAATGAAGTGGATAATGTGATAAAATGTGAGGGAATGTGTGATAGGTTAACAAACATCGCCTAAAATAACAGTATGTAAGCCGAATCCGGGTCGTTTACCCAAAGCATGTGATTTTTCACAAGAAAGAACAAACTTGAGTTTTGTCTAGGATTTGGATCGGGTCGGAGGTGTATTTGGGTGTACGTTGTGACAACATATATATGAAACACAACAAAAGAAAATGACTATATATTTGATCAGTGAAAAATAGATTACTTAGCTTGCTCTTAGTCAACTTTTGCGTATGGTTAATTTAATTTTGAGCAAAATTAAACTTCATTGACTAAAATCTCCCTCTCGATCAGTAGAAGTCAGAAATATTATTCTTCATTAATAGGAGCATATTACACGTACATATCATTATGATGTTATATAATTAATTTTGTCTTATTCTTGATAATACAAGCTAGCTTCAATCTATATGGTCCCGATATCTCTACGCTCACCCCCATGTAATTGAGGCTGCAACAACAGAAAGAATTACAGGTTAGAAGTTATAATGAAGACTACAAATCCAAATAGGAATAGCAATAATCAAACATGCCATGCATGAGACCACAACATGTATTTAGTATTTACCAAAAAAGAAGGCACATGTAGACAACAAAAAATTTGGTTTGTCTTTTCTCTTTGGTTGAAACTCACACGACTTATTGTTGAAACCAAGTTAACCGGCTTTATGGGTCCAATTCGTGTTGTGTTGATTTATGTGTATCATCAGAAATGTTACACGCACTTTCACTTCTTATATTTTTAAGTATATACTTTCTATCGTAATAGTAAAAATCACAATTAGATTTTACATGGATAATAATTATTGAAATTTTAGATCCAATGGTGATTTTCACTATCACAAATCATTTAATTAATCATGGCAAACCCTTCAATCAAGGACAGATTCAAGAAGTTGGATGGAGAGGGACCAAATGGGTATTTTTGTTTTTTGGGCAATGCCAAATGCCTTTAAATAATATATATATATATTTTTTTAATTCATAATTTTTTTTTTTTGGAGGATTTGGGCCAGGCCCCCCCTGTCCCCAAACCCGCCTCATATCATGATCTGATCGATTAACTAAATATGTGATATGACATGACTTGTTGGATCGATTGAAAATAACATAGATAGGAATAGAATTTTAGTGCATGAGATGGAAAAGAGTTCTATATATATACACTTACCATTTCGAGAAAGAGCGAAATTTTGTCGGCGCCAACATGCCATGCAAAGTAACCAAGCAATCCGTTTCCTTAGCATATGTAACCTTAGTATAGATGCTCTGTATCATCATAACCAATCCACGTCGTCCCAGCATAGCAATAGTCTGTAACAATCATCGAATTGCACATTGCCGGCATTATTATTACTTATAAAATCCTGGATTTCGCTATAAGTTATGGACCCATTTAGGGATATGGATGTAGCTGCTCCATTAGCTGGAGAAAATATTTCGTGGTTATTAGCATTTGCTAGAAGCCATCCATAGCCATAAAATGGAACGCCGAGGACTAATTTTTGGCATCCACACCCGCTTGAATCAGATTTTTAACACCGGTATCGCCACTGACTTGGCTTGTTGGATTGTACAACGTAGCTGGCGGTCCGGTCACCGAAGCCGTAAAAGTCATAGGCCATTAGGTTGATCCAATCCATGGTATTTGATATGGCTTGAAAGGGATAATTCATGGTGTAATAGTTTGAATTGTAAAAGAATGCACCAGATAGAAGCAACGCTGTGTTGTTGGTGCTGCTAGATTCTGTGGCGATGGCTACTCGCCATTCCGTGAGGAGTGAGCCGAGGTTGGTCATTTCCATGGCAGAGGAAAGGTATTCCCAATCAAGGTCAAGGCCATGGAAGCTGTAATTCCTAGCAAACTGTATGGAGGAATCTATGAATGATTTACGGGAGCTGTTTTAGCTAGCCATTGAAGCGAAGGTTGAGGGACTAGAGCCTCCGCCGCCGATGGATAAAAGGGTTTTGACAGAAGGGTTCTTTTGCTGCACGATTTGGGTGAAGGTTGAGAACTGAACAGCGTTTGTGGAAGAAATGGTGACTATTACGAATATGCAAAAATGCCACCCCGAATTTTTTTATAAAAAATTAAAAAATTAGGGACAATATAGGAAGTTTTGGATATAATTGATCAAATTGAAAAAAATTGAAACTTTGAGGGGTGAATTGCAAACTTAAAACTTTGGTGTTCGAATTGAAAAACGTTGTCAACTTTGGAGGGTAAACTGTAATTTTTTCAAATAATTAACAGGAAAAGTTTGTATATCCCTTTCAAGCTACGGCCACTACTAAATTTTAATATTGGAATACAAAATCTGAAATCAATGCGATTTAGCAGGAGTACTCAGCGAGCCTTCTCAACACAAGGGGATTGGGTTAGAGTGAAGCGGAAGGGAAAATGTAAGGCAGCAGTTACGGCTAGTCTCTAATAAGGAGAAGATGGTGATCATAGGGAATGGGAGCACTATCACTCAACTCCCTGAGGCTCATTTTTGCAGCAATTTCTTCGAGGGAGGGAACAAATGATGTGGTGGAAAGTCTGGTGAGAGAAAGTCTCAACTGTTGGTGTAAATAAGCATAAAAAGAATGATGAGTACTGAGAAAGTCCTTGGTAGGAGAAAAACTTGTTAAATTACTAATTATCCCAAAAGTTTAAGTCGATAGGAATATGTAAATTTAATCATTCAATCATTAATTTAACAAGGTTTACCCGTCAAACAACCAAGCTGGTCGAGCAGAGAAAAAGTATCATTCATCCGTATAAATAAGCATAAAAAGAATAATGAGCATGGAGAAAGTTCAACCTGTTAAGTGAAAGAGCTGGTCGAGCAGACAGAAAGTTCACAGTACGAGAAAGTCCCATCTGTTAGTGTAATGAATGGAAATGTAAAAGAATGAATGAATGTAAGTATGAATAGAAAAGCCTTGGTGTTAGAGTATATGAAAATGATAGAATCCTTATCATATAATTTTACACTCGGAATATACATTTTTGTTATCTCAATTCTCAACCAACAAACAACTGAAGATAAAGCCACAACTGATAACGTTCAAGATAATGGAACAATCTTATCATAATTTATGTTGTAGTTATTTGAACTACTTGTATTATTCAAATCTCCATGTACATCTGATAAGGTTAATTCTATATGAAACCTATAAATAAAGCAACTGCCATACGTATTCGGTAGGCAGCAAAACATATCATAACGTATTGTACTTTATTACATTTCACTTTTTTTTTTTCTTTTTTTTTTCATTTTCAATAAAAGCTATTCATTTTTTTAATGAAATAGTCATTCCGCATACCAAACGTATACTAAATATATGAACGTTTTCATATGATGTTTACAGTATCTAAAGTGTTGGTCGGGAGAGATAAAGCAGTTATGAAGTTTATACCAAGAATATACTAATATATATAAAGGTTAAATACCAAATATCCCATTAGGATTTCATAATTTTATTTTTTCCACCTTAGAATTTAATTTTAATCATAGAAGGCCCCTATGGTTTTAATAAAGGACTAAATTAGTCCTTCCATTAGTTGACCGTTAATTGATTTAACAGAAGTCTACGTGGATGAATAAAAATTTGACACCTAACATAAGTGGTCACGTTATCAATGATAACATGGCCACCTAATTAATTTTTTTTAATTATTATTTTTTTAAAATTAAAAAAAAAATTATAATCTTCTCCCCCTTCATTTTCTCATGAACCAAACAGAGTCTCGCAAACACAAATTCCTAAAGCCTATCCAAATTTCTCACAAAACAACCAATACAGATAATAGACCGTGAATTAATTTTCTCGGAAAAATCATTCTGAACTCCTACAAACTGGAACAACGAAACCTAACCAAATTTTCTCGGAAAAAAATGTTAATAATCGAAACAAACAGAGAAGCAAAGAACTGAAATTTTCAAGAACTCACTTTTAATCTCGCAAGGGCTGGAATCCAGTGAGGTTGGGCGCAAAACAAGAGGGGATTTGGAGGTGGTGGTTGAATCACGACTTGACCGTTTTCTAGTGATCGATCGGGAAAAATAGGACTCGAAAGAGATGGAATTTACGACAAAGCCACCAGAGATGGTCTAGTTCATCGAAGAGCTCCATGAAGTTGTCCTTGGTGGTTTGGGGGTGGCTTCTTGTCTCCAAGGCCACCCCCATCCGGCCAGATGGGGGTGACCAGGCCACCCCATGGTCAAACGGGTGGCCGAAAATGGCCGATTTTTTTTTTAATTTTTAATTTTAAAAAAAAATTAATTAGGTGGCCTGATAACATGGCCACTTATGCCAAGTGTCAAATTCTAATTCGTCCACGTAAACTTTCATTAAGTCAACTAACGGTTAACTGATTGAAGAACTAATTTGGTCATTTATCAAAAGTACATAGACCTTTTATGATCAAAATCATACCTTAAGGAGAAAAAAATAAAGTTATGAAACCCTAACGGGGTATTAGGTATTTAACCCAATATATAATTGAACATTACTTTAGCTTAAAAGTCTAAGCTAATGGGTCGTGATTCACTTATGTACATTCACAACTCTTTTTCTTTATACTTTTTCAATATGAGACTTAACATTTACAAATACACTCACAACTAGGGGTGTAAACAAGCTGAGCCGAGCTCGAGCCTAGGCTGTTCGGGCTCAGCTCGTTTATTATTGGGCCTGGGCCAGGCTTGACCTCAGGCTCGAGCTTGAGTCGAGCCTGGTTTCGCTGCTCGAGCTCGGCTCGATAAGGTTGGAATCGAGCTCGAGCTCGAGCTCGGCTCGACAAGGTTTGAATCGAGCTCAAGCTCGAGCTCGAGCCCTCAAGCTAAGAACCCTAAATCAGAATCAGAAATCAACGATATAGGAACCCTAAATCAAAATCATTCAACTTAAAAACAAACAAAATCTATTACAATAAACAAACAAAATCTATCGCAGGAGCTTGCCATGAGAGCGAGAGCACCAGAGCAGACGATCGTGTTTTTTTAGATTTGGGTTTTCATTTGGGAGCACCGGAGAGGGGACTAAGAGAGCGAAAGAGAGAGTGATTGCGTCAGAAGAGACTGAGAGAACGAGAGAAAAAGAGAGAACGAGAGAGAAAGAGTGACCGGAGCAGATCATCGTAAGAACGAGAGAGAGAGAAGTTGAGTGACCTGGGTTTTTTGTGTGAATGGGGAAAGAAGAAAAGATGAACAAATTACCCAAAAGAGGTGCAGAACTTGCAGAAGATATTTTGGGACAAAGGAGAACGTGTATGGTGGAGATGAGAGACACATGGCATCATCTGGCTCCATGGGCATAAAAGGGGCACGTTTTAATATATATATTATATATATATTAAAAGATGCCACATATTATACTTATTTACTTTTAATATATATATACTTGTTTTATATGTATACTTACTTAATTTTAATATATATATTTATATAACTTATAAGTAATTATTATAATTTTTAATATATATATATATACGAGCTTATACAAGCTTATACAAGCTTATTCACGTGCTTAGCCGAGTCAAACCGAGTTTGTTTTGTTTATTATTCGAGCCAGGAATCGGTGTTCACGAAGTGCTTCATTTAATATTCGAGTCGAGCTCAAGTTGAGCTTATGCGAGCCGAGCCCAAACTTGCTTGCGAAGCGCTTTGCTCATTTAACACCCCTACTCAAAAAAAAAAAAAAAAAAAAAAAAAGGCTGGTTATGTGCGTGTGAAAAACGACAGCACAAGAAAATGCACTAGATGGCTGGGCCCATTTGCCTTGACTAGAATTTTGGATCTTATTCCTGCCTGCGGCTGGGCCCAACCCTTGTTCTCGCTGCTTAAAGTGAATTGGGCTTAACCTGTCAAACCCACCGCTCCATCCTTCTACTCTACATATCAAGCAAAATTGGGCTCATATGTTTTCGTTCAACCAAAAAGAAAAAAAACTACAAGCAGGACTATAACAAAGTCATTCGTGGACAAGTTTGAGTTGAGCTCAGGTAAAGTTTGACTCGGTTTCGATTCGTTTAATAAGTTCTCGGAATTTTAACACTAGACTACTCATCAGTTTGGTTCGGCTTAGACTTTTGAATATAGCTTGTATATATAAGCTCGACCCGACTCATTAATCTCTCTCATTTTTCTGTGTGGTGAGGCACTTAGACTCCATTATAGTGTATGGATCTGTAGAAGAGCTTCTGATTATGAATGAATGAGTTGCAAGAAAAGTGGATTACATGAGCAGTAGTTGACAATGTATCTAATATGATTCACAAGGTTATAAACATTACAATTCTATTAAGATAAATTAGTTGAAGTTCGGATGGAAAGACCATTAACGAGGAGCTAGTATGTACGATGATACAAATTAAAATGACAAGAAAGAATAAAATTATAATATAAAATATTTAAGAAACGTAAAATAGATCACTTGCAAGTTCTCATTGGAAGAATCTAAAGAAATTAGTTGACCTAACTCATCTAATAAAACCGATTCTACAAGAGAGAGTTGCCAATTTTTTAAAAACATGCTCAAGGTCTTGTCTACATGCAATGTGAGATTATTTCTCAACACTCTACTTCACATGCAGGCTTGTATTTTTTCTGGTCCTTGTCAAGGGATAAATAGTGCGGCCCCATTCGTCCAACAGAGTAAGTAGTGCGGCCTCATTTGTCATGTGGTAGGCTCTGATACCATGAAGAAATTTGTTGATCTAACTCATCTAATAAAACTGGTTCTACAAGAGAGAGTTGTCCATTCTTTATAAACATTCTCAAGATCTTGTCCACAAGTAATGTGGAATTATTTCTCAACAAAAATTATGCAACTATTCAAACCAAGAGGTCTGTGGTTCCTGACTTCAATAGACAATATATATGGAGAGCATAACAATTTTTTGGGCTTATGTTATTTACAGTTTTTTTGTTGCAAGTATATTTTGGAAAACTTCCACATGCAAGTAGTATTTTAGAAAATTTATACTATGCATATATGCATGCTAGTATATACTTTTTTTTTTTTTTTTAAGGAATTGACTTGGATGCTGTTAAATAAATTACAACAAATTGATTCACGAACAGATTGTTAAGCCTTTTTCAATTCATCTTTCATTTTCGATCCACTTATTTTGACACAAAATTCTTAAGAGTGTTGGCCGCAAGAGAAGATATGGTTTTAAATCCACATATATGGTTTAATACTATTATCAATGAAGATTGTAATAATCCATTGACAATGCCGTGATGTGCGTGCCAGAGCATTTGATTATGATGCATAACAAATTATATTGACTGTTGTGCTTGAAACCATAAATTATAGTCATAGCTTGCATGAGATGTAATGATCAAGGAGTATCTTTCGTACTGTAAATGATATCAACTGTCATGTGGACAATGCAACAAAAGTCCATAACATTTGGATCGCTTCATTTCTTAAGATATTGAAATATCTTTATGTCCATCCAAGCTCATTTCTTAAGATATTGAAATATCTTTATGTCCATCCAAGCTTTTGGTTGTTACAACTTTTGATTGTTAAATACATGGATGCATCCAAATATATGGTAGGTGTAAAATGAGGGGCGGCCATGATCCGTTGGCGAATAATTGTATAAGGAGGACTAGAATCTTCCTTGAGTCCTCCTAAGTATGATGTAACTTTTAAAATTACTATTAAATTTGAGATAATCATTATTTAATTTTGATCTATTGATAATTTTAAAAGCCACATCACATTTGAGAGAACTCAATGAGGACTCTAGTCCTCCTTATATCATTACATATCTATTTTAGTATATATTTTGTTAATAATGAAAGTGTATGATTGACTATATTTTGGAAAGAAAATGCATGTATAAGATTCTTCAAATATTAGCGATCTATTAATAATAAATGGCTCCCACAAAAGGAACAGGATCCTGTCCATTTCAAATGAAATGGATAATATCCATTTAGTGTAAAATAAGGGGTAGTATTGTCTTAACGTTAAAGTTGAAGAACTAATTTTACAATATTACCCATCATTTTATACTAAATGGATATTGTCCATTTCATTTGAAATGGACAGGATCCTATTCCCCCACAAAAGGCGCGTCAAGCCGATTGTTAAAATATTAAAATATAATCTATCAAAAAAATATTAAAATGTAAAATAAGGAAAGTAAAAAAGAAAGAGAGAGAATGAGATTTGCAAGATTCTTTTTCTTTGCAAAAATCAGAAGGTAGTTTTTGGCTTAAAGTTTTTCTGCAACATAGAGAACAAAGGCTTGATGAAAATATACTTAAGTCTCATGGATATATGCCACATTCTTAATACTTGTAAGAATATTTGATGACCTTGATTATTTATTTTCTTGGGCATTACAAATATCAAAAATGGGAATTGAGTGAGAAAGTAGCCCTTTAATTAACCCGGTGAGTGATTTCACTCAAAAAATAAAAAATTAACCCAATGAACCCTACAACCTCTGCACACACATATATATTGGCTTTATCATTTCCAATGCAAGTTTCTATGTTACAAATAGCACAACTTATTTTATTATTGCCCTTATTATCGATAATACAAGCTTCAATATATGTTCCAAATAATATAGCATATTTGATTATTGGCCTTACAACACACCATATTTGATAATTGGCCTTGTTGTAGATAATACAAGCTTCTTAACACAACCTATATCGGATTACATGCCTTATTGTTCATAAAACAAACTATTATGGCTATATGTCAAGGTGAAAGAGTCCCAACTGCCCAATACTCCCTAGGAATTAACTCCATAAAACTTAATTAATCCATTGTGGAATCTCCTTTAAGTCCATTGTTTTGAGTGCCAAAGATTTATAATATATTTGAATTGGCCATGTGCCAAAGGTCGCTTCGGCCACCCTCAAGGGCCACCCCCATGGCCCCAGAGAGTTGGTCGGCCAGCTCCAAGGGTCAAACCCAAATTTTTTTATGGCTCCTGAGGGTGGATCAGCCACCCCTAAAGGCCAAACCCTTTTTATTTTATTTTATATATATGTATATTTTATTTCGGGTTTGGCCTTTGGGGGTGGCCAATCCACCCCGAAGGGGCCATGGGGTGGCTTTGGCCACCCCCATGGCAAAAATGGGGTGGCCGGCCACCCTATATTATTCTTTTTTTTTTTTCTTTTTAAAATTTAAATATTATTTTCTTATTAGTGGGACACGTGGCAGGACAATGGCCGTTGGATGGAAATAAAGGGTCTGGATTTGAAATTTTAGAAACTGGAATTCTCCTAGGAATTTCAATGGATCTGGATCCAGGATTGAACCTTGACTATGTCAAATTACTCTCATTTAAATATTTCACATGATGGGCCTTACGTATTAAAATGGAGTTTGAACCTACATATGAAGGGAAGTATTAAATGATTAAGTAATTAATTTTATCTCTTCATATACGCAAATTTTTTTTTTTTTTTGGCTAGCATTTTTTAATCTATTTATTGCCTTCGTAATGTTTTATGCAATAACTATGACTATGAGCATTTAGAATGGCAGAGTCAAATTTTTATTCAAAATAGTTTATCTAGTTTAACTAATAAATTTTTAAAGGCGTCCTTCATCTGATTAGCTATATTTTTACATATATTATTTAAATATATTTTTATTAAAAATTGTGAAAGAATATTCTCATAATGATCCCTTGAAAAGTGTGAAAATTTTTGGAAAAAAGAGAAAACAGGTGAGAGAAATAATAAAAAATAAAATGGCTCCTTTGAAAAGTGCTATTACATATTTACATGTAGCTTCTTTTTTTTTTTTTTTTTTTTTGCTAATCCAATCAAATATCTATTTTGCATTTTTTTTTTCTTTTAGCTAATCCAATGTGTGAGGGGTTTTTTTTTTTTACAAATCTAACTAATCATTTTAGATAAAAGTACTATTTGGCTCATCATTCATTGAGAATGCTCTAAAAAAAAAAATCCAAATTTTCTTGTTGGACCTCTTTATGCCATGCATGACTAATGGATTTGAGAGGGGTTAGTGAGCCAAACAAATAAACTCAGAAAAAGTTTCAAACTGACGTGACAGACTGTGAGTGGCAGATAAGGGAGAGAGAATTGTATTTTTTTAAAAAAAAAATTTAAAAACCCTTATCACATCAATTTGAAACTTTTTATGGGTTCATTTGTTTAGCTCTCTAATACTTCTTGATGGATTTAAGGATAGGTAACCACAACACCATGGTTGTTGCACGTGTTTTATTTTTATTTTTATTTTGGACAAGTAAACGTTTATTGAAAAAAAAATTCAACAAGAATAAAAAGATCACGACTCCTAAAAACAAGACGGCCTAAAAGCTGGAGGATGCCTACACTAATAAGGGGCCTCAAGGGAAAATAGATAAGTAAAAATTATAAATAAAAAAAAAAAAAAAAAAGAAGACCAATAAACAGAGGAATCACAAGCACCCCTAAAGTTTGTGGAATTGATTTTAGATAGCACCCAAAGCAAAATCTTTGAAATAATGCACCTACAATCTTTATTCCTTCCCTAGAACAATTTAGAATTTCTCCTGCGCAAGACGGATCTAGAAAGTTGGATGAGAGTGACCAAAATATATAAATTTTTTTTGGGCAAGGCCATAACCTATAATTTTTTTTTTTGTGGGGTGGTGGAATTGGGAGAGGCCGTGGCCAACCCTTGTCCTCCTATGGATCCATCCCTGCTCCTACGTACCGAAAGAAATGCTTGTTATCCTTGAACATGAATTGGGGGATAATTAAAAATGTGGTTTGTATTATTATTCTACTTTTAATAGATTCTGTTCTACTGGGTTGGAGGAAAGTTGTTTGAAACATTTTTTAGATTTATATTTATATTAGAATTTGTAGATTTGTTTTTTTTTTTTTTAAATGACCACATAAGAGAAAAGTTGGGCCAAAGTTATGCCGAAAAGTTGTGTCTCTATCATTCCTCATAAAAATAACCATTTGAAAAAAATTAATTACTTAAGAGGGCTAATATGAAAAGGCCACCCTTTTAAAAAAATAAATTAATATTTTTAATTTTTTAAAATTGTTATTTTTTAATAAATTTAACTATATTTTGAGGAGAAAAATGCAAAGCTGTCCGATTAACATGTGATGGTAATATGGGAGGTCTCTATGTCACTTTTTAAATTTTGACGGTATAATAAGTGCAAAATAAGTTATAGTTTAGGGGCTAAAATGTTTTTTTTTTCCTTCCATTTTTCTTATATATATATATATATATGCTGTGATCGCCTGCGAATGCAATTATATTACGTTGAAGATGTGGAATATTTGAACTTCAAACTTCTTTTTTTTTTTTTTAAACAATTTGAACTTCAAACTATCATAGAGTACATGTCAATAAAGATTATTGTATTATTCTTTTGATAACGATGCATAATAAATGACATGGATTCTTTTGTTTGAAACGATAAATTATATTTAGTCCGATCCTAGCTAGCTTGCATGAGATGGAATACTGAAGGAGCACCTGTCATATTGTAAATTAATGATATTGACAACACGTACAACAAAAGTTCATAAGCTAAAATGTTTTTTTTTTTTCTTCCATTTTTCATATATATATATGTGCTACGATTGCCTGTGAATGCAATTAAATTACGTTGAAGATCATTTCAAAAAATAAAAAATAAAATACGTTGAAGATGTGGAATATTATTTGAACTTCAAACTACTTTCTTTCTTTTTTTTTTTTTTTTTTGAAACAATTTGAACTTCAAACTATCATAGATTACATGTAAATAAAGATTATTGTATTAGCCAGAGGATGCCTGACAAACAGATCGGAATCACGAACACCCCTAAAGTTAATGGAATTGATTTTAGATAGCACCCAAGACAAAATCTTTGAAATAATGCACCTGCAATCTTTATTCCTCCTCTAGAACAATTTAGCAATATTTCTCTTACGCCAAAGAGATCGTGCTTGTAATCCTTGAACATAAATTGCAGAATAATAAAAAATGTGATTTATATCTACTCTTAATAGATTCTATTCTAGTATTTTTCTCCAAAAAAAAATCTATTCTAGTGGGTTGGAAAAAAGTTGTTTGAAACATTTTTTAGATTTATTTTTATATTAGAATTTTTAGAAATTTGTAGGGAAATATAAAATGTGGCATTAGACGTCAACGTCCTGACCACTCTTAATTGCCCTTAGGGCTACATTGTGCTCTTATTAACTTTTTTTTTTTTTTTAATCAATATAAAAGTCTCTATTTATAGTCCAATACCGAGGGAATACAAGTATGATAATCAAATTCTCAAGATTTGGTTACATTTAATTATAGGATTTGGTTACTATCAACTTCTAAATAAAGAATATTATGATATCAATCGAATCCCCTCTATCAATTTTTGCAGTTAAAACCCTTAAAATGACAAAATTCCACTTCAATTTTCTTTTTATTAAAAAAAATTGAAAAAAATGGAAAAACATTTTGATAAAAAAAAATAATAATAATAATCACAAGGTGGCCCAACCATGGGTCACCTTGTGATTTTTTTTTTTTTTTTTAATAATATTGTTTTAAAAAAATGAAATTAAGAGTAAATTTGGAATTTTATATAAAAAAAAATAAAAAAAAAATTAGGGATATAGACGTCATTATATCACTTTTAACATTTAAAATTTGATGGAGGATTCAATTTGATTGCAATTGAAAGTTTAGAGATCCAAATTGAGAGATTTTAAAATTTTGGGAAGAAGATTTATCAAATCATATGAAAATTCAAGGATTTAAAGTAAAAGTAATTTCCCTAAACATATGTGCCACAAGCGTCACATTTCAAATGTAACTAAAATGTTTATACAATACCAATAAAGCAACACATATATAGATATATAACAAAGGAAAGCATATAAATAGAAAGTAAAACAGATTCATAGAAAGTGATAGATCCTAAACACGGTAGTCGATCTATATATCATGATAAAAAGGCAATAGGTAGCATCATCCATATATATTAGGATCAGCATATGAATCCTGGTCGATCCATCGATCTTATCTTATTATTAATTATATTATTATTTCTTTAGATGCTAATATATGTTTTTTTTTTTACATGTCCACTCAAGGGTAGAGGGAGAGGATTCGAACTTATGACATCTGCTTTATAAGACATGATTCACAGCCGATTGAGCTACTACTTGGGGACAGATGATAATATATGTTACAAACATGCAAATTACGTATAAGATGGTGGATTTGAACATCAAACTCGTAGGGTACGTGTCAATGAAGATTGTAATAATCCTTTGAAAATGCCATGATGTGCGTGCAAGAGCATTTGATTATGATGCATCATGCATTACAAATTATATGGCTCTTGTGTTTGAAACCATAAATTATAGTCCTAGCTTGCATGAGATGGAATGATCAAGGAGTATCTTTCATACTGTAAATGATATCGACTGTTGTGTGGACAATGCAACAAAAGTCCATAACATTTGCATCGGTTCGTTTCTAAAGATATTGAAACATCTTTTTGCCTTCAATTGCATGAGAGTTTATGTCCATGTCCATCCAAGCTTTTGGTTGTTACAGCTTTTGATTGTTAAATACGTGGATGCATCCAAATATATAGTAGGTGTAATAATGAGGGGCGGCCATGCATGATTCGTTGGTGAGTAATGGTATAAGGAGGATCGACTAGAGTTTTCCTTGAGTCCCCCTAAGTGTGATGTGACTTTTAAAATCACTATTGAATTTGAGATAATTATTATTTAGTTTTAATCTATTGGTGATTTTAAAAGGGGCTTTGCTAGGGGTTCTCCCCATAGTGTTCTCCTGGCGTTCTCCCAGTCTTATATAGAACATGATTTAAGAAAAAATAAAATTGTTGTACCCTTTTTTTGCTAACATATTAATTTTTATGAGTTAATTGTTACGTTCTAATGCTTTAAAACTTGTTTTTGGATTCAAAACTAAAACCTAAAGGTGGAATGTTAACCCTTTAGGGATGATATCACCCAAAATGAATTTGATCATCCTAAATTTGATGCTAATGCCTCAATTTTGGTGCTAATGCTTCACAAATTTGTTGCTAATGCCTCCAATTTGGTGCTAATGCCTAAAAAAACGATGGTGGAGGCCACTACAATTTTAATTTTTCTTAAATCATGTTTTATGTAAGGCTGGGAGAACGCCAGGAGAACCTACGAGGAGAACCCCTAGCATTTTCCTTTTAAAAGCCACAGAATATTTTGGAGGACTCTAGTCCTCTTTATATTATTACTCATCTATTTTAGTATACATTTTGTTAGTAATGAAAGTGTATGATCGACTATATTTTGGAAAGAAAATGCATGTATAAGATTCTTCAAATATCAACGATCTATTAATAATAAATGGCTCCCACAAAAGGCGCGTCAAGACAGTTGTTAAAATATTAAAATATAATCTATCAAAAAAATATTAAAATGGAAAATAAGAAAGGCGAAGAGAGAGAGAATGGGATTTATAATATGCTTTTTCTTTGCAAGAATCAAAAGATAGTTTTTGGCTTAAAGTTTTTCTGCAACATAAATAACAAGAAGTTGATGAAAATATACCTAAGTCTCATGGGTAATATGTCACATTCTTAATACTTGTAAGAGTATTTGATGACCTTGATTATTTATTTTTTTTGGGCATTACAGATATCAAAAATGGGAATTGAGTGAGAAAATAGCCCTTTAATTAACTGAGCGAGTGATTTCACTCAAAAAATTAAAAAGTTAACCCAATGAACTCTACAACCTCCATATATATATATTGGCTTTATCATTTCCAATACAAGTTTCTATGTTACAAATAGCACAACTTATCTAATTATTGCCCTTGTTATCAGTAATACAAGCTTCAGTATATGTTCCAAATAATACAACATATTTGATTATTGGCTTTACAACACACCATATTTGATAATTTGCCTTATTGTAGATAATACAAGCTTCTTAACAAGACCTATATCTGATTAGAGGCCTTATTGTTCATAAAACAAACTATTATGGCTATATATGTCAAGGTGAAAGAGTCGGGCAAGTGCCCAATACTCCCTAGGAACTCCATAAAACTCAATTAATCCATTGTGGAATCTCCTTTAAATCCACTATTTTGGGTGCCAAAGATTTATGATCTATATGAATAGGCCATGTGCCAAAGGTGCTAAGAAGAAACCATTATTAAAGTAATAATTAAGTGATTAAATTTACTTGTTCTATCAGTTTAAGTTTTTTAGACAAATAATGATTTACCATGGTATCAAAGACAAAGGTCTTGGGATTGAACCTAGACTCCGTCAAATCATTCTCATTTAAATATTTCACATGTTGGGCTCCACTTATTAAAATGGAATTTGAACCCATATGTGAAGAGAAATGTTAAAGTAATGATTAAGTGATTAAATTTATATCTTCTTATTTGAGATTTTTTTTTTTTTACAAGCATTTGTTAATCCATTGATTGCCTTCGGAATGTTTTATGCAATAACTCCAACTAAGAGCATTCCAATAGAGGAGCCAAATTTTTATACAAAATAACTCATCAAAACTCACTTTATCTAGTTTAGCTAATGAATTTTTAAAGGTCTCCTACATCCGATTAACTATATTTTTATCTATATCATTTAAATATCTTTTTATTAAAAATTGTGAAAGAATATATATTCTCATAATGATACCTTGAAAAGTAGGAAAATTTTTGGGAAAAAAGATAAAACAAGTGAGAGAAATAATTAAAAAAAAAAAATGGCTCACTTGAAAAGTGCTACTACATGTAGCTCTTTTTCTTTTTCTTTTTCTTTTTTTTTTCTTTTTTGCTAATTCAATCAAATATTCATTTTGGATTTTTTTTTTTTTTTGACTAATCCAATGTGAAAATTTTTTTACAAATCTGATTGGCCATTTTAGAAAAAAATTATCATTTCACTATGCCATTAGGAATGTTCTAAGACTGGACGTCCACAGAAAAAGCCAAATTTTCTTGTTGGGCCTCTTTATGCCACGGATGACTATGGATTTAAGGATAGGTAATGACAACACCATGGTTGTTGCATGTGTTGTATTTAAGAAGAATAAAAGATCACAGCTCCTAAAAACAAGATGGCCTAAAATCCAGAGGATGCCTACACTAATAAAGGCGTCTACATAAAAAATATAAAAAAAAAAAACAACAACAACAACAAACAGAGGAATCACGAACACCCCTAAAGTTAGTGGAATTGATTTTAGATAGCACCCAAAACAAAATCTTGTTAACGGCTTTCTTCTTCTTCTCTTCTTTTTTTATTATTTTTTTATTTTTATTATTATATACATATATCTATTTATAGGCTAGTGAGTGAATACAAGTGTAATAATCAAATTCTCAAGATTTAGTTACATTCATGTCAAAAAAAAGATTTAGTTACATTTATAGGATTTGATTACTATCGATTCCTAAAGAAAGAATATTATGATATCAGCCAAATATAGAAAATATATATATATATATATATATTTTCCATATATTCTAAGTTTCATTAATAAATCATTCACGTATTTATCAATCAAAACATGTAACAACTCTCTTGTGCGGGCTGACATTATCGTGCAGTTGAAGGAGGAAGACATTTGATCGAACATCTTTAGTAAATGTTTTGGACTTTCGCTGTATATATAGTTGACATGTACTGACGTACAAGCTAGGGTCCATTGTGAGAGAGGTACTCTTTTCATCTCGAGTAATGATATTCATACAAGATGAACAGTATCTAAGCTAATTGTATTTTATTAGTATTCTATTTTAATATTACTGTTCACATTTTTTTCATAATAAAATAATATTAAAATACAACTAATGTGAATATTGTTCATCCACGCCGGTTGAATGAATATCATTACTCTTTCATCTCATACACAAGAGTCCCAATCATTAGTTATAATGCATCATCGTCAAAGCCCTTCTACACGTCATGCACATTTTGTGTCATTGCCGAAGGATTAGTATTCATGTGAGCCACATCACTGCATAACAAGTCCAAATAGTGACCTTTTTTACACCCAAAAAAAAAATCCGTTATTTTTTAAAAGGCAACGCCTAGAACGTGACGCTTTAACAATTTTAAAATATAGGAGGTCGTAAAATCTAGAATAATGATGTTTCTAAATGGTGACATGACAGAAATTAGTGAACAGTATACACATCACTAATTCTCTATTTTTATAGTGCTACTAATAAATTTTGTTTTGATACCCTAAAATGCCCGCCAATATCAACCACTCATCTAGGGCATCGACATTATCAGCAATGGTAAGCGATAGTTGGCAATGGATGTTCTTTAAGTTCAAGTTTTGGTTTCAGATCTTTCAGACTTAGAGATTAGGTTATTGAAAATCACGAAAAAGAAGATATAAACGGTCCATTTAACTATGTTTTTATTATATAACAAAAACGCCGTGTTTCATTTATTAAGTTTGAGTTGAGTTAATGCTCACGTTGAAACTTGAACTAGAGTTGCTGATTTAAACCTGAGTTCCTTGTTTCTATTGTGAATGTAATGTGGACAAGCCAAATGAGATGAGTTAGGCCCATGAATTTCTTCAGATGGGAGATTGAGAAACAAAACGACACCAAGGAGACCCATGTTTCTATGTCGCTTGATAAGCTTAGAGAGCAGATCGACTAGGGAGGCCGTTAAGGGTTTTTGAAGACTCAGTCAAGCAGGTATATATGCAATATATATAATTTTGTTTGAAAGCTTTTCTATGGTTGTGCTTTCTGGGTTTTGCTCAAATTTATAATCTTTGTGATTACTGTCAGTTTGGGGAATGGTTGGGTTGTGAATTTTGTTGTTGGGATATTATAGTGTTCTAATTTTTATGATACTGTGTTGAAATTGTGAGTAATTGGTTTTACCAATACGGAATTTTTTTGGTGATCTTCAAAACATTGGATTTTCCGGTATAAAATGTTAACAGAAACCGTTCTTGCCATAGAATAATATGAATTATGGGTTTTATTTTGTTTAGTTTTTTTTTTTTTTTTTATAGTGTTAATAACTTTTTTGATACTTCGGTTTGCATTTTTTTATTTATTTCTCTCTAGGTTTTAATATGTGACAAATCCAATATCTCACTTATAGAAAAATACAAAATTGATACTTCCATTAGAAAAAATTAACAATTTGTCATGTGTCACTATCAAAATATGCCACATTTCTTAAAAAGTAAAAATAATTAAAAAAAAAATTAAAACTAAACAAAGTTCAGTGTACTAATAATAACTTAAAATGGTTCCTATCAAAAAAGAACGTCTAAAAGGAGGTTTTGCATTAAGACTGAATTGCAAATAGATATACGTCATTAAGACTATAGACAATGACATTGATATCAGAAGTCGCAAGGACGATGTCAAATTATCTGATGGTGGGTTTGAAGTTTGAACAATATTAAACCCATATATTATATATACACCGTTTCAGTGGAGATCGACTTTCGTGAGATTCTGGGAGTTTTTAGTTCCCATTGGCAAATGGTATATGGAAAAGAAAGACTAATATCTGCCGATGCCGTGGCTGTTACGTGGTCTAAAATGTCAGCTTATAAGAATTTTCCAAAGAAAACAAGATGAAGCGATAGTCTGAGATCAGCCTCGGCCGACAATCAAGCCAGCTGTTTTGAAAATGTTAAAGAGTGTTTATCTGGTTGCTGAAATCACTATTTCTTCTAACAGGCATAAATTACGGTCTCCGTCCTTAGTGGGTTGAAGGGGGAGACTTATTGTGCAAAGGCCCATGTGGTTTGGCCCAACAGCTAATTAAAAGCCAACATAAAATGGGCTGGTCTTTCAACCTACGGAACAAAAGCCGAAACGCATTGTATTGCACAAAAAACGCAAAAAAGAGTGGCACTGGGGAGCTGTGCGAGAGTTTTTTCGCCTGAGAAAAAAAGAAAAATAGATGACTTTGCTTGCTCTTAGTCAAGTTTTTGTCATGGTTAATTTATGAGGAAAATTAAACTTCATTGACTAAAATCTCCCTCTCAGTGGAAGTCAGAAATATTATTCATTAATAGGATCTAATTTTAGAGCTTATTACAAATATCATTATGATGTTAATTAATTTGGTCCTATTCTTGATAATACAAGCTAGCTCCAATCTATATAGAATACAAGCTGATTATAATTGGCCTCTAACACACCTGATAATTGGCCTTATTCGTTGGTAACATTAAAAGCTTATAAACACGTACGACATATCTGATTAATTAGTGGCCTGCATATTGTCGATAATACAAGCTTCTACAGATGATCATTAATCTTAATGATCCATGCATTGTAAGCTGCAAAAACAGTAAAAACTACACGTTACAATTAAGTAAGCTTGCTAGGATAATGAAGACCGATCAATAGACTAAAAATCCAAAGAGAAATAGTAATAATCAAATTAAGATGCCATAAGACATGCATCTTATGCATGTCTTATGACATGCATCATAAGACAATTAAGTAAGCTTGCTAGGATAATGAAGACCGATCAATCGACTAGAAATCCAAAGAGAAATAGTAATAATCAAATTAAGATGCCATAAGACATGTAGTTACTTATGGAATAAGAGAGCAAATTAATAATAATGATGCCTACACTTATACTCTTCCGCCTTCTAAGTCGATCGATCTTCTCTTAATTGATGAATGATGGAAGAACATATATATATATATATATATATATATATATATACACACACTAATAGATTGGAATGGCTTTCTAGGGGCTTGGAAATCTTTTAATTAAATGCATGAGTTGGAACTAACCTGCGGTTGAAAGAGTCCACTCACTAGTGTCGCCGGCCAGATGCCATGCAAAGTAACCCCGCAATCCCTTTAGCTTGGCATATATAGCCTTAGTAGAGATGGCAAACTTGCCATCATAAGCAATCCATGTAGTGCCATCAAAGCAATAGCTTGTGACATACGAGGGATCGACCCCTTTTACGGGAGTCCTTTCCACGATTTTTTTGTAAGGTATGTGGTCCAGATCATTAGCAGCTCCACAAGCCGGTGAGAATATTGCATGGTTATTAGCATATTTCAGAACCCAACTGCGGCCAAAAAATGGAAGGCCGAGGACTAATTTGTTGGGTGCCACGCCTGCATCGATCCAAGCACGGACGCCGGCGTCCACGCTAAGTTCACCGCATGTTGCATTGTACAATGGAGCATGCGGTCCAGTCATCGTAATGGATGAGGAAACAGGGGTATATATGTCGTAGGCCACTACGTTGATCCAGTCCAAGCTATTTATAGCTTGAATGGGATATTTCAAGGACGACAAATCCTTTGACGAGTAAAGGACTGCTGCTGTTAGAAGCGGCGGTGTGCAATTGGTGGACAGTGACAGGTAATGTCTCCATTCAATGAGGAATGTGCCAAGGTTGGCCATTTCCTCAGTCGTGTTGGGAGACAGCCAATGGAGGCTAATGCCATCGTACTGGTTATCCATGGCTAGTCTCACAGAGGATTGTATGAATGTTTGACGGGAAACAGGTTGGCTAACCATTGAAGCAAGGGTCGAATGATCAGTGTCTCCACCGATGGATAAAAAGGCTTTAATATCAGATTTCTTGCTCTTCACGGTATTGGGGAAGTCTTCAAACTGGGATTTATACTTGATGGGAAAGGTGACTTCGTAGGTAGAGTCGACATCGGCAAAGGCCGCAAAAAGATGGGTGAAAAGTCTGAAATCTATCTTCTCCACCGCCAAGTCACCCTGGTAATACCAGTATCCGGCTTGCACGGCTGCAGGAGTATGATTCGAAGCCATTGAAGGGAAGGCGATCGAGGCAGAATACTCTTGCTTGCCTTGCTTGGAAGCTATGTATGAGAGAGCATCACGTGTATATATATAGCCATTAATAACCGCCATTGTAGGTTACTAGGTTCACGACGAATCTGTGGCTGACGCGAAACTTCCACAATTGGGCATCAGACCAAATGATAAGCAATATTTTCCATGACTCATTTAAGAAGTGAGCAGTGGCTTCTCCTAAAAGAAGATCAGAGGAGTGAAGCTTCACAGTGCCCGCTGACGTAATTTCCCCAGAAGAGTCGCTAAGCACAGCTGCAGCAACTACGAAAGTTCCTGTGACAGCCGCATCAGAATTTCCCCTGATGGAACCAAAACTAGGAGGGGACCACGAAGGAGGGAAGAGATCGAGGCAGCCCGCCATGCAGAGAGGTGAAAAATCAAACGTGTGGTCTTTAGTTGCTGTAAGGCCTTAGCCTGAATAGGCTGGGAACCTTCATATAATTGTGCCGGCCTGCTAAATGATAAAATTCTCCAAGAATTGCCAAAGGATTTCCAAATTTATGAAAATATTGGGTGCCAAAGGAAAACTAATTAAAGATGAAAATCTTCTAGACGCGCGAGAATCAGGAAAATCAGAGAAAGATATTATGGCCAATATCTTCCAAATCACAGTCTATCAATTAGTCTCGTCTTTCCTTCTTGGGCATCAATCCGTCGGCCCGTTGGCATTCAGCACATGATTCATTAATTATTTAATTAATGCCCGGTGATAATACTAAAGGTCCAGTCAAGCTCTGCGGTATTGAAGGGTTCGATTTGGTTTAATGACAGCATATATGCTGTAATAAAAGCAACAATTGAGGTAGAATCTTAAAGGAAAATGCTGGTGCCTGGGATTCTCCTAATGTTTCTCAGCTTTATATAAAACATGATTTAAGAAAAAACAAATTGTAATTGCTCCATCACCGGTTTTTTATAAGATTAGCATCAAATTTGAGGCATTAGCAACAACTTTGTGAGGCATTAGCAACAAAATTGAGGCATTAGCATCAAATTTAGGATGATCAAATCTATTTTGGATGATATCATCCCTAAAGGGTTAACCTTCCACCCTTAGGTTTTAATTTTGAATCTAAAAACAAGTTTTAAAGCATTAAAACCTAACTATTAACTCATAAAAATTAATCTGTTAGCAAAAAAACAATATTACAATTTTATTTTTTATTAAATCATATTATACATAAGACTGGGAGAACACCAGGAGAACACTACGAGGAGAACCCCTAGCAAACCCCAATCTTAAAATTGACTTTTTATTTAAAGTTTTTAATATGAGAGAGAAAATAAAAATAGATTTTGAAAGATTAAATCTTAATCGTTGTTTTTACTGGATCAAGATCCCCAACAATTTTGAAAAATTGCTAACCAGTTTTTTTTGAAAATTTCAGCCATTAAAGAGATCTAATGGCTCAAAATTAAACACTCATTTAATATAGGAAAGATAAACTTAAAATTTTGAATTTTGAAATTCAACCTCGAAATATATGCCATCCATTAAAAAAACTTGGTGTTTTATTTTGAGCCATTAGATTACTTCAATGGCTGAAATTTTAAAAAAAACTGACTGACAATTTTGAAAAAATTGCTGGGGATCTTGATCCGCTTTTACTATAGCATACATGCTATTATTAAGGTCTTGTTTGTTAAAAAAACATCACATTCCACGAGGTAGCACTGTTGGGTATTGTTCATGTATTAAAGAAACAAATTAAATAATAATAATAATAATAAATTATTGATATGGGAAAATAAAAAAGTGGTATTGGAAAATGATTTTTTTTTTAGTGATTTTTTTATTTAAATAGTAAATGATGTGATATAAAAAGTAAATTATTTGATTTTTTTTGGGGGGAGGGGGGGGGAATGAAGTGGATAATGTGATAAAATGTGGGGGAATGTGTAGTAGGTTAACAAACATGGCCTAAAATAACAGCATGTAAGACAAATCTGGGTCGTTCACCCGGAGCATGTGATCTTTCACAAGAAAGAACAAAGGCGGCTTTTATTATTCGACAACAAACTTGAGTTTTGTCTAGGATTTGGATCGGATCGGAGGTGTATTTGGGTGTACGTTGTGACAACATATATATGAAACACAATAAAAGAAAATGACTATATATTTGATCGGTGAAAAATAGATTACTTTGCTTGCTCTTAGTCAACTTTTGCTTATGGTTAATTTAATTTTGAGCAAAATTAAACTTCATTGACTAAAATCTCCCTCTCAGTAGAAGTCAGAAATATTATTCATTAATAGGAGCTAATATTAGAGCTTATTACACGTACATATCATTATGATGTTATATAATTAATTTTGTCTTATTCTTGATAATATAGCTCCAATCTATATAGTCCCGATATCTCTACGCTCACCCCATGTAACTGAGGCTGCAACAACAGATAGAATTACAGGTTAGAAGTTATAATGAAGACTACAAATCCAAATAGGAATAGCAATAATCAAACATGCCATGCATGAGACCACAACATGTATTTAGTATTTACCAAAAAAGAAGGCACATGGAGACAACAAAAAATTTGGCTTGTCTTTTCTCTTTGGTTGAAACTCACACTTATTGTTGAAACCTAGTTAACAGGCTTTATGGGTCCAGTTCGTGGAGTGTTGATTTATGTGTATCATTAGAAATGTTACAGTTTCACTTCTTATATTTTCAATATACACTTTCTATCGTAATAGTAAAAATCACAATTAGATTTTAGATGGATAATTATTGAAATTTTAGATCCAATGGTGATTTTCACTATTACTAATCATTTAATTAATCATGGCAAACCCTTCAATCAAGGACAATTCAAAAGTTGGATGGGAAGGAACCAAATGAGTATTTTTATTTTTTGGCAATGCCAAATGCCTTTAAATAATTTTTTTAATTATTTTTGAGGATTTGGGGTAGGCCAGGCCATCCCCTGTCCCCCAAACCTGTCTCAAATCATGACCTGATTAACTAAAATGGTGATATGACATGACTTGTTGGATCGATTGAAAATAACATAGATAGGAATAGAATTTTAGTGCATGAGATGGAAAAGAGTTCTATATATATACACTTACCATTTCGAGAAAGAGCGAAATTTTGTCAGCGCCGACATGCCATGCAAAGTAACCAAGCAATCCGTTTCCCTTAGCATATGTAACCTTAGTATAGATGCTCTGCGTATCATCATAACCAATCCACGTCGTCCCAGCATAGCAATAGTCTGTAACAATCGTCGAATTGCACATCGTTGTGGCGTTATTATTGTTATAAAATCTTGGATTCACTATAAGTTATGGACCCATCTGGGGATATGGATGTAGCTGCTCCATTAGCCGGAGAAAATATTTCATGGTTATTAGCATTTGCTAGAAGCCATCCATAGCCATAAAATGGAATGCCGAGGACTAATTTTTTGGCTGACGCCCGCCTGAATCCAATTTTTAACGCCGGTATCGCCGCTGACTTGGCTTGTTGGATTGTACAACGCAGCTGGCGGTCCGGTCACATTCGGTGACCAACCAGGCCGTAAAAGTCATAGGCCATTAGGTTGATCCAGTCCATGGTGTTTGATATGGCTTGAAAGGGATAATTCACGGTGTAATAGTTTGAATTGTAAAGAATGCACCGGATAGAAGCAACGCTGTGTTGTTGGTGCTGCTAGATTCCGTGGCGATGGCTGCTCGCCATTCCGTGAGGAGTGAGCCGAGGTTGGTCATTTCGTGGCGGAGGAAGGGTATTCCCAATCAAGGTCAAGGCCATGGAAGCTGTAATTCCTAGCAAGCTGTATGGAGGAATCTATGAATGATTTACGGAGCTGTTTTGGCTAGCCATTGAAGCGAAGGTTGAGGGACTAGAGCCTCCGCCGCCAATGGATAAAAGGGTTTTGACAGAAGGGTTCTTTTGCTGCATGATTTGGGTGAAGGTTGAGAACTGAACATCGTTTGTAGAAGAAATGGTGACTTGGAAGCTAATGGAGTCAAGATCGGCACAAAAAAGATGAGTGAAAAGGTGGAATCTATGCTGAATACCGGGAATCCGCTGTCGAAACCAATATGCGGCTTTACGACAGTCGTCTGCCCTGCATAAAGGTGGAGTTGGAGAAGGAAAAAAGGTTGAAAACACATATACAAGTGTTTTCAAAGCCATTGCAAGGAAATTGTAGTAGGCAACGTACTCTTTCTTGCTTGCCTTGCTTGGTAGCTATGTATGAGAGAGCATCACGCGTATATATATAGCCTCCCCAGGCGGCTAGTAAATTATCCGGTTGATTAATTAATGTTGTTCCATCAATAACCACCATTGTAGGTTCACGACGACTCTGTGGCTGACGCTATTCTAAGTTCCACACCGACATTGTTGGTACAATACTCTGGTACGCAGGTAATTAGGATCCCATAGAGTAACTTCACTTTTGGGTTCTTAAAACCATTATTTTTATTAAAAGGTCCAGATTTTGCCGCATTGATGTATACCAAAACTGACCACTGCAATAATATTCCAAACTACAATAATTAAGTTGTACCAATCCCCAAGAATTATAATAACAATCACATGTAAAGAGCTTTCCATTAGTATCTCTCGTGTGCATAGGAATGCTTTTTTTTTTTTGCCTTTTTGTAATGAATGTGTTGGTTGTATGTTGGCTAAAATTTGGTGATCGATGTGCCAAAAAGTCTTGGACGTTCAAACGGGACACAGCCATTCAGACAGATATCAATGCCGCAAAGTGTTTCTTCAACTAATTTCATCTACAAGCAATGACAGAGGGAGGGGAGACCGGGGTGGGCCATGGTCCCCCCAAAAAAGGAAAAAACAAATAGAGGTAAAAAAAATAAAAACAAAAATGTATAGTTTGGTTCTAATTTTAGTCATTCGGTCATCTCCCAAAAAAAAAATTGACTCTATTTTTAGATTTTATAGTCATATCCAATAAAAAATTTTGACCATATTCTAAATTTTTTGGGCTATACCCATTAAGTTTTTATTTTTATTTTTGGCCCACACTTTCAAATGCTCACTTTTTTGGCCCTTAGGTAGTCTTTAGTTTAAAAAAACAACAAAAACAATTTTTTTTTAATAAAAAATTTTAAAGAACCAAAATTTTATTTTGGCTGGCCCTTTCCTATAAAATTTTCTGGCTCCATCCTTGTCTACAAGCCTGTTTGCATGGCGTCTGAACGAGATAGATGAATAAGAAAACTCAAGAGCCTTGTCTGGAATCTCGTTTGCAAGCTGTCCAAATACGCCATGCCAAGAGACAAAAGTTAACGATGTATACCTAGCTATGCCCTAGCTTCGTCCGGACAGCCGTGTACGTGGAACATGATTCTCGCATTATTAAGAGCCCCGTCTGGATGAGCCCCCTTACCGTTCCGACGGCCCATAGCTTCTAGGCCCAATTTCAATGTAATTGTGATTCGATTAGACTAGGAGTCTTTAGGCTTATATATATATATATAACCATAGATCTAGGTACAAATTTTCATCCCAAAAGTTTGTGAGAGGCTATGCTTAGAAGAATTATTGTGAGCCTAGTTTTTCTCTTAGAGGATTATTGTTAGTTTGATTATGATTCATTGAGAAGTCTATTGGAAGGATCCGGTAAATAAGACTCACGTTGAAGAAGATTGTGAGAAGGAGATGAGTTTGAGGTTTGTCGATTTTGAGTCAAGGTATGTAATCTCTTAACATCTTTTGATGCTAATTTCCTAGGTTTGGCTCCCCAAAATGTTTTATCTTTTAGAACATTTTCTAAAAGGCTTCATCTTCTCACTAAAATTATTGTTTCTAATTGATTTACTATTTTGATTATTTTGATAATTGATTGTTTATAGATTGCTATCTATTAATTCCACATATTGTATGATATATACCAGCATAGCGTTTTAGAATAGATGTGTTATTTATATATTTTGTTCAACCTTTTCTTTTTCTTTTTCTTTTTCAAAGCATTACAATTGTAAGCCTCCAATTATCCCCAAACATATCATCTCCAATAACTTGATCAACCTTTTAAGGTATATTTACTTAATCTATTTTTGAGCTACATACTTACTGGTGTGGCATCTAGTTTTAAAATTTTTCATGCCAACATATTCTTTTTTCTTCTTTGTTTTTGTTTTGTTTGTGTATTTTTCTCCTTCATATTGTTCATATGAAATCACATTGATTCACAAAATATCATTTCATAGGATAGTTTTAGTTTTAGTTTAGTTTAGTTTATTTTATTATTTATTCATTTATTTTTATTTTATGTATATCATATTCACTCACTTTTGTAATGTTATGCTATTGAATTATTAAGAATTTGAGTCATAACTATTTGGATATCGTTGCTCATCGTGCTCTTTACAAGATTTTTAACCTCACACAATATGAAGCCGCGTTAACTTTCTTTTATATATAAGTTTATAGAAATTAATGAATTAATTTTTCACGATGAATAGGTTGAACGTTAGTGTTTACTTTTTACTATATACTTTTGCTATTTATTAACTGTCACTTGAAGTTTCTTTGTGTTGTACATCATATCTACTCATTTAGAGCCATCCCATTATTTGTGTAAAAGTTTAAATTTGCTATTCCGTAAAGATTTAGATTTGAACTTTATTTTAAAATATTTTTTATATATAATATTAAAAAAAATCACATAAAAAATTACATTTATTATTGTGAACACGGAAATTAAGCACGTGCCTCCCAAACTAGTATATAGAAATGATAGGAGTTGAGTCAATAATTTCATCAAATTTAGTTAATATTTTCTTATAAATTCAATAGATCAATCATTAGATTTATGGAGTCTACTATTAACTTAATGTGGGGTTCAAAAACGTCCACAAATTTAATGGTTGATTTGTAAGAAAATATAAGCCAAATATATGGATGTTATTGACTCCTACCATTTCTCATATATATATATATATATATATATATATATATATATTTGGTCACTAGGGTTGGTTTAACCACTTCTACATGTCTTTTAGGCGATTATGACAGTGGAAGATTATTAGGCCTCATGGCCTTGATGGTGGTTCAGTTGCCTCTTATAGCCAACTTATGGTGATAGTTGATTACTGGGTGTGCAAGAGTCTTTTGCTATCAATTAAATGTTGATTTGTTGGCATGTAATTGGATGGGGTAAAATAAGAGTTTTACCCCATTTTTATTGAAATTAGACTCTTCCAATTTGAATTTGTAAGTCTTCGCCAATTCGCAGTTTCTAAAGTATAATGCACCAGCAACACAGAAGGTGCCGGCACAGGGGACAGCGGTGGCAGAGGTGGTTTAAGACTTGGATTTATTGTTGACATTTTCTAAAAAATGTCACTATTCAAATGCCATTAAACCTGATTTTTTTTTATAATGCTGAAACAAACTATGAAATAACCTATTCTAGCAAATAAAGCCAATGAAAACCCAAAAACAAAATCCTAGTCTTAAATGACCTCCTACAGCTTCCAACAGCTATCAGTACCAAAAGATTCAAACACACACACACACCAAAAGAAAAACAAAAAAAAAACCAGCAAATATATATATATATATATATATAGATTCCTACACACAAATATATATATTGGAGTAATATGCTTAGAATTCATCCACAGCCTCAATGAAATTCAAATCATGAACAGCATGAGGTCTCTACACTTGTACAAAATGAGAAACCAATAATTAGTTTATATATAGCAGACCTGCATTATAATATTGTACTTAATTTTCCAGATAAAGCACCAAATCATATTACCAAAATTTTGAGTTTTATTTTTTTGATAAGTTGCCAGGGAAGTAATGGAGACTACTAATGGTTGTGGTGGGGAACGATAAGTAAAAACGAAAGCTGTGTAGCAAAGGTTATTACCAGAAATTAATTAATTAATTAAATTAAAAAAAATAAAAGAAGAAGAAGAAGAAGAAGAGTAGCTGAATTCCCGATATGCATGCATGGTCGACCTAGAAAGTTGTTCAAGAGGGAAATTCCCGATATGCAATACCATATCATAACTTCTTGTGCAAAAAACATCACCATTGCTTAGTGAGAAATTTTGGACCAGCAGACACCAGAAAATGACTCTTTAAAAAAAAAAAAAACAAAGTAATCAAGATTTTCTATATGAAAGCGTTAAGCCGCACCTGGGTAGTGGCTCTGTGGGATAGCCGTGAACCCAGTTATGCTGAAGAAAATTGAGGTTGATACCAATGCTGCATGATAGCCAAAAATAATTCAAAATCGCGACTTTGGTATTAGGAGCTTAAAACATCAAGAACTAAACTCTTCGATGAAACAAATGGTCAGGTTCATGGTTCTTGGCTTCAGGTCTGCTGTTTTGTTTCCTTTTACCTATCAAAGCTGTGCATCTATATCAAGTGTCCAAATATATGCTCCACGTACATATATAAAAGAGTGGGATAATTATCTTTTCCCTCATAAACTACCACGCAATTATCATTTTCCCTCATGAATTACTAATTTTACATTACACTCCTCATGAACTACCATTTCATTACCAAAACCCCCTTTTCGTCAGTCAAAGTTGTTAAGTTGGTAAACAGTGTCGTGAACAGTGCCATCAACCATGAACAGCATCGTGAACAATACAGTTGACCGTCTGACTTAATGCCTTTGACTAACAAAATGAGACTTTTGATAACGAAATAGTAATTCATGGGAGTGTAATGTAAAATTGGTAGTTTATAGAGGAAAATGGTAATCGCGTGAAGTTCATGGGGGGAAAGAATAATTACCCCTAAAAGAATAGAACAAAAAAACAAAAACAAAAAAAAAAAAAAAAATCTCTATATGCTTGTCTAGAGAACATTGGGAACAGAAGAATAGGAAAATGTTTTGTTGGAATATTTTATATTTTATAAATTAAGTTTATTAATATTGTCCTTAATAAGTTATTTCTCTTTATGTTAGAATATTATTTTCCATTATTATATTTCCTTGTAAGGTTTATTTTCTTCCTTAATTAGTTTAGGTTTACTTTAGGGTTTGTTGATCATTATACATTGCCTCTATATAAATAGAGAGTTATGTAATATTGTTTGATATATCTTACAAGATGTAGCACATACGTCTCTCTCTACTTCCGCCATGTTTATGTTTCTATGGCTTTCAATAAAAGTCTTATGATGCTTTGTGTGTGTGTGTGTGTGCGTGTGTGTGTGTGTGTGTGTGTTTTATGGCATTCTCTTCTAAAGATCTCCCAATTTTGTTGTAATCCACAGCACTTTTCATTGGCAAATCTTGATACAATGCGGTTTGGCCCTTCATAGGTGTTTTTTTTTTTTTAACGGCTAGTTTCCGTTCTCTGGCCTCATTGTCAATTGCGGCTTAGCCATTCACCGGATTCTTTTAGCAACTTGTCTCTATTCTCCGACTGTCACTTTCAACCTTTCTCGCCGACTTTGCCTTGATCCAGCTATCAACTTTTGATGCCTTTAATTTATGATATTTTCCAAAGTCAAGCTTACACCTTGAGTTTGTGGGGGATGTTGGAATATTTTATATTTTATAAATTAGGTTTATTAATATTGTCTTTAACAAGTTTTTTTTTTTTAATGTTAGAATATTAGTCTCCGTTATTATATTTCCTTGTAAGATTTATTTTCTACCTTAATTAGTTTAGGTATACTTTAAGGTTTGTTGGAATATTTTATATTTAATAAATTGAGTTTATTAATCTTGTCCTTAATAAGTTATTTCACTTTATGATAAAATATTATTCTCTATTATTATATTTCCTTTAAAGGTTTATTCTATTCCTTAATTAGTTTAGGTCTACTTTAGGATTTTATGATCACTACTCATTGTCTCTATATAAATAGAGAGTTATGCAATATTATTTGATATAGTGAATATATAAGATGTAGCCTATACGTCTCTCTTCGCTTCCACTCTCTTTTCTTTCTCTTTCATATTTTAGTATTTTATATTTTATATATATATTAACATGGTATCAAAGCATATATATTCTAACATAGTATTAGAGCCACATTTATGTTTATGTAGCTTTCAATAAAAGTCTTATGAATTTTTTTTTTTTTTTATGGCATTCTCTTTTGACAATCTCCCAATTTTGTTGTGATGGCAAATCTTGGTACAATGTGGTTTGGCCTTTCATAGGTTTTTTTTTTTTAAAAAAAAAAAAAACAACTAGTTTCCATTCTCCGACCTCATTGTCAATTGTGGCTTGGCCCTTCACCGGATTCTTTTAGCGGCTTGTCTCCGTTCTTCGGTATTTTTCCGGCTATCACTTTCAGCCTTTCTTGCCAACATTGCCTTGATCCAACTATCAACTTTGGATGCCTTTAATTTTTTATCTTTTCTAAACTCAAGCTTACACCTTGAGTTTGAGGGGAGATGTTGGAATATTTTATATTTTATAAATTATGTTTATTAATATTGTCCTTAATAAGTTAGTTCTGTTTATGTTACAATATTATTCTCCGTTATAATATTTCTTGTAATGTTTATTATCTTCTTTAATTAGTTTAGGTTTACTTTAAGGTTTCTTGATCACTATTCATTGTCTATATATAAATAGAGAGTTATGTTATATTGTTTAATATAGTAAATATACAAGATGTAGCATGTACATCTCTCTCTGCTTCCACTCTCTTTTCTTTCACTTTCATATTTTAGTATTTTATATTTTATATATATTTCAACACCTTTAAAAAAAATGCAAACTCATCTCATTTGTTCAAGTTTCTTTTCTTTTCTCAGCAATCAAATATAAACTCTTTGTATGAAATTGTAATTTTGTAAAAAAAAAAAAAGGTGGGGTAGTAGATTAACCCAACTAAAGCCCTTCCACAAGTAAAACAAATCCTTCAAAAAATCACAACAAATTATAGAAAGATTGTCAATTTTTGCAAACCTAAACCCCTACAGCCACTTGAACATAAAAAAACATATTATAAGCGTAAAAGGGTTGGTTTTTAATTGTATTTACCTGTTACTGATCTTCAAATAGTAATCAAATACAAATTCCCATATCAGTTCTTACCAAAAATTTGAACTCAAAACTGACACCGCCACTTCAAAGAAAGCTAGGGGTGCCAATGCGGCGATTAATAACCGCCCGCCAACCGCTAACCGTTATAACCGCCAACTGTCTAACCGTCTAACCGCTATAACCGCTAACCGCTATAATCGCTAACTGTTATAACCACCTAACGGTTAGCGGTTAGCGGTTATAGGGTCCACTAACCGCTTTTTATATATTATATTTTTATAATTATAAATATAATAATATTTATACATATAACATAATTAATTAATCATTAATGATTAAATCACATTTTTGTTTTAGATAATTAAATTACAATTTAAGTGTTAATATATTATCACTATAATTTATAATTTTATATGATTATAACTTATAAGTATGCAAGTTCATACTAATATAAGTTAAAAGGGTAGCAAAATCTATCTCAATTCTCAATCAAAGAGAGAGTCTCAAGTTTATGCAAATACTTTTATATATATATATAATCTAGAGACTTAGTTTATGTTATCATCTATATAACATAAAGTTCATATTCAACAATAATTGAACTATTAAGACTAAAGGATCTCAAATTTGATTAAGTAAATATAATTCATAATTTAAATCATTAATCTTATTATCTAATTTAATTATTATTTATTAAGATTATATGACTATATAGTATATAATATCAAATTAAGTAATTGATATTAAATTCAACAATGTGATACTTATAACAATAATTAAAGTATTAATGTATTTTTTAAAAAATTGACAATTTTTTGAACAATTTTAATCTTAAATCATTAAAAAAAAAAAAAGCAAAACTACACCATTTTGCAGTTATATATATTTATCTCTTTCTAATTCTAACCCTAAAAGTTAAAACCCTCATTTGGCCATTTCTCTCAAACTCTCAGAGTCTCACGCGGCATTTGCCCATTTCTCTCTCTCTCTCGCTCTTCAAATATCGACTGAAGACTCAATGAGCAACCTCCCCCCAGACCCAGAGAGTCATCCTTGAACTCAATCGATCCCATAATTTCAAAGGAACAATCTTTGATGAAGTTTTAATGTTTTATTTGTATCATTTAATGTTTTATTTAAACTTCTTTAATATGTTGTGTTGAATTCCTTTTTTTATACGTTGTATAAATTGTGTTGAGCTTTTATTTTTAAATATGTTGTGAAAGTTGTGTTGAGCTTTTTTTTTTTTATATGTTGTGTTTGTTATTTTTATATTTATTTAAAGTTAACCGGTTATGATTTAATATTTAAGTTTTTTTTTTTTAAAGTAAATATAAATTTGAGGTCAAATGTTTTTTATTTTTCAATATGGGCTCTTTTTATAGTAATTGAGACAAAAAAAAAACACTAAAAAGCCTAAAAAAAGCCCAATTTTAAAAGAGCAGTTAGCGGCGGTTATCTATTTCATTAACCGCTAACCGGCCAGTTAACCGCTAACCGCTAACCGTCTAACGGTTAGTGGTTGCGGTTAATGAAATCTATTAACCGCTAGGGCGGTTACGGTTAACAGTTATTGCCACTAACCGCTAACCGTAACCGCATTGACACCCCTAAAGAAAGCTACCAAAGTAATCATTATCATCGAACACTCTGAAATTTGAAGCCCAATAGGGTAGTAAAAAAGATTTGACCGTGCGAGAGTGAGAGAAAATTACTTCGAGTAGTTGCCCAACCGAATCCTGTTAGTTTCCTGCCTTCCGTATTCACTGAAGAAGAGGGGAGAAATTTTGTCTTGTTGAGGGACAGAGGGACCAATAAAGTATGTGTATTTTTCTATTCCAATACACTCAATAAAGTCGGCCAGCCCAAAATTGCAAGCCCACTAAAGTTATGGAAAAAGGCATAATAAAGCAAAAATAAAAATAAAAATTAAGAGATAAGAGTGACAGAGAACGTACATTAAGCCCAAACTCTAATCACTAAAGACAAGAGTGCATAATAGTTTTGGTTGGAAAATATTTTCAAATTTAATCAAAAGAAACCTTACCCTACAAGTCTACTACAACCAATGCAAATTGCTACCACACGAACACCTCAATCCTCTCTATTACTCTAGATTCTCTCCTTTCGCTAATTGCAATAACCACTGCTTCCAAACATCTCCAGCCCCGATGTATGCAAATGTGAGCCTCTGCGTGACATTGGATTGGTTTGCCATCGTCTCCTCTTTGAGTTTGAGCATCCGGAATCTTCTCCGACCGACGGTCCACAGAACCATAAAGGAGACTCGAATCCTTTGGCCATCTCTTAAAGCATGCTCTGTAGCTCCTCTACGCTATAATTTTTATCCTGTGTTATAAAATGAAGCAGACATTAACAAAACCCCAAAATAATCTTCATTCCGGCCTGTATAAAATGGACATAAATAAATATCAGATTCCTACCTCTCTCCTTGTCTGGTCCATGAGAGACACCATTTCTTGCACAAAATCGTAAAAGCCCTGAAACAGATTTCAACTCCCAAACTTACGAGAAAGATTACAAATGCGCGCAGCAGATGAAACAGAGAAAGGCACGCTTCCGAAAATGCCCACCTCATCTTCTTCCTCATCAGGGTCGTATAATCCAGCGTCGTACAGAGTCCTCTTCCTCTGGACTGACTACACTGCTCCAATAAAATAAAAGGTTAAGAAAATTCCCACGGTCGCCTCCAATGGGGGTGCACATTAGCAAAGAAAATTACCTGAATAGGCCTCTTGGATCTGCTGGAACTTTCGTTTAGCTTCACCCAGAAGAGAAGGGGTCAAACGAGTGCAAAACTCAGGTGTTGAAGCTGCTTATGGGGTTGAGAATCCAGATGAGATTAGAGGAGCCCTGGAAAATGGGTTTTGGCTGAAATGGAAGGCCAACGACTGCAGCAAGTGCGAGCATAGTGGAGGATTTTGTGGGACCAAGTTCGATCGACAACAGCAAAAACTACCGTTTCCAGTGCTTCTGCGCCGATCAACCTCATTATGTGCGCTGTCAAATTCCTGGTCAGTTTTCTCTCTCGAGACTTTTCTGTTTCTCAGTCTTAGAAATTTTCATTCAAAATTTGCTGGGCTTAGCATGTCCACTTGTTTATGAAGTGGACGACGTCGACCCAACAGATTATTATATATAATAATCATTTGATAATCCATTGGGAAAACTGAATATGATAATCAGCAACCCAATAGATTATTATATTCATAAAAATAAAAGAACAAATCTGTATTCTCTCTCTCCTCGATCTCTTTCTCCGTTTCTCTCTTGCACCTCACTAAACTAATAGCAAAATCTCAACTCCAAACTGCAAAAATGATTCATAAAAATCAGCAATCAACACAATCTTTGTTGCTGTTTGGTAGGTAAGTTAATTTAATTATTAAGTTAATATTTTAATTATAATTAGTAGGAAATAGCCTCAAGACACTCAACTAAAACTCTGCAAACTTAGTTTGACGTTTGAATTTTTCAAACGTTACCATTTGAAAATTTTATAAAAAAATAATAAATAAAAAAAAGTAATAAATAATAAATAATAAATATATAAAATATATAATAATCATTTATTTGTAGTAACGTTTGAAGAATTCAAACATTACCAAAAAGGTAATGTTTGAATTCTTCAAACGTTACCATTTGAAATTTAAAAAATAATAAAAATAAAAAAAAATTACATAATAAAAATATATATAATAAACTTTTTACTTGTAGTAACGTTTGAATTTTCAAACGTTACCAAATGGTTTTTAAAATTTTTTTTTTTTTAAAATGTCCATTAGTAACTTTTTGAAAATTCAAACGTTACTAAATTAGTAACGTGTGAAAATTCAAACGTTACTAATCACTCATTTTTGTAGTGATATTTCTTTCTTACTAACCTTGTTAAAATTTCAAAGGCTGACCAATTTAGCTTGTAGCAGCCTGATGCAGATCAGACAGAGTTCGGAGCCTCTCAGTTACTATGCTCTAGCGCTTTGGTCCCTTATGTTAATTTTATGTTTTTAGTTGTTAAACCGCCTTTATTTCCTTGTTTTAATAGTATTAGGGTTTTGAGAATCTTTATTTCATTGTTATATTATGTTTAGGGTTATGGGGGTATTTATGTAATATTTTAATAGGTTTAGGGTTTGTAGCTATAAATATATGCTTATAGCCTCCAAACAATTTAGTTGTTGATTATTATTATTTTGTTGAATAAGAATTACTCTCAGACAAGTTTTCTTCATATTTTCCTTGAAATCGTAGATAGACTCTAGATTTTGAGAAGAATTCTTAGATCGTCGATAGACTCTGATATAATATTACATATCCGCTTCATATTTGTTGATCTTCGTTATAGCCCACACAAAGTCGTGATGCATCAATTGGTATCGTAGCTCGCCACTTTCCATGAATGGGGAGGAGCAACCACTTTGCATTACATGAACGAGGAGGTGTATGTACATGGAGACAACACGTAAGAAGCAACCGCAATTTGTTTATGGCACATGGATCGTGGGCAACGATTGTCGCCGCCAACCAAGACCGCAATGCGGTGGCGGAAGGCAAAATAACGAAACCCGCAATACAAGGAGGATCAATTTTGGGCATTGGAGGATCGACATAAGCCTCGCCACCCAAATATCCAACTTGTATTGTCACAATGGGAATGAATCCGAAAACCCTTCAAGCGTCGAACGCATGGACGCCAACACCATGCGCAAGCTCATGCCACTCGGTGGGTGGATGGTTCAAACTCGATATTCCAAAATTCCAAGGGATCTACAACCCAAGAATTCATGGATCGAAACAGTTGGAGAGGTCCTCGACTTCAAGGAAGTGCCTGAAGATCGACGGGTTTCTTTGGTCGCAACCAAATTGATGGATGAAGATTTATCGGTAGATTGGGCATCTCCACCAATCTATGACATTTATCCTGACGAAGAGGAATCATTGGAAGAGGTAAATCTCTCGGATAGTCTTGCGATTCTTTATGAAGATTATGTACACTATATGGTTGATAAGGGCTCCAAGGATAAATATAGTGATTTTAATGTCGAGATAATTGATTATATTGATTTCCTTGGAATAAATAACATTTTGTTCAATTTTCATAACAATGATGGGTTTGGTGTGGTTGGCAATAATTATATGTTCAAGAGAGAAGTACCGGCTAACTCGTTCTTGGGTATTTTCATGGCACGTGGAAAGGAAAAGGAGCGAGAGAAGTACGGCAAATCCAAAGTATTGTCGAGTGGTGTGTGGGGTCGTCATAACAACCGTCAAGGTACTCCGCTAATGAAGAGCATTATAATTATTATGGGGCGTGGCCTTGTTGTAAAGTTGAGAAGAGGAGAATGGAATGGGTTAACTGGACATCCGAAAAGACCGTGGAAAGACCAGCCAATTCGAGGACGACTAATTCTCCAACATGGGGAGAATGATGCAGATCGAGAGTTCGAGCCTCTTCATATCAAGGCCGAGCTACTGTGGTCCCTTATTTTAATTTTATGTTTTTAGTTGTTAAACCGCCTTTATTTCCTTGTTTTAATAGTATTAGGGTTTTGAGAGTCTTTATTTCATTATTATATTATGTTTAGGGTTATGGGGGTATTTATGTAATATTTTAATAGGTTTAGGGTTTGTAGCTATAAATATATGCTTATAGCCTCCAAACAATTTAGTTGTTGATTATTATTATTTTGTTGAATAAGAATTACTCACAGACGAGTTTTCTTTATATTTTCCTTGAAATCGTAGATAGACTCTAGATTTTGAGAAGAGTTCTTAGATCGTCGATAGACTCTAATCTAGAATTACATATCCGCTTCATATTTGTTGATTTTCGTTGCAGCTCACAAAGTAAAGCTACATCACACGCAAACAGATGACTTGTATTTGGGTGTACATTGACGTTGTGACAACATATATATGAAACACGACAAAAGAAAATGACTATATATTTGATCGATGAAAAATAGATTACTTTGCTTGCTCTTAGTCAAGTTTTGCTTATGGTTAATTTATGAGCAAAATTAAACTTCATTGACTAAAATCTCCCTCTCAGTAGAAGTCAATTTTTTTTTTTTTTGAAATGTTCGCACAAGAGGAGGGAGGGAGATTCGAATTAATGACCTCCGCTTCATTAGGCGTGGTCCCAGCCGATTGAACTACCTCTTAGAGACCATAGAAGTCATAAATATTATTCATTAATAGGATCTAATTAATATTAGAGCTTATTACACGTACATATCGTTATGAAGTTATATAATTAATTTTGGGGGAAATTAGCTTTACCCCCCATGAACTACCACTCTCTCTCCATTTGTTTCATGAACTAAAGTTACCTAAGATCCCCATGAACTATTATTTCGCTATTAACGACTACCGCTTAGTCAAGGACGTTAAATATGACAGTCAACATGAATAGTACCGTGAACAATATCGTTGACTAACGTAATAGTACAATTGACCGTTCAATTTAGCGTCTTTGACTGACGGTAGGGGTTTTTGGTAACGAAATGGTAGTTCATGGGAGGTCTTAGGTAACCTTGGTAGTTCAAGGGGGCAAATGGAGAGAGAGTGGTAGTTCATGGGGGGTAAAGCTAATTTCTCCTTAATTTTGTCTTATTCTTGATAATACAAGCTCCAATCTATATATAGTCCCGATCTCTCTACGCTCACCCCCATGTAACTGAGGCTGCAACAACAGAAATAATTACACGTTAGAAGTTATAATGAAGACTACAAATCCAAATAGGAATAGCAATAATCAAACATGCCATGCATGAGACGTACCACAACATGTATTTAGTGTTTTACCAAAAAAGAAGGCACATGAAGACAACAACAAATTTGGTTTGTCTTTTTTCTTTGGTTGAAACTCACACGACTTATTGTTGAAACCTAGTTAACAGGCTTTATGTGTCCAATTCGTGGTATGTTGATTTATGTGTATCATCATAAATGTTACACGCACTTTCACTTCTTATATTTTCAAGTATACACTTTCTATCGTAATAGTAAAAAATCACAATTAGATTTTAGATAAATAACTATTGAAATCACAAATCATTTAATTAATCATGGCAAACCCTTCAATCAAGGACAGATTTAGAAAGTTGGAAGGGGAGGGACCAAATGGATATTTTTATTTTTTGGGCAATGCCAAATGCCTTTAAATATTTTTTTTTAATTCATAAAAAAAAAAAAAAAAAAAAAAAAATTGGAGGATTTTGGGGTAGGCCAGGGCCATCCCTTGTCCCCCCAAACCCGCCTCAGATCATGACCTAATTAACTAAATAGGTGATATGACATGACTTGTTGGATCAATTGAAAATAACATAGATAGGGATAGAATTTTAAGTGCATGAGATAGGAATAGAATTCTATATATATACACTTACCATTTCGAGAAAGGGCGAAATTTTTGTCGGCGCCGACATGCCACGCAAAGTAACCAAGCAATCCGTTTCCCTTAGCATATGTAACCTTAGTATAGATGCTCTGCATATCATCATAACCAATCCACGTCGTCCCAGCATAGCAATAGTCTGTAACTATCGTCGAATTGCACACCGCCATGGCGTTATTATTACTTATAAAATCTTGGATTCCGCTATAAGTTATGGACCCATTTGGGGATATGGATGTAGCTGCTCCATTAGCCGGAGAAAATATTTCGTGGTTATTAGCATTTGCTAGAAGCCATCCGTAGCCATAAAATGGAATGCCGAGGACTAATTTGTTGGCTACAATGCCCGCCTGAATCCAATTTTGAACGCCAGTATCGCCGCTGACTTGGCTTGTTGGATTGTACAATGCAGCTGGCGGTCCGGTCACTTTCGGTGACCAACCAGGGCCGTAAAAGTCATAGGCCATTAGGTTGATCCAGTCCATGGTGTTTGATATGGCTTGAAATGGATAATCAAGCTGTAATAGCTTGAATTGTAAAAGAATGCACCAGATAGAAGCAACGCTGTGTTGTTGGTGCTGCTAGATTCTGTGGCGATGGCTGCTCGCCATTCCGTAAGGAGTGAGCCGAGGTTGGTCATTTCCGTGGCGGAGGAAGGGTATTCCCAGTCAAGGTCAAGGCCATGGAAGCTATAATTCCTAGCAAGCTGTATGGAGGAATCTATGAATGATTTACGGGAGCTGTTTTGGCTAGCCATTGAAGCAAAGGTTGAGGGACTAAAGCCTCCGCCGCCGATGGATAAAAGGGTTTTGACATAAGGGTTCTTTTGCTGCACGGATTTGGGTGAAGGTTGAGAACTGAACAGCGTTTGGAAGAAATGGTGACTTGGAAGCTGACGGAGTCAAGATCAAAGGCACAAAAGAGATGGGTGAAAAGGGTGGAATCTATGCTGAACACCGGGAATTCGCTGTCAGGAAACCAATATGCAGCTTTACGACAGTCGTCTGCCCTGCAGAGAGGTGGAGTTGGAGAAGGAAAAGGAAGGTTGAAAACATATACAAGTGTTTTCAAAGCCATTGCAAGGAATTGTAGGCAACGTACTCTTTCTTGCTTGCCTTGCTTGGTAGCTATGTATGAGAGAGCATCACGTGTATATATATAGCCTCCCAGGCGGCTAGTAAATTATCCGGTTGATTAATTAATGTTGTTCCATTAATAACCACCATTGTAGGTTCACGACGAATTTGTGGCTGACGCTATTCTAAGTTCTACACCGACATTGTTGGTACAATACGCAGGTAATCAGGATCCCATAGAGTAACTTCACTTTTGGGTTCTTAAAACCATTATTTTTATTAAATGGTCCAGATTTTGCCACATTGATGTATACCAAAACTGACCACTGCAATACAATTCAAACTACAATAATTAAGTTGTACCGATCCCCAATAATTATAATAACAATCACATGTAAAGAGCTTTCCATTAGTATCTCTCATGTGCATGGGAATGCTTCTTCTTTTTCTTTTTTTTTCTTTTTTTCTTTTTTTGTAATGAATATGTTGGTTTTATGTTGGCTAGCTAAAATTTGGTGATCAAAGTGCCAAAAAGTCTTGGGCGTCCGAACGGGACACAACCATTTAGACAAATATCAATGCCGCAAAGTGTTTCTTCAACTAGTTTCATCTACAAGCCTGTTTGCATGGTGTCTGAACGAGATAGATGAACAAAAAAACTCAAGTGCCTTGTTTGGAATCTCGTTTGCAAGTTGTCTAGATGCACCATGCCAAGAGACAAAAGTTAACGATGTATACCTAGCTCCGTCCAGACAGCCGTGTACGTGGAACATGATTCTCACATTATTATTAGCCTCGTCCAAACAAGACCACTTACCGTTCTGACGGCCCGTAACTTCTAGGTCCAATTTCAATGTAATTGTGATTCGATTAGACTAGGAGTCTTTAGGCTTATATATATATATAACCATAGATCTGTATAGGTATGAATTTTCATCCCAAAGAGTTCATGAGAGGCTATGCTTAGAGAAGAATTATCTTGAGCCTAGTTGTTTCTCTTAGAGGATTATTGTTAGTTTGATTATGATTCATTAAGAAGTCTATTTAAAGGGTCCGGTAAAGGAGACTCACGTTGAAGAAGATTGTGAAGAGAGAGATGAGTTGGAGGCTTGTCGATTTTACAGAGTCAAGGTCTGTAATCTCTTAACATATTTTGATATTAATTTCCTAGGTTTGGCTCGCCCAGAAATGTTTTATCTTTTAGAATGTTTTCTAAAAGGTTTCATTTTCGTCACCAAAATTATTGTGTCTAATTGAGTTTTGATTATTTTGGTAATTCATTGTTTATAGATTGCTATCTATTAATTCCACATATTGTATGATATACATACCTGCATAGCATTTTTCAGAATAGATTTTTTTATTTTTTTTTTATTTTCAAGCGCATTACAATTGTAAGCCTCCAATTATCCCCATACATATCATCTCCAATAACTTGATCAACCTTTTAAGGTATATTTACTTAATCTATTTTTGAGCTGCCTTACTGGTGTGGTATCTAATTTTAAAATTATTCATACATGCCAACATATTCTTTTTCTTCTTTGTTTTTTGTTTTGTTTGTTTTTTTTTCTCCTTCATATTATTCATATGAAATCACATTGATTCACAAAATATCATTTCATAGGACAGTTTTTATTTTATTTTATTATTTATTCATTTATTTTTTATTTTTATGTATATCGTATTCATTCGCTTTTGTAATGTTATGCTATTGAATTATTAAGAATTTGAGCCCGGCTGAGTTTCATAACTATTTAGATATCGTTGTTCATCGTGCTCTTTACAAGCTTTTTACCCCGCACAATATGAAGCCGCTTAACTTTCTTTTATATATAAGTTTATAGAAATTAATGAATTCATTTTTTCACGATAAATAGGTTGAACGTTAGTGTTACTTTTTACTATATACTTTTGCTATTTAGATTAACTTTCACTTGAAGTTTCTTTGTGTTGTGCATCATATCTACTCATTTAGAGCCATCCCATTATTTGTGTAAAAGTTTAAATTTGCTATTCCGTAAAGATTTAGATATTAACTTTATTTTTAAATATTTTTTATATATAATATCAAAAAAATAACATAAAAAATACATTTATTATTGTCAAACACTGGGAATTAAGCACGTGCCTCCCAAAATAGTATATAGAAATGATAGGATCTGAGTCAATAATTTTGTTATATTTAGTTAATATTCTCTTATAAATTCAATAGATCAATCATTGGATTCGTGGGGTCTACCATTAATTTATGTAGGGTTCAAATATATCCACAAATTTAATAGTTGATTTGTAAGAAAAAATGAGCCAAATATATAGATGTTATTGACTCCTATCATTTCTCATATATATTTATATATATGGTCACTAGGGTTGGTTTAACGACCAGTACTTCTACATGTCTTTTGGGCAATTATTACGGTGGAAGATTATTAGGCCTCATGGCCTTGATGGTGGTTCAGTTGCCTCTTATAGCCAACTTGTGGTGATTGTTGATTATTGGGTGTGCAAGAGTCTTTTGCTATCTATGAAATGTTAATGTGTCGGCATGCAATTGGATGGGGTAAAATAAGAGTTTTACCCCCATTTTTATTGAAATTAGACTCTTCCAATTTGAATTTGTAAGTCTTCATCAATTCTAGCCTTGTAAATCTTATTGTTGTTGTAGCTTCTAGAGTATAATGCACCAGCCGATACCAAAGGTGCAGCACAGGGGACCGTGGCAGAGGTGGTTTAAGACTTGATTTATTGTTGACATTTTCTAAAATGTCACTATTCAAATGCCATTAAACCTGATTTTTTTGTAATAAAATCCAAGTCTTAAATGACCTCCTACAGCTTCCAACATGCAGCTATCAGTACCAAAAGAATCACACACAAAAAACAGCAAATATATATAGATTCTATACACAAATATATATATATATATATATATATTGTAGTAATATGCTAAGAAATTCATCCACAGCCTCAATGAAATTCAAATTACGAACAGCATGAGGTCTCTACACTTATACAAAATGAGAAACCAATAATTAGTTTATATATAGCAGACCTGTATTATAATATTGTACTTAATTTTCCAGATAAAGCACCAAATCATATTACCAAAATTTTGAGTTTTATTTTTTTGATAAGTTGCCAAGGGAAGTAATGGAGCCTACCAATAAAGGAAACGATAAGCAAAAACGAAAGCCGTGTAGCAATGATTATTACCAGAAAAAATAATAATAATAATAATAAATTTATTAAAAAAAAAAAGAGTAGCTGAATCAGACCATGCATGGGCGACCTAGAAAGTTGCTCAAGAGGGAAATTCCCGATATGCAATACTATATCATAACTTCTTGTGCAAACAACATTGTTAGTGTATATGTGGGGCTTGTCTCACATTGGTAAGATTGGAAGTTAAGGCTCTTTTCTCCCTCCTATATAAGGAGGCTCTTGTATCTATTCTTTTTATGCTACTCAATACAATATAGTCTATTATATGTTTCCGATATCTCTCTTCTCTCTCTCTTTCTTCCGCTCTCTACAATATATTTAACAATCACCATTACTTAGTGAGAAATTTTGGACCAGCAGACACCAGAAAATGACTCTTTAAAAAAAAAAAACAAAGTAATCAAGATTTTGTATATGAAAGCGTTAAGCCGCACCTGGGTAGTGGCTCTATGGGATAGCCGTGAACCCAGTTATGGTGAAGAAAATTGAGGTTGATACCAATGCTGCATGATAGCCAAAAATAATTCAAAATCGCAACTTTGTTATTAATTAGGAGCTTAAAACATCAAGAACTAAACTCTTCGGTGAAACATATGGTCAGGCTCATGGTTCTTGGCTTCAGGTCTACTGTTTTTTTTCCTTTTACCTATCAAAGCTCTGCATCTATATCAAGTGTCCAAATATATGCTCTACATATATAAAAGAGTGGGATAATTATCCTATCCCCTCATAAATTACCACGCAATTACTATTTTCTCCATGAATTACTAATTTTACATTACACTCCTTATGAACTACTATTTCGTTATCAAAATCCCCCTTTTGTCAATCAAAGTCGTTAAGTTAGTGAACAGTGTTGTAAACAGTGTTATCAACCATGAATAGCATCGTGAATAGTACAATTGACCGTCCGACTTAATGTCTTTGACTAACAGAATGAGAGTTTTGGTAACAAAATAGTAATTCATGGGAGTGTAATGTAAAATTGGTAGTTTATATAGGGAAATGGTAATCACATGAAGTTCATGGGAGGAAAGGATAATTACCTTAAAAGAATAGAACCAAAAAAACAAACAAACAAACAAACAAACAAACAAATCTCTATATGCTTGTCTAGAGAACATTGGGAGCAGAAGAATAGGAAAATGTTTTGTTGGAATATTTTATATTTTATAAATTAGGTTTATTAATATTGTCCTTAATAAGTTATTTCTCTTTATGTTAGAATATTATTTTCCGTTATTATATTTCCTTGTAAGGTTTATTTTCTTCCTTAATTAGTTTAGGTTTACTTTAGGGTTTTTTTATCATTACTCATTGTCTTTATATAAATAGAAAGTTATGTAATATTGTTTGATATATCTTACAAGATGTAGCCCATACATCTCTCTCTACTTCCGCCACGTTTATGTTTCTATGGCTTTCAATAAAAGTCTTATGACACTTTTTTTTTTTTTGGTGGCATTCTCTTCTGATGATCTCCCAATTTTGTTGTAATCCACAACACTTTTCATTGACAAATCTTGATACAATGCGGTTTGACCCTTCATAGGATTTTTATTTTTTATTTTTTAACGGCTAGTTTCCATTCTCAGACCTCATTGTCAATTGCGGCTTGGCGCTTCACCGGATTCTTTTAGTGGCTTGTCTCTGTTCTCCAACTGTCACTTTCAACCTTTCTCGCCGACTTTGCCTTGATCCAACTATCAACTTTGGATGCCTTTAATTTATGATATGTTTTAAACTGAAGCTTACACCTTGAGTTTGAGGGGGGATGTTGGAATATTTTATATTTTATAAATTAGGTTTATTAATATTGTCTTTAATAAGTTGTTTTTCTTAATGTTAGAATATTAGTCTCCATTATTATATTTCCTTATAAGATTTATTCTCTACCTTAATTAGTTTAGGTATACTTTAGGGTTTGTTGGAATATTTTATATTTTATAAATTAAGTTTATTAACCTTGTCCTTAATAATTAGTTATTTCTCTTTATGATAAAATATTATTTTCTGTTATTATATTTCCTTGAAAGGTTTATTCTATTCCTTAATTAGTTTAGATCTATTTTAGGGTTTCTTGATCACTACTCATTGTCTCTATATAAATAGAGAGTTATGTAATATTGTTTAATATAGTAAAAGGGTTATAAGCGTAAAAGGGTTAGTGCTACCACACTAACACCTCAATCCTCTCTGTTATTCTCTCCTTTCGCTAATTTCAATAACCACTGCTTCCAAACATCTCCAGGCCCGATCGATTTATGCAAATGTGAGCCTCTGCGTGGCATTGGATTGGTTTGCCATCGTCTCCTCTTTGAGTTTGAGCATGCGGAATCTTCTCCGACCGACGGTCCACAGAACCATGTAGGAGACTCGAATCCTTTGGCCATCTCTAAAAGCATGATCTGTCGCTCCTCTATGCTATAATTTTTATCCTTTGTTATAAAATGAAGCAGACATTAACAAAACCCCAAAATAATCTTCGCTTCGGCCTGTATAAAATGGACATAAATAAATATCAGATTCCTACCTCTCTCCTTGTCTGGTCCATGAGAGACACCATTTCTTGCACAAAATCATAAAAGCCCTGAAACAGATTTCAGTTCCCAAACGAATGAGAAAGATCACATATGCGCGCAGCAGATGAAACAGAGAAAGGCACGTTTCCGAAAATGCCCACCTCATCTTCTTCGTCATCAGGGTCGTATAATCCAGCGTCGTACAGAGTCCTCATCCTCTGGTCTGACAACACTGCTCCAATAAAAGAAAAGGTTAAGAAAACTCCCACGGTCGCCTCCAGTGGGGGTGCACATTAGCAAAGAAAATTACCTGAATACGCCTCTTGGATCTGCTGGAACTTTCGTTTAGCTTCACCCAGAAGAGAAGGGGTCAAACGAGTGCAAAACTCGGGTGGAAGCACCGGTTGAAGCTGCTTATGGGGTGAGAATCCCGATGAGATTAGAGGAGCCCTGGAAAATGGGTTTTGGCTGAAATGGAAGGCCAACGACTGCAGCAAGTGCGAGCATAGTGGAGGATTTTGTGGGACCAAGTTCGATCGACAACAGCAAAAACTACCGTTTCCAGTGCTTCTGCGCCGATCAACCTCATTATGTGCGCTGTCAAATTCCTGGTCAGTTTTCTCTCTCGAGACTTTTCTGTTTCTCATTCTCAGAAATTTTCATTCAAAATTTGCTGGGCTTAGCATGTCCACTTGTTTATGAAGTGGACGACGTCGACCCAACAGATTATTATATATCATAAAATATAATAATCATTTGATAATCCATTGGGAAAACTGAATATAATAATCAGCAACCCAATAGATTATTATATTCATAAAAATAAAAAACAAATCTGTATTCTCTCTCTCCTCGATCTCTTTCTCCGTCTCTCTCTTGCATCTCACTAAACTAATAGCAAAATCTCAACTACAAACTGCAAAAATGATTCATAAAAATCAGCAATCAACACAATCTTTGTTGCTGTTTGGTAGGTAAGTTAATTAAATAGTTTAATTTAATTATTAAGTTAATATTTTAACAATGATTACTAGGAAATAGCCTTAAGGCACTCAACTAAAACTCTAGAAACTTCGTTAAGGTTTTGATATTTCTTTCTTACTAACCCTGTTAAAGTTTCAAACGCTACCAATTTAGCTGCAGCCTCACTTCAATCTTCATTGTTTAAGTGACATCTTTTATGTTTTTATCTTCTATTGCATAGAGTAACAAAAAGAATCTGGCGATAGGAATTGGAATAGGTGAGATACCCCTTCTAGTGCGGAGATGTCAAAACAAACAAAACAAAACAAAAAAACAAAGGCGACTTTTATTATTCAAGAACAAACTTGAGTTTTGTCTAGGATCGGAGGTGTATATGGGGAGTAGAGATTTTCAGCTGCCAAGTGAGATATATATATATATATATATATATTAAGAGGAAAGAGGTTAAAGAGGGATTATGGATGACGAAATTGGAGGCATTAACATTAAATTTAGGATGACTAAATTCCTTTTAAATGATACTATCTCTAAAGGGTTAACCTTCCACCCCTAAGTTTTAGTTTTGAATCCAAAAATAAATTTTGAGGCATTAGAAGCCAAATACTAACTCATGAAAATTTAACTAATTGAAAAAAAAAAAAATCATTTTCGTTTATTTTTTTAAGGAAAATGCTAGGGGTTCTTCCCGTAGGTTCTTCTGGCGTTCTTCTAGTCTTATGTAAAACATAATTTAAAAAAAAAAAAAAAATGCAGTAGCTTCCACCACTGGTTTTTTTAGACATTAACACCAAATTTAAGACATTAGCACAAAATTTATAAGACATTAGTACCAAATTTATGATGATCAAATCCATTTTGGCTGATAGCATCCCTAAAGGGTTAACCTTTCACCCTTAAGTTTTAGTTTTGAATTCAAAAACAAGTTTTAAAGTATTAGAACCAAACTATTAACTCATAAAAATTAATCAGTTGGCAAAAAAACAGTACTACAATTTTACTACAATTTTATTTTTTCTTAAATCATATTCTATGTAAAACTGGAAGAACGTCAGGAGAAAACTACGAGAGAAACCCTAGTAAACCTCTTTTTTTAATATTATTATTATTATTATTATTATTATTTTAAGAGGCAGCCAAGCATTTGGACGATGCTTGTGGCAGCCGCATAGATGGACTCGTATTTGGGTGTACGTTGACGTTGTGACAACATATATATGAAACACGACAAAAGGAAATGACTATATATTTGATCGGTGAAAAATATATTACTTTGCTTGCTCTTAGTCAAGTTTTGCTTATGGTTAATTTATGAGCAAAATTAAACTTCATTGACTAAAATCCCCCACTCAGTAGAAGTCAGAAATATTATTCACTAATAGGATCTAATATTAGAGTTTATTACACGTACATATCGTGGTTATAATGTTATATAATTAATTTTGTCTTATTCTTGATAATACAAGCTCCAATCTATATATAGTCCCGATATCTCTACGCTCACCCCCACGTAACTGAGGCTGCAACAACAGATAGAATTACAGGTTAGAAGTTAGAATGAAGACTGCAAATCCAAATTAAAGGAATAGCAATAATCAAATATGCCATGCATGAGACCACATGTATTTACCAAAAAAGAAGGCACATGGAGACAACAAAAAATTTGGCTTGTCTTTTCTCTTTGGTTGAAACTCACACGACTTATTGTTGAAACCTAGTTAACAAGCTTTATGGGTCCAGTTCATGGCATGTTGATTTATGTGTATAACCAGAAATGCTACACGCACTTTCACTTCTTATATTTTCAAGTATACACTTTCTATCGTAATAGTAAAAATTACCATTAAATTTTAAATGGATCATTATTGAAATTTTGGATTCGGTGATTTTCACCATCACAAATCATTTAATTAATCATGGTAACCCTTCAATATTTCTATCATGACTTGATTAATTAACTAAACAGGTGATATGACATGACTTGTTGGATTGATTGAAAATAACATAGATAGGAATAGAATTCTATAGATATACACTAACCATTTCTAGAAAGAGTGAAATTTTTGTCAGCGCCGACATGCCACGCGAAGTAACCGAGCAATCCGTTTCCCTTAGCATATGCAACCTTAGTATAGATGCTCTGCGTATCATCATAACCAATCCACGTTGTCCCGGCATAGCAATAGTTTGTAACAATCGTCGAATTGTACACTGCCGTGGCGTCATTATTGCTTATAAAATCTTGGATTCTGCTATAAGTTATGGACCCATCTGGGGATATGGATGTAGCCGCTCCATTAGCCGGAGAAAATATTTCATGGTTATTGGCATTTGCTAGAAGCCATCCGTAGCCATAAAATGGAACACCAAGGACTAATTTTTTGGCTGTCACGCCCGCCTGAATCCAATTTTTAACGCCGGTATCGCCGCTGACTTGGCTTGTTGGATTGTACAATGCAGCTGGCGGTCCGGTCACGTTCGGTGACCAACCGGGGCCGTAAAAATCATAGGCCATTAGGTTGATCCAGTCCATGGTGTTTGATATGGCCTGAAAGGGATAATTCACGGTGTAATAGTTTGAATTGTAAAAGAATGCACCGGATAGAAGCAACGCTGTGTTGTTGGTGCTGCTAGATTCTGTGGCGATGGCTGCTCGCCATTCCGTGAGGAGTGAACCGAGGTTGGTCATTTCCGTGGCAGAGGAAGGGTATTCCCAGTCGAGGTCAAGGCCATGGAAGCTGTAATTCCTAGCAAGCTGTATGGAGGAATCTATGAATGATTTACGGGAGCTGTTTTGGCTAGCCATTGAAGCGAAGGTTGAAGGACTAGAGCCTCCGCCGCCAATGGATAAAAGGGTTTTGACAGAAGGGTTCTTTTGCTGCACAGTTTGGGTGAAGGTTGAGAACTGATCAACGTTTATGGTAGAAATGGTGACTTGGAAGCTAATGGAGTCAAGATCGGCAAAGGCACAAAAGAGATGGGTGAAAAGGGTGGAATCTATACTGGACACTGGGAATTCGCTGCCGGGAAACCAATATGCGGCTTTCACAACAGTCGTCTGCCCTGCAGAGAGGTGGAGTTGGAGAAGGAAAAGGAAGGTTGAAAGCACATATACAAGTGTTTTAGAAGCCATTGCAAGGGAATTGTAGGCAGCGTACTCTTTCTTGGAGCTTTGAGATCTTACCGATATATAGCTTTTTCTTTTTTGTTTTTTTCCCCCTTTTTTGAGTTAATTATCTGATTTTCTTTTTTTTATTTTGTTTTCTTTGATAGTAAGGCAAATTACGTTCAAGATAGGTGTGGTTGAACTTTTGAAGCCATTGACAGTTGCAATGAAGACTTTATTAGAGGGAGTTTTATTATCATGTAGAGGTCAAAAGAATGAAAGCATATATTGCAAAGCTAGCACGCTGAATGCGGTGGTCAAGTGTTAATTACGTGTACGTATTAGATTGCTATAGCATAAATTACGGAAGCAGTTGTCTATTTAACATAGCTTTGGTCTAAAATGTCAGCTTAAAATTATCCAAAGAAATGAAGATGGACAAAGGATACGACGGTTTAACCAAACTAACTAATATCTAACAATTTTAAGGTTTTTGAATAAATGCTTAGGCCTTAATTAATTAACAATTAGCTAGTGTAAAAGCAAACACACATCATGAGTTTGAGTCACAAAATAGAATGGACCATCCTAGATGTTAGGGTCACGAGGGTTAAGGTTTTATCAAATCAATTAAAATTCTAGAATTGTTTTTATCAATGATTAGGCTTTGACGCACTCCCATCCATGAAATTTTGAAATCACTTACAAGGATATTTCAACTTTTGGACAGGGAGTAGTGTATATAAGATAAGCTAGCCAAATGGGCCGCTTCCTATTCTATTTTTGCAAGCATTCTCAAAAGATTTTCCATTCTTTCTTCCATTCAGATCAGGAATGGGAAAGATCCTCCGCTATAGACATTTTCCTCATTCAATTAAAAAAAAAGAAAGTTTAGCTAGCCAATGTTTTCTTGGCGATCAGGCTGTCCATATGGTCCCTTCTCCCAGCAGTAAAAGCCAACAAATTAATTTAGTATGTAGGCTGTTTTGAAAATAAGTTCTTGGGAAAGGTCTGAACTTGATAAGCACTCGATTGGAATTCTTGGTTTATGGATATTAATCGAGGGAGAAAATGTTTTAAGTGTTTATCTGGTTGCTGAAATCACAAGCTAGTACTTCTTCTTTTAACAGCGTTAGTCAAACCGGCATAGGCCCATTTGGTTTGGCCCAACAGCACACTAAAAGCCCATGTTAAATGGGCTGGTCTTTCAACCTACGGAGACGTGCACTATAAAACAAAAAAGCTGAAACGAATTGCACAAAAAACGCAAAAAAGAGTGGCGCTGTGCGAGAGTTTTTTCTTTCTTTCTTGTCTTTTGGCTGTGATTTTTCACAAGAAAGAACAAACTTGAGTTTCCTCTTGGAGGTGTCTTTGGGTGTTGTGACAAGATATGAAACATGACAAATTAAAGAAAATGATGATATGTGATCGGTGAAAAATAGATTAATTAATTACTTTGCTTGCTCTCAGACTCACAGTCAAGTTTTACTAATGGTTAATTTATGAGCAAAATTAAACTCCATGCATTGACTAAAATCTTCCTCTCAGTACGTGGAAGTCAGAAATATTATTCATTAATAGGATCTATTAGAGCTTATTACACATTTCATTATGATGTTAATTTGGTCTTATTCTTGATAATACAAGCTCCAATCTATATAGTCCCTATATCTCTACCCTCATCCCCATGTAACTGAGGCTGCAACAACAGAAAGAATTACAGGTTAGAAGTTAGAATGAAGACTACAAATCCAAATAGGAATAATACCAATAATCAAACATGCCATGCATGAGACGACAACATGTATTTACCAACAAAGAAGGCACATGGAGACAACAATAAATTTGGTTTGTCTTTTCTCTTTGGTTGAAATTCACACGAGTTATTGTTGACATTTAGCTAACACGCTTTATGGGTCGAGTTCATGGCATGTTGATTTATTTGTATGATCATAAATGCTACACACACTTTCACTTTTTATATTTTCAAATGCACATCTTCTAACGTGATAGTAAAAATCACCATTAGATTTTAGATTGATCATTATCACGTCAAGAAATGCGCATTTGAGTGTGTGTAACATTTCTCTTATGGTTATAAGATTATATAGGTCGACACAAACACAAATCATTTAATTAATCATGACAAACCTTTCAATTCTAATATGACCTGATTAGCTAAGGCGATATGACATTACTTGTTAGATTTACAATAACACATGAGAATAGAATTTTAAGTGCATGAGCTGGAATAGATATAAATTTATGATTGAATTCATATATAAATATATATACTTACCATTTCGAGAAAGAGTGAAATTTTTGTCGGCGCCCACATGCCATGCAAAGTATCCGAGCAATCCCTTTCCCTTAGCATATATAACCTTAGTATAGATGCTCCGCGTATCATCATAACCAATCCATGTCGTCCCAACATAGCAATAGTCTGTAACAATGGTGGAATTGTACACCGCCGTGGCACTATTCTTGGTTATGAAATCCTTGATTCCGCTATAAGTTATTGACCCGTCTGAGAATATGGATGTAACCGCTCCATTAGCTGGAGAAAATATTCCATGGTTGTTAGTATTTGTTAGACGCCATGCGTAGCCACAAAATGGAATGCCGAGGACTAATTTTTTGGCTGTCACGCCCGCTTGAATCCAATTTTTAACACCGATGTCGCCACTGACTTGGCTTGTTGGATTGTACAATGCAGCCGGCTGTCCGGTCACATTTGGTGACCAACCAGGGCCGTAAAAGTCATAGGCCAGTAGGTTGATCCAATCCATAGTGTTTGATATGGCCTAAAAGGGATAATTCAATGTGTAATAATTTGAATTGTAAAAGAATGCTCCGTATAGAAGCAATGCCTTCCTGTTGGTGCAACTGGATTCCTTGGCGATGGCTGCTCGCCATTTCGTGAGGAGTGAGCCGAGGTTGGTCATTTCCGTGACGGAGGAAGGGTATTCCCAGTCAAGGTCAAGGCCATGGAAGCTATAATTCCTAGCAAGCTTTATGGAGGAATCTATAAATGATTTACGAGAGCTGTTTTGGCTAGCCATTGAAGCGAAGGTTGAAGGACTAGACCCTTCGCCGCCAATGGATAAAAGGGTTTTGACAGAAGGGTTCTTTCGTTGGACGGTTTGGGTGAAGGTTGAGAACTGAACAGCTTTTGTGGAATTAATGGTGACTTGGAAGCTGACGGAGTCAAGATCGGCAAGGCACAAAAGAGATGGGTGAAAAGGCCAGGGTGGAATCTATGCTGGACACCGGGAATCCGCTGCCGGGAAACCAATATCCAGCTTTCACGACAGTCGTCCACCCTGTAGAAAGGTGGAGTTGGAGAAGGAAAATGAAGGTTGAAAGCACATATACAAGTGCTTTCGAAGCCATTGCAAGGGAATTGTAGGCAGTGTACTCTTTCTTGGAGCTTTGAGATCTTACCTATATATAGTTTTTTCTTTTTTGTTTTTCTTTCCCCGATTTTTGAGTTAATTATCTGATTTTTTTTTTTCTTTTCTTTTATAGTACAATATATATATATATATTAAGAAGGCAATTACGTATAAGATAGGTGTGGTTGAACTTTGAAGCCATTGACAGTTTCAATGAAGACTTTATTAGAGAGAGTTTATACTATAGAGATCAAAAGAATGAAAGGATACATTGCAAAGCTAGCTAGCACGCTGAATGCGGTGGTTAAGTGTTAAGTACGCGTACGTATTAATACGGAAGCGGTAATCTACAGCATAAATTAACATGGAAAATGCTAGGGGTTCTTCCCGTAGGTTCTCCTGGTGTTCTCCCAGTTTTACATAAAACATGATTTAAGAAAAAATAAAATTGTAGTTACTTTCACCACCGGTTTTTTTAGGCATTAACATCAAATTTGAGGCATTAGCAACAAATTTGTGAGGCATTAGCAACAAAATTGAGGCATTAGCATCAAATTTAGGATAATCAAATCCATTTTGGGTGATATCATCCCTAAAGGGTTAACCTTCCACCCTTATGTTTAATTTTGAATCCAAAAACAAGTTTTAAAGCATTAGAACCTAATTATTAACTCATAAAAATTAATTTGTTAGCAAAAAAACGGTACTACAATTTTATTTTTTATTAAATCATGTTCTATATAAGACTGAGAGAACACCAGGAGAACACTATGAGGAGAACCCCTAGCAAACCTCAATTAACATAGCTTTGCTATATTGCTTGCTATAGCATAAATTACGGAAGCGGGAATCTATTTAACATTGCTTTGGTCTAAAATGTCAGCTTAAAATTATACAAAGAAATGAAGATGGACAAAGGATACGAGGGTTTAACCAAACTAATTAATATATAACAATTTTAAGGTTTTTGAATCAATGCTTAGGCCTTAACAATTAGTATAAGAGCAAACACACATCATGAGTTTGAGTCACAAAATAGAATGAACCGTCGTAGATGTTAGGGTCATGATGGTTAAGGTTTTATCAAATCAATGAAAATTCTAGAATTTTTTGATCAATGATTAGGCCTTGACACACTAGTACTCCCATCCATATAATTTTGAAATCATTCACAAGGATATTTCAACTTTTGGGCAGGGAGTAGTGTTATGTAAGATAAGCTAGCCAATGTTTTCTTAGCAATCAGGCTGCCCACATGGTCCCTTCTCCAAGCAGTACACGCCAACAAATTAATTTGGTATGTAGGCTGTTTTGAAAAATAAGTTCTTGGTAAAGGTCTAAATTTGATAAGCACTCGATTGGAATTCTTGGTTGATGGATATTCGAGGGAGAAAACGTACCAAGTGTTTATCTGCTTATTCGTAAGAGATAAATTTAATCATTTTAATTTTTAACGGTGTTAATCTAACCGGCACATACAGATTATAGTCTCCTTCCTTAGTGGGTTGAAGGGGGGAGACTTGTTGTGTATAGGTCCATGTGGTTTGGCCCAACGTACAGCACACTAAAAGCCCACGTTAAATGGTCTGGTCAAAGCAAAAAAGAGAGTGCGCCTTACAACGCGGGGAGAGAAGAGAAAGAGTTTTTTTTTTTCTTTATTTCTTGTCTTTGGCTGTGATTTTTCACGTACAAGAAAGAACAAAGGCTTTTATTATTCGATCGAGAACGAACTTGAGTTTCCTCTTGGAGGTGTCTTTGGGAGTTGTGACAACATATGAAACATGACAAATTATAGAAAATGATGATATTTGATCGGTGAAAAATAGATAAATTACTTTGCTTGCTCTCAGACTCTCGGTCAAGTTTTGCTTATGGTTAATTAATTATGAGCAAAAATAAACTCCATGCATTGACTAAAATCTCCCTCTCAGTACGTGGAAATCAGAAATATTATTCATTAATAGGATCTATTAGAGCTTATTACACATTTCATTATGATGTTAATTTGGTCTTATTCTTGATAATACAAGCTCCAATCTATATAATCCCTATATCTCTACGCTCATCCCCATGTAACTGAGGCTGCAACAACAGAAAGAATTGCAGGTTAGAAGTTAGAATGAAGACTACAAATCCAAATTATAGGAATAGCAATAATCAAATATGCAATGCATGAGACCACATGTATTTACCAACAAAGAAGGCACATGGAGACAAGAATAAATTTGGTTTGTCTTTTCTCTTTGGTTGAAATTCACACGAGTTATTGTCAGTGACGGATCCAGAAATTCATTTAACCAGGGATGCCAATAAAATAATAAAATATAATGATAAAATAATTTTTTTACATTTTATATTTTTATTATAATATGGTAAATACAATTAAAAATAGAAATTATACTATAATATATGTATCACAAAAAACATATTTATCTGATTTCATAAATATGTATTAAATTGATATATTAATTACCATATAGACAAGGTCAGCTCAAGCCCTAGGCGAGTTAAGCCCTCGCCTAGCCTAGGGCCCCAGTATAATAAGGTCCAAAAAAAAATTTGGGCCAAATAAAAAAAAATAATCAAAATTTTAGGCCTAAATTTAGTAAGGTCCAATTAATAATCCCATTATAAGTCCTAAAAACAATAAAAAACAAAAAAACAAAACAAAAACAAACACCGACAAACCCTTACTCTCTTGTCTTGATAAAACTAGAGTATTGAAAAAAAAAAAATAGATTAATGCTACGTGGCTGAGGTTAAGCCAACACCCCCCTTAAATTTTTTTATTATTTTTGTTTTTAATAATATAAAATACACCCCCACCACTACTTTTCATTTTTTATTATTTTTTTCACCCACCCACTTCTCTCTTTTTCCCATGCTTCTCGATCTCTTCGCTCTTCCTCCCAGAAATCACACTCTTTTCTCCCATTCTTCTCTCTTCAATCTTTCTCCCAACAATCATAATTCACGGCCACTTCTCTCTCTCCCTTTCCCAAGTTATCCTCTCTTTTTTCCCTTGCAAATCTTTCTCCCAAAAAACCCACACCTTCCGCCTTACCTTCACCGGAATTGAAATCACCGATGACGCCCAACCACCATGATGATCAATAGTTCATTGCTCTCTCTCCCCACCCCCTACACCCATTAGATTGGAGGCGAATTACTTGATTTTTTTTTACCGAGGCTACCTGGTCATCCTCCGTATCTCCATACAGTTATTGTTGACATTTAGCTAACAGGCTTTATGGGTCGAGTTCGTGGTGTGTTGATTTATGTGTATGATCATAAATGCTACACACACTTTTACTTCTTATATTTTCAAGTGTACATTTTTTATCGTAACAGTAAAATCACCATTAGATTTTAGATGGATCACTATCACGTCAAAGAGTGTGCATTTGAGTGTAACATTTTTCTTCTGGTTATAAGATTATATGGGTCGACACAAACACAAATCATTTAATTAATTATGGCAGACCCTTCAATTCTAATACGAGCAAAGGCGATATGACATGACTTGTTGGATTGACAATAACACATATGGGAATAGAATTTCAAGTGCATGAGCTGGAATAGATATAAATTTACGATTGAATTCATATATATATATATATATACACACTTACCATTTCGAGAGAGAGTGAAATTTTTGTCGGCGCCCACATGCCATGCAAAGTATCCGAGCAATCCCTTTCCCTTAGCATATGTAACCTTAGTATAGATGCTCTGCGTATCATCATAACCAATCCATGTCGTCCCGGCATAGCAATAGTCTGTAACAATGGTGGAATTGTACACTGCCGTGGCGCTATTCTTGGTTATGAAATCCTTGATTCCACTATAAGTTATTGACCCGTCTGAGGATATGGATGTAACTGCTCCATTAGCTGGAGAAAATATTCCATGGTTGTTAGCATTTGTTAGACGCCATGCGTAGCCATAAAATGGAACGCCGAGGACTAATTTTTTGGATGACACACCCGCCTGAATCCAATTTTTAACGCCGGTGTCGCCGCTAACTTGGCTTGTTGGATTGTACAACGCAGCTGGTGGTCCGGTCATGTTCGGTGACCAACCGGGGCCGTAAAAGTCATAGGCCATTAGGTTGATCCAGTCCATAGTGTTTGATATGGCCTGAAAGGGATAATTCACAGTGTAATAGTTTGAATTGTAAAAAAATGCTCCGGATAGAAGCAACGCCGTCTTGTTGGTGTTACTAGATTCCTTGGCGATGGCTGCTCGCCACTCCGTGAGGAGTGAGCCGAGGTTGGTCATTTCTGTGGCGGAGGAAGGGTATTCCCAATCGAGGTCAAGGCCATGGAAGCTGTAATTCCTAGCAAGCTGTATGGAGGAATCTATGAATGATTTACGAGAGCTGTTTTGGCTAGCCATTGAAGCAAAGGTTGAAGGACTAGAGCCCCCACCGCCGATGGATAAAAGGGTTTTGACAGAAGGGTTCTTTTGCTGCACGGTTTGGGTGAAGGTTGAGAATTGAACTGCGTTTGTGGGAGAAATGGTGACTTTGTAAGTGGTGGAGTTGAGATCGGCAAAGGCACAAAAGAGATGGGTGAAAAGGGTGGAATCTATGCTAGACACCGGGAATCCGCTGTCGGGAAACCAGTATGCAGCTTTCACGACAGTCGTCTGCCCTGCAAATAGGTGGAGTTGGAGAAAGAAAAAGAAGGTTGAAAGCACACATGCAAGTGTTTTCGAAGCCATTGTAAGGGAATTGTAGGCAGTGTACGCTTCCTTAGAGCTTTGAGATTATACCTATATATAGCTTTTTCTTGTGTTTTTTTTCCCCATATTTAGTTAATTATCAGATTTTTTTTTCTTTGACAGTATAATATATATTAAGAAGGCAAATTGCGTATAAGATAGTGCGGTTGAACTTTTGAAGCCACTTACAGTTTCAATGAAGACTTTATTAGAGGGAGTTCTATTATGATAGAGCTAGAGGTCAAAAGAATGAAAGGATAAGCCAATGTTTTCTTAGCGATCAGGCTGTCCATATGGTCCCTTCTCCAAGCAGTAGAAGCCAAAAAATTAATTAAACGGATATATATGTGGAATATTATTTCACAATGTTATATATGTCGGTGATGAACTGGCTAAATGGTCAATGGGGAGGAGGCACTATAGCGCTAGCTAGATTGGTCCATTTTGTATGTGGTGGAGATCGAACGTTGACACTCTGCTGCCTAAAACTTTGTATTTTGACAGTAAGGATATCACTTGCCCTAATTAATTGATAGCTAGGCTTCCTCTATCTTCCTCCCTAACCTTGATGTTGACAAAGACGAAAGACGGTTCTTGTTTTTTTTTTTTTTTTTTTTTGTGATTTAATAATATTGTAAGTTTTATTTTCTTTAATGATACCGTTGAAATCACGAATACATTTTTAAATCAAACTGAAAACCGTATATAGAGACCAATAAACCTAACAATAGAATGAATAACCTATTAATACAACCCAATGCTAGCTTAAGCCACAAAAGCTAGAGAAGTGTAGGGAAGAGGATCGGATCTATTTAGTGTAAAATAAGGAGTAAGAAAGACTAGCGAGATATCCTATATGTCGTTCCCTTCCTTATGTTTAGAAAAAATTTCAAAAAAACCATAGAAAGCTACTCACATTAAATTTCCTACATTTAACCAATTCTTAAGGGTTGTTACAGTGTTTTTCAATGTGTAGAAAACCCAAACGACTCCCTATATATTATTTTAATATAAACATTTCTCTTTTCTCTCTCCTCTTTCATCTTTTTATCTTTAATTTTGGATTGTGTTAGAATTTTGTGAAAAAAAGTGAGAGTAGGTAGGAAACTTGTATTTTGTAAAGAAATAATATTATAGGGAAAGGTAATAGAAGCTATTGTGAAATACATTTTCATAGAGAAGTAAAAAATAGTTTTATTCCCTAAACTTAGAAAAAATCAAAGGAAAATTGTTACTAGTGCTCTAATATTATCATAACATTAAAGTTAAATGACAAAATTTACAATATTACCTATCATTCTCCATTTCAAATAAAATTGAGGAATCCTATTCCCTGTTGTGGAGGGCTCTTTTGTAGCATAGGTTAGAAAAAACAAATTAACAACCAAAAACATTCTGATGGCTGCTTTGGACAGCCAAACCTTATCTTAGATGTTGGGTTTGATGTCTACTTACCAGTAATAGGATAGGTACTATGCTTACAAGATAAAAATGTCAACTTTTCTTATAAGATACAAGATACAAAAGAAGTAACTAAAACCATTTAAGTTGAAAGCTATAATGCCCATACCTAAAGCCGTGAGCCAATACCTATTATAGGCCAGGCCGCTTTGAAAGAGATTTAAAGTACAAATGTTGACATGTGTTAGTATATAATTAGAGTCAAGCCATTTTTCCAAAAAAAAAAAATTAGAGTCAAGCTAGTCGCTAAACAAAATTAACATTTTTCAATCATGTGATTGGACGAAACTAGGAATTCAATTTTAAGAGGTTGAAATGTATAAAAGAATTCTAGGGGCCCAAAAAAAAATTAAAATAAAATAAAATAAAAAAGAGAGAAAGACCTAAATTATTTTTCTAACAAATATTAAAGATTAAAAAATATTTTTAAATAATTTACTTAGAGGTGGGGGCTTATGGGCGGCCATGGCCCCACCGACCCCCTTAGTTCCTTCTCTGTACATATCACATAAGAGGATATAAAAGACACGTCTTTCAATTTAAAATTGAACTTAAGCCGAATTCAACTTAAAGATAAGTTGAAGAGCTAAACCATTATTAATGTGATCATCAAGATCTTAAACAATTTTGGATTGTGATCCTCTCCGGTTCAATAAATCGGAGAGAAATCGGTCCTTGTTAATATAAAGGCAAAATTGTCTAAAAATATGTAAAATGATAATTTTGTCCTTATATTAACAAGGGCTGCCTTCTCTCTAATTCATTTGAACAATTTCATTGCTAAATTTTGTTTTTTATTAAATAATATGTATTTTTTCATTCTTAATATACTATATAAGAAATACAATTAACTAAAGAGACATAGAGACAATCCAAAGGTATATATATAGCGAATAACTTTAATTCGGATGGTGCGTAAAGGGGGGTATTTTGCCTTTCAATGACAACTTGAAACCTCACATAAAAGAAAAAAATTGCACAACACTATCCTACATCCTAAAACATTAGATTGTTTTCTTATTTCTTCTTCTTCCTTCTATTTTTTCTTCTCTCCCACTTCTTCTCCCTGCCGATAGCCTCTCCTCCCACTCTTCTTCTTCCTTCTTCCTTCTTCTTGTCATTTAACAAAGAAAGAGAGATGGCTTAGGAGAAAGAAACCGAGACCCATGGCTTTTTTTTTTTTTTGGTTTTAGGATGATAAAATCCCAAAAAGAGTTCACCTTCCCCTCTAGGTTTTAGTTTTGAGGCATTAGAAACGAATTTATGGCATTAGAATCGATTTTTAAGACATTAGAAATGCATGATTTTTTAAGCTAGCCAAAAAATTTTTTTGGTTCGCCGAAGGACAAAAATGGCCACCGGAGGTGGCCGGATCTCTCTCCCACTAGCCGTTGGGGTGGATCGCGCCACCCCTGTGTCACTGGAATGGATCAGGCACCCCAATGGCGGATCTATCTTTTTTTTGGTTCTTGGTTAAGAGACAAATAGGCCATGAGGTGGGATCTCTACCCCCGTCAGGGTGGATCGCGGCCACCCGCAGTGGCCGGATCTATCTTCTTCTTCTTTTTTCGTCACTGGAAATATCGCCGAAGGTGGGTAGTGGGTCATCCATTTGGTTGCATGATTAGTTGATTGAGTGTTTTGATTTTATTTTAAATTTGTATATTTTTCTTAAAATGGTTAAGTGTCAACATATGAATGGTGGGCTAAAAACCCCCCACCTTTTTGCCTGACCATACACAGCTGCTCTCATATATATATATATATATATATATGACGACTACAATTTGAAGAATTTTATCATGTACGCCCTACAATTTAGTCAACTTGTGATTTACATGTAGGCCATACGGATTTGAATTACGTACTTCACTCGTATGCGTTGACTGGCTAAATCAGAAAGAGAGAAAGAAGCTCCCTATGTTAAGCGCGTTGATGCACGTGTCCACTCTCTGCTGTCTCTCCGGTTCCTCTCCCTCCGCTTCGTCCAAACCCAACCCCTCCACTTGCTCTTCCATGGCTGCCTCCACTCGAATCGCAGTCGTCGGCGACGTCGTGAGTCTCTCTCTCTCTTTGTCTCTTGTATTTGTTCTTGTCTAAATTTTGAAACCCTAGCTCGAAATGATGATGATACTTGTTTCATTGCTGACAGTTCTTTATGGTTTTTGAAGCACGATGATTGGAATCTTGAAGAAGATACAAAGGCACTTCAATTTCTGCAGGTAATTTTCTCTCTTTGATCTTTGACTTTTGTTGGGCCTAAAAAAATTGTATTTAGAATTTAAACAAGAAAAAAAAATTAAGAATATCATAATGTTAAGTTTTGGGATTTGTAATAGATTGAAGTTCATAGCTTTGGAATTATGGTCTTGATATACCAATTTCATGGGTAATTAAATACATAATCAGAAATTTTGATGGGTAATTAAGTAAAGCGAGTAATGTTAAATATTTAGTTGTGAAGAAGTGAATTATGTTAACTTAATTTCCAAATGCACCCAAAAGAAAAGAAAAGAAGAGAAAAATGTTCTAATTACTGCCAATTGTATTTTGCTTTTTTGTTTCCTTCATATGTGTTGTTTTAGCTTTATGTGATAAAAATTTGTGTGTTTATCTCATTTAATATGGGTTTGGTGAAATGCAGCCGGATTTGGTGCTGTTTACAGGTAGGTTCAATTCTCCCTCGCTGATCACCTATCTTGCATTCTTTTATATCTTTTAAGTGCATTTAGCCTGTTTTAGCCTGTTCAACCAGTAACCTAAGTGGACTGGAAATGTATGTGGAAGAGCTGTGTCAATGTTAGACACCAGCATTGGTGACACTTCTATATGTCCAGCGAACTCTAGACTTATCCATACATTTAATCAAATAAAGTTTGCGCACTTAACCAACACCGAGTGTGTCCACGGAATGCCAAGTTTGCACCTTGTATTTGTATCTGGGCAAGATAGATGGTAAGATCTATTTTACTTATTGATTTAAATTGCCTAAATCTTTCTTCTGTTTTGCTTTGTGTTTGGCTTCTTTTCCCGGGATTTTTGCAGGTGATTTTGGTAATGAGAATGTTGAACTTGTTCAAAGTATTGCAAGTCTTGAATTTGCTAAAGCAGTTATATTGGGAAACCATGATACCTGGTTTACTCAACAGTTTTCTGGCAAGTAAGTTTATATTCTATTTCCCTGTAAGTAATTCCATTCTTGGGTAGAACTAGTGTATTGGTATGTTTCAATTATTAATGATATGCTTATTAGAGGGCTTCTTTTACTCTTATATTTTGTATGCTTTATTAGCTTGGTTATGTTGTTGCCACAATTTTTAAAAAATATAATGAATTGGTTATGTTCTTTTACTCTCTCTTCGCACATGTGTCATACACATTTAAAGCTGTTAACTACATTTCTGATTAGTTAAAGTAAGTTCTAATATGGATTCACTATTAGTCGGCTTAATTAAGTCCTTGATTTGAATACCAGGAAGAAGGACAGAGTTCAACTTCAGCTTGAGTGGTGAGATTATTCTACTTCTAAGATTGTCAAATATTCTGAAAAGTCCTTTATGTATCTAATATATTGTTTCTCTTTTTTATTAGTCAATTAGCTTGACAATATAACCATGATGACATGGTCGGCAATTTCATCTTCTTCTTTTTTCCCTTTTCTTTTTCTTTTTCTTTTTGTGTTTTTTTCATTTTCTATAAAATATATCCCATGAAGGGACGGGCTAATACCAGAAGCCTTGGATTCACATGTTGGAGGGCAAGTTCTGTTCACCAACTATTGACGATTCTTTGCCTGTATTGACCACCATATTGAGATTACTGTAGATAGTTGATTACTCCTGAATCACCAAATGTGCCAATAAACAAGCCAAATCGATGTCATCCCTTAGATATGGCCCCCAAGTCTTGGGCCTTTAGTTCTTACCAGAAATCCCCATTGCTGTACTCAGCAGACCATTTTTCCAAGTACTTTTGCTGTACCATAAAATAATTTTGGAGGACCTTCTAAAAACAGCAATTTGTGGTAAAAAGGTAAATTATGATTGGAGAAAGGGATATCATAGCTGCTTGAGAAGTTCCTGGTAAGATTTGTAAACTGTGTTTGTAAAGGCCATTGCTTCCAAAACCATGGCAGTTGTGGGAAAATGCAAATAGGGCATAGTAAACTTCACAGCATTGCTAGAAAATTATGATGAATGGATAAACCGACTGATTATTTTCTTAGAAGGTTACGTTTTATGTTTGAATCATTTAAGAATTGTGTTAAAACTGAAAATACTGTTTGCAACCATTCAGTCTCGGTGAGGAACATGTAGCTTATCGCGTTTAGACTTTCCTCTGATAAAACTAAGTGTTGTGGGTGGACGGCCATTTTCTTGTGGAGGAGAGAAGTTGTTTCGGAAAAGGCTTCTGTCTGCAAGGTATGTCTTATATTGCAACGTTTTCTGAAATTGGAATTTTATTACCACTTTCAAATGTCAAAGTTATAAACAGTTCCCTTTATCTGCATCACACCATCTTTCTATTGCACCCCTTGTTTATGAAGTAATTACCTGATTATCTCTATAGTTTGTTCTATAAATAATATTGATTGGTCGTAACATTATCTCCTTGTATATTAAATCTAAATTTCAAGCATCCCTGTTGCATGAGCTTGTTGGACATCTATTCTCTTCATAGGCATCAGCGACTATAGAACTAGAGTGAAGCAACTTCTTTAGCATGCAGATGAGATATTAAAATCTGGAGTCTCACTCTTGTTGTTTTCATGCTAACTTAAATTGCAACTTGTCAATTTGGAATTTGCTCTTAGATATGGAGTTGAGGACATGGATGGAAGTGCTAAGAGAATCTATAAAGCTGCTTTCGGCACACCAGAGGATCATTTGGCTATATTTCTTGCACATAATGGACCTACAGGTGTATCAGTCTGCCAAAAAAAAATTTTCGTTCAGCTATCTGGACAATTTGTCAATATTACTTAAAAGAAAATTTCTGGGCAGGTCTTGGTTCTAATTTGGATGACATCTGTGGAAAAGATTGGGTTTTGGGCGGAGGTGACCATGGTGATCCTGGTAATTTTACTAGTTTTCAGCTTATTTTTGGTGTTATTGAAGGCTGGATGGTGGCTTTTCACTGTAAAGGCTAGATTACTTTTGAGGTTTTGGTGTTCTACACTGCACACTACATTACTTCACCATCCTGCTTTGCCTTTTGGCTTGCTGTACTTGGTGACCCTTCAAACCTAATGAGGTTGATTATTGCATTTTATTCATCTCTTGCAAGAGAAAATAATGTCTTTACCTTACAATTTTATCTAATGGTACAGATCTAGCACAAGCTATATCCCTCCTCAAAGAGACTGGCAAGGTCTGTATCCCAATGGTTGTCTTTGGTCACATGCATAAAGAGCTGGCATATAGAAATGGCCTCCGGAAAATGATTGTGGTTGGAGCTGACAACACTATATACTTGAATGGGGCCATTGTTCCTAGGGTTAAAAGATTGATTGATGAACAAGACACTGGCGACAGAAGCTTCATGAATATTGAAACTCCTCCTTCAGCTCCACCAGAGTCTAGTGGCACTATGAGAGCCTTCACTACAGTAGAAATTTTGGATGGAAGAGTGGATAAAATTGCAGAAACTTGGGTTTCAGTTGTTGGAGATAAGACCACATTAAAAGAAGAGCATGTTTTATTTAAAAGTGGCAACTAGAGCTTTCTTCTTGATTGTATTCCAGTTTCAGTCCATTCAGATCAAATACTAAGAACAGAATGTATATGATGTACGTAGCGTCTAGCCAAGGTGATACTATAGTGTAGCTGTTATACCTTGTAATTAATACCTCTTTTGTTGTTGTGGAATAAATCATGTACTCGCCAGATAAAAAAAATAAAAAATAAAATAAAAACCTGTGTGTACCTCCAGCCTCTCATATTCTGCTATAAGATATGAAATTCAATTAATCAAGTCAGATCAAGTATTTATGTCAACTCAAACCATTTATATTAAACAAGTTGAAACACGTCGTATATGCGTCAATCAAACATAATTTGTTTATTAAATAATTTATGATAGTTATGTTGTGTCACCCGTTTAATTAAACAACTCATATTAGGGTTAAAGAGTTTGACACAATTAATTATTTAAATTGTATTCTTGTCTTTTTTATGATCATCATATATTCATGACAAATCTAAACCATAAAACCAATTTGCCACCCCTACTTTAGGAGGCATATCTTTCTTTGAGGAAAAATGAGAGACTTTTCAACCTAAAAAAATAAAAAATAAAAACAATAAAGAGACTTCCCATGAATAGTTGAATACTCTGGGCTTGAATATATGATAATTGGGCGGCTGTTAGGAGTGGTCCAAACTTACTAATTTGAAAGCTAGATTTTAATTATTCCTTGAAGTTTCAACAACGTGTCATACACTCAATGCCCCATCTAACTTCGCAATCTTTTGCCAATATAGGGTAGTGGATACACCAAATCCATCCCACGTTTATATTTTTTACAAGACAAAAATTTTCTTCCAAATCTTTTATTAAACTACCATTTTTATATCTATTTTCAAAAAGTAATGATATAAATTTATAAACTATACTTACATTTCATCCTCATAATTGTCACTAAAGCATTGTTATATCAATTCAATAAATAGTATTTAATAAGAGTGTAATATTTAACATTGCTCATAGTATTAAATTGAATGACTCATATTCTCCCAGACATAAAAAATAATATTGAAATATTAGTATGATTAGCTAGTTGTCGGAGCGGAGTGAACAAAGTATAAGCGAAATGAATACGTTCATATAATTAAGATTTTCTTATAGGTATGTTATGTTGTAATCCTAAATCATTGAATAGTAAACCACATAAATCTGTATCTCGATTTTTTTTTTTTTGCTCTTTTTTTTTCCATATTTTAGATTAATTGAAAGAATTTGTTTTTGAGAAAAACTTTAATCTTTGATTTCTTTCGTACATTGCTTGTCCTGGACCCCGCTAGGTGCCGTGATGAAAAAAATCAGCAGATTTTCATGAAATCCATGGTTTGTAGCTGTAGAGGCAGATATGGTGCCCAAGGTTGACCCTTCTTTTCATGATGTGATGCTCACAAATTCTATCTTTTTCTAACAACAATTCAACCTTCTTTTCTTTTCTTTCCCCCTCCCAAGCTATTAATATATATATGGCATACAAAAAAGGTGAAATGTTTACCTGAAAAGTGATGTTTCATTTCCCTAGATTTCTTCAACTGTTTACATTTAAATAATCACAACTTTGGGTAATATAATATTAATCATATGATAATCAATGTTATGAATTATTTCCTATCTACTTCTCTTAACATCTTATTACAACAAAATTTAAAAATTACAACAAAATTCTCGAAAATTATAAAGATACCATAACTTTAATTACAAAATTGCTTGAGCAATCCGTAACTTGTAAAATAAGTAAGAGAAATTGATGAGCACTCTTAATTATTTCATAAATTATTAACTGTTACATCAAATTGTTAATGACTTTAAAGTAAAAGTTGTATCTGTTTCAAAAAAAAAAAAAGTAAAAGTTGTATCATTAGTCTCCAAGAGGTAATTCAATCGGTTGAGACTACGCTTAATAAAGCGGAAGTCATTAGTTCAAATCATCATCCTCTCTTATGCGGACGTGTCAAAAAAAAAAAAAAAAGTTGTATCATTCCTATCACCCTCAATTAAATTTGATTGTAACCGAGTTAGAACCTGTTTTGGTGTACATTTGAGGAGCTTAAAAATACAATTAAAATAAATACTCGTTTGGTAAAAAAATTGATAGCACTTTTAAGTGTCCAAAGATTCTAAATTTGATCAAAATGCACTTGATGCAAAAGTTTAAAAATAAAGCTTTTGCCAAAAATTACTTTTTAATTTAAAAGCTTTAGATATTTCTTCAACACAATCCCAAACATGCCCTAAAAGAAGTAAAGGAGCGTAATTTTTTTATTTATAAAATTTTGAATGATTAAAATAAGAGTAATGTTATAAACTACATTTTTATCTCACAACTATCTCATTTTGCTAATTTGGTTGTGTTACCTCTTCTTAATTTATCTCTTTAACAAATACTCTTTTTTTTTTTTCTTTTTGGTATATCCACATCAGGAAGGTGGAGAGGAAAATCAAACTAATAACCTTTACTTTATAAACGTGATCTACAATCAATTGAACTACCCTTAAGACTAACAAATACTTATTCAAATGCTTACTAGCACTATCACACCAATAAAGTGAAATAATTATAAAATAAGAAATAATTGTTATTTTTAATATTTTTCATTAAAATAAACAAGAATGTTTAAGAGGTAGCTTTTTCTACTTTTTTTTTTCTTGTTTAGTGCACCAACTTCCAAGCAGCCTGTGGGCTTTTTGACCCAATTGTTTTCTTTAGACTAAAGTTAGCCCCCAGTGGAAAACATGAATGGAAAGGGAAGCACAAAACTCCAACCCACCCTGGAGATCGTGTCTTGGGGCTGTCCTGTCCGGGGATGCCAGCCGCTGGCCATGGGCAGACCAACCAACATCAACAATACAAATATTTCTGGCAAATGACAATTTAGTGGAGCATTTGGTTGTAAATTCCCTTCTTTTTATCATTTTTTTAATTCCAATTTGTTTAAACAAATCAGGGTTTCAACTTGTAAATCTATGGGTTACCATAACCACTGCCTACCCAACATCAACATGCTAATGGTATTCAATAATTATACTAATCTTATAGACACTTCCAGACAAGGAACTTAACTCTATAGGAGCCGAACTACATAAACAAAAAATAAAAATAAAAATAAAAAACCTTAAATATGCTAAAAAAAATTTATTCCTTCCTGCTGACCAAATATAGGTTTGGTTCCTAAAAAGTAGCTCAGTCAATTAAAGATCACGTCTCATAAAACAAAGGTCACTAGTTCGAATCATTATTTCTTTCTTTCTTTCATCTTGTGTGAACATATATATATATATAGGCTTGTTCTTGTTATCTTTATGTGCCTAGGTAAGGCAATTGCCACTAATTAGCCATTTGTTTTTGATCGTGTCACGGGAAATTTCTTTGTGGTCTGCCCCCTTATTCTATGAAGTAATGTTGACTTATATACATTTTAAAAACATATCAACTTAATAGAATAAGTTGAAAAATATTCTAATTAATAAAAATTGAAGCAAAACTTTATCTGTTACATGCTCTCCCAACTACCAATCCCAAATTAGACTTTTTTTTCTTTTTCTTTTCTTGTTTTTTCTTTTCTTTTTTTTGTAATTTATATCTATGTATAGATGAGTCAATATCATTGCTTGATGCATATCCTCTCTCTGACAAATAGAGAATATTATTATCTTCATTCCATTTGGATTTTGTATTTTTTCAGCATTTTTCCAACTTTTAAAGCCCAAGGTCCCCTACTCTACTTCCAAAGGCTAGTCAGAATAATTCATACACCTAATCAATTATCATATACCAAAAGCCAAAGTCTTTGCTACCACCAACATCCCAAGCTATTTTAATAGTTTTATTAAGAAAATTATGTAGTTTTTCATGCTAATTAAAAAATCACAACCGAGTGTCCTATTGTAAATCATAAAAATTAAGTAAAGTCTTACATTGAATGAATGGACTGCAACGATATTGTAATAACCCAAGAAAAAGAGCTAGTTACATTTACATTATTATCTCATAAATATTAATTAATTTTGAGTTTCTTTAAAATTCGTTGTAAAACTCAGTTTTACATAATAACTATAAAATGTGAAAGTTAGCACTTAATACTATCTTTATAAGCCACCACTCTATATGATACTTCTCATTTTCCATATATCGAACTAAAGTGTTATAAACTCCCTCTCTTCAACTCCTAACATCATCGTCAGGACCACGTCGTGCTCCAATACCACATGGCTTGGTATTACAAATTGGTTCTGATACAATTTGTAATGGCTTATAAAAAACACTAACCATATCTACACTTCACCCAAAAAGACTAGTTAATTTGAAGTTTTGTTTTTATCTAATAACTAAGTAATGTAATTCTCCAAAAAAAAAAAAACCTAAGTAATATAGGAATTAGCATTCATAACTATCTTTATAAACTATAAACTCTATGTGAGCTACTTATATTTTTCTTAATATAAAACCACCGATGTGTTATGAATATTATATATGAATTAAGTCTCATATTAATTCCTAATATATGATATAATGTTTTATAAATAATTTTAGATGACACTAAATATAAGTTGGATTAATTTTTAAAAAAATAATAATAGAGATGTGACTGATAATCATATATTAGGCTATTCCCTCAAACTAAGTGTAATGGAATAAGACATTTCAATGGAAAAGAAAAGAGAACTTCACGTGACAAATGGAGGATATCACTATCTGGACAGGGAGGTTGGCTTTAAGGTTATCTTCTTTTTAACTTTTCAATGCTCATTGAAAATATCATGAATCTTTAATTCATTGACCTTCCTCAATCCCACCTCAATCAATCTATAATCTATTACTAGCTCTCTCAAAACCAGAATGAATATTTTTCGTCCATTAAATTAAATTTTATGCAGGTAATAGACTAAATTATCAGTTACATTTGCAATTAAAAATAAACTAATAACCCTTCATTATTATTATTATTATTAAAAAAAAAAAGAGAGAAGGTAATCGGGTTCTCTCCATCAAGTAGCTAGCTAAGATGAAATGGAGAAGAACCATATATGATTTTTGTTGTTGCATGAAGATTTCATGATATACGTAGTGACACGTATTTAAACATGATATTACATCATTTAAAATCTAATTTAAACCATAAAATAAATGGTCTTATATGAAAGAGAGGATCTGTTCTATACCACCTTATCCTTAATGACACTTCTATAAAATGAACTCAAACCTAAGTATGATAAGTATTCAATGTTATTAGACGGTTCAAATTTTACAAAAATTTGCCAATAGTTTAGAATGTGATACTCACTTGCTTAGAATTAAGACTGATAATTTTTGACACGACTCGTAAATTTAATACGAGCCTAATACTAAATTAAGAAACTAGGGCTGAGGAGTTTAACCCATTTAATTAAATAGGTCAGATCATTATTAACATATATAGTCTTATACATATGTTTCGACACAATCCAAACCTAATACGCGACATAATGATTGACTATTTTTAGTGTAACCCACAAACTTAACACGAACTCAATACAAAATTAAAGGGTTAAAGTTAACCTATATAGTTTTATACATTTGCCTCGACAATCTGATACACAAACACAAATTACCACGCTTATTCAAAATAAACAAAAATCCAAACAATCTAAAAAATTAAAAACTCCATAACCTACTTAGTTTGGGCGGTTTTAAAATGTGAGATCCACTTTTGCTCTGAATAATTAGTCTGGCAGCTTCTTCACTTAAAGTTAGTTGCTTAAATACATGTAAAATTGGGTGAGCTAATTAGGGTAAATCCTAGTCCACAAAAGTAGGATAGAAGGATAATTATGGTCAAAGTAGAAGAGGACAGTTGTGGAATCGACTCAGTCTCCAAAGCAAGCAAAACCCCAACCGTCATCTCTTTTGGTAAGACATTGGCTGAGCAAAGCAAAGATGGGGAGGAATGTCTGAGCCTCTGACCTCTGACTCTGACAGTTATGACCCCCCAATCTGCCACCTCTCTCTCTTTCTCTTTCTCAAGATGCCACCAGCCTTTGACCAAATCTCAGCCGTTAGATCATCTTTTTCTTTTTGCATTTATCATAACCTTCTAATTTTAATCTTAATTATTATTGTGCACTTAAAACTTAAAAGCAGCACCTGTTTTGGATAATGGGGACATCCTTCACACAACTACCAGCTTCTATGCAATGTCCAAATTGTCCTTTAAACCCACACAAACTGAGCCTCTCATGTGAGATGCACTTGCTTAAATAATCTTTTTATGCGAATCGCTTAAAACACGTTATATCAACTAATATGTATGATTCTTTTAAAATTTTGCAAAACGTCATGTGCCTTAGTCAGCTCTACTGAGCTACATTTTCTTGGGTTTGACATGAAACAGAGTGGTTAATATTAGAATATGTGTTTCAATCGCATCGGGTCTAATTTTATCTATAATTGGATTCGATTGTTTTTCTTATGGATGACATTTGTATAAAGGGATTATATTATTATTTTCTTCCAAATGATAAACCAATATGTAATTCTACAGATTTGAAATCTTCATCCTTAAAAGGATTGCAAAATATTATTAATAATTCCACAAATAATTGATAGATTCAATAATGATTTGGAATTCTTAATGATAAAAAAAATTGAGACTAAAATAAAGTTGATACAACCATCCTATAACAAAAAGACACAACATACAATTTTTTGACAAAATCCCACTACTTAGGACATCAACCTTAATATATTGGAAAAAAACCCAAAAACAATTTTTCCAACAAAGAAAGCACAATCTAATGAAGAGGCCAAAACTGTCTTCTCTTTATCTTCCTCAAAATCAAAAAACAGAGCTGTACAGATCATCAGCATAAACCAGAACCTCCCACCATCACTGTTTCCACCTTTCTATGTTCCTCAAAAACATATCCAAATTCTTTTGTTTTCATTTTTTTGGGTCCTTGTTCCTCTCTAGCATCACTTCCAGCTCACCCGCTTAGATCGGATCTATTCTCTGCCATCCCTTCTCTTAGTTTCATCGACGCCACTTGGTTTGCCTTTCCATCATCCCCAGTAAAAGAAAACAAACTCACAAAAACCGAAAAAGAAAAAAAAAAACAAATTTTTTTTTTTACTTTTCCAGAAAACCCAAGAGAAAATTTCAACCCCATATGCTTAAACCATCACGGGGCTCTGTGTGTTGCTGACCTCCATTTCTGAAGTGGGTCGGTGTTAAATGGGCAATGTGACTGCGGGCGTGGCTGCCAAGTTCGCCTTCTTTCCACCGGACCCGCCGACGTATGATATTTACAGAGACGAGGATGGGAGGCTGGTGTTCCCTGGGGTGACGGCGGATAAGAACGCGGACGTGCATTTGCTGGACACCAAAGGCGGGAACAAGATCGTTGCCATGTTCTGGAGGCACCCTTTTGCGAGGTTCACGCTTCTGTACTCGCATGGCAACGCTGCTGACCTGGGTCAGATGCACGAGCTCTTCATCGAGCTCAGGGCTCACCTGCGTGTCAATATTATGAGGTATTTTTGGGATTTGGCGGTTGGTTTGTGATCATAGCCCAACTGGTTGTTTGTGGTTTTGGTTCTTTTCTATGCGTTATGGGTTGGAACTTGGGTTATTGGAATAACTTTTTGGTACTTAAAGTTAATATTTTTTTCTTTTCACTTTCTTGGTGATTAATGGATTCAATTCCCAATTTGTAAACTTTCTTAATTTTTGTATCATCATGGGATTTTAAATCCTTTGTCGTTTTGTATGATTTTTTAAAATTGTTTTGCTTGTGTGATTGCTTAGAAACCAATTCTTCTGGTCTGATTTTCCAACTTTTTCTTCTCTGCTTTGCCATGCTCTTCATTTTTTTTTTTTTTTTCTTGGCTAAGTTTCCAAAATTTTCCTTTTCTGTAAATGATTTTGTTTCTCGTAAGGATTTTTCTATCCATTTTTTTTTTCTTTCCTCCCATTGATTTTTGTCTTTGCATGTATGGTACCATTTTATGCGCGAGTTTAGGCGATTCATGGAGCTACTCTGCTCAATATTGATTTACTTTTATGCCGCAGGCTTCATAACTATTGCACGTTTGTTTTATTTGGCTTTATGAGTCTTTACTCCACAAAAAATATATATAATATAATATAAGGGAGAAGAAGATTAGTGTTCTGATTGAAATTTTAACAAGCGCCCTTTTAAGAAACGAGGGCAATAGAGCCGTTTGATTTTTTCTGGTTGCTTGTGATTTTCTTCTTCTTCTTCTTTTTTTTTTTTTTTTTTTTTTTTCTGGTGATGCGATAAATCCATCAGATTTATGCGCCTGAGATGTTGTATTTATTTGTTAATCTTAAGTAGTACTAAGAACCTTTCCTGTTTTATTTACTTCGTAGTTATTGATATATTGCAGCTATGATTATTCAGGATATGGAGCATCGACTGGTAAGGTAAGTACTTCCTGAAGATAATTTGCATTTGAAGTTGCTCTTTGCTTTGGAAATCTAGTATAGACTTCAAATTAACTCCCAAATAGCCCTGGCAATTTTATCGAGAAGAGTTTTAAGAAGATTTTAAAAGAAAAACTCAATCGTTAAAAATGAAAAAAAGGAAAGACATATCGAAGCAGAAGAATATATCTATGTGTAAAGTTTTTGTCTAAACTGGGATGAAAGAAGTCTGTCCTTAGAATATATGATTTTCATGCATTTTGAATAGAGCTAATTGTTAGCTAATTGTGGTTATCTCTGTAATTGTGGTAGCCTTCTGAGTTCAACACATATTACGACATAGATGCTGTGTACAATTGTTTGAAGAGCGACTATGGAATCAGGCAAGAGGAATTGATTTTATATGGCCAATCTGTGGGAAGTGGACCCACAGTGCACTTGGCTTCTCGGTTACAGAAGTTGAGAGGTGTTGTTCTTCACAGCGCCATTCTTTCGGGCATACGGGTCTTGTACCCTGTCAAGATGACATTTTGGTTCGACATTTTTAAAGTAAGTTCGACTGAAGTATTCTTTGGAGCTATTTCTGTTGCAAGCTTTGATTTTGTATTGAGGAAGCCTGCTTCATTTTTTTTTTTTTCAGAATATAGACAAAATACGGCATGTCAGCTGTCCGGTTTTAGTTATACATGTAAGTTTTTATTTTTAATGTTAATCTTGTGGTTTAATTAGTTAGTCCATTCCATTTGTTTTGGCAGCTAAAGAACTTTGCTTCTTGGCTTTTATGTCTTTTTTTTTTCTTAGTGAAGTTATTTCAGTTCTTGCTGTCTTTTACTTTTTGAGATACAACAGCATGACATTTCTAGATTTATTTATATGTTTTTGTTTTGCAGAATTTCTTTCATAAACATGCTTGATATCATTTGATTGAATGGTTGACCCACCTACCGTTAGCACATAAAACAATTCACAGACAGCTGCATCTTAGATGCTGGCACTAAGAAACATTTAACCACCATTATATTTTGCGTTTTAGGTAGTCGACCATGTTTGAATTTTAAATCCTTGATTTTTGTTCCCTTTTTCCTCCCTCTTTCAGAGATTCGTTCTTGCATTATTATAGTAGGCTGTTTGATCACCTTCTGTCTATTGAATCTTATCGAAGTATTCTTGAGTTTCAGGAGTCTTTGTGTACTGTATTTGTGTGAAATGAAGGAAGAGTCTTTATGGTTTGGAAATCCAATAGTCATCAAAAAAGATATCATAGATTTTCTTCTTTCTTTCAAACAAAACAAATCCAGTTAAAAAAAAAAACTCAAATGTTCTCCTTTAGATACGAGAAATGCACTGAAAACATTATAAATTATTTTCAAAAAAAAAAAAAAAGAGTATTTCTTTTGGAAGTTGAGGACCTGCTGGAAGATGATTTATCTGATGCCAATCAATAAATGGAAGTGAGAAATACTACATGTAGAGATTGGTCACTGCAACATGTCCCTTGCAATGTGGTAAGGTGTGGTCTATAATTCTGTCAGATAATGAGGGTGTAGCTGGTGTTGCTAAAATACCAGGAACTCGGGCTTTTGTGCCGTGTCTTCTTTATTTGTACCTTTTTCCTGGCCGCAGGTTAAGGGGTTTCTAGTTGTTTCGTAGATGGTTTTCCAGTCCCTTCCCCCCACCCCCCACCCACCCCTTCCCCGCGGATATCAGAACTTCACCTGGGTAGGCTTGTAACGATCATTGATAACAAGTTTTTCTTTTTACTTGGTTTGGGGTCATGATACTCTGATATACTGAAGTCTGGGAATGACTAAAAAGTGCAAGCTCTGTCATGTTTTTGTTGTCATCATAGTTATACTGGTGAAATGAGTAAAGCACAGCCAGATTATGTTATAGAAAGCAACTCCAATCAGGAACAAGAAACTGAAACTTTTCATTATGGATGAATTAAAGGTGTCGTCATTTTGTTTTAGAGGAATATCAATTTCTTTCTGCTTTGTCCATAGAACTGTATTATGCCTTGGATGTAGTATTCTCTACCTATGGCCTTACTTCCTACACAGTATTTCTGTCTTGCCTAATGACCATTTGATTTGATATATGATTCTGATTTGATTTATTCTGGCTGCTATTGGTATGGCATCTCCGTTGATGGATCATTTTCAGGGAACAAATGATGACATTGTTGATTGGTCCCATGGAAAGCGTTTGTGGGAACTTTCCAAGGAAAAATATGATCCCTTATGGGTCAAGGGTGGGGGCCATTGCAACCTTGAAACTTATCCTGAGTACATTAAGCACTTGCGCAAGTTCGTAAACGCAATGGAGAAACTCGCGCTCACAAGACAGACGAAAGAACTCACTTCTAACTCAAGTATTACACAAGTCAAACACAACAAGTGCTTGAGATTTGGAAGATGATAGCTGGTTCTTTCTCCTCATTTGATTATTAGGGAATCATAACATATGTTCTTTTGTATGGTTGGCATTTCTCCAAGAATAGCTATGCTTGCTTGCTTCATGGGCCGTGTTTGACGGCTAAGCTGTTTCGCCTGGTATGTTTCTTAAGATCACAAAATGATAGGAATCACATGTAGTCTGTTTGAACCAGATCACCATTTTTGAGGTAGGAATCTACTGCAGTTATTTTATGGTTCATGTGAAGAAAAAAAATTGATAGCTGCAGCTAATGCAAGAGAATGTGCTTCTTGATCTGGATTTCATGTATAATTAACAAAGTTGAGCTTTATGTAAAGACTATCATCAGTTTGAGAAAAGAAATACATGGGTTTGTTTCATTTACTCATTGGTCCCAATCACTTGCTAAACTACACACTTGGACTAACCAAACTTACACAATATTTCTTGATTGATTTTCTGCAGTTTTCCATAGATATATTATATATAGCATGTTATAGGCATGTGAAAATGCTGTTCTGTTTGGACTAGGATATCAATCTAGTTTTTGCTGTGTTTTCTGAGCATTTTAGTTTTTGCTACAAATTATTTGGTTTTTGGAGTTTTATGTGAGATAAAATTTCATATCAATTCGAAACAACAAAAGTTACATGGTTAATATAACATTGTCGGACCTAAACTCGGGTGTTTATCTTCCAATAATCGGTGAGAATGTCTTCCCTCATCTCTCTACGGTTGAGAGTTATCATAATTTTTGTTTTCTGAACAAATGAAAAATACGACAAAAACATTAACAAACAAATTAAACACAAAATAAACTTAAAAACACAGACATTTTCATCTGTATCACGTCATAATACTTTTTCAAACCAAAAATATATATTATTTAAAATACATTCGCAATAATTGCGTTAGATTTATCATTGATTGGATGTAGCTACTGCTTGGACTTCAAAGTGAAGCCCCATAGAAGACATTTCGTTTGGTGCACTCAAGGGTGAAGGCCCTTGTATCCCATGGATAAAGTTGTTTCAATTGGGCTTGATGGGCCTAGTTTTAATTTCAAACTAGTCTGTGCTACCGAGAACAAGATATTTTTAATTTAGTTATATTTAAGAGATATTTTTGTTTTTTTACTTTTTAAAAAGATAAAAATAACTAATTATATATTCTCGGTTCATTTAAACCACAGAAAATACGCGGATGGATGGCTAACAAATATGGGCAGAGGCATATTCGATTGTTTAGGCACACTTTCTATTTATAGATTTCCTCCTTAAGCTTTCGGTGAATGACACATGTGATATGAATCAACGGACCTTTTTGCAGGACCCACGTTGTCCCAAAAATGTTTAACCAAATGGAAATGCAGGGAGCTGGCTGAGGCTGACAACCAAATTATAGTTGTCATACTTTAAAGAAGTAATTAACGTATTGCTAAGCAACTTAGTTTAACACGTGAAATTATGTCTAATTCCATCAGCTTTGTCGCTGACTATCAATGGGGATGACTTTTCTTAAGGGATTGTTTTTACACATTTTATTAGAATATTAATTTACTTGATAAATACCCTCTTTTTTTAAGACAAATGATAACTTGTGGAGAGACAAGAAATTGGCTGATGTGACTTGTCGAAAGTGTCGACGAAGAGCACTACGATGCCTAAATCAATAAGAGATTATTAGCACCGGTCTTTATTTGCAACGGACACAATCAAATTTGCAAGGGTAAACAGGCCCATTTGGCCAAAGGAGCCCGATGTAAAATAAGACCCTAGTGAGCCCTTGGTAGTTGGTAAATAGTAACACCAATATCGAAACACATCATCTTAATTCAAATCATAAATAAAGCTAATATTCCATGTATTAAATTATAATTATTGAGAGATGAAGAATATCAAAACATTAATCAATTATTGAATTTGAATTTATTACTCTTTATCATTAGTAATTTGTCATTTTGGTCCTCTTCTACGACCTTGAGTTTACTAGTTTTTCACTCAATTGTGGCGAAAAAAAAAAAAAAAACTTTTAATTATTTATTAAATTAAAATTTATTTTTAGAGCAGTTAATTTTTACATATACTTTTAATAATGCATATCTATTAAAAAAAAAAAGTAGTACTCTTTGTCTGGGCCCCCGAGCTTCGAATGGGAGGGTCCTTATCGCGACGTGTCATTATCAGAAAAGGCTTCATCTCTTTCTGGGTCCGGAATCTAAATTGGTCCCCATACTCGGAACTTGTGGCCAGCCAATCAGAACTCGAAACGTGGTGGTATCTGAGCACTTTCGGAAAGGACTTCACATGAGAAGTGTACTTCTTCTGGTACTTTTAGCTTTGCCCAAGGGCTACCCATATTCAGAGAAGAAAATCGTTCACCCCCTCTCTGCCAGCGCTGCAACCAACCACTCTTCCTATTATCATATTATTTTTTTACTTTAAAGAGTGGTTCTATTTTATTTTTTTATATGTATATTTTCTTAAGTTACTCTTATATAAATTGGTTTTTTTTTTTTTTTTTAAATCATTACTATAACAAAGTCTCATATTGATTAGACGTTATTAGCAGGTCTCATACTTTCTACTTTTGATGATATTTGGAATACTATTGATAAACATAATTTCCTTCTGGGTTTGCAGTTGCAGAAGTTTGCTTTTAACTTAATTTATTAAATTGGCACATTATATTTAAAAATTGCTTGACCTAAAGAATTTTCTTCAATTCAAATGCGTATCAGAATTACATATTATAAAAATATATATAAATTTTTAACAATTTTATTGTTTAAATTAATAATCTACTTATTAAATTAAGAGCATTCACATTGGTTTATTACAGTCAAGTCATATTTATGACTTCAACAGCCATTGACTCCATGTCTAAAATTCAATTATAAAAAATATCTGCTATAGGCATACTCAATATAATATATAAGTGAACCATGCCCACTACATCTAGCAGTGCAACAAAAATGTTCACAAATGTAACAATAATGTATTTCGCATTTGAAATACATAATTTAACGTAGAGATTTTTTAATGTTTTGTTTATTTATTTTAGATAAAAATAAAAAATATTAAGCCATCGTGAATACTCTAATCAAGTTTTAAGTTGTCGGTATACTTTTGTTTGACCAATAAACCCTATAAATACTCATATATTTTTACTTAAATTACCAGCCATTCAAGCAAATAAAACGACTGCATGGGTTTGGCTCCCAGCTGTTTTCCTGGGTACCAAGTTTTCTCTTTTGCTGTGGATTGGATTGTCGTTTACTGTCATCATATTACATTAATTTCATTGACTTTTTTTTTTTTTTTTGATAATAATTTTTAGTTACTATTCTCCTTAAACATATATTATTGTTTAACCATGTGTCAATTTTATATATATTATATTTGTTGTTGTCTCAGTTTCGTTGTCTTTTCTTGATTTGAGTTATCAATCAATGCAAATCACTTTCAACCAATCTTTTCACTTGTAAAGCAATCTTTGCATCTGTAGCTCCTCTCCATCATGATTTACCCATCACAAAGCTGTATTAAACAAAACCAAACAAAATGACCCACTTGAAAATGAATTGGCAATAATCAAATATGATCATGTTCATTGAACCTATATGCAAGGGAAGGCCAACATATTTAATATTCTAAGTCAAAACTTTTTCTAAGTTTCTTGGGTTGGAAGAAATTTTTTACTACACAAAATTTTCTTTTAAACTGAGTTAGATAAATTTTCTTTAACTAATTTTATAAAAATAACATGTATCATTTTTTTTTAATAACATGTGAAATGCACATAAATTTTTAATAAAATTTATTTTAACTTTATTTCTAATATTAAAAGAACATGTATATCTCACATGTTCAAATGACACATATCATTTTTATAGAATAGATTAAAAAAAATTTCTCCAATCTAATTTAAAGAAAAGCTTTATCATTTTTTACCTATTAAATTAAATGTGAGTAGACTGAATTTAAAAAAAATAAAAAATAAATGGCTAACCCCATTTGAAAAAAATAATAATAAAATGGTCACCTTTGCCCCTCCTTAATGATTGCATTTTTTTTTTCTAGGGGGGCTATGATGGTATTGTACCAGACAAAACAAAACTAGCAAGTAATTATGATGGTATTCTCTTTTCTTTGCATTCAAAATTATTACCTTGTAAAGATAATTAGCATTATTGTAACCTTTTGCAAGACCCATTTAAAAGTGTAATAAGATCAAGGGAGAAAAAGGGTTACATAATGAGAGTTTGCTGCCCTGCAGAACAGTAAAAATACAAGAATCAAACTTTTTGTATTTATATTTCAAACTTATGTGCATGTTTTATCGGTAACAAAAATGAATTGGGAATATTTCGTTAGTTATATATGAGGGTACTATTATCTTTTTACTAATTAAAGAGGTTATATTAGCATGTTTATGAATGGAGTAGAAACTCAACAAATGGGACAAATTTGAGAGCAGATTACCCGTGGGAGAAAGTACTAGCCATGTAGAAGAAAACAACAATAAAAGCGATGCTATTGAATGCTTATGGCCCCTCTGGAAACAAAAAGGCAACAATAATGCAGCTTATAAAACGCCAAAATTGTCTTCTGGTGCTTCTTCTGCTTGAGAAATGGAACCATTATTTAAGAAGACTCTCATGTCACGGGTCCCTCACAATCAATCAAAAGAATTCTTGCTACGAGCTATAAATATATTTCCAATAATGGCAAATTTGAATATGATTAGCATTTAACACCTCAATAATGGCATGATTCTGCATAGATTACCCCCAAGTGTAACCTAAGCAGAATGTTTTAACGGTTGACCATGACATTTTTCATTACCTATTTTCACATATTGATGTCCTTTTTCCTTTTTTTTTAGCCAATCTAGTAATACGAGGGGATCGGGATTGGTTCGGCTTGCTCGAGTTTCCAACAAGAGAGGGTTTTGATGGGGCTCATAAGCAGCCCGACACTTGTTCAGACCGATTAAGTACTCGAAAATGACTGCAATTCAAATCTAGTCCAATATAAGGTAACAGTTAGAAATTTGTGGATAATTTATAGACCATTAAGAGCATTATACCCCATGGGTTTCATAAAATTTAAATGTACCTTAAAATTTGCCATGGAGGGACACATCTGATGGGTAATTATTACAGTGAATAGATTTAGGAAGTACAGTTGAGTCGCAAAGCCAGAGGGATATAGCTTGATTCATGGTAACTGAACAATCCACATTGATGAATTTTTTTATTATTATAAGGAAATGGTAGGGTCTATGAAGCTGTTGTGGACATCACACCTACATTATCAAAACCCAAAAGGTCTTCCATTTGTATATAGAGGCCAGAGAAAGAAAGAGAGAGAGTTTGCCAAAAATTAATAATAAAAAAAAGAAACAGAAAGAAATAGCTCTACTGCAATAATAATTTATAAACCAAAACCAATATAAAAGTACAAGGCTTTTCTGTTCTGTTGGAAAGAAAAAGCAAAAGACAAAATTAACAGTAGAGTGAGAGAGAGAGAACAATTCAACAGAGAAGAGAGAGATAGAAAGAAAAAGTCTTTCAATATAATACTAAAAAAGATATCTGTTCTGTTGGAAGCCCTTAACTCTGTTCTAGCCATCACCATCATTGTCTATTTTGTTACTTACTCCCCCATTCCATCTCTTTCTCTCTCTCTCTCTAGCACTTCTTCAGTACCTCCTTTTGATCCCTCTCTCTGTGTCAGACTCTTGCTTATGATTTTTTTTTGTCTTGTGGGTTTGTTGAAAAAGCTCGGAAAATCGGGTTTAAAATTGAGACTTTGCTCTTTATCTTTGTTTTGTTTTTCTGTTTCTCATCTGGGTTCTCCGGAGTTGTTGATTCACAATGACTGTGGAGGACCAAAGACGTAATTTGTTGGGCGAAGATGTGAGCCAGGACAGGTTTCCTGTGGGTATGCGTGTTCTGGCTGTAGATGACGACCCAATTTGTCTCAAATTGTTGGACACTCTGCTTCAGAGATGCCACTATCAGGGTCTGTTACCTTTTTTTGTTTTTATTGTTTTTGGTTTGATTTTGTGTAGCACGTGAATTGAGCTTGAATTGTTATTCATTTCCAATTTTGTAAAATTTTGTGTTTTTTTGTGAATAGTATGTAGTTTATTGAGAAGTGTCATATTTGGTGGCTCTCTATATCAAATATTGTTAATCTGATGAGTGATTTCATTTTGTTTTACAAGAAACATTTTAGTTATAGCTTTTAATGGGTATTCATTTATCCTCTTAGAGTATTTTGGTTTATTTCTGTTTTTTTTTAATGGGCGGTTAAACCCTGTTAGATGCTCTCCTGGTTCTGCATACTTCAATTGTGATTATAAATTACACATGAATCTGCTATGTTTGATTTTAGTATATGGGTTTTGATGTTCATATTTTTTAAAATTTGGCTCTTTATATATGTGATTTTCGGTTTATGCAGTTACTACGACCAATCAGTCGGTCATGGCACTGAAAATGTTGAGGGAGAACAGAAACAAGTTTGACCTTGTTATCAGTGATGTGAATATGCCAGACATGGATGGTTTTAAGCTCCTTGAGCTTGTAGGACTTGAAATGGACCTACCTGTCATCAGTAAGCTTAATCTTTTCTTTGTTCTTTGAGATATATATCATTTGCTTTTGTGTCCACAAATGTGTATAGTTTTGGTGTAAATGTAAGGTGAAAAGGACTCCAGTTGGAGTGGAAGGATTTTTTTCTTGTAACCTCAATATTGTTAAGTGCTCAATCCAAGAAATAGAAAAATGGTTGTTTTAGAATTAATGAGTGAAATGACTTATCAAAAAAAAGAATTAATGAATGACATGGTTAATTGATTTAATCTTGTCTTCAATGTGGTTCCAGTGTTGTCATCCCATAGTGATACCGAGTTTGTGATGAAGGGAGTTACCCATGGTGCATGTGACTATTTGTTGAAACCTGTTCGAATTGAAGAGCTCAAAAACATATGGCAACATGTAATCCGACGAAAAAAAGTTGACTCCAAGGAGCAAAACAAGTCCCCCAACGAAGATAAGGGTGTTCATGGTACTGGAGACGGTGGCCAAGAGGTCACATCGACAGATAATGCTGATCAGAGCAAACTCAGCAGGAAGCGGAAGGACCAAAATGAAGACGAGGAAGAAGAAGAAGATGAGGAAAATGAGAATGAAAATGATGACCCATCAAACCAGAAGAAGCCTCGGGTAGTTTGGTCTGTAGAGCTGCACAGAAAGTTTGTTGCAGCTGTAAATCAATTGGGACTTGAAAGTGAGTATCTTCTACAAAGAAGTGATCATTTGTATTTGTTGCTTGGGTATTATCATGCCTGATTCCTATTTAACTTCTAATGCAGAGGCTGTTCCTAAGAAAATTCTTGACCTGATGAATGTTGAAGGGCTTACAAGGGAAAATGTGGCAAGCCATCTGCAGGCACAGATCTTTCCTTTCTCTTCTTCACTTTCATGAAAGAAAAAAAAAAAAAAAAAATCTAATATGGTTATGCCTTTACAGCGAGATATTCTCTAATTAGAAAGCTTTTAGACACATGAATAACATTGGATTTGAGTTAGATGGAATAATTTTTGTTTAATTAATACTCTATGAAAGATTTGGCTTAAAAGTACTTGGAAACAATTGAATAATGAATGAAAAAAAGAAGCATTTCTTGTTAAATATATAGATGTTTATTTGATTAATTCATGAAATTTCTAATAGAATTGAGAAATTGATCAATTCATGAATTTTCTAATAGAATCTAAACCTCTAAATCCAATTTTTTTTTATGAAGAAAACCTAAGATCATAAATCAAGAGCGGGAGAGTTGGTTTATACTTTTTGGGTAGTACAACACATGGGTAGATTAGGAGGTAATTTTGACATTTAAATTTAATAATTAAGAGAATTCTTTTCTTTATCAAAGATAGGGGTTTGAATTCTAGATCAGCTGTAGTTTGTGTTGTAATTTCGGAATATGAGTGATAGAGTGCATGCCTATGCCCCAACTAGCTGTGGAGGAGCTCAGCATACATGAAAAAATTGGGGTATATATGCCTTCATGAAATAAGTCAATACTTTATTTAGGACATGGTACCTTTAAGCTTACTGTGTCATCTCGTGTTGCAGAAATATAGGCTCTACCTGAAAAGAGTCAATGTTATAGCAACTCAGCAGGCTAGTATGGTTGCTGCATTGGGGGGTAAGGATTCATCTTACTTGCGCATGGGTTCACTAGATGGATTTGGAGAGTTTCGCGCCTTTGCTGGATCGGGAAGGCTTTCAAGCTCAGCTCTATCATCATCATATACACCTGGTGGGATGCTTGGTAGACTAAATTCTGCTGCCGGTTTGACACTTCGTGGAATTTCCTCTTCTGGACTTATACAATCAAGTGGTCAAAACTTGAGCAGCTCTGTCAACGGTCTTGGGAAGCTCCAGCCAACTCTGTTGCCTTCAAACCAAAGTGCTAGTTTATTTCAAGGTATTCCGACATCATTAGAGCTCAACCAGTTGCAACAGAGCAAGTGCATTACACCTATTGGAGATTTCAATCCCATTAGGGATTCAACAGGTTTTACTGTTGCTACTAAGTTTACTGACAACAGAGTGACTGTTGGTAACTCGAATGGTTTGTTATCAAGTGTCTCAAGCAATCCTTTGGTGTTGCAAGGGAATCAACAACATAATAGGAGAGCATTTGGAAACCAATCTCCTCTTGGAGTGGCTTCGCTGACTCCAGACTCTTTCAACATCGGGAGTGGCGGTTCTTCTAATTTTTTGGATAATAATAGAAGTAATGAAAGCTGGCAGAGTGCGGTTCAGTTATCCAGATTTTCATCAAATGCTTTGCCACTGAGTGAACCTTTTAATCACGATCAGTTGCTTTCGAATAACTTGAGTATATCCTGTACCAGTCCTCATATTGGTAACAGCCCAATTAGTTTTCCTTCAACAAGTTCAGTTTCAGCTCATCTAGAAGATTCAAGAGGAGATGCGCAATGCCAAGAAGGCTTGATTGGTAATGTCATTCAGAATATGAATTACACATCAAAGCAAAGATGGGAAGAACAGAAACAGAATTACAACCAAAACTTGAATCATACTGTCAGTGCAGTGAATTCTCTGGTTTCTGCCAATCGTATAGTGAGTCCTTTGGGCCGAAGTTTGGAGCAAAATAATGCAGCCTGTAGCAAAAGTTTTGATGCGTCTCTGATTGCCCAATTTAATGGTGGTACTCTGTCCATTGGTCAGCACAGTGAGGTGGAGAATTCTGATCTGGACACAAAGATGAATGCCAATGCAGACTACCTCTTGGAGCAAACAAAGTCACAGGATGGTTTCATTCACAACAGTTATGCGTCTTTAGATGATATAATGAATGCAATGGCGAAACGGGTACGATAAATATCCTGCCTTTTTTGCTGCTGATTCTGGTTTTATTTTTTTTTTAAAAAAATTAATATGTGCACATTTCTCTTGACCAAGTCATAATTTTAAACGGATGTCACATTGTCAAACTCAGTGAACCATAGAAGCTAAGATTCTGGTTAACCTAACTTGATATATGCAGAAAATTTCATTTCCACACTAGTATTCTTTTCCAACTTGATATTATGTTAGGACTTTTTTCTTTTTGCTTCCTCACATACTGCTTACAGCAGTGACTATGATTATTCCATGACCAAATACTGCTTATTTGGTCACAAATATCAAGATAATACCTTTCTAACCATCATTACTTCCATGAAACAATGACTTTGAAGTCACTACAAAGAACGATGTTGATGATACATCATGATTGATAGCCAGCTAAGCATTTTCAGGAGAATTGTGTTTAAAACTGCAAAATAAACTGCATTATGCCTATATATAGTTTTCCTTGCCCAACAACTTGCTAATCAATCTCTTCATTGTGTTGTTATTGACTTATTGCTGATTGTTTGTCGGATGCCCTCATTTGATTATTTTCATGCCTACAGCCATCTAACCTTAAATTGATTGATTGCACACGCATCAAGTAACTGAAAATTTTCGTTCTTTCCGCATGTGTAACCATTTCAATGCCAGATAAACAATGAAATGCAGTGTAGTTTTGCCATCTTTTTTCGGTGCTAGTGGAAATAGAGGGGAAGATTTGCAACCAATTTAAGTTGTTTGTATCATTTGCTTGATTAAACATGTAGACACCTTTTGTCTATACTAAGTTCTCTGTTCTATCCTCTTATGACAGGATCCTGTGCACCTCCTACAAGAACACAATCAGATGATGTTGGGTGATGAGGAATTTGGATTCGATGCTTATTCACTTGGGTCGTGTTTATGAGACCTCTAGCTTAGAGAATTGAAGGGCATCACCATCATAAATGTACTCCTCTTAGAGGAGTTTGTATTATTATGTATTTTCCTCCATCTTTTTTCTTCTTTTCCCCCCCTTTTTCGCTCTCTGCTACTGCATATTATTTTTTAGTTTAAACTGTTAACGTAAGATCTTTTTCTTAATTAATTCTTTCAACTTTTCCTCTTCCTGTTGTTGATGATAGAACAATGTCATGATAAATTCTTAATGTCTTTCTTATATAAAGATGAATAAATGTATGTGTATGCCTTTTCTTTTTTCTAATAATAAGAAAAAGACGTATAAAAGTTTCATATTGTATTCAAAATCTAGGAATCATGGCCGTTTAATACACAGGTTCATTCTTGGGCCTCGTTTGATACGCATAATAAATCATTGAAATAGAATAAGTATTCTAATGAAATTGCCATTATTTTATGGCCGCAAAACTAAATTTAAAATAAAATAAATTTGACTCTAAAATCACAAAATATTGCCGGCAACCCTAGTACAACACGATGAATGTCACGGATCCTAAAATTCAACAAATTTTGCACAAGTCTTGAACAACAAACAAAATTTATTAAAATAACAAATTCTCAGGATCAAATTAGACCCACGATCTTGATAATCTGAACGAAATCACAAAATGCAATAACTGAAAATGCAGATGAAACACCACAAATTCTTGGAACAATCAACAACGAAAACGTTGAGACCCATTTAAGAGAACCAAGATGTCATTGAGAATACCTTTAAAACAAATGATCTGATTAGTATTCTTGGGGGCTACGATCTTCCTGTCACCTCCAATACTAGAGGCTTTGGGGTGATACGACCATCTCATGGTGGTCGGCCGCCAAAGTATATTTTCCTAAGGTTTTTTTTTTTAAAAAAAAAATTATTAATATATATTACGGGTAATTTAGTAATTTTGGTACAATTCTAATATGAGTTTTTGTATTGTCATCAAACTATAAAATATGAATAATTATTTCATTCCATAATTTTCTATTCCAAGTAATGGCTATTCATTTTCTTAATGTAGTAATCATTCTGCATATCATAAGTCCTAGTGTTATGCAATTATCGTTTATGAATGGTGGTTTTTGGTTTGGTTGTTTCAAATTAGAGAGCACATTAATCAAGAAAATGGAATAACATCCTTTATATAATAAGATTAAAACTAACAAATTTTGTATGCTTAGTTTTCTTTTTCTTTTTTTAAAGAGTACAAATTATGATTCAGACTTTAAAACCGTGTTTTGTTTTTAAAAAAACACAGTTTCAAACCATTTTTTTAAAGCGTACTTCCAAACGGAACACTTTTAACGATTTTCTTTTTAAAAAAGTCCAAATACTCTCCCTTAGCCGCTTGACTCATTTTCACACAAAGACAAATCATTGATAAATATATCATCTGCAACGCGATTTTGCCTTCCTTCAAAAGCATAAATATAGCTAACACAGGAACTGGACAAGGCTATGTAGTGAATTGAGTATGGAGAAAAGAATAATAATATTACAAACACATGAAGAAAGGATGCATGCTGAGAAAATTCATAAGGACAAAAAAAAAAAAATCCAGCAAACATGATACATGACTATTCTCTCTCATCTCTTTTGGGTGTCAAGAAAGTCAGGTTTCCTTGAAATCATGCACAGCCCTTCATTTATTTATCTCTGACTTCTGAGCAATCAAATGGTTGAGTTCAAGGCACGGAATTATATTATCTCACTAGAATCCAGGACAAATATGGATCCAAGCAAGCGTTCAAGTCAATCTAGCTCAGTAAGCTGAGCTCTCCTTTCTGCAGCTTTTTTCCTTACAAAAATCCCCCACCTTAAAGCGGCTTTAAGTTTAAGCCATCCAATGAATGCTTTCCCTGAGCTCCGGCTGCGCTCATGCCCAAATGTCCTATCCATCTGAGAATCATATTCAACACTGTAAGAGAAACATGGCTCATCAGAATGACCAAAGCCAATCCCCATTCCAACACCAACTCCCGTACTATATGTCTTTAGCAGTCTCTGCATGTCATCACTCTCCAACATCTCCGAACTCCTAAGGCGGATTTCATCGGCAAAAAGATCTTCCGATCCCTCCCCATTCCTCAGATGAGACCAATCTCCAGAAAAATATGAATTCCCAACTGCAGGAGTTCCAACTGGCATGCAGTCTATGCTGCCTGATAATGCTGCTTGTGAGTTGTTTAATGTCATTACTGCTGTTTGATTAGACCTCACACATGGAAATTCAATCAACTGAGGGACAGAAGGGTGGTTATATTGCAATTGTGTGTCCGGTTCAGAGATATACTGCTGTCTGTTCTGAACATGTACAGTTGCTATATTCCGATCTGCAGTATAGTTGTGATCAGATATAGGTGTAGCTGAGGCTCTTATTGCCTTCTTTGTACTGGCGAGGGAGTTCAGGACTTTGCTATCATATTCTACAACTTGATGCCAATTATCATACGCTCTCTTCACCAGGGTATCCACTAAAACCTGCATGAAGTTCCAAATGAATGAGCTGAATTTACTAAAAGAGAGACAGTATCAAATGATTGCTTATCAAACTAGAACATTTATTTTATTTTTTATCAAAGGAAAAAATCATTCAACTCCTGAAGAGAGGTTGTGGTTAAGGAATTTTCCAACAAACCAAGAATATAAGCAGAATAGCCAAGCTGCTGTCACTCAATTTATGCAACCCCTTATGCCAGAGGAGTCAAAATTAGGATTTATGACTACATAAGCAGAAAAGCACTTTGTAGCATGAAGAAAATCTATAATCATGTATTATTTCATTTCTGAATGCCACATATTAACAATATGAATTGACCTTCAGATGCTGTTTGCCACTTCCTGTAACTATGACACGATTCTGTACCTTCATTGTTGTTAGTTATTTGATTTTCTTAGTTAAAACATCCAAGTAAGATTATACCTGAGTATAGATTATCTAGTTTGGTACCTAATTTGTTGTAGAACTTTGTCTGTATTGTGTGCACATAATGTAAGAAGAGTGCATATTATAAATCAATCTGGCCAAATTAATAGAAGTCTTATGGTGATCAACATTCCAGAGAAATGAAGAAAATCCAACCTTTTGGCTGTGGGAAAGCAACTCCAGAGCGAGGAATTGCCCATCAGCAATAAGGCCTCTGAGCTCATAAATATGGTTGAAAACAATGCCAGTGCTCTGTGTTTCATCAGTGTAGTAAATATAAAGCTTCTCGCCCAAGACACATGTCTTTGCATGCTCCATTGTGTTCTCCCACATCCTGTTGGACATTCCACTCCCAAGAGTCTACATTGTGAACAACAAAATAAGTAACAGAAAATAAGCATCGATCAAACTCAAAAAAAGAATATGAATTATAAAGGAAAGAGAAAATTCTTTATGAAAAAAATTGAAAACTAAGTAAATCCTTACACTTCTTAATCTCTGTGGATCCTTGACAAGAAGCCGAAGGAAATCTTCAACTGTTACAATGTCAGCCTTAATCAACTTTTTATGCAATGCTCCATCCTTTGCTATTCTATCCAATCTCCAAACTTCGTCATGCAATGCAGGAGGGTAATGTTTCTTGTATACTGAAGTTACAGAAAGAATAATTTCATTAACACAAGCTTTGCACGGAGTTTAAAGAAAGATGAGAAACATTTCTAAATTTGCCTAGAACCTAAATATATGCATAGACATAGGACTAGGACCACGCAACTCACACTAAACTAAGTGAGGTCCTGTACACCAAAAACAGAAGTGGATATTGCATAAAAAAAAAAAAATCCTACAGAAATTATAATGGGTGGTATTAAAACCAATCAATCTTCCGTTACTATTAACTGCACCTGAGCAGGCGATACTATTATAGTGAGTCTCATTTGAAATAGACAACATTAGTTTCTCCCTAATTGAGGGTGTTGCTTTTATACTTTCTTTGTATTCTTGTTGCACCACTCTATACTTTCTAATGAGATTGAACTAATTGAAACAACTACTACCTATATCCTAAGTGAATGTAGCAACAACATAAAAACTCACATTCGCCCCTATGATCTTTTACAGAAAAAGCCTCTGTTTTAGCCTCACGTACACGAATCCCCTCACAATATCCGGGGGCAACCTTAACACCAAGCCTGAATTTCCTGCTCCTTATCCAGCTGGAATTGTCAGTAAAAGTAAGTTCTCCTAGTGTTCCTACTCCTTCCTTGAGGATCACGTGTAGATCCCCAGTCAAAAGTGGTCTTTTCCCATCACGTTCCTTTACTTCCTGGCTCTCAAAGTGCTCTTTGGTCCAATCCTCATCAGCTTCCTCATTGAAGTCTCCATCAAGCACCACTAAGTTCAATTTGGCTGCTGACTCTGACCCAGTTCGCACAACACTGCCTGTATTCAGGTCTAGCAAGACAACATGGATGGCTGTTCCTTGCTCTCCCTCAACCTTTCCACCTGTGAATAGGTGTGGCGGCATTCTAGTTTTGAAATGAAGTTGCAGAATTTTTCCATCTGGGCCTTGTATTTTTGGAGGTAGAGACCTATCAGAGGTGAAAATATAATCAATCAGTTTATAAGCAGTTGGCATCATCATTAAGACAGACAGCTGAGAAAGTTAATGTCTACAACATTATCAAGTCTTCTTAATGTCTGCAGTTCATATATGTCATGCATATACTTAAAGTCCAACTTAGAGTCCTGGTTTTGCCTGTTTTAACTTAATCCACATATTACTGTCAATGAAGCATCTAACAATCAAACACGTAGGTTTAGTCTGTTTAGAACTCCATCTTATCGCCCACAAAGGGTCACATCTAGAATGTTTTTGATTAGTTCACATAAGAATTTGTGTTTCATAAGCTTGCCTCAGGACTCATGAGTCATGAGGAAGACCACATAAAAGCTCACGAAAGCTTTTTTTTCCGGGAGATGAAGAGGAAAAAAAAACCAGGTATTTGTGTTTATGTCTGGCCATGCTACTGTAAGTAACCTTATAGATATACATTCTATCTACAACAACAATCTGGGATCATGTTTAATATTTCTGATGATGCATGTTTCCCTGAAGACACATTAGCAGACTCTCCAAAAAGACTTCACTTGATTCTCTAATCAACTCAGTATGCCTTAGACCAATAAGTAGTAGTGCTGCGAAAATTCCATCATTTATCCTTAAATTTTGTAAGCATCATAAAGGTCTCTGACTGACAATGAAAAAACAAAGATGCTAATTCTTAGCGTCTAAATGTTAATGATGGAACTCACCTTCCTGCCACATTAGATTGGCCCAAGTTTGTTAAAGCACGCTCCACTTCTTCACTGACCTGTTATGACAAAATGGCGGAATTAACAAGAGGAGAACTTGTGAGGGGCAAAAAAGAAAAAGAAAAGGTACATATGCCTAGGAAAACTATAAACATGATTCATAATGGCCTATACATGTGAATGCCTGATTCATGGCAGAATATTAGTTTTTTTGTTTATTTTAGTTGACGAACTGTAAAATAAGGTAGTTAAAGATCCACATTTGCAGTCCTGTTTCTATGATTTGCAGAGCTAAACGGTAAAGGAACTCTCAAAATACAAACACTGTTAATATGACAAAATGAAGTTGAATCCCCTTTCAGAAACTGAACCAAGAAGCAGATTTCCTTTCTTGAGCAAGGAAAGTCAAATTTGTCCACCGCACAACACCAACCCCCCAAAAAAAAAAACCTCCGAGACTATCAACAAATTCAAGAAGATGGCAATCAGTAATCAAAGTAAAATAACCTAAACTCAGCAGTTTTGCAAATAATCACTCCAAAAGATAACTATATGACTCACAATTCTGCGGAGAAGAGGCTCTAAAGATGAGCTAAGTCTTTGCAAACTATCCACCTTCACAGCTTCCACAATTACACTGCACACATAAATTGAACTCTATAATCATTGCAGTGGACTCAAAATTGAAACTGAATGCTTGCACAGATAACATTTCAACAAAAATAGAAAGAGAATAACCACAAGATTCAACTATGAAGTTGATTAAATTCGCCAAAAGTTTGAGGAGGCCAAATTAATGTAAAATTCAAGCCGTTGGTAAACTTTACAAGGTTATAAGCTTGCGATAAAACTTATCTTGGTATGGTGAAATGATCTATTGCCACTTTGTGAAACTAAGTCTGGAACAAATCATTAACATTTAGAGCCCAAACATAAATTGATCAATGTTTACATCTTGGTACTCTCCAATATCTTTCTTCCCACAACACCCCTTACTGTCTCATCTCTCATTAGTCATGTTTTAAGAACAATATCAATCTATAAGACAAGGCCCAGTCCTGCATGTAACCTTCCTTTTCTTGTAGAAAATCAAGTATCAATTCTCCATGCAATATCCAATATTTTCTGAATACTATCAAATGATTAAGATCGTATTGAAGCAATGGATTTCAATCCATTTCGGATCCTAAGAAATGGATTTCAATCCCCCAATTATTTCATAAATGTCATAACTTATTTACAGTGAGAGGACCAAATCCACAAAATCATGACAAAGACGCTACCAAAAAATGAAAGCAAAAAAAAAAATAACTCAGCATTCTAACTTCTCAAAGATCAATTACACTTATGAATCAAAGGAAGAACTCTCATCAACAAAAAGGGTAAGATAGATAATGAAAAAGTTGTACATAAAACAGACCTCGCCAAAGCTGGCAACTTCGGCTTCTTCGATCCGGGAACGAGCTCTGCATCATCCTCCACACCTTGCTCGTACCCTCTCTTCTCCACTCTCCTTGAACTTTCCATCCAATCCCACAAATGTTTTCACTATAATTACCAAATTTAGAAACCCAAGAGATCGTTACAATAAATCCATATATACTCCAAGAAACTTCACAGAAGCAACACTAAGCCGCAAATATAAGACCCACGAATCAAAAAGCTGCTTTCTTGACAAATTATGGATCTGGGTAATTTATGAAAGATCCGTAGGCTCAGTCCAAGGTAGATCTAAATCAATTTTTTCTCTCTATTATAATATTAATTAGATTAAAGTATGCATTTTTATATTGTAATGTGCGCGTGGGTGCGTATTGGAGTAACATGATTGAAGTCCACAGCTGTGTTGAGAGTATGATGACGTGCGAATGGCGAGTGCATGAACTTTGAAGGTTGAAAACCGCGTTATTTTTTTTTTGGGCGTCTTTTTTGGTACGCTGTGTCGCGTGGGATTGGGAAGCTCATTTCTCATTTCTAACCTGCTGTTTGACCGTCTTTCCTCTGAAAGAAAGTCAATGGACCGACGGTTGAGCCGACAGAGACGACCCCACGGATCTGGTTTAGTTATACGTTAGCGTCTCGCAATGATATTAAGCCTCGTTTGGCAGTTCTGGTTCCGCCTCATTTGACTATGAGAAAGAGTGAACGAGAATTTAACCAAAGTATAAATGGTAAGTGTTAAAAAATATATTAATTAAATAACTAATTAAACATTTTTTTATTAAAATTTTGGGATTTTTTTATAAGAAAAGAAACACAACTTCATATCGGTAGAAATGACTATTTTAATCCAAAACACAATTTTTCTTTATTTTAATTACTATATTTTTAATATAAACTCCAATAAATTATTTATTTCACTCTCGACTTTTTAAATTTTGTTTTTCAATGTTTTAAAGGCGAGAAAAATCCAGTTCTTCACCTCTCCTATCCCTCTGCCCCCAACGCCTCTTGTTATGAAGATCTGTGATAAAAAGGTTCTTGTTGGGCAATTTCTTGTTAGGCATGCTCCTTGGATTCCATCCATCCCAGGATGAGGATTCAAACCCATCTCCAAGTTTGAAGTTCCCCACCCTCCAAACCCACTTCTGAATATAGCCAACCTCCTAAACCCTACCAACCTGTGAAATCTGCCCATGAGATGGAAAACTCCAACTTCATTTCACTCCCTTCCCTCTATTCCCAGCGGATTGTGGAAAGCTCTTTGGAATCTGAAAGCTTAGCAAAGGTTGAAGCACCTTTGTGGAAAACAACCATCCCTGACAGGACTGGCACAAATCTATAGCATCCCTTTCATTGCTTTCAGGAGAGCTTTAGACCATGTAGCTAAATCATATCTTGGTCTTTGACCTGTACATGCATGATGCAGCTATATATGTACCTTTTGCAAGTGCAAGAATCAAAATTTGTGTACAGCGCTAGGAAATGCTTGTGATATGTAATGCGTTACCACATCAATAGCTCTGCATATATTAGTAAATGGTAGAGCTGAGAGGTCCATTACATTGTCATTTATAGTTTAAAGATTGATGCACAGGATATCTGAGGGCAATGCCTATAGAGAGAGGGGGGGAGAGAGAGAGAGAGCATTTCTGCCTCAACAAGGTGACAACTCTAAAGCAATTTTCGCTGACTGCTTGTATAAATATCGAGGGTGGAACAATTCACTGCTTGGTCTGAAAAAAAATAAATCGAATTCTGCAGACAACTACTCCCCTTCCCAGCCCATTTGACGGGCGCGCCGCTCCCACAACAAAGTCACCTTTCTCTCCTTGATCATTAATGCCTCAGCCCGCTCTCTGGCCTCCTCACAGGTTTCAGTGGCAGCATTGCATTTTTCTGCCTCCCTCTGGTACTGAGAAGCCACCCTTTTGGCTTCAGCAAAGGTAATGTTCATATGGCGCGTGTGCTCCTCCGCAACAGCCTGCTGCAGCTTCAACTCCTCCGTTAGAAGGTCCACAAACTGCTTCTCCATCTCTTGCTTGAGATCTGGGTCATTACTTCCACAATCTGTTCATTAGCATAATAAAAATCACATTCATGAGATCACAAATAACTAGAAAAGATAACTAGTCTGGAAGAAGAGCAAAAAGGGAGGAGCAGGAAGCATGTAGTGGTTAAGACTATCATGACAATAACTTTGTCCTCATGCAAAGGTCATAAAATTAGGGTATGTTATAAGTTGTATATATTTTCAACTATCTGAAGTGAAATAGAAAGAACAATCAATTGGTAGAAAGGAACCATCAAGTAAAAGCCAGACAGAAGGGCCATTGGCAGAGAGCTAGATGGGTATAGAAAGGCTGGAGCTCCAAAGTTTGACAAAATTAACTTTATGGCAACATTTAAGTTCTTACATAATATTAAATTTTCTAAAAAAATGTTAAGTTTACAATAACATTATAGTTAAAATTATTTATCAGTACAACCCAACTCAGAGTTGCCCAAACCAAGAAAGAATAGCTAGATTCGTGTGGTATGTCCACATATTTAACCTATAAAATGGACAGTAGAAACGACATATATGCTTCACCCAAAACATAAGCACAAGAAGTTCACAAAACCAGACAAAGTGGAAGAGTCATGCGTCCCTTTTACCTAGAAATGAAGGACAAAATAAGGATTTTGAACCCTCAGTATAAATCTCAATTATTAACAGAATAAGGATGAACTTGATGTATTTAGTAATGCAGGAATTCCTTCACCAAATTAACAGAATAAAGATTAACATAATGACTATCGAGTAACATAGGAATTTCTTCACCAAGATGAATCAGCAGGATGAACTCTAACCTGTTACCGAGAGATTGGCCAGCCCTGCAAAAGAATACAATACCCAGAGATGACCAATATTAGTATACACACAAGACTTATCGAAAAAATTAGTATACATATAACAATCATATCTCTAATTACAGCAAAACTAGAACTTGGGAATTCAAAAGAGAGTCATTGTAATTCAAAAGACAAGGAAATCAACAATAGACATTCCAGATCTGCATGCAATTTCATTAGCCCAATTAGTTTGAGCAAGCCCTGGAATAAGAAGGTTGTGGACAACTAAATGCAAAATAATGCATGGAAACAGGTGCAAAAGAAAGCATGTAGAAAACCATCTCAATAAACTATATGTGAAGAAAGTGTCTAAGTACGAATGACCCTCATTCCATGGAACAACTAGATCTATTATTAACTTTTCCCAAACAAATGGCTATCTCCATTTCTTGTAATAGAAGCAAATATTTGGATTTTTGTTGTTTTTTTTTTCAGCCCATCCTTGTGCTTTCGTCAACATAGATGGCTGGACAGCAATAGGCAGATTGCCATATGATTTAACGTTAACATCCAAAAAGATATCCAACAAACTCTTTTATCAGATAATGACAACAATGAAGACTCATCTTACCAAGCACAAAAGGGACTAAATACAAGTCACGGGCAAAATGCACAAAAAATAAATCAAATTCATGAGATCCCATATGAGCTCAGCATCTATGTGAAGTATTTCAAGCAGATCAATGTCCAATTTTAAAATCACTCACTAAGAAGGCCCCTAGGTAGGACCCCATTTAGGTCAGACCAGAACTAGATAATGACACATTCACAAACAAAAGCATACCAAATGCCACAATTTTAATGGAATGAAACGATGAGCCAGTCTGAGTCAAACCAAACAACCACAAACATCGTTTTAGTGGTGCAGCATAATTTACTGAATAATATAAGTAGTTCACAAAAATGCTGGTCGACACAAATTACTCAACAAAACATGTACAGAAGTCTTTATATAAAGCATGTGTCTCCCAGGCTCACAACTATTGAGGTCACTGTCAAGGATGTACATGGCAACCATATCACTGGAAAAGCAACTGTTCATTCATACCAAAAACATGCTTTTGTATAATCCAGCTGCAGCGCCGTAATTTTGAACCAAACTAAAGGTGATCATTGGTGCAACAGCACTGGGAAACATTTCTCAATTAATTGTAAGCTATAATCAGCTTATTCGTCAAATATGGATAGGCCACATATTTCTAAATTTGTCTGTTAGTTTCCCTATTCCTTGGAAGAGCATTTGGCGTACTAAAGCCCCTCCGAGGGTGGCGTTCTTTGTGTGGTCGGCTGCTCTTGGCAAAATTCTTACCTTGGACAATTTGAGGAAGAGAAATATGGTAGTGGTCAATAGATGTGGGATGTGCAAAAAAGAGGAGGAATCTATTGATCATTTGCTTCTTCATTGTGAGAGTGCCCAAGTTTTATGGAACGCCTTTTTTAGTCGCTTTGGTTTGGCTTGGGTTATGCCTTGGGGGGTTGTGGACCTTTTGCATTGTTGGTGGTCGGGGGATCGTCCGCAGTGCTGTGGTTTGAAAAATGGTACTGTTTTGTATCATGTGGTGCCTATGGTCCGAGAGGAATGGAAGATTTTTTGAGGATTCCGAAAGAAGCTTGGAAGATCTTTTACATTTTTTTTAACACTCTTTTCACTTGGGCGGCAGCTTAGCTGGCGTCTACTGTGATTATCTTCTCTGATTTTCTTTCTCTCTTCTCTAACTCCCCTTAGGTGTTCTCTTGTATACTTCTTGTGTATTGGGGTTGCGTCCCTCTACGCTTTTTTCTATAAAACATTACTTATCAAAAAAAAAGACCAAATCCCCAAACTATTCATCATATATAATAATAGTTTTATATCATCAATATATCAAGCACATATTTTTCTTTTTTCAATAACTCCAACCTAAAATGCTTCCCAAACTCTCAGATCATTCTTGGTTCTTCCAGGATTAATCACGACTGCAGTTGATTCACCAAGTCAACTGGACAATATTAGGTGTTAAAATGGATTTTGCTATGCAAGTCAGCAGAAATCATGCACCTCATTATTGACACCAACTTACCACCAACATCAAGTACAGTGCAAATATCTCATCCCACAGGTGGAGACAATAATAAAGGATTAATGGGCTTTGGGTATGACTAGATGTTATGATTGATCAATAACTATTCAATATTCAGATACTGCAGGGCATATCCATGGAGTTACAAAACATGGTTATTTTAAGTCACCCATAGCAAAAAGCTTCAGGCTTCTTAATTAAGGCAATAATGAATATTTCTGCTATAAAACTGAGTGCGTAATCATTTGTAAACTCAAATTCAGGTCTCATAGAGCTTAAATAACTCTCAGTCGCACACAAGATATATAGTTGAATTTCAAGGAAATAACCATAAATTTTTTGTCAGGCATGCAAGACAAAACAAGGCGAGATCTTACGATTCTCCTAGAGCTAGAAGGATATACATAAATGAAATCAAAGAAGAAATAAAACCATCAACCCCAAGTCACTGAGTTCCATCCAGTTTTTACGCATAAAACCCAGAAACTGAAATGGTTGTCCTTTCGTCCAACAATTTCGTATTCCCATATGGAAAAAAATACAAATAAGAATAACAAATTTAGATCTACAACAACCAAAATGAAAAATATTAAATACCTCGTATTTCATTGTAATAAAACAGAATTGAAAAATAAAAATACACCTCTAAACATGAACTGGAATTCACTCTACGGAAACTATTCTAAAAGCCAAGTAAGTCGAAAGCTCAGAATGCAAATATATCAATAGACCCCAAATCGACGAATGGGGGACCCCTTACTAGAGTTACTCTGCATATAATAAAACAAAATGGAAAAACAAATCCAAACCTGAATTGGGTTTAACTTTCGCAATCTAATTCAACAACACAAAGAGAAAGAGCTCCAAATCCAAAATCAGTGACTAGAACAAATAAAAAACACAAATTCACGATATGGGCATCGCTTAATTTCACTCCAATCAACATATAATCAATCAAAAACAGAAATTTACCGCGTCCCAGAAACAAAAACACCAAAATCAAAATTAAAAAGAATTACCCAGAGAAAAAAAAGAGAGGGAGTCATACCAGGAGCAATCTTGAGAAGGGACAGAGGAGGAGGGCAATCACAGATGCAAGGAGGGCAAGAGGCTTTGGAATTACCGAGCCTTATACCCTTCTTGAATTTCCAATACAGAGCCGGCCCGCACACTCCCAAAGATGATATCACCGCAAACACCACCAAACAACACCTCAAGCATGCCCCAGATCGCCTTGACATCTCTCTCTCTCTCTCTCTCTCTGTCTCTGTTACTCTCTTTCTCTATCTCAGTGAGATGGTGAGATCCAACGCGCAACTGGTTTGTTATGAAAAAAAGCGTACTAAGTTTTCATGTTTTTAACCTTTTGGCCTGTTATTTTGAAGGAGTCGGTGTCTCCACATAAATGAGCAGTAATCAAACGTTACCATGGCAGACCACTGAGCCCATGTCTCTCAATCTCAGTCAACGCAAATTTTATTGCAAAATCTGGTGCGAGGTAAAGTTCACACTGGTTCCAAAGTAGCCTCTCAGGTTTTCACACACCTCCCATTGACATTTTGATTATTTTCTTTTCTTTTGGTTTATTTCTTACTCAATCTTTACTACAGACCCTTTTTTTTGGTGGGGGGGATTTTCGATAAGATTTAATCATAAGAGATGATGTCTAAGTTATAAATGTAAGAGAGAGTTTTTTTTTTTTTAAATGTAAGAATATTGTTAAAGGCACATATTTTATTACAAGTTATTTATTAGCTCCCAAATGAAAAACTATATAATATATAACTACTTATATTGAACGGGTATTTTGTTCTTTCAAAAAGTGAAAAGATAAAAATACCCTTAAATTATAACTAATTGAATACTATTTCATTCAAATAAAATGGAGAGGATCATGTTCCCAAGTACAACATCAACCACTAAAATGTTTATGAACCGTTTATGTATTACTAGAGTGTGACATACTACATTAGCCATTAAAATGTACACAATCTATATAACACTTATTTCTCATAAATGTGTATTGCCACATGAGTTTGTAAAGAACAGTAATAAAAGCAATAGTACGGTACTACCCCAAACATTTTCTTGAATATAATGTATTTAAAAACAAACCATATCCATTTGTCTTGCTAAACTACAAGAAATAGACATTAATAAATGCAAAACATAATTTGAAATCATCCATCCATTTTCGTGATTTTAGGAAAAATCATAAACTTTTGAGCTAAAATCTTCACGATATAAAATAAAAAGAAATATTAACATGGAAAAACACTTTTTTTTCTTCCTCTTCTTCTTCATCTAAAATTAGTGGTAATACTACTTTTTCTTTGACATGTTCATACAAGAAAGGGAGGAGGATGAGGGAAATTTAAACTAATGACTTTCATTTTATTAGGTGTAGTCTCAATCAATTGAACCACCTCTTAAAACTAGTTATAATACTACTACATACTAATTGAAATATGGATTTTTTTTTTCTCAAATATTAAAGCATGAGTAATGATATTGTGATGTAGACGATATTTACCTTTATTTTCGATAAAAATGAAAATAAAGAAAATATTAAAAATAATATTAGAGCAACACTACTTGATAATAATTTTACCCATTTTTAGACAATAAAAGTATAAAATGAAAGATTGTCACGATTCCCGCTTATTGTCAAATTTATATTAGGATTTTATTTAATTTTACTATGACTTTATTTCCTTTTCTTAATAGAGTTAGATTTGCTTTAATTCTTTTTTTTATTACTAGGATTAGATTTACTTTTTCTATTAGAAGTAGGTTTACTTTCTCTACAAGTATTTTATCTTCTATAAATAGGCTTGCTTATTATGTAAAACAAAATTGATTGAATTATTATAAAATCAGAAATTTTTTTCTCAAATACTCTGTGGCCAAATGTTTATTTTTATCTTTTTTGAGTAAAAGACGAAGACGTTTCTCCTTATAGAATCAAAGACAAGTATTTGATTAGTTACCTTAATCTTCTACTACATTATATTGGTCACACCAATGTGAGTAAACATTAACAATTTTTTATTTATTATTACTGTTCACACCAGCATGAGTACTATTCACTCACGCTGATGTGACCGATATAACTACTTTTAAAGCATTATTCTAAGGATTGATGACCCAGAAAATGGTGCATAATGAGAGCAAGAAAAGAGCCCAAGGCCCATGATGGCTTAAGGCAGCAATCTGGGCTAGAATGGGCCAACACTGATATGGAAAGTGGGCTTCAAATTTTCAGTCCAATGGTTCTTCTTACAAACCCAAACTCGCAGACAGCATGATAATACATTTATACTAAACTTGTTTGCAAGCTCTAAAACCGTAATATTTTACTCAATTAATTATATTAAATTATTACTTTGCTTGGCCTATAAAAAATAAATATTAAAAAAATATGTGCATCTATTAAATCATAAATTATTCAAAAAATTGACTTCAAAAACAAAAAAAAAAATTATTCAAAAAATTTAAATTAATAAAAAAATGAATTCAATCATCATTACAAGTAAATTAACCGATAAAAAGAAAGAATTCAATCATCATTACAACGAAATTACACAAACTCCATAAATTTACTATTTAAACCCCCCACAAAATCATCAAATTTTATCTTTAATTTCATTGACTTGTGGATGCAACCAACCATATAGGTAGAATTATAGAAGGGGGGATTACTCTCCTTTAATTGTTTAGCCTTTAGAGCTTATAATATCCATTTAATTTAGAGATGTCAAAACATATAATTTTAAAAAATATAAATATTTCACAGCATAATTAATGAAAATATATTCAATAAAATCACAATTTAACCCTTAAAATCAAACATTTTTAAAAGCACATTTCATTCCCTACTACAAAGCATTATCACAATTTTCATAATATTTTCTTCATTTTTAAGTAAAATAAAGGAAAATCATTTGGTCATGATTTTGAATTTTGTTCATGAAATAAAAGGCCCATCTTCAAGTCTTGATCATGATGTGATGCATTTTGGTCGTATCCTTTTTCTTCCTCACCAAGTTTTTTTTTTTTTTTCTTCACGCACCAAGTTTCGGTTTTGTTTTTTTCTGGGTGAAAGAGAAGGAAAAAATATCCCAAAACATCGAGAAACTCCCATATATATCTGGTGTCGTTCAACCATTTACGCCACAAACGTAAGGTTTACAGTACTCCACGTCGCACTTTCGTGTCACATCCTTGCAAACACATGCCTCCAGCCCCCTCGATCCATACATCTATGAAAGGCTAGCAAGAACCCTTAAACCCAAGAAAACCAAGCTTCTAAAAGACTCTCTCTTTCTCTCCTTATTGCACTGGGAAGCAAATCCATGGCGAACAAAGAGATGGAAGTGGTGAAGGGTGTGGATCTAAAGAGGTACATGGGTCGGTGGTATGAGATAGCCTCATTTCCATCGAGGTTCCAGCCAAAGAATGGTGAAAACACAAGGGCTACGTACACCTTGAGAGATGATGGGATTGTGAATGTGCTCAATGAGACCTGGACTGCTGGGAAAAGAGGGTACATAGAAGGCACTGCATACAAGGCTGACCCCAACAGTGATGAAGCCAAGCTCAAAGTGAAATTCTATGTGCCTCCCTTTCTGCCCATCATCCCTGTCGTTGGGGACTACTGGGTTTTGTTCCTTGATGATGATTATCAGTATGCCTTGATTGGCGAGCCTAGCAGGAAGTATCTTTGGGTATGCCTGTCACCCTTGTCATCATCTTCTTTAATATGTAGTTTTAATTGATTTTGTTGTTGATATGTTATTTAACTTTGCTCAATTTTGTCAAGGTTGGGGAATTTCAAAGCACATTCTTTACTGCAGAAATTTTGCTGTAGCTGTTTGTATTTTGATTTACTTTGTATTGGGTGTTAACTGTTAAGGGTCTTTGGTAGATAGCTGGTTACTGGTTGTATGTTGTGTTTTAGCTGCTGAAACTGAAAGTAGGTTTTGTTCCAGTTTTCTGGAGGGTTTAGTACTTGTGTTTCTTTCTATAAAATTTCATTCAGCCAAAAAAAAAAAAAAGAGCTTTGCTCAATTTTACTACATCATGGATTGATTTTTATTTTGTTTTTTGAAAATAAAATTTGGAGAATGAGGAATTGATAGTGAGAATAAGAGAGTTTATTCGAAGGAGCATTTGGATTTGAGGCGTGATTTGGTTGATAATATAATAATGGTGTGTATCTTTTACCTTACAAAAGTTGGGTTATTGTATTGTTTATCCTTGCAATGAAAAAACAATTTTGAAAGGTACCAAATTTTGGTTTTTTCTAATTCATCCTTTGTGCTTTGTATATGCTAATGCATAAAATTTATCGATTGTTTTTGTGGTGTTTTGTTAGGTATTGTGCAGGCAAACCCATCTAGATGATGAGATCTACAATCAGCTGGTTGAAAGGGCCAAAGAAAAGGGCTATGATGTGAGCAAGCTGCACAAGACGCCACAGAGTGATCCTCCACCAGAGGGAGAAGAAGGGCCTAAGGACACCAAAGGCATCTGGTGGATTAAATCCCTTCTGGGGAAATAGGGATAATCACCATGGTGTATTTGGGCTTCACTGTTCGAGTACATATGAAATAAAGAATGAAAACCCTGATTGCAGCATCCAGATTAGGGATATTTCTGTGTTGATTTGCTTTTGTAGTTTTGTTGTACAGCAGGAAATGGCGTATAACTAGCGGGTGTGTTTATTGAGTTTTGACGCCCAAACTGTGAAGTTTTAAGTTGTGAACTATGTACCTAAATCTCATCTGGGTATGTTCAGTCTGCTTTGATGTGAAAGCTTGATATAATATCTCAGTGGTGATTTCAGAATTACTTCCTGAGAAATGCTGTATACCAAATCGGCCATGGATTATATATATATATTTAATGGCTACTGGATATTATAATATTTGTGAAATATTGATGTGATATATTATGTACATGATTCCACTTGGACCTTATCGGATAAGTAATGTTTGGATTGATGCTGACTGCTTTGAGGTCTTATCTAGACGGATCCTGTCTAGACAGGGATGCAGTCTCTCCAATTGAGTCATGTTGGAAGAAAAAATGGTCATTTTTAGAAGAGAATCCAAGAAGAGTGAGCATTTGGTTCCTGTTGGACCTTATCGGTTTACAGTGATGTTTGGATTGTTGCTGTCTGCTCTGTTAAGGCCTTACCTAAACAAGTATGCAGTTTCCAATTGTGTAATGTCCGAAGAGAAACAGGGTTATTTTTTGCCCTATTAAGGTTCCTCATATCATATGCTTTAAATTCCTGGGTTTTTGGTCTTTGACTCTTGAGCATTCATGACAGTCATACGTCTCAAAGCCTTCAAAAGTTTTCATAAAATATTAGAGCAACTGAGCAACATAATTATTCTGATAATTCACTTGAATTCTGCTTTTAATGCTTCGAGTCCTGGACAAAATCAATTATGGCCTTCTCCAAGCAGAATTAGACCATGCAAAATTTTGATGTTAGTGAGCTGGTGAGACATTTAGGATTTCTGATCTCATTCTTTAGAGCAGGAGAGTTAACATCCGGCTCAACAAAATAATTAAAATTTACTCTCCAACCAGCTTAGCAAATTAGCTAAGAGTTTGCCGAAGAGCTACAGTACTCAACAATCTATATTTTTAACTAAAAAAAATCATTTCATCATCTCTCCTCTAACTAAAAATTATTTATACTTATCTCCTCTTTCGTAAACTATATAAAAAATAATATATATATTTTAACGTAAAATATTAAAAGTTGATAATTTAAATGTTGAGCCAGATGTAGATACTTTAAAAAAGTTGATAACTAAAATATATACAGAGAGAGAGATGATGTGAAATCGATACCAATCTGACAAGTTATAGTTTATTCAATTAGAATTTGAAGTCGCCCCAATTAAATACGAATTATAAAGAAGTTAATTTTGGATAATCATCCTTAATTCATGAGGTACTCTCACATGATCCGTATAAATGAAAACCTTTTTTTTTTTTTTTCATTTTTACTAGGAAAAAATTATGATCCAACCCCAAATAAAAAACCCATATCTTAGTGTAATTCATTTCTTATGTTCAATAATTGAGAATTTTTTTTTAAATAACTAATGTTATATATATATATATATAAAAGTGCGCCTCTAAGTACACAAGATAATATACATAGATAACCCAATTAAAACCCAAGAAGACCCCACCCAAAAACCCACCTAGTAACCATAACCAAATAGTAAACCAAAGAAAGAAACCCAAAAACCCACTTAGTAACCACAACCAAACGGTAAACCAAGATTACAGCCCACGATCCCCCCACAAGCCCCTAAGAGACACAAAGCCCCTAATGCACCTTTGGGGGAACGGAACACGCATCGATCAATAATTGAGAAGTTTATTAATTAAATGGGTAGTGCAAGCGAAATCAACCTTATATGACCCGATTATTAAATGAGTTATGAAATCAAATCGTGTCCCCAATTTATTTAAATAGGTAGTATCAAGGTTGAGGGATCTCAGCCATTAATTAAATTGATCAAGTTTAGATTGACCCATATAATTTTACACCCATAACTCAACTCGACCCAAACCCCGATACACAAGCATGACCTACTAGGCTACTACCTCTTCGAAAGGAGACCAGGAAAATGCAATCAAGTCTTATATGGAGCTCAAGTGAATCTACTGATCAAGCTGGATAACTAAAATTGGACTAAAGCTAGAATGGATCAAAACTCAAGATACCTCCTCTTTCAGACCAAGTAGATGGAATGGTTTCAAAAGAACAAGCAGACTTATAAATATACTATAATACTATAGAGCACAATGGGCAAATCACAATACAACCACAGAATGGATTTGAAGATAGATATGGTGAAGATCTTTTTAGTGGCCTTCATCGGAATAAAGCTTGCCAAGCACATAAATACTATAATAGAAAGATCTCCTGCTGAGACACTGTTTCGGTTTCCTTTCTTTCTTCGGTCTAGAAGATGTGGGGAAATCCACAGAAGTTTGCCAAGCAAACAATTGACGAACAATATATAAACACATTACAGTCACTATTTGTCACCCATCAGCGTGCCATTACAGAATAGCTGCAGCCGCTTGCCTCAGAAGCTCACAATAGGGTACAACACTGATTTGTCTTCTTTGCCTGCTTGTAGAACATCTGTTTCGACCATGACCAAGCAAATTGTTTAAGATATCACAAACAGACTGTGATCAGTAGATCCATTCACTAATTCTCCATAGCTATAGCAACCTACCAAATTTTATTGTTACTTTTACCCACATCTATTAAGAATCACTCAAGATCATGTTTGCTAATGTACCAGGACTTTCAACAGCCAACATCTATGGTTAATTTACTATTTTGAAAAAGAGGAACCTTTTTATATATAAAAAAAAAAAGAAAAAGAGGAACTTTAAAACCCATTAGAACCAATAATGCAACAAAGAAAATAAGTTAAAAAAAAAAAAAAGAAATAAAAGAGGAACTTTAAAACCCATTAGAACCAATAATAATGCAACAAAGAAAATAAGTAACATTGGAGGGAGCACAATGTAGGGGTGTGGTGAATGTTGATTTTTAACTAATCCGTTCTCCGTTTTACAAGCTAAAGATCATAAGCATAATCATATGCATATATCTTATGTAGTCTCTTACGATTAAAAGACTCATGGCTTTCATGATACACTTATAGGAAAGCCAAAAACACATCAAAGTCACATTCTTGCAAAGTATTCAATAGCAAAGTTGAGGATGACCAAAAGTATGACTAAAAAGCAGAATAGGCTTACGCAGTAATGTGTAAGATCAGTGGATGTGTGCACAGTGGCAAATGCATATTAGTAACATATAAATGTTCTCAGCACACCTGTGATGCTGCACTGAGATCTGAACTCTTCTCAACTAAACTGTCCAGTTTCTCGCCTCGTGCAAGTACACTGTCAATAGTTTTATGCTGTATCAAAGAAAGAAACACTTATGAGAGAGAGAGAGAGCAATTTGCCATAAGAAAACAAGGAATTAAGACCACATGTTATTAAAAAATCCAAAACCAAGTCAAACAATATAAATTCTTTCAACATGCCTACTTCAATGAGGAATTTTTTATTTTTTTTTAAAAAAAAAAACACAAAGATGTCATTATGTCCCACCTAAGTGGTATCGTAGGATGGGTGGCTTGGATTTGGTCTACCCTTCAGCATCTGTTTATAATGGGGCAGCTCTCAAGACTTGAACCCGTGCAATTGTGCTAGGCAACCAAATACTTTACCATTACCACATAATGGCCCCTATCCAATGTGTATAGCAGAAGTCAAGCGACATCGGCAAGCTGACAAGCCAACTTACTATAATCGAAGATTGGAAAGCCCAGCTTACCAGGCTTTCAAAAACATTTACATGGAATTTATATAACTGCTCCTTCCCAATTAGAGGCATATCCCAACATAAAAAATAAAAATGGGATACCATTTAAAAAATAAATAAAGAAAGAAAAAAGCAGTTATGAAATGTGAAATTTGCTGCCCCACATACTGTCATCTCTAAAAAAAAATAAAAATAAAAAATCTACTGGTGTACTCATTCACCCATTTTCACCCTTCTGCAGATAATAATCAAATAATCTATGAAACATAGTTTCAAGATGAGATAGCCCACTAATTAGTGGAGTAGCAGTAAGTAGACAAAGAAAAGGCAGTCTTTTGGTATAATAACTTTTATATCTCATCATATCAAAGCCATCGCCAAATCCTTGCCAAAATATTGACACACAACGATCCAAGAATTAACAAGCTAATTAAACTTTATCATTAATGGTTTCTTAACCAAGGAAAAAAGCATAAATCCAACTAGAAAAATGAATCTCTAGACTCCACAATAATGAACATAAAAGGAACACTTAGTCATAGATCCAACATTAATGAAACTATTGGAACATTGACTAAATACTCACAAGGATAATTTTAGTTTCATCCAACTCCCTCTGAATTTTCAACAACTTGTCAGCCTCCGCAGGATCCTGAAGAGTAAAAAAAGAATTCAATCATAACTATTAACAAAAGGGGGAATTGATATAGCAGAGTTTACTAGATAAAAAAAAATTATCAATCTATTTGCTGCCTTGACAGTCTTAAATAAGGACGAAAAATGGAAATACCTGGAATTTTGTCAAAGCTTCACTCAGATAGGGCCATGGTTGGGTAGTATCTGCTTGTGCAGTCTTCCATGAATCACCAAAATTTTTCTGATACTCATCTATCACCTGGCAAACATTATAAACAACATCTATAAGTTAACTCAAGCAGAAATCAAGCATCAATATTTCACCAGTCCAAGAATCCCAGGCTCATAATATCAAGCAGTGTCTAAACTTTAAAGATAAGCTCAACAAGACCTCAATATTTCACCAGGTGATCACTCTCTCTCTCTTTCTCTCTCTCTTGCTCTTGCGCGGGCATGCACACACAATGAGAACTTCTCAAGTCTTTATGCTCAAACAGGAACTTCAGCACAATTCAGGCTATGAAGTTGTGGCCAAAGTGTAATCAATGAGACTCACAAACACACAATGAGATCTCCTCAAGCCTTTACGTTCAAACAGGAACTTCAGCACAATTACAGCTATGAAGTTGTGGCCAAAGTGGAATCACGGGGAGCATCAAGAATTACTATCTTAAGTAGGCCTGCTTTTTATTTCCCTTACGACCTCCAAATCCTTGCCTTCCACCTTAAGGACAATATTAAAGCAGAAGAGATCCACAAATTTCTAAAACTTTGACAGGATTAATGTAAATTAACTGAGTTTCTGTCATAGTCACAGACACTTCACCTTTCTTACTCAACAGCAAAAGAAACTGCCAAGTTTTCTCATAATGTTCTTGAAAATAGATAGAGTTTCTAAAAGTAAAAGAGACTCCCCAATGCATAAACAGCAATACAAAACTAATTAGTTGATTGCAACAATAAAGCCCATGGCCTTTTTATTTTACTCTGCATCATAATTGAACCTCAACCTGTTTGAACTGATTATTGATTACTGAGATGTTAATGAGCTATAGCCATTTCAACAACTGAAAGCTGCATTGAAGTGCCTAATTACATAACATTAACATTCAATCCACTATATTTGTATCTCATTCAACGTTATCTCAAATTACCAACCACAATTCAACAAAGGTAACCTTATACTGAAGGAAACTAACTCTTGCAGGTCAATCAATATAACACATTGATGCAAACTTTAGCTCCAGTAAAAGAAATACATAAACAAATAATAAATATTATATTGTGTGTACCTGATTGAGCAGAGAAAAGGCACTTCGAACTGGGTAGTGATCATCCATAAAGCCCAATGCACAAAGGCCATTTCTGTTGTAAGCATGCACCTTGTACTCTATAAATCAACAAAAAAAAGGGCTTTAAAAAAAGGCCTAGAACTAGATAGACAAATCAAGATGAGTGTTCTATTTCTAACACAAAAAAGCATGACAACATTTCCATAATTCACTTTAAAAAATGATACTTCCTCCATTTGTAGCAAGGTGGAGGGTGAGTTCATGGGTTCAAATCCCACAGGGTGCACGTCATTTACCAATAAAAAAATTAAAAAAAAACAACAATTGGATTTGAACCCCTGCCCTGGAACACTGTCAGTTCCACTGGAAAATTCAAATTCGTCCATTTTCACTAGATAAATGCAAGAGGTACTAAATTTTTTACTAACAAAGGCTTACTAAATTGAAGTGTAGCCCATTAATTGGAGAAAAACAAAATAATTAATTAAGAAAAATGTAATAACAAGTACCAATGAATGAGCCACACATCAATTTAGTAAACATTTGTTAGCAAGAGATTTAGTATCCCTACCATTTCTCTTTTCATTAACCAAAGCACTTGAAACAGGTCATCTCAAGCTAAGCCATTAAAGATTAATTAAACAACAGATTTGATCCTTTCCGGCCAGTTTACGAGCACTGGAATTGGAGCATAGACATTGAAACTGTAGTCTTGGATAACTGTAATGGCGGTGACAATCCCAAGAAATCTTAAATTACACAGATTCCATAATCCCAGTGGACTAACAAAATTCCACCCTTATTACACCACCCCACTACCCAGCAATGACCACCGGAATCCCAAATTCCAAAACAAATCGGATTCATCAAACCCATACAAACACAGAGCTGATGTAAATTCGGAATTCTGAATACGCCACTTGGAAACCGGAATTCCTTTTAAACTCACCAACCCTAATCAATTCCCACAAAATCCAACCAAAATTCAAGAAATCTCCACCAAGAATACATCCACACAAAAATCCCTCAATCAATAAAAAAGGACCTAATTCAAGCTCACGAATCACAGCTAATATAAAATCACCAAAACTAGGCAATTTCAAGAAAAATCTCCAAAACTTAATCACTTCCTACACAATCCAACCAAATGCCCGAATAAATTCAAGAAAATCTCCTTCGTAAATTCACATAATTCAATAAAAAAAAAAGGACCTAATTTAACTAAACGAATTAATGGGGGAAAAAAAAGCAAAAGCAAAATCCAAATGCGAAGAAGTTATAGAGGGAGAGATCGGAGAGGGACCTTCGTGCTGGACGGATTGGCGCTGGGAGGGAGGAGTGCGCCTGGCGACGGTGCGAGATACAAAGACAATGAACTCCTTCACGCTCGATCTCTGAAAGTATCCGAAGTGGCTCACGTCCATCGACTGCGCCAATATTACCGGATCCGACCCCTCCGGACTGCACTTCAGCACCGCCAGCGCCGTGATCTTCATCTCCCTCTCTCTCTGAATTTTTTTTTTTTTTTTGGTATAGATCTCTCTCTCTCTCTCTCTCTCTGTTTGCTTTCGGTTCCCTTCCTTTCCTTTCGTCGCGGGAAGAAAGCGAGGAGGGATTCGGTACTGTTGCGGGTAAGAATTATTCTCTTCTTGCAACTATTTAGCTGGCGTGTATTTGTTGGCCCACATTGTGATTGGGTGTACACATGTAGATCAAATCTAAGTGAGCTCATATGTGCAAGTTTTTTTTTTTTTTTTGATATTCCACACAAAAATAGAAAAAAAAATATTCAAACTAATATGATATTAGTTTAATAAAGCGTGATCGCCAACCGATTAGAGATTACACGAACAAGAATAGTGGAAGGAAAGTGACGTTGCTACATGTGTACACCCACTTTTTTACACACATAATAGCTTTTAAAATCATAATTCAATTAGATTTGATCTAATGATTTTAAAAGTCACATATAAGTATAGAAAAATGGGTGTAGAAAAGTGATTGTGTGTATTACTATCCCACAAAATGTTTTTAATTAATTTTTTTAAATAATAAGCTTCATTTTAATGTCCGAATCTCACATACCTTTGGTTTTTTACTATCCCACAAAATGTTTTTAATTAAATTTTTTTTTAAAAAAAAAAAATTAATAAGCTTCATCTTAATGTCCGAATCTCACGTACCTTTGGTTTTTTTTTTGTGGAGAGAAAACAGGGAAAAGGGAAGAACAAATAAAAAAACACTAATTAAAAAGGATGATCATTGTCACTCATAATTCTAAGAGATGAAAGAAAAGGGGAATTGTCGAGAATACTTTCAAACACTGAGTAAGAAATGGCCTATTTAACAACTTACTATGCTAAAAAATTGACATATCTAAAGACCTTAGAAACGATTCAAAACAGATTAAAGAAACCTAATGATAACAGTCAACAAAGTTGATAGCAAAGTTTCACTACTATCGGTCCAGAGGAGTCACACCTCACAAAGATATAGAAAGAAGAAAAAACAATAACTCTTATTATTGAAAAAAAAAACCAATAGTATTATAAACGATTCAAAACAGATTAAAGAAAGCTAATAATAATAGTCAACAAAGTTGATAGCAAGGTTTCACTATTACAGGTCTAGAGGAGTCTCACTTCACAAAGATATAGAAAGAAGAAAAAACAATAACTCTTATTATTGAAAAAAAAAAAAAACCAATAGTATTATTTTATAAAAGAAACATATTTAGCAACTAAACTCCTATTAAAAGTAACCCATAACATTAACAACTAAAATGATAAACTCCTAAATTTTAAATTCAATAACAGAAAACCCCTTTTTCTATTGAAGCTCTAGGTCTACATCAGGTTGATTTGTCAACAACCTTCGATTTAAGGATTTAATTGTTCAAAGCCAAAACGTAAAGACTAAATTAACACCTATATAAAGTGGTGAGAGCGATATTTAATGTTATATACCACTTTTTGTTCTTTATAGTTGATGTAGTTTTTAAATCACAACCATTAATCATATTAAATACCACATCAATTTTAAGAATTAAATAATGTTATATAGCATTACTCAATCATAAAACCCCTTCAATCTAACAACTAATCTTTCCTCCCCTACTCTCCTTTTCTTTCCTCCCCCTCCTTTCCTTCTTTTTCTTTCTTTTTTTTTGGTTAAATACCTAATACCTCTTGAGGGTTTCATAACTTTATTTTTTCCTTCTTAAGGTTTGATTTTTATCATAGGAGTCTCTGTGATTTTGATAAAGGATCAAATTGGTCATTTTGTCAATTGATCGTTAGTTGACTTAACGGATTGACACATGGACAAATGAAAATTTGACACTTGGCATAAGTGGCCATATCATCAATGATGACGTGGCCACCTGATTAAATTTTTATTTTTTTTCAAAAAAAAAAAGACAAAAAGACAAAATGTGGGGTGGCTCCATGGAGCCAAGGCCAAATTTTTTTCTTTTTTTTTTTAAATATATATATGAATTTTTTAAAATAAAAAATTTAATTAGGTGGCCACGTCATCACCACTTGTGTCAAGTGTCAAATTTTCATTTGTCCACATGTCAATTCATTAAATCAATCAATAGAAAGACCAATTTGGTCTTTTATCAAAATTACAGGGATTTCCTGTAATAAAAATCAAACCCTAAGAAAAAAAAATAAAGTTGTGAAACCCCCAAGAGGATATTAGGTATTTAACCCTTTTTTTTTTCTCTTTTCTCTTTTCAGTATATATATATATATATTGACCAACCCAATTACTCTGGCCATCCATTTGCTTATGTTGCAATGCCTCTGTCTACCTTCCATCGTGTTGTGCCACTCTTCGCCTTCTTGGAATCGGTTGAGCGTTAGATCTAGTTTTTCAAATCTAAATCTAGTCTCCTCAAGTGGTTTCGCTCAACCATGAGTCGCCCACAATGTTCCCTGGCTCCTCAGCCAACATCGACACAAAACAACTCAATCTCGTTCACCACACGCCAGCCAATGTGCTTCGCCTCTCTTGCCTCAGCTTGTGTTGTTTGCTATTTTGTTTATTGTGTTTTTGAATAATGATTTGACTTCTCCTTAGATATGCTTTCATGAACGATTTTTGAGGTGAAGGTTTTTGTCTTGGACTTTGGGTCAAGGATGATTAGTTTCAGTGTGAGAATTTTGCTTTTATGGTTCGGTCAATTTTTGGATGGAAGTTTGACAGTACCATATCCATCTTTATGTAAACTTGAGGTACCTCATGTAATAAAAACTAAACCTTAGGAGGCAAAAAATAAAAATGTTAAACCACAGGGGCAAAAAGGTATTTAACAAAAAAGAGCCTAAACTAATCAAACATGAGAAAAATGCAAAGAATGAAGTATAGCATGCACATGTTTTACTTTGCCATGAGATTAAACTGCAGTTTGGAAAATGTTTGGTGTATTACCAATGTTATTACATGCCCTTTATAAATTGACATAGCAATCTATGTGGGATTTATCATGCTAGTTATTAAATTGATGTGGTAGTTTATATGGCATCTATGTCAATTACGTCATCCCCAAATGAATAACTGGGATAGTCGAACCACCCCATGTGGGTTTTGAGCGATGCGGAACCTATTTGTGGGTCTCTTTCCTTAGAGTTGTGGGGGTGGCTGTGTGAGAGACCAATAGCTTGGTTGTGGGTCTCTATGAGATGGCATGCAAGCCTTCCTTCTACTAGAGGAGGAAGAGTAATCAAGGTGGTTTGTATTGTCGATGCAGGTGAGAAGGTAGCGGAGGAGGAGGTAAGTTGAGGCAACGGGATGGAAAGGGATGCTGATGTGTAAGAGAGGGTTAGGATTGTGTGGCTAATCTAGCAGTACCATGTTAGTTTGAAAGGAAAAATTAAAAAAAAAAAAAAAAAATTGCTAATACCCCTAATAACACTCGAAGTAAAAATAATCAAAATATAACCTTATTAGTATTAGAAAATAGTTTGGGGGTAGTTTCAGCCACCTTCTATGGTCATTTGGGGGTGGTTTCGGCCACCTCATTTGGTCATTAAGGGTAGCCAAACCACAAACCACACTCAATGGCCTTAAGGATAGTTTGATCACCCCCTAGTTGGCCATATGAGGTGACTCGAGCCATTCCTAGATTATTTTAATAAATAATATTAATGAGGCATATGAGATACATGACAATTGCTAATTGGTTTGGTGAGGCACACCATTAAAAATTGGACGAAGGTACCATCTATGTTTATTGAATGTATACAAGTATCATCTACGATGATTTTTGAAACCGAAGAATCTAATTGATTTCACATTAAACTATAGTCTATGGGTACCACAAAAGTATTTAATCCTTCTTTATGTATGTTGACAAATGAGTCAAATGACACAATAAAAATGCAACTACCAAGCTTTGAAATTATTGTTACTTATCACAAAAGTTGGCTCATTAATATTTTATTACTCTCCCCCACATTTATACTCTAATTTTAAACTTTTCCTCAACAACTGAGGCGGCCTGACATATGAAATATTAATTGAAATGCTATCAAGTGCGAGTAAATATTATATTAAATTATCATTTATCACAAAAAAAACTGATATATTTAATTCTTTAAATTAATATTTTAACAAAATTCCAAATTTTCAAGTTTATGATGAGTATGTATATTCCCACGATTGTAAATATAGAGCAATCAATTTGGCACGTTACTGTCCCTACTAAGCTCCCACCAATTGTCCGCCAAACTTTGAAATTTCGAGGACACTTCATTCCACTTTCATTTCTATGATTCATATCAATGACACATTTAACTTCTTTCTTTTTTTTTTTATGTTAACAAAGAAAAAATTGTAAAGAATTCATTATTGGAGTAATACAAGTTACCAACACGTATTAACATATAATTAAAGGATGTTAAACTTTATGTTTTAGTGACTAATATGACTCTAATCACACGCTAAGTCGTTGCTTGATATGAGTCAACAAATTATAAAAATATTATAGGTCTAGCATTATTTTCATTATGAATTCTCCTACAAAAGAGGAGAACCAAGAATTTTCTCATCAACTTCAACCAAAAATTAAAAATAAATCTTGATCACTCATTCATATCTTTTATTTATTTATGTATATTTTATTTTGTGAGGGCCGGATAGAAACTAATCACTACTAAGATATGAAAAATGCATAGAAACCCACTATCCATATCATTAATAAGAAAATAATTTCCAACATAAGCTATGACTGAAATCCAGATCATATTATCATACATGTTCAAATGAATCATAGAGGAGATTTTGGAATTATTTTTGTGATACAGTTTTAACAATAATTAATTGCGTAAGGTTTTTGGGATTTAAAGTTTTAACAATGAATTACTTCAAGCTTTAATGTTATTAAAGCTTTAATAACTTTAAAGGCTAGGATTGATAGGGGATAGATCGGACGGCTCAAAAGGGGGTGAACAGAAAGGATTTATATCAGTCATTGGGTTAAAAAAAAAAACCGTTAGAGCCGTTAAGGTTTAGAGCTGTCCCCTTTTCCCGCGAAACAAACGAAACAAAACAACTTTGGTCTCTAAAAAGCAGGGACAAGAATAGCAAAAAATTAAGACAGATGAGCGAACCAGCTATTAATGCGGGAAATCTGTGGGGGGAATTATCAGAAACAGAGCCTTTTTTTTTTTGGGAGTAAATCAAATCTTATTCGTTACCTCCATCTCTCTTCCTCTCTTTTGTCCATTACATTCCCTTGACAGTTTTTCCTCTGAAACTTGACAGGGAATGTTTGTGTCCTCCATAGAACCTACAAGATTCAAGTAAGTTCTACCTGGTCTGGTTTATACATTGTTCTTTTTCTTTTCTTTTTTCCTTTTCTGGGTTTGATCTTTAAATCATCATTTTTTGGGTGGTGGGTTACTCAAATCTGATAAAAGGAAAAAAGGGTTTTTTTTAATTATGGGGTTTAATGAATGTAATTAAAATAACAAAGTAAAAACAGAGATAAAACTGACCGCATTAATATGTAAGGGGCGTTTAATGTTATTAATGGTGATAAATTCATGTCCTTCCGTTGCTAAGTGACAAATTTACTCTTCCAATTTCCAACTTTGGAAGTGAAAAAGCAGGCAAAAATCTCCCAAATTATTACTTTCATGAAATTAAAAATTGTTAGTCATTGTCATGTTCCTTCTCTGTCTTTTTCCTTCTCTGTTATGTTGTTCATTGATCACATGTAACTTTTTGGACCTATGACAGGATTAGAAGAAGATGATCAGGTGCTTGCTTTTTATTTCCTTGTTGATCCATTCAACTTTAGGGCAAAAGTCTGCAGGGACTCCATCTCCATCTCAGAAATGGCTAACTTTGAATGGTAATTATCCAATTTTTACTAATTCTCTCTTACGTCTTTTTGAACAAAGAAAAAAAAACCAATATTCTAAGAATGAAGAAAAGGTTCAATCAATCAATAGGAAATAGGATCAATGCAGCAAGTTCCAATATCTGGAATTCTTGAAAGAACAACATTAAAAACACAAAGTTATGTTTGAAGAAGTAAATCTAAAGAGATATGACTTGCATTTTCACAATCATGCATCAGCTCTCCTTGTACATATTTTAATATTTCATACTCTTCACTTACCTGCAGGTAAAAGGCCCCTTGTAGTAGCGCGAGGTGGCTTCTCTGGACTGTTTCCCGAGTCGAGCTCGTATGCGAATCAATTGGCATTGTCTTCAAGTTTGCCGGATACGGTTTTGTTCTGCAATCTACAGCTAACAAAAGATGGAGCTGAATATGCCTCACGGATATTAGGCTTGATAATTCAACCAATATAGCACTTATATGGCCAAAAGGCAAAAAGACCTACGATGTGAATGGAAACAAAGTGCATGGGTGGTTTGCTTTGGATTATACAATCGACCAGCTTTTCAATAATATATCATGTAAGTCACAAACACCTTGTCTTTCTCCTATTCCTCGGTATATTGTGTAGAGGTACTTATGTTTTCTTTTCTACAACATACCTATTTAGATGATGCAATATCAGATTCAATGTATATGTTCTTTTAACAAGTTTTCTGTATAGCTGCTTAGAAAGGAAATGGGTAAAAGTAAATCAAATCCATCAATTGCATGTTTTGTGTTTCTGCAGAAAACATGTTTGGTAGGAAAATGTTAAATTATGTAGCAAATGTGGCTATTATGCACATTCTGCAGAAACGCAAACATACAATTGATGGGGATTTGCAGAAGTAGCAATAATTAACAGGGAAACCAAATACATTATGAATCACGTTTGCAGTGATAGCCATGCATGCACAGATATTTAAAGAGCTTTGTGGCAAGTATTAACAACATAATCTATAGCTTCAAAGGTGACTTTTCTCTAATTGCTTTTTCATGATCTTTTTCAACAGTGACCCAGGGCACACTCTCTCGACCAGGTTTGTTTGATTTCCAATCGCCTATATCTGCTGTTGAAGATGTAGTAGGAATTAAACCAGCCCAATTTTGGTTGAATGTTCAGGTCTCTCTCTCTCTCTCTCTAAACTAATTATTGAAGCAAAAAAAAAAAAATTCCTATCTTTTTCAAGCAAGCATCATCCATTGGTTTGGTGTTTGGTATGCAGTATGATTCATTCTATACCCAACACAAACTCAGCCCAGCATCGTATGTTCAAAACGCAATGAGAGCTATGCGTATCAACTACCTTTCATCTGCTGAGATTGGTTTCTTGAAGACCATGAATGGAAAAGTGACAGCCAAGACAAAGCTCATCTTCCAGGCCCTCGGCGCAGATGAGATTGAACCCACAACCAATAAAAAGTACAGTGAACTGCTACAGGATCTTGCCTCAATCAAGGCATTTGCGGCTGGAATACTTGTCCCCAAAGAATACATATGGCCAGTAAAGGCAGACCAGTATTTGGGAGCTCCTTCTACGCTTGTATCTGATGCTCACAAACAAGGACTAGAAGTATATGCTTCTGGTTTTGCGAATGATTTTTTTGCAAGCTATAACTATAGTTATGATCCTACATCTGAGTACCTCCAGTTTGTTGATAATTCCAAGTTTTCTGTTGATGGGGTGCTTACCGATTTCTCTCCTACAGCATCAGAAGCCATTGGTGAGATAACCCACTGTCATGCCTTCACTATATTTCTTCTATAAGGAATTTACTCATTGAAAATATTCTAATGGTAGTAAATTGTTTTCTGAGTTATGTTTTGACCCTACAATGCTCTTTCTAATGCAGCATGCTTTGCAAATAGCAAGGCTGTTAGCAAGCCCGTCAAAGGTATGATACTAAATTCTTTCTGTAAGCACATGATATGAAAACCTTAAAAGCTTCTGGCTGGACATGTCAAATAAAATGAAGAACAAGCTCTAATTGTGCACTAAAAATTCTACCATTTCAGGACAAGCTTTGATCATCACCAAAAATGGGGCAAGTGGGATTTATCCTGGCTGCACCGATCTAGCTTATCGGCAAGCGATGGATGATGGGGCTGACATAATAGACTGCTCAGTTCAAATGTCAAAAGATGGAGTTGCCTTCTGCTTGGACTCAGCCGACCTCATGGCAGATACCACTGCGTTGACTTCTTTCATGTCTAGATCTAACACTGTCCCAGAAATTCAAGCAGTGTCCGGAATCTTTTCATTCGACCTCACTTGGAGCGAGATTCAAACCTTGAAGCGTAAACTTCTTCAAAACTTTTTCACACATGCAAGATTTGTGAGCTTCTAATCCCACTTACACCTAAAACTTTCGTATTTGCAGCTCAAATGGCGAATGTTTTACCAGACTTCCACAGAAACCCAGCATACAAGAATGCTGGTAAATTGACGAGCCTTGCTGAATTTCTGGATTTAGCTAAAACAAACGCAGTATCTGGAGTTTTGATCAACATTCAGGTAAGTTCAACTCTGCTCTAACTATAATCATACCATTTTCAAACCAATCCAAACCTTTTAAAACACCATGGAAGACAATATTCAAACTCAGGACCTTCAGTTATAATATCATGCTTATATTCTAACACTCTTCATCACATATAGGCTCAAACTTTCTCTCGATAGCTAAAGTTTAATATGTGAAATATTTAATTGAAATGAAAAGTGAATGACTGAGACAGTTTGAACTCAGGACTGATATCTTAACTTTCTTTCTTAGAATGCTGCGTACTTAGCATCAAAGAAGGGGCTTGACATTGTGGGTGTAGTTACCGCTGCCTTGAGCAATTCCACCTTCGATAAGCAATCAACTCAACAAGTCTTGATCCAATCCGATGACACTTCTGTGCTGTCAAAGTTTGTGAGTGTTCCAACTTACAAAAGAGTGTTGTTGTTTGAAGACAAAATCGGCGATGCTCCCGAACAGCTCGTGCAGGAAATCAAGAAGTATGCTGGTGCAGTTGCTGTAACAAGAACAGCCATCACTGAGGTTTCTGGTTCCTTCACCAGGCGTTCAACAAATATCGTCGCTGAGTTTCAGAAGGCAAATATCTCAGTCTATGTCTATGTTCTGAGGAATGAATACATAACACTAGCATTCGACTATTTCTCAGACCCCATTTTGGAGATTGCTACTTTTATTGGAGGAGCCGGAGTTGATGGGGTCGTAACTGAGTACCCCGGAACTGCTCGTAAATATCTGAGTAAGTGTCAAAAGTTAATTCAGTGAATTCAGGTCAGATCCCAGCAGCCAATTGTGAGAGGCTTCGACGAGGCTAGATTTCAAGGGATCCCAACTCGCCAAGTTCTTAGTGTTGGCCATTGAATTCATTTCTTAAAACTTGAGTTGAAAAATTTCACATACTGGATTCTTTTTGGTATTGCAGGAAGCCCATGTACCAATTCTAATAAACCAGAATACAACATCCTACCAGTTCAACCCGGTTCTCTGATTGATCTAGTTCCCCCTGAAGGGCAGCCACCAGCAACAGCCCCTCTTCCGCCCCTAAAGCTTGGAGATGTTGTCGATCCGCCACTTCCTCCGGTGGCCAACAACACTGCTGACACTGCTGCTGCTCCTAATTCACCTACCTTGGCCGAAGCCCAAGCACCCCACTCAAGTGCTTTGGCAAATGCAGCAAACGTGTGTCTTTCTCTAGTGGCAATCATGGTGCTCAGTTTGTTGTTCTCTATGGAATACTAAGATGATGATGATGGATCAATTATAGTTCATGCCATAAGAGATTGATTTGAGTGGCATATTTTCAATTATCAAAGTTTTGATCCACAATTTCTTGGGCATAGATGCTTGTTTCTCCTCCTTCCAGATTCAAACGCTTTAGAGATGTGATTTGGCCAACATAAATACATGCTTCCATAATTCCTAGTTTGGCCATAATGCTCTGTTGGGTTACTGAATATCCATCTGAGTGTATATATATATAATTCATTTCTCCACCAATTACAACCAAAAGGAAATATTTTTGAACAACATAGATTTCATTAGTGGAAAACGGAGCTAGATCAGTGAAGAAAGTATTTGGAAATGGTTTTGGTATTAATTTATATATGCTGAGTTACAATTTGAAATACAAGATAATCAGATACAAATTCTTCCAAATTTGGAAGAATAAGATATAAATTCTTCCAAATTTCTAATCATCCACAGTTTGTGCAGCATCTTCTTATATCCCACGACAGGTTTCAAATCATGGCTGAGTTGTTCTTGCTCAAGATCATCATCTGTTGCTGATAATTTGTTAGCTTGACAATAAGAACGGAAAAACAAAAACCCAAAATTGAGAAAGAGAAAAATAGAGAGAGGCTCAGGTTTCGGCTAGTCTCAGACAAGGAAAAGAGGAGGAAACCGCCATGGCTGCAACGAAGAGCCGGAGGGGCCTGTGTAAAAATGACAGAACGGTCCGCTTTCACACAGAGCCACCGAGTCGAGTCGCCCCGCCAAGAAACGGACCGTCCTTTTCTGTGTCTGATTTCACGGATTAAAAGCATCATTGCCGGCTCATTACATTAGGTGGTTTTATAGAGAAAGAAGAAGAAGAAGAAGAAGAAGAAGAAGATGATGATGATGGTGATGATGAGAGTGATGGGTTGAATCATCGGCTCAGCAGGGCATTCAGAGAAATGAGGGTTCTTTCTCTGAGAGCAGAGCCTCATTCCCAACCAAATTACTATAAAAAATTTAGTTGCCTTTTACTCGAAAGAGAAAGCGAGGCTCAGATTCGCCTTTTCTCAGACAAAAGAGAAAGGGCACCGGCCATGGCTGCAACAAGGAACCGCCTGTGAAAAAAGGGCATAACAGTCATTTTTTACACAGAGGCTCGGTGTCGCCCCGCCAAGAAACGGTGTCGTCTCCCGGTGCCTGATTTACACGCTGAAAACATCGTCACCGCCTCATAGACATTCGATTTTACAGAACCAAAGAGAGAGAGAGAAAGAGAGTGTGTGTGTGTGTGTGAGAGACAGAGAGAGAAAGAGAGAGAGACATAGACAGAAATGGCGAGGATCCTTTTTCCGTATGTAAGGCGATTTTGGTAGTCAAGCAAATCATCGGCTCCGCAGACCATTCAGGGAAGGGCAACCGGCGTCCAAACGACGCCGCAGCCTCCCTGAGAGCAGAGCCTCATTCTTAAACTAATGAGAGTGAACCCTAACCTGGGGCGTCAGAGCTCAATTTATAGTACCGCCCTTCTTTTCCATCATCTTGCTCTATCCCACGTTTACCCTTTCTTACCCACCCTTCATTCATTCCTTCCTTTATGGCGTGGCAGATGAGGGTGATTTGGTCAACCCAAATGGCGTGGCAGATTAAGGAGAAACTTACTTATTTGAGCACTTTTGGAAATACCTTTTTTAACGTTCAAAATTTTGGTCTTAGATGTATCAAAATTTGATTTTCTCTTATTTTATTTATTTTATATAAAAAATTTTAATGTAATATCAATTTTACCCTTAACTTTAAAATTAAAATTACGTCATTTTAAAAATAGTGTAGTTTTGAAATTAGGGATAAAATTGACATTACGAAAATTTTATATAAAAAGACAAAGTGGGAGAAAACCAAAGTTTGATATACCTAAGTGAGAGTTTTTAAACATTAAAAAGGTGTATGTAAAACTACGAAAGTTCAGAGAATAAGTGAAGTTTTCCCACTAAAAAAGAAAAATCTTAATAACCAAAAAAAGCTTAAAATTTTTTTGTTTTGGCCCCCTCCCATAAAATTTTATGGTTCAATCCTGAACCCACCTTGTAGAAGTTCTCTGATAAAAAAAAAATTAGTAACACCTACAACATAAAATGTTTGGTTCCGCCATTACCCATGCCTGGTCCCCTATAGACCCGTCACTTACCCTCCAGTCGTCGACCCTAGTTCCACAATATGTCCCCCACGTGCCAACATGGTGTGCATGTGTTGCATCGATGCATTTTGGTGTCTAGGGAAAAATTCTCAACTCTTCTATCCAGCACTAGCAGCTCCTCTGGCTCACTCTTTGTGAAGTGAAGTCCTGTTTGATGCAACAAAATTGGCGAAATCCGGTGTCTTTAATACTTATCGTCTCATGGTCATTATCTTTAAACCGTTTTATAAAATGTGATTACCAACCAATTAAATTATTTTTGAAAAGAAAAAAAAAAAAAACCCGACTTGAAATGCCATTAACAGTCTAGAATAATAATTTACGAATAATGTTAGAATTCATATTTTACTTAACTATATCATTCAACTCCTAAATTGTTATTCATAAAATAAATTAATTAATTAAAAAAGATCAACTACAAAATTGTTTGTTTTTTAAAAATAAAAATTGATTGGAAAAACTTTACTTACTTTTCTAAAATTTTACGGTTTTTGTAAATACCCTCAATGCTCAAAACCTCTTATTTAGGTATATCAAACTTTGATTTTTTTTTTTTTACTTTATCCATTCCGTACAAAAAATGTCAATTTTACCCCAACTTCTAAAATTTCAAAACAACGTAATTTTAATTTTGGAGTCAAAGGTAAAATTGACATTTAGTTTTAATTTTCTGTACGAAAAGGATAAAGTAAGATAAAACAAAATTTTGATACAGCTAAAACAAGAAATTTTAAACGTTAAAGAGTATTTACAAAATGACCAAAATCCAAAAGGGTAAATGAAGATTTTCCAAATTGATTAAAAATGTCACAATAATTATAGAATAAATTTATAATTTATAACATTATGTTTAGTTTTGTCTATTTATTTTGTTTTCAGTTTACCATATCGTTTCCTACTTGGTAATCGTGCAGAATTTATCAGCTACATGTACTTTTTTAATTATATTTTGGGTTATCGATCAATGAATCACGTTACCCACTCCTCAAAATTAATTGCTTTGCTTTTTACTGTATAAACGTCAGTGGAACATCACTCACCCAACAAAATAATATAATTTTCTTCGTAAAAAGCGTTACCTTCATCTATTCCAAAATGTTCTGTGCCTCTGATCGACAAAAACCACACCCAAAAAATAAAAAAAATAAAAAAATTAATATTCAAAGAAATCAAATGCAGGAAAAAAAAAATGTCAATGTTAGTACGTCTTTCCCTCGTTTTCTCAGAAGGCAAACAGAAAATAAGGAAAGAAAAAAAGAAACTTGTGGATCCAGATCTAGGGGCTTGAGAAGGGTGGAGGCTCAGAAAGGGCTCTGAGGAGGCAAAGGAAAGGAACGCGCATCGCCATGGCTGCAACGAACGGGTGCCTTTTTGTGATACAGTCGGTCACAAAAAGGCCATCCGGGTCGCCCCGCCAAGGAAATCGGACCCTTTCAACAATACCCCAGATTTCACACTCTACTAAAACGATCACAAGCATCATCATAGCCTCCACACAGAGAGAGAGAGAGAGAGAGAAAGAAAGAAATGGAATTTCAAAGAAAAGAAGAAAGAAAAAGCGATGATGATCCACAGAGACAGAGACAGAGAGATATATTTATATATACTTTGGAAGAGTAATGCCACAAATTTCGCAGACAAGAAGCGGGTGGTCGACGGGACGATGAAATCACAGGCTCCAGAGAGGGGCAACCAACCAACCAAACACTCTCTTAGCCTCATTCTCGAGTGTGACTTTGAGCCCTCTTTGATTCCTTCGCCTCATGACCACCTGGTATTTATCGAAAGAAAAGGGTAATTAGGTCATCATGTAGTTTAAGAATAAGGACATAAAGAAATATTTTTCGATCCGTATTAAAGCTTTAATAATTTAAGTTAAAATTAATATCTTAAATGAATAATTATTTTATAATTTAAATAAACATAATATTTAACATATTTTTTAAAAAAAAAAAATCCAATTTAAAAATTTAAAAAAAAAAAAAATTTCACCCTAAATATTGTAAATTACACAATGCCCTATAAATTGTAAAAGAAATGATGGTGTTGGATCGAATGATAATATGACTGCTAATTTTTTTGTTTGACTTGAGCCATCAGTAATTCTATTAATTTTTCTTTGGGCAAAAAAAAAAAAAAAACTAATAAACTCTATTATATGATATAAATAACTTTTGTTGCGGTATTAAAAAAGGGGAGGGCGGGGGATAATTTCACTTTAAACCTTCAAATTATCATGCGATTCAATAGGTTCTCAAACTTCAAAATCTTTCAATTTGAACTCCTAAACTTTCAGTTATAGTCAATTTAAACCATTTATTCCAAACTTCAAAACATTTTTTATAAAATTTCAAATTTACTCTTAATTTCAAATTAATTTTTTTTAAAAAAAAACTTAGTATATATAAAATAAAATAAAAAATCACAAGGTGGCCATTTTGTGACCATTTTTTTTTTCATTTTCTCAAACTTTTTTTTAATAAAAATAAAATTGAAGGATAATTTTGTCTTTTAAAGGGTTTTAACGGCAAAAATTGAACGGGTAATTTGACTAAATTGAAAATTTATAGGTTCAAACTAAGAGGTTTTAAAATTTAAAAGGGTTGGTCAAATCACGTTGTAATTCAATAGTATAAAGTGAAATTATTCCTAAAAAAAAAAAATGCTAAAGCCTTATGAGATATATTTTATTTTCATTTTTTGTTCATCTCATAAGAAATGGGTGTATAACATCTTTTTATATTTATAGTATAATCCGTATTTAATTTATATTTTCAACGATGACTAATCAAATGACCAATTGGCACTACAATGCCAGCATACTAAAATAATGGTGGAATAAACATTTGATTTAAAGCATTAAATTTTAATCTATATATAAAAAAAAAATGTATTATAAAAATACCAGTGGATTTCAGCCATTTTACGAAGAACCAAAACTATCACTTCAGCCTCCCCTCTTATGTGGACATATAAAAAATAAAAAATAATAAAAACACTTCAAAATAATTGGTATTACGGATCTTAATTCCATCTTTGAAGCACCAATTTGAATCGTACACCAATTCAAGAGGATCATTTACTCTTTTCTAATACATCTTGATTCAAGAAAAATAACCTTCAAGGGTGGTGGTTTAATGGCCCAAAAAAATTCTCAAAAATGGTGATTTAATAGCCCAAAAAAATTTCTAAATGGTCCGAGGGCAAGTCCAACGTGGGTTCAAATCTTTACAACAGAGAATTCGGCATAAATTCAATCACTGTAATGAAAAATCCCCATATATACTTAATTAGTATTAGCCGTATTGAATTTTCATTAATGCCCTAAAAAGGCTAAGTCAAATTATGATTCAATCGAACTTAAATTTTCATCGTCTATTCTCATGTGCAACTCCTAACAAGTAGCTACTATGGATATGCCTAGCTAGCATAATTAGGCCCGGCTAAGATAACTATAATTGATCTCTTGGCTTACAATTTTTGTTAAAAAAAATAAAAAATAAAATTATATATTGTTATAATATGTAATTTTTATTTTTTATTTTTTATTTTTAAGATCGAAACAAAACAAGATTCCCCTCAAAAGGGAAATAAATTATTACAAATATTATACATCATCATCAAGAGAAAAATTAAAAGTCTTCTCTCCAACTCCTCCTCCCTTGCCAATGTTGTCATTGTTGATTTTAAAGCCTTGGCGAAAATTGTATCATCTTTGTGGAATTACCTGTAATATCCTACGACTGTCGGTGGATAGTAACTCTTACCCAAAAACAAATCATTTTCCTCATATTGAGCGTTGCCAAAATGTTTAATTATATGTTACAAAAAACTGTGCCTTCCGTCCACAAAAAAGTGTGGAAAAGGATTGAAAATTCAAGGGGAAAACCCAAATGCAAAAACCAAGAGATGATATATATAAAATAATAAAGAAAAAAGAAGAAAGCCAATGATAGTATGATTTTCACTCGTTTTCTCAGTAGCCAAACAGAAAATAAAGAAAAAATAAAACTTTGTGGATCCAGATCTAGGGGCTTGCGGAGGGTGGAGGCTCAGAAAGGGCTCTGATGAGGCAAAGGAAAGGGACACGCATCGCCATGGCTGCAACAACCGGTTGCCTTTTTGGTGATCTAGTCACAAAAAGGCCATCCGGGTCGCCCCGCCAAGGAAACCGGAACCCTTTCAACAATACCCCAGATTTCACACTCTACCAAAACGATCACAAGCTTCATCACAGCCTCCAGAGAGAGAGAGAGAGAGAGAGAAATGTGGTATATATATATATATATGCATGATGGGGATAGGAATAGGATCCTCTCCGTTTCAAAAGAAAAGAAGAAGAGATTCACAGAGCGAAACAGCGAGCGAGCAAGAGAGAGAGAGAGAGAGAGAGAGATATTAATTATTATTTTTTTTTTATTTTTCTTAGTAAGAAGCGGTTGATTGAAGGGACGAAGAAATCACAGGCACCAGAGAGGGGCAACCACTCCTAAAAGAAACCAAACACCCTCTGAGCCTCATTCTCGAGTGTGAATTTGAGCCCTCTTTGCTTCCTCTTGCTCCTGGCCAGCGGTATTTATAGAGGGAATTAGGGTAGTTGGGTCATCCCGTAATATGAAATGAAGATAAAGGGCAAGTTTTAAGAATAATAATAAATATTGATATAACAAAACTTTAATTAATAATTTAATTTAAAAATAAATCGTGTTTTATTAAAGGTGTCAATGCTAAGCAACTCGTAACTTTTTTTTTTTAATAATAATAAAAAAAAACAATAATTGATTGACATTGTTATGTTAATAGAGTGAGATAGCGATTACTAACATTACTCTATACAAAATGTAATTTGAGTATTATTGAAGTTGTATTGCATAGGGGTGAAATTTAAAACCGTCTAACCGCATCTGTTAATTACTAACCGTATTAACCGCTAACTGTATTAATCGCTTTGAAAGCGGCTAGTAAAAACCGCTAACCGCCTAGGTAGTTAGTGAGTTTTGAAAAACCACCTAAACCACTTTTTTAAAATATAATATATATTTATATTATATATATTATATAATAAGTAACAATGAGTTATTGTAGCCTAGTGATTATTTTGTGTTTATCTACGTGAGTTTATGAACTATTTTGTGTTTTATTTCTATGTTGTGTATAAGACTACAAGTGAAGTGATAATTTTGTTGTAATTTTATTCGTATGTTATATGTTGTAGAAGGTGACCAACAAGATTTTGGTATAATAGTCCAACATATAATACTCACTTTAAACCAACAATTTTTAATGCTAAAATGGCCATGAAAGGGGAAAAAATGTTTAAAATGAATAAAAAAATGGTTTAAAGCTAACCCAAAACCAGCCAAAAAAAAAAAGGTTAAATACTTAATTAGTCCCTAGGGTTTGGAAACTTTATTTTTTCCTCCCTAGGGTTTGGAAAGTGACCAAATTGGTCCTTGTGGTTTTGAAAAGTGACCAAGTTAGTCCATCCGTTAGTTGACTTAACGGATTGACATATGGACTAATTAGAAGTTGACACGTGGCCAATTAATTAATTTTTTTTGAAAAAAATTAAAAATATATATATTTTTTCAAAAAATAGAGAAAAAAAAACAAGGGTGGCTCGGCCACCCCAGATTTTCTTTCTTTTTTTTTTGAAAAAGATATTTTTTTAAAAATAAAAAATAATAATTAATTGGCCACGTGTCAACTTTTAATTGGTCCACATGTCAATCCGTTAAGTCAACTAACGGTCAAATGACGGATGGACTAACTTGGTCACTTTTTAAAACCATAAGGACCAATTTAGTCACTTTCCAAACCCTAAGGAGGAAAAAATAAAGTTTCCAAACCCTAAGGACTAATTAAGTATTTAACCAAAAAAAAAAAAACCCAATAAAAAATGGTTAGTAGAAAAGCAGTTAAGTACATCTTATTAACCGCTAACCGAGGTTAGCGATTTTAGCCATTAACTGCTAATCGTAACCGCTATTTCACCCCTAGTATTGCATTGCAAATTTTAGTGTTTTCTCCCTATATACTATACATATTGGTTGGTCAATGATCATGCTCTGGTAGGATAAAAAAAAAGCATCTGTTTATGTTTATGATGGGACTAACCAACATGAAGAGTTGAGATTCATTAGGGAAATAGCACACCAACTTTCCAAACATTTTGATATATAACTACTATTTAGAAGAAGAAACTACAAGTTCATACCAAAATAAATAAATAAATAAAGCTAAATAATCACAGATAGCCCTTGATGTCAAAAGGGTTGAAGACTTGCTGAGATCGAATGGCATATATGTAGGAAAATTTCTTGCAGGTTGGGAGGACAATTCAAGTGCAGAAAGAATGTTGGAATCAATCGCACCATGGCTTCGAAGAACGGGTAGAATTTGTTCCTTCAAATGAAATTTTTACATCACCTCCTTACCCCTCTGTTGGATTACAGTTCTATGCACAACTTCCCCAGCCAAGGAAATAAAGTAGGTTACCTGCAACATAGAAATTGCATCCATTGGTGATTTGGACAAGCTTAAGACAAGAATGATGGGTATCTAGACATTTGAATGATATTGAATTAGTCCAATGTGTTCCACACATGGCCTAGGTAATTGTGATTATCCTTCCATGTTGCACTATCAAATTGCAGTTCAAAATTCCATGTCAAACACAGCAGACTAATTCAAACTCGTCGATCGTCCAACGCTCCCCAAATTTATTCAAAACATATTCATAATGCAGAAAGATTTAATATATACTTACAATCTCTAGTGAGCTGACTCTGTGAAGGAGAAAGCCATTAACCAATTCTCTGAGGAGGAACTCAAGACAGAAAAAGTTCAGAAAAAGCTTTCATGTGTGGAGTAAAATGTAGAACAACATTGAATCTGAGAGATAATTACCCATTAAAGACTGACTTTCCATTTACAGATGCGACATAAGATTCATTCTCTATGGGGGTCGGATTCCCGATGTAAGCAATGTTACCATGGCGGACATGGTTAGTGCAGCCCTGAGCACTTAGATACACATTCTGTAGAGTAAGTGCATAAATTTGTAGTCAGTTTTGCCATCACCTTCAGAACTGATGCAGATCCAGAAATTCAAAACCTTGGGTCTGAGAGGACTACTCTACACCTATCAACATTAAATATAATGATCTAAGACTCACAACTCCAAATCTTTGGAAAATACGATGTAGAGGCTCATAAAATTGCTTTGCCTCCAATTCCTCTTTCTTCTCTTCACAAACAACCAACGGATGGAATCCAACGACCATGCGCCTAGAGTCACAAAGGAAAAAAGAACCATTCAATGATCGGAAGGGGTATAGATATGGGGAACCAATTCTCAAGGTTTCAAAAGTTTATGAAAATATCATAATGAAAAACTAAAAATCCTGAGAGTTTTGAAAAATGCTGATATTAGAATAGCTGAAATGAAACATCGTATGAAAATTCATAGCTTCTGTTTTGATTCATAAGACCACAAAGCCTATATATCAGCCAACACAACAAGCATTTGTTTTACCAGTTGCTATTGGTTGCTTCTAGTGTCCTTGTCAGCCAATGTAACTGATTTTGTCCACTTTCACTTAATGACCCCGTACGAACTAATTCCTTCAGGTGAAAAAAAATTAAAAACCAAGTAAGAGAAAAGAAAAAAAAATTGTGCAATTCTACAGTTTATCAATCATTGGATGACACTGCCAATCTGCTACTCGGACAATGAAAAGTATATGCTGGCAGTATAGTTTACATTCTACAAACTAGATGAAACATGTCAGTTACCAATTTCACAGAGATGAACCTCAAATTGGAGTTTCCAGATAGATGGTAAGCAATAGAACAATGAAACAGGAATTGACAAATGAATAGATCACAAAGCAATATCTATTTTGTTATGATAGACTAATCAAAGATAAATACGAAAGTATTACTCCCACTAAAGCAGCATCATAATCCACTCTATACAACATTTAACCATCATATCTTACTACATCATGCGACATATTTCACACACACATGGCCACCTTGAACTTGCAATTCATGTACACCTTCATATTTACATATGTTTTTTAATTTCCATTCAGAATTTCAGATAGGTTTTATGTTTTTGTTTTTAATCCAAATTGCCTTAGTAACTGTGTCTCTCACCCTATATTTATTATTTTTGCACACATTCTACCTAACTTATATACAGAAGAACAAAAACAGGAAGAAAACAAAAAGAATAAATACAGGGAATCAGTTAATAATAACCCAAAGTTTTCTGAATCTCTCATTTGTGATGAACTAAAACGATTGCCTTCACCCTTGTATTAAAATTAATATGTTATTATAGATTTAAAATGTCAGTATATTCCCCGTAATCTGCTAGATATAATCGATCATCAGTTTGCATACTATTAAATATTATGAATTAATCATGAGTCTGTTGCACCCAGGGCTACAACTTGGGTGGATTGGCTAAGAACTCAGAACAACGATGCACGAGTGTGAAGGCAAGTGAAGACTGTGAAAGCAGATGCCAAAAGAGTTTATTCCCCAACAGTTTGTTAAGCTTCCAAAATACACATATACAGACTTGTAATTTACACAGGCTATTCCCAATATGTTATACGCTTAAGAGCTTAAGAAATCAACTCAAATGTTGTTCCATAGATCTAGCCTAACCCGGAGGGAGCATAAAATGAGAAAAAAGAATGCATAATGTCAAGTCCCAGAAGCCTTGCTGAAACTGTATTTGCAAAAGTAGAAATGTGGGGAAAATACAATTAGATATCTAAGATACGCATTTCTTTTGCTAGGAAAGATCAAAGGCTAAGATCTATCACAACCCTACCTTAACCCTTTACCACTTGAGCTGAAGCCCACGGGAAATATAATTGGATATGCATTGAAATTGAATAAGAGAACAACAGGAAAATTGATCCTATATGTAAAGGGCACAGTCATTTAGCTGGTAAAATATATTCAGCAGTACAAAAAATTAGCACGTGTGAATGAGATGCATACCATGAAGGAGCATAGAGAAGCCAAAAGTCAACAAACAAAGGATTCTTTGAATTCACGAAACATGTACCTGTAATGACCCAGTATCCACACCGATGATGTCTAAGGTTCTCCCATAAGGTAGCTTTATCTGCTCTAGGAAGCAACTTGCTCCATGTCCCTCTTTAGTTCTAGTAGTGTACCTACAAGTGTTACTTATTATTCAACGCTACCCACTAGAGTGATGGAATCAAAAAAGTATTGCTTACCCATACATCAAATAAGAATCCGAGATATTGCAATAAAGATATTAGTATGTAATGCAAATGTACCCAATTCAGAGAACTGATTGCGAAGAGAATGGTATACCAGGGAACTTTCAGTGATGGGAAAAGCACAGTACCCTGAAAGAAATTCAAGATTAATAATTAAAGCCACTAAAAAATTAACTCAGCAAATGAACAACTTAGACCAATGCTGCACACGGGTGAAAAACGCATAATATCCATCATTGTTAATTGGTGATGGAAAAAAAAGAAAAGATCTTACATTCTGCATGAGTGGATCATCCTCTCCGAGTTCACTAGTGTTCACCACGAAAATTGCTTTGTAAGTCTTTGCCACTTTCTCCATCTTCATAGACAACAAGAACACAATCAGAACAGCAAAACTCAGAAAAATGCAGATACGGTGAAGGAAGCAGCAATCCAGTGAAATCAGATTTGCAAACAAAGAACACAATGAGGGTATTATGTAAATTAATCACTAAGTAGTAAATAAAACCAAGCATATACTTTTAGATGATGAAGAAACCTAAAGGTGCATTATTTATTCACCCAGAGATTTAGACTGAATGTGCTCACATAAGATAACCTCTGACCCCAATTCTAAAATAATTTCTTTGGCCAACTGTAAGAACAGAAACCAATGCCCACCCCTTCCAATATCTGCCTTAAATCCTTTATTGATGTGCTAGGAACCCACTGGCATAAAGCATTACAAGTGATGAAAAATTTCAACCTAATTATGAATATAGGATAAACCTAGTCATCAAAATTCAAATTAGATGCAATCAAAGCCTATTAAAAGAGAAAAAAAGGAACTGTTCTAGCATGCAGCAGAAAGTGGTCCTTTTATCACTCACCACAAACAATCAGAATTCATTCCCCGTCAGCAAAATTGAAACCAAGATTATTTCCTCAAATGAAATATTTCACAAAATAAACAGGGATTCGATATATCAAGTTAGTTGCTAAGAGTATGTCTACCAAAAGAAGCACCCACGAAACTGTTAATCGTTGAAACTGATCCCACAATTTGGCATCCAAAACACCATAAGACATATAATTACAAGAAACATACCATATAAGCCATACCCACAAACTCCATCCTTACAAAACCGGGAAGACTGCAATAAATAAGATCACAAATATTCACGAAACAAAAGAATTCAATGAAGAAAAACGAGAGATTAACCATTCTCAGAAGATGGGTCTGTTGCTTAAGAGGTCTGAAGCCTCCTCTAACACTAATGAAGTACAAATCAAGAGCTCTATTCTGGTAAATGGCCTTTTGAGGCTGACCCAAGTTGAGAGCAAGGTAGACAGCAACGCAGAATAACACCTGCGTGAAAACAGTACAAAACCAAGATGGCTTCTCCATTATTTCGCGGCGCTAAGCTATAGACTTACAATTATATATTATGAATGCTTGATAGATCTGGAATGCCTATATGCATCAAGAGAGACCCAACGCAACAGTTGTAGTTTTGTTGATAAGGTGGCGCAAGAACATGATGTCTATGTCAAACTGAGCACGTGGAGAAAGGAAGTTTCTGATTTCGGAACTCTCTAGGAGTGTGTTATGTCTTGTTATAATCAGAGGTTGGTTGGTTGTCCACGGATTTTCATGGGCATGAAGTCAGGCTCAATGATGTGACTCTTGCTTTCTAGGCTCCGACGGGTGAGTAATTCTACAAATTTTCTTCCGTTGATTTTATGTTCGCTCCTAAAATTATTATTGTGGTAATAATCGATTACTATTAAATTTTAATTAAATTATGATTTTAAAAGTTATATTATTTTTTGAAGAAGGCTAGTATAATACAAAAAAAAACTTCTAAAATTATTTTAGATGGGTTATGAGCTAACTTAACGGTGTGACGGGACATTGTAAAAATATGATATTATCATGTTAATCTCAAAACACTAATAATAATTAATAAATAAATAAAATTCATCCTCTCTCATATATGTGGTCACTCCAACCAAATCTTCCATAACGGTTTGATATGGTGGTCACGATCACTAGATTTGATGGTCATCCATTTTTCGTGTATCCTATGGAGGACTCAGCTTCCATCGTAAGCTAACTACACGTATTAATCTTAAACCGAATATTATTAGGTCTTATGGGTTGGATGTGTATTACTTTTTATTTAATGTCTGTGCAATTGTTTTTAGAAAAAAATGTTTAAAATATTATAATTTTTTTACAAATTCCCATAAAAATGTTCTCACATTTACTATTCGAATTATTCACAATCTGAACAATAAATTTTCACAATCTGAACAATAAATTGCTAAAATCCGGATCGTTGTGGTGAGGATTAGATTGAAAATAATGTGAAAGCATTCTTGTAGAGTGGCACACATCATAAGTCATGGCCATCGGTAAAGTTCCAACCTACCACGAATCAAGATTTCTTATGTCAAAATAATTGTTAAGCCAATAAATATATATAGATGGAAAATTTTCTGTCAAAATGCAAGTCCAGGTGAGGAAAAAAAATGCTTCTTCCATTTCATTTATACCTCACAAGCAAATGCCTCTTTCCTATTCTACTGCGGAAAGCCCTTACAGGTTGCTGCTGGCTCAGGCGTCAATCATAACATACTATCAGAGTACAACTTAATGCTGGACCAGTCCCATAATACAGTTTCCCGAGCTCAAGATTCGCAAAGATACAAGTAAAAAGGTTGAAGAAGAAGAAAAAGAACCAAATATGATTTTTGTCTATCTGCAATGGCAGGGTGTATTCTCTGGGTTTTATGAGAAACAAATGAGTAATACTACTTTTCACACTCATTTCACATTAATAGATATGACATGCTTTAAGTAACTAACATGAGAGGCCTCTTAAATACATCAAATCAATCGATGTAAAATGAGTGATAAATGAACGTAAAATAAGAATAATATTAGAAGTCTGTCCGATCAAGCATATCTACCAACGTCATCCTTCTCGGAAACCTTGGTGGCAGCCTCAGATACATAGCATCTTCAATCTTAATCGGCAGATGTGTTGCCACAATCACAATCCCGCCCTTCTTTCTATGATCGGCAATGATGTACTCCAGTAACTTCACCCCTTCGTCATCTAATGCAACCGAAGGCTCATCGAGCAACCAAATTGGCCGATCAATTGCCAGCAACCTTGCAAGCTGCAACCTTTTCCGCTGGCCCATAGACAACAATCTTGCCTTGTCCTTTGCCAACCGCCCAAGCCCCATCAGCTCCAAAGCAGGCAATGAATTCCCCTGCTTCCCTTCAAGAACTTCAAACCACTGAACGTTGTCGAGGACTGTGAACTTGTCTTTGACAGCATCTTTCAGAGAGAGCCAGTTGAGCTGAAGCTTGTACTGGTGGAACACTCCTGATTGTGTAATGTCATGACCGTTCCACAGGATCTCGCCTGCAGATGGTCGAGAAAACCCAGCTAACATGCGGAGGAAAGTACTCTTTCCTGACCCGTTGGTGCCAGTTAGCACCAGTGCTCCACCATCATGAATGGAGACGTTTACATGCCTCAGAATTTGTTGTGCATTTCTCATGCAAGAGACATTGTTGAGGAGAAGACGAGGGAGTGGGGGTTTTCTGAGAAACATTGAGGTTTTGGAAACAGGAAAGAAAAAAAATTACCTTTCGAGTGTTTACTATCTTCTAGTGATGCAGCAAACAAAACCCCGGTCTCAGTACTTACAAGACAATTGGCACCAATATAAATCCTGCTATGAAGTATTCAAATTTGGCATAAACCATTTAATCCAAATGCGTGATCAATTGCAAGGAAAACGGAAAAAAGAACTGAAAATCAGTATAATTTAAGCTAACAGAGATTAAACCAGACTTGTCAAAAACCATAGGTGTCTTTTGGCCATCAAGTCTCTTCTTTTATGTTTCAATTGTGTAGAGCTTCATTTTTGTCAAAATGGGATTCCCAAACTCTGTACAGAGCTTAGGATTCTAGAGGCTCAATCTAGGTTCCAAAGGTTGGTGCTTATGATTTGACCATACCCAGATGCATAAGACTCACTCACACATCATTTCTCAGCATAGTCATGTTGCATTTATCATATTGCTGCGGTATTTTTATCCTGGATAAGTGCTATTCAACAATATTATGCTCAATTAAATCAACAAGTATATGAATATAAGAACCAATGTTTCCCGTTAAAAACATGCACTTGGAACAATTGTCCCATGAAAAATATAGCCATGTACCAAGAAAACATTACCAAGCCATTCATTACAAAGTGCGGTGCATTTTTACAAACACTTGGCATGCGTAACACTAAGCCTAGATAACTTACTCCAAGCACCACCAAAGCATGCGCTTTGCTACTTTGGAGCGACATGGGCGATCTAAAATGTGTAACGGGTACTCAAATCTTTGAACCAAAAACTAAACCAAACATAAAAAGTCATTTTCTTTATCGATTTGAAAATGTTTTGGAGCGAAAGGCATGGACTATGAGAACCCCAGAAAGGGAGATTGGAAAGGCAGAAGTCCAACTGACTCACCGAAATCGAAGGTCCGGCCTCTTTGGCTGCGTCCGGTTCCAGACTCTCTAACTGCTATTAATTGAAAGTGGGTTTGCTTCGCTTCTAGTATTGCCAATCAAAAACATACATCTACTTAGTGGGTGTGGACCTAAAGGTCTTATTGCCTTCTTATTTATTTACTTTTAATGGATTAGACCAATCAAAATTTTATGGTAAATTTTTTTAAAATCTTGATTATAATTTCTACATAGGATCAGAAAGACACGAGAATAATACTAGAAACGCACCTAACAGTCTCTTTTTAGTATATATATCATGAATCTTGATTTTTTTTTTTCTTTAATTCATTATTGTAATGTAATGTAAATTTTAATATGTGAAATCTAATTTGTATCATAAAATAGATCATTTTCATCACGGATTGTATAAAATTTGTAGATTAACGATTTTAGTAATGCTAGAAATTACTATGTTGACGTGGTATTACCAATCTACCATTAGACTTTTCTTTTCTTATAACAATAATAAAATTAAGAGTGAATTGACAATAACACGTCAATATATTGAGATAGTGATAAGATAGTGACATGGTATATAACATTACTTCTTTTCTTTTGTTTTTTTTTAAAAAAGACTGATTTAAAGATTATTGGCATTACCATGTCAATCGTCAGCAAAGTTAGATAATACTATAATAAAAATGCGATTTCTAGAATTATTTCTTCCTCTGGTGTAACAATTTTGTACTTAGATGAGAGATCGGGCTGATGAGGTTTCTCATTACTCAAAAAAAAAAGGAATCCTTATGTAATAATATCAAGATATTATGTATAAAATATCAATTCAAAATTATGGCAAGGTCGGAAGTTCAACTGACCTTTTTTTTTTCTTTTTCATTTTATAATTTTGTGTATTAAAGTATAGTGAAAATTGAGCTGTCCAACCTTAAACTAGCTTAGGAAGCTTTCTATGCTTTTATTATTTAATTAATTTTCGTTTTTATCAGTTTACATCATGCCAAGGGGGTTCAATCAATTCTTGGGATTTCTACTCTCCAATTGTTGTTGTTTTGGAAATTGTTAAATTGATCAGTAGTTTGACCTTATAAACAAATAAATCTTTGTGATTCAAAAATAAACTCATAAATCACAAATCTTGGCTATTTTTTATAACAAATTCTTTGTAAATTACAATTTTATCCTTAAATTAAAAAAAAAAAAAATTACAAAAACTTGTAACCTCATTTTGAAACCAAACAATTTTTCCTTGTTTTTGCTTCTCTGAGCGACCATTACTGCTGTTGTAGTAGCAAAATCTTTACCTCAGTAACGCATTAAGGGGAAAATTAGTGCTCATCTCATTAGAGGAACCCAACCCAACACACAGAAAAGGGATAAGATAACTCGGAAGATGACCAAAATCATTCCTGTTTTCTTCTTTCTTTATCTTTAAAATTCGTACCTTTTAAAACTCATTTGTTCCTCGAATACAAAGGGAACTTCTCTACTTCAGGCTTCCGGCCGCCGGAGAAAAAAACAAAGTTAAAAAAAAAAAGAAAAGATAACTAGTGATACAAAGTACAGTTATAAGTAGAACACCGTAGTAAAACTGCTTCTCCCTTTTGCTCATCAGCTCTTTGCTTCGAACATCTGCCGCTGCCGGCAAACAAGAGCCTCGCCTCATCACAGCACCGGCTTCTCAGTCAGATTCAGATTTGCCACGTCGAGTAACCCAGATAATTCTGGGTCAAGTTTACGAATTAACACTAAAAATAATTCCTTGCCACCATCAGTGACCAGTTTGAAGTTACATTCACCAGTATTTACACAATATTTAGAAGTATAGGGTGGCAGCATGGTTACAAGATGATATAACTATTGCAGAGGTACATGGCCATCTCTAAAACCCTACAGAAACCATTTATAATCATCCCAAGGCATGACTGGACTAGCAGGGTTCTAGAATTAAAGAATCAGAGGCCAAGACTTCCCTCAAAACAAAAAGCTTAATTCCGCGAAATAATGTAGGTCCCTTGGTTTCACATTCAGTTACTGACCCACCTTCTTTTCCGAGGCGGCCGTTCTGGTTTGATCTCCAAATCTGCAGGAGTCTCACTTTTGGCAGAGGGCAGTACTTCACTCTCAATCTTCTTAATTGTCAAGGCCTCTTTCTCACTTGGCATCGGAAGCTTGAACCGTTCGCTTCGCTTCTTCAACTTCTCCACTGTATCCAGGTGCTTATCTTCCAAAGGTTTTGTGTCGACGTCTTTGCTTTCCAGATCAGACGCATCTTTCTCTTCAGCCAATGGATGTTGATTATCAACAGCCTCAACTGTCTTAGCAGATTCATCAGGAGGTTTGCTGGCTTCAGAAGATGCACCATTGTTGTTCCTGTCGATCTCCTTGAATTTCAAGGAAGATGATGACCTATTGTTGATACTGTAATCCCTCTCGGTGTGGCTAGTCCAACGTTCCAACTTGGAGCGCCCTCTTTTTGAGTCTTGCAATTCATCTTCTGATGAAGCATCTTCCCTATGTTTTCTGGACGCACGCCGGTGCACTGAGATCTCATGCTCACCATTTCCTTGATCACCAGAACCTTTCAAGCCCTATACAATGGCACAAGAAGAAATATGAATTTGAACACTACCTAAAGGGTTAGACTTCCTACCAGGTTTAAGTACAAAAGCCAACAAACACGAATGAGAAATGAATACAACCCCACAGGGAGACCTCCTACATTAACCAGTAAGGTTAAAGTAGTGAACCCAAAGAGGAACACAACTCATTGGTCTCAACAAAGAGTATCTCAAATTCTCAACCAAAACCCAGATTAATTGATGAAAATAATATCAAATGACAATAGGAAATGCCAAACAAGATGACAATCTCACCGAGACAAACAAAGCAGTTTACAAATTAGTCTGTAAGCCTCAAGAATGAGCTCAAGTAATAAAAATCAAATTTAATGTCAGAAACAAACTTTTGATATTTACAAACATCACAATTCATTAGTGTTAGCACTTCTCTCAATGAGTCACATCCAAGAAAGAAAACTGTCTGCATTCATTTCTCCCTTTAAATATTTAAAACAAACAATTTTCAAATTACCATTACCTTATCTAAGACAAGTCGGATATTAAAGCTACTTACGTTTGAGGTTCTTTCCCTGATGGATCTCTTTAATTATAAGCAAAGGCATATGCAACAAATACTACAGAGGTAAATAGCTTAAAACAACCTGTCCACTCTCAAGCCTTGAAAACGGTGTCTTAGCATACACAAGGATTGACAATGCTCACCTTGAATGAGGAAAAGAGTCGATATTCCAAACCACTTGCCTAGGCAAGAATTCCATAACAGTGCCCTTTTATTTATTAATTCACATATTTTAGGTTTCCTAACAGTAACATTGCCACAAAACCTACAAAATTAGGGTTGGTTAGCCCATCTGAATTCTGACAACCTTTATTATTGCCAAGTAAAAGGTACACTGCAAATCCTAGAACTTAGCATCTTTACCCAGAAAACATGAAATTTTGGAAGTGACTACTAGCAATAACATGCTCTGAAATCACGGTTTCAACCTTAGTTACCTTACTCCAACATCTGAATAATTAAAAGTCAGTGACCAGTTATTAAAATGAGCTTCAACAGTCAGATCTCTTTTGTTGTTAGTATTCCAGATGAAAGCATGAGCTTCAAGTTTCAACCAAACCTTGCTGGACCAAGGGATTGAGCTAGATTTGCCTTTTTCCCATAGTCATTTAATTCTAGCAAATTCAAGCTTATGACCTACTTTTCTTCATGTTAAGACATTGTCGAATAACAGAACTTCTAAAAGGGAGAACTTTTTTCCTTATCTTGAAAGAATTCTACATTCTTGTGTCTATGCGTGCTACATACCATCTCATTAATTTGACCACTGTGGTCTTCTTGATTTCTCTTGGAAGGGCCCAAAGCATTGTGATCGCCACCCTCAGAGTCTTTAATCTTCCTTGTCGTCTCTCTATTTTTTTTGTCGTATACTCTTTGGTTATCAGAAGGATTAACAGCACGATCATTACGGGAACTTGATCTCTCCTGCCTGGATCTTCTTTCATCATTACTAAATTGATTTCCACGTGGATAAACATCATCACGTCCCCTATGATGTGAACTTTCATCCTCAATTCGATCTTTTCTCTTGGACTGTTCAGTGTGTCGCACGTCTTTAAATTGGTATTCTTTATCAAATCCTTTGTAATCCTCCTTTGCCCTAGCGTGGCTAACCAATGCTCTATCATCTGGACCACGCCCACCCCTTACAGCAACCCGTCCTTCTTCTCTTTCCCGCTTGGGTAGATATTCTTCATGAGACTGTTTTGGCCTGTGCCACTCGTCCCTCTCTCTCTGCCTTTCGCCCCTTTCCCTCTGCGGCCAGCTCTCATCTTTGTGCCTAACAGAGTGGTGATCATCAAGGTTATCTCTAACTCTTAGTTGGTCATCTCTCTTGCGTGGGTCCAAAACTTCATCCCTCTCCCGCTTACGACGACTGGAACTTTCCCTGTGTCCATGCAAGATTTCTTCTTTGTCAGCATGGTCCCTCCTCGGATATTCCTCATCTTTCCTTCTCTTGCTATGGTAATCATCGACATTTTCATACCTACTCTTCAGACCATCATCTCTTTCCCTGTGGCGTGAGACAACCTCCTTGTCATAATGAACCCTATAGCTGCCATTATCCAACTGTTTTTTTGAATGCAGATATTCATCTTTCTCGCCGTCTCGAACCTTGCCCCTATGTCTGGATCCTATTTCATCACCACGCTCCCTCTTCCTCATGTCTTCAGTTCTACTCCTCCTATTATAAGGATCGTCATCTCTCCGTTGCCAGGGTCCATCAGGATTGTCCCTCTCCTTTCGCCTATTAAACCCATCAGTTTTCATAAGTAATTGATGACCTGAGCTAGGATCCCAGTCTCTATAGGGGTAATCTTCTGTTCCTTTCATTGCAGTGCGATTTCTTTCCATATCTTGCCTTCCGTCACGATTCTTTCTTCGGAGACCCTGTTCGTTTTCATCAAGGTGCCTTTTCACAGTCTCCACTATAGTTGAATTTCCTTCTTGAATGACTTCCTCCTCAGCCCCATCACGCCACTTCTGATAGTCCCTGCTGCTTCCTGATCTTGCTTTGCTGTTTTCGCTACTTCTTGCAGCCTTTGAGTCCTCCCCCTCATCAAATTCTTGGAGCACAGGTTGTTCGACACGAGAACTCAATTTTTGTTTCTTTACAACTCCATCCTTAAGGGTATCATTTGCGCCTATCGTGTTCAAAGACATTTCTTCCTTTTCCATTAAAGGGCTTCCATCAGCCAGCACAAGCTCATCATGCTCAGCATCTTTAGGGTCAACACTCAACTCCCTGTCATCCTTAACTGTGTCAGGAGATGATAGCAACGGACTATGTTTATCGTCCAAGCTTTCAACTGATTCTTCCTTCTGATTATCCTGAAATTTCCTATCATGTGCACTTCGATTAGGAGTCACATGAGGGGACTGGTCACTTGTCCGTCCTTGTGTCCGCCTGCATCCAAAAGGAGCACGAGTTATATGCATTTGTTAAGTTCTCATGCAATCTTACAAGTTAATAATAATTCCAGCTCAGGCTAATAAACATCTGCTAAAAAAATTTATAAGAATTTAACCAAGAAACCCATGATTCATACAACAGAACATCATAGTATATTATAGTCAGAAAATTCATTTTCATGCCCAGCTAAATACTTGAACAATGCAGTTAACAACCTAGGCAAACAAACTACACTATCATAAGCTGTACTTGATAAAATTCCAGAAGGAAAAAGTATACATCGCCAACTGAAAAGCTCCAAATGGGAATACATACAAATTTCTTTTATTGATCGGACAGAGAAAGCAGATAAATACTTGGATGAATGATTTCACAATTACCAGCTTTCACCTCTTTTTTCTTTTCTTTTTTATAAGTAATTGAGATATCATTAAAAGTATAAAGCACCCCCAAGTACACAGTAAGTATACAAGAGAAGCCACCTAGCTCAAAAAAAAAAATAAAAAATCATAACAACTAATCACCAAGAAAAAACAAAAGCAGCTGTCCATAGATGCATTGTGTTAAGGACTTAATCTCTTCCAAAGTCCTCTCACAGTCCTCAAAACGTCTACCATTCAATTCCCTCTATAGACACCACTAAAGGCATGAATGCATCATCTTCCTAGGGGGGAAAGTTTAGAACTGCTAACCGCTTTTATAACCGCTAACTATACTAACCGTTAACCACTTTTAAAAGCGGTTAGTAAAAACCGATAACTGCCTTGCGGTTAGCACTCAACATTTAGCGGTTATTGGGTTTTTGGAAACCATTAAACCGCTTTTTTAAAATATAATATATATATATTTGATATATATATATTATAGAAGTTATCTACAATAATACTTTTTTTTTTCTTATTTGAGGGCTGCTCTATGAAGATGTTAGTTGAAACGGGTTTTTTTGGTTGATTGAATTTTTATGAAAATGTTGAATGTGAGTTTATGAAGTTTTTTGTGTTTTATTTGTATGTTGTGTATAAGACTACAAGTGAAGAGATGATTTTGTTGTAATTTTATTTGTATTATATGTTGTGTAAAAGGTGACCCAACAAGTAGTTTGGTATATAGCAATTTTTAATGCTAAAATGGCCACAAAAAGGAGGGGAAAAAAAAAAAAAAAGGTTTAAAGTGAGCAAAAAAACATCTAAAGTGAGCCCAAAACCAGAACAAAACCGGCCAACAAAAAAAACCAACAAAAAAACTCAAAAAAAGCAGTTAGTAGGATACAGTTAACCACTAACAGGACAGTTAACCACCTAGCGGTTAGTAAAATTTACTAACCGCCTAGGCGGTTGCGGTTAGCGGTTTTAGCCACTAATCGTTAACTGCAACCGCCTTTTCACCCCTACATCTTCCACACAGTAGCACTTGAGTGCTGCCGGCAATCTACCAACAAGCATACAAATCTACTACTCATCTAGGCATAACCCAAGACAATCCAAATCGATAGAGGAAAAATTCCAAATAGCACAACTTGTAGGGTGATCAAGTTGTAATTGCTTTTTCTTTCTGACGAGATCATTATTGATTTCTCATATATTATTTATTATCCACTACAAACTGAATCCTTGTCTCATACTTCTCTGATCCACCTGAGAGGCAAGTTAATTCTTGGATGAATGATTACACTATTACCAGGTTCCACCTCTCTAAGATGATCAACTTTTAACTACTTTTTGCTTTTCTTTCTTACAAGATCATTATTGATTTCTCATATAATCTTTAGCGTCCACTACATCTTCTTGAATCCTTGTATTAAGCTTCTATAGAATGAGAAGCAAGACAAGCTCAAATGATGACGCCCTTAGCTTTTGTGTAAAATGGTAAGCATTCATTAGCATAAATGCCTGTAAATAAATTAACATAGAAACACAAGGCACAAGGTGGAACAAAGATTTCAAATCCAATCCAAATAATTGGAATAGGCTTTCTTTCATCAATGTGGACTTCTCTCCCTCTCCCCTCCCCCCTAGTCCCTTTGTATACTCTCAATGTACCAAGGGTTGTGCCCTTCTGTGCTCTTATATATTCTATTGACTTTTCAAAAAAAAAAAAAAAAAACGTGGACTTCTCTCCCTAACTTGGAAGGAATGTATTAGAACACAAAACTATCACTTTGGACAGAGTAACATATGGGTTGATTTTATAAATATATATCAAAGGTTGCATCTATCCAAGATTATTTTTCATACCTTTCATCATATGTGGTACCAACATTCCCACTAGGATGGACAGAAGTCTGCCCCCGCGAACCAGGATACTGTGCTGGTGCTTCTGGAGAGGGAAGGGATGATACTCCATCCCCGTCAGGTAAGTTATTATCAACAGAAGTCATGAAAGGCTTTCTTCTTTTTTCAACCAGATCTCTCTTTCGACCGTTGTAAGCCTGAGGAAAACCATCAAAATACTCACTGTCCACCTGCACACTGTCTTCTTCAACTACATCACCTTCTCTAAATTCCTCTCTTTGGGGATCATTGTCTGGACGTTCTAGGGCACCATTTCCTGTGGAGGAATCATCCTCTAAAGAGTCCTGCAAGACAATCTGTTGCCCAAATATTTCCAGTTATCTACATTAAAGATGCAGTATAAAATGATGCATCTACTTACACATTTAGATCAGTGCACTTAAGACTGGTTTTATAAAGTACCTCAATAATTGCATCCGAATCACGGATGCGAGGAGGTCGGGTGTCAATGGAAGGAAGACGCTCACCATTACCACCTTCCACCTGTATTGGTCTCCCAGTTGGCTGGTAGGAAATTAAAAAAATATATATAAATAAATAAATCATTGAGCCTGGAAGCCGATGTGGCAAATAATTGCAACATGTCTAGTAGCTACAGATTTGTTACCTAGATTGCTAAAAACTACGTGCAAACAATGTGATAGTTAGAGACACAAATAAAGCTATATGGAAATCAAAAGTTAAACCTAGTGGTAGAATATGATGATCTAAAAGAATCATCCTTATAAAATAATGTTAGACAGCTGTACGTACTATAGCTGTACGTACTATAGGTGGGCGCACACGAGCAGGTCCTTTCGCTATGTCACTTTGTCCGACATCCACCTTTCCAAGGTTTGAGTTTTCAGCTGGAACATCATGAACACCAGTGGCAGCTGCCAATTCTGGGGGTAAATCTGGATCGTACTCCTGGGGCAAATAAAGCCATAAAAAATTTTCCTTGGTACCAGAACAGAGGTATAGAAACCAAATATTTCTATTGGAAACAACAAAAACTTTCTTGAGATATATAAACACACAGTACCTGCTCTGTTCGTCCACTTTCATAAACACGAATTTTGCTTTGCATAGTAGACTCCATGCGGAGTTGTTCCTGAGAAGTCAAATATGCAGAGACTTAGTTTCTGTTTATGTGGTTGAAAGTATGATTAAAGCTTAATAACATTACCAGTTGCTTGCAATAATCTTTCCAGCTCTCCTCATTCAAACCAAAGTTGAAGAAGTCTGATATATCAACACCATGATATTTCCATGGTTTCTCCTCAAAACTATCAATATCAACATCAAATATGGTCCTGAAAATATTTAAGATGGTCAAATAAGCAAATCATGAGGTCAAAATAAAACCATTGAAAATTAAATCTTTTACAGAATCCTTGATACTCAAAAATATAAATTTGTTTAGATAAGTAATAAACCAATCTCAAAAAATGCTGAAATATAAATGATATGGACTACATCATCAAAACCCATAAGGAATCATGCAACAGGAAAAATTGCCCCCTTTTTTCACTTCCCACACTGCTTAACAAGGATTGATTTTGAATAATAGACAAGTGTGACACTGACAAGTTAACAATGAACACTAAACTCCATCACTACATGATAGACAGGACCATCTAACAATGAATAAAGACTTTCCTTTTTCTTTTTCCCCTCTCTCTTCTGGCAGATAAGATTTATTGGTCTCTCGTAGTGTGCGCCCACCTATAGTACGTAATCTAAAACCTAATTAGACCATTTATTAGTCATCACTTTTGCTGGATCTCAAGAGTTTTGACTAGATCAGCAGCATACTAGGTGGGACCCCCAAGTGCACATAGTGGGCCATTATATTGTTCAGTTAGAGGAACATATCTGCTTAAAAGGGCTTTAGACAACAGACCAACACCAACCACAGGAGGTAGTGCTGTAGTGAACTAGAATGAAAAGTAAAGAGCAACTACAGTCTAGCTCTTTATACACTAAAAACAATGGCAGACCACCAAAACCAAAAATGGAGAGGCCATGCCGCAGCAAAAAAGCCACATCCCATGAGGTCAGCTAAGATATAATAGACTGAAAGAGTAGAATTACATGTTAAGAATGGAGAAGTTGGAAAAACTAGACATATAAGCATCAATGATAACGCAAAAACCCATTACACAAACGAATAAAATATCAAGCATTATCACAATAAGAAATAATGCAAACCAATACATCCTTACCCCGCATTTTAATACTTAATAATGGACAACATAAAGAACCAAACAATGAGAATGTTCTAACACAGTCACAGATGTTTTTATAGACTACATCATCAAAACAATGAGAATGTTTGACATGCAACATGCGATTGTTCTAAACCATGAGATATTCTAACAACATGCGACTAACGAGAAAATAAACCAGCAACCAGCATATGCAGCCAATTGAAAATTACTTATGAGAAGGAAGTGTGAATTCCAGTCCACCACCAAAACTTCGCCCTGCCATATTGTTCCCCCAACCAGGCGCTCCGAAACCTGAATGGAAACCTTTTTGCATTGGAGGAGCATTTTTTATTCCTGTAGGTCTCCAATCACCTCTACCACGACCAGCTATAGGAACCATGTTGACAAGCGGACGAACTTGGCCTGGGGCTCCTCCAGGAATGGAAGTAGGTGCTCCAGGCATTGGTGCTGCACCAGGTCTAACATACTGCATGTTAACAAAAAGTGAATAATTAGGATTTATGTGCAGGGAAAACAAACAGGTATAAGCCAATAATTAAAAAGTTGCTTTAACCATCAAAAAGAATAATTCCAGCTACAGCAGATTCTTTCCTTCCATTACATAAACAAACAAGAAGTTTTGCAGCTACAGCATTCAAAATAAATTAATTTAGACACTTATCTTGCATTTTAGATACAAGCTCACTGGTAAAGAAGGGTGAGGAGGGGGAAGATCAATCTTTCTAGGCACGAATAAAATTCAAAGAACAAGTTTATATTTTTTCTTCAAAAAGAACACATCTCTAAAATTAAAAAATAAAAAATTTAAAAAAATTTAAAAATTTAAAAAAATTTAAAAAAGGTAACAAGAACCAAAAATAAGAAGATACAATTCAATCTCATAGGCCTATCACGGATAACCTTTGTTTGATAAGTTCACAGATAACCTTTTCAAATCAAATGCCAAGGTAAAAGGCAATAACTGTAGATTTAAAATTATTTCATTTTCCTTATAGCATGAAAAAACAAATGATACACATCAAGAAATACAATGACCCTGAGATAACCACTTGTCAGACCACGGGCTGGGAGACAGCAGCTGAAGAATACAAAGGAAGGCTTGATCAATATAGAACCAGTTTTTCCACTTGTAGACAAGGGGGTTTGGGCAGATTAGATATCAATGATAAAGATGCTATGTCATACAAAGCACCGATGCTATGTCATACAAAGCACCGATGCTTTGACATAAAAAGTAGGAACCATCATGGAATAACAGCGTTTGGAGTGTAGAGCAGAAGCAAGAGTTCCCAAAATATTAAGTAGGATGAAATCAGACCTCAAAAGGACTTTTAAAGCATTTGACCAGTATGTAAACAAAAAGATTGGACTTATCATACGAGAAAACTACTCCAGCAAATTTGAACGATCCTTACAAACTAGAATCGACATAAAGTTTGCAAATGCAACCAATGAGGCAGGCAAGCAAAAAATAGTCCAGAGGATGGTAGCATGAGCTTGTCTATATAAAACATTTTATTTAGATAATAACAAACAGAATTTTTTTTTTTTTTCCTTTTTCTTTTGAGGTGGGAGGAGTTGTAGGGTGCAGCATTATATCAGATATTTTGTCACTTTAATTTACACATCAAGCAATACAGTTTCTCTACTACATGATGTAGTAGCGGCGTCCACAGTTCCAGCGTTTTACTTTTTGATTTGCAAATGAGCTATCTGAATTTGTTATTGATCGTAAGAGTAAAAAACATGGAAGTCAATAAACTGCTTTTACAATAACTGCCCCTTCTCAACCACCCCAACCGTGGCAACCTGCTGTAAAAGATACTTGCAATAGATCAATGAAGGCATGCCGCACATAAATTCCTCGTGGCATAAAGTTACCATACGAGTTTGTTCACTCAATATTCCGAATTTCATCAACAGCATATCTTTCTTCATCATATGAGAGAAGCAGTACCAGAAGAATTATATGGTGATGCTGACAGCAATGACAATGATTATGAAGAGATAGAGGAACAAACAATGCTAACTTTGTGTTAAACATTCATCAGCTTAATCTCAGAGACTCTACAGATCAGTTGCTCAAGAAAAAGTGTTTGCCATCAGAGCCTATGTCGTTAAAGTTTCCTAATAATAAATTTACAAACAGGCTCAAATCCTAGCACCGGGCACTCAAACAAACAGTATGAAGGATAACACCTACAACGCACAGATATCTTCTACAGACTTAAACATAATATATCTAGTCGCTTGAATAAGGACCCATTTTTTATATTGGTAACTGATTGGAAGGGAAACCAGCTCCAATTCTTCCATGATATGCAACTCCCAATAACGCATCGTTGCCAAAAATTTTACTTAAACCAGATGATTTTACACGCCAGCTGCAAGCATCCTGCCTTTGCTTTAAACAGAAATAAAATCTCAAGCATACACTAAGAATCATCAAACACTTACTAAGCCAACCAATTTTCATTTCCATTGCTCCCAGGAAGGAGAAAAATACAATTTTAAGTGGTCACTCCTTTCTACTTTTTCAAACACCAGCATACATGAAACTTACCCATACTGCAAATTCAAATCCAAATCATCAGATTTTCCCAACAATTCACACCGTACAACAATTACAAGCCACAACCACGCTCCAATTCTCATCAAATAAGGGGAAAACACAAGTCAACCCCATGTACACAAAATTTCCCTACTTTCAAGCAACAGCAGCATATAACGCACTGACCTTAAACTGAGAATGAAATGGATGATACCCATGATTGCTATACCCAATTTTCGGCGCCACCACTCCCACGGCCCCTCCGCCACCACCACCAACTTTCCCCGCCTCTCCTGTCTCCTTCCTCTCCCCGTCCACCCCAACCGCCTGCCCCGTCGCATCCTCACCCCAGTCCTGCGCCTCCAGCTCCTGATTCAGCTCCCCATCCGCCACAATAACCAGCGGGTCCCCGTCTTCATCGTCATCGTCGTCGTCCTCTTCACCACCAATCGCCCCTCTTTCCATCGCCATAGGCCCGTGGTTGCTATCATTCAACACTATCTGCAAATCGTCCTCGCTATCACTGTCCCAATCGTTGTCGGCTGTAGAAGCTTCGATATTCGCTGCCGGTGCGCCGGAGAGTCCCGGGATGATCGGCTCAGAGCCAGCATCATAAATTCCGGTATTAACCTCCTCGATATCGAATTTCACATCCTCAGGAGGAGCCCTTTTCGGTAATTCCACACGCCCTCCGTCCAAAACCCCAGACCGACCAGCAAAATCCTCGACTCTCTCGTCGCGGGGTATCGAATTCGGGGCCGAGTCGAGCTCGGTGGGGCGGGGAGCTAGGGTTTGATCGGAGGGAGGACTGGTAGCAGCGGAATTGGCGCGGGGAGCTCCGAAGAGGATCTCGTCGTCGTCGCTCTTGAGGTTGAGATCGATCGGACGGGTGAGAGATGGCGGCGCAAGGGACACCCCGTGTGGCTGCGGAGCATCGGATGATGACAACGCGGAAGTGAAAGGCCGGAGCACGTCCGTGTACAGATCTCCGAACTCGTCGTCGTCTTCCATTAGAAAGCGAAAGGGAGAGAGATAGAGAGAGTGTGTGCGTTTGTTAGAGAGAAAGAGACGAGAGGGACTCTGGTCAGTTTGGGGAGGGGCTTTGAGGTTCGTGAGGTGTGTGTGTGTGTGTGTGTGTGAGAGATGCGTTGAAAGCGTAATGTGGCTTTTTATGTCCTCTCTGTGTTTCCGTTTACACAGCTTTGCTTCCAAGTTCGTTGCCCTTCTTTTCTTTTTACTGATTTGTCCTTTTCTTTTCTTTTTGGGGGGTTTTTGGATTATATGGGATTTGTCATTTTTTAACAAGTAGTAATACAAATTACAGATGAAATTTGAAATGCCATTTGATTTTTTTGTTAGGAAAATACTTAAGCCCTTGGTTTTGATTTTTTATTTTATTTTATTTTTATAATTGGGCTTCATCCAATTTTAGTATAAGAATTCAATCAACCATCCATCGGTCACCACTATAATATTATTAAAGTGAGATAAAAGTATGATACATAACTTTTTTTTTATAAGAAGATAAGTTAGGGGGTCTTTTTCGAAATAGGTTTATAGACAATAAGTGTCTATAGACTATAGCTACTTGAGAAAAAGTAAGAATCTAATAATTTGACCACAATAAATCATATGGATGAAGAATGTTAATTAGATTGATACATATAATTAGGGGTTTTCAAATGGTTATAACCTTTGGTTATTGGCTATAATTGCAATCGCAACTGACTTTGACAGTTATTTATTTTTTATAATTACAAACGCTTAGGCAGTTATCGGTTATTTTATAACCCACGGTTAGTAGTTGTTTAATCCAATAACATTATAATAGTTTTTTTTTATGGGTTTTTGGGCTTTTATTCCAAAAAAATGGAATATATTAGAAAAGGTGCCAAATGGTGAAATTTTTAGCTGAGTTTTTGTATCATGTTATGCCTCCATGAGTTAAGAGAAAATTGGGTCAAGTTTCATTTGGAGTTTGTATGAAAAAAGTTATGAGTTTTGTAAGCTTAAAAGGTCAATCTGGCCAAACTGTGATTTTAATATATTACAAAAGATGTGGTATAGGCCTTACAACAATTGATATGGTCTTGAGGCTTTGAGTGAGCACATTTTCTAGGGCTAAGAGTCTTGGTATGGATTGTAGGCAAATTGAGGATTAGGAGGCCCAATTGCCACAAACAGAAAATAATCATCCCAGATAGGTTTATTGAGAATAAGGCAAAAAGAAACATCATTTCATGAAAATGCTTTTAAGGATAAAAATATATTGAAATGCACTTTTCGCAAAAGTTTTAAAACGAAACTTATGCCAAAAAAACCTTTTTTTTTTACTTACAAATTATATTTGTTAAATGCAATTACAAACACAATTTAAGTGTATTGATATTTTTGTACAAATTTATCACACATTTTATATTAGTTTATGTTACGTACTTTACATGACTTTTCAAAATAATAACTTAAACACACACAATGTCAACTGGTATAAATAAACGTGATAACATTACTCATAAACGATTGAAATAATTGATAAGGTTATAGTTGAGAACTTTACTTACCATGTGATCTTTCATCGCTTTTACAAGCATGTTTCTAAATTTTAAAAACTTTCAATGATAGGTATCAAGGTTTAAAAAATATGCAATGTCATCGGTCTATTTTAAATCTTAACCAAGGACATCAATTTTTTCAAAATGCCCTTTAAAAAATTAATATGCTCTAAGCCACCCACTATCAAGCTTGAGTGATGATTTCCTTACAACTGGTGTGAGTGAACAGTCACTCACGCCATTTTTTTTAATATAAAATATATAAAAAATATTACATATTTTATTTTTTAAATATTATTTTATAATAAAAAATTATATCATGCCAGTCGTAAGGAAATCATTACTCATAAGCTTAGTCATGGGTCCCTATATATATATTTTATGGCGATTAATGCCGTAGATTTCAAGTTTTCACAATTGTTATTTTTTTTAATAAATCTTTTGTCACATTTTTGTTGTCAATTTTATATTAACAGAAATTATATACAGTAGTCCCTAAGACCATAAGAGATAATTTAATTGGGTAGATTACATTCCATGAAGTGGAGGTCAATAGTTGGTTTCCCATCTTGATCGAGCGGGGCAACTAAAAAAAATATATATACAATTTTAATTATATGATTAAAAAATTAAAAAAATACAAAGAAATATCCTTCACGCTTGGAAGTAGCATTTGGTTTCCACGGGCATGGGTGTGCATACTCACATCTGAGAAAAATTACAGTTTCTCTCACACGCACGGAGGAAGACGACGATGATCGGAGTTGGGAAGATCAAGCAGTACACCAACGTCCTCGACAAGCCCCTCAGCAAGGGCAAGCAAGAGGTCCCTCTCTCTCCAACTTTGCTCTCTTAATCAGTTACCGAATCAATTCCAAACGAAGCCAAATAGCGTGTTCAGCTCACTTCGAAACGTTTCTTTGAATTCTTCTTAGATCTCTCCGAAATTGTGTCAAAGCATTTGAATCTCTGCGCGTTTTGGTTCCAAACAGCGCAAAATGAAGAGAGAGAGAGAGAGAGAGAGAGAGAGCGAGATTTGAGATTCTATTTCTATTTTTTGAGAGTTTTCGGCTTATAAATTAAGGTTTTGGTTGCAGGTCAGTTTGAGCGCGTTTGCGTTCCTGTTTTCTGAGCTTGTGCAGTACAATCAGACGCAGGTGGACAACATTGCCGAGTTAGAAAGAAGGTGAAATTGTTAAATACCGCGTATTAGCTATCGCATTCTATGTTATGCTTTTGTGTACTGAATTCGGGTTAATTGTTTGGTTTCCGAGAGAATTGATGATGAGAATGAAAGTTTCATAGATGTTTTACGTTGTCTTCTATTCCAAATAATGAAATTTCATTGATTCGACTAGGTTGGATGGTTCTACGCTGTTGTCGTTGAGAGTGATTTTTACTTTTCTCATGTTTTAAGTGAGAAACTCGATATTGTACTTTAAATCTAGTTTTCTTGGCCAAACAAAGCATAAATTGATAGAAGTTGGAGATTAGATTTGAAGGTAAAGAAAGAAGAAAAAGAACCTTAGAAATTGGATGGTTAGAAGCTTTCAGCTGGGAAACGGGTTGCGTAGATTGACTTTTCTTGAAATTTTGCCTTTGAGTGTTTGACAAAATTTATGGTACATGGAGCAGGCTGGAGGATGCAGGCTATTCGGTTGGGGCTCGAGTTTTGGAACTTCTTTGCCATAGAGATAAGGTATGTGACACTGTTGAAGTTCTACTTTGCGTTCATGTCTTCCTGAACGCAATTGTATTGGGATATTATTGTGGTTTTGCTGTAATGAATTGTCATCAATCAAAATCAACTAGTCTTGTGGGTTTGTAATCTGTTATCTATTTAGGTTTGCAAATGTGTGTAACGCATGAGTGTGGTATATATGTAATCTTTCATGTGGTTAGCATGAATGGAATAGTGATGTTTTTCTTGATGCCACAGGGAAACAGAAGGGAAACACGATTGTTGGGCATTCTTTCCTTTGTACACAGCACTGTATGGAAGGTGTTATTTGGAAAGGTGAATGCTGTTGTTGTTATTTTTGTTTTTTTTTTTCACCTGTAGTTCAATGGTTTTTAAATGAAACAATTTATTGGATTTTGTTTGTCAGCAACTGAATGTTGTACTCAGTAATATCTCATTCAATTTCTGAATGTTTTGTGACAAGCCTGTGCTAAGATAGGGGGAAGTTCTGACAATTATATTAGAACGTAGAAGTGTTTGAACAATTGAAGTATATTTCACAGTGCAAACTTATTAATTTGCTGTTACTTGTTTTAATTTATGGGTTCTGTTTTAATGTAATTCTTTCGAGTGAGGTTGCTCTTGATTTCTTGTTCTCATTTTCTTGGTTGTGTCTGGTGAAATTTTGTTGGTAATACAAGGCAATGCAAGTTCAGTCAAGGTTAATTTAGTGTCCAGTTGGTTACTTAGGATATAACTGGATCTATGTGACTGTTTTGGTAGACAGCAGTCACAGCACGTAAAAAAATTGTTGGTTAAGTTGGATTTAGGTTTTATTCTTGCCAACCACATAAAAGTTTAATACAAATTTTATGCCAATCAGTTAGACTGCATGAATAATAGAAGTAGTTAGCAGAAAAAAAGGGTAATGTTGACTGTTCTGCTTGATTCCGTGAAACTTCATTTGTATCAACGCACAATTTAGGCCTGAAATTTTCCCTGCTAGCTTTTAGTTCTGTTCTTTCTGGACTATAAACTGTGATATACTTATATTAAGCAATAATCTTACCAAATCCTCTTTTTGATCATTTTAGGTGGCTGACTCACTTGAGAAAGGCACTGAACATGAAGATGAATACATGATCAGCGAGAAGGAGCTCCTTGTGAACAGGTAAAAATTCCTGGCTATTATAATTTTTTATTGCAGATATTACAGCTAGCTGGTATCTAGGTTTACAATATTGTCCAGCTAATTGCACCAATTTGGGGTTGTAGATTTATTTCAATTCCAAAAGACATGGGGACATTTAATTGTGGGGCATTTGTTGCTGGAATAGTAAGGGTAAGTACTTCATTGCCTTTGTTCCTATTAGCTGATAGCCTAGGTGTTGGAGGCTCTGATGTGATTTTTCTATATCTTTGAAGGGTGTATTGGACAGTGCTGGTTTTCCTGCTGTTGTTACAGCTCATTTTGTGCCGATGGAAGGTCAGCAACGACCTCGGACAACCATTTTGATAAAATTTGCTGAAGAGGTAAAGGAAAACATTCTCCTTTCCAAGTATGTTATTTGGAGTCAACTTCAATGAGTAGAAAAGTTGGATGAGTCTCTTCCTTGGGACCCAGAGGTCTCAATTCATGTTCTGATGATGTATGTGATTGGTTGGTGATTACAGGCATAGTATAACAATTCAAAAAGAAAAAAAAATGTTTGCAGTTGATAAAAGGTTTTCCACACATTATGCCTTTCTTTCTAAACAAAGCTGATATCATCCTCTTGAAACATTCCCACCACTTATCTTCCTTTTCTTCTCTCGTCAAAATGTGTAGCCCCACTGTCCCAGTAAATTAGAACTTGCATGTGTTTGGTACTGCGGTTTACTTAATGTGGTATGAATATTAAATATATGCTTAATGTTAGTATGGATGGATTCTTGCATTATGTGACTCAGCTCATTGCTTTGCAATTGCATGCAGATACTAAGAAATTAGATTATTTTTCTGTACTACTTAATTAACTGAACAACCATTACTTGCATAGGGAGTTGTACTGCTCAAACAATTTGTTGGTACTTTGGTCACTTCAAATCAATGAACAAGTATCAAAATTAGTTCATTTATATGTATTATATTTGCAATTGATCAATTATACCTATACCTTCTTCCAATCAAATTTGAATGCTTCTAATGGCATTATAGTATGTGCTAAAAGTTACCTTTAATACATAAGAGATCAGTGCTGCAACTAAGTATATTTCCACAAAGATATCCATAACCCCTCTAGAAAGCTTTCCTTTCTGTTTTGTATCTCACTCTAGTTCTAACTTCCAAGTTACGGAGACAATGTCCATAGTTGCCATTTTTCATTTGTGGAAATGCCTCAGGTGATGTAGGCTAGAAATTGTAGTTACCACCCTTAGATGTGCACTTCATAGAGTATAATAGAAATCTCTTGGTCAGGGCTTATCATATCAAATGTTATGAGGATTAATGAGTATAGTGCTCCAGATTATCAATATTTGATGTTTGATCCCAAAATATCTCCATAGGTCTTTTGTTCATACATCTTTGTAATTTTCCATTTCTTTAATTAAAAACTGATATGTTGCTATAGGGAGTTTTGAGTTGATTCAAAATTACATTGGTTTGACGATGGCATATTGTTGGAGAGGCAGGAGGGGAGATTAGATGCCTACTGAATATGGTAAAGTTGGGCATGTTGGAGTTACATAAACACAATATTATAATATGGTGACATAAGGCTTGCTGGGGGTTTTGATTGTCAACTGTAGTGTTGTTCTCTGAGGTTCTTAGCATGTTCACTTGGCCTAAGGATATATGTAACCTATGTCAATCCAACCTGAATGAGTAATGCGTGGGATGATGGTCATTAGCATAGTTCTGAAATTCCATGGAGCAACATACAGCTAATTATACTAAACAGGAGCTTGAAGAAAATTGCTTGCAGGAGCAAGTGGTTAATGGTAGTGCACTCTTTTAATAAGAGGGTCTATATTTTTACCGGATCTTCTAAACTTAATTTGTCATAGTTTTTCTTACAGATTTAGTACAATTGAGTTTTATAGCTGTTCATCCCTATTGTTCTGGGTGGAGGGTGTATGCTGTTTCACCATTTTGTTCAGTCCGCATTAACTCCTCCATATCCACCATCTTACTCATCATACCGCTTCACTATCTCTATATTTGTTTTTCCTGGATGATATTTCCATTTTCTTTGTAAGGGGCCTCTGAAGTGTAAACATGCTTTTGGAGTTCATATTAAAATTCTCTTCTCCGTGTACTTTATCCCCAATTTTTTTTTTTTTTTTTGGTGATACAGCATATTTGATTATATCAACTTATAAGGTGTATCCTTCACTTAAGCACATATTATGTAAATAGAACTAAAAATATGTTTTCTATTAAATGCGTAAAGACCCATCATCGCAACATAAACTAGTTAATTATATTGCCATTCTTGCAGCTTGTTCTTTTTCTGACTAGTTAGCATCTACCACTAGTTTTCTAATCTGTTTTTTGCTTATTTTTTCTAGGTACTGCAAAGAGAAGCGAGGTTAGGTTAATGTTTGTGCCAGGATTTATTACGTGTAACGTTTGTGATGATCTGCAAGAACATGATGAATAGATGGTGAAGGATGGTGAGATATTAGCTGGTTTGTCAAATAAATAGGATTTTCACCTGCCAGTTCTCTCACTTGGGCCAACTTGAATTCCTATCATTGATTTCTGTTGCTTTACACTCTTACTTCATGTCACAATAACTATGCTGATATAGAATTAGCAATCATTATTGTCAGTTGACTTAGAAAAGGAACAAAAGGGGGAAAAAGAAAATCATGTTTATTTTCAATGTTCGTAGGTACTAAGAAGAGTGTTTTAAGGAGAGAAAAAGTTCTTGTATGCCTTGTTTCAATTTCAAAGAGCACAGCTTTATTTGTTATTGAAGTGTGGATCTTGTTATAGTATATTGGAGGAGCGTCTTTCACATGGCAAGGGTGATGATATTTTTGTTTTGAAGTTACACTCTACTTTTCACATTGATTATGGTAATTACTATGGTGAATTTTTACTTTTGTTTTGATAAGTAAAACTAAGGTGATATTAATATATCAAGTATGATTTTGGTGAATTTCAGTCAAAATATTTACAGGAAATTATTATTTAAGCGGCATCTAAAATTCCTAGTGAGTTTTCGAAGGCTTAATTAATATATACTGGATGGTCCCTGAATTTATTGATACACGGTTTTGATGGGTAGGGTCGTGTATTCAGGGTTTACTCTCTAGGAGTGAAGTACCACGTCACAAAAGATTATGTACCGGATGTTGGTTTTAAAAAGGAAGTTTCATGAAAATGGATACATTGTTGTCTGGAAGGCATCAGAGGCATCTGGATCTTCCAAATTCCCTTTTGAAGCCATTTTGATACTGTCTTCTATAGTTGGATTTCCCAATAAGCTTCTAAAAGCAAGTTTTCCAGATCCTGAATGCATATGCATAAAGCAACTCTGGAAACCTCTTTAGGTTACATGCGCTCTGCACGTACGACTTGCCATGGTTAAAGCAATGCAACAAAAAATTACACTACTTTCTAATTTCCCAAGTTTAAAATATAAGGAATGCTGCGCATATTTGCACTTTGTTACACCAACTTCTCCACACCCATAAATCTTTTAAAATCATTATTGAATTAAAATCTAACCGCAACAATTCTCTAAACATCAAGCAGCTGCCAGCACAAGAATTGCAAGGGTTTCAAGTGAAGGAAACAAGGTGGCCAGCTTTGTGCAGCATCTTTTTACCCTTTCTTAAGAAGTATGATGAGAAAGAAAAGAAGATACATGAAGATATACATCCTTTCTTAAGAAATCTCAAAGAGATTCAAAGCATCTTTTGCTCCTTTTCCTTGTATGTTGCGAGAGACAGACAACAATAAAGCAACCAAGGGACACATTATTCATGGATGAGAGTTAAATCATTAACAACGATGTTGTTGGTTTGCAAGATTATAATACAAGTATTTGGAGATAAAAATGTCCTTTTATCATTAAGAATCACTACACTTCCACTATACAAACTGCTGCAAAATGTACAACAACTACAGCAAAGGAAAATTTATGCAGCAGACAAGATTTTCACAATAGAACACAAATAGGTTTCATTTTTATTATAATTTTTTCCTTTCTCTCTCTCTGTCTCTCTTTCTCGTTTCAATGAGCACTCTGTCCGTTTTCGAAACCAAGACCGTACAAAACACCAGCATATTTCTCAGGCGAGCCATGAAAGAAATTCTCTTTCAATTTCATGAATGCGGAGCAAGTAAGCAGACTATCCGAACCTGCTTGGTGACAGCTACCGATTCTCTCGACATCCAAGAGCTCGGCAAGCTTGTTCAACCCGCCATGGAGGCTGTTGCAGAACCTCATCAAATGCTTGATATCATACAGCGTGGGGAAGTATATCTTGATCAGATTGAAGAACCCTGTCTGCGAATCGGGGAGATTCTGGCAGGTGAGGAGCTTGAGCAAGTACCCGAAATCATACCCGCTATGGAAGGTAACCCAATGGACATTATCATTCAACACAATCCCCGACGACATCAGCAGCTCGCTAAACCGGCGAGCATCGACACCCTTCTCATTGTTCTTCTGGAAATCAATGCCGCTCTGGGATAACAGCTCAATGGAGTCATTCGCATACACATCCTCGTTGGGATTAAACTCCCGGAAATTGAATTGCCAAACACAATATTTATCAGTCCCACACGTGGGGAGATTCCCTTTCTCATCGGAAAGAGTAAGACCCAGCTGAATTAGCTTCAAGAGATCCACATTGGCCTTGAGGTTCTGGTAATTGTAGTCAAAGCTGCTTTTGAAATTCCCTACCGGACGGAGAACGATTCCCGGAAACTCGGTATCCATTGCAATGTACGGGTAATCGTCTACAATGCCCCGAATCAGAGCAAATTCGTCATCGAGGTTATCGTTCCAAACTTCCCGGATGTGAATCGAATCGCTTTTCGGCAAAATCGACATTTTCTTTCGCGTATGCAACGATATTTGGAAGAAATAACGAAGACCCAACAAAAACCAAAAACCCTAAATCTGCAAAAATATGGCCCAAGAAAACGAATCCCAAATCAAAACAAAGAAACTCTACAATATCCTAAAATTCCAAGCACTCCACGCATTCAATACCAGAAATGAAAGACAAAGACAAACCAAGAAATGAAATCTTACCTCCAATACTCTCAACCCGAAAAGCTTCCTTGGAGTTCGGGAAATGAAGGTCTTTGGATAACTGGGTCGCGAGGAATGGGGATTTCCTGGGCTAATTGTGGGATTTTATAGCGTTTTCTGAGTTTTAATAAACGAGGTTTTTTCTGGGAAAGAGAGATGGGTTTTGCAGAGAGAACCAAAAAGAATCTTTTTTAAAAAAAAATTATTTATTAAAAAAGAAAATATAGAACTGAGCAAATGGCAGAGGAAGGGCTCTGAAAAAAGCTGTGTAAGCCTCAACCTCCTCCTGCCTTCGCTTTATTTTTACCGTAACAAGAAGATGGGCTACAGGTCAGTGAGAGAGATTTGAGAGGAAGAGAGCTGGCTTCTGGTGTGTCTGGTGCTTAAATGGCCCCATTTTCTTTCCTTATTTCTTTTCTACCCACGTTTTCTTTTTTCTTCTTCTTTTTCCATTTTTATTTTTTCATTTTTATTGTACCCTTTTTTTCCTGAGCAAATAATGCACCAAAAAACATATAAACAGTAAAAATGAAAAAAAAAAAAAAAAAGAAGAAGAAGAAGAAGAATTGACTAGTAGTTGTATTTTTTTTTTTTTTGGACATGGACTAGTGGTTGTTATTACCAATAAAAGAAAATATTATGAACTTTGACAAAAAAATAATAATGATAGAAGACAAGAAATAAGAATCCTTTTCCTTTTGACCAATAAAAGCGATTCATTCAACAAGACCGTGCATAGGCCAATTGAAACTATAATGAACTTTCCAAGAAGATAAAACTGGAATAATATTCACACAAATTTTTATTTTTTTGCCATAAATTCGTACAACAATAAATAAAATAGTATATGTTGAGCATATATGTTATGGTTACGTTAATTTTTACTATCACGTGAAGGAGTAGAAACTTGAGAATATGTGTAACACTCAAAGTATTGGGCATAAATTCTTTGTTATTAGATTGTGCAAATAATACAAAATTTTGGGTAGTTCAAGAGATGAATATTGTAGGATCCACTTGCTAGGGTCCATGCATTTTTGGGAAAGTGAATTTTGCATTTTAGGCTGTTTGAAAATGTGATCCTTGTAGCCTCTTTACTTAAATTTATGTATTGTTCGGACAACATAATAATAAAAATCTTGATCAATTGGATATGTTTCTCTTAAATACTTTATGTAGTAATAAATATAAAAAATAATCACCTACATTTAAAAAGATTGGCTTGAATCCAATTTTAATTAAAATTAAAATGCGTATAATTTATGCCCTAACATGTATCTCAATCTCAATGAGTCCAAATTTTATATGAAAATCCTGGTTTGACATTTCAATTTGACAACAATTGCCAATTGGGCATCCGCAATTCATTGAAGGAAGATGTAATTTAGTCAAAAGGTTTGTCCTCCACTTGTTTCTACTCTTATCAACATCCTGGCCAAGTGGGCCCTTATGATTTGAAGGATAGAGACTCTCAAGTCTGATGGCATCAAGACGAGACTTGTTTGCCAGGTAAATATATTATAATCAGATTCTTATTTCAAGCAGCGCTTTCATAGCTCAGTTGGTTAGAGCACCCGTTTAGTAAGCGGGAGGTCTTGAGTTCGACTCTCAATGAAAGCAGTTCATCGTCAACCCTCTGTCGGCAAGCTTTTCTTACTTGTTTTAGGCAAAGCCATCCCAACCAGCTACGAGCCTACGACAGTACGAACTCGCTGTGGAAAATCACGAACTTTCTTTATTTTTTCAAATCACGAACTCATTTAACTTCCACAAACATCTCCAAAAAATCCCTTTTTGACGTGAATAGTTTTTTCTATACATGGTGGTGTTTAACGAACAAAAATATTGTAAATGTGACTCAAATGAGAGTTAGGATGGTTGCTGGGGATATATGAAGTAGGATCATGTCAAGTTCATTTTTTAGTTAGTTATAATGAAGGAGATATTTTTGGCTTTTTAACTTATATAATCCATCCTGTTCCAATTTGATATCATAAACTATGGAGAGGCTCTAATTTTTTATTAGGTAGCTCAATCATTATGGTGTTCCTTCTGATCTTTTGTTTAACAAAGGATCCGGACCCCATCATTCTCACGTTGGAACCAAGGAGAGCTTTGAAGGGCTTTTTGCTTCTTTTTTTAACATATCCGCACAAGAGAGAGAATAAGGCTTCAAACTAATGACCTTCACTTAGTAAAAGTATGGTCCTAGCTAATTGCGCAAGTCAGTAAAAGAAAAACATCCTTCTTTTGCTACATTAATATATTACTGAACCACAACGAATTAGATGTCATGTCCTAGCCCAGGCAACAGCCTTCAACACAGTCCTAATCAATCCATTAAAAAGAAGAAAATGTAATTTGAAAAGGAAATTAATCATCATCAACCTTTATTCTGCTATCCCAATCCTTTTGCATCAGCTTCTATGAAAAAGTTCTTGCCCTGTAGCATGTCTTTTGTATCAAATATATAATTCAACAGCACAAGGACCAGTGCCCAGAATATCTTTGGCTAAATTTCCGTGATAACCTCCACAGAAAATCATTTACTGGGCAACTCATCGTTGAGGAGAAGGAAGTACAATTTCAGGCTACCTTGATAGTCACCAAAAGGTAAACAACTAGCCTATATGACAAATTGGTCCAAATCCCCCAAAAGCCAGTGTAGGAGTACCTCAAACAACACCAACTATATTTCTTCAGGATCCAAGACTTGCCACTACGATTTACTCCCATCCTCATTCCTCATGTACAAAAATGAGACAAGGACAACCAATTCTTCTAATCGACATACACATACGATGAGCCGTTAGAATGCAGCTAAATTAACAATCAATTCAAAAATATTGCTACAACAACCATTAATACTAATGTATAAAAATACTAATTCTATAATCAATTCTAATACCATATACATGCGCATCTCTTATGCTAGTGTGCAACATGCAGAAATGTATATGTTTCGATGTCAATCACATACCCCTTACTTTGCCAACTAACTATGTAGGTCAACCCAATCTTCTAGGAATCAAAACCAGAGCTCCTGCTAATCACTCAAGAAACAGAAGTCTGCTAATGCAGAGTTCATTGTACGGTGTTATTATGCAACAATTGATCAAAACAAATTTGTACATCAAATAAGTCTGCTTTATCAGCAAACCAATAACATATGACAAGCTCATGAAATCCATGTTTTCTGTTAATGATCAAGTTCAAATTACAACAGAACCAATAATGACAACACCAAAGAAACCTTAAAAAGAAGAAAATATCATACTTCATACTTCATACTTCATACCACACCAATCAGTTCCTACCAAGTGGTAAAGACCTACATGAATATGTCTCCTTAAAATTTGACTTCTTCGAGGATGTAAATATCGAAGCATATACTTCCTTGGTAGCATTGGCCGGAGCCATATCCCCAGCCTTAAACCGCTTCACCATGCCATTCCCGCCAGCCCCACCATTCGCAATCTTCCCATTTCCATCCACTTTACCTGAAACTACCTTCTTTGCGCACGCCTTCCCATCGATTCCATGCTTCGCACCGCTCAGCCTTGACACCTCCAATACGTCACCCACCTCCCCATTCTTCACTCTCTTCACCTTCTTCTCCCTCGTCTTCGCCCTCTCCTCCTCCATTTGCTCCCTCAGCTCAGCCACCTCCTCCTCGCTCCCATTGATCACAATCTTATCCGATTCCTTAAACTCTTCATGACACACCAAGCACGCCGAGGACTTCACCATCTTCAAAGCCTTTGCACTCAACACATGCCCACAATTCTTCAGAGCCAAAAACCTATACTTCCCATTGAACTCCAACCCCGTGATCGGGCACTGCAACTGCGCATTTTCACCCGGTTCCACACCCCAGGAGCCATCGAAAACCTGACGTTTATCATGTCCTTCAACCCCTTGATATGCCCAAATTCCTTGGGCAATTTCTTGCCCAGTAGAGCCTCCACAAGCGCTTCCTTGTTGAAAACGCTACCGAGCCGATCGATCACGCAGGGCTCTTTCAAGGGTTCGTTGGAGCGCGCAATTGGACCACTTGGAGAGCCTCTGCTCGTTGGGGTCGACCTTGTCGGGCTTCCGCTCGGAGTACATGTGGAGATAGCAGTCGCGGGACTCGGCGCCCGTGGCGCCGCCATCGCCGCCACCTCCGTAGATCCGTGGGCGTAATACCAGGGTGGAAAGCGGGGCAATTTGGGGATTTCGTAGCGATGTGGAGTCCGGGAGTGGCTTGCCATTGAGGGTGAAGAAGAAGAGGGATTGGGTGGACGGCTTGGGGAGAAGGGAGAGCTTCAGGTGGCGGAGGGTTTGGGTTAGGATTTGGGCTGGGGTTAGGGTTAGGGTTTGGGTGGGAATTTGGGGGTCAGGGGATTGGACGAAGATTTGAAGATCCATTGTTTTTAGGTTTTGGCTGATGAAGATTTGGGAATAATCGGAGAATGCAAATTTAGGGGATGTTTATGGGCTTCAGTCGGTCAAACACCGACTTTGAGAACAACCGGAGGCAGTTTGGTAAAAGGGTAGCCTTTGCTCGGCACTTTTCACTTCAATTTTTAAAAAAGATCAACATTAAAATGTTTTAATTATTTTACTTTTTATTATTATTTAAATAAAAAAATCACTACAAAACAATTTTTTTTTTTACTTTTTTATATAATTTTTTTCATACCAAACATTTTTTTTTTTTCACATAAATCTATATTAACTATAATGTCTAAGCCAATTCATTTATCAAACACCACCTTAATCATCCGTATCCTATTTATTTTTTGTCCCAATTTACTAATTTCTATAAAATTTATGAAAAAAATTTCAATCGATAAATGTCATTTAACATTTTTTTTAAATTTTAAAAAAATTAATGTTTGAGTTTTTAGATTAGAGAAATGACGTTTCTAAATAGTAGTTTAATTGGTCCTCTCTCTCTCTTTTTTTTTTAAGAACTCTCCTCTCTCTTGTGTAGACATATCATTTTTTTAAAAAAAAGTAAAATGACAATAAATAACTTTCAAAATATTAAAGAAAACATGTAAGAGATAAGTATAGTAGGTTGAAAAAAAAATTCTTCCAAATTAACTTTGAGGAAATTTTTGTATTATATGACCAAGTATAAGGGCTGTGGTAAGGCGGTTAACTCTAATTGCTTAAATAGTTAAAAAAAAAATTGCTAATAATTTATTCTTATAAATATAATATATATAAAGGTTAAAATTTAGACACAAATTGTTAAAATATCTATTCTCCTTATAAATTGATATGATAGTCAGCCTAATGTTTGAAACATGTTTGAACACCTATCTAATAAAAACTCTTTTTATATTTTATTGTTTCACTTCTCTCGATCATTCTAACATCAAAATTATTAGAATTTATATTATCTCATAACAAAATACATATGATTTTTTTTTCTGTCTTTCAAGAATGGTTTCTTTTAACATGAATACAGATAATGGGTATACCATCTTCCATATTTTGTACTTAAACTTGTTACATTTAGGATTCAAGCTCCAATTTTTAATACTTTGAAAAAAAAAAAAAACGAAACATAATATTATTGCAGACTTTAATTGATGAAAGTGGACTCATAATGCCGTATTGCTAAAGAAATATATAACAAAATCTTCTTTTTTACATAAAAAGACCCATATGTTAATTTTATACCATCCAATTTCCGAGAAAAAAAAGAAGGTTAGTTTGGTAAAATAAAATCAGCTAGGGTTTTAGGGGTTTAGTTCATTCTTGACCAGTAATATGCATTTCTCTATCGACCCCTTTCTCCTCCGCGAGCAGGGATCATTGCAGTGCAGATCTACACACCACCGTCTTCAAGGTCAGCCAATGCCCATTTCTCTCATCAATTGTTATTGTTCATTCATTATACTGTATTTGGCTCCTTTTTTGTTATGGTTTCAATGGTTGAATGTTTTGTTTGGGACCGAGAATCCTCGTAGGAAAGTAGAAGAAACGAAAAAAAGATATCATCTTTTTGAACCTCTGAGCTTATCGTTATCTGGGTCCTGAGTAAAACTGTTCTAGGCCAATTACTTGCTTTAGGTCCATGTAACTCAATAGTTAGGATTTCATTTTCTGGTAGTTTCTTAATTTTTGTTTTCAGTAACGAAATAGGTTCTGTGCCTGTTTTCTAAAGTCGAGAAAGATAAGTGAAAATGCATGCCTTGTTGTTACATATTTGACTTTACTTTTTTATTGCATTGATTTCAATATTCTGGAGATAGTCGTACAGTATGAGCAGTACCGAAGATTATAGCTGAATTGAAATGCTCTTGGTTCTGTCTGGTTAGGACTGGAATTACTTTTGGTCATTTCTGGGCGATAAAAATGTCAATTTCTTATTAAAGAGTGGGACAAGTGCTTCCAAAGTACAGCCTTGTTGTGTATTATAAAATGCATACAAAGGCAGAGGGGTGTGCCTATAGTTTGAAATTGTTATCAGGGTTTGAGGTGTAGTTTGCTCTTTTTGGTATGGTTTCACTGGTTTTGTGTCTACATTTCCGTGCAATTGATTAGGTTTTATCTCTACCAACTTTGAGGTTGTTTATTGATGACATACTTGTTAATTAATTTTTTATTTTCTCCAAAAATTAGATGTTTGCAGTTCTTTGAAATTGCCGAATCCGCAATTTTGACTCGTGCCACATGTACACAATTTAAACATAAATGAGACCCCTTTGTTTCGGACAAAAACCACTCGCTCCCACAAGCCCAGCAACCATCAGCTGAGAACAAGCCACCACACCGACGCTGTCAACCCTTGAGAAATGCTGCCTAACCGAATCCGACCCCTTCTGATAAATGGCCTTTATTATTCTTCGTCATCTTCCAGAGCTCTCCTAGTCCACCATCCTCAACCAGAACCACAAGAACCCATTCTCAAAATCGCACAAAACTCTCACTTTCAGACAGCCCAACACAGAAATTACATCTCTGAAATGCGCAAATTGGCCTTTGAAGGAAACATCCTCAGGCTTCTCCGCAACGAGATCCAATACGAGCTCGAATGCTCCCCTCCCACCCAGGTCTATTTATTAACTCATTTTTTTATATTATTTATTATTGTCATTTTTCTTTATGACGTTTGAGGATCTGTTAGTTCAGAAAGCTAATTGATAGTTTGGGTTTGGTTGCTGTTAGAATGTGTGAAAAGAGAGAAGTTAATAATCATCAATATTGGTAGCCTGAGCCCTTGGGCTTGTTTGGTTCCGATCTCCTATAGGTTTACTATTTATGAAAATGGAAAACAATAGTGGTAATGAGAATACAATAGTTCTGCTTGGGGAACAGGTTTGTGTCTCAAAATTTACTCAAATGTGCAACTTTTTAGTGGACTTTGGTTAATTTTATTTTAATTTATGCTCTTTTTTTTATTTTAATAATAAGTTTGCATATTTTGAATATGTTATTAGGTCTCCGGGAAACATCACAAATAATTGTTGAGCTGGATCTTGGTTTTATTCTTAGTTTTGTAGCTGAGAGATTGAAGCAAAAAAATAAAATGTTAGACTAATTGACTTAGCTGAGTTGTTACTTGTTAGAAGTTAAAAGTGTATAGCCATAACAATCTCATTTGTATTTGTGGTTCTGTTACTTACTTGTCAGCAATCAAACTGAGCATAAGAGCCCTTTATGTTTGAATTTTTATTTTGAAGCTTATGCTTCGGTTAATTGGTGAGGTTTGAGTTGAATGAAGACTTTTTAAATGATGGGATAGGGACTAAGCAACAGTTTTGCCTAAATAAGCCTAGTGCTACCGTATTACTTGAATTCTATGAGTTTTGTTCTTTAAAAGAAAAGGGGAAAAAATTAGTCTTGATTTTGTGCTGTTTTTTTCTTTCCTGGGTTTTAATGGAAACCAAAATGGGAGTTGAGAAAATCTTAATATCTCTTCGGTTAGCTTCAGGAAATATATTATAACTCCTACAACTAGTCTTTATTTCTTGAAAATCTCGGATTTTGCCCGAGTATTTAGAGAGTCATTGGTTTCTTGGCTTTAATAGTTAATTATGTTCACATGTTACAGCCTGTTGCAAAGTTTGATTCATTCATGGTTGATGACCGACCTGGAGAGCAGTGGATTAGATTGGAAAGAAAATTTGCAGATGAAGACATTAAAGTTGAAGTCACCATGTTTGACGGGGCCCTTCCTGCTTCAAAATCAGGTGATAGTGGCAGCATTGGGAATGAAGTCCAACTTCACCTTTCCTTGATTGTCAATATTAATAAGGGTGGTGATATCTTGGAGATCATGTGCTCAGCTTGGCCAGATAGCATAGAGATTAACAAGCTTTTTATACGCCATGGCGATAAGATACCAGCCCAGCCATATACAGGGCCTGAGTTCAAGTATGATTTTTTTCCTCCTAATAATCTATTTGTTCAATAAGGAATTGTAAGGAAAGAAAAGCATTGCAAAATATTGATTTACTGGAGCCCAGTAGAATCAAATGTCGTACTCAATTGAATTGAACATTACATGAGCACCGGTTTGGTTGCTTTTATAATTCATGTTTTATGTAGATTAGAACAAGACTGCATAGAATAAATAATATTCTTGTTCTTTGCTTTCACAGCATCCAAAGGTTGGGTTATGGAACTTTGGTCTGATGTGGTTTTTGTAATTGGTTTTTTTACAGGGAATTGGATGATGAGTTGCAAGAGTCACTTTATGAATTCTTGGAAGCAAGGGGTATAAACGATGAACTCGCTGTTTTCCTGCATAAATACATGAAGAACAAAGATAAAACAGAGTTTTTTGGATGGATGGAAACTGTGAAATCTTTCATTGAAAAGCAAGTGAAGTGATTGTTTTTGCAACATTCTGGATGAGGTTTTTGGTTGGATCAAGTATAACATTGTACATCTTTTGAGGCTGTGCATGTCATTTGACTCTGAAATTTATATGGAGTTATGAGCAGGATTTTTATAGCCTTGAAGTTACCAGTAATACTGGCGAAATTACTTCCAATTTTGTAGTTTTAGCTGTGCATGTATATGAAATTATGTTAAAAGTGTTCAATCTCCAACTCCATAGGCAGTTTAGAGGTTTTTAGGCAATGTAAACGAGCTCTCAGGGTTTGGCTTATGCATATCAAAATAATCATATATATATATATATAGCTTTCTTGAGAAATTTCCTGGTGTTTGTTGGGTTTCTTGGTGTTGGGGACAGCTTATAAAAAGCGTAGGTTTCTTGCTGATAGGTTTCCGGGTGTGTTCTCTTGTTTTCTTCGTTTTTCCTGCTCTTTGTATCCTTTTTGTTTCTAGAGGGTGTCTACGCTTTTTATAAAAAAAATTTCATTATCTATAAAAAAAAAAATGAAAAAGAAAAAAGAAGTTTAAGTTTCTCACATGTTTCGGGAATGAACAGAACAGAGACATGTATGAATTTTAGAAATTCAAATGTTTAATGCAACTCACAATGATCAGTTTCAAATAAACAGAAATCTCTATACCTGGCTACAAGCATAGATGAAATTCATAATTTAAAAATTACTAAAAGGAAAGTATTATATTGCAAGGGCATTGACATTGAACTGTTAATATCATGGAGATTTAATCAACTATACTTAATTGAATGAGGTAAAAAAGTGAAGCAGATGAATTTGATTCAATAAACAAACACGTATTTCTTTTAAAATTCAAATAGTTAACATCATGAGATAAATATGAAAGATTCTAAGATGTTTATGGCATCTTCAGCAGCAATAGTAGTTAAAAATTATAACTACTAAAAAAATACAAATTTTTACTTTACCTATTTTTTTATACATATTCTAATAAATTCTTCATTTTACTATCTATTTTTTTAAAATATTATTATTTGATTGCAGGGAGAGAAACAAAAAATCATGACTAAATTTAATCTTTTATTTTTTCTTTTTTAAAAGAACAAAACTCATATAACCAATCAACCAAAGCATAGGCTTATTTCCATATATTTTCACAAACAACATAAAGGGACTTGGATTGTTCTTAAGGGTTAGTTTAATAGACAGTGAATTACGTCTTATGAAGCATATACCACTAATTTGAATTCTCTCTCCCCCTTCTTTTGTGTAAACATGTAAAAAATAAATAAATAAATATAAACAAAGGATTCAGGGTACCAATTATCAACATGCAAAAAATATTTAATAACAATATTGATAATTATTAGCTTTGCTTTTGATAGTTTTCTTTTGATTTTAAATTAATAGAAATATGGTAAAATACTCATGTGAAAATCAATATATTTTAGATAAAAATTAGTAGATCAATAGATTAAGTTTAGAGAATATTTCTTCATACATGTTAGTTGAGTTTGAAAAAAATTTCATCATGTCCATCGAAAACGGTAAGTACACTAAAGCCCATGTGTTAATTTTAGACCATCCAATTTTGTTCAATAAAATAGAAGGTTAGTTTAGTAAAATAACATGAGCTAGGGTTTTAGGGTTTCATATACCTTCATTCTTGACCTATAAAATGCGCCTCTCAATTGAACCCCCTTTCCTCCGCGAGCAGAGATTAGTGCAGATCTTCACACCACCGTCTTCAAGGTCAGACAATGCCTATTCTATTGTTCATTCATTACACTGTATTTGGCTCCTTTTTTGGTTATGGTTTCAGTGGTTGAATGTTGTGTTTGGTTGCCGAGAATCCTTGTGGAAAAATAGAAGAAACGAAAAAAGATATGATCTTTGTGAATCTCTGAGCGTATCGTTATCTGGGTGCTGAGTAAAACTGTTCTAGGCCAATTACTTGCTTTAGGTCCATGTAACCCGTCGTTAGGATTTCATTTTCTAGTAGTTTCTTAAATTTTTTTCAGTAACCAAACAGGTTCTATATCTGTTTTCTAAAGTCGAGGAAGATAAGTGAAAATGTATGCCTTGTTATTGCAGTCATATTGGACTTTACTTTGTTCATTGCATTGATTTCGATAGTCTGGAGATAGTCGTACAGCAAGATCAGCACAGAAGATTATAGCTGAATTGAAATGCTCTTGGTTCTATTTGGTTAGGATTGGACTTAGTTTTGGTCGTTTTCTGGGTGATAAAAATGTCAATTTCTTATCGAAGAGTTGGAAAAGTACTTCCAAAGTACAGCCTTATTGTGTATTATAAAATGCATTCAAAGACAGGGGGGTCGGCTGTCGTAATTGATTACTTGCTGTGCCTATAGTTTGAATGCTGTCACGATTTGAGGTTTTTTCTATTTTTGGTATGGTTTCACTGATTTTGTGTCTACACTTCCACGCAATTGATTAGGTTTTATCTGTACCAACTTTGAGGTCGTTGATTGATGACATTATTGTTAATTGTTTTCTTATATTCACGACAATTGGATGCTTGCAGTTCTGTGCTGTTTTTTGGAACCCTTGAAAATAAAGTTGTGTGCTCCAAATCTGATGATTTTGTAATTTTGAGTTGGACTTTAATGTTAAACTTACATGTCTAAGGGTTGTTTTTTGAATTAGCTCACACTTTACTTTGTTGACATTTTTTGGACTTCACTTTGTTTGAATCTTTTGCAAATCAGTTGACATTTTTTGTTTTCTTTTGGCACCAGGAAAGTGACTTCTTATCTGACCATCAACCAGAAATGTCAGGGTATGTGAATATTTGCTCTTTCATTTGTTTGCTGTCTTCTTAATTTTGTTTTTGCAGGGGGGTGGGGGTTCATGTGATACTAGTTGATGATACTTTTATTTTTTTTAGTATTCATTGTTGATTATCTTTTATATCAACTAAATCTCTGGAGCTGTAATGTTCATTGTATATGGCATACTTGTTTGCCATAAATGTTAAAAGTTCCTTGATGGTAATGATTGTGTTATGATTTAAGCATGCACTTACGGATTTGGAATAATGTTCTTGGTCTCTCAAGGACTTTGTTACATACTTGCTTCTCTTTCATTCTGCAATCTGTGGTTCTCTAGCAATTAGTTATAGAGAGTAGTATTCATTATTCAAGTCTAAAATTGCCTTTTCTGTGTGGATTGATTTAAATATTACCTTTTCATTTATGGCTAATACAGAGAAGAAGCTGCTGTTGTAGCTGAGACCCCAGTTGCTGCACCTCTGGGTGAAGCCATGGACGTCATGACTGCCTTGCAGCATGTTCTGAGGAAGTCACTTGCTCATGGTGGGCTTGCACGAGGACTCCATGAAGGAGCCAAGGTGATCGAAAAGCATGCTGCACAGCTCTGTGTGTTAGCCGAGGATTGCAACCAGCCAGATTACCTTAAACTGGTGAAGGCACTTTGTGCTGATCACAATGTCAAATTAATGACAGTGCCTAGTGCCAAAACCCTTGGCGAGTGGGCTGGTGTAAGTGAAATTTATTTGTTTAAATTAGCTTGTTATTTTCTGTTACTTTGAATTATTTCACTTGAAATTACTATTGTTATTAGTCTGATAAGTATGAATATACTAAAGCTGATGACTTGGGAACTATTATTATTGATATTTTAGCATTTATGTGGATGAACTGATATCTCTCTCCTAGTTGTTTTATTAGATTTTTTTATTAGCTTCAGCAAAATAAATGAATGATTTTGACCTCCTTATAGTTAGGCAGTAATTTTTATGTGTTTTCACTACCATTGTTGCCTTCTTTTTAGTAGATGTATTTTGTTTTTGGCGGATAATCTGAATTTGTATATAATTTGATTGGTGGTCTGCCATACACCATGGCAGATTCATTGTGGATCTTATGAATCTAATGGTATCTGCTCACCTGCTAGGAGACGTGGATGTCTTAAAGCCATTGCACTTTATTCCCATGGTCTTCTTTTCCTACTTTGTGTTGTTTTGGTACACATCTGTTTTGGTTGGTGTGCCCATTGAAAACTGATTATCACCTTTAGACTCATCGATCTATTTTATTTATGCATGCAGCTGTGTAAAATTGATTCAGAAGGAAAAGCGAGAAAGGTTGTTGGTTGTTCGTGTGTTGTAGTGAAGGTAAAGGCACATCCATGGAATAACATTTATCTTTTTTTTTAATTAATTTATTACAGCTCTGATGAGATATCTTTAGATGATTCTCTTTATGTTAAATTTAAATGAGGGTTTTTCATAACACTTTATTGATTTGGCAATGGAAAACAGTATAGGTGCATTGTGTCATTATAGGCTAGTTTATGGATATAGGGATTGTTCTTTTATATTATTTTCCCCTCAAGCTATTTGTTTGACACTTCTGCAGGATTTTGGAGAGCAGACGGAGGGTTACAATGTTATTCAGGAATATGTGAAATCCAATTAAGTTAACAAATATTGGAAGAACAAAGCATTTTTCACATCGAGAGATTATTCCTAGGTAGCTCAAAGATTTTATTTCTTTCTGGTTGATGATAATTTTAAAGACAAGGTACATCATTGTCTCTTGAGTTATGCAGTTTGTATGTCCAACTTTTGAGGAGCGTTCCAAGTAACTTGTCTTTTGCAGTTTTCCGAACTTTGTACTCTTTAACATGTGTCTTTATATCTTACACTTGAGGTGGGGTTTAATACAAAGTTTTCATGCTTGAGACACTTGCCAATTGTTGGTTTTGAAGAGCCTGCAATTTAAATCACTGCAGGTGCCACACCATTACGGCTTGGTTTGGGATAGGTGTAGACCTCCCCTACGCGTGCCATCAAATTATTAATTGAACTCTAGGAATACTCGTGCAAATATGTACTCTTAACATATGAAAGAAGGTTCCATATTCTTTCTAAAGATAATTGAAGAACATAAATGCATGGTAATTGCTTTTGTATAATTGAAGGCATGTATACAGCTGAGGTTGTCGTTTAACAATCCCCACTAGGAAGTGGTTATTGGAGAAAATTCATGTGCTTATCTTGATATACAAATGAAAGCAAATTGGATATTTTACGTTCATCAATGCTCCTAGTCATGTTAACACTTGAAACCTTCCGAGAGTGTTTTTTTAACGTATTCACAAGAGGGAAGATGAGATTTAAATTAGAGACTTTTACTTTATGAGTTGCTGATTGAGCTACTCCTGAAAACTCAAAAGTTGAATGGTTGTAAAGCATTCAACTTTTGTTAAACCTTATTAGTGTATAAATTTTCTTCATTATTCTCCAAATAATCATTCAGTATTTGCAAGTTAATATAAAGCAACTTAATGCCGGAGATTGATTTTAGATCTATATATATACCTTTTTTACCTCCTTTTTTTTTTTTTAAAATTCAATGAGGAAAGGGTAGCTACGAAGGTTTGGTCTTTCCCAGCACCATGCCACTCTCTTCTTGGACCGACAAATGCCATTGAAAATTTCTTATACACACCTACATCTCTACCTTCAAAGTCCACACATGTGCCAACTTTATAACTCACCAAATTACATCATGAGGTGAAAAATCATCGACAACCTCCAATATTCACTTATATTTCTACCTTCAAAGTCTATACATGTGCCACCTTTAGAATTCACCAAATTACATAATGAGTTGTTTTTCACTGTGTTTGAAACATTACAATCATTAGAATTAGAAGCGGCAAAAATCCTTCCATCTAACCGTCTCCCATTGTATTGCTTAGAAAATCAAAAAATTCCATATGATGGTGGTAGCCCATGAGGTTAATGACATGATGGATCACATCCACGAATATGAATTGACTGGTGGGGGGGCAGCTGGCTTGGAATTCAATGGCTGTGGTCCATGGAAGATGGTGCAATATTAACCACAGGAGCTGGAATTGTGGCTCCTGAAACATTTGAATCCTTTGCTTCAACCTGCACCAAGCAAACCCTTAAGAGGCACGGTACCTTTCTCAACCTCAAGCCATCACCCAACGACCCACCCATGCTTTTAGCTTTAGCCACTCCTATCCGGGTCTGACTCATGGTTGGCCCACGTGAATGCAATCTCACCTTGTAGCTAACACATTTTTCAAGAAAAAACATGCCTTATTCAAATCATAATCTAACGGGAATATTTCTTGAGGTGTGATACGGTCATAATTTAAATCTAATTAAGACTCAATTTTTAGACTATAAACAACAGAATAGGATCATCTCTAGTCCATAATAGACTGGAGAATATCCAGTTTATAGCTATGATTTTTTCTTAGAAATCTAAAGTCACAAATTGGACACCTGTCCTACTATCAAAAAATATATATATATTATTTTAGATTAAAAAAAATATATATATTAATAAAAAAATAAAGGGGGGTTGGCCACCCCAGATCGGCGGTCTGGGGTGTCTGAAGCCACCCCCAACCCCAATTGGGGTGGTTCGACTACCTTTATTTTTTTATTAATATGTTTATTTTTTAATCTAAAATAATATTTTTTTTATTAATTTTTTGATAGTGAGACATGTCTCATTTGTGGCTTTAAAATTTCTAAAAAGAAATCCTAACCATGAATTAGATATTCTCCAATCCATAATGGACCAGAGAGGATCCGAATCCCCTAAACAACTAACACCCAACTTCTAAACCCAACTAATAACAAATGTCAATTTAATATAAGTCTTGAAGAAATTTATTTGGACAATCTAATCTTAATTACTCGGAGGCATGCAATATTTATGCCACAAATTAATGCGAGTGAGATTCCAACGAATATACCCTCACAAAGAGCCATGGCAGAGGCAACAAACAGAAAAAGAATTGGCAATAAATAGAAAGAAAGAAACTAGGCAAAAAAATTAGTTGAAACTTCACTTGATGATTGGATTGCCCTGATTCGACTAATAATAAATTAATAATAATAATAATACTATCAACATTCATCAGTTTTCTTGATTATTTTTATTTATAAAAAATTGAAGCTTATTTCGTAAGTTTAAGTGGGGAAGGAGGATTGAGGCATGCATTTTTATGTGAAGGGATATACCAAGGCATGGTATGGCTGACAATATCAAGATAACAATTCTTGGACTCTAGCTGTAAATGAGATGCCCACACCACTTACTCCCAAAAAGGGACAAAAATAAATAAATAAATAAAGGCATGATTGAGCCATGGCTAAAGTCTATGGCATGAATTGGACACAAATTTATGTGACATCTCAAAGAGTATTCATCACTATTCAGTGGATGTATACATAAATGCTCAGCCCCACATTCTTTTTGAATAAGAATGGAGAGAAATCATTTTAAGGCTATATTTTTATTTTAGATTTAACGGTGTACAAGATGCTATGTGATAAATATATTGTCAAATCATTTAAAAAGTTTAAATGACATGACATCATACAGATAATTAGATGCAACAAAATAAAATTTTGGCCTTGAAACGAAAATAATTCTTGTATATATGTTCTTATTAAGTGAGATTAGACTTCATTTTTCTTTTGCAGATGTTGTGAAGATCATAAGAAATAACCAATTTGGGTAGAACAAAAGAAACCCTTTTGTTCCATATACGCTTTCAAAGCAAACCCATTTTCCTTTAGGGTTGTGTAAGTTCAGAAAAAAAGAAAAAAGATTCAGCTGATTTTCGTGTTTGTCATTCTAATCGTATACTAAATAATATCTCTTCATTGGGAAGTTAAGCTAACTCAACAATTAACAACTTCCACCAGACCTACTACTACAAGTCTACAAAGTTAGAGCTCATTAATTTTCTTGTTGTGCAATTAATTGACCTACTATTACAAGGATCTTGTATTCGAATTAGGATTCTCTCTAATTTAAATGAACTGAATAATATACAATTACTTACAATGAATAGGTATTTTAATTCATTCAAAATGTGAAAAAGGCAAAAGTACCCCTTCATTATAACTAACGGGAGATGAACTTTTCCCTATATCCAGCAACCTAACCAAAAGGGCATAAAAACACCTTGTCTAGCTAGGTTGGGGCTATGAACCATGCTAGCTAAGCCTTTAAACATTTATTTTGCGAGCTCCAGAAAAAATCATTTTTCGGGGGCACATAATTCTCATGAAAAACTAGAAATTTAATCTGAATCGCAATTTTTTAATTACAGCACCTAAGCAAATCCTGTTGGATCGAAAGCTGATCATTCACATTGTAATCACTACTCATAATTAAGATCTGTCTCCACGTGTGTGTGTGCATGAACAACCTGAATTGATCCAACCAACCTTGTCTTCTCCATCATGGTCCATGTTCCAACCAACCTAATTGTCTTCTTCAATGAAAATTGTTCCTGACAAAAATAGCTGCTATTGAATTTCAGACACTCTTTGACAGCCCGGCAATTGGTCTGCTGCAACTGCCAAGTGGAGAATAAGAATGACAAAACCCTTTAAAAGTTCATCTTTTGTCCAAAAGAAACTTCAATTTATATGCATACGTTTCATTGAAAATAGTTGCAAATTAATAATCCAACCAATTATATATATGCATCATCCTAGCAAGAAATATGAAATAATACAAAAGTTACACAGAAGTTTAGTAAATTCTCTGCATATAGAAAGTAAATACACTTAAAAATGAGGGAGCTGGTGAGCAAATCCTCCATTGGCTTCCCCATCAAACACGTTCGATTCACTAGTACGTGGTAGCCTGCAGGTTGGAATCGATAATATCTAGGACATCTCTCTTTCGCTATATTATCAAAGAATTTTACCAGATGCATGTGAAAGAAGGAGGAGGAGGATGGCCCAATTACTTCCCAATATTCAGCTTTCAACAAATGGAATAGCCTTTCAATTTCCAGGTTTCAATTTTTTTCCCCATAAAAGAAGCAAATATGCTTCTGCTTTTGGTTTCATATTTGCTTGCATGCATGCCATGATCATATGCATTCTGCAGACTGCAATCCTTTTTCTTTTTTAATGACGGGAACTACTTCGTGTACTCACTCACGTCGGGCAAACTTTAAACGCTCCATTCACACAAATAGGAGAAGACTTCGGCTTTGCCGGCGGGCGGGGCCTAGGGAACTACAATCTACTTAAAACGCTAATGCATGCATCCATTACTGCTTTTAACAGTTGATCTCTTGTTATTCATTTTTTTATTGCTTAAACTTTCATGATTACTCTAGGCAGGTATAGTTCATGCTTCTATGCTTCTCCCCATTTGCCCATGCATCGAGTTCGCCCGATCCGCTTATGCAGAATGAATTCAGGTTCACTACATTTCATGGAGACATTGATTTCTCCAAGACCCACAGGTAACGTCACAAATTTGTGCAGGCTTAGTGTGATCTCTCTTTTTCTCTTTTCAATTATTCTTTCTCTTGTCTTCTCCGTTGATGGAAGACTAATCCTTAGTCAGAACAATCCTTCCCTGCATTCCAATCTGTGCCTCCTGCTAATTAAGGATTAGGGTGGCCGGGCTAGGGGTTGAGTAGCTGATCGTTAACTTAATTAACATTAATTCCAAAACCTAATAAAATACAAGAGACTTTAACGTTAAGACACGTGCATAAGAGCATCTTTGAAAATAAAGCTTTTAAGTCAAAAAATGCTTTTTAGCAAAAGCTTAAATGAATATTTTTGCTAAAGTGCATTTTGATCATTTTTTTTTTAACCCTTAAAAGTGCATGCTTTCTTTTACTAAATGGGTACCCTTTTTCCTTCAAATGGATTTTTGGGTGTTAAATGCATTTTTAGGCTCCTCAAATAGGCTTAAGTATAAAATCACAATTTATTCTAAAAGCTTATGTTGTTAGGTAAGAGTGAATTTAATCATTTAACTAATATTTTAGCACTCACTCCTTAGGTGTGGGCTGGATTTTTTTTTTTTCAACGAGTGAAGTTCAATATATAAAATATTTAATTGAAATAAAGAATAAATTGAAGAGTCAAGTTTTAAACTCAGGATTTTGGTTTCAATAAATAAGGCCCCACACGCAAATTTTTAACTGAAAATTGTGGATATTGGCTCTAATAGCACACTAAATCACTATTTGTTTCTTTAGTTAACCCACATTTTTCTAAAAAGGTCTAATAATAAAGTTTCTGTCTATAACCTTTAAAAAATGATTTTTATTTTTCATAAAGAGAATGGGAAAAACTATACCAGCTGATTGTTGACTTAAAGTGTCGAACAGACTAGAGACTAAAAAAAACAAGAAGAGAAGCAGAAAGAAGAAGTAATTAACCCTTACTTGCCAACCCTTGAACCACCTAACCAATTACCTTGCTTTGGTCCCCAGTCGTTGGAAACAAAGCGTGGCTCACCTTCTCCCTATATATATATATGGATATCGCCACAACACCTTCACCAAACCTGATCCCAAAAGCCAAAACCAGACTACACCAGACACTCCTCACCTTCACTTCCTAAAACACACACACACTCTCAAGGGAGACGAAGATCGAGGGTGTCATTCAATTAAGTTGTTTCTTTTATTTGTTTTGAGTTTTTGACAGATATGGCTGGAACTGGACAGTATGCAGAGATTTTGGATGGAGATGTGTTCAAGTACTACTCAGAAGGAGAGTGGAAGAAGTCTTCTTCTGGGAAGAGTGTTGCTATCATCAACCCTACTACGAGAACAACTCAATACAAGGTTCAAGGTGACCAGCCAATTTTGCTCTGAGAATATGTCAATAAGCTTGAACAACTTATGAGAGTTTTGACATTAATATACACATTTCAATTATCCTCCCTTTGGTTACTCTGATTCATTTCTTCAGAAGAAGTGAAAACTCCAAAGCAGAAGAACTAAAGCAAAATTTTGAATTAGGCTCAGCTGAATGTAGTTTTATTTCCTTGGTTGTAAAGGGTGTGAAATCTTATGATTGATTTGTATTTTCTAGCAACCAAACTGGGTTGTATTTACAGCAGGGTTTATCTTCTCATGAACTACTCGTTTTATTGCCCCAGCTTGCACACAAGCAGAGGTAAATAAGGCCATGGAGACGGCAAAAACTGCTCAGAAATCATGGGCAAAGACACCTCTTTGGAAAAGAGCAGAGCTCCTCCACAAGGCTGCTGCTATCCTCAAGGAGCACAAAGCTCCAATTGCTGAGTGCCTTGTAAAAGAAATCGCAAAACCAGCTAAAGATTCAGTAACTGAGGTATCAAATTCATTCTGAATTTCATGTTTTTAGTGGGGGTCACTTTGAGAAGTTAATTTAGATACATTTCTGGACTTGATGAAGGTTGTGAGGTCTGGAGACCTGGTTTCTTACTGTGCTGAGGAGGGGGTCAGGATTCTGGGAGAGGGAAAGTTCTTGGTTTCTGATAGTTTTCCTGGAAATGAGAGAACCAAGTACTGCTTCACTTCTAAGGTAATCTTTTGCGATCTTCTTCTTTCTGAAATTTCTTATTCTTCTTACCAAATAATGAATTGATGAAGTATGGGAGTGACCAGTTAATCAGAGTTGGTCATTTAGCCCCACCTTGTCCAGATGAGATGATAGGCTCAAAGAATAGATGAACCTGGTGATAATAAATTGGATTAATGAATTAATGATGTAAGTCCATCTTGATTTTTTGGTTATATAAAAGTTTCACCAAATCTTAGAGTAAAATGCAATCCAAACATGTTGACCTATGATGATTATCCCAAAAGATGGGATTTGTGATCGTTCAGGTGATGTTGTTAGTGGGGGAATTCATGCCCGTCCTTGTTTCTTTCAGATAAAATAATAGTAGAGAGATTGTTATGGGTCATGCCGTCATGCTATGGTTATTTATAGTGGCTTTCTTTTGTCTGATATTACAATATTGAATATCTGAGTAGGCTACTAGAAGACCATCTTTCAAAACAACTTCACTACAAGCCAATCTTTTAAAACTATAATATTTAACAAATTCTTCTTCTTTAACATTTCCTCTCAATAACTCCTTTAGTTTGTCTTGTTCTCTGCTGATGCCATACTTTCTTGGGAAATGTTCTCATAAATTTTAAAACCTACTATCCTCATCTTTATCAAGTCACACAATGCCTATTATCAATCATATGTAATCCAAATTCAAATTGATTCTTGGTACTGGCTAGAGACCACTCTGTGAGCACTACCAGTCAACAAACCATGTAATTCATTCAGTTTTTTCTTCATATTAGTCTGTGAAATGCATTATGATTGAATATTGTTACTAAGAAGGCAGGGGAAAGTAAATGAAAATTTCTACTCTTATAGTATTGTGGCTATTTCTATCAAAATATTTATTTTCTTGCCCCATGATCTATCGTTGAGTAACTTTGTAGAAACAAAATGCTTATAAGATCATAATTACAAGAATGTGCTGTGAGAGATAGAGGCCAGAATAATGTTAAGGCCCTAGAACTAACGCAGCTTGGATGGTAAATTGGATCCTGCTTGGATCTATGACTTTATACTTAATTAACATAATGGCACAGTTACATGATGCTTGTTCCATACACACACACACTCACACATCTATATCTATTCCTATATCTATCTATCTATATGTGTGTGTGTACATCCTTATGATTTTGGACATGGTTTAAATATTACATTTACATTATGTTGCAGATTCCACTTGGGGTAGTTTTAGCCATTCCGCCATTTAACTACCCTGTCAACCTTGCTGTGTCAAAAATTGCACCTGCACTGATAGCTGGAAATTCCATTGTGCTCAAGCCTCCAACTCAGGTACTTTACCATTGGGTTAGCTTATGATGCCACCTAGTCTTCAGGATGCTGTATGTAATCTTCATACACGTGCAACTATATTGAATGAGGTGCTGGATGGAAAATCAATAATTTGAAGGGGGAAACCTTAATCCTTCATATGGATTCTGCACCAAAGATTGAAGTCATAGCCGAAAATTATAATAAAAACTGAGATTTCACTACTTGAAATCCAAACAGTGATCCTTCTGAATATTGAAGTCATAAGCAGAGATAGGTCCATTCATCTGACTCTTAACTTCCTTTCAGGGTGCTGTTGCTGCTCTTCATATGGTGTACTGCTTTCACTTGGCTGGTTTTCCCAAAGGCCTTATAAGCTGCATCACTGGGAAAGGCTCTGAGATTGGTGACTTCCTTACTATGCATCCTGGGGTGAACTGTATAAGGTAAATTCAGATCCTCTTTCTTTCATACTAAATAAGGCCTCTCCATTCCCGTGAATGGTATATAATTAGTCATTCCTAACTTGCTTTGTTGTTTTGCTCAGCTTCACTGGTGGAGACACAGGTATTGCAATTTCAAAAAAGGCAGGCATGATTCCTCTTCAGATGGAACTGGGAGGAAAAGATGCCTGCATTGTACTTGAGGATGCTGACCTAGATTTGGTAGCAGCAAACATAATAAAGGGGGGCTTTTCTTACAGGTGAAAGGATTTCCCATAGATTTTTTGAACTAAAATTTATATTGACAATACTAAAGGAAAACAAATTGACCTATGTTTGCAGGAAGTCATTTTCTAGATAAAAGCTACCTATACGTGCCTCATTCATTTTATACTGTGCATTACACAATAACCCTGGCACTTATAGGATAGATGCCCAATTTGAGGACAGTATGTGCCTCTCCTTCAACTGTATTATCTTCCATTTGGGTTGGTGGAAAGCAGTCAAGAACAGTTGTTGAATGAGGTTTCCTCCTTATTTGCTAATGATTATCACAAGATTCAGGATAATGCAGATTATGATATGAATGTGGCTTGAATGGGCTTAGCCTATGTCCTAGAGAGCAATTTATGATTAGTCCTTAAGGAAATTTAATACAAACCTTAAGTACAACTCGCCATTGAAAACCGGCTTGTAAATGGAGGGTGTCCAAGTGCTTATATACATATAATGGACGTTAGTGGCTCATTCTAACCCATAAATCGCCCCCTCCATGACTTGAACCTGTGACATGATGTTTGGATTTGATACCAAATAATGCAATCCTCAAGTAGAACTCACTCTTGAAAACTAACTTGGAAGGGGTGGGTGCCAAAGAACTTATATACACATTGTTAAGATTGCGTTTAAGCCATGTAGGACACTTATGATCATAACAAATCATTCTCCTCAACTTTGATAATTCATAGAAATTGTTTTCAATATAGTGTCAAGTTTCTTGTACTCAGATAAAAGTTGGTTGAAGCGTTATGATTTTGTCTGTTTTGGTAATATGTATAATTTGTTTTAATTGTGAAGTCAAGTTTCTGTAGTACCAAACTGAGCTTAATTGTTCCTGCTCCAAATTTCTAAAGCATGGTACCAACATTTATGACAGTGGTCAAAGATGCACAGCGGTTAAGGTTGTCTTGGTGATGGAATCTGTTGCTGATGCCTTGGTGGATAAAGTGAAGGCTAAAGTTGCAAAATTGACTGTTGGGCCACCAGAGAAGGACTGTGATATCACTCCAGTGGTGTCAGAGTCATCTGCAAACTACATTGAAGGGTTGGTTAAGGATGCTGAACAAAAAAAAGCGACATTTTGCCAAGAGTACAGAAGAGAGGGAAACCTTATCTGGCCCTTGTTGTTGGATAATGTTAGGCCTGATATGAGGATTGCATGGGAGGAACCATTTGGTCCGGTTCTGCCAGTTATTAGGATCAATTCTGTAGAAGAAGGAATCCACCATTGCAATGCTAGCAATTTTGGTCTCCAGGTATAAAATTCTCTCTAATTTTCTCAACTTTGTGTTTCAGCTCTCCTCAATAAATTCATACTGTTTGCATTAATTCTCCATCCATACAACTTATTCACATATATATATGTATGCATTGATTCTCCCAAGGTGATGAACTTATTCCCCAGCCACTAAACATTTGAATTATCAGAGTTTAACCTTCTCTAACACTAGTCACACTAGTCCCATCTACACTGATTATCCAATTAGCAATTTGTTCCTTGAACTCTGCACTTTCTGGAATTAACTGGTCAATTTGTACTTTCCTGATTAAATGATCATCTATTTTCTCCACATACATAATTATGTTGCCACTTATTAAACATGCAAGATGAATTATTTGGTCTTCTGTCTGCTGAAGTTCCTTCATAGGGCATACAAGGCCATTTATGGGTGCTGTGGCAAGAGAAATGAGGTGCTACACACCCATTACTTATTAAACACTCTATTCGTTAGAATATTGATTAAAGATTACATTCCACTGCTCCTTATTAGTTTAAGCTTTTTCATGGAAGCATTTGCATGATACGGGACGAATGAGACTGGACTGGAAATTAACCTTACAGAAATGGGATTATTAGTTTCTTACATATTTTTTTTAGATATTCTAATTACTCTCTTTCTCCACACATTGGTTTAATCTTAATAACTATGAATGATATGCAGGGTTGCGTCTTCACTAGGGACATCAACAAAGCAATGTTGATTAGTGATGCAATGGAGACCGGGACGGTTCAGATAAACTCAGCACCAGCTCGTGGACCTGATCATTTTCCTTTTCAGGTAAACTAACTCTCACCAATTTAACATGATATTAGAGCAAAAGTTCTTAATATCAGCATCTCAATACACACTAACAAATGCTTTGGTTACAGGGTATAAAGGATAGTGGAATTGGGTCTCAAGGAATCACCAACAGCATTTACATGATGACCAAGGTCAAGACCACTGTTATCAACTTACCATCCCCTTCATACACCATGGGCTAGTATAATTGTATTATTTGAGAAATCTGAAAACGGATTTGGTATGTAGAATTAAGTTTGTATCTTCTTTGTCATCTTGCAATCAGAAAAATAATAATAATAATAATGGGGATAATGTATCAGACAATTACAGTGAGTCCTACTTGATGCAGTAGCAAAATTATGAATTTTGCTTTACTTGCACTTGTTTGCCACATGAACTGCGTTGGGTATATACGAGCAAGAATAAAAAGATTTTGAGTATATTAGAAAAATGTCACAAATGGCCCAAATTCATAGGTCTAAGTTTTTAAGTTGAATGGTGTTTTAACATGCCATATTAAGAACAAGATCCTTAATAATTTACTGTGCTTTTATAGGTCCTTTGAACCGAAATGTAGAATTTTTCAATCATTTAGTGACAGACAAACTCACTTTTTCATGATAATCAAATTTTTTTTTTTAATAATAATATGTTCTTCACCAATCACCAAAACCTTTTAGGCCCAATGATGCTACTGACAACTGCAAAGCAGGCTTTAAGTGCACGTGCGTGCGCGTGCTTTTGAAACTCAATGTCTACTTATGTGCAAACGTGTTGAACATTTAGGCTAATCTTTGCAATTAGCCAAAGTCTATCTGATAAGGGACAGCCAGTAAGAGAATTAATAGAAGAGTAGTGATTTTTGGCCAACTGGCGTGCTTGAACCTTAAACACGCCAGTATTAAAATATTATATTATATTATTTTTTATTGTTTAAATATTATTTTAATACTAATGTGCTTACTATTCAAGCATGACGGTAAGCCAAAAATTACTACTCTTAATAGAAAGTTTGGATTATCTGTTTACTTGCTTTGACAAATAAGTCTCATAAACGTTCTCTCATATTTGTTTAGCATCAAATTATTGAAAATTCAAATATATCTGTTAAGTTGATATCTATTCCTAAAACATGTGATTATTTTATAAAATTATGCCCTTAAAAAATTGATAATAGTTTAATAAACTGAATTAAAGAAATTCATTTTTCTTTTCGGTCTTGTATCTTGGGCTGCTCCCATTGAGTTAATGATTGATGCTACTAGACTTAAAACCCATCAAGATTAGTTAACATCCTCTTTGAGGATTAGAATCTCTAGTAATTGTGAGAGAATTTATATAAAATTCACTTACCCAAATAAAATTTAGATTGCCTGGCCATCTATTCAAACAAATAATTTCATATAAATTCTTTTACAATTACTACCCAAATTGATGGACATCTTTATCCCTTGTTTGGATCTTCTCCGTTTTAAAGTTGTTTTACTACTTGTTTGGATCCGTTGTTTACTACTTTATAGGTTAAAAAGAAAAGAAAAAAGAGAAGTTCCTTTTAAGACAGAATTTTTCTTCAAACTGGATTGGAGGAACTTCCTCTAATTTGGCCTATAAAAATGACACATGTCTATATTTTTTTAATAATACGTGAGATGTACATGAATTTTTAATATTATTTATTCTAACTTTGTCCTTCCTATTAAAAAAAGGATAGAGTTTTCTTCCAAATTGGATTGAGAATATCCTCCAACTTAATCTGTAAAAATGACATGTGTCCATTTTTTTAATAACATATGAGTTTTTAATATTATTTATTTTAACTTTGTCCTTATTATTAAAAAAACATGTACATCTCACATGTTCAAGAGACACATGTTACTTTTACAGATTAGGTTGGAAGGAACTAGTTTGAAGAAAAACTGTCCTTAAAAAAATATGTATATCTCACATGTTCAAATAACACGTGTCATTTTTATAAATTGAATTAGAAAGTTCTTTCAACCCAATTTAAAAAACTGTCTGTCATTTTGTCCTTATTCGTAATTACCCCGTTTGGTATTCCCTATGTGAAGTGGTTTTGCACTTTAGACTTTTTCTTTTTCAGCAAGGAGGAGAGAAGTGGGCTTTTCCTGATTTCTCTTTTCACCAAACGGGTGCGACTGTTCTGTCCTTATATAAAAAATATATATAGTTATTTTAATTTTTATAATTAATAAAATAATCTCCTGCTACCTAATTTCCTATAATTGGTCCAAACCTTCTCGGATTCCAACTTGTAAATATAATAATATTTAGTTGCAGGAGAGTCAATATAGGGTCCTAAAATATTGCATATTATGCAATCACTAACTAGACAGGTCAATTTGTGAACCCATTTAAACCAATATAATATTTGTTTGAAATTGGTGCTTAAGGGTCCAATGGGAAGCCCATTGGATTATCTTTTTATGATCAGTTTATTCTTAACCATTTGATGGAAGGATTCGGCCCGGCCCACTTCTAATTTTTTAAGAAAATTATCTACATGTAAGATTTGCATTTAGTTTTGAGTGGGATTCAAATTTGATGCAATTTGGATAGCAAATATGAGAGACTTGGGTGTCGAGTATGTGGATTCTATGAGAGTTCTTTCATATTTACTCTCCAAATTCCTAGCAAGTCCGACAACAAAATTAGTGGATGTCGGTATATCCGTCTATTTGGTAAGAAATAAAGATTGAAGTGATCATTAGCCACTAAACAATTGTCCTGTGTGGGGCTTAGGGTTTGGTACTTTATAGAGTATGCTGCTCTTTTTGGTAGAGACCCATATAAATTTCTCTTCTTATCCTCTTGCCCTTTTATTATACTTAAAGATTTTTCATTAGGCATCATGCCTAGAGTTGACTATACTATTAAATTGTTTTTCATTTATTTATTGAATCTCTCTCTCTCTCTCATGGCATTTCTAGGTAGGAATATGTCAATTTTGGCAAATTGCTTTTAGGTTAACTATTATTTTTTTTTTTCCCACTAGGTGCTTGTTTATTAGCTCCTTTTTGCCTATCTTTTTCTCAAGAAAATTTTGTTTCTAGCCCTTGCATTTAAGGATGAATTTTTCTTTCAAAATTTAATCTAAATAAATTCTTTTGAGTTAGTATATTAAACTAACATATATTTTTAAAGTATATGATAATTATATGTTTTAAAGACACAAGTCCGTTTAATGAATTGAATTAAAATAAATTTTTTAAACCTAATTTAGAGAAAACAAAAATTTGTTGTGATCAATTTAATACATGAGAAAATTTGAATACAATAAATAAATACATATGACTGGAATTGGAATATGGATGTCCATTTGCGATACCACTGGCATTGTCAGCATTGACATAGAATTATAATTGTTGGGTGATTGATTGACAGAAAGGAATTGGAATTTCGAATTTAATTTAATACGTATCTTAAAAGATTATTCAATATTTTACAGTATGATTTTTTGTTTTGTTTACAACAAAATTCGAAGTTGTTTTATATATATATATATTCATTTAATTCAGCATCTTAGATGGTGTTTGTGATTTTACGAGTTCATCCTAGGAACTATTTGGTCAAGCATTTCTTCCTTATTTTCTTTATGGATTTTAAACTCCGAGTTCATGAGGAAAAAATAAAAATAAATAATAAAGGCCTAGAGTTTTCTTATTGATGGTTTACATATTTACTACATGTTTTTTTTTTTGAAAAAGATTGAAAGACTACTCATTTTAATGAGCACTTGGGTAAATTTTTCTTGCCTTCCAAGATGAAGAGCTAGGGTATTCATCTTCTAGTTCGAATCTTTTAGGCGTTTATATCAAAAGATAAATAAGCTATTGGTGTTAGGTTTGCTGTAATTAGTTCGAATAATGTTGTCATTTCTAAAAGCAATTCTAGGAATTATCTCAGATTACATATTAGAAACCACACTTTTATTTCATTATTATTCAACTATTGGCATTGTCGTATCAATCAATCCTTAAATTAATATTTGTTAAAAAAAAATATTAATTAACACTGTTATATCAATTAGATGTTATAATGATAAAATAAGCGTGTAATTACTAGAATTACTCATTAGCCCATGGATAAATCCTTCTAAGGACTCCATGAAACAAAAGAAATGATGGTTTAAGGATTGCATGGCATATTAATGGGTAAGTTGATGATGGGTGGGGAATTGGGATGAGTTGTAAAGAGAAAGCCTATCACCTGAAGAAAAGTTGGGATGTGATTGGTGCAAGATAAGGACATATACCTACAATTTTTGGCCTTTACCAGGTAGCTTTACTAAAAACTATTTTTAGTCATCCCCCTATTTACTTATAAATTTGGTCATGTCACTTTCATAATCTTGTCAAGGAATATTGTCCATGTAACCCAACTTCGTTACATCCCAAACATATAAACTCAAATCATGTCTTCACAAAGGGGGAGTTTATACTAAATCCAAGATAAAAAAATTAAAAAAAATAAAATTTAATAGCCACAATTCTAACCTTTTGTGTGGTTAAATGATTATGTAATAATAAAGTAAGCATCAAATGCGATTTGGATGGATTATAAATTCAATTTTGCTGTTACATAAAGTCCGAGTCCAATTAGGAATATTATAATTTTTATCATAACTTCTTTGTAAACCGATGTGATATTCTACGTGTCATTTATCCTATCAGCCATTAAACAATTAAAATTTTTCTTTTTCACTCGTATGGTACCACGTGACTCATGTGAAGCATTTTCCATAAAGTTCGTGATTAATTTATCCGAAAGACGCTTCGAGCAAAAGAGATCCAAGTTTTTTATATTAGGAAGAATGAAATAAAGCTTCAGAATTTCAGTAAGGAAAATTCTCTCTGATCACTTTGTCAAAAGCAGTAAATATAATTGCAAGAATCTGTTTTAAGTTAAATATAATTTAAAAGACTTAGCAAGCAAAGTTCATTTGCATTGTAAATTCATATCTTTAACCCTGCCTTTTTTTTTTTCTTTTAAATAATCTTTTGGTTTTCTTTGAATGTAATCTACAAATGTTAAAAGTTGAGTAATCATATGTCTTTTCCACAATAATTTATCTTTTGGAATATATAAAGTGAACCATGTTATATTCCAATCAATAGGCCAGAAGACAGATATTTTTGGAAAAGAAAATCCCTAAATAAAAGAAAAATCATGCTAGCTAGGCATATTCAAATCCTCTTTGGCATGCTTCAGGTTATCAAATTAGTGAAGAAATTAACAATCATGCATTCTGCCAGCAGAACCCCCCAAAAAATGTCAATTGATTTTAGGACAAATATAATTCACTACAAAGAAAATGCATTTTTATTGGCGGCCAAATAAATGTTGATAAAAACATCTTTTTATCGGCGTTTTTATTGTTGTTTCTATGTGCCGGTGAAAACCGCCGACATTTTATTTCCGGTGTTTACTTTTTTTTTTCTCAGTGCTCGTTGGCTGCCGATAATAGCTGGGTTTTTTTTTTTTGTTGGGGGGTGTGGGATTGATATATAGTATCATTTTATCTGCTCCAATTTGAAAAATTAGATCTCAAATCTTTTGCTCTTCACGTCAAGCAAAATCTTTAATACCTACACAATTTTTATATATATGCGTGATTCAACCAGAGAATTGGCACCAAACTAGCTGTTTTTATTATATATGAAACAAAATTATATATTTCAAAGACTTATATATATATATAAAAGAAGTACTGTTAATGGGTACAATTGAATGTATAAATCATAACTTAATTGGGTAGACATTTTATATTTTAGAATGCTGAATATGATGATTCTGAAGATAGGGCATGCATGTGGTCCATGTTCCAGCGAATCGTGAGCAAGATATCCAAGGAATAATGTTTTGATCCGATGTAAGTTTGCTCTAAGGACTCTCTTAGGGAGATTAACACCTAGGACAGATATCAGTTTTAAACGAATTTATGTTAGGGGGAGATTGAGACATTGAAGAGTCTTTCAATAAGACTATAATATAGCACGTTCGGACGCCATTCAACTCAAAGCTTAATCGATTGAGTTACATATTAGAGATCTAACTATGTTAATAATAATAATAACTTACAATGAACAATTATATTGGAATAAAATCATCATGGGTTCTATTTATCTATTCAAGCAATTTCATTCAATAACCTCTTAGATGAATAAAACCTCTAACCATCAAAATTCCCTTTAAAGATTGATATGCATCTCAAGATATTGAAAACCAAATATCTCAGTACTCAACTAATCCAGATATTATAGTTAACACTATCTCTCAACTACCACATAAAGTGGAGTATCAATAGCAAAGCGGTTACACAAAACCCTATAAAAAAGCGGAAAAACCCCATTAGGAAAGGATATTAGTCTCCCAAAAATCCAAGCTCGATCATTGCTGATCTATTTTTCACTCTAAAGTAAATAAATATACTAATTTAAGCATCAAACTATATCTAGCATCAATTCTTCAACCCAATATAAACAAACTTTCGGTATATAATTTTATACTTGTATATAAAGTCATTTATGTTAAAAAAAAAAAAAAACAATATATTGTTATGAAAGCCGACTTCTTTGAAACTTCCCATGGACAGCATAATTAAGGATGAGAGAGGTTACAGTAGCATATCATGTCTTTGTACTTGAAATTAAATGGCTTGAGCAGATTTTTAAATTAATTTCCTGATATTCTTTCTCATATTCTTTAATCTCTACACGTTTGATATACAATGAACTTGGTTTCGAACAACTAAGATCGCATCCAAAATGGGATATGGTCACAATGACAATGACAAAAAATTGCTCTAGTTTATAGTATTTAATTATTATTTCTATCAAATTAAATTACTATCATCAAGCGTATCTTGATTTGGTCGTGGATTTAGCAAACAAAGTATGAACATTAGTGGCTCCAAAATTCCCACAGAATTATAAAACGTTTGATATATATATTTGCTTGGATCTCATGGTGATCATTCATTCACTTGAAGACTGAAGTTTGGTGTTTCATCATAAATCTCTACTAAGTCAAACCTTGATTTTTATTTTGATTTTTATTTTCTCTTCAATTCTTTCATGAATATATAATCATGATATATGTATATATATATAGCAAAGAAATCATATGGGCATGCAATGAAGAAAGATGTGCATATATAAGAGAGGATGATGGGGAAATGTCACCCTTGCATGTATAGTTTTAAATTTGAGATGCACACCAGGCTGTATAAATTGTAGTCTCATTGGGAAAGTAATTTTTTGAGTTGGGACAAGCATATAGCAAATGCCTTTGAATAGTTCCAACGTATTGAATTAATACACAAGGAAAATTGTAACTCCGAACTGAACCGAACCGAATTGAACGATCTTTGTTCGTTTTTACGTAAGACATTTGACATTAAACAATTTTTATTTATTTTTTTCATATTAAATGAAGTTTGTTTGTTTTGACATAAAATGCTTCAAGTTTTCCGTAAAATGGTTTCTATACTTTTAAGGCATACCCACATTACGACATATCCCAAACACTATCTCTCCTCTCCTGTTAGCACCAAACTATGAAAAATGTTATTTAAAAACACTGAAAATGTTTTCATTTTCCATTGACGGTGTGGCTTCCACAGGAGGATGGAAGTTATCAATTGCAGACAGAAATTTTTTTTACTCAACTAAAAAAATACCGAGTGTTTTATTTATGCTTTTCTGTAAAAGTGTGCGTGTGATAGTTTTCGATTTCTCTTATGATATTGTTGGAAATTAAAGGAAAAGTAAGTAGTAAATAACAACATTAATCAAAGGTTGCTCCAAGACCAAGGAGATGAGCTATTGCCTAGCTGGTACTTGTTTCGTAAAATCCATCCCTATCAACACACATCGTATTCTTTCTTTCATCATCTTTTCTAGTATCTGACTTTAGTTTACAGTCAGTGTTGCAGGACCACCCTCTTTTTCTTTCCTAGTTCATGTCTTCTTTTAGCTTTGATTTTATGCCATCCTAAATTACTTAATAGCTAGGCTAGCTAGCTACCGCCCTCCCCCGGCAAATCTCGAGCATTGATCTGGCTTTCTATTCCGACTTTCTTAACAATCTGAATAGCAAATTATTGAGAATTTGAATTCCGATTGAGCCAAAAGGAAAGGTTAAAGCAAACATTTTGACTAGAAGAATCCAATCCTGAATTTAACTTTGACCTTAATAATTATAACCTTCTGCCTAATTTAAATCGTCATAGCCATGGCTCAAACAGTTTGCCCCACAATTGATCAACTTGAAAAGCAAGCCACTTTCTTGAAACTTTATGACTCTTTAACATCAATCCTTTTTAAGGGTTACTTGTTAATTAGCCTAATGAAGTCGTGCAAAAAACGAGCTCCCTAGCGTCAATTAGTGCCTATTAATTTCTCCATATTTCCTTTTGTTTTAGGGAAAAGTTCACTTATCTTCTTAAACTACCAAGGTTTTTTCAATGTTCCTTTAAAACTTTAAAAAACTTTATCAACCCCTTTTCAATCATCCCTTTCCATTAAAAATAAAAAATAAAAAATCTTAATGAATGAAGCAAAAACCACCAAAATACTTAGGAGAAACTTCACTTTAAACCCCTCAACTATCACGTAATTTGACATACTTCCGAACTTTCAAATCTCTCAATTTAGACCCTTAAACTTTCAATTACAATCAATTTGAATCCCCATCTGTTAATTTTTGCTGTTAAAACTCTTAAAAAGATAAAAGCTTCTTATGGAAAAAATTGAAAAAAATGGAAAAAATAAAAAAAATAAAAAAATTGAAGAATAGGGTCACATGGTGGCCCAACCGTGGGTCACCGTGTGATTTTTTTATAATATTTTTTTTAAAAAAAAAATAATTTGAAATTAAGGATAAATTTAAAATTTTATAAAAAAGTTAAGAGTGGAAATATCATTGTATCACTTTTAACGTTTAAATTTTGACAAAAGAGTTCAAATTGATTGCAATTGAAAGTTTAGGGTTTAAATTGAGAAGTTTTAAAATTTGAGGATATGTCAAATCATGTATTAGTTCAAAGGTTTAAAGTAAAATTTTCTCAAATACTTATGCTCATAAAATAAAAATAAAAAAGGAAAAAAGAAGGAAAAAGTGGAAAAAAACAAATGACAACTTTGTGGGTTTACTCTTTTTTTTTTTTAAAGATTTTTTAAACTTTTTTTTCTTTGATTTTTTCTTATATTCTAGTTTTTTAAATTTTTTTGATTGAAGTGTGTAATTGTATTTATAGAGGTATAACATACATTTTACACGTGGTTATTTAAATTAACGAAAAAGTTAGACTATAAGGCGATTGAAAGGAGATTATAAATCAACACCTCACATTGTAAATTTTTTTAAAATTTAAAATTTTAAAATTTAAATCAACACCTCATATTGGCTATGTTTGGGAATAGTAGAAGTGGACTGAAATTGTAGTAGATTTGATTGATGTGAGAAAAAAGTAAGAATGTTTTGTATAGAAAAGTGAAATTTTTTGTTTTGTAGTGATTTATTTATTTGGAAAATGATAAAAAGTAATTAATGTAATATAAAAAAATAAGAATATTAGATTTGATTTTGAGAAAATTTTTTTGGGACTCACAAAGTCCAATCCGACCACTGTTCCCAAACATAACCATTATGTTTTGTGTTTGGTGTCATACGATTGGAAATTAAAATATCGTATTAATAATTGAAGACACGTGGTACTTTGATTTGTCACAAACCAAACCTTATACATATCTTTATGTTTATTTTTTATATCTTGTGTCTGGATCATAAGCTTCCACACCAACCAAAGGCCATTTGATTCATTGAAGTTGTATTATCTTGGCTTTGGCTCTGTATCCAATTTCGATCCCCATAGGGCCATAGTCGCTGTCTCGAGGTCTCACCTGAAAGGGATTACCCTCCATCGTACCCAACGAACTCGCCGAAATTGGAGCAAATTTTTTATGACCCCACCCCGACCAAAAAAAAAAAAAAATTGTGGCGGCTAAATAGGTGCGAAGTGGGTGAAGCTACGCGCGCCACTCGCTTGACTGTAGAAACAAATGATTACTCGCTTTCACACATTGACAGCTGGTCGAAGCTCTTCAACCGGTTACTTTTCTTTTTGCTATGTGCTTGGTGGGATGTTTTTACCATGAATTAATTTCACTAATTAGATGGGTAATTATGGATAACATCATATGTAATTAGGTCCTCGTATTGCATGTTTGAGCTGGTTGGATTATAGAACCTACCTATTCGAACTAATTACACCTGATATTGTCTTTCAGTGAATTAGACACAGTCAAATATTGATTTGTCCTTACTATTTTGTCTTAGGATTTGAATTTTTGTTAAAATATTATTTAATTTAATTTTTTAATTACTAACTAATATTTATTTTTTAAGTTTCATTAGAAGCAAAAAAAAAAATTATGAACGCATTTTAATGGGTTTATTTTATTTTTGGTAGTGTGAAACATGAATACCGAGTAACCAAAATCCTATGGCATTTTAAGACACGTGCTGGTATACGACATGTCAAAGGCGTAGACGACATATCATAGTCCTGCGAATGATAAAAACCGCAATTATTCGTAGTGGCCGCGTGGGAAACCACTGGAGGGTGTTTTGGACTCTTGGCAGCCAGTTGAAAGCGAAACCTTTGAAGTAGAAGGAAAAACAAAATTGCTAGACCACGCGCATAGTTGAGGGCATGGGATCAAATTTTTAAGGGAGTCAAGTTTACCAAATTCATCAATCATCCATATATCGCAACATTGACAAAGGTGTCTCAATAAGTAGCTTAATTAGTTAGAGTATAATTAATGAAATGGAAGTTATTAGTTTTAAATTTTCCTTCTTGTACGGACATGTCAAAAAAAAAAAAACATTGACAAAGGGAAATGCTACTTATGTGTTTATGGCACATATTTTATGTTAGGCCGATCTAATTTAAAACATGATATATCACCCGATATAAAAATAATATAAAGAATATATAATACTACCTTCATTCAAGCATTTACATTGATTTATGTATATTTTTATGAAAAATGACTAATTCAAACCATTTTTTCTAGTTTAGTTAATGAGTTTTAAAAGATACCATACATCCTATATCATTTAATTTAATTTTTTTAATTTTATATAAGGATTGTATTTTCCTAAAGATCATATTTTTTAATTTTTTGGAAAAAAAAAGATGTGGAGAGAGAAATAGTAGGAGAAAATTTGGGAAAACAAGATATGTGGAGAGAGAGAGAGAGACAATAAAAAAAAAAGGCTTATGTGGCTTTACATGTAGTATTTTTTTTTTGTTAATCCAATAAAAATATTCATTTTTCAATTTTTTTTTCTTGCTAATTCAATGTGAGTTTTTTTTTACAAATCTGATTAACTATTTTAGATAAAAGTATCATTTGGTTTTGGCAGACTCATCTATTGTGAGTGCTTTTAAGAAGATACAGGGTTCGACGTTAAATTTATTTTGTCTATTCAATAATGAGAAAAGGGTTACAATTGTATAACCATATTGTGGTAGACACTATAACAATAAAATTCAAACGAAAAGACAATACCTAAATAGTAACAAATAGTATCCAATAGATTATTGATGATTCCAAAATGACTATTATCTATCTGAATCTTTTTAAGGGTCGCCCAAGGTGAATAAACACCATTTTTAACAATAATCTAAAGAAAAAAATGTGAATTATCACGTGACAGTGAAACCGACACACATGTGTGGAGCATGAAGTGGAAGCGTGTTGATCTCACTCGTTAGTCAAACAACCTTAGACCCAAAGTTCACCAGAAGCTTTAAACAGAGTGAGATCCTAAGCATGTTTATTGGAAGTCCACGCGCTTATGAACAGAGCAACCCTCATTCGTTCAACCATAGCCTGACCAAATACCCCTAAAAACCCCCCCACCTAGAGAACCAGAGAGAGAGAGAGAGAGAGAGAGAAAGAGAGAGAAAACAAAACCTAGCAAATCAAAAAGCACCAGACAAACAAGCTCAACTATTTATATATCCCCAAGATAACATCCAACAGAGGGAGACACAGCAAGAGTAAGAGAAACACAGCGACACACAGAGCTTGATCACCTCTCAAATGCCTTCCCTCTGTTTCCTTAACTTCCCATTCAACTAAACTCTCTCTCTCTCTCTCTCCTTCTCCTTCTCTTTCTCTTTCTCTCTTGTTCTCAGATACGTTGATTCTTAGTGAAGAAGATATGCAACCGTGTAGCAGAGAAATGCAAGGAATGAACTCCCTCCTGAACCCACCTCAAATCTCCCTCCAAGACCTCCACAATCATCACCACCACCACCATCACCAACAACAGCAGCAACCGTCGCAACAGATCCAGAGCTCCCAGATTCACCACTTCGACCCCACCACCCACGACGACTTTCTCGAACAAATGTTCTCCACCATGCCTCCTCCTTCCTGGGACCTCAACCCCACCAAGACCCCCTCCTGGGACCTCAAGCCCCGCGACCTCTCCGACGAAACGCCGCCGTCTAACCCCGACAACAATGTCGCTTTCCACTTCGACGACTCAGCCACCCTCGCCTCCAAGCTCCGCAGCCACCAGATTAGCGGGCCCCCCAAGTCCTCGCAGTCTCCCTCTGCCACGGCTGCGGCCGCGGCTGCCATGATGCTCCAGCACCAGCTCTTGATGTCCCGTGGCGTCGCCGGCGCCGGAGACTCCGGACTGATTCCCATGCCCCTGTCTCTTGGGGGTTCAGACGACGTCGTTGATGGGTCCTCGGCGTTCAAAGCTCCCAATCCTGTGAGTTACTTTTGCAGAGAAAAACCGTTTGTGAGAGGTATTAATGGAAATAATTGTGACTTATGAGGGTGATTTTCTTTGTTTCGCAGGGTGGCGAGGGTTCGGTTCAAGCTCTGTATAACGGGTTCGCTGGATCTATTCACGGGTCGGGTCAGACTCAGAACCAGTCTCAGCATTTTCACCACCCTCAGGTACGTCTAATTTGACTTATTCGATTTTTTTTTTTTTTAAATTATTTTTCTTTTCCTTAATTTGGTTAATTTCACAGGGTGGACCGGTACAGGGGCAGAACTACGGGGCTCCGGGTGGCGCTGTGATGAACCAGGGTCCAGCGAGTGGGTCGGCCGGGAGTGCACCGGGTCAGCCCAGGCAGAGGGTGAGGGCTCGTCGAGGACAAGCCACTGACCCACACAGCATCGCCGAAAGAGTACGGTTCCTCTGACTTTTTGGATTCTCCTTTTGCTTTCTCACCCACCCTGTTTGGTTTCCCAGAAAATGAAAAAGACCAATAATTGAGACCTGGGTTATGTTCTATTTTGTTTCCTCGTTTTTTTTTTTTGTCTTTTTTTGTGAGTTTTCTTACGTTTTCAAAGCAACCAAAGGGAAACTGATGTTGGTTTTTGTTCGTTTCTTATTCTCTCTGAAATGGTTGTGGGTGGTTTTGGTATTGTGGCAGTTACGGAGGGAGAGAATCGCAGAGAGAATGAAAGCCCTGCAGGAACTCGTTCCCAATGCCAACAAGGTACAAACAAAAAATAATAATTATCTCTTAATTTAATTCCATTTTTTTTAATTATGTCATTAGTGTGGTGATTAATTAAAGAAATGCTGGTAATGAGCCCCGTAACCGGCGGTGAGAGAGAAGTCCATGGAATATTTCTTCTGATTTTGTAGGGCCATTTTGGTTATTTCCCCTATAACTCTCAGTTTGGCATAGAGCAGCACTGTGTAAGAGGTTTTGATAGTGAAATTAATGCAGAGTTTTTTTTTTTTTCCTTCCCCTTATGCAACAACTTCAATGGGTCATGTTAAGGTGTTAGACTTTGACCTTTTATCATGTCAATATATAAGCATAAGATTTTTGTTTAATTAAAATGGTTAAATCCTTCGATCTTAATTCGTTAATTTTGTGTCGTGTTTTGTATTAAATTCCATGGCATTCATGGTAACATTTTTAAGATGTCTCAAATATATATATATATATGAGAGATTCAATTTAAACTATGAAGCAAGTCATCTTTATTTCAATTAAAATGGAGAAGATCTTAGATGAGTAACTTGCTGTTGGTACTTAATTAGTTGTTCCCAAATCCTAGTTGGTTGTGGTATCATATAAATTATTGGATAATTGAGGGCTTGTCTGATCTGGGAAGGGGTTATTTGGTTTGTTAAATATAAATGTTGATATGATAATATAAATGAGTGGCTAAAGTTAATGATCTGGGGTTTTGGAATGACAGACAGACAAGGCTTCAATGCTGGATGAGATCATAGACTACGTAAAATTCCTCCAGCTTCAAGTCAAAGTAAAGGCTTCTCTCTCTCTCTCTCTCTCTTTCTCTTGTTTATTCTGTTTGTTTAATAAATGGGAAGGATTCCCTCCCTTGGGGTTGACATTGTTTTATCTTTTATGAGATGTTGATAATTGTTTATAATAAGTACTGTATGGGGTTCTGAAACTAGAATTCCATTGCTGATTGCTCCCCTCTTTTTATTTATTTGTTTTTCCACAGGTTCTGAGCATGAGCAGATTGGGAGGTGCAGCTGCTGTTGCTCCCCTTGTTGCTGATATGTCACCTGAGGTATTTCAAAACCCATTATTATTATAGAAATCGATCAATAATGCTGTGTATGTTAAGTTCCCATCATGTCACCAATAACCAAAGGACAACATAAATTTCTCCAACGCACTTCTGTCCTCAAAACATGCTCTATTTATCACACTTATTTTATATCGATTTTTGTAACTTAACTTATTTTAAGTAACTGAAAAGAAAAAACATTTAAAACATAAGAACATATACAGTAGACCGGGTTGTTCAACCATTTTGATGGTAATTTTTTTTAAACCATCAAAATGAAAGAAAAAACCTAAGTTGGTTTCCATAATAGGAAAAAATAGAATGAATAAAATGTTGAAAGAAATAGATAAGGGTAGCACCCATTACCCTCTCTGATTCAGCCCCACCCCACACCCCCACATCAATGAAAGAAGAAAGACGAAGAAGGAGTCTATCTGTCTCTGTTTCTCTCACATTCTCAATCACCACAAAACGACAAAGCAAAAGCAGCACGCGTGCCCACTTTCTGAGATTCCCCTCCCAAGACTTTTCACATTTAAGTTTTCCTTTCTTTTTCTCCAAAACCCTGTCCCTCCGTGCAATCATTCACAACGTTTTTTTTTCCTTGTCTTTGTAGGGTGGTGGTGGTGACTGTATTCAAGCTGGGGTCAATGGCGGGGCCATGGCTCGCACCTCTAACGGCAACCAATCGGTGTCGTCTAACGACAGCCTCACCGTCACCGAGCACCAGGTGGCCAAGCTCATGGAGGAGGACATGGGCTCCGCCATGCAGTACCTGCAAGGGAAAGGTCTCTGCCTCATGCCCATCTCGCTCGCCACCGCTATTTCCACTGCCACGTGTCACTCCAGGAACCCCATGATCAACGGCGCCGGCGCCACCAACAACAACCTCCCACTATTGCAATCCAACGCTGAGGGGCCCTCCTCGCCCAGCATGTCCGTGTTGACCGTCCAGTCAGCCACTATGGGTAACGGCGGGAGCGAGGCTCCCGTTAAGGACGCCACCTCCGTTTCCAAGCCGTGATTTCCCGGCGTTGACTGACTCTTTTTGGGTTCGCTTTTTAAAAAGCACTTTTTTTTTTAGAGAAGACAGAAGAAAGAAAAGAAAAGAACCACCAAAAGAAGTCTACGAAAATAATGCCTCGGGGCTTGGCTTTAGAGTTGCTTAACGACGCCGTATTTCCGTAGACTTTGGCTAAAGCTAACTTCGACACCAACACCAACGCCACAACCACCACCTCCTCGAACAACAAACAATATCTCCCAAGATGATGTCTGTCCCCTTAATTTGCGTTTTTTAGTTGTTGGTTTAGGTTTTCTTAATTTTATTTTATTTTGCTTTGGTTGTTTTCTTTTTATTATTTTATTTTTCCGATGCCATTTGGCTCTATCATGTTCTTATTAAGTACTCTTCTAATGGAAGCGTTTTTTATATACGCTGTTAAGATGTTATTATCATGGGTTTGGCACTCGTTGAGATTGAGACATGTGTTCGGGCCGAATTTTATTATTATATGATTAGGGTTAACTTAAATAATAATTAAGGACTTGTTTATAGATCAGGGTGGTGTCTTTAATTTGTTTATAGATTAGGGTTTTGCTTTGTTTTGGTTTGGTTTGCTAAAGCTATTTTCTTTTGGGCTAGCTGGTTCTCTCGATTCCTCTATATATGCATAGAAAATTATGTGCATTGTGGATTAGAGTACCACAAGTCAACGGCGTGTCGCTTTTCTTTCCTTTGTTTATTATAAGCAAATTATGTTTAAAGTTGGTTAGTATTTTGTAGGTACGTTTGGACTTTGGCTTCATAAAAAAAACATGTTATTGTTAAAGGAGTACTAGTGGTTTTATGTTTTTATTAAGGTCCATTTGGATTCACAGTATTAAAACGTGCGATATAAAAAATACGGATTTGAAAATGCGATGGCTAGAAATGCAGTTAAGTGTTTTATGAAATCGTAGTTTAACATTTAAAATTGTAGTTTTGTTTTAAAATTGAGCATTTTTAAAAACACACCTATTTGCTTGCGATTTGAAAACACATTCCTGCACAACAGTGCACTTTCCGCAATTTTAAACAAAATTTTAGAGTCTAATTTTAAACAAAATTGCGGATGGACTCTAAAATTTTGTTTAAATTATACTTTTAGTGTTAAATTACAAGAACGAATGGACTCTAAATTGATCTACACTCGATTAGAAGAATTTCCTCCAACTTAATTAATTTAAAGGAAAACTTTATCCATCATTTAAAGCTTGCTTTAATTTGTAGACTGCTTAGGTATAATTGTATGAATAAATTATTTTAATCCTAAACAAGCTTATGAACATATTGGCTTGTAGATAAACATCCAAGCTTCGATTCAATGCAAACTAGCTTATTAGGCTTTCCCTTAATTTGGTATAGACTTGAGGAAACTTAAAACTGACAAGCTTAATATTAATTAGTTTGGTAAATATTAAATTATTATTTTTATGCTTTATGTTCATTTGATGCATTTTTTTTTCTTTAGTTTTTTTTTAATGCATTTTTTTTTTCAATTTGAGCCTGTATTGACTCATGAATCAAGTCAAGTTTAAGTTAATTGGATTGATTAACGAATCAAGTTTAAACTAATTGAATTTCTAACAAACTTGAGTTTGAACATCTCATTAGTCGCTTGTCAAGCTAAGTTTAATCATTTCATTACCTTGAAAACAAGACAAAATGGAGTGGTTGACATGCCCTAGTTAGTGCACCCACGCTTGCCTCTCTATTTGACTAATGACAAATGTGATTTTCTCTTACACTTCTTACATATTAATATGGTAGTTTACGTGACACTTATTATATCAACACTAAAAATATAAACTATTATTTGACAGTTCATATGATACTTACTATATTTACAAATTGATATAGTAGTCCATGTGACAGAGTTTTCTGTCACCATCAACTTCTCTCCTACTTTTAGGATTCTTATGTCATTTTTTTTACTTATGAGTGAAAAGACGGTTATGGTTAGTCGTTATTGTCTAAAATCGCTAATCATAACCACCTAGGTAGTTAATTAGTAACGGTTAATAACCCTAATAACTAAACTTTTCTTAACGCCTTCAAAAGCGATTAACGGGCGGTTAACTGGTTAAGTAACTGTCCGCCTTTTCACCCCTATCTTTCACCTCCAAAAATTGATTATGAAATAGCAATCCCTCCATTTGAAAATTCCAAAATGAAAATTGCCACGTGAGTTTGCAGAGTAAAAATTGTAGTATCCAACCATTTTTCCTAACCTTTTAGCATGGTTGTTGGCGATAAATGAAGGGTTTTAAAATTGGGGTTGACCAGAATGTGAAAAGACCAATAAAGCTAGTATGCCAAGAAAATCATTCAGTCTTGTTTCACGTGATTGAATGAATGAAGCAAAGATTATTTTGATGCCTCTGCGTTTGGAATATACACCTAGTGTTGTACCAATTAGTGTGCCATTACATGAGGGTCATGATTTGATGATTGGAAAATGAAACTTGAGAGTGATTGAGCAATAATATATCAAATATACAAAACCAAGTGAAGACAATAATGCACACAAGAGTTCCTTTTTTCTTTTGGTTTAACCTAAAAAGGGAATTTCGAGAAGAATTTTTTATTATCATTTGTGGCATAAATCAAGTAAATATATAATTCTAGTGACCACCCACCCACTCACCAAGCAAGAGTAATACGCTATATAGGGTGGTGGTTCAATGGTTTCAAGAAAATATCCAAAGTAGCCAAGCACTCATTAATGTATGAGTTTGAATTTTCAATGGAAATCTCCATGCTTGGTTAGTGTAAACCACTATAGGTCCATTAATCTTATGATGAAGTTAGGTCAAACTATGATTCAATCGAACTTTAGGGAGAGAGCTTAATGTTCCTACCGTCTAAGGTCTTTATGTACTATTCCAAGCAACAGGTACTACCTTGGTCACAACCAGGTAAAGTGGCCACTTGAGTCATCCCCTCAAACATTTTAAATTAGGAAAAAAAAAAAAAGGTAAGAGTAATGCCCTACTTGCAAGCACAACTATTTTACAACTCTCTATCATGTCAGGAAAAAAAAAAATGCACCACCCACCTTCTGATTGGGCCACTCCCAACTACCACATAGGGGTGGTCAAACCATTTGATTTGGTGGTCGTGGCCATTCCTAGCTAGCGTGTTATTTGGTGGCCGCAATTGCCCTGAGGTTCGGTTGTGGTGCTACCGTCACAAAAGAAGTTGGACATCTTTTTTTTCAGCTGACATAGCAACGTCACATTAGTAATTTTTGGGAGCTAGGCTGACGTGGAAGTGCCAGGTTGCACTACCACATCAGAAATTTGTAAAAAAGTTATAAAATAGTTAGTATAGAGTAATATTAGGTTTAAACCATTAGAATGGATAATAAAGTGAGTGGAAGATGATCCCATTTGCAACCCACTATAAGATTAGAAGCATTAATCAAAGAAGAAACAAGAAAACAGCGTGTCGTGCTCACCAGGCATTCATATTCCAATACAAATGTCTCCTAGATTTAGGAGATTTTTTTTTTTTGTTTGTTTCCCTCAAGAATTTTTTGTTCTACTCACAACTCAAAACCCTTTATAAATCTGATCAGTGGGGTCTAAGGCTGCATTATTAAATTGACCACTTACATGTATAAGCCTGTGATTTGCTAGTTATGGAGGTCTAAATCAATCATTTCTTGATTGTATACACCACTTTGACTACCCTAGCTACTTGGTGTATGCTTTAGAAAAGTCTGTGATCAGATATAATTAAATTCTCATTTTACATAATTTAATCCACTTTAACCTGATTAATACTCCTACTAATTAATAAATTAAAAAGTCCCCATCAGCAACCTTAATATATACTATATAGACTTTGCGTTTGGGGAAGTATTGTTTGACTAAGGTGGTGTTTTTTGTCGGACGCAAGGATGGGGAGGCCTATATCTATGGCTAACCATTTATTTGATCCATCAACAATTAAACTAAAGCATAGAAAACATATATATACACACATCTACGTCATTTTTGTAATTACCCTCTTAACTTTAAAAAGTAATAATTAGTTTGTCAAATTACCATGCATTAAATAATTTGCCGTCTTCATTATTGTAAGCATTTTTGTTAACTTATATGAAAAATACATCATGTGACTCGCACGTGGCTAAAATTGTCCATTTTAAAAAATAAAAATTAAGGGTTTAGTTGTATTTTTGACATGTTTGATAGGAGTACAATGGATAATTTAAGTCATATTTGGGTCATGTGATGTATGTTTTTGTCTAAGTTAACAAAAAATGGTAGCAGATAGGACAAACTAAAAATATTCGATAGCTTAAGAGGATAGATTGTTATTTTTTAAAGTAAGAAATGTGATTGCAAATAGGAAGTTTGACTAGAAGAATAAGTATGGTTTTTCCAATAAACTAATATTTAGTGAATGATTCATAATTAAGCATTAGTGTTATGGTATTATTGTTAGCCAAGATGTATCGTGGACTTTTACAAGACTAGAAGAGTGGGCAATGACTAAGGTGGCGTTTGGTAAACAACACGTACCAAACACCACCACACTATACATCTCATTTTTTTTAAAAAAAGAATCAACATCAAAACATGATTACTTTTTATATCACACCGTTCATTTTTTATATGTTTTAAAGGAAAAAAGAAGTAGGAATTACATGTTTTGTGGGTTTAACTTGGGTCAAGTTTTTGGATTCATTAGAATTGAAACATGTTTTAACAACCCTTAAAACCAACCTCCTAAAACTACCAGCCTACTAGAAATTGGTTGATACTCTTTCCCCCTATTGATTGATCTAAGAGATCATAAAAAACCAACCAATCTAAACACGGGGATTATAGGAGATCCCGATCTGGGCATCCTCTGTGGTTCACTGAATTGCCATTGATGATAGAAAAATGTTTAAAAGTAGTAACCAATTTTTAAACTTTAAGAATGATAACTCAACAACAACTTTTACAGGACTTTTGTTTTGTTGTTACATGTGGCATTGAGTGTGAGTTATCGAGTAATACTACAAGTCTCTTGTATCCTTCTAAGGATAATGTGACTCTTAATCCCTATTGGGTTTGCGATTGATCATTATTGGATTTAATCAAATTGTGATTTTAAAAGTCACCTCATTTTTTGAGAGACACGAGAGTGACTTATAAAATTATTTGACCATGGAGGAAGCATCAATATTAAGGGGTATGGCCAGACCCCAAGTGCATCAAACTATATGGTACCAAGTGCATGAAAGCAAACAAGGAAAGAAGCACATGAAGGCTTCCAAAGATGCCACCAGGTTTGCTGCAGAGTTGAAAGGTTTTGAGAAACTACCGAGCAAAATAATAATAATAATAATATGTAAATAAATAAATAACCAATAACCAAATAAAAGATGCGACACATGTTACCCATATACAAACAGTATATATACGATCCAAATTTGAATGTCAACAAGAGAATATTAAACAAGAAACCACACGCAACAAACAAGTCTAAATGAACAGAACATCAATCATGGAAAAAGAGTGTTTAAAATACTTTGCTTCCAACTAAAAAGAAAGTTTAGAAAGGACAAGATTTTATTTTCAATTTAGGGAGAATTTCTTCAACTCAGTCTACTAAATTAACGTTTGTTCTTAAAATATGTGAAAATTATGTGCTTCTAAGACATGTCAATTTATATTTAAAATTCACGTAAAAATCAAATGCTCTAAAGATATACGTCACTTTAATTGAGCAAATTGGAAGATTTGTTTCAATATAGGAGAAAGCTATGTTACATAGTTGTCAAAAGAGAGGTCTATCCCTAATTAAGTAGGTGAAATGTTACTTCATGTCACTGTAGACGATATCCTTAGAAACATACTGCAAGATACACTGTATATATTTGACAGCTGGAGACATCCATGACAATTCTATTATTGTTATTTAAGTGGAAGCTACAAACTGAAATGCATACCAAATACCCTCAAATTCACCTAATGAAACTACACAATACAAGCAACCCTTATTATATATCCATGTGAGAGAAACATGTACTCCACTACTTGGGGTCTCAATGCAACATCATAGAACTATCTGCCTCATATAAGATATGCCATCATCCCAGTGCATACTATTTTTTAAGTTGCTCATGGAATATCTCTTATATATATATATATATATAAGAGAGAGAGACACACACACATGTACATGCATGTATAAGTTTATAATATTCATAAAACACAATAAATTCATCTAATTTCTCATTACATGATATATAGATGCATACCATCATATATATCATTTTTCTATTAAATCTTTTCTTTTTTTAAATCACAAATCCAATGATCAAGATTTTATTTTAATGAAACTGACTTCTTAAAAAATAGCATAACTATGCAGTGAACAAGAGAAAATCTGTTTTACATGCCAACACTGTTCCAAAGAATTTGCTTCAGCCATATTCATTGATACTTGAACTCCTTTTAGGGGAGCTTGATTTAAAAGATCTCCTACAAAGCCCAACATATAGCAAAGCATAGGCATGCAAGAGGTATAGAACGAGGCATTTAAAAAAGAGACAAAGGACAAGGCTACACATATGGGCTATGGCATTATGGAGACCAGATCCAAAAACTGGTGAGGAAGGAATGAGAAGAAAATAATTAACCCAGAAATTCCAAACAACAAAACCGCATTTTTTTGGTAAGAATAGAACATATTATAGAGGTAAAATAGCAATAACTTCATCCTCTGATTATTGGACACCAATCAATGAGAAAGCACCCTGCACTCTCACTACTCATGCCTCAATTATGCCACATTTCTATAAAAACCTGCGATGTCTATTAACAGCACAGAAAAATCCCTCCTAGAGACAGGTAAAAATAAGGGCAGGTTGCAGGGTTTGAACTTTGAAATTGAAGTAGAATTTTGTTCCCTAGCGTGAGGCAGGCCCAGCATCTGAGTTAGGCAACTCATATGAACCCTTAAGGTAATTGATTTTGGAAATTCTGTTTATTTTCTCTTTCTTGAAAATTCTTAGCACCATCCTAGAAATTAAATGCTGTAAAGCATTTTCCATTGCCCTTTTCAGCAAGGACCCCAAGAAGCTTCTGAAAAGCACATCATAAAAATTTGCAATAATAATATCATTTCTCATCACATAATCAGAGACTTCTTCAATGTGTCATTGAAAAGACTAGCCTCGTAGGGGGAGTCTCCAAAACAAAACACAAAGGCACTGCTACTGTTAGGTATAAACAATCGATTGTCTTTTTCAATTAGTTGCATACAAAATCGCCATACCTACCTATTCAATTTGTAAGGCAGCCACCATCACCAAAAACAATGCAGAGCTCTTCATAACTTCAGAAAATGCAAGTAGCCCTTCCCTTATAAGTTCCATCACAAGCTAATAAATTTTAGTAAAAAGCAGCTGTGCCTAAAACGAATCTAGTCCACCACAACTTTAACATCTATGTCAACAGCATCATAAGAGTTAAGAGATGTTGATGATGAGGTTATATCAAATTGAACGTCATACATCCTGTATGGCTTTCAATTTAAAGCTCAAAAGGCAGCTGATGCTGCCTTCCTCATGTTTGCTATGAACAGGACATTGTCTTGGTCCATAATCCCAACAACTTTCATTAACATGGAAAGCCTCAAAGGTCATATTCATAGTCTTCTCATTCTTATACATCTTAAACAACCTAACTAAAGCAGATTGTTGACGCTCAAATACATGAAGTTTATGCATATTTTCATTAGCACAGAAGCATCAAGTACCCTGTATTTGTAATCTGATCAAATACAACATTCATTTGTGTCACATTAAGTCCCCTCTTATGTCCATCTATACATGCAGTTGAATTGTAAATTATGCCTTCAGCATTCATTTTCCAAACCTAGGAATGCAAAAGAATTACAAACTAAATTAAGAAGTCATAGATTGGCAAAATTAAACTAAGGTTTGGAAAACAAGCAAACATCTCATCAAACAAAGCAATGAAAAATCAAAGGGGAAACAAAATCAAATCTCATTCATTTCCGTCAAGGGTATAGTTCCAATAATCTCTAGAAAGTCAAGTCCAACTAACTGTTGCAGAAGATCTAATAGAAAACTGATGTCAGAGAGCCAGGACGAGAGGAGACCTTCACATCCACATCCAGTTCGAAGTGCATTTGGAAGTCAATTCTTATAAACCACAAAATTAGAAAACCACCAAACCAGAAACCTGATTCCTGTGAACACACCCTTGTTCCAAAGTTCTAAATTACTGTTCTTAAAGCATCCATACTTGTTAAAGCACTTGAATCAAGTGCCACCATGCTTATTGATAATGAAGCCTCACAATGAACAAACTGACTTGCAGATAAACAGTAAAGGCTAACTCCCACAGCAAATAAGATTGGCATCCAGATAACCAATAAAGGTCAAATGACTTATAATAATTTAACGAAAGAAATGGCTATGTAAAAGTAGAAAGGGACAGGATTTATACAACTGCACAACATCCTTCAAATGGTTAAGTTTAAGTAGGAAGATAGTTCTGATATATAGAGAAATATGCTAACACTTTGGTTGGTCTCCCAGATCATTTATTTCTAGGTTGAAACTCTTAGATTAAAGCTAACCATGTCACTTGATCACTTTTACCTTCCAAAAAAAAATTTGTTACTCTCAACCATTTGCACTACTTGGAAGAGGAGAAAAAAGATTTCCATGGAGATTGAGACCATGTTTGAAAGTCACATGCCATCATTGAAAATTTAACAAAGTGTCCCTATTCTCCATCTACACATCGCCACTGGCATTGGTTCATTAGTTAATTTTGATCATGTGGCTTTAATTTCAAAGAAATAAACTGATAAAGAAAACATTAAGAGAAAAGAAAGAGGGAAGACTCATTGTATAAGCATAAAACGAGAGGAATAATGTCAAAACTATGCACACAGGTATTTACCTAACTCAACAAAGCTACATGACAACCACATGGAAAGTGGAAATCTGACATATGGCCTTCATTTAATTTTTCACTTGCCTCAATAGGTTAGTTGCACTAAAACCATGGAAGAAATGGACAATTGAAAAGGGTATACCAACTAAAAAACCATTCAAGTAAAAAATAACATCCTCAAATTCAAATGTGCTTTGTTCTTCATGGAAAAAATATATGTAGTTGGGTTCAAAATACACAACTTTCCCATTTATTTTCTAATGCCAATAACAAAGGACAGCAAGCAGTTAGAGACTCCTTGCGCGGTGATATTCCTGCAAGCCTCAAAACCGTTCTAGGGTCCTTGCACTAACTTGAATACGGCATGCAAGATTCATCCAATAACAGACCATGATAATTGCTTCCATCTTCATTAGGGGCCAAGTGAAGCTTTACACCCCTGCCAAAATCGATAAACTCAACCTAATGATGGTAACATTCACTTCAAATAATACTACTACATCACTTTTTGGTCCTAAAGCTTGACTGAGTTTCTACAAGCAAAGTACGCTCAACCAACGTAAAAGGATTAATCAATCAAAATCACAATAAAACACGCACAAATAATTTTTTCCTTACATTAATTGACCATAAAAATTCAGATTGAAAGGCAACGTATCCTATGGTTTCATCACTGTACAGCAAATCCATCAATACCCAACAAAACTAACAGCATTTCAAGAAGGCCAAGAAAGCCAAAATTCTAACTTGGGGACTTGAAAGTGTAAGGCTGTGGAAGCGTCAACGGACCTCGCCTTGAGTCCTTGTCATCTAAGAGCCTCTGCACCCTCCTGTTCCGGCAGTACTGCCTATCAAAATGTTTCACCTACCATTTTTCAAAGCCAAAACAAAGAATTTTCAAAATCAAGAATAAGAGCTCTAACATTTAACACAAAATTATAGGTGAATCAATGATTGAAAGAATGCGAGTTGTTTTACCCAGGAAGCCCGGCAGTGTTTCACAAACTCGGCCCTCGATCCTTTGCACTCGGACGGGTATAACAGCCCCACCGAAGCGATCTCCGTGGGTGTCTTGTTGGATTCCTTTTCCAAACAAGCATAGAAGGCATCGCGAGCCTGAGTTTTGTTCCCCAAAAGAAGCAAAAGTTAAACAACAAATATGAAACAAAAGCAGAGCATGAGCACAACGAAGCAGTGAGGAAGAAAAAGAGGACCACCTTGTAGCAAGCTTGTCTGGCTTCGGAGAGCACGTCAGTGCGGACGGTGTCTGGGTTTCGCGAGGCGTAAGCTTCCAGAGCCATGGCTCAGAGACACAGAGGAGCCGCCCTGCTTTTGCTTTGGATTCTTGAGAGTTGAGGCAAATGGTTGGACCTATGGATGCGATGGTTCATGGATCATGTCTAAATGGGCTAGTTTGGCTTGGGCTAGACTCGGGTTCAGCCCATTGTGCTAACCCGTCAAGCCAGTTAGTCCTGGGCCTTGCAGATGGTGGAGATGGTCTAACTTCGTTCAGGTCTATGATCTTCTTGGATTCACAAACAAAATTATACTGTGTTTCATTTAACGGTGTATATAATGTCATTGTATATATATATATATATATAAATGAAATAAAATAAAATCTCAACAAAAAAATGACACATTTCCTTTTAGCTTGAAATAGAGAGGATGGTCGAAAGAATGTGCGTTGTTTTATAAAAACTGTGTTACTGACATTTTTATTTTTTCGAGGCAATATTCTAGCATGCCAATTTTATCGAACAAAGTTTGAAAAATATTTTTATAAGACCCTAGCCCTAGCCAGTAGCCACACACCCCAAGGCCAAAATTTTCAATTTGTTCTATAAAATTGAAAACTTCTTCTAATTTCAATTTGTAAATTTTAAATTAAAGTGCATAATTTCTACATGTTCTAAGCAATTTTTATGTTCGTATTGCATTGATTTTAATGAAAAATCACACACATATATAGCTACTAATTTGATTTAATTGCATGTAATTCATTAAAATGTTTTGGAACACATGCTTAAGCCATCTAATTTAGGTTTTGGGTGGCGTTTATAGTTAATTGGGCCCAAACTAGTTAAGTGTGAAGTTATACAATTTATAAACTAGTTAGGAGAAGGTCCATATGGGCTAATCTTGCTGATTACCCTAATTAGAAAAGCTTAGGAATAATTTTAAGAGTTTATGGAATTTTTGGAAGTTTCTTAAATAAAAATAAGTAATAAGCATTTTTCTAAAAGGAAAACGTTTTAAAATGTAGAAAGTCCCAAAATAAATTTATTTTAGTAAAATAAGGGTAAATATCTTATAATTCCTTGAGTCAACATTCCAAAATAGAAAACTCCCTTAACTTCTTTTTTTTAAAAAATTTTACTCTCTGGGTCAATCGAAAAGGCAAATTAACATCTACCATTACATTTTCACCAAAATATTTGTTTGTCAGTCCCAACTAAATGCAACGTTTTGCCATGTCAACATATATATTTTTTATTAATTTAATTTAAAAATTAAATCTAAAAAAAAAAAATTGAACTCATTATAAAGTTATGACCTTTACATTTTCGCATTTAATTTCAATAAAGGTTTTTAAACTTATTAAAATCATGCATTTAATTATAAAATTTGTATTTTATTAATGAATTAATTTGCATCTAAAGAGGATGATCAAGCATCTAAAAGGATCTAAATGGTTTCCCTATATTTTGTTTCCTTTGTTTATTTTTTGTTTTGATTTTCCTTGTATTTTGTTTCTGGGTTTCCTTGTATTTGCTTTAGTATTTCCCTTTGCTTTTTTTTTTTTTTGTGTGTTTTTACATTACCATATTCTCTTCACCTTTCTTTGTACTCCATCCCATATTTTGCCATCAACATATTTTTTTTATTAATTTAATTTTTAAATCTTTGAACTCATTATCGGTTTTATTTCTTTATTTTTTGTTTATTTCAATAAAGTTCTCGAATAACGCTTTTGATGCTTGGTCTAGATCTTTGGGTTGTGGATGAACCGCATTATCACAGCTTCGAGGAGGACAAGACTAATTGGGTTCCAAACCTCGATGTCAAGAAATAAGTGTTTCAAGGAATAATTGCTACTTATGCATTAGTTGATTCCATATTTGTATTTCATTTGTTGATTAATCATAAGTTAGCGGATCTATTTTGAAAGTTTGTATGGAATAAAGTTCTTGGAGCTTTCAGAAGCTGGAGTATTTGTCATGTGAGGAGAGAAGCCAATCAAGTGGTGCACGACTTAGCTAAGGTAGCAACTTCAACTTCCATTGATCTTATTTGGATAGAGGAAATCCCTAATATTTGTATTTATGACATTGTGACCCTAGAATTTTTTGCTCTTTTCTGTATAGAGTGGTTTATTCACTTTAGATTCTTTATATGAAATCTAAATTATCTTTAAAAAAAAATTAACAAACCTAACCCTAGTGAGCTAGGGTATTACAACTGTGGTGGAGCGAAGACTTCGTCTTTTGGATGGGTTGGAGGACCAGAAGTGAACTAAATATTATAATGACTAATTATTTTTTATTTGTTTCGAATCTTATGTATTTTGTCAGATTTTGGGGTTGTTAAGGATTTTTTGTTTTAAAAGAAAGAAAGAAAGAAAGAAAGAGGAATTATGGGATGTTTTACATCTTTTTTGTGGGATTGGAAAGGAATTTGTTTCAATTTGTTGGGGGATATGAGGAAGATTTTTTCTTCAGAGTTGTGTAATATATTTTTAAATTTTTGGGAAATTAGAGGATTTTTTTAAAATATATATATATTTTAAGAGAAGTAAGGGGTATTTAAAAAATTTTGGGTAATTACTTTTTACCCTCATGAACTACATTATTTTAACACTTTTTCATATAAACTACCAATTATAACACTTGACTTCATCAAACTACCATCTTATGTATGACACTTTCTTCCATTCCGTCAGTCAAATGGGTTATAATTAAAGGTCAACAGTCATATGACTTAGCATGTGTTATTTTAATTTTTTCTTTCACTTTTAACCCCACTTCTCATGTGTTGGATTAGGGTTTAATTAGGAGGGCAAAAGTGAAAGGAAAAAAATAATTTAAATGACACATGCAAGTCATATGACCGTTAACCATTATTTTAACCTATTTGATGACGAATGAAAAAAAGTATCATAAAATAATAGTCTGATGGGGTCAAATGTCATTGTTGATAGTTCATAGAGGAAAAATGTCAAAGTGCTGTAGTTTATGAGGCAAAAGGTAATTGTTAAAGTAATAGTTAAGTGATTAAATCCACCTCTTCCTATAAGCTTAAGCTTTTGGGATAACTGATAATTTAACATGTCGGAAGTTCCATATTGCTTGGGTATTAAAGAGATGAGACATTTATAAGGGTGAGGAAATCTCAATTCTTGAGTTAGCTTTTGAGTTAAGTTAGGCCCAAGATCCATTTCTAACATGATATCAGAACCATGTTTAATTGGTTATGGCCCACCATCTCCCATTTATTGCACGTGTTGGCTTAAATGTTTTCATACTACACGTAAGGAGGCGTTGAAAGTTTCACATTTCTTGGGTATTAAGGAAATGGCCCATTTATAAGGATGAAAAAAAAAATCTTAACTCTTGAACTAACTTTTGAATTAAGTTAGGCCCAACACCTATTTTCTAATAATAATTACCCCAAAATTTTGAAAGGCAAAGAGAGACATGTACGTTTTCTCTTTTTTTCTAAGAGAATTAGGGGGATTTTTCTCACAACTTTGTTGAGGGCATGGCAGAGATTATATATGTTGCAATTAATATTCAACCAACACTGTAGAGGTCGCAGGCATGAGTTGAATGACAGGGTACGATGTTGCAGGTATAGGTACCAAGAAAAGTGGGACATGTTGCCATTCTTAGATAACATTCACAGAGCACTTCCTAGATTTTTTTTTTTTTTTTATGTCTGCCATAGTAAACAGGGCATCCAATGACTGGAATCGAAGGTGCTGGTGCTGGTGCTGTAGGACATCCAAAGGCGGAGTACGTTGCAGATGAAAGGCTTGATTCCAAGTTCCATGTATCTCTAGTACTGGCCCTCCCATGTGGTCTCTTGCTTTGTGTTTGAATATTAAAAAAAAACTACCAAAAATCATAATAATTGTTAGAACAATTTTCCTTGTGCTGGAATATCAATCAAAAGCTGGTGTAGGCCATAGGAATCATTTTGATGCTTAAGTCAGTAAGTATTTAAAAAAAAGAAAAAATAAAAAAAGAGGAGATAAAAGTCCCAGCTATATATTTGCTTATCGTTTCTTCATCCACGATGGTCTCTTGAGTGTTGTATCCCAAGGTTCCTTCCATCGTATCCGACCCTTAAGACTGAGAGCTCACAAGGTACTGGAAATATTATAATGCAATCAACTATCCACATTTTGTCTATAAAAGTCTATCTGGCATCCTTCATTTATTGTATCGTGTGTTGTTTTTTCATTGTAAAGATATTTTAAAATATTTTTTGGGATTGAATAATAAGAAATGCTACATATTACTGCCGCACAAATATTCCATAAATATTTTAGAAAGTTGATATTTAGTTTAGCACTAATTAATTGAATATATCTTTTTGAGAAAAGATAGAGTTTAGGGGTTAATAAGATTTTTATATTTAACCCATATTCTCTTATTCTTGAATAGTATATATATAAAGTATTTAGGTAATGAAATTAAATATAAGAAAATAGAGGACAAGATAAGGAAGAATAAATGGAAAGGATCCATTTGATGCAATTAGAATTCTTTAATATGTTAATAGTAATTAAAAGTATTAGGTAATGAAATTAAATATAAGAAAATAAAAATAAATAAGAATTAATGGAAATGGTATTTAATTCTCTTTAAAAAAAAAGACATAATTAATTGTTAAATTATTATTTTCATAACAAAAATATTAACAAATAACTTAGAATATAAAAAATTACAAATATTTTTTATTTTTATGTTACATCAAATCATTTTTATTTTAAAAAATAGTATTTAAAAAGCATTACATTTTTTTCTCTATTAGGAAAAAGAGAAAAGAGGAACAAAAAACAATAACTTTTAATTCAACATCTATTACTATAAAAACAAAACAAAAAGACGTCATAATTAAATTAGAACATTTATTTATTTAATTTCAACATCAACTGCCCATTAGTCAAGAATGGTTGCCATTGATTCTGTATACAGGTCAAACTAAATTTGTTTGCTTGCTGTGCAAAGCTTCCGACACTACACCAACTATGTCGATGACAATTTTTCGAGGAGTGATGTTACATGAAATTTAAGAAATCATTAATCTGGAAGAAAATTAGGATAAGAGTTGCGTAGTGTGTCGATAGAAAATAATTTTAATGTCTAAATCAGTGAATAACTTTTTTAAAAATGTGAGTTTTTAGAAAGCAAGAGTGCAATAACAAAGAAATGTCTTAAAAAGTGACTTGTGATTATCAAATAATGAACTGAAGCTTTCCTTTTATAGGCATAAGGTAATGGTTGTCATTCCCCAATTTTCGGCTTCACATTCTTAAGGATCCACTATGCGCAATGTATGGCAAAATGGAATCATGGGTTGTGAGCTATTCTACAATCTTGAGATCATGGAGTGCGTTAATGGGTGGCTGGGCCACGCTTTAGACATAGGTTCCCAGGATCAATTAAACAAAAAAATTCTTATTTCCATACTTGCCATGTCTAATAAGGGAATTATTGGGAATTCTTATGAGGTGTGAATTTATTTGCTCCTTTCAATCGCCTTTTACAGTCTAATTTTTTTAATTTAAATAACCAATGTGTAAACTGTATGTTATATCCCTATAAATACAATTATACACTTCAATAAAAATAAAAAAACAAAGTATCGACCCTTGACATTTCTTCGTCTTTATCCAATTAAATGCACCGATTCGCTTGGCAGTCTTGAGATTTTGGCATCATGTCTTCTGAATCTTGGGATGGCGATTACATATATACTCCCTTAAAAATTCTTTTCATTAATATAGTAATATATCATCTTTATCGAATTTCCTCCCCTTATTCATGCGTGGACGTGTCAAAATATATATATATATATACACCATCTTTGTTAGTTTTGTCTTTTAAACCTTGAGCATATATGGTCTTTTCTTTATCCTTCATCTGCTGTTACTATTTGTTTCGTTTTATGCAACCTTGGCTTTCCCAAGCTACCATTTTCTCTCCTTCATCGTATTTTTCCAGATAGATCGACCTCGGTCCATCCGATTCCCACATTTGAGTATATTTTGCCTATTTAGATTCTCTGATGACTGCCATTTTAAATAGTGTACTGACTTAAGTGTTACAAACTCTATTTCTTAAACTTTTAATGTTCTCGTTAGGATCACGTTATATATGTAATGTTTTAACACCACATAATTTGACGTTACTACATGGCTTTTATACTATTGGTAATGACTCGAGAAAAAGACATTAGCCAAATCTACTTTATCACCTCAAAATAAATAATCAATCTTATATATATAGTCCAGTTTCACCTAATTTTTAAGTAATATGAGACTTAATACTCATAATTATCTTTATAAACCACCTACTTTATACATATATTACACTCTCAATAATTAAAGGGCTATACCATTGAGGGCTTGGTCTACATAACAAACTCACCCTTCCTAGTGAAGATGATGCAGTTTCCCCTTCATTCAAAGTTTTGGGCACCCTAGATTGAGATGTCCGACAGCTCAAAAGATCCTTTAAACCATTTGGTTGGAAAGGTCCTGGACATAATTTCATCAGGAACTGCTTTTAAGTGCATATGTGAACTGTGGATCTGACTTGTATACTGTAGTTAAACATGCTGTTAAAAAGTTGAAGGGTGAAAATGGATAGAAATTTCCTCCAAACCGATCGGATAAAATTTCATTCAACTCACATAAAATAGTGTCAAGTGTCTAAGTATTTAATATGTACATTAAATATTAAAGGTCATTAATAGCAATTTACTAATTAAGATTAACTTTTTTATAATAAGCCTTTTTTTTTTTTGACATGTCTACACAAGGGTAGGGAGAGGAGGGAGGATTCGAACTTGTGACCTCCGTTTCATAAGGTATGATTCACAGCCAATTGAGTTACCTCTTGAGACTAAATAATAAGCCATTGAAAAACTTCAAATGACCTTTAATATTTAATGTGCATATTAAATGCTTAGACACTTAGCACAATTTTATGTGGGTTGGATGAAATTTCATTCAAACCGGTTTGCATAAAATTTCGCGTGAAAATTTAACTAAAGTAATTGAAGGCACAAATCTATCATAATTAAACCAATTTTTCTTTCATTCACCACTTCATGTATTTATTATGAAAAATCTGAATCCTTCAATTACTTTGATTTAAATCTTCACTCTTTAATTTCTTAACATTATATATACTAGTCGAATCCGTAAATTGTCATGTAAATTTGTAAATAAATTGTAAAAAAAGCTGTAATAACAAGCATTTACCTACTACTTAAACTTATTGAAGGAAATGAACAAATATATATATGAGTTTAATTTATATCAGGATGAGTCTTAAAACCTCATTTTTATGGCTCTCAATCAATAACTGACACATAAATAAAAATATAAAAAGTGCACAAAAATAACTTAGACTAAAATATACTAGATTTGAACTCAACCCATAGAAAGAAAGAGCTTCAAAGAATACACTCAACCATGGGTCACCTATGACTGGGTCATGCCAATGGGTTGCCGTGACCCAGCATGAGTCACCTTCTCCGGTGCCATAAGTCACATTTTTTCAACCTTTAAGATGATAAAATTCTACATGGTTAAGCTTTTATCTCTAGGTTTTAATTTTGAAATAAAAAATGAGTTTTGAAGCATCAGAAATGGGATTTGAGGTATAAAAAATGGGTTTTGAAGCAGATCACAATTGGCGAGATTTGAGGTGTTCACGACCGGCCAAAATCACGGTGTGGATTTGGTCAGGGTCTCGCCGGTTACGTTTTTTTTCTCTTTCTTACTTTTATTTTATATTTTTTTAAAAATTAACAATATATAACAATAGTAATTTAATAGTATAAAAAAATAGTTTACATTATGACCTAATAGTAGAGACTCAATATATATATTATTCCATGTCCAATTCTGAATTGGGTGTATAAGGACAGTTGGTAAAGTGATAATCAAATACCTAATCATGTTAACAAAAAATAATAGTTGTTTCAAAGGACAAGAGACTTAAATGGACGTCTTTATCCTGTCTCCCTTCTATGTCGCAGTCCCATGACCATCCCAATTATAAATCCACATCATCGACCTAAACGTCGATCTGACGGCCCAAACTGCTCCATATTGGTCAAATCCAGAAGCCGTAAAATCGTTTGAGTCGTAAACGTCAATCCCATCCACACCATCCTCCACGTTGCCTGATCCACCTCCTCCCCAACCAATCATCCCTCGACAAACATCTCTCTCTCTCTCAATCACTCACTACTGTGCCGTGTAGAATTACTTTGTCCTTTGTCTGTCCTTCCCTCATGGCCTAAGTAGTGCCCATTTGCGCCCTGCCCTCATCATTTCAATCTCTCCCTCTTTTCTGTGCGTGTGAGAGGCTCTGAAACTCGCCAAGGGTTTGGAAGCGTCGGTGGAGGGAGAGAGGAAAAAGAAAAAAGAAAAAAAATGAAGAAAAGAGAGAAAGTGGAGGTTTTCGTTTTGGTTGGAGAAACCCTAATTCGTGTTCATCATCAGTTGGGTGTATAAGCTTTAAAAAGGGTAAATGGGCATGTGAGTACTTTTGCCAAAAATGGGAGTTTTGAGGTTTCTTTCAGATCTGACTGATAGGAGTGATAGGGTATTAAATTACCATTTTTAGTCTGAAAAACCACAAAGTAATTTACCCAAAGAGGAACATGGAAGATACTGACAGAAGAGAGTGAGCACACGCTGCAGTCAATTGTATGAGAGCATACCTTTGCGAGTGCGTGCTCACTTCTCTTTCTGTCAGCTTCACAGTTTTTGCCATGTCTTCCTCTTCCTCTTTCTTCTTCTTCTTCTTCTTCTTCTTCTTCTTTGTAAATGTCTCTTTCCTCCGGATGTTCTTCACTCCTTCTCTTCAGGAGAAAAAGATAAGAAGGCTACAAAAAGCAGTGATCGAAATGACACATCATGCTGTATAACCCTGCCGTTCTTATCCATATACTCCCTTCCTCTTCTCTCTCCCACATGCGTTACTCCTTTTCATGCCTATCTATATATGCATATAGACTATAGTATATATATATATATATATATATATATATGTATATATATATGTGATGAATGGATTTGACGAATGGAAGAATGTTTCTGTGAAGTTCATCAGAGGTAATTAAGTTACTTTAGCCTTTCCTTTCTCGTTTCCGCAACTAGATTGTTTGTCGTTTTTCTGGGCTCTTTCTTTCCTATTTCATCAAAAAATATATATATATTTTTATTATTATTATTATTAGTATATTAGTGTTATTAATTCTGATTGAGCTTTCAAGCGTGACTTTTGATGGTGTACTCCTTGGGAGAGGGGTGCTTGAAGGTACGCCTGCTTACTGTTCTTGTTTTAACGGAAAAACTTCCATCTATATCACACATATTAATGCTTCACGTTAAACCCTCTTTCTGCATCATCTTCTTCTCCTTCTTCTTCCTTCTCATCTTCTTGAGACCATGCAAGGAGTAAAGGGCATGTTTGGGTGTGATCTTGGCTTATTTTTTAGGATTTTCTTCCCATAAAAACCTCGTTAATTTAATCTATATTTATATATATTTTTTAGTGATTTTGTCGCTAGTAAAGCAGATTTACAAGCCTTTTGAAAGTGGGTCGGTGTAGACGCTGCTAAATATGGCAACAAATTATTGTTTCCGCTTCTGGGTCGATATTCACCTTCCCGGTGCCATGAGTAAAGCTTTTGAAGAGGGAATTTCCCTTAATTATTCAGGTCAGTAATTAATTCAATTACCAGATTTTCTTATATTTTATTTTCTTACATTTATTGGGAACATCTTCTTCTTCAGCAAGCAGGCGAGTGGATTCGATTTTTTATTTTAGGTCTTAATTGTTTTCTACAGCTCTTATATATCTATTATTGCTTGGTGTTGGGAGGCAAAGCCAAACTACTGCTTCCGTTTGTTGCAGGTTAATCACTCAGGTAACCGTTTTTTCTTTCCTTCTTTTAATTTCTGTCTTATAAGTTTGGTTTGCTGATTTTATGTTTTATTCTCTACTGATGTTGTCTATGTTTTGCTAATAATTGTTTGTCTATTTGCTGGAAAGTCAGATTTGTGGGCTATTTGAATACATGGAATTTCGTACCTTGAATGATTTGATGGCAGTTAAGTCATTGAAGTAGGATTAACACTACAATATGCACGAGATTCCCTTTTCTGAGTGACCTTGTGATGAAAGAAATTAAGTTTAATTTTTCTTCTTGGATTCTGATTTTTTTTTCCTTCTACTTTGATATTATTGTTTAACATACTTTCATATTGTTTGTATAATTTATAGTAGTAGTGATTAATTTGTAGTTTGCAGGATTCGCCGTCTACCAATTGTTTGAGGAAATAGATTATGAAATATAGTATTCAATGATCACTTTCATCTTCCTAATCTGATCCAGAAAGGAAAATTGATTTATCCTCTTAATAATTGAATGATTTGACCAAAGGAGGAAATCAAATTGATGAATTTGTGGTTTAGGGTGGTCTTTATAATATTGTTTTGTGTTTATCTTTCTCAGCCATCTTTAATATTTGCGTTAATTACATCTCTTAGTTTATGTGATTTTGGTGTTTTTTAGTTTGGTTTGCAAGTGACGTGTTGCCTTTTAGTAACTGTCTAGTTTTTGCCTGCTATAAATTTGACATCACATGATCATATATGATGATATAAACTTGAATTACAAACTTTTCAATAATTAAGTGCCCAAAATCATCTATTTAAGTACCCAAGATCATTAAAACTGGGAATTGTCGGCCTCGTTTGATAAGTCCTTCTAGTTTTGCTTTGTGTTTTGTAACCCAAAAAGAAAAATCATTATCGAACAATTTAATACACAAAATATTCACAAAATGCTCAAAATTACTTTTATCTTACCTTTGGTGTTACATCACAACTAAAAAGCCTACAAAAAAAAAATCTTAAAATGTGTTATCCAACGAACCAGTAATATTTCAAGCAACACATATGCTGTGATGAACATTTAAGACTTAACTGGACCCTAGAATGAATTGACGGCTACATGGATTTTCTCATCTTAGATAATTGATATAATCAGCATATGCCCTATTCCAGTTATTTCGTTTAGACTTACTGTTTGACCAAATAATGAGTGGATAAGTTCAAAATTGGAAGGTGTGTCAATTCATGTCCATAGAAATTAGAAACCTAGTTATCTGTCAACGTCTGCCAAGTGTATAGCTAGGTATCACCTATGAGACGGTTTCCTGTGTGTATAATGTGCTGCACACATAGAGATATAAGACTTGCTTTTCTTTCTGATTTTTTCCTCCCAAAATTAATGTTGTTTAAATAACTTCCAAAATCGTTGAATAACTATATATCATACCTTTTTAGTTTTCAAATTTTTAAGCACTGCATGAATTGAAATCATATCTTGTATTTTGTAGAAGAAATATGTAATAATTTTTTGAAAGAATATATATGAGTGGGAGCCAGGAAGTACCTAGTCCCTCTTCTTCATGATATATTGTTGTATTGTTAATTGATGGATGTTTAGGGATGCAGCAAAATCATCTGTAGATGGTTCGGCTGAATTATAATATTTCTTAGCTTGAGTCATAAAATAATTTCTGTAATCTTTTAGTTAAAGTCATTTAGAATGTAAATCGAGTTCAACAGTACAACTTGAACTGATACATGTGATATGGTTGGCGTTTTTGAAAATATATCATTTGTGAGGATGGGGGCTTCATAACTGGTGTCACCTAATCCTAAAGATTGAAACATGCCTGCATCCTGAGCCAACCCTACTCCATTATTGCAGTAGGTCATCACCTGAGTTGGGGTAGGATAAATGCTAGGATAGTTCTCAGGAGAGCCTAGTTAAACTGGCCAAATTAGGCCTATAAATTTATGTGGGTGTATGCTATGTACATGGGGATTTGCTAATGAATTCTTGATCACAATGGAATGGTCAAACACTTGGTTCTGTTCATGCCTACTTAAACAAGGTCAATGCTCAAATGTAACTTAGAGCGTGGATTATCTGTCCAATGGTATACTCTTTTGCAGGGAGACTTAGCTTATTTTGCTTCACCAACCTCACTGCCTTGGACTTTTCTTATGATCTTGCTGCTATTTACATGGGAATTGGGATGAGAAACTTTAGCAATCTTCATCCCGAAGATAGTCATTGTCACAAACTGATGGGAACGTACCCACAACAATGAACATAAATGTGATAGATAATAAAATCGTTTTGGATAGGAGGACCACAAGTTAATTTGTAGCAAACTGATGGGAACCCACAACGATCAACATCAATATGGTAGATAATAAAATCGTTTTGGATAGGAGGACCACAAGTTAATATGTAGCAAACTGATGGGAACCCACAACGATCAACATAAATATTATAGATAATGAAATCCTTTCAGAGACGAACAACAAGACAGACATTTGATTACAATCCTCAATGATTTCCGTTGCTGTTTGTATCCTGCTTTTATACTAAGGCTAGTAACCAATGGTAACAAGATAATGATAACAAGAAAAACATCATGATAATCTGATGATAATAAGCAACAACTACCTACATAAGATAAAGATAAAGGCAAATATTGTTAGCTAATCGATCTGATAATTTAGCTAACATTTAATAGTTTCCTACAATAGCCCTTCACTTATCTTCATTTTGTTGTGCTGATCGTGTTCTTCGTTGAGTCTCTTATTTGCAGCCTCGTCTGCTCTTATCCTCATATCCAACTAAGTTGGGTTGAGATGAAGCACCCTTGTTCCTATGCGGATTGCTATCACAACCTATTAATGAATGCTATATATTCTCTCTGAAGCCACTTGTGGCTACATATAGAGATGCAAAAATAAGAACCACTAACTCTTTTATGGAGAGCTAGATTTTTTTTCATATTTACGGAGCTTCTTACTTGACTTTTGTAGTGTGTCGTCGTAGTCCATAAAGACTAGTTAAAGTTGCATTTGAAGTTCCTTAGAATTCCTTATAAAGTCTAGTCTCGCCTATTAAGGAACCAATGTTAGACTCAATACCAATGAGCTCCTTTATAATTCACCTACTCTATGTAGGCTAATCATCTTCTTAATGTAGGACTATATATGGTGTTAAAATCTCTCCCACCCCCTCCCCTTAAATATATGATGTCCTCGCCATGTCCATGTCATGCGGTGCTCCAATACATGACTTTACTAGATTATTATGATACCATTTATAACAACTCAAAAAAACACTAATCACATCTGTGCTTTCCCTTTGAAAGCACTAACAAAATTACAATTGGAGCTCCTTAAAATAGCTTATAAAGTTTAGTCTCACCTAGTAATGAACCAATATGGAACTTAGCCCATGAACTCTGTTATAACCCACTCATTCAAATGAAGATTGAGGTGCTACATTACCATCTGAGTTAAAGCTCATTGGTAAATTTAGCATTTGTTCCTATCATAAGACATTAGTAGGTTGTAATGGCATGTGAAGTCCTTGGAGGCTTGGAAGGGTATTTGGGGGCAATTATATATGTCCTTAGAAAAGTTGATTTTTTTTTTGTTTGGACAGCCACCTTAGCTTTTAATTATGGATAGCTGAAAATGTACGATTGATGTTGCATTCCAAGTGTATTGGTAAGATGGTGGGTCACCTATTAATTCCATGCTCCTTTGCTAGATTTGTGGTCCCTTTTTACTATTTTTGTGTTCAATTGGTGGGGTGCCTCAGAATGTGGTTGAGATTAAGGTCTTTTTGAAACACATAGAAGCAATTTTATCTGGAAAGAGGCCCCTCATTGTTTTATGTGGACAGTATGCTGCAGAGATAAGAACAATCACGGGAATTAAGCTAAAATCTTTACCCAAGTAGATATAGGTTATTTGAATTTTACAGCTTAGATTTTATAGGGAATTTTATGTATATGTTGCTTGTATATATAGGTTTCCTCTATTTCTATAACATTATAATTACTTAATTATGCACAAGAAAAAAAAGTGACACAAGTACATATTAAAGAAGTGATATCTGTAAATCTGATAAGAATTGTTTCGTGGTAGCTTTTTTTGGTAAAAATACATTTAACCCCTGAATTTACATCTTATTTGCAACACTAACTCCTTCCAACTTATACCACTTCATTGCAAGTTAAATGTGTAAAAAAAAAAAACCAGAAAAAGGTAATGCCAGATGCTAATGAAAGCTGTAACTTGCAACAAAGTGATAGTTTGAGAGACTTAAGTGTCACTTTTTAAAATTTGGCGGCCTAAGTTCAAATAAGGCCAACAATACAGCAGCTAGAGTTCCTAAACAAGACAGAAATTAAACCCACAAGAAAGAACCAACCAGACCCAAACTAAAGAGCACACAACAAACACACATTGTGCAAAAGGTTTTCATCAATATCCCAAGAGCTAACCAACTATCTATTAGCACAGGGAGGCTGAAAAACCAACGAAGGAATTGATCATGAGCTTGACATGTAACATTAAAAGACTTTAGGCCTATTTTTTGTGTTACAACATACTTGTTGGTTTTATGTTAGAACTTGCACGTACGAGAGTTTTCAGTTAGTTGTTTTGCAGTGAAGAACCACAGGGTTGATTTCCTGCCGTATAGTGTGGAGGCAATGTGGTGCTAGAACTGAAACAGTAACACTCACTTGTCTAGAAAATATTCACCAAGTCTATTTAGTCAATTTTTAACTTGGTTTGTTGAGGTGTATTTAGTAATTATTTTGGTCTGAAGTGTGCTTACATGAGTTGTTATCAAATAACACAGCTTGCTTTCATCTTAAGAAGATTCCAAATATTCATTTGGTCTAGCTTCTTGTTATCAATAGTGTAACTTTTCTTTGTTAAAACCACCTCAAATAACTAGATATGTTGTTTTGATTCGAGGTTTTAGGGGTCTGCATGGCTTTCTCTAAGAATATGGGGCTTACAAGTTTTATTGGTTAAAACCACCTTAAATTTTTCTGCATTAACTTTTCTTGGTTAAAACCACCTCAAATAAACTGCTGTCATTTGACGTCAGCTTTCTCTTTACAGAATATGGGGGCTTAAAAGTTACCAATTAATGAGTGAAATTGAAGTAGTGCTTTTGTTTTTGATAATTTTTCACTTAGATGCAAACATTTTTTGTGTAATATCTTTCATGGCCTTTATCACGTGAGGTAAAACTAAAGTTGTTTCTGAATTATAGGAGCCTTTATGAACAAGATTATTTGCTGCGTGGATAATTGTCGCCTTAGCCTTAGAGCTAGCCTTGAGGAAGTTCACAAGACATTATACATCATATGTATATATATGTGTGTGTGTGTGTGTGTTTGTGTAGTTTTTTCTTGCTTTTAATTGGGGGTTTAAAACACCCTAAGAACCCCCAAAGAAGAATCAGACCGGGGTTTAAAACACCCTAAGAACCCTCATTAACGAGCCCTTTTGGGATTCACAATGCAGGGTTCTATATATGAGTGCGGATGTGCTTTGGAACACTATTACTCCGAAATCCTGAAGTTCACGGAAACTGTCCAACTATGTTACAGTTATAGTTCATAAACCCTCTATGTGATCTAATTTTTCATTTAATTACATAGCCAGTTGCCTTCACTGTTGCAATAATTTTTAATGACTAATTGACTTCACACTACTGCTATGTTTTGAGTAAATTATTCAACTTGAAGCTCAGGAACAATTTAGTGGGGGCAGGTCATCTAATCTTTGGGATCTTTTTATAAAAGACTTGCTCCTTGATTTTGTTAGTAAAGCTTGATTTGTTTTAGGGAGTTCTTAATGTAGACCGGATTGCATTCAAATTTATGAAGAGATTAGGTGCAAAAATTGGCATCTAAACAAGATCCAAGTCTTGTCCAAACAATCTTTTTAGGAAGGGTTTTGGAGTGGTGTTCGAAACACGTCCGAACGAGTGGGATGTAGTGATCCTCATTTGGAGTGGTAGCCGGAGACAGGTCCAAACGAGCTGATCAAGATGAGGATACATAATGTGTCATTCAATACACGTCCAAATGTGTAATCAAGCAGTAGAGGTTGTTCGGTAGCTCAGTTGAAGGCCCGTCCAAATGAGTATTGATTTTTAGGGTTTTCTTTAGTTTAATCACAATATATTCCGAAACAAGTAAATAGGCTTGTTTGGATGAGTAGCAATAGTTTGGTTAAACCGACTTTATTTCAATGTTTTATTAGAGTTAGGAATCTAGGTACTATAAACACTTGTTATGGGCAACTATAGCCACAAGTTTTGATTATTAATCATTGGTTTTCAATAAGAAACACTCTATCTATCTGTTGTATTTCAAATCCTTGATTTATTCTTGGTTTTGGGAAGAATTGTAAATTTTGCATTATTTGTTTTGTGATCCACTACACGCACGCTGCAGCAGTTGCTATTAGAGGCAAGTTTTTTTTTTTTTTCAAAGGTGCGAAGGGGGTGTGGAAAGGGAAACCGTTTTGCAAATGTTGGTGATTTGCACAAGCATGAAGAAGCAATGCATGACGAGCAATGGACGATAATTTGCAACACTTGGAGGAGCAGTTGGAGCAAGTTGATGATTGGTTTTAGTGACTAAAGAACAAGTTGACGCTCAAATTGGAAACACTAGTGGCACAATTTGTAGCCATGGGCATTGCTAGCGATTGCCTCCATCAACCAAGTTCGCATTTTCATTTGTTGTTAGCAAGCCTCAAATTCCTCTTATATGGAGGAAGATGAAGTTGTTGAGGAAGATTTTTGGTAGATTGTGCCTTTCCACCAATCTACGACATCTATCCTGAGGATGAGGATCTATTAGAAGAGGAAAGTCTTTCGGTTGGCACATAAAATTTTGTTGAGGAGAATGATGTCTATATGCATTTGACAAAAGTTCCAAGAGAAGTATTTGATTTGGGTCTTGAGGAAATTGGTTTGTTGATTTCCTTGGGATTGAAAATTTTCTATCAAGTTCTCCTAAATTATATTTTGGTGTTGATCTGCATAAAGGAAGAAAGTTTTATTTTTATAAGGGATGAAATGATTGATCCTTTTTCGGAGATTTTTATGAAGATTAAATTTGAGAAAATAAATAAAGGATTTGTGAAACTTGAATTGTCTCAAGTTGGTGTGAAGGAACTCAAAACTATTGTTCGGAGTCTTGATGTGATTAGCTGCATGGTATTTCTTTTTGGGTAGCAAGTTGTGTTGGTATTAAGAAGAATAGGATTGAAGGGATTGAGAACGAATTGTCTCCTACCCATGGAGAATGATGTAGACAGATTGCATTTGAATTTATGAAGAAGTTATGTACAAACACTGGACAAGGTCCAAGACTAGTCCGAACGAGCTTTTTAGGATTGCTTTTGGAAGGGGTACCTAGAAGGCCTCGTTTGAAACATGCTCCAACAAGCAAGATCCAATGAGCATCATCCAATGTGGCGTTTGGAGACCGGTTCGAACGAGCTGATCGAGATGGCGATACAAAGGCATCACTCAGTAGTTTGTTCGATACACGTTTAAATGAGTAGTCAACCAATAGTGGTCATTCGGTAGCTCAGTCAGAGTCCTGTGCAAATGAGTATTGATTTTAAAGTTTTCTTTAGTTTAATCACATTATCTTCTAAACGAGTAAGTAGGCCTGTCCAGACGAGTAGCAGTAGTTTGGTTAAACGACTTTATTTCAATGTTTTATTAGGTTTAAGAGTCTAGAAACTATTAAAACCTGTGATGGGCGACTATACTTGCAGTTTTTTATTAGCATTCATCGACTTTCAATATATAAGAAACATTATAGAAGTGGTTTTCTTTCTGTTTTTCCTCAAATCCTTGGATTGTTATTAGTTTTGGGAAGAATTGTGAATCTTGTATTGTTTGTTTTGCGATCTACTACACCCACATTGCATCAATTCTCTTGTTCCTATGATTATGGAGAGTGCAGATTCATAGCTTTGTAGTTTAACCCTATTTTCACACAACAGTGTTGTGGTAAGAAACAAGCTCTTGATTGGTCTCGACAAGTGCATTACTTGTGAATCACTAACAAGAAGTCTCCAATATGATCCAGATCGATATTAATACAAAGCTTCTAGAAATTTTTTGTTTTCCTGAATAATTTCATCAGATGCAAATAATCTCCTATTCTAATTATATCTGAACTAATAAGACAAAATGGTTTACAGAACCGGGATATATATCAATGGTTCTGCTGGCTTTTTCTTATATTTTATCTAGGCTGGAGTGTCATTTGCTTGAGGATGCTTATTGTAGTGTTTGGGAAAAGTGCTTCATCTTGTAATTTTGCATAACTGTTTCTAGACTGGTACTTTTAGATGATTTTAGAAGCAAGAATTTATCAAACCAAAAAAAAAAAAACTTTTGAAGTAAGTTTAATTAGCTAGTGAATCAAGAATTTACTTTTGGAGGATAACATGCCATTGCAAGCCAAACAATGTACCTCAAGTTGTAAAAGATGAAGCTTTTTATTTTTAGTAAAAGTAGATGATTCTATTTATTTGGATATATGACTGCTTTTAGAGTTTGTCTCAAACCATATTCTATTATCTGTCCCAATGAAAATGTTGACTTTATTGAAAAGTAGAAATTAGGAGATAATTGTACATAACATGCTTCCTCTTTGCATATAATTTTAGACTCTTGAATATAGAATGTGTGATATAACAATGCATTATTCCGCCGTTTAGTACCGAAACTTTTGTTGAGTGATATATCTAGGGTTGAAAATGCAGGCGGATAATAACCGTCTACATCCGCTATTTGCACTTATCCACAATCTGTTATCCGCATATGCGGATGCGGATGTAGATAGTAAAAACTAATATCCGCAAATGTAGATGTAGATAAGGGTTTTAGGGTATGCAGATGTGGATATTATCCGCATCCGCATTCCTTTATATATTTTATATTAATATATTTTATAAATATACATATATATTATATTTAATATTTAATTTATAATTTATGTTTCTTATTTTTGCTAGATTTGTAATCTTGTTGGATTCTACTTTTAGAAAACTCTTTTAATATGTTCTAGTTAATTGTCTTATATGTTCTTCCTTTATTATTAATTTATTATTTTTTGTATGTTTTTTCTTGTTACCAACTATAGATTTACTAGAAGCTAAATATTAAATAATGTATGTGATAAAATTTATTGGCAAAATTATTAGAAAGTGTGATATAAATAATAGTATTCGACTATAAATAATGTGTCTAAAACGCTCATTACCTCAAATGCGAATGATGGCAGATAATATCTACATTTATTATCCGCATTAACTGCACAGATGCGGATAATAATTGCATGATGCATATGCGGAAATCAAAAACCATCATCCACATTTTGCGGATGCGGATATTGCTATTATCCGCATCTGCATCCGCATTTTCACCCCTAGATATATTAGCAACTACAGTAGCTGAATAAGAGTTTTAAGTATGAAATATAGCAGACTCTATTGAGACCTGAATCTGTTACATCTCTCATGGCCTTCAGTGTGTGTTGTTTCAATAACAACAGAGGCTGCAATGCTACAACAACATTGCAAAGTCAGCCCCAATGTAGCAAGGTGAGGGTGAGATTGTGGGTTTAAGTTCCACCGGGTGCGTGTTACTTACCAATTAAAAAAAAACTCAGTTGCCATGCATGCCCTAATCTTTTTCTCCCAAGCCATTTGGTGCAGCTGATTTTCAACTCAAAATGTCTTTTATATGCTTTAACACAGTGCTATGTATCTTACTTGAAGATCCGCTGGCTTTATCTTTGGGCTTAAATCAATGTTTATGCAAGCCTCCCCAGCAGTAGCTAGTAATGCATGTGTTTGAGGACCTACTAGTTTTTCATATTCTATTCCTATCTGCCCATGAGACTATTATGTAAGATGTATCATGCAGTAGGCAATGGAAGGCTAGAAGATATTTTGATAGAAAGTGGAAGGTTGGTTGAGCTTGGCAACTCACGGTGTGGCCTGCTTGTTAGTTTGGATCAATTCTTGTGGGTATCTTTTGGGTTTATTCTTAGTTTGGTGTATACTTTGTTTTGTTCTCAAGTTGCTTACGATAAATTACTACTTATTTCAAAAGTTTAAGTTGATAAAAACAGTGAATTTAACCATTTAAATCATCATTAAAACACTCATATTCACGTAAAGGCAAAGACTCTCCTCAATGAATGGAATCTAACACGCTCTTTTTTTTTTTTTTTTTTTTTTTTTTTTTTTTTTCTTTAACTTTTTTCCTTTATAAGGAGTTGGGGCCCTCTATGAGTTGCATCCAATTAAGACAACTGCTGTGATACAATGATAAATTACAAATCCCAAAATCCCAAATTGATAGAAAATAATAGAGTTAATTATGTAACCTTGTTCTAAATGCTTGATTTATGTATTGGCATGTCTTGAAGACTCGAAATATTTGAAACCAAGTACTCTTTTCTTCTTGTTGGAAGTGCTTACCAATAATCTGTAAGTTGTATACCTTTGGATCCTTTCAAGACCGGGAAATGCAGCACAACCTTAAAAAAATGTGTTGGTATAAAACTGGAAAAATATAAGAAACTTATGTTGGTGTTTCGTGATTCACCCTCAAAACCCATAGAGGAAACATTGTTTTTCTTCTTTCCTTTTGGCAAATTGTGCTTTATATTTCATGTTAAAAATAAACGTTTAGCTTGCAAATCTTTTAAAAAAATGAATAGCCAAGTCTAAAACAGTTTAAGTGGGGGATTCGGGAGGCACTCCATTTCTTGTCTTGGTTTCCTACTTGAGATGACAAAATTCATGTCATCTAATTGTACTGCAGCCATGAATGGGTTCCATTTGTTACGCCATCTTTTTTTATGAAAAAGAAAATCTGATTCATATAGTAACTGGTGCCTCTAAAGATGGATGAGTTTCATTTGTTGCCACATCTCTTTACTTCAAATTGAAACAATAATATTGACTGTGACTTACCATTTCTGCAGAATTATAATGGAAGAGGACATGTCAAGCATGATATCAAATGGCAGAGTGAATGCAACTGCTGAAGATTCTGATTCGAGCAGCACCACTTACCCGCTTCCTGCAAAAAAGCGTGCAAGACATGGAAGCAATGTCTCTTTGAGATTCAAAGGTGTTGTACCACAACCAAACGGGCATTGGGGCGCACAAATATACGCCAATCACCAACGGATTTGGCTTGGCACTTTCAAGTCTGAAAAAGAAGCAGCCATGGCTTATGATAGTGCGGCCATCAAGCTTCGGAGTGGAGATTCCACAAAAATTTTCCATTGAGAGATACCATTGTTGAAGAGCCAAACTTTCAAAATCTGTATAGTACTGAAGCTGTCCTCAGCATGATAAAGGAGGGTTCCTATCAATCGAAGTTTGAGGAGTTTCTAAGGACACGTTCACATATTGTGGAAACAGAGAGTAGTTTGAACTTGGCTAGGCTGCAAAGTAAAGGAGTATTGTGCAAACAACTTTTCCAAAAGGAGCTTACTCCGAGTGATGTTGGAAAGCTAAATAGACTTGTCATCCCAAAGAAATATGCCATTAAGTACTTCCCACATATTTCTGAAACTGCTGAAGATAGTGCAGAAGGGGGCTCCTCCATGGAAGATGTGCAGCTAACTTTCTATGACAGGATGATGAGGTCATGGAAATTTCGTTACTGCTATTGGAAGAGCAGCCAGAGCTTTGTGTTTACAAGAGGTTGGAATAAGTTTGTGAAGGAGAAATATTTGAAGGCTAATGACAGTATTAGTTTCTACTTGTGCGAGTGCAAAGAAGTAGCAAAAGACTCAAACTCATTCTGCATCATTGATGTTATCAGGGGTGAAAACAGTGATAGATTGGTTTATGAGCAGCAGGCTAACCAATACGTTGGGAAGCAACTGGAACTAAGGCTTGAAGTAACTCATCAAATTGACAATGATATTGATGAGAAGAAACTTGAAGAGGAACCCAAGCCAACACATGAAACTGAAAAAAAAGGTTTTAGGCTCTTTGGTGTACAAATCATCTGAAGCAGATATGATTTGATAGTGGATTTTTTTTTGGGGGGGTGGGGGTATTAGGTTGTCTCAGATTTATCATTAGACCCTATAATAGTATTTCCTCAAAATTTTTGCTTGAGGTATACATATATTTTTAGGAGATTTAGGCCTTTTGATGAACTAATTAACCATTCTTTAGAAAGATGCCATTGTTTGGATTACTTCTGAAAGTCTTAATTGGCATTATACTGATAATGCTTTATATACAGATGATTTTCAGGAATCAATATGATGCCAAAGGGACAGGAAAGATGTCACAATCGTTGTTTCTGCAGATAGCCCATCTACTGAACTGCCTAAAATACCACAGTTTCTAGAAGCCCCTTGAAATTCCTTGAAAAATGAATAAATAAATAAAATTGATTGAGAGTGCTGGAGTACCAAACCAATTTAATTCGGGGCCCATTAAGAAATTGGAGCTTGGTTTTTATGACGTTATAAGTCCCAGGACCCAGACCCATATGTCTAGTAATTTTCATTCATTTATTAGGTCTTTCCTTGTGTTTGAACACAAAGCCAGACATAACAGGAACAGTGAGGATACCTATTGATTTCAACCTCTAATAAAATATACAGAAACTCATATCTTTAATAAACTATATCCATTCAATACACCTAAGCCCCGCACTACCTAGGGATGGAAAAGTGTACGATTAAATAATCGCCCGCCAACTGCTTTTTGAAGGCGGTTAGGAAAGACTGCTAACCTCATATATATATATATATATATATATATATAACGATGCGGTTTTAGTTTTTTAAATTTTTTAAATTTTCTTTTAAAAAGCGGATAGCGATTATAAATATTTTTAATAACTAGTGGTTAGCGAATTTTACTAACAGTCTTTTCACCTTTAACACTGCCTCAATAATTTATGGACCGAATTTTGTGAAATTAGGCCAAAATTTACAGGAGATGCCGGTTAATCCATCTACATTATTTGATCTGTGGGCGCTGGAGAATTTTGAAGCATGTTCTGGGCCCAGAATGTGGAGCTGAAATCATCATAATGAGACAAATCAATAGTGTTTAATAACTCTAATAAGCAATTTACAAACTAATGAACATAATTAACATCATAATGAGGAGGATGGTTCATAATTCTGGGTAGGTAGAAGAGATCATCAATCACTATAACATGACTTAACATCACCACAATAATCTTAATTAAAAAAAAAAAAAAAAGGTAATCCTACTTGTACAGGGAATAGCTAGTACACCGTCCAATAATATTCCCAAGAGCTTCCCAAAAATTATTTCAAATAATATGGTTTGTAATCATGATTAAAGAAAGAAAGAAGTCACCTTCTTGAATCTAATGCCTCCCCCACATAATATTGATCACAATACTATTATTATTATTATTATTATTATTATTTGTGATTAATCATCTTAAGTCTGAAATATTAATAGTCATGGACATAGCTTCAATATTGCAGTCGTAGTTTATACCCATGTGCCATGAAGCCAAGTGGGAACATGCCCCAAACATTAAATTGATAAGTCCATTATTTTCATGTGAATCAAATTCATCAACAACTTGTTAGAAAGATATCCGCACTGTGCTGAAACCAATTGTTAAACTACCGTTTATACCGTGAAACATTTAACTAAAATAGGAAGTAAATTATAGAGAAAGTGTTTGAGGTTAAAATTTTTGTTTTGATAGTGTTAAATAAAAATTATATAAAAAGTTTAATTAAATTGATAAAAAAAAATGGTCAATTTAGTTATTTAATTAATATTCTAACAATGTTAGCATTTTAATATTCGAATAGAAACAAAAAAGCACCACAAATTTGTTGCTTTTAGATCCCTAGTTGCTATGGGAAGGGGTTCGTAGCCGTGCTTTAGCCTCATATTTGCACTTGATTGAACGCTTAGGTTACTAGAATAAATGGTTAAAGCATGTTGAAAATAAATTTGTATGTTGAATCACATTAAATACTGTATAAAATAAGTTTATATATATAGGTCAGACCAATTATACAGATATATACATACATAACTAATGTGAGACATACACTACATATAATCTAACATAGCAATTCTCAAAAAAAAAAAGAAAAAACAAGTAATTCTCACATTCATTTTACATGCTCTAAGAATATATCTCGATTTAATAAACTAAATTAAAATAATTACAAAAGAAAAAAGAAAAAAGAAAAAAAGAGCTTGCTGAACAAATATGTAGCAGGTTACATTATTCATGTATATGTTAATGGTTTAATTGGTTCATTAATCTTGCAACATCGTGATATTCGATAGCCATTGTCATGTGTTTAATATGCGTTAATTTTAAATATTTTTCTCATCATTTATCTGAGGATGCTTCTGTTTATGTGATTTGTGATTTAAATTAATGTCTTATTATTGTTGAATACGTACTTAATCTGTATTATAGAAGTTGCACAAATTAATTTAAAGGATAATTAACAAGGCACGAGGACTAAATAGATATAACGTTTTTTTCTTCAAATATAACAAGCAACAAACGAGCACATTAACATGAAAGTCATTTAGAGTCGTTTGGTGGGCAGATTGATGAGAAGTACTATACGTGTATGTATATATAAGGCCAAAAGAAATGCAAATTGCCTTTCAATTCATCCTAGCAAGTAGCAAGCTAGCTGGTGAGTCGTGACCACTCAACTAACTCAACTTCCGGAAAATACAAGCAACTTTTGTCATCAATTTCTGTCTCTTTATATGTTCTGTGTTCTGTTGTCTTTCTTCAAATTGAAATCAGAAGTGAATGCCTAGCTTGTACAGGCATGAGAAGACAGCCAAAGTACTTGGGGGATTGCCTGCCTTATTAATCATAAACTGCTGTTCAACATGATGGGGTCTCCTAAATTGCTAAGAACCAAGTTATTGAAAAATGAACAGCTAGTCCGACAAAGTCCAAGAGTCCTAAAGGCATCATTTTTCTTTAGGTTGAAATTCCATGCAATATCTCTTATTTGCAAGTAGTCAAATTACATTTTTCGGTCATAGAAGTAGTTCGCCCCACCCACCCAACATTGTTATTGAAGTGGCCAAACCACCCTTTTTGGCCACTAGAGTGGTTTCGCCACCCTTATAGCTTGCATGCGTGCAAAACATGTCTCTCTTTTTCACATGCGTTGTTGCTTTCTAGACTATTTAAACGATCCCGATTAACTATTGCAATGTGTGTAATACCCTAAGTATTGCAGGCGATCGCTATCCAATTTATATAATTCAAATTGACTCTATTGAGTCAATTTGAATTATATAAATAAATATGTTTTTTTTTTTTATAATATGTCCATAATTAATATTTTGGATTGTTTGCATACCCAAATTCATAAAAAATTTATCACATAAATTAGGTCTCCCTTGACCTAAAAAATGAGCCAAAATGAAAGGGGACGGGCTAGCTCATGAGGGCTTCTAAAAAGTTAAACGACAGGGATGGGAAACTTTGATGGGAACGACTCGACAATAATTGAGAAACAGGGCAGCTAATTAGATAACATTACCTTCGTCTCATTCAAAGGAGGCCAAATTATGGAATCTTTCCACCCATGAAAGACCTTCCATCATCTTTAACAAATTTTGATTTCCTTTGCAGAAAAATAAGCGAGCTTATATTTATCATTTTTTAAAAAAAAATAAATAAATAATGAAGAAGAAAATCTATTTTATAGAGAACATGAAAGAACTACAGAAAATTCTATACAAAACTTACTCCTTGGAAGCAAAGAACTTTGGTCCCAATATGTGTTTGTGTGTCAAATTTAAGTCGTATTGAGGCATGTATATAAAATTACATAAGTCAACTTTAAATGAATCAAACCCCTTAATATTAACCCTCTAATTTTGTATTAGGTTTGTGTCAAATTTGTGGATCATGTCAAAACTTTCATTATGTCGTGTGTTAAGTTTTAGCTATATATCAAAACATGAATAGGTCAAACCTAACTCAATAATTTTATATTTGGTTCGTATCGAATTCGTAAGTCGTGTTAAAAATTGACAATCTTAAATAAGAAGCCTAGGATATAATTTGGGAAGGATTTTCCACTTATTGTCCATTACAAATATAAATACAACTAAAATTTGTAATCCAATAAAGACCAATATAGAGGTTGAAGATAAACATCCCATAATATTATTATATATGTATGAAAATGATAAATTCCGAAATATTTAAACACAAAAAATAAAAAAAAATAAAAAAAAAATTAAATCTACAGAAACTAAAATCAAATCCGATGATGTCGTGTAAAGCATTTAGTAAGCAACTTTTTAAGTGACACAGAATGGCGATATTTTATGATAAGAAATCACAAAATTTCAACCAATCAGGAGAATGAATATATGAATTATTTACTTTATTTAGAACAGTGAAAGAAAAGCAGAAAAATGTGAGACAAGCCCATGTGAGAGAACCATCCACTTGCGCAAGCTCGAACAAACATGGAAAAATCAGCATTCAGCACAGACGACGACAAATTAACGACTGAGAATGTTACAAAACAAAAAAAAAACCGACTGAGAATGTTTAACTGATTCACGGAATCAGCTTCTCTCAAACATCAATCCAAACACAAATTTAAGACACGACACCGGCCATGGTCACATTCAATTTGCCACCTTAATTCAGAACAATAATAACAATTAACAAAAACCAACAACATCAACAATATAATTAACCAACATGTAAATACAGATTAATTAATAATAATATTTCCTTAAGCGAGCGCGGAATTATCTGCAGGGGAGGTCCATAGTATGTCCTTGAGCGCCGGCCGGAGCTCCTTGTTGCAGAACTGGTTGTACTCCAGGGTGTCACCGTTGTCCTTCTTAACCTCGACGACAAGAAACGACGGCGTCAAGGCGAAGATCTCCGCCGCAATAGCGAGCTTCCCTTTGCGTCCACTCTCATGGCCCTGAAGCCTCACCCTCGACTCGCTCTTCTTCACGCTGAAATTCCCCGACTTGGCGGCAACCTCCTCCAACCTCGATATCACGCTGCTTGCCGGCCTCGTCGTCGCGAATCTCAGCTCCTCCTTCTCCTCCCTCTTCTTCTCCTCGAAGAGCGGCGACAGGTCGAACCCTTCCGACAACGATATGATGTGGAAGGCGTTCAAAGTCTCCGACTTTTTGCTCGATTTCTCCAAAACGGCGTCGTCGAGTTCCGCGTCGTTGGCTTTCATGATCTTGGGGACGGACTTCTTGAACCAGGAAGAGTCCATGATCTTGGAGATGTTGATTCGGGTGTTCGGGTTCGGGTCGAGCAGCTTCGTGATTAGCCTGCGCGCTTCGGAGGAGAACCAAGGCGGGCACTTGAAATCTCCGCGGTAAATCTTCCTGTACATGGCCACGAGGTTATCGTCCTGGAACGGTAGAAATCCGGCGAGGAGAACATAGAGAATGACACCGCAGGACCAGAGGTCGGCTTTGGCGCCGTCGTAGCCTTTTTTTCCGATAACCTCCGGAGCCACATACGCCGGAGTTCCACAAGTTGTGTGCAAGAGCCCGTCTTGCTTCAAGTGCTCCGTGAACGCGCTGAGCCCGAAATCGGTGACTTTAAGATTGCCCTCTTCGTCTAGGAGGAGATTTTCGGGCTTGAGATCACGGTGGTAGACGCCACGGCTGTGGCAGAAATCGACGGCGGAGATGAGCTGCTGGAAGTAAACTCTGGCCAGGTCCTCTTTCAGCCGGCCTTTAGCAATCTTGGAGAAGAGCTCGCCGCCGCGCACGAGCTCCATGGCGAAGTAGATCTTGGACTTGCTGGCCATCACCTCGTGGAGGTAGACGATGTTTGGGTGCTTCACCATCTTCATCACCGAGATCTCCCTCTTGATCTGATCCATCATCCCCACCTTTATCACCTTCTCTTTCCCCACCACCTTCATCGCCACGCTCTTCCCGCTCTGCAAGTTCCGCGCGTGGTACACCTTCGCGAAAGTACCGTGACCCAGAAGCCGCCCCAGCTCGTACTTCCCGTGGAGCAAAGTGGAGTTTCCATCTCCGCCCTTCTCACCCATTCCTTCTATCTACTTTCACTTAATTACAGAAAAAACAAAGAAACCAAAGAGACTGCTGCTTTCGCAGAAAATGGAAGAAAAATCGGAGCAGAAGAAGAAGATGAAGATCAGACGGTCACCCGTCCTCAACGTGTTTCCGGTGGCAAGTCCTGCCGCCGAGACACCGTTTGGCTCGCCAACTCAACTCAGGCTTTGTCAGCGAAGCTCCTACCATCTCTCTGCATTCCCAACTATGCCCCTTCTCTCTGATTACAAACCTCGAAAACTCCAAACACTCTCACAAAGATTTATCAGAGCCCCAGTCTCAGGCTCTCCAACTCCCCGGTTCATCGCACTGCTTCCCCTTATATACTGGTTTTCCCTCACCCAAATGACCTTTCCACCCTCCAGGTTAGGGTTCCAAGAAACCCCTCATCGACGGTGACAAACCAATGCGCTGTTAGGCACGTGTCAGAAATCGATCAGTGGCTTGTGATGGACCTCGAAATCGTACACTGAGAGTTTGACACGTTTGCAGGCTCACGAGACAGACGTAAGGCTGGGATCAGTAACATTTCGTCCTCATGGGGTGATTTTGGAATATACGTATAAAATAAGTAAAAAGGTTGTTCCAAATAATTCTGGGGGTCCCAGGTTACTGTGAATTTTCATCGAAACGGTGACTTTTTGATAAGCTACCGTGGGTGACGATGCGCCTTCCTGATAAGCATGACAGAGGCTAAGAGTAAAAGTCTGCTTTATCATCGGACTGAGATCCCCCCAATGTGCCGTTCAAAAACATATCCAATAATTTGTTATTCTCATGAAAAGTGATTTTAAAAATTATGTTTTAAAAATTATATTTTTTGAATTGTTATTTTTTAAAATTGTAATAGCGTTTAGTAAAATATATTAATAATTATTTTTTAATCAAATATTTATTATGTAAAATTATAATTTTGATTTAAATTCATTCTTTTTTAAATTAGCATCCATTAGCCTGCTTATAGAAATTACAATCTAGTTTCATATTTTATATTAAGTATTTTTTAAATCGTAATGTCAAATGTCTTATTTTTTACAATATCTTATAAAACTCATATTATTTTTATGAAATTACAATTTCAAAAGCACCCTAATAATAAAAAATAATTAGTTTTTCCGCCTCACATTTTTTTTTAAAAAAATAAATTATTATTAAATTTAATTGTGATTTTAAAATGTAATGAAATGATGTATAACATATCTTGCTAAAAATTTAGACAACTGAATTCAAAACATGTTTGGAGAGTATATTTCATATCAGCTTTTATATATTTGGACAATAATTTGTGGTAGTGGTGTGCATTTAAAAATATAAGAGGAATAATATGTGTAGCATTTATTTTTTAAATATGTAATTTTTTTTAATATTAACATTTTTTAAATTCTCATATAGACATGTATTTTTAAGGGAATTTATATCTAAACACTTTGGATAATTATGCCAAAATTTTAAAATCCTTAAGTCTTTTTTTTTTTTTTTTTGACAATTTACTCCCCGACTCAATTGAAATTACAATAAAATTCATGCCATCAATTTTTTTTAACTACCAATAGTTTGGGTCTAAACACACGTTTTACCTTATTAAAATATTAATTTTTTTAATTTAATTTTAAAAATTAAATCTAAAAAAAAAAAAACAAGGGGTGGCCGAACCACCCCATAGGAAGTGGCTAGTTACCCCATTTTGCTTGAGCGTTTGGCCACCCTCTTAGGCCAGGTCACCCGGTCACCACCCTAGGCAAAATGGGGTGGCATCCTATGGGTGGTTCGCCACCTTGTTTTTTTTTTTTTTAGATTTGAATTTTAAAATAAAATTAATTTTTTAATAAAGTAAAACGATGTGTTTTGACCCAATTGTTAAAAAATTTTGACAGTAATAATTTTATTGTCATTTCCATTTACCCAGGGAGTAAATTATCAAAAATATATATATTAAAGGATTTTAAAATTTTTATGTGCTTACCTAAGATGTTTCGATATAAATTCTATATTTTTAATATAGTGTATATGTGATGTTCACATGTATATGTACTTTTAATAATATATGTACATACTCTATTAAATTTAATATATTATGTACATGTGAACCTCACATATATTTTTAATAAAACATATTCACACTCTATTAAAAAATGAGTAGTACTACTGTGAAGTAATTCACACATATTTCACACCAGTTGTCCTAACATGTTTTAAGTAAATTTTTAGATCAATTACTTAAAAATTAATAAAAGAAAAGTCACTTAAAAAAAATTCTGCTGAAATGAAAATTGTTGTGCTAAATATGCGTAAATAGTAATATTTCTCATTAAAAATAATAATTTAGGTAGTAGAGAGTTCAACACATTGGACATAACATTTTATGTTAGCTCTTTTATATTTGGACAATAATTTGTAGCATTCATTTTAAAAATATGAAATTTCTTTAATATTAATATTTTTTAGTTCTCATACATATATTCATTTTTAATATAAAATATATGCGATTTTTCACGTGTATGTATTTTTAATAAAGTACGTACATACTCTATAAAATTTAATATATTATGTAGATATGGATCTCCGACATATTTTTAATAAAACATATATGTACACACTCTATTCAAAATGAATAATACACTACTTCACATGTATTTAACACCGACTAGCATTTCTCAAAAAAAAAAAAAAAACACCGACTAGCATAATCTGTTTTAAGTATCTATTTATGTCAATCACTTGAAAAATAATAATAAAAAAAAATTACTTAAAACAAGTTAACTTATAAGAAGTAGTTGTGCTAAATAGTTATAAATAATAAATTTATTTATTAAAAAAAAAAATTTAGATAGTAGAGAGTTCAAGACATGTTTGGACATGCACTACATCTCATATTGACTCTTTTATATTTGGACAATAATTTGTAGTAGTGATCTGCATTTTAAAATTTTTAATTTTTAATTTTTTTTTTTAATTCTCATATAAACATGCATTTTTAATATAAAATGTATATGTGATTTTCACATGTAAATAGGTATTTTTAATAGAGTATGTACATACATACTCTATTAAATTTAGTATATTATGTAGATGTGAATCTCACATATATATTTTTAATAAAACATGTACACACTCGATCTATTTAAAATGAATAATACTACTCTTCTCACCTATTTTATACTGCTTGGCATTGCGTGTTTTAAGTAACATTTTATGCGTGTCACTTAAAAACAATCAAAGGGAAATCACTTGAAACGCATAGGCTACTGTAAAATGAGTGTGAATAGTAATATTACTATTAAAAATACTTATACATACAAAAATCTCATGCTCTAAAAATATATACTAGTTTGAATATTTCTAAATACTCATATCTCAATCCATTCTCATATTATTGTGCTGATGTGATGTGACAGTATCCATTAGCTTAATTTTTTTTTTTAATAAAAAATAATTCAATTATTAATGAACATTGTCACATTAGCATTAGCTGTGGTATATATGGGAGTGGGACAAAAAATAAGTATCTAGCATTACTCTATCAGTTTAATAGACTAAATTAAAAAAAAATTTCTTTAACCTAATTTGAAAGAAAATTATGATGATCTCCGATTTTATTATATTATATAGATAATTTATTATTTTTATAATATAATAAAGTATGATAATTTCTCAGATAATAAGTATTATATCAATATAAATAATAAACATGGATTCGATTAAATTTCAATCATTAATTGATTTTTTTCAAGACAAAAAAATCTATATAATAAAAATAATTTTAGAATTTTAGAAATCCTCGAAAATTTGTTACCGTCGTGTAGGGTCCGTAGGGAGGCTAAATTGGTAATATTATCTGTTTTTTTAGTTTTTTTGGATGGTTAAAAAGTGCGGAGAAAAGAATGACCTTGATAAATATCTGACCAATAATGCAGGTAGAATGTAAGTCCGCGGGCTGCTACCGACCTGCTACCGTGCCACGTGCTCTCATCATGCAGTTGGGTCCGGTGATTTTTACGCTGTCAGTTGGGACTGTGATCCGCCAACTTTGAAAGACTGAGAGGGACCCCTTGGCCCTCGCCGGAAAATACTTTAGTCTAAACTTATAATTATTACTTTTGAACCCAAAATAATTATTAACTAGAAAAAAGAATTCACTCAAGGTTTTCTCTCTGGCCATAGGTTTCCTCCTAGAGAAAAAACATGTGGGGGAGGAGGGAGCTCTTGATCCTTTCTCATTTTCCGTTCAACCTTGATGCGCCGCTCTTATCCTTCTGAAAATCGGTTGGACTTTAAATTTAGTTTTTCAAATATGGATCTAGTCTCTTCAATTGTTTCACTCAGTCATGCTCTCTATCTTTTCAGTTGCCTATCGTCACAAATGCTCTTTCACCAAATGTCGGCCAGTGTGCTTTGCCTCTCTTGTCTTGGCTATTGTAGCTGTTTGTTAGTTATTTATTTATTGAGTTTTTTTTTTTTTGTTTGTTTGTTTATTTTTTTTTTTTTAAATAAGGGTTTGACTTCTCGTTTAACCTAATTGCATGAACAATTTTTGGGGTGAATATTTTTATCCTGACCTTTGGGTTAATAATGATTAGTTTCGGTGTGAGAACTACTTATGTATTTAACCAAGTTTGTCTGAAATAATTATGTTCTATAACTGAAGTTTGAACATAGGATAATGAATATTGAAGTCGGACTTGATTGTAAGATTTTTGTAGGCAAACATATTTTTCATATTATTATAATTTTATTTGATTATCAACGACGTTATCTTTTCAAATTAACCATATATATATATATATTTTCTATTTATACCGATGATCTCACTGTTCTCGAATAACCTGTCATTTGCGACACTGAAGTTGATGTTTTAATTTACTAATAGTCTTTGTCGCATGTGATTAAAATAAAAAAGCGGCTGATATTTTTTCTTTTCTTCTTGGTCAGAGAGCTCCGAAGTTGCTCGGAACCGCAGAAATGGGCCGTTGGAGTCAGCTGAGACTGTGGAAAAAGAGGCTGCATGCAAGTGGGAGGAAACGACGTCATCCATTAGCAGAAACCAGCCCACCTCGTGTTTTTGGTGGCCACTTGCCGACGTTTTGCCACCCATTGTTTACTTGGCCCTTTGTTTTCCTGGACCCACAATTTCTTTATATGATTTGTAAGTTTTTGATAGTAATTTAACTTCAAATTAGGAGGTTAAAATGGATTTAATTAAATATATAAAGTTATGATTGATATATATAAGGTTATGCTTATATTTTGACATGATTTGAACATGACATATGACATTTAGAGCTGACAATTTTTAATATATATAGACTTTGAATCTGACACAATTTTAACATAAAATTATTGAATTAAGATTGAGGGGTCAAACCCATTTAATTAAGTGAATCAGGTTAGAATAGACTCAAATTTTATGGGAAAAATATGACAATTGCTACCCCTAACTATGATTGATGACTGTTAATTATAATGGAACATAGACTAATATATTATGCTTTTATATCATTCCACAACCATGCATTTTCTATAACATTTACTAAATCTTAATCTTCAAATGTTATTTTAGAATTTATGAGATGCTCTCATGTATTATATCAAAATTTCTCAAATATATATATACATATTTTTTTTTTAAAAAAAAAAAAAATAGAATGTTCTTGTACGTAAAGTTGTTAAAATTTTAAACATGATTTTCAAGTTAAATATTTTAGATTTTGTAATATATAGTACTTATTATGCTTATTAACTTGATATTTATAACAATTATTAATTCTATATTTTTATAAAAAAATAAAAAAATATTTTGAAATAAATTGTTTAATTAAAAACTTGTTGCGACAGGTTTTATCTGGTGGAGGTTTTCTTCTGAATTGTTTCCTCGCATGTTGGTTGCTTTGTTCCAGGCCCCACTTTGCTTATCCTTCAACTTGTTTAGTAGGCTGACCCCATAAGACTTTTATTTTTATTATTTTAATCTCTTTTCATTTTTTAATTTGTCTTTATATGATTAATAAATAAAAACTCTAAATGCCAATATTTGATTGGGATTATGCTTGTGGCTAGTTTCAATCAAAATTTGAGTTGTTGGAATTAGAGTACTTGCTTCTTGTATCATGTTATAGATCGAACATGCGTTTCATTTCTGATAAGTCAAATTCTAACTGAAACTGGACCAAACTAATTTGATCGGTGAAAAAGACAACAACAACAAAAAAAAGGTGCAATAATTGAGATTAATTTGAACGTAAAATCTCTATCCCAAGTCACGTAAGCGGTGAAAAAGACAAAAATAAGAAGTACAATAATTGAGCCTAATTACAACAAATTTTAATTTGATCAGAAAAAGGTAACAAAATGAAGGGAATGCTATGCTAATACATATTACTTATGAGGGGCGAAGGGGGTTAATTTCCCTATCTTGGCCCTAATTAATCATTTCATGATTTGGGATGGAGAGATCTTATGATGTTCCATTATTGTCCTTGAAAAAGAAATCCTAGTAGATAAGCTTGGATTTGTCCTTTCTTAAGGTCTAGCTCAATCTACAACCTACCAAAATTTACAACGCTATTAATGTTGTGGAGCATAGCATTTTGCTTTACTTCCAAAAGTGCAGTTGCTCTCAAGCTCAGTTGGAATTGGAAAAGTAAAATAAAAAAATTACTGAGTAAATTTGACAGATCTAATAAAATATATATTATTATATAGTAAATATATTAAATGACGTGATATCATATACAAAGTTAAATGCAACAAGAAATGTTGTTCACCCACCAAAGTCAATGTGCATGAACTAAGCATAAAAAATATATATATTATTCTCTCCAAGCCAAAACACCAAACAAAAATGCCCTTAAATGGTCTTCTTTATTGAAAAACATGAAGGGTTTAGGCCATCCATATACTTATTATAATTTTGAGTCGAGGACACCCATAAAGTGGATGCATGCATGCCCCAGTGCAAACAAACTCAAGAGAGGTAACTTCTACGTCTTCTCTTACTAAAAATAATTTAAAAACTAAAAGATAACACCAAGCAACGATATCATTTCGGACTTTTGATTTTATTTTTTTTTTTTGGTTGTTGCTAGGGATAATGATTCCGAAGTGAGACCATAATATACATGAACATTATTCAATCTCTTTAATTATCAAACTTATGAGCCGTATGTAACATCATTTATCAACATTATATATATAACTTAATTTGCCCATATTATACAGCTCGGTTGTGCATTTGATGATTCTCGTCTATGCCAGCACCTTGCACTTTTGTTCATACTCCAAAATTCATTAAGTATATGCCTACGTTATTTCATTATATTGAATACCATCATAGTTTCTGATATAACTTGTTAATTAAAAAATAATAATGCTGCATGCTTCTTAGCGGGACTATAATAATATAGAATATTGGGACATTACTTATGCTTACTCAAAAACTATTGTTGCTTAATTAAAAATACGATGGAGCGCAATCATATTTTGTGTTAATTGAAAAAAAAAATTTGCATGATGCATCATCATTAAGATCACATGTACGTACGTGGTCAGTGAGTTTCATAGTGGGGGCCCCTATGGTACATTTGTACGTACCAATAATTCCCTAAAAAAGCACATCGCAACCGTAGATTTCGTCAATATCTTGGTTGTCATTACTGGATGGACGTACGAGCTTTGTTATCATCCATGCGCCGCAAATGCGCCTGCAGTGTAATTTCATTGTCATCAAATTATCCAAATGTTCTTTTGCCTAAAACAGAAGTTAACATTAATAGATAATCATCGATTCATCACAAAGAGCCTTGTTTGGCAACGTGCAAGTGAAACTCAAACCACAAATACTTTTAAAGCATTCAAAATTATTTTTATTTTTATACTGCATCATAATAATAAAGCAAAAAATATATCATCTAAAAAGGATTGCTAAACACAATTATACGTTTGTTTGGGTTTGAAATTTAAAATATGTTATTTGAAAATATGAGTTTTAAAAATACAATTAAACGTTTAACAAAATTATAATTTAGCCTTTATAATTATATATTTTAAAAAAATCACGTCCTTGCTTGCTATTTGAAAATGTATATTTTTTACGTTTTCAAATCACAAATTTTTAAAAACACAATTTTAAACATTAATTTTTTGCTATTTAGTTTACAATCGCACTTTTTTCTTATAAAATTACAATGCCAAACTCATTGATCTTAGAGCTTCTGGAAGTAGCTAAAAGAGTCTTGAGATTGCTTCACTCAGCCTTAGATGCTTATGTCCAAAAGCTTAGGCTGGTAAAAAAGAATGAATTTAATAATTTAATTAATTTTTAAGGGTTCACCATTTGTTTAGGGTATCAATTAGGTTGATAAGTCACCATTTTTTCTTCTTCTTCCAAAATAGGTTCAAACTCACCCCCAACAATTGAAATCCAACACATAAAATAAAAAATTCTTAGTTTAAATTTAAGATCGATAGTTTGATATTATGTTAAATCATCACTCGTATAAAAAATTTAAGCTAATAAAAAATAATAAATTTAAATACAACAAAATAAGATTTATAGTATAAAATAATAATTACTGTGTATAATGGAGGAGAGAATATTTATAGAAATTGGCAATAATTAATAATGAATAATATTTTTTTGAAAAGAAAAAAAAAAGAATAATATTGCAATGAGTCAAATGTTTCCAATTCAGAAAATACGACGAGAGATGTACGTTCTATCCAGGCATTTCACATGGGTGACAAGACTCTCACATCAGAGGATCGGAGCCCCATGGATCTTTAAAATAAAATAAAATAAATATATATCATTCAATATATATATTTATCCCCCGATCGATCATGTAGACCACCAATAATATCTCTCCTAGCCTCTTCAAGAGAGAGCGACCACAGGCTCTTCATATAATATATTATATATATATACTTTGCGACAAACCAAATATAATAGATGGAAGAGTTTGTTTGGTCGCTTGTCTTCTGTCCAGTAAAATCAGCATTTGACATGGGCATCTCGATTGGAACACTTACACCAACGACAAACCATCTTACACCTCAAAAAATAAAAATAAAAAATTCCATATATGAATAAAAAGGAAATACAAATACAACTAATTTGAAAAAGAAAAAGAAAAAGAAAAAGAATTGGATATGGTAAACTCTCAATCACGTATGATCTTGAACTTTTTAATTATCTAACATGTAAAATATTTAACTAAATTGAGGAGTAAACAACAGAATTAAGGTTGAATATGATGATTTTTGTTTTGGTACCATATTTATTAAATCACAATTTATTGTAAAAGCTTAAACTAATAGAAGATGGGCAGTGGACTTAATTACTTAAATTAATTTTCTAACATGAATACATTAATCTCTTTCTTTCCCTTTATTCTTCAATTTACTTAACAAAAAAGAAAAGAAAAGAAAAGAAAATGACATCAAGGACAGTATAAGGCTCTAGATCTGTTTATTTCGACGTAAAATATTTTTAATTTTTTTTTCTCCCTATTTTTGGTGTTTGGTAAGACCGAAAATTGTGGTCAAAACAAAAATATTTTTGGTTGACTAGGAAAACTTTTGTTAATTTCCATAAAATGATTTTTATTTTTTAAAACCGTAAAACTTGTTTCAAGTATCTTTCTCAAATCGCTGGATTTCACTAGAATTTACCAGCTATTTTCTACCTTCATTCATTTTTCTGTACCTTCCAATCGCTGACAAATATTATCAAGAAAATCATTTTTATTAATATATATATATAAAAAAAACTTCGTTGAAAATATTTTTTGATGAAAAACATTTTATGTCCAAACATTCATAGCTATGCAGGCATGTATATATATACACTTGATGCACTAATATAGAAAATTTCTGTGGGATCCTCAGATAATGTGGAGATATACTTTTGATTAATTATTGGAACGAATAGGATTGCAATTATGTGGTGCCTTTTTGTTGGAGTACACTATATATATATATAATATTCAAATTAAGTGTACGTGACACACATTGTCGAAAGATAAATGGAAAAACAAAGATAATAATGATTGCTAATATTAGAAATAAATAATCACAACACAAGGAGGCAGTTTGGTGGATCTGTGTGTTTTTTGTTCGACCAACAGACATGTAGAAGGCAAAAACCAATGCTGGATAAATAATTTTCTTCGAATATTATCTTCAGATTTGTCTTAAAAAAAATTAATCTTTTATTTTCTATTATCAAGTTAATTAAAGACATAAAAATACTCTTCAAAATATACAAATTATTTTCACATTTAATTATATCGATAAAAAAAAAAAAACAAATGTTAAGAAATTTTAGTTGAGAAATCGTAAGCTACCATATATGTGAAAAGATCCTCATAGTTTTCTGACTTACATGGACCAACTTTATAAGTGACCAATGTTGTCTCGTGGGATTTAATTGCATGTCGTTCTCAAAGGCTAGTTTTAGTCATGGGTTTATTAATTAATGTTTCCATTATTTGGCTGCATTATTGCTTCAAATGATCATTAATTCAACCCGCGACTGTGATGCATTACTTGGTGCAGTCTCCATCTAAATTAAGAGAGCATAATTTAGACAATAATTTAGGGTATCAATTAATTACATGATGTGTACTTGGTTATCGAATTCAGAATTCTTCCGATGCATCAATCATTAAGAATCAGACACGCAAACTTTTTGTTCACCACGCAAGTCTAGAAAGTGAAAATAGGATGATCACCTCGTAAACTGCCGGTGAAGACGATTTTCAGAGGCGTATTTCGCAGCCGCCACTAAAGAAAAGGCCGGTAAAAACTCGGTTTAGATTAATAATTAAGAAAAGTGCCCATATAGCTTTATAATAACGATTTATTAGCTAGGGAAAACAAATCTAGGGTTTCCTAACATACCACATGGTTTCTTCTGCTAGAAACCAATTTCATATGGATTACAATCATATCCCTCTCTCTCTCTCTCTCTCTCTACAGTATGTGTACATGAGTTTGAAGCAAAGTGCAATGCACATTCAGCACATAGATGATGAAGAAGATAAGAGATTTCTATATAAATAATAAGTTGGTCTTATTTGATTTTGACTAATACAATATTAATTAAGGCCTAATAAGTCCAAGAAAACCTTGATTATTTTAAAACAATTTTGCCACGTACGGCGGCCATCAGATATTTTCAACATTATATCAACAAAATTCGTAGCACCATTAATGAATCCAAATTGTCGAGAAGCATATATATATATATATATATATATATATATACTTCTTTGCATATTTGTTCTATGCTAGTGCTGCACCTTTATAAATATTGTTTACTTTTTTCCTCTTCGATAGATCATAGATGTCGTATGTCCAAGCTAGCTAGGAATAAACGGTAAGATGGACAAGGATATACATGAAGAGCCAACAACATAAGATGCAAATGTCTTTCCTTTTCAATTGTTAGATAACATTGTTAATTTCATTCACTTATTTTGTGAAGTTCAAATTTATGGCCATGAGACATTTTTACCATAGAATGTATGATCAGATTAACTTCATTAATTTATACTTGCAAAAAAAGAAAAAAAAAAAGATTAATTTACAAAGACAACCATGCATTGCTATCTTCAAAATATGTTTGGCCGAGGTATTTGTTTTGTTTGTGTTCTTAGTTAATTTAGTTAGCGAGATAAATATTCTCTACAATTTTCTGCTTGAAGTGCAAAAAAATTGTAAAGAATTGCAAGAGGCTTTTGATGGACTTTGCATGAGTAGATATTCAAGCTGCCTAAGTCCTTGGTCACGCAAGGAAAACCCTTACTCGGAAATCTCGCACAATCCCTTTATTCATTGTAGGGACGAGAAATTGTAGGAAATTTCGATCCTCTATTTCATTTTTAAGTTGTCCCAGCCTTTACTAATAGGCTGCGGGGTTTCTTACAACTCAATCTATAGAATTTTTTTGTTCTCTCTTCGGATTCCTAGGAAATATAGAGAGACATATTTGTATTTTTTTCTCCTTTTTAAGTATAGTTTTGTGATAATGATGTGCACCTAATTATCAATGTAAAAAATAATAATCACAAAGACTGAAGATCGAGGAGTTTAATTAGGTTAAGCAATTATTATTGCTACTTTACTCTAAAGTTGGGACCACAGAGGCCAGATTTAAATGATGAGAAATTGATCGAATCCAAAAATGAGCAAATAACAGCCACACAATAGTGATCGAGAATACCTGAGAGATGAAATAAACCAACCAATAGATCTCAAACGTCGCATTCTTTTCCTTTCTTATTTATAAATCTAATTATTTAACTAATATCTTAAACTCTTTTTTTAATAAAAACTTTCAATTTAACCCCTTAAACTTTTAATTTGATTCATGAATTGACTCCCTTTTTGTCAAATTCAATCGTTAACCCTAATGAAAATTACTAAAAGGATTAAAATACCCTTTGATTTTTGTTTGTTTTTAATTGTTCATTTGAAAATTGAGGGTAAATTTGAATTTTATAAAAAAATTTAGAGGTATAAAGGTTATTTTACCACTTTAAACGTTTTAAATTCGACAAAAGAGTACATTGCATCAAATTAAAAGTTTAATGGATAAAATTTAGAAAGTCTTCTCAAAATAGGTGATAGTTTAAAAATTTTAAGTGAAATTTTCTGTAAAAGATTAAAGTAATGCAGAGTAATAAAGTTTCTTAAAAGAAAATAAATAAATAAATAAATGATTAGTTCACTTCATGCATGTTATGGAAACAGAAGCGAGTAAAGAGACGCATCATATAATTAAGTCATATTTTCGTCACATAAAGTCATAGAAAATGGATAAAATAGTTGACAGCTGTACGTTCTACATACATTAATAGATGTCATTAAAGTAAAACAGAAAAAAATTCCTAATGAGACACGACCAATATGTCTTGTTACGTATTTTGACTGATTCAACGCGCTTTATAGGTTGTGAGTTGATTGGGCAACGAACTCTCTTATCTAATCCCAATTGGCAACTGATCGATCTCCTCCTTAGCCGACTCATTTTGGAAGCAGACTATCTCTCAATATGTCATCTTTGCCCTCACCCATCACTCTCTAGTTGTGGATATTGGCCACTGACGTATACTTTAGGCTCTGTCTTGCGTGAAGTTAGAAAGGTCAACAAAAGTGTTAATTTTTATGCTCGACTCGTTGCAAAATAAGCCGCCTCGACAAATCACTTCAGCTCTGTCACTGATATCAATTAGCATGATATGAATGTAATAAATAAATGTGAAGAATAATATTTTTTTGTATTATAATTATAATTACATTTACCTTGATACTTACTTCCATCAAACAGTCATAATTATAATTACGTTTACCATGATACTTACTTCCATCAAACAGTCAACCCTGGTAGAAGCCATGGCCAGCTTGAGCTTTCCATCACATTCAAGATATATAAGATTCGAAACACTTGTCCCCCTTATATTTCCCGACAATTACCACTGTTTTTTTTTTCTTTTCTTTTCTTTTCTTTTATGATGGATGGTTTTAATATTATATTTTTGAGGTTAAGAACTACTGTGCCATCTTAGTTAATTAATTTATGAGGAGGAGGTGGCCCAAACGAACAGGATCATATATAAATGTATAATTAGATAATTTGGTATCATGATCAGTTGACATTATTATAGGTGAAAGCTACAGTTTTGAAAAAATTACTTGTTCAAAATTCTACTAGTACCCATCCGAATTTCTCTTCTTAAGGTCAAAGCAAGACCAACAGATTAAACCCTAATATATATATATATGAGAAATATGTGACATATGAAAGCAAGAGAGGGACTTGACAAAATTCTGTATAAATATACCTTAACTTTTTGGTAAGGATAAGCTATCACAATGGCCGCTCAAATTGAACCCCATCAACTAATTAATAAAGCTCAATAACTTGTGGATGATAAATACATTGACTTACCAGCTCAAACACAATACATACTTTGAATAAAGCAATTAACAATGATTAATATATTAAGCATTATTGAGTAGAGTAATTACGATCTCCAGAACTAGAAGCCTCTAAACATCCTTGTCACCTTCTAATTACATGCCACATAGTCCCATTGTATCATCCAATTGCCATGATTTTCGAATAATTTGCACCTAACCAAATATGTGGTTGTGGGTAAAATTACAACTTCACCAAATTAGGATTGTGTTGCGTCAGAATATTAATCAAATAATTAAATTAATTGATTTTTATCAGCTTAAAGCTTTTAAGATAAATAGTTTTTACAATGGTATCAGAGCAAATGTCATGAATTTGAACATCGTTTCATCTATTCACTCCCTCTATTTCGGTTGAAATAAGTGTTCTAAAAAACCATGTATCTAGACTCATAATGATTTTAGCTAGGATTTATAAGGAAAAAAACATGTAGATGCATGTGTACACTTAGACTCATAATGATTTTAGCTAGGATTTCTAAGGAAAAAACATGTACATGCATGTGAAGACTTAGACTCATAACGATTTTAGCTAGGATTTATCAAGGAAAAACATGTACATGTTCATTCGAACACTTAGACCCATAATGATTTTAGCTAACATGTACATGCATGTGAGCATTTAGACTCAAAATTATTTTAGCAAAGATTTATAAGGAAAAGAATCAGAAACGTGTACTCTTATCCTTATAAGAATTGTGGTTATTAAATTGCCTCGTGTTACGGTTATAAGAGTAAAGGGTTTAATCAAATAAGTATCCTATAATTCTAAGGCTTTTAATCGATCAATGATTAAGCCCTTAGTAATTGATATTAAAGCAAGCACCATGTCACTAACTCCAATCACAGAAGAGACGGTCTAGAAAGTGAATTAAAATGTTTCTGATGATCCTCCTAAGATTAAAGGTTTATATTTTACTTTCATTTTCCACCAACCTCAAAAACCAAGAGAAGTAAAAAGTAATTTTATTTAAGTACCTCTCTATAGAATTGTTTACCTAATTTCTTATGTTTCATGTCATATTCAAAAGTATAATTTATCATCAAGTGATCTCTAGAATTCCTAACAAGATGCCAAAGTGATGTCAACCTCCGATCCAATGCTTGGCAGGATTTCATGGGTGGGTGATTATCTCCCTTTTAGATAGATTGATTGATTTCTGCATGTGACACGTGGCTGATTGATCGAGAAAAGTAAGGCAAAATAGGAATATAATGAAAAGGGACACAAAACTAACCTACAACAACAAGAAGTCAACAACTGCATAAAAATTGGTTAATTTTTCATAATTATATGATTTTCAAAATTTTCAACTTTGCTTCGCACTACCAAAATGATATATAGTTGGGCTTGGGCCTGTCCTTTCTGATGATGGCCCACCCTCTTTAATAAGGTTTAGGAATCAAAACAGTTCACGTGGTCTATTTGGTCAATGGTCACGTGTTGCATCTGCCTCGAAACTAGTCTTCAAGTAACTTGCTAGACAGTTCTATACGCATCTTTAGTGCCTTTAATGATGAATTGAAATAACCTTCTTTAAGCCCTATTGTCTTGGGACATCTCCAATTTATTTGAATAAGATAATATCTATTTAGTTATAGTGAACGAATAAAATACTACTTCATTGTCTCAATTGATAGCATCCTATTTCTAAATAACATTTATGATGCCTCAATGATTTGCGTAAATCATTTTCCATCGTTCTCTCGCATCCTAAGCAGATAGTTATAAGAGGACCCATTATGGGGCCTACTTGCCTAAGCCCTCTTGAGCTACTCGAACGCCTAATTGGTCATGTGAGTTTTAAAAGTGCTATCTCACAATTGCCTAACAAAATTGCAAGTAATATGCACAAACAATTGCACTAGATCTTAATCTTATTTTTAGAAGCCTTTTATTCTCGCACATTCTTCTCCTTAAAAACTCATTTTCATTGTTTCTATCACTTTCTCGTACCTCCTTAGATTATATAAAAATATAAGAAATATTTGATGTGTTGGAGACAGTATTACAAGCGTCTTGAAGTGTATTTCATAATTCATATGGTTCTCCATGCATGCATGCTTTCTCTTTAGGTTTAATTAGGGTTATATAAATACTATTAGCTAGTGAGGATGAAGTCCCTTAATTTCCTCGTGTATATTATGTTGACCTAATTAACTGTCTTAATACTATTCTTAATTATTTATATGCCAAAGAACTGTCTCCTTCTGACATCTGTAATTGGTTAACAAATTAACAATCAATCTTCTTCTCAACCACACGGTTTTGTGAACTGTTAGCTAAGGTTGCCTCATCCAAACCTTTCATGCTAATTTAATATTTGCCTCAAACAATTTCTTAATTACCTTCTTCTCTCTCTTATTTATTTTTTATTTTTTAAATATAATAGTATCAAAGATCTATCGTATCTAATAACAAAGTCTTCTTTTAGATTGTATCTAATAACAAAGTATTTTTTTTTTTTTTTAACTTATCCAATGTAGGGATATTTTACAAATTTAAAGAACCATTTTAGATTAAAAAAAATCATTTAACTTCTCTACTGAAAATACTCCAAGCGAGATGCATCATATAATTAAGTCGTATTTTCGTCACATAAATTCATAGAAAATGGATAAAATAATTGACAGGTGTACGTTCTACACACATTAATTGTCATTTAAAGTAAAAAAGAAAAACAGAAAAAATCCCTAATGAGACACCACCAATATGTCTTGTTACGTATTTTGACTGATTCAACATGTTTTATGGGTTGTGATCGAGTTGATTGGGCAACTAACTCTCTTATCTAATACCAATTGGCAACTGATCGATCTCCTCCGTAGCCGATTCATTTTGGAAGCAAACTCTCTCTCAATATGTCATCTTTGCCCTCACCCATCCCTCTCTAATTGTGGATAGTGGCCATTGACGTATATATTCGGTTCGGTCTTACGTGAAGTTAGAAAGGTCAACAAAAATGTTAATTTTTATGCCCAGCCACTTCATTGCAAAATGGGCCGTCTCGACCAACCACCCTAGCTCTATCACTGATATCAATCGGCATGACATAAATGTAATAAATGAATGTGAAAAATAATATTTCTTTGTATAATAATTATAATTACATTTGCCTTGATTCATACTTCCATCAAACAGTCAACCCTAGAAGAACTCCATGGCTAGCCAGGGCCAGCTTTAGGCGAGTTAGGCCATCGCCTAGGGCCCCCAATTTAGTAAGGCCAAAAAAAAAATTGAAAAAAAAAGATTATTTTGGACTAAAATAAAATAAAATTAAGGCCTCAATTTAATAAGGCCCCAATTAATATGCCCATTATAAATTCTAAAAATAATTCAAGAAAAAAAAAACCAACAAATCCTTAATTACACGCCTCAATCCTTTTTTACACGCCATGAACAATCAACACACGCCTATTGCCTAGTGCCTACATGTCATCAACATGCTCTTCTTGGCATTTTTGTGTTTTTGGTGAGAAATTCTCATAATTACATATAAAATATTATTGATTTATTTCATATTTCGCCATCAACATACTCTTTCTGGCATTTTCTATGTTTTCGATGAGAAATTCTCATAATTACAAATAAAATATTATTGATATATTTCCTATTTTATTATCTAGGGATAAGCAACAACAAAAAACATAGACTCTATAGTGTATAAAATTGCTGACTTACTGGCTACCATGGGCATTTTAAATACCACAATCTCTCTATCTCCACTCTACCTCTCCTCTTTGCTCACCCTTTTCTAAGTTTCTCTTCTCTACCTATCTCATTTGCTAAGTGCTAATTTTATCTTTCTCTTCGAGTCTCCTGTCTTGTCTTCAAGAACTGCTTTTGCATAAAGAAGTTTTTCAAAATTAAAATTGATAAAATCCTACTTAAGATCAACAATGTCACAAGAGAGATTAAATGGATTAATCATATTATCAATTGAAAAATAGATATTAGAAAATCTTGAATATAAAAACTTAATAAAAAATTTTGCATCTCAAAAAACGAGAAGAATAAATTTTAAATAAAAATATAATATTATTTTTTTACTTAAAAAAATAAAAACTAAGCCTAATTTTAAAGTTTCACCTAAGATCCAAAAATACATTGAGCCGCCCTGTGGCCAGCCTTGTGGCCAGCCTGAGCTTTCCATCACATTCAAAATATATAAGATTCCAAACACTTGTCCCCCTCATATTTCCCGACAATTACCACTGTTTCTTTTCTTTTATGATGGATGGTTTTAATATTATATTTTTTTTAAGGTTAAGAACTACTGTGCCATCTTAGTTAATTAATTTTTGAGGAGGAGGTGTCCAAACGAACAGGATTATAAATGTATAATTAGATAATTTGGTCATAAGTTGACATTATTATAGGCGAAAGCTACAATTTTGAAAAAAAATTACTAGTTCAAAATTCTACTAGTACCCATCCCAATTTCTCTTCTTAAGGTCAAAGCAAGAACAACAGATTAAACCTAATATATATATATATAGCTCAATCGGTTGGAACTACGCTTAATGAAACGGAGGTCACTAATTCAAATTTCATTTCCCCCTCTTATGCGAACATGTCAAAAGAAATACGTACTTTGAATAAAGCAATTAACAATGATTAATTAAGCATTATTGAGTAGAGTAATTACAATCTCCAGAAGCCTCTAAACATCCTTGTCACCTTCTAATTGCATGCCACATAGTCCCATTGTATCATCCAATTGCCATGATTTTTGGATAATTTGCACCTCACCAAATATGTGGAATTGTGGATAAAATTACAACTTCACCAAATTAGGTTTGTGTGGTGTTGGAATATTAATCAAATAATTAAATTAATTATTTTTATCCGCTTAAAGCTTTTAAGATAAATGATTATTGATTGATATTAAAGCAAATGCCATGAGTTTGACCATCATTTTCATCAATTCACTCTCTCTTTTTCTGTTAACATATTCAATGTGTTGGAATAAGTGTTCTAAAAAAACATGTACATGTGAACACTTAGACTCATAATGATTTTAGCTAGGATTTATAAGGAAAAAAAAATGTAGATGCATTTGTACACTTAGAATCATAATGATTTTAGCTAGGATATATCAAGGAAAAACATGTACGTGTACATGTGAACTCTTAGAGACTCATAATGATTTTAGCTAACATGTACATGCATGTGAACATTTAGACTTATAATTATTTTAGCAAGGATGCATGTATAAGGAAAAGAATCAGAAACGTGTACTCTTATAAGAATTGTGGTTATTAAATCGCCTCATGTTATGATTCTAAGGGTAAATGGTTTAATTAGGTAATTAAGTATCCTATTATTCTAAGACTTTTAATCAATGATTGAGCCTTTAAATAATTAGTAGTAGAGTATACACTATGTCACATGTTCGAACAATCCTAAGGTTAAAGGTATAAATTTTACTTCCATTTTCCACCAACATCAAACCCAAGGGAAATAAAAACTAATTTTATTCAAGTAACTCTATTGTCTCCATTTCTTTTTCCTAATTTCTTATGTTTCATGTCATATTCAAATGTATAATTTATCATAAGTACTCTCTAGAATTCCCAACAATATGCCTAAGTGATGTCAACCTCCGATCCCATGCTTGGCAGGATTTCATGGGTGATTATCTCCCTTTTAAATTATTTCTTCCTGCATGTGACACGTGGCTGATTGATTGAGAAAAATAGGAATATAATGAAAAGGGACACAAAACTAACCTACAACAAGTCAACAACTGCATAAAAATTGGTTAATTTTTCATAATTATATGATTTTCAAAATTTTCAACTTTGCTTCGCAGTGCCAAAATGATTCTATATATAGTTGGGCTTGGGCCTGTGCTTTCTGGTGATGGCCCACCCTCTTTAATAAGGTTTAGGACTCTATTTGTTCAACCTGTCACTAGTTACATGTGCCTCAAAACTAGTCTTCAAGTGACAGGCTAGATAGTTCTACACGCATCCTAAGTGCATTGAATGATGCATTGAAATAGCCTTCTTTACCAAACATAATCCTCTCGATCGAAAAATATTCAGTTAGTTATATTAAAAAGATATTTTTATCTTCTCACAAATTCTCAAGTTCAAATGAATTAAAGAGAATTCTAATTGTTTCTTTACGCCTAATTTCTCAATTGAGAGCATCCTATTTCTAAATAACATTTATGATTTATGCTTTTCGTTTGTGTAAATAATTTTTCGACCTTCACTCACATCCTAAGTAGATAATAATGAGTGGACCCATTATGGGCCTACTTGCCTGAGCCCTCTCAAGTTACCCAAATACCTAACCGGTTAGTTGAGCTTTACAAGTACTTTCTCCCAATTACCTAACAAAATTAAAAGTAATATGGGTAAACAATTACATGGATCTCAATCCTATTTTCTAAAGCCTTTTATTTTCACACATTCTCTTTCTCACATCTACTCATTTATATAAAAATATAGAAATATTTGACGATTTTCTATATGAGCCAAGTATTGAAAAATATTTTTTAAACCATTTTCAGAGTTGCAAACAAGCAGCGATAATAATCACTTTTATATATATATATTGTTAACTATAAATTAGATAAGAATTTATTCATTTTCATGGAAAACAAAAATAGGTATATATTTTGGGAGAGCAAAGGCAATTTGAAGACAGTCGTGCACGCGTCTTAAAGTGTATTTCATAATTCCATATGGTTCTCCATGCATGCATGCTTGCTTTCTCTTTGGTTTAATTAGGGTATATAAATACTAATAGCTAGTGAGGATAAATTAAGTCCCTTTCCTCGTATTATGTTGACCTAATTAACTGTCTTAAGACAATAAGACTATTCTTAATTATATATATGCCAAAGAGCTGTCTCCTTCTGACATCTGTGATTGGTTAACAAATTAACTACCAGTCTTCTTCCCAATCACATGGTTTTGTGGACTATTGGGCTGTTAGCTAAGGTTGCCGGCCTCATCCAAACTTTTCATGCTAATTAATATTCTCCTCCAACAATTTCTTACCTTCTTCTCTCTCTCTCTCTCTCTCTCTCTCTCTCTTTTTAATATAATAGTATTGAAGATCTAATATTGTATCTAATAACAAAGTTTTCTTTTGAATTGTATTGGAGGATATTTTTTCAATCCAATTTATTAAATTGGCATGTATATTATTAGAACTGGTAATTATGACTGGTAGCTCAATTAAGCTTTCTACCAATTTTATAATATTGAAGATCATTTTGTATATATCAAACAAAGTTTTTTTATAAACTGGGTTATTGGAGAAAATTTTTTCTATTTAATCTATTAAATTGACATATATTCTTAGAAAATGTGATTTTCATATGTATTTTTAACAAACACATAAAAATTACATACTCTAAAGACACATATTAATTTAATAGATTAGATTAAGAGAATTTCCTCCGACCCTATTAGAAGGAAATTAGACATTGTCCGTATGTATCATTTTGGATGGATGATGGGTCATTCATTCCATGACCCATGATATAAACTAGTGTGACCATCTAAAGCCCAAAGTATTTTACCTATTGGCTATTTAGTTTACATCAATTTTGGTTCCGGACTGCTCAGGGTGTAGAGCCCACCTACTTGAGAGTTGAGACAATCTAGCCTAGTGCAGTTTAATTTCTAGATTTGATGGGCTCAAATCCATCTTCCGTGGGCCGGCCAGTGGCCCTTATATTTGCCATGTACATGAAGTTCACCCGGACCAGGGCCCGGGCCCACACAAAAGACCCGCTTCTCTCACTACCATATATAAAACTATTTATAATATCCAACTTCCATAATTAATATCTTTTGCTCCTACTTTTGAGACCTAATGATTCCTAAAGCATATTGTGTAGCAATTCTTTTTCACTAATTCCCCGTAAATAAACTAAAAACGAACCAAGGCTGAAGGCTCCATCCCAATTCATATGCCTCTGGTATTTTACAATTTTATGGAATAAATAGAGAAAATATGAAGGAAAAAGGGAAATTAAAACTTCAAGAATCGATTGCAACAATGATATTATCTTTACGACATCTTTAGAACCAACGTTTTTTTTTTTTTCCACCACTTTTTGAGTGTATATATATAAATGATATATATTTTAAAAACATGTTAATTTAATAAATTAAAAATATATATTTTGCCATATATAAGTAACTCTTGAAAAACTTTGTCGATTATCAATTGGTGTGGCTGTAGTCATATTAAAAGTTTTTTTGTCATTATAAAATGGTGTGGTCACAGTCATATTAAAAGTTTTTTGGTCTTCAAGAGGTAGGTCAATCAGTTGAGATTACGCCTAATGAAGTGGAGGTCACTAGTTCGAATCCTCCCCTCTTGTGTGAACATGTAAAAATAAAAAAATAAAAAAAGTTTTTGTCATTATCAATTGGTGTGGTGGTAGCCATATAAAAAGTCTTAACTTTATGGTCTTACATTCATTAAGTTAATATAAAATTAGGGTATATCAAATATATATATATAATTAGTTCCATCATATGTGGATATCCATAGCTTCGATCTCCTCTGTATCCAACTCATGTCCAAGTGACTGAAAAATTAGGCGTGTAGTGGTTAATAATCTTAATAATTTTAATAATTACTAATTGTTTTTTAAAGGAAAAAAAAATCTTAAAAAGAAAAACCAAAATAATGTTATTTGTATAGTAATACAATAAGACATCCTTTTCAAAAAAAAATACAATAAGACATCATTTTAAAATTTTATATATAGATTTTTAAACACAAAACAACATCATTTTATATATTTTTATATATTTAATTAGCAATTAGCGGTTTTTTCAAAATATAAAATTATTGATTGTAATTGTCTAAGCGATTAGCAATTTTCTTAACCGATTTTTTTTTTAATAAAAAAAAGTTAATAATTAGTGAGGTTAACTAATAAATAACAAAATTCAGACCCAATGAAAATAATGTAATATTCAATCAACTAGCTAGTACCTAGAGTGGGAGTCTATGCAACAGACTCCCATGTTATTGGTAAAATCTAGTAGGCTTTTTCTTCACATTACAAAGACCCAACAACAATAATAACAACAATAATATAATATTCAACAAAGAGTGGAGTCTATATAGCAGACTCCCATGTTATTGGTACAATCTAGTAGACTTTTTCTTCACATGACAGGTAATTATAGGCTTTAATTAGGATTAGACATAATAAGCATAGACGGTGTAGAATGTCGACAACAACGTAAGCAGCAAGAGCACAATGGCAGCCAACAAGGAATGAAGGACCACGGCGAGTCAAAATACCTGGCCTTGATTCTCGCCGACAGCACTTTCCAGTTATTCCGGTAACAATCGTTCACATCTCTGAACAAGTGGGACAGGTAAAACTGGTCAGTCTGGTCCCGATCAAACGCCAGGTCCTTGCCCATCTTGTTGATGAATTGCACGATGTCGCCGTCTTTCCCAAAGTAGTTGTCGAAGATTTCAGTTTCGCAAAGGTGGTCGACGTCTTTCGAGGTGTTGACGAGGCAGTCCAATAATCTAGCGTAAACCGTAAACTGCTTGGAGGGAGGGTTGTGCAACTGCTCGAATGCCACACAGTTGACCAAGAAAGACTTCATGTGGTAGTGCATGGTTATATTCGGCATCTCGATCACACCGTTGCCGAATATCCCTTTTCCCTTTTTGAATTTCACGTCCAAGAAGCTGTCAGCGTCTCTCCCTCGGAGCATAATCCCCGCTCGGCGGAGCTTTGAGATGCAGTAAATAAGATCATTTCTCTTGTTTGATGGCTCTGAATTGGAAATGGCAATACGGGTCTCTTCTTGATCGGGCTGGAGCAGCAAACTTGAGCGAACCAAGTCCAGCAAATGCAATGGTAGTACTTTTTGACCATTGGGTGTTGGTCTGTTGAGGAACTTATCTATGACTCCGTCGGGCCTTTGCATTACTTTGTTAAAGAATTTCAAAGCCAGCAAGGACAAGGAATCATCGGAGTCCCCTGGCATTTTGGAAGTTTGAAATAAATTTTCCATAACAAAAAAGGGTATCTGATTCCCAACCAGAAGAAGGTCCCCGTAGATATATGGTACTGCCCACGCCATGGTAGCCAGAGGGTCGCCGCGTTCAAACACTTTCTGTTTGTCTGCAGTCACTGCAGACTTCCGAAACAATTCTATTAAGAAACAACCATCAAGAACCATCATCTCCAGGAACTGATCATCCTCGGACTCGAGGTTGTTGATCTCTTTGGAGTAACACTCTCTGGCCTCCTTTTCAAGTGGGCGTATGCTTTCCACTAAGGATTTTACGCATAAGATTTTCTTCCTCTGGAGTAAAAGGCTGAGGAACTCCAGCTTGTGCTTCTCTGTAAACTGGACTTGGACGTCTTTGCAGTGGTGGGGCCCGATGGAGACGACCCGGGGCTTGTACGCGTCCTTGGTGTTGATCTTGGTGAGCGTCTCGGGAACAGCGTAGATGCAACTTCTGGCGTCGCTTTGCATCTGTTCGGGGGTCTTGGAAATCTGAGTTTCCAAGTCCGGGGATTGTATTTTCTTGGGAGGCATTTTCGTTTTAGATTATGTGTCAATGTGTGTGAAGATGAAGGTTTTTTTTATAGGGGGTTGTGGGGAACATCTTGCATGTATTGCATGTTGGCTGGCAGACATTCAAATCCTGGGTCCCACGAACTTATTATATGGATAAAATTGTTTGGTGAGAATCGAAGGTTGAAAGACTCAACTAATCTTTGAATTAGGCATTGTTTTTTTCTTGAAAAAAAATTAGGCTTCTTAGAGGTCTCCCCTTCCGACTCATCCGACGGCTCCTCGCTCGCCAAGGGTTGTTTCTTCGGACGCTTTTCGTTCTTCTTAGGCATTTTGGTATGGGTGTGAAGATGGAGGTGTGAAAATATCCGCATACCTTTATATATTTGATATATATACCTATATATTGTATTTAATATTTTTGATTTGTTTTGATATAATTGTCTTATATGTTATTTCTTTATTATTATTATTTAAAAAAAAATCATCAACAACTATAAATTTACTGGAAGTTAAATATAAGTGTGATCCGAATAATAGTATTGTTTAATTAATACTGGCTCCCATATACTTATTATATATATATATATATATATAGATAAAATCATATCTTTATCACACAGTTATTTTGGGATGCTGAGTCTCAACTAATCCTCAATCAACCATTTTTTTTTTAAAAAAAATGAGGGGTTGATTGAGACTATTAATATTTTGGAATAGTTATGAGATAAAAATATATTATATAGTTTATTATTTTAAAATGCATTTGAAACTCATGCTTTGTTAATTCAATTAAAAATGTAAGTGAGAATCACATGTTTTGAAAATAGATGACAGGTTAATAGACTAATGAAAACTTTGTCCTTCCAAACCTCATTTCCTTTCTCTTAATTAGCTCGTAGCCTCTAATTGTGTTGATGTAAATTGATCGAGTATGATAAATAAGTGTAAAGAGTATTAAATATTGATTAAATAATTAAATTTATATATTTATATCCGTTAATTTAAATTTTTAAGAAAGTGGTGCTTTGTTACGATTTCAAAAGAAAGTTTGATTTCTACACCTAACTTAAACTTTTGAGATAAGTAATATATATATATATTTTAAATAACATTATTTTGTATTAGGTTAGGCATTTGCTGGGGGCGGTATTGTTGTTACTCTTGTGAGAGTCTAGCATACAAGTGAATAAGGGTTAAATAAATTGGATACGAGACAAGGTGGCAGGTGTGAGAGTGAGCGGGACCAGAGGGTGCGGTACAGTGTTACCTAAAACAAAAGTGAATATACTCACGTGTTACACATTGAAGTCTATCACAGTTCTTTCTTTATTTTTGTTTGATGATATCAAAAGTAAAGGTCATAAAATTGAACTTTTAATTCTATTAATTTATTTTCGGATAGAATTTTCCTCCAAACTGAATTGGAGGGTTGGAGGAATCTCCTTCAACCTAATCTATGAGATATGTTTTAATAATACGACAAAGTTGAATAAATAATATTAAAACTCACAAGATTCATATGTTAATAAAAAAGGACATATACTTTTATAAATTGATTGGAGGAATCTATATCCAACTATTTGTATGAAAACTCATCTTTATTTTTGTATTAGGTATTACTTATTAAAAGAGAGTTTAAACATATGTGAGGAAGAGTCAAAAGTATTGATTAAATGTACCTCTTTTTATCGACTTAAGCTTTTAAGATAATTAATAATTTATATAACAGTACTTTTATTAGTTAGGTGTGCATATACAATGATATTAGTAGGTGAGAGCCACCAAACAAGGGACAAAAGCAAATATGAACATAACTTTTGTTTGTGTAAAATAATTTTATTTAAGACGCCTTCAGTAAGTAAATAAACCTCGTTTTATTGTCGAAACATTTTATATTTATCAATCCCATTCACTTTGTCAGCTGTCTCTTTTGTTGTCTTGCATGTGGATCATTATGGGATGGTAGATTCGATTCTCACCTTACATCTAAGTCTATTAATTAACTTAAAAATAAAAGGATTTCTCTAGATAATACGCAAGCAATGCTTTCGTGGGAACTTGACGTCACTAAATGTTTATAATGTATGAACGCATGTGATGCACTAATATTGTTTTAAGACTAATTTAACCATAAAACCTAAATAATATCTGAAAGCCAGGAGTAGAGATTTTCGGCAGATACGGGTCATCCCCGTGTCTGCCAAAAATCTGACGTGGCTTCTTATAAAAACAAAAAAATTACATAACTCTCTCTCCGTAACTGCTGCCACGAAATCTGTTTCTTCTTCTCCCATTTCTTCTTCTCCCATTTTACAAGGCCCTCACTGATCAATCAAGACCAGGCTTGGAAAAAGGAGTCATTACATTACTCTAAGGGCTGACTTAGGGCACCCCCATCAAGTCACTAGGTGGTGGGCAAGGTTCGAGAATCTGCTCCACATTCATGCCCAAAATTTGCTGCTATCTTTCCTGCAACCAAACCGAAGCTCTTTTTGCCTTTACCGGCCGGAAGACCCAACCCCGACCATAAAGTGGTTTTTTGGCTCTTTATTTTTGTAGCTCAAACAAATGTTGATTCTTAAAAATTGGGGTGGAATGGAAGAAATATAGGTGCCTTGGTTTTGAGGCATTATGTGGATTTTTCACAATGGCAGGATATTATGTGTTTCTTCAACAATGGCATAATTATAGTAAGTGTAGTATAATTATGTGGATTTTTAATTGAAGAGGAAATAGGTTACAAGGGGGAGCCTGCCAAATTTAAAACCGAAAATCACTGATAAAAAATTGATCAAATTATATACCAAATTCATTGGTCTTCATGAATCATTAATTAGAAATTGGTATCAGCAAAAGTATATAAAATTGATATAGCGTTTTGAGGCATTAACACCAAATTTAGGATCACCGAATCATTTTAGGATGATATTATCCCTAAATGGTTTAACTTTTCACCCCTATGTTTTAGTTTTGAATCCAGAAACGAATTTTAAGGCATTAACACCAAATTTGAGATAACCGAATCTCTTTAGGTGATACCATCCCTAAATAGTTAACCTTTCACTCTTATGTTTTAGTTTTGAATTCAAAAATGAGTTTTGAGGCATTAGAATCCAAATATTAGCTCATGAAAATTTAGCTAATATCACTAAAATATCTCAAAATACAACCTAAAACATTTTTTTTTTTCATGAAAATTTCATCAAACATATAGAATGCAAAAACATAAAAAATCAGTTTTTTTGAAAAAAATGATCAACGCTAGTCTGCCAAAAAAAAAAAAAAAAAAGTTTGGCCGACGCTGGCTGCCGAAATTTGGCAGCTGCATAGCAGGACTCGAAAGCCAGTTGTAAGCATTTCAAGAATTAATGCTTTTGCAACTCAATCGAATCATCTTAATTGGTGAGTTCGAAGTGACAATTGCTGTCACTAAAATCAAATTTCTTGTAGTGACATCGATCGGGCTCTAAAGTAATATATATATATATATATATATAGTTACTATGAATTGGTCTTGTGGGTTGAGATAGTTGTACAAGATTTAGGTGACAATTTGTCTTTAGGCATTGCGTAATTTTGAATCCACATGCACTAATGGATAAGGTTTTTCTTTAAATTAGATTGAAGAATTTTCTCTAATATTTTAGTTTATTAAATTAATACATGTAAAAATTAAAAAATATATATGAGAATTATATATATGTTGAGTACATGTTAATTTAATAGATTAAATTAAAAAATTTCTCCTTTGGTCCTTTAATTTTCCCCTATTTTCAAAATCACTAATGAATTTGCTCATGCATGAGACCAACATAATTCCCACAAATCCAATATGGTGATTTTGAAAAATTAGGAGGATGAGAGGAAAAACTGGGAGAGAAGATACAACATAACACATCTATTTCATAAAAGCCCCTTTTACTAAAGAAAAAGTAGTATCGTTTAAAATTCTTTATTGCACTCATATGATTTCAATTAACTCATCAATTGTTCCCAAGAGGTAGCTTAATCGATTGGGACCACGCCTAATGAAGCGAAGGTCATTAGTTTGAATCTCCTCCCTCTTATGCGGACATGTAAAAAAAAAAAATTAACTCATCAATTTATAAAGGGATGATTTGGCTTCCTGAATTTTAGAATCAATTGGACGAGGGGAAATTAGTAACTAGATCGAGATTCCAAATAAATTGCATGCAATTATCTCGTCGTCAGGCAAATGTAAGAATCCAAATTGAAAGCAACTATTTATCCCGGCCGTAGGTACGTAGGATACAACAATCAATTGATTGTGAAATCGATAGAGATGGTGGCTCATATATATATTCAAGATAAAGAGCTTCCATCAATGAGCTAGCTACTGAATGTAAACTTGAACGAAAGATAGGACTTTGTTTACAACATCTTCAAATTTCATACATGCATCCTTAGCAACAACGACCAACTTAATTACTTACTCAATGCAATCAAATAAGAAATATAATAAACTCACTAAAATAACAATAATTATGACAACAACATAACAACCAACCAACTAAAAAAGAGTGCATGCATAGAGTCTATTAACATTTTGGAATAATTATGAGATAAAAATGTGGTATGTAGTTTCATTATTTTAAAAATGCATGTGAAACTCATGCTTTGTTAATTCTATTAAAAATGTAAGTGAGAAACACATGTTCTAAAAAAAGATGTCAGTTTAATAGACCGTAATGAAAACTTTGTCCTTCCAAACCTCATTTCCTTTCTCTTAATTAGCTCATAGCCTCTAATTGTGCTGATATAAATTGAGTATGATAAATGAGTGTAAAGAGTATTAAAATATTGATTAAATAATTAAATTTACATCTTTCTATCAGTTTAAATTTTTTGGAAAGTGGTGCTTTATTACGATTTCAAAAGAAAGTTTGATTTCTACACCTAATTTAAACTTTTGAGATAAGTAATATATATATATTAAATAACATTATTTTGTATTAGGTTAGGCATTTGTTGGGGGCGAGTCTAACATGTACATGTGAATAAGGCTTAAATAAATTGGATACGAGACAAAGGGGCAGGTGTTGAGAGTGAGAGGGACCAGAGGGTGCGGAACAGTGGTACCTAAAACAAAAGTGAATATACTCACGTGTTAGACATTGAAGCCTATCACAGTACTTTCTTTATTTTTGTATATTAGAGTTAAAGGTCTTAGAATTGAACTTTAATTATGTTAATTTATTTTCATATTAGGTATTATCTATTAAAAGAGAGTTTGAGCACATATGAGGAAGAGTCTTAAAAGTATTGATTAAGTGATTAAATTTACCTCTTTATATCAACTTAAGCTTTTAAGATAATTGATAATTTATATAACAGTACCCTTGTTAGTTAGGTGTGATACACATATGATATTAGTAGGTGAGAGCCACTAAACAAGGGACAAAAGCAAATATGAACATAATTTTTGTTTGTGTAAAATAATTTTATTTAAGATGGCATCAGTAAATAAATAAACCTCGTTTTATTGTCGAAACATTTTATATTTATCAATCCCATTCACTTTGTCAGCTGTGATCTTTTGTTGTCTTGCATGTGGATCATTATGGGATGGTAGCTAGATTCGATTCTCACCCTACGTACATCTAAGTCTATTAATTTACTTAAAAATAAAAAGGGGGTTTCTCTGGATAATACGCAAGCAATGCTTTCGTGGGAACTTGACGTCACTTATGAATTATGATCAAGTACATGCATGTTGCATTGACATATATGTTTGTTTTCCTGAATTTTATAATGTATGAACGCATGTGATGCACTAATATTGTTTTAAGAGCTAGATTAATTTAACCATAAAACCTAAATAATATCTGAAATCCATGCAAGTTGTAAGCATTTCAAGAATTAATGCTTTTGCAACTCGAATCATCTTGGTGAATTGTCACTAAAAATCAAATTTCTAGTAGTGACATCGGGCGCTAAAGTAATATGTATAGTTACTATGAATTGGTCTTGTGGGTTGAGACAGTTGTACGTACATGATTTAGATGACAATTTGTCTTTAATTAGGCATTTCATAATTTTGAATCCACATGCACTAACGGAGAAAGTTTTTTCTTCAAATTAGGTTAAAAAATTTTCTCTAACATTTTAGTTTATTAAATTAATACAAGTAAAAATTAAAAATATATATGTTGAGTACATGTTAATTTAATAGATTAAATTAAAAAATTTCTCCTCCGTGATCCTTCTCTCATTTTAATTTCCTAGTTTTAAAATTACTATTGAATTTGTGGCCGCTCATGTGTGAGACCGACATAATTCCCACAAATCTAATTTGGTGATTTTGAAAAATTAGGAGGATTAGAGGAAAAACTGGGAGAGAATATATAACGTAACACATCTATTTCATAAAAGCTCTTTATTGCACTCGTATGATTTCAATTAACTCATCAATTAATTATAAAGGGATGATTTGACAGATAGGATCCTCTCAAATTTTTAATCTTGACCGTTCATTTTAATTTTAATGACAAAAAACAAAAGGCTTTTCAGTTTTCACATTTAAAGTCAAAACATATTCTGATTTTTTAATTATTGAAAATTGAAAAACCTTTTGTTTTTTGCCATTAAAATTAAGATGAACAGTCAAGATGGTCCTCAAATTTTTAAAAATTTGAGGAAATCCTTATCTATGATTTGACTTCTTGAATTTTAAAATCAAGTGGACGAGGGGAAATTAGTAACTAGATCGAGATTCCCAATAAATTGCATGCAATTTTCTCGTCGTCAGGCAAATGTAAGAATCCAAATTGAAAGCAACTATATATCTCGGCCGTACGTATAGTACGTCGGATTCAACAATCAATTGATTGTGAAATCGATAGAGATGGTGGCTCAGCTCATATATATTCAAGATAAAGAGCTTCCATCACTGAGCTAGCTAGTGAATTTAAACTTGAACAAAAGATAGGACTTTGTTCACAACATTTTCAAATTTCATACATGGATCCTTAGCAACAACGACCAACTTAATTACTTACTTACTCAATGCAATCAAATAAGAAATATAATAAACTCACTAAAATAACAATAATTATAACAACAACATAACAGCCAACCAACTAGAGTGCATGCATAGGAAGAACAACCTAGTAGTGGTAGACATCTCTAGCATCTTCGCATGATCGTCGAGTTTAGGGTTTAGGATTGACATAAGCATAGATGGTGTAGTAGGTCTGCAAAAACGTAAGCACTAAGAGCACAAGTGCAGCCAATGCCGATATGAATGTCCATGGCGTGTTACAATTCCTACGCTTAATTGAAGCTCGCCCACTGCACTTTTCCTTTATTATGATAACGCTCGCCCACCTGTTTGAACAACTGGGACAGGTAAAACTGATCGTCATTAAACGACAGGTCCTTGCTCATCTTGTTGATGAATTTAGCGACGTCCTCGTAATTCCCAAAGTAATTATCAAAGATTCCGCGCTCGCAAAGGTAGTTGACGTCCCGGCCTGGTGGTGTCTACAATGCAGTCCAAGAAGCTAGCGTAAACTGTGAAGTGCTTGGTGCGGCTGTTGTGCAAATGCTCGAATGCCAGACAGTTCAACAAAAAAGTTTTCATGTTGCAGTCCATGATTATATTCGGCATCTGGATCACACCGTTCTTGAATTTCACGTCCAAGAAGCTCTCCGCCTTTCTCTGTTTGAGCTTAATCCCCGCTCGCCGGAGCTTTGAGATGCTGTGAATAAGACGGCAAGCAGTCGGTGTGTTGCCCTTATTCTCCGATGGCACGAGCAAACTTGAGCGAACCAAGTCCAGCAAATGCAATGGTAGTTTTTGATTGGTCTCTTGAGGAACTTCTCTATGACTCCGTCGGGCCTTCTCATTACATTGTTAAAGAATCGCAAAGCGAGCAAGGAAGCATCGGACTCCCGACTCCTCACGCATTTTGCAAGTTTGAAATAACTTTTCCAGAACAAAAAAGGGAATCTGATTCTCAAGCAGAAGAAGGTCCCCGTAGATATATGGTACTGCCCCCGCCATGGTGTTGAGTTCCAACAGTTTATGTTTGTCAGCTGCCTTTAGAAACAATTCTATTAATTAAGAAACAACCATCGAGAACCATCATCTTCAGGAACCGATCATCATCATCATCATCATTAAAGGACTCGAGGTTGATCTCTTTGGACTAACACTCTCTGGCTTCCTCTGCAAGTGAGCATATGCTTTCCATTAAGTCATTGAAACCCAATTCGATATTTGCCATTTACTGATCAGGGTGGAGAGCCCACCTACTTTACATCAATTTTGGTTCTGGACTGATCAGGGTAGAGAGCCCACCTACTTGAGAGTTGAGACAATCTAGCCTGGTGCAGTTTAATTTCTAGATTTTATGGACTCAAACCCATCTGTCCTGGACCTGTGGCCCTTATATTTGCCATGTACATGAAGTTCCCCTGGGCCCATACAAAAGACCCGCTTCTATCACCATCATATAAACTATTTATAATATCAAACTTCCTTAATTAATATATTTTGCTCCTACTTTTTTTTTTTTTAACATGTCCACACAAGAGGGGGAGGGGAATTCAATATTTTGCTCCTACTTTTAATACCTAATAATGATTCCTAAAGCATATTGTGCCTTGTCCAACATTTTTTTTTTCAAAATTTTCATGCTAATATTCTCATCCAACACTTCTTTTTTTTTTTTTGTTAAAAAAAAATTTTATAGGTACATAAAAAGAAACAACAAAAACAAGAAAGCAAAAAAGAAATAAAGCTAAACTACCAAAGAAAGGGAAGGGGTCCTTCCCAGATGTTGATAGAAATAGAGCAAGGGGGAGATGAATAATGAGAATGCTTGCGACCCAATGTGCCACATAGTAATCACATAAGTTTATAATTTATTGATTTTTTTTCTTTCCATATTTGCAAACCAAGTGAAAGCAACAAAAGGGTATGCTTCTTGAGTGTAATGTACTACTAACAATTCTAGAGTGTTAGCTGAATAAGTGTTTTTTTTAATTTTTTAATTTATTTAAATTCTTAGTTTTTTCTATTATTATTTTTTTAGTATCAAAGATCTTTTGCATAGAACAAAGTTTTCTTTTAAATTGTGTTGGAGAAATTTTTAATTCAATTTGTTAAATTAACATGTATCCTTTAAAACTGACAATTATAACCGATGGATCAATTAAGGTTTTTTTTTTTTTAATATACATAATTAATATTGAGGATTATTTTTTTATCAACTTACAAAGTAAGCTATTAGAGGTTCATATTTAATAAACATATAAGAGCATTCACAATGGAAGAACTACATGTCATTTTTATCTAAAATAGCTTTTTAAATTGATAAAATACCATCTGCATTGGATAAGTTAAAAAAAATGTAGAATAAATTTTTTGTTAAATGAGCTAAAAAAAAAGCTACATGTAGCGGTAATATTGAAAGAGCTATTTTCCTACATTTTCTCCCACGTCTGTTTTTTTCTCCCACTATCTCTCACAAAATTTTCTTCCATGTTTTTTTTATTGTTTTCTCACCTGTTTTTCTATTTTTCAAAATTTTCTCCTACTATTTCTCTTTCACATCTCATTTTTTACAAAATTTTCTCCTATTATTTCTCTCTCCACATCACTTTTTTCTCAAAAGTTGAAAAATAAGATATTAAGAAAAATAAAATCATTATAAAAAATAAAAAAATGATTAAAATTAAATGATATAGATAAAAATATAACTAATCGGATGTAGGAGGTCTTTAAAAAGTTATTAGCTAAACTAGATAAATTGAGTTTTGATGAGCTATTTTACATAAAAAAGTAGCTCATCCATTGTGAATGCTCTAAGAAGTACATACTCTAGAAACACATATTAATTTAATAAATTGGATTAAACGAATTTACTTGTATCGTAAGGATAATGGGTCATTCATTGCCCATGGCCCATGATATAAATTAGTGTATAGCCATCTAAAGCCCAACATTTTATAAACGTATTCAACATTTTGAATGGATTTAAAGGCTTGTCACAATCAATTGTTCAATATTTAGGGTAGTAAGTAGTTATAGCTATTACATTAATTTAGATTGGAGGAAAAAAAGTCAGACCCTCTCTAGGCTTCTCTCTGAGTTTCTCTCTGGAGTTTCTTGGGTTGGCATAACTAGGTGAGGGGACGGTCTCTCTCTACTTGACAGGAGGGGAGTTTGTTTTTGGTTGTAGTCTCTGACTATTTTCCAGCAGCTGCAAGACAAGTTTGATGAGCATGATTTACAGTTCATAGCTATAACTGCAAGGCTCATCTGGCTTAGGCGTAATGAGGTAGTGTTTGGTGGAGAGTTTCTGGCCCCATCGGTTATAATTTGCAGAGCAAAAGAACAGCAGGAGGCTTCGAATTCAGTTGATCAAGCTCGACGGGACAATTTGTTTAAATCTCCTGTCATGACTGAACCTCACTGGAAGCCTCCGGTTGAAGGTTCTGTCAAGGCCAATTGGGATGCGGCGGTTGACCGAGAAAACGGGAGGATTGGTATTGGTGTTGTCGTTCGTGATTCTGGAGGAACTGTGATTGCTGCATGTTGCTCTGTTTTATCAGCCCCATTTGATCCGGCAACGCAGCGATTTTCGGAAGATTGAGGTGGAGGGCGGTACTACAATTTTATTTTTTCTTAGATCATACTCTACATAAAATTGAGAGAATATGAGAAAACCTTCAATGAACACTGAACCCAAAATTAATATGTTAGCAAAAAAATGGTACTATAATTTTATTTTTTTTCTTAAATCATGTTTTGCCGAACTTCTACGTAAGACTAGAAGAACGCCAGAAAAACACACGGGGAGAACCCCTAACTAACCTCTATTAATTTAATATATTAGATTAAATGAATTTCCTCTAACCCTATTAGAGCATTCCTAATAGAGGAGGCAAATTTTTTTTTTTAATGTAAAATGACTCCTCTAAACTCACCTTATCTACTTTAGCTCATGAATTTTTAAATCTTCCAACATCTGATTAGTTATATTTTTATTTATATCAATTAAATATTATTATTTTTTATTTTTTTATAAGGATTGTATTTTTCCTAAATATCCTATTTTTCAACTTTTGGGAAAAAAGAGAGATGTGTAGAGAGAAATAATAGAAGAAAATTTTGAAAAAAGGGAGATGTGGAAGAGAAATAGCAGGAGAAAATTTTGAGAAAATGGAAAACAGGTGAGAAACTGTAAAAAAAAAATGATATAACTCATTCAAAAGTGCCGCTATATGTAACTTTTTTTTTTTTTTAGCTCATTCAATAAAATATTTATTTTATCTTTTTTTTTTGCTTCTCCAATGCAATAGGTATTTTACAAATTTAATGAGCAATTTTAGATAAAAATGTCATTTAATTCATCCATTAAAAATGCTCATAAGAAAATTAAACTTTGTCCGTATGTATCATTTGGATACATGATGGGTATTTTAGGTATTGATTTTACATCAATTTTGGTTCTGGATTGATCAGGGTGGAGAGCCCACCTACTTGAGAGTTGAGACAATCTAGCCTGGTGCAGTTTAATTTCTAGATTTTATGGGCTCAAACCCATATGTCGTGGGCCTGTGGCTCTTATATTTGCCATGTACATGAAGTTCCCCTGGGCCCACACAAAAGACCCGCTTCTGTTACCATCATATAAACCATTTTATAATGAGAATAACTTAAGTTCGGTCATGGCAAAAAGATGGTGTTTTTTGCCAACCACTTATAAATTGACACCTCACATAAAGGCCAAAAAATGCACCCAAAAAAATTACATCATGCTGTAGCGGATTCACGCTTATTTCTTCTTCTCTCCTATTTCTTCCTCCATGCCGACTTCTTCTTCCTTCCATTTCTCTTTTCTTCTCCTCCCTTGCTCCTCTGCCATCTTCGTTCACTCTTGTTTTTTTTTTCTCTCCTTTTCTTCTCCTCTCATGATGGTCGATTTTTTTTTTGGTTTTAGGATGATAAAATTCTAATAGGGTTAACCTTCCCCTTTAGGTTTTAGTTTTGAGGCATTAGAAACGAATTTGTGGCATTAAAAACGAATTTGTGGCATTAGAATCGATTTTTGAAACATTAGAAATGATTTTTTAGGTTGGCTGGATTTTTTTTGGGTTCGCCGAAAAGACAAAAATGGCCACTGGGGGGTGGCCGGATCTATCTCCCCTAGCCGTTGGGGTGGATTGCAGCCATTGGGGTGCATCGCGGCCACCCCGAGTGGCTGGATCTATCTCTATTTTTTTTTTTTTATCGGAGAGACAAATGGCCACTGGGGGTGGCCGGATCTCTCTCCTCTGGCCGTTGGGGTGGATTACGGCCACCCCTAGTGGCTGGATCTATCTTTTTTTTTTTTTGGTTCGCCGGAAAAGTTGCCGGAGATGGCGGTGGGCGGTGGCATCTGTTCGCCGGACGTGACGGTGGGTGACAATGGGCGGCGGCGTCTGGGCAGTTAGGTGGTTGCTTGATTTGATGATTGGGTGTTTTGATTTCATTGTAAATTTGTGTGTTTTTCTCAAAAGGATGAGGTGTCAACTTATGATGGGGGCAAAAAACCCCTCCTTTTTGCTATGACCAGATGGCAGCAACTCTCTTTTATAATATCAAACTTCCTTAATTAATATATTTCATTATTTTGCTCCTACTTTTAATACCTAATAATGATTCCTAAAGCATATTGTGCCTTATCCAATAATATTTTTTAAAAATAATAATAATAATAATTTGTTGGTACATAAAAAGAAACAACAAAAACAACAAAGAAAGCAAAAAAGAAATAAAGCTAAACTACCAAGGAAAGGGAAGGGGGTCCCTGCCCGCTGTTGATATAAACAGAGCAAGGGGGTGATGAATAATGAAAATGCAGTCAGAGTGTGATATGATTGCAACCCAGTGTGCCACATAGTAATCATAGAAGTTTGTAATTTTATTGATTTGTTTTTCTCCATATTTGTAAACCAAGTCAAAGCAACAAAAGGGTGTGCTTCTTGAGTGTAATCAATTTTAGAGTGCTAGCTGAATTAAGTTTTTTTTTTTAAAAAAAATTAATTTTAAATTTTTTTAATTTTTTTTTAGTATCAAAGATCTTTTGCATAGAACAAAGTTTTATTTTAAATTGTGTTAGAGAAATTTTGTTAATTTAATTTGTTAAATTGACATATATCCTTAAAATTGACAATTATGACAAATAGATCAATTAATGTTTTTTTTAATATACATAATTAATATTGAGGATTATTTTTTATCAACTTACAAAGTAAGCTATTAGAGGTTCATATTTAATAAACATATAAGAAGTACATACTCTAAAAACACATTAATTTAATAAATTGGATTAAATGAATTTGCTTGTCTCGTAAGGATGATGGGTCATTCATTGCCCATGGCCCATGATATAAATTAGCATATAGTCATCTAAAGCCCAACATTTTATAAACGTATTGAACATTTTGAATGGATTGCAATCAATTGTTCAATATTTAGGGTACGTAGTTATAGTTGTTACATTAACTAGGTCGGTGTGGTCCACAAATCCCGTATGATTCCCCTCACTAGCACTCCTAAGCGGGCCAAGCCCATGAGTCAAGAAACCTTGAGGGTTGTGTAGGGACAAAATTTTAATTTAATTCGCTTAAACCCATCAACGAATATCCAACATCCAGAATTAATATCTTTTACTGCTACTTTTGACTTTTGAGATCCCTAATGATTCCTAAAGCCATGTAAAAAAAAAAAAGGTCATAAAGCATATATTGTGTAGCGATTCTTTTCAATAATTCCCTGTAAATAAATTAAAACGGACCAAGGATCCAATCCCAATTCAAATGCCTCTGGTATTTAGTAGTTTTTTTTTTAGAAAAAAAAAAATTAATAATTCAATTGATCAATAACGGATTGTCATTACTACATAAAAAAAAAAGGGATAAAAAATATAATTTTTAGTATTATTACACGAGAATAAATTTAAACTTGAACAAAAGATAGGGCTTAATTTGTTTACAACAATTTCAAATTTAGACATCCTTAGCAACAAAGGCCAATTACATAATTTAACTATAATTTATTACACAATGCAATATATAATAAACGCATGCGTATACTGGCCGGCTTATAATTAAGTTGGATAACAAACTCCACCACATCTGAACAAGAACCTGAAAACTAAAAATAAAAATATAAAAAATAATAATAATAACAAGAATGTAATATAATATTCAGCTAGAGTGGGACTCCCATGTTATTGGAACAAACAATCTAGTAGCTAGACTTTTGTTCACTACTTTTGTACAAGTGCTTCGTAATTGTCTTAAAACCTTTACCTGATAGTGTTTATTTGACATAATAAGCAGAGATGGTGTAGAAGGTCTGCAACAACGTAAGCAGCAAGAGCACCAAGGCAGCCAATGCGGATATGAATGTCCAGGTCGAGTTAAAATACCTGTTCTTGAAGCTCGCCCACTGCACTTTACCCTTACTCTTATAACGATCGTTCACATCTTTGAACACGTGTGACAGGTAAAACTGATCGTCATCAAACACCAGGTCCTTGCCCATCTTGTTGATGAATTGCGCGACGTCGTCGTAATTCTCAAAGTAACTGTCAACGATGTTGCTTTCGCAGAGGTGCCCGACGTCCAAGGCGGTGTCTACAAGGCAGTCCAAGAAAGTAGCGTAAACTGTGAAGTGCTTGGAGAGGCTATCGTGCAAGTGCTCGAATGCCACAGAGTTCAACAAAAAAGTTTTCATGGTGTAGTCTATGTTTATTTTCGGCATCTGGATCGCACCCTTCCTGAATTTCACGTCCAAGAAGCTCTCCGCCTTTCTCTGTTTCACCTTAATCCATGCACGGTGGAGCTCTGAGATTCTGTGAATAAGACGGCAAGCCTCATTATTCTTTGGTGGCTCTGGATCGTGCGTGGGAATAAAAGTTGAGCGAACCAAGTCCAGCAAATGCATTGGTGTTTGATCTTCGGGTGTTGCCCTCTTCCTCTTGCGGAACTTCTCTATGACTCCGTCGGGCCTTCGCATTACTTTGTTAAAGAATCGCAAAGCGAGAAAGGACAAGGAAGCATTAATGGACTCCTCCGGCATTTTGGAAGTTTCAGAAGCATCAGGCTTATTTTTTATAGTTGTAAATAACTTTTCCAGAACAAAAAAGGGGATCTGATTCTCAAGCAGAAGAAGGTCCCCGTAGACATATGGAACTGCCCGCGGTATGATGGCCAGAGGGCCCTTGCTTTTATTCTCAGCTGCCTTTAGAAACAATTCTATTAAGAAACAACCATCGAGAACCATCATCTTCAGGAACCGATCACAAGCATTGAAGGACTCGAGGTTGATCTCTTTGGAATAACACTCTCTGGCTTTCTTTGCAAGTGGGCGTATGCTTTCCATTAACTCATTGAAACCCAAACTCTTCTTCTTCCTCGTGAGATAAATCGGCGAGGAACTCCAACTTGTGCTTCTCCATCACTTGAACTGCAGCTGAGTCAATGAACTTGGGCCCGATGGAGATGACCTGGGGATAGTACGTGTCCTTGCCGTTGGTCTCGATCAGATTCCCGGGGACAGTGTAGATGCAACAATTACTTTCAGCTGATTTGCTTTGCTTCTGTTGGGTGGTTTCGATCTGAGATTCCAAGTCCCAAGCCATGCTTGCCAGTGAGGGAGAAAAATAATAATCTCTATTGTATTTAACTTAATTTGAAAATAATCTCTAGGGGTGATATATAGTGAGATTTACAAGGAAAAGAATCAGAAACCGTGTGCTCTTATAATAATAGTGGGGATCGGATGCAGTTCCTTTCCCCTCGCATTTTGGTTTTAGATTATGGATTGGCATACATGTTGGCATATATTCAAATAGTTTAAGGTCTCACGAATTTATTACCGATAAAAGGAGGCAAAAATGTAGGAATAATTGGTTTCAATTTTAAGAAAATTGGGTATATAAATATTTGAACAAATATCTAATGGTGTTGGTATGTATGGATAAAATTGGGGGCAAAATCTTATCTCAAAACTTGTCTTTCTTCCGGTCTATTAATTTCTGAAAAATGATCATAGAGCCACCACAAAAAATTCTGGCACACCCAATTTCTAAGGTCTATGTTTTTTTTTTTTTTTCATTTTTTTTTCTTTGTTTTTTCGTTGTTTAAGTGTTGTTAGAATATTACGATATATAAGTCCAAGTCTAACTTAATCCTTTGATTTACGTTAAGGAAGAAAGAGATTAAGTCAAACTTGCCTTTAATATTCACGTTGAGTTAGTATTAGGATATTATATTCTATTTACTTTCTTATTTAGTTATTTGTAATCTCAAATCAATAAAAAATGACTAGCTTCTACCAATTAACAAACGGAATTTTGATTGCAATCCGTAGATAAAATTGCACGAGAGGGGACAACCTGCATGCCTGGACAATCGTCTCCTCATGTCTAAATGACTTAAATACTACAATAATTATTCTAAAATTAAGGCTTTAGACTTTTCTCAAAGGATCCTTTTCATTTTATTGTACTGTTGTATGAAAATGAAGAGATTCTATTGGATATTTGGATTAGGAAAGTGACTGAAATAATTAAGGCTTTAGACTTTTCTCAGAGGATCCTTTTCATTTTATTGTACTGTTGTATGATAATGAAGAGATTCTATTGGATTGTGAAAGTGACTGAAATTAGCAAGGGCCAATAATAGCAATGAGACATTTATTTTTTTATGAAAGAAAAAGTTGGCACGACAAAAAAAGGAACAAATGCGTCAATTTTTTCTTTTAATGTCTCATTGACATTATTGGCCCTTTCTAATTTCAGTCACTTTCCTAATCCAACGTCTCATTGCCAATTTTGTGCTAATGGAGTTTTTTACTCTTGTTTACCTGATTAATAAAGTTGATTATATTTCTCAAAAAAGAATCTCTTCATTTTCATACAACATTAAATTCTAACAATAAAATGAAAAGGATCCTCGAGAAAAGTCTCTTTTTTTTTTCTTAACATGTCTATATAAGAGGGAGATGGTGATTCAAATTAGCGACATCTTTATTAGACATGATACTAGCCGACAGTAGCGGAGCCACGTTGGTGGTTGGGGGTGCCAACTGTTTTGATAAAAAAAAAAAAAAAATTCTTCTTCCTTGCTTTGTTGCTTTTTTGTTGCATGACATAGCCTTCAATTTTTTTTTTCCTTTTTTCCTGCTCCTTGGCCCCCAATCTATTAAAAAAAAAATAAAAGTTTATTTTTTCCTCCCTTTCTCATGTTTTTTTTTTAGTTCTCTCCCTTTCTCTTCTCCCGTCTCTTTCAAGCTCTGCTCTCTTTAACACTTTAGGGTTAATTTTATGCATTTAATCTTATTTTTTGTGTGAATTACCAAATTTTTAAGGTAGAGAAAATTTTTAGGATGCTAAAAATTTGGATTGAGTTATAGACAAAAATCTAAAGCCTTAATTTCACAATAATTATTGGAACTCATCCGTATTTTGTTGTATATATATGTGTATGTGTGTGTTAGGCTTTTGCTTGAGTGACAAATATAGATCTAAGGAGAATTGGAGATGACCCGGGACATGTACGTTGGTACGTGTCCTTGCCGTTGATCTTGGTGAGTGTCTCAGGGATGAGCGAAAAATGCTGCGTTAGAAAAATGTGTTTATTGGTATTCAATCTCTCATGGATTCTTTACTATGTAATAGCACATTTTTTAAGAGATTTTATAGAGGTTTAATTAATTACAATTTGACCATTTTTTTTTTCTTTTAAAGTGATAATGAAAGTGTGACTAACAATTTTTTAAAATTTGGACAAATAATATAGGGAGAATCTATTAACATCATGATGTAACATTGAGGCATTGCGTGAGGTATGCCCTGACGTCTCACATTGATAATTACCATGGCTACGATGGAAAATGAGCATTTTCATTTCATTTTTTATCTTCTAAAATGCACTAATAAGATACCCTCAACTTCAAATAAAATGAAAAATATCTTATTCCGGTGTGATGAAATCGATGGCGGCATCACGGGTCTTGAGTAGAAACAACACTTGTTCACCTCATTTAAATGCACTCCAAAATATAATAATTCGATGGTCCTACATTTTAAATCAATAAAAATTGACAAAATGGAAATTTATTGCATTCTGTTGCTAAAATTGCACAAGGGAGGACCACTTGCATACCCAGTCAATCGTCTCGTCATGTCTAAATGACTGACATGAATGACTTGAATATATATATATATATATATATATATATATATATATATATATATATATACACACACACATACACTACAACAAAATACTGACTAGTTCCAATAATTTTTCAGCTTTAGACTTTTCTCAAGATTTTTTTTTTTTTTTTTACGGTTAATTAACTTTTTTATTACGTATTTGTGTTTTTATTTTTTTCTATTTAGATTGCAAATCCATTATTAATTATACTTAACTTATGGGTAAAGACCAATTTAATACATTTGTTAAATTCCATCAATTCAACTAATTTCAGCCACCCCATTCCAACTCTGAGTAGCTCTAATACATACGTACTAAACACGTCGAACCAAAACATTCATATGAGTAGCTGTGAAAGCTAATTACCATGAGCTCTAAGGGGAGTAAAACAAAAATAAATTAATATACATATTAAAACACTACTTTTAGCCCAAGCGCCTAAGCTAATAAATATAGTTCTCCATTATTATGGGAAAATGAAGGCAATTTGAAGACAATATATATTACACGCATCTTGAAGTGTATTTCATAATTCATATCGTTCTCCACGCATGCATGCTTTCTCTTTGGTTTAATTAGGGTTATATAATCTCCAAGAAGTAGCTAAATCGGCTAAGATCATACTTAATGAAGTAGAGGTCTCTAGTTCGAATCTCCCTCCCCCACTACAAAAAACCGGCCATTTTTTAACGTGTCTACTGTTCATTGGTTTTTGGCACGTCAGAAATTTCTAACGTGTTAAATATCCATACGTTAGAAAATTCATTTTCTAACGTGTTACTATTCACACATTAGTAATTTCTAACATGTGAACAGTGACACGTTAGAAAATGACAAAATTAAAAAATAATAAAAAAACAAAAAATGCATTTTCTAACGTGTTACTATTCACACGTTAGAAATTTCTAACGTGTAAATAGTGACACGTTAGAAAATGGCAAAATTGAAAAATAATTAAAAAAATAATTTTTGAAAAAAAAAGCAAAAAAAAAAAATTAACAATAAAAAATTGCAATTTCTGTGCCACGTTAGAAATTTTTTAACGTGTCACACGTGCCACGTTAGAAAATGCAATTTTTTATTATTATTATTATTTTGCTTTTTTTTTTTTAAAAAAAAATATTAATAATTTTTTAAAATTGTATATAATTAATAGAAAATTAAAATTGTGGTTTATTTATTATTTTATGTCGGGAAACCCATCAAATGATGACCGTTTTGATAAACCCCAGTCTTGTTCACCGCACGCTCGGAAAGTCTGACCTGCACGCTTAATTACTTGGAAACCGTATCTACTATATATGCTAACCCTATCTAGGGTTAGGGTTACCACATATAGAATTTTTTTTTTTTTTTAAGTTATTTTAAGTTTTTTTTGAAAAAAAAAAGCAAAAAAATAATAAATTTTCTAACGTGTCACACGTGCCACGTTAGAAAATGCAATTTATTATTATTATTATTATTTTGCTTTTTCTTAAAAAAAAAACTAATAATTTTTTAAAATTGTATATAATTAATAGAAAATTAAAATTGTGGTTTATTTATTATTTTATGTCGGGAAACCCATTAAATGATGGCCGTTTTGATAAACCCCGGTCCCGTTCACCGCACGTTCGGAAAGTTTGACCCGCATGCTTAATTACTTGGAAACCGTATCTACTATATATGGTAACCCTATCTAGGGTTAGGGTTACCACATATAGAATTTTTTTTTAAAAAGTTATTTTAAGTTTTTTTTGAAAAAAAAAAAAATTGCAGTTTCTAATGTGTCACACGTGCCACGTTAGAAAATGCAATTTATTATTATTATTTTTTGCTTTTTTTTTTTTAAAAAAATTATTAATAATATTTTTAAATTGTATATAATTAATAAAAAATTAAAATTGAGGTTTATTTATTATTTTATGTCAGGAAACCCATCCAATGATGAACGTTCTGATAAACCCCGGTCCTGTTCACCGCACGCTTAATTATTTGGAAACCTTATCTACTATATATGGTAACCCTATCTAGGGTTAGGGTTACCACATATAGAATTTTTTTTTTTTTAAGTTATTTTAAGTTATTTTTGAAAAAAAAAAAAAGCAAAAAAAAAAAATTGCAATTTCTAACGTGGCATGTGATTTTCTAATGTGTCACACATGCCATGTTAGAAAAGTAGGGGCAATATGGAAATTTTGGGATAATATTGGTCGAATTGAAAAAAAAAATAGAACTTTGTGGGGGCGGATTGCAAAAATTGAAACTTTGGTATTCGAATTGAAAAACGCTATCAACTTTGGGGGGTAAATTGTAATTTTTCCTAAATTTTAATTTTTCTCTTAAAAAAAGAAAAAAGAAAAATCAAGAAAGGATATAGGAAATGCAAACGTTATCTCTTCAATAAGAGTGTTGTGAACGCATTTGTGAGTATTGAGTCTCACATCGAGAAAAATATAAAGAAAAATAGTAGTTAATATATTTAAGTTAAGTCCATTAATTTAGGCTTTTGGGCTAAAATGATATTTAAATATGTATATTAATGTACTCTTGTTAAAAAAATTCATAATCGCTCCTCCCAAACAAACCAAGACAATTATATTAGCAGCAACAAAAGCTAACGATGGGTTTTGATACTAATTGTTCATGAGAGAGACACCAAGGGAGTCAAACACAATAAACTAGTATATGTACTAGGACACCACTTATAGCCCAAAAGCCAAAGTTAATGGGCTTTGGTACACTTCTGTATATTATCTACTATTTTTCTCTATACTTTCTTAATGTGGGACACAAACATCACAAGTGTATACACAACAAATCTCCCTATCACTTATGAGTATCTTTCACATTCACCCAACTCCTCATTGCACAAAAGTGTTACGTACACTTACTCCAAGAGAAACAACGCTTTTTACTAGAGTCAAACCAAATGTGTCAAACTAAGACATTCATATCAACAACCATGGAAGCTAATTGTGGGCTTTAATACCAATTGTTAGGGAGATAAACGGTTTGTGAGTTTTTACTAAGCGTACATTAATATACATATTTGAGCATTACTCTAGTTCAAAAGCCTAATTTAATAGGTTTGAGTCCACTTAAATATATTAACTACTATTTCTCTTTACATTTTTTTTCAATGTATAACTCAATACTTACGAATGCACTTAGAACAAAGAGATAAAAAAGAACACATTGAGCAACATAAGTCACAACTGCGAGAATCTTGGTTCACAGGGGCAAAATTAAAAACTAAAACTATACAAAAATTGATTAAAAAATATTAATAAATAAATAAGTCAATAAAATTTATTTATTCTTTAAAATATATAAATGTAATTTGAAATTTATTTTTGTCATGCCTATCCTCAATGACTTTTCATATTTCCTAATTGTTTTGCCTTAACACAAGCCCCTTTTTAAATTGATTTGAACTTAGGGTGCATTTGGGATTGCAATTTTGTAAGAATAATTTACGTTTTTAAAAGATATCGCAAAACATAAGGTGTTTAGCATTACGATTTTAAAAGCACTTAATTTAAACTAAGAAAAAATATGCAATTTCTATAATTAGGCTAGTGGGTTCTTATTTGAAAATAAAAATAAAAATTTAAACCAAAATCACAATTTCGCATAACAAATATTTGATTAAAGAGTATTTTTTAATATGTTTTACCAAATGCTTTTGCAATTCTAAAAAGTAGTGATTTAAAAAACATAATTTTTAAAAACGTAATTTTTAATATTGTACTTATTGAAACTGCAATCCCAAATGGACCATAAGAAACACAACGTTTTAAATGCAAATGCAGTGTTTTGTTCGTTTTTCTCCTTAGAAAAGTGAAAACGCTAACCTAAAACTTCTGAAATTTAAAAATTTGATGTGGTGAACGCATCAAAGACCAAATCTCAGTCTTCTTAATCTTGGAAATGCTCTGCCCGTGTAATGTAAATGCCGATAACGAGTGATTGAGGGACAACAATGGAAAACCATGCTTTGAAAACATTAAAGGACACGATAGAATAGTCAAAGTTAAATATGAAATATATATTTAAGAATTTTGAATCAATACCAAATATATTTTATTGGTCATGCCATAACAATAAGCCATTCTTTTGACATAAATATTAAAAAACAGGTTTTGACCCCAATCTAGGTGAGGTGGGTGAATATGTATCATGTGGTACCAATTAAAATTGGTTATTGTTATTGGCCATGCCATAACAAGAAGCCATTCTTTTGGCATAAATATTGAAAAACAAGTTTTGACCCCAAACAACACCCAGAGGTAGGTGAATAGGTATTATATATGCAGTAACAAAAACCAATTAAAAAATTATGCAGCCCAATAAACAGTATATCAAACCATAGAAAATATACTCAAAGTGATTACACAATTAACAAGCAATTTTTGTTGACGAAGCAGTTAGTAACAAAAGAATCCTAACCCCTGTCACCACTGGTTCTCAAAGCATAGTGCCCTAGTAACGTAATTGTAACGTCCCCCGAGTTAAATTAACCGACTTTGATCAATTTAGGGTGTCATTGGCAATTTCGTCCATAACAATTAACTGGTACCTAACTGGGGGAGTTGCCTTAAAGTCGATCGCCTATCGACTCAAGACTTAGCGAACCATAACTGGCCTCTCCAACTAACAAAGATGCATGACATGCAAACATAGTGATGAATTACTACATTCACGCAAACGCCATTTAGTAGTTGCGCTTCCATACCATCATTGGTAGCATGAAGCCACAAGAAAAGTGGCCATACATACATCTTATATCAAAACTTTTTTTTTAAAAAAAAAAATCATTTTTTAAATTTAAGCTAATCTCTCGCATGAAGAAGAAACTTTAGGGACTTCATGTTAGTGAGTGCTAACAGAAGAGTTATAATTTTGTTTATAAATTTATCAATTTCAGTGGCGTATATGCATTGATTATCAACTTCACTATAGTTTGGATACTTCTTAATTATGTTACTGATATGAGTTTCCTTGTTCCCATGTTACTAGACAGTATTACTTGCTGCAATTCTGATGTGTTTAGACAGTTAGATTAATTAGTGGATCACGAATTATTCATTATTGTCAGTTTTATGCTTGCTCTGTAAAAACATAATAATAAATTTTATTCGTTGATTTGGGTTTATTAAAAGGCTATAAAAACTTTGCCGGCGTCTACCTATACGCTCTTCTAAAAAGGCCGCCGATTTATTGGCTTTTTTTTTCCCTGGTGCCAGTGGCGAGATAGAAAATCTTGATTTTTTTTTAATTTTTAATTTTTAATTTTTTTAGAAGTATACCCACCATCTAGTAAATACAAACGAAAAATAACTAATAACTCTTCTCTCATTTCTTTTGCAAGTTGCCATAGGTTCTTCCTCTATCTTCATTTGCCACATGAAAAAAAAAAAAAAAAAAAATCCTTATCATGTCAACTTGGACTTGGCTATATTGCATAAGTAACATGATGTAACGGAAGACTGATAATTAATCAAATAGCAACATCTTTGATTCTGTAGGGATATTTTAGAAAATTTTGATTTGATAATAATTCAATTGACTTTACATAACAAGTTATAGCCTATTTATAGAAAAAGAAATACTTGTAGAGAAAGTAAACCTAAAAAAATACCCAAGAGGTAGTTCAAAGAAACCTAATAAAGTCAAATCCCTTCACTTCAAAAAAAAAAACCTAAACCTAATCTTAATCTTAATAAGGAAAGCAAAATAATTAACGTAAATGTAACTCTATCAAGGAAAATAAATAAAGTTCGATCCTAATAAAATAAAAATAAAATCTTTATATAAAATTGATTATAAGAGGAATCGTGACAATATTTCTTTTGTACATTTATTGTTTGAGAATTGATAAAATTATTATCAAAATTGAATGTCTATTGCTCTAATATTATTTTTGATATGTCTAATAATTTTCAGTTTTACAAAAATATAAGTAAATATCATTCTACATCATAACATTAGTAAGTTAAAAAGAAGAAATAGAACACAAATAAAAATTGCATTACTTGTGGCTATACTAGAATCATATTATATCTAACAAGTTTTTTTTTTTTATAGGATAAAATTTTTTACTCAATGGGGATTAAAATAGTAGAAGATGTGATTTTCATGTATAACAAGAGAATTTAATTAAATATCTCAACATATTTATTTAGTATCCAAATTAGAATTAGACATAAATTATCACATTAAAGAGTTGATGTAAATTCAAAGTATTTCACCCAAATCACTAAAAACAAAGTGAATATAAAAACTTTTATTTATTTATTTATTTTTAAGACATAGTCTTATATTTCATAAATCAATGCGATAAATGATATTTTATCAAGTTCTCAAAAGATACAATCAGAATCATCCATCCATCCATTGTCTCTCAAAACTTGAAATATAGAATTTGAATGTGTCTAAGATTATGAGCTAAAAAGAGCACCAAAGAGAATTCATTGTTCTGGAATTCATATAGAGAGAGAGAGAGAGATTTTTTTTTTTATTTCCAGTACAAAATTGCTTTATTCTAGTATAGAAAGAAATTATGATAGGACATCACTGCAAAGGAGTTTCTGTTCAATATCACTGAAACTCATTAATTTTAGAGAAGTAGAAATTTGGTTCTAAAATAGATATCTAGACATCCAATTGGAACAATCAGAAGATTGGACAACATTAAAAAGTTTGGTCCCCAAAGTATAGATTATTGGATTCATGTCTGAAATTCCTGTTCTATTTTATTTTATTTTATTTTATTTTATTTTTTGCGGCAAAAGTTAAAACAATACCAGTTTTATGATTCCTTATTCAAGGGGGAATTAAAATTGAAGATCTAATGGATTTATTTATTTATTATTATTTTTAAACAAACTAGTTATCTTCATTGATATAAAAACAATGCAATAAAAATACAATTGAAAACTCTACAGAATCAACACTATTTATGGTATACCCAATAGCCTTTTTTTTGAAATATACCCAATAATAGCCTTAAGGGTGGTATTACACCAATACCTTAAAATTAATGTCATCATCACAAGTATAACCAACCAAAAAAAAAAATCCGCCTAATTGGGGTGGTCATTATCTTTTCATCAATGACAGTGGCTTCTATAAACTTGATAACTCCTCATTAGCCATTTAATTATTCCGAAAACAACCAGAAAAAACAAAAACTCACTAAAAAATTATATGCAAAAATATTCTAATGCCACAAAACTTAAGAAAACAACAAAACTAAAACCTGCTAGACCTAGTAGTAGACTTGTCTTATCATCCTAATAAAAAAAAGAGAGAGGGAAATTACAGTTACCTTCCTTGAGTCCTTTTTCGTGCACTCTTTCCTACATGCTGTTTTTGCTGCTTCAAATTTTAAATTAGTGTTTCCTTTTTCCGAACTAGAATTTTGTTCTTCCTTGGGAGGGTGCTTTTTCCAATCATAGAATTTTGTTCTTCCTTGGGAGTGGTTGAGTATTTTTTTCTTTGAACGATTCAGTTGATGTTTAGCATCATTACGTGGATAGAGGAAGATAGAAGAAGAGCGGAATGCGGAAAGGAGTAAGAGATGAGGGATGATTGAGAGATAGATGGAAAATGATGGGTTTTACTGGAGCTTGAACAACGATGGACTTTATATGAGAAGTCCTTTCACAAACTTTTAGCCATGGCACCTATTCTCTCCTCTGAATTCCTTTTATTGTTTGGAAATCTTGTATTAAACCACAATTTATAGCACATTTACACAATAGAAAACGTTTACTTGTATTTATTTATTTTTTGGTTTGGTTTAAAGTCATGCAATTTATTTTTCTAGTTGATTAAGAGGTAACGCTACAAACCAATGGGTGAAAAGATAAATTTTAATTTTCTGCTTTTTTTCTTTAAATTTTAAGAAAGGATATATGAAATGCCGATGTAGTCTCTTCATTAAAACACATCAAGCCAACATGAACCACAACCATGCTCTAAAACATTAAGGGACACTATTAAATAGTCAAACTTAAATATGAAATAGATATCTAAGAAATCGAGTTTAACATGTAAAATCACAATTTAGTCTTTAAAATTATGTGTTTTCAAAAACACCCATTTACCACGATTTGAAAATACAATCTTAAACAATTAATTTTTAATTTTCTGCTATTTAGTTTAAAATCACACTTTTTTTATTTTGCAATTTCAATCACATCTTAAGAAAAAGGAAAAAGATAGGACAGCATAACATAAATCTTAAAATTCAATTGAAACTAGGTATATGTAGTTCATTTAGATTTTTTCAATTAACATGAATTAAAAGATAAAAGCTAAAATAAACAAGTTTAAACAAAGAAATGCATCGATAAATGTGAAATTAAATAAACAATTTAAGGCCTGTGTTACTTCAAATCTCTAAAAGGCATCCAGAAAATTTATATACAAAAAAAATAGATCAGGATCCAACACTGTGTCCCTTTTCTATGAAACATAATTAACCATTCAAAGGTCTAAAACAAGGTTTAGATCCTCTTTGGTCTACACTGCTGGAGTAGCCAATTACCCCCAAAACTAGAGCATCACCACCAAGAGTTAGCATTGACATACAAAGGTTAGCTATTGGCTCTTTGTTTGGTTGACAGGAAAGTTCTCTTCAGGTTGCTTTTGCCACATATAATTTGCAGCTTCTAGCCACCGTGTATGGACCAAAAACTTGTTCTGTTTCACTGCCCAACGAGATTTCTCTGTTGCACCATCTGTAGAGACTACATGCGTCACAGATGAATCGAGCTCCATTGCACAAGTAGCTCCCAAATTCTCTGCCATCCTCCAGAGATGGTGATTATCTGCCGGGAATTTTGTGGGAAACACACGGCTAAAGACGATTTTACACCCCTTCAGGATTTCTTTCTTAACTGTTTCAGAACCTGCAGAAAATGACATACAGAAAAAATCTTGATTAATACAAATCTTCATATAGCAAAACCAACCATGCAAAAATTCTCCTTCTCAAAGTTTACCAGGATGAATTAATGGGAAGGCATTCGACAATTTATTACAAGGAATGAAGGAACAAAAAAGCATACATTACTGAAGTTGACATACAGCAGTTTAAAAGTGATTCATGGTTACAAAAAGGAACTATGGTGTCCATTCAATATTTAGAACCCTGGCCAGGCCACCTGATGTAATGTTTTTATGAGAATGGATCTTCACTACCAATCTGACACAAAAGCAGGATGTGTAACTTTCAGACAAGTAGTATTCAGTAGGCCAGACCCCATGCCAGATTAGGCGGAACCCAACCAGAAGCAGGGGAGAGAGAGAGAGAGAGAGAGAGATGGCAGTGGTAACTAAGAATTTTACAAAGATGTAAGACACTAAATAAGCCAGGTTTAATATATTAACTAAAAAATTATTCATTGCACGGTTTTTTCAACCCATAATATTGGCAACAATTGAAATCATCCTTGTCATAGGAATGTTGGACTCTACAAATATGTATAGGTGCTTGCCACTGGGGACCAGGTCTGGACAACAAAAGTAGAACACTTGAAACAAAGCTTAGAATAAATATTTCAGTCATGTTTCAGTTGTCAAGAAAAGCATTACCTCCCTAACATCTCTGTCAACAAGATTGTCCTCAGGTACCTGCAAGAAGGTTCCCCTACATTAGAATTTATCACACAACAAACTATATTAACTATTATCAATTGAGCGGAACGAAGAGGGACATACATCAAAAAAAATATTGTGGATTTGCTTAAGAACTTTAAGAATAGTAGCAAGTGCTCCGTCAGTGTCACTCTCATCACTCTTCAACTCGGAAAGAGATTTACAACTGAAGCCAAATTGATGGCAACTTGAGGCAAAGAAATGATATCTTTCCATCAATATCAAATTGTCCTTGTGCTTCGTCCATGCCTACAATAATGCATTAAACATTTATATCTAGATTATGGTAAAAGGATGATTGTAGCAAACAAAAACCTATAAAGATAAATTGCTGGTTCAAGGCAACAGAATTGATACCCAGTGAATCTAAGCCAACATTGGGTATCATTTCCTATTCGGCCTATCTTTTAAGCAAGAAAGAGTACAGATATAAAAGAATGAAGCACAGACAAGCTGGTAGTAGGAAATACTTCATTAAATTTCCCTTTCAGCTCCGTTTGTGGCAATAATTTCTTTTCAGAGAGGGCCAGACTTTAACAGCCTCAGACAAATTCTAAGGGTATACAAAGTACTTCTATATACACCAGGAGAAATTGCATATTCTGCATACACTTTCAATCCTGACCACTAAATCTTTCTGGTTTGATTTCAGTAGCTCCTAGTGTAAAACAAAGTTGGCATATTGAGGTTGATTTTCTGAACTGCAGGACACTGTCAAGGCATTTTACTGCAGACCTCCTAAACTAAAATCATACTTCCTCATCAAGGTAAAAATACCACCGTTCAGTTCCCTAATTTCTATAATCTGCATTAGGCCCAATAAAAGGAAAAGACTACTCCCCATCCTCAGAAGAAAAGACAATTTGTTCCATTTTGGATGCATATATATGAAAAGATAGGTTTATTTGTACCTACCCAACAAGAATTATTAATTTCCTGTTGCCCATCATAAGGATATATATATTTTTAAAAAAAAAATATTACTTCAGGACTGGTTAGCACATCTAACAAGTATTATCGGAAACTGGTTAAGCAGATATAAAGGTTAGCTGAATGCAAATGTACCTACATTTTCTGTATCATCAAGAATCAGAACTGCACTTTCTTGCCCCAGCACGACATCAAGACCCTTTTGATGTCTATGGGTGCCATCATCTCGTGAAATCACTCTAGCACTGAAGTACTCACTTTGAGGATCAAGCATCTTAGCCATTTCCAACGCATAGGCCCAATCACCCATTGTATAAATATACATCTCAAACATCTCACTTGTTTCTTTTAAAAATGTGCGAACATAAGGCCTTAACTTGGTCATCATATACATGAAATCCAGCACGAAGAGTCTGCCTTTTGAGACATCTATCCATTTCATAATTTTTCAACACAATAAGGCAACAAGTACATATAGTCACTAAAAGTGTGAAGAATGTCAAAGAAAACTAACTGATGCAACAAAATCAAAAGTATTAGACGATAATTTACAAAAATTATCACTCATCTCCTGTGCCAGCAGCAGATTGGGATAGAGCAAAAGCCGAGTCATAACCAATCGAAATTAATAAGGGACTCTATTTAGTTTGCAAGGTCCAATGGGGACAGGGATGCAAACAGTAAGATTGGCATTATTCTTAAATAATTTCCTTTAATATGATAGGTTCTGAATATTCCACATTACTACCATGTAACCCATGCAAAATAAATCCCATGATACAAATTTTGCCTGACAACTACCAATCTATCATATCTGCAGTTCACGAAAAAAAAATATTTCATTGTGAAATTACATTAAAAAAGGCTGTACGTATTAAAACTTGCCATAAGCACATCATATAAATTCTGCCAGTCTTCTTGTAGAGAGAGAGAGAGAAAGCCAAACCCCAGCCACACAAAGCCTAACTTTAATTAGAAACATTCTGCTGGCAAATCAAAAACTTCCCTTTGCACATTCCACAAAACTTCCAGGTTATGGTGATAAAACAACATAAGACTGCATAAGCTTGTCTCAAGCACAAGAAGCTAATTACATCCTTTCAATTTCTTTCAACAATTTTACCTTTCTATAGAAATCAGAATATCCCATTGACAAATTGAAAGCACTCAAAATATAGCACAAAAATTTCCATCAACAGACCCAGAACAATTAACAATCATTCATATCAACTTCTAAAAGTTTTGGTTGCTTTAAACATGATGATGTTACAATAGCATTTAGCCTAATTAAATAGTGTTAATCAGACCAAAAAGAAAAGAAGCAATCTCACCAAGACATCTGAAACCAATAATATCTGCTAATTACGCTACCAAATCATAATAACATAAAACAGAACTACCTTGCAGAGAATCTGTTTGGGCCTTTAAATATCCCTCTTCCGGATGTCATATGCATAAGTTGAGTAGAATTTAGCAGCGTATGATCTAGATCAAGAACCAAGCAAAGCTTCTTATGGCGTAACAAATTCTTCATGTCTGTGTTTCTCAATCTAGCAATTTCATCATTCTGAAGCCTTAGTCCCTGCAAATATAGATGTTACAGAGGCTTAAACCAAATTGCATTTGAGACCAGTAAGCATCCATATACTTAATTAGGCACACTTACTCTTGTATGTTTGGAGATGGACTTGATAAGTTCTAAGTTGGTCTAAATCTCTCCAGTTCTAATTACAATATTGCTTCATATAAGGGGATGAGTAATTTGTGAAATAAAAGGTCACAGCTGATGCCTTCAATATATAAAGTTTCAAAAGTATTACTATTAGTGTATATGTGGGGCTTGTCCCACATTGGTAAGATTGGAAGCTAAGGCTCCTCTCTCCCTCCTATATAAGGAGGCTCTTGTATCCATTCCAAGTAAGCTACTCAATACAATGTAGTCTATTATATGTTTTCGCTCTCTCTCCTTCCGCTCTTTATAATATATTCTACAATATATTCAACATGGTATCAGAGCCACTTTTCTTTTTTTGTGGCATTCAATAAACGTCTTTGACGTTTTTTTTTTCGGCGCTCCCTCTAGCGACCTCCTCTTTTCGGTAGTTTCCAGTCGTCTACGCGCCTCCACGCGCCACTGTAGCTCCTCCACGCGCCGCCACATCAGCCCGATCAGGAAGGTTTTCGGTCCACCTTATAGATCCAGTGACAACGGTCAGATCTCCGCAAAGAACGCCCTCTTCCGACATTGCACCCGCTCCCACGTGCCCGTGGATTCTCCTGCGCGTGGGTTTCACGCGCTCCCGGCGCCGCCATGTATTCCGCGCGTGTATTACACGCGTTTGTTTCTTCTGCCGCTCCTCAACTGCCATGTGTCCTCAGCGACACCACATCAGCCCTAGCCACATCATCAGTGCCACGTCGCATGTCACTACCACGTCAGCCCTAGTGCCACGTCAGCCCTACTGAGGGTCGTTGACTTTGTTCGCTGACTTTTGACTTTGCTATAGTTGACTGTTGACTTTGACCGGGACTCCAAAAGTTGACCAGTGTTTCCGACTTAATTTTTCGTCCTGATTTCAAATTTTTGGTCTATTTTTGATTTTGGCATCTCTATATGGCAGAAAACAAGATTCTTCTCCAAATTTAGGCATTTTTGCGGTTCATCGATTCATGCATTGGTCATTTCGGTTCGGCCTTTTTCTTTAGTGCAGTTCAATCATTCGGTTCATTCTTCTTACGGTAGGCACTCTCGGTCAGATGATTTTTTTGGGCCAAAGCCCTTTCAAGGCCCACTTATGCCTTGTCAAATGCCGCCATCAAGGACACTGCGGCCTCTCCTACGCCATTGATCCATTACTAGTTAGAATTTTTGGGTGAGACTTTAGCTCAGCTCACTAGGCGAGACGGTCCATGGGTTTCAAACATGTTTAGCCTCTTTTAACCGGCCCTTTTTCTCCATGATTAGCCTCTTCAACCAATCGAGTCAATCTACTAGTTAAAATTTTTGGGTGGACTTTAGCTCATTTCGACCCACTAGGCGAAGACGGTCCATGGGTTTGAGCATGATTAGCCTCTTTAACGGCCGAGTCAATCTACTAGTTAAATTTTTGGGTCGGACTTTAGCTTTCGGCCCACTAGGCGAGGCAGTCCATGGGTTTCGAGGCATGCAAGTTTCTTCATTACTAGTATATGGTTTTCAAGTCAAATTACAACCAAGTGAACCAAGCTCTTCTTTTATGGCGTTACTTGGCAACTCTTTCGGCACAAGCAGCTCTTTTGGCAATTCATTTATCATTTTCTTTTACCCAAACTCAAGTTTACATTGAGTTTGAGGGGATATTAAGAATATTATTTTATGTTAGGTTATTTTTCATTTTCTTTCCCTTTCTTTTATGTTTTTTTTTTTTCATGCTTTTGTATTCCAACCTTAATGTTTAGACACATTGAGTTTGAGAGGGGATGTTAGTGTATATGTGGGGCTTGTCCCACATTGGTAGATGGAAGCTAAGGCTCCTCTCTCCCTCCTATATAAGGAGGCTCTTGTATCCATTCTAAGTATGTTCTCAATACAATGTAGTCTATTATATGTTTCCGCTCTCTCTCTTCTCTCTCTCCTTCCGCTCTCTATAATATATTCTACAATATATTCAACAATTACAAATATTCTCTTTCGATATCCAGCAAAGATAACCAAAAAACTCGAAATTCAGCCGATCAGTCATCTTGAAGAAGTATGCCTTGTGAATATACCCAAATGTAACACCAGATTCCTCAGCCAACCTTTGCCCACAAAGTATACACGTCTCCAAAAGAACCAGGATGCGTACGTAGATCCTTCTTTATGGATGCTTCTGCAAAAGATAACACATTACATATAATTCAAATGAGTCAAAATAACACAAATCTAAATGAAACTAAAACTCAGCAATGCGCATCCAGTTTTCTCTTTCTCTCAGAAAATGTTTCAAATAATACAGAGAGAGGGAGATAGAGCCTTTTCTTCCTCCAATTTTATATACAAAAGTACGGTCCATCTTTGTTTCAATGCAACCAAGAGTATGAACTTCTAGTTAGAAATCACGACCACGTAAAGACTTCTTATATCTTAACAGTGTGTTTGGATATAAAGTCACACAAATGAATGGCCACAGTGGAGACACAAATGAATGGCCACAGTGTTTGCAATACTGCAGTCCATGCAATAAACTTGTGAACATTTGACACTTTGCAGAATATTGTGGTTTTCCTATCAAATAAAGAACAGAAACAAATTATCTCCTCAAAAGAAATCTAATTTCTTTCCTCCAGAAGAGGAGGGGATGATATTCTCACTCTCTCTCACACACCAATCCGGGGCAATTGCCCCTATTGTCAGCCTTCATAAAATATTTCATACACCTGAAATATTTCAACTCAATCTATTAAATTAACATGTATTCTTAGAACATGTGATTTTTATATACATTTTTAATAAACATATGAAAATTACATACTATAAAGACATATTATTTTAATAGATTAGATTAAACGAATTTCCTCTGACTCTAAGAGCATTTCCAATGGAGGAGCCAAATTTTTATGTAAAATGACTGCTCAAAACTCACTTTATCTACTTTAGCTCACGAATTTTTAAATCTTCCTATATCCGATTAGTTATATTTTTATTTATATCATATAAATATTATTTTTTTATAAGGATTGTATTTTTCCTAAATATCCTATTTTTCAACTTTTGGGAAAAAAGAGAGATGTGTAAAGAGAAATAGTAGGAGAAAATTTTGGAAAAAGGGAGATGTGGAAGAGAAATAGCAGGAGAAAATTTTGGGAAAAGAGAAAACAAGTGAGATTCAGTAAAAAAATGAAATAACTCATTTAAAATTGTCGTTACATGTAGCTTTTTTGTTTTAACTCATTCAATAAAATATTTATTTTACCTTTTTTTTTTTGTTTCTCCAATGCAAGGAGTATTTTACAAATTTAAGGAGCCATTTTAGATAAAAATGTCAATATTTTAACTCTTTCATTGTGAATGGTCATAAGAAAATTAAACTTTGACCGCATGTATCATTTGGATACATGATGGGTATTTTAGCTATTGACTTTACATCAATTATGGTTCTGGACTGATTATGGTGGAGAGCCCACATACTTGAGAGCTGAGACAATCTAGCCTGGTGCAGTTTAATTTCTAGATTTTATGGGCTCAAACCCATCTATCGTGGGCCTGTGGCCCTTATATTTGCCATGTACATGAAGTTCCCCTGGGCCCACACAAAAGACCCGCTTCAGATGTGATGAAGTTTGTTTTCCAGCTTAATTATAAGCCGGCCAGTATATGCATGCGTTTGTTATATATTGCTTTTGGGTCGAGAAGGAAAAATGATCTAGACTTCTGTGTCGTGGATAAATGCATGTATATCCTGACTTAATTGTCGATGAGGATTTTTCTTTGCGTAAATCACGAGTACAAAACCTTAGACTTGATTTCTTTTATATTTGGCGTGGAACACAGATGGAATGACCTTCATCATGGCGTATATTTTATCTGCTTTTGGACCAAATTGATCAATGAATAATAATAATAAAAAAAAGGTGGTAAAGTTTGGCTTTGTTAATTTATTATATGCAACTAAATTATAATTTGGTAATTGGCATTGGATACCTTAATGCGGGTCACCACAGCGCTTTTTCCTTTCAATTTTATATATCCTTTATATGCTCCTTTATCTCATCTTTCTTTTCGTAACGCGGCTCGGATCTCTGTACTATAACTACATGGAAATTGCCAACAAGTTTCTTGCCAAAGGAAAGGAAAATAAATTAATAAAAAACAATTGATGGCGACTCAAAGCAGAAAGCCAAAGATAAATATGAAAAAGGAAGTCGGATAACTTTAGAAATTTAAAATTATTTTTAGTATCTCAAAAGATGTAAAGTTTTAATTGAAAATAGGCAAATAATGGAATAATGAAGTGGACTTGACATAGCCTGTTTCTTCAACGGAAATGATGTAAAATATATTTGGAAAATGCTAGACGGTTGTGGTTTCAGCTCAAATGCTGGTATCAAAGAGCTAAAGGAGAAGATTGTGGATTGTTAGGATGCATGACTTGTTGCAACAAATGGATAGAGAAATTGTTAGACAAGAATCCAAAGAATCTGACAAACATAGTAGGCTATAGTTTCATAAAGATGTTCTTTTTGTCCGAGAAGAAAGAAAATAAGGTAAGAATTTTGTTAAAAATACCTTTTAATTTTATATTTGTTTATGTTCCATTAGTTAAGCTACGTAATAGAAACTATTGAGATTTTTATTTTTATTTTTGCATAAAAAATACTAAAAAGTTACATGCAAATATATGTACGTGGATATATATGAAGGGGTATTTAATCGGTAATAACCGTCGGTTATTTACTATAATCGTAACTGATAATTGACTTGTCGGTTAATTGATTTTTAATAACTACAACCGCAACCGACAACGGTTATCAGTTATTCAATCCAATAACTAATCGGTTATAATCCCTTTAATTTAAAATGGGCGAGTCAAAATACCTGGCCTTGATTCTCGCTCACTGCACTTTCCAATAATTCCGGTAACAGTCGTTCACATCTCTGAACAAGTGGGACAGCTAAAACTGGTCAGTCTGGTCCCGATCAAACGCCAGGTCCTTGCCCATCTTGTTGATTAATTGCACGATGTCGCCGTCTTTCCCAAGGTAGTTGTCGAAGATTTCAGTTTCGCAAAGGTGGTCGACGTCTTTCGAGGTGTTCACGAGGCAGTCCAATAATCTAGCGTAAACCGTGAACTGCTTGGAGGGAGTGTTGTGCAACTGCTCGAATGCCACACTGTTTACCAAGAAAGCCCTCATGTGGTAGTCCATGGTTATTTTCGGCATCTCAATTTCTCCGTTGACGAATATCCCCTTCCCCTTCCTGAATTTCACGTCCAAGAAGCTGCCAGCCTTTCTCCCTCGGAGCTTAATCCCGGCTCTGCAGAGCTTTGAGATGCAGCAAATAAGATCATTTCTCTTGTTTGATGGTTCTGAATTGGAAATGGCAATACGGGTCCCTTCTTGATCGCTGTAGCAGCAAACTTGAGCGAACCAAGTCCAGCAAATGCAATGGTACTACTTTTTGACCATTGGGTGTTGGTCTGTTGAGGAACTTATCTATGACTCCGTCGGGCCTTTAATTTGCATTACTTTGTTAAAGAATTTCAAAGCCAGCAAGGACGAGGAATCATCGGAGTCCCCAGGCATTTTGGAAGTTTGAAATAAATTTTCCATAACAAAAAAGTGTATCTGATTCCCAACCAGAAGAAGGTCCCCGTAGATATCACTGCAGACTTCCGACACAATTATATTAAGAAACAACCATCAAGAACCATCATCTCCAGGAACTGATCATCCACGGACTCGAGGTTGTTGATCTCTTTGGAGTAACACTCGATCTCAGGGGTCCATTTCAAGTGTGCGTATGCTTTCCACTAAGGATTTTACGCATGAGATTTTCTTCCTCTTGAGTAAAAGGCTGAGGAACTCCAGCTTGTGCTTCTTTATAAACTGGACTAGGACGTCTTTGCGGTGGTGGGGCCCGATGGAGACGACCCGGGGCTTGCATGCGTCCTTGGTGTTGATCTTGGTGAGTGTTGGGAATAAATTCACACTACGAGCCCATCTAATTATGGGCCCAAGGGCCGGAGAATTGCCCTATAAAAATATTAATTAAATAGTAATGGCTATTTAATTAATTAATACAAAATATATTCCAATTAGGATCGCATTGAAATATTAGAGTCCTACTCTAAGTATACAAGTCAATAGAAGCTTAATTCTATCTCAAACTCTAGGAGAATCAGTTCAATTCAAACTCAGCACCTCAGCCTATAAATAGGCCCCTAAGCGAGGTACAATGCATATTCTCTCTGATAATCATAAATGATTTGGCATATTGATTTATTGTG